>CM057482.1:2820000-4230000 GCA_030035585.1 Dugong dugon
CGGAAGTATCCACAAGTTCCGTTTAAATTCTTGCCCTAGAATCTACCTTCTTTTTCTCCTCTAAGACTGTTTTTCAGTCACTGATATTCAAGATACACACCCACGTACTCGCATACACACATGGGTTTCCTAGTGATTATATTTCATTAAAAAAAAAAAAAAAAAACTAAAAGAGCCCTGGTGGCATAGTGGTTAAGAGCTCAGCTGCTAATCAAAAGGGCGCCCGTTCAAATCCACCAATCCTATGGGGCAGTTCTACTCTGTCCTGTAGGGTCACTATGAGTCGGAACTGACTTGACGGCACCTAACAGCAACAATAACTAACATTTAATTAGCTCTTAACTTTGTGCTTGTTGCAGATGTAAATATGTTTATCTTCATGAAAACCCTGTGAGGTAGGAGCTATTATTATCCATGTTTCACAATCGAGGAGAGGAAGAGACAGAAAGGTTAGGCAATACTGCCAGTAAGGAGGAGACTGGGAATTTCAGCCCAGTTAGTCTGTTTCCAGAGTGTGTGTTTACAACCACCACTTGCAACCTCCTTCCCAGATTCTTACAGTCCGTTGTTCCTCTCCCTTTTCTCCGTCCTTTCTTACTCCTTTATTCTTTCTTTGTTTTTCCCTTCAGCAGTCCACCCATAAACAAGCAAAAAACCAAACCCATTGCCATCCAGTCAATTCCGACTCTTAGTGACTGTATAGGATAGAGTAGAACTGCTCTGCAGGGTTTCCAAGGAGCGGCCGGTAGATTTGAACTGCTGACCTTTTGGTTTAAGCTGAGCTCTTAACCACTGTGCCACCAGGGCTCCAGTCTGCCCGTACGTACTGTGAATTAAATTGATTTTGTAGCCATTTATAATGAGTTATTATGGAAAAAATTATTTTGAGTTATGCCTGAGTTATAAATGAATTTTGGGTTATAACCCATCAAGACCTTGAGACTAGCTTTCACTTATTTTCAAACTGCAGAAAAAGGATGGCAGTAAATTAAATCCTGGAGGCCACTAAGTAAAGATGGAATGTTCTGCATTTTACCCTCAGAGTACCTATCATGTAGCAAGAACCTTATTTAAGTCTTAGCAAAGGATAAAGGGGATTTAAGACTCTTTGGGGCTTTCTCCATCTGTTTCAACAAATGTAATACTCTTCTTTTCAGTCACTCTATATTGGCATATTTTCTGTTATCTACAAAGTGTGCTACCTTTCTGAAACGTGTAGGTGGAGAGCATTGGGGTCCCAGTGGGAAGTTTGATTAACATTTAGAGTTTTTCTTAATTTAAGTAGAATTGTCTTGGTAAATCTGAGTATATTGATTTCATCTTGCCATATGCAACGTACCATATTCATAGTTTAAAATCTTAAAATACACTAAACAAGTGTATGATGATCTGCTCATACCTTCATTTTGATAACTGCACATTATTGTTATTCCAAAAGTTTCTACATTTTTTAGCAGCTTGCCTTCCTCTTTTTACTACCCAGATGACATTCTTTCAGAAAGGGGTGCCCGATGTCCCAACTGTAAGATGTCAAGTTCATGGACTATTAAAGCAGAAAAAGGTCATCCAGTCAAAACCCACCCACCCCACCCATTTCCCGGTTAAAGATACTGAGGCCTGAAGAGATTGAAGCCTTATCCATGTCACACAGCTGATTAACAGCAGAGACAGGACTAGAACCAGCCTCCTAACTTTCACCTCCATGCTTCTTTCATCCCACTACCTGCATCTGACCAAATAGTTGGTGAATGGTCGAGGTTCCATCCCCATTCTCTCTGTCACGGCAACTGGCTAATTAGCAATCATTTATTGTCTACTGTTCTAGATCACGGTTCACTCCTGCTGTGTCTCTGCTTCCACGTGAGTATGTGTCATAGATAGATCCTTGGAGTAGACACTGTCCCTGGCAAGCAAGCAAACAAGCCCAGAATGCCAGACCAGTGTTCCGTGAACAAGTGACATCTGTCTTCTGGTCCTTGGGTGCCATTAAAAACACACTTAGACACTGGCCGTGCCTGATAAGGTCATGGTCCAAATTAAACCACCAAAGTGGTTTAATCGTTGGAAGCAGTAGCAGTGAGCTTGAAGTTCTCCTTATTGTCGTATGGGGCAAGAAAATTCTGAGGGGGGTGTATTGGAACAAGGGTTTGGGGGAAACAAGTAGGTCATTTAGGTGTGTGATGACCAAGATGTGTTAATGTCAGGAAGGAAATGAAATGCAGAGAGTAGATGTATTTGTTAATATGCCCTCCCCCCGCCCCAAGCCAAATTATATGACGATGTGGCGGTTACCTGATTTTCTTTCTTCTTATTTATTTCGGAGTGAAGGGGGAGATAGGGTTAAGTTGTTGGAGGATTGTGTCTTGCTCAGTTTTTGCAGTCCCTAGAAAGTTGTAACACATGAGTTAAACTATTTCAAATCTCTCTCTTTTTTTTTAAGCATGGCATAAACATTCAGATACAGCGGTTGCTTGACGGTTTTTAAAGAATGCATATTTACCATGTTTTCACCTGAAATGCAGCCAAAGATGAAGAGACAATTCCTAGTTCTGTAATCTGTTGGACTGATATAAAAATGAACATGTCTTCATTTCTAAATTCTTAATGACATTTGGTCTGGAAGTGTGAAGAGATTAAGAAAACACAAATTCTGAACTTAAGGAAAAGCAACAATGAAATACGGATGTAAATATGTCTTTGAGAACGATCTAGAAAATGCGGCTGTTGATTAAAATACCTCATGGAAGTGGGGTTTAGGTTTTGCGCTACCTGTAAGGAATAATGATTTTTCCTGTATGCTGTATTACTGATCTTTCTCTGCCCTTTTCATTCATTCTGACTTCTGACTTCACTGGAATCATGCATTTTCACTTTGTCCCTCTGGGCATTCGAAAGGCTGGCAAGGCAGACTTTCGTATGAGCCTCCTCTTCCTCATCTATTTGTTTATATCTAGTTTGTAATCTCATTTTGTGGGGAGGGATGGAGAGCCGGAGGGATAACTGGATTGGTGAATGTTTGCATCCTGGACTACTTATCTCAGATTTTAAAGGCTCAAGCAGTCATTTGTAAAACCTATTCAAATTGCCCAAGTCTGGCTGTGTGCTATTATTATTTTATTATTATTATTATTATTTTAACAAACAGAAATTTATTTTCTCACAGTTTAGAAGACTATAAGTCCGAATTCAGAGCGCCGGCTCGAGGGGAGGGCTTTCTTTGTCTGTCGGCTCTGGAGAAAAGTCGTTGTCCCTTCAGCTTCTACCTCCTGGTTCCTTGGAGATCTCCATGTGTCTTGGCTTCTGTCTTATCCCATCTCTCTCTCTGCTTGTGTTTTTTTTTTTTTCTTTTTTTTTTTTTTCACTATACAAAAATTTATACGTACGTTGTTATACGACTTTAATTGCCCTCCCCATACTGTGACAGCACACTCCTCATTTCCACCCCTGATTCCCCATGTCCATTCAACTAGCTCCTAACCCTCTCTGCCATCCCATCTCACCGGATAGAAGCTGCCCGTTTAGTCTCTTGTATCTACTTGAGCTACGAGGCACACTTCTCACGAGTATCACTTTGTGTCCCACAGTCCAGTCCAATCCCTGTTTGAAGAGATGGCCTCGGAAATTGTTTTAGTTCTGGACTGATAGAGAATCTGGGGGCCATGCTTTCCAGGGTTCCTCCAGTCTCAGTCAGACAATTAAGTCTGGTCTTACTAGAATTTGAGTTCTGTACCCCACCTTTCTCCTGCTCTATCAGGGACTCTCTGTTGTGTTCCCTGTCAGGGTGGTCATTGGTGGTAGCCAGGCACCATCTAGTTCTTCTGGTCTCAGGCGGATGAAGTCTCTGGTTTATGTGGCCCTTTCTGTCTCTTGGGCTAATACTTTCCTTGTGTCTTGGGTATTCTTCATTCTCCTTTACTCCAGGTGGTTGGGCCCAATTGATGCATCATCAATGGCTGCTTGCAAGTTTTTAAGACCCCAGACACCACTCACCAAAGTAGGATGCAGAACAGTTTCTTAATGACCTTTGTTATGCCAGTTGACCTAGATGTCCCCTGAAAGCATGGTCCCCAGACCCCTACCCCTGCTACTCCATCCCTCAAAATGTTCGATTGTATTCAGGAAACTTCTTAGCTTTGGTTTAGTCCAGTTGTGCTGACTTCCCCTGTAGTGTGTGCTGTCCTTCCCTTCACCTAAGATAATGCTTATCTACTGTCTAGTTAGTAAATAACCCTCACCCTCCCTTCCAACCCTCAAAGTGTTTTCTTCTGTGTTTAAACCTTTTCTTGAGTTCTTATAATAGTGGTCTTGTACAGTATTTGTCCTTCTGTGACTGCCTAAATTCACTCAGCATAATGCCCTCCAGAGTCCTCTATGTTACGTTTCATGGCTTCATTGTTGTTCTTTTATTGTTGCATAGTATGTGTGCTGTTATTAAGGATGAGAGAAAGCACTTCATTGGTGCCTTAGCAATTCTGTGGGAATTATTGATTAGGAAGCAGTTTACGGTTCTGTTGCCTGTCACAGGAAGTTGGTGCAGACTGGAGATGGAATATGTGAGGAGGTAAAGGCTGGGCTGGGAAGGTGATTACAAATGGGAACCTGCTAATCGCTGACTTCTGGGATCCTCTGGTTTATCGCTAATCTCATGCACACTTGACATTTTCCTGGGCTGCTGCCCCATCATTCATAGCTGCGTGAGTAATTGGTGTGGAGTGAACAAGAGGAGGGTGTAGAGTCCAGCAGCTGTGCCTGTTGGCACTCCATATTTAAGTATCTTCAGCAGCCAGTAGCCAGCAGTGGGCTTGGCACAAGTGTAAGACAGTGATACTTAAACAAATCATTGTGAAGAAAACAGTCAGGAGTTATGTTAAAACCCCCTCTCTCTTTCCTCTAAAAAAATTTTAAAAACCCAAAAACTGTTAGTTTGAGATCTCTTTTAAATTTTTTCTGTAGATTTGAGCAGATTGCTAGTGAAATCAGGTCTGTAATTCTAAATATAGTTAGCGTTAGCCTAGGTTCTTTCAGACAAGAATTTCCAAGTACTTTATAAACATTAATTAAGCCGGGCAGGCCTGGGTGAGGGACATGTTGCTGACTGGTAACCTGAAGGAAGGCGTGGGGCCAGTGGTGTGCAGTAACCTATAACTGCTCAGTGAGAGCGGGTCAGGGCCAGGCCATGAATCCAGTGATCAGAGTTCGCGGGTCTCTGCTCTGTTATCCCCAGTGCTGTGCAGTGACCTATAGCTGCTCAGTGAGAGAGAACCAAGGCCAGGCCATGAATCCAGTGATCAGAGTTCCCGGGTCTCTGCTCTGATATCCCCAGTGCTGTGCAGTGACCTATAACTGCTCAGTGAGAGAAGGCCAGGGCCAGGCCATGAACCCAGTGATCAGAGTTCCCAGGTCTCTGCTCTGATATCCCCAGTGCTGTGCAGTGACCTATAACTGCTCAGTGAGAGAGAACCAGGGCCAGGCCATGAATCCAGTGATCAGAGTTCCCGGGTCTCTGCTCTGATATCCCCAGTGCTGTGCAGTGACCTATAACCGCTCAGTGAGAGAGAACCAGGGCCAGGGCCAGGCCATGAACCCAGTGATCAGAGTTCTCAGGTCTCTGCTCTGATATCCCCAGCGGCATTGCAGATTTGCCCACTCTGTAGGGTAGTAGTTTGTATTTCTTCTAGTGACTGTTGGAGCCAGATTACATGTGAAACCCTTCAGAGTATTCACTCACTAAAGAAGACGCACAGCTTCTCCACAAGCCAAGGTTAGGTACTGACCAGCTGTCGGAGATACCTATGGGTGGAGGTGGTGGGGAGTCCACTCAGAAAATTATGATTAAATTACGATTTGTGCTCATATATTTAGATTTGCCTGTGTAAAGATTTCATACGGTTTCTCTAAATATTAAATATGGAAAAGCTTATGTGGTTTTGTATGTTGAAATATTCAGTTGTAAACATAGTAATGTTGATCTGGAGTCCCAGGGTGGTGCAAATGGTTAATGTGCTCAGCTGCTAATTAAAGGCTGGTGGGCTGAGTCTACCCAGAGGTGCCTTGGAAGAAAGCCCTGGTGATCTACTTCTGAAAAATCAGCCATTGGAAATCCTATGGAGCACAGTTCTACTCTGACACCCATGGGGTCACCATGTATCTGAGTCAACTCAATGGCAACTGGTTTTAACATTGATCTAGGTAACATTTTGAAACATCCAGGAGTTCCTTTTCTAGGTTAAATCCTTATTTTTTAAGAAAAACCAGCCTAATTCTAGCCATTTAAAATAGAGCACGTGGATTTTTTTTTTTTAAATAAATGGTGAATTTGAATTTATGAATGTAAAGTAGTATGCCTTACAGACACGAACAGTGAATAATACTGGCTTTCAGACAGACAGGGGAACTATTCATTCTGATTTGTAGTGTTACTTACGAAGTCAACAATTATTTTTTGAGTAGTATCTATTCACTGAAATTAGTAAACTTTAGTTTGCTGGAATGTTCAGGTATTCACCAGGCTGCTGCAGAAATAAATGCTGAGCAGGCTATATCTTCAGCGATGCCTTTGTCTTAAGCTATTTCCTCACATAAATATTGTTTTGAATAGGGAGGAAAAAAGCATGCACAGCCACGAGAGTATTATAAGGCAGATTTTTTTCAGTCGGTAGATTGAGACCTACCGGAGATCTCAGAAATTTACGGTGGGGTATTGAGACTGTGACCAGCCTCCACCAGTCACTTACTCCCGGTTTTTATCAGGATTTCCAGTGGGAAGAATACAACCAGCAGTGGTACCTGCGGTGTAAGTAAAACACCTATCCCGGTGCCTTGCACGTACTGGCTAGTCGACAGATGCCGTTTCCCGCCACCCTGCCCACAGGAATCTCAAGACTCCATGGGTGAAGGGGGGAGGACGAGGAGGTTGCTGGGAGAGTGACAGAAGGCTGCAGCCTGAGGACAGCTCCGCAAAGCCACGGGGAGTTCTCCAGCCACAGTGGGTCAGCCGAGGAATGCCGCGTTTCCCAGGAATGGGCTTGCTTTAGTCTCCCCACCGCTTTCCAGAGTCTGCCGGGAGCATGGCCTCAGTGCACATGCAGCCGTGGATTTCAGAGCACAGCAGCTGGGGCCTCCTGAAGCACATGCCTTCAAGGTACATTTTCCTACGGCCACAGCAATTGATTGTTTGTTATTTTGTTTAAGCGTATATACACACAGAACAAATTCCCTGCTTGGCCACGTAAAACACACCTCTCAGGATGCCGTTGTGTAACCTCTCACCTTGTCCAATTTATTCATTTTTGCAGGGTAGGAAACTGAGGCCCAGGAACATGAGTAAGTATTTTCCTAACAGGCACAGGAAACAAGATTACCATCATTTGCCTTTTGTAAGAACTGAAAAAGGGTAGCAGTTACTCATGGATGAACTAGCATGACTGACATGTTTTAGCTATATCCAGAGCAGACTTTGGAGAAGTTGGGTTCTGCTGCCAGTCAGTTTTGGGGATGATTTGTCTGTCATCGATCCCTCTTTTCAGCAGGAATAGGTTTCATGTCTGGTGCCAAACCAGTTGATTGGTCAAAACTGCTTGGAGTGCTAAATAGAGAAGAATTGTTCCACTGTATCTGGGCTCCACCAGATGTCCACCCATATGGAAAATAGTCCAGTATAGTGTACTGCTAAGAATTTGGTGTAGATAGCCCCGCATTCTAGTTCTTTCTGCTACTTACTAATTCTGCAACCTTGGGCAAATTATTTATCCTCATAAGTAAAAATGGGAATTTAATAGTACCTGCCTCGGTAGGTTGGAAGAACTAAAGCCACTGTTAGCTTTCACCTGGATTATTTCAACAGTCCTCTGATTGGCAGTCCTGCTTCCACGCTTGTTTCCCTCTGCTTTGTTCTCCTCACAGCAGACGTAGTGATACATTTTAGATGCCAGTCATCTTTTCAATAAACGCTGCTGAATTCAATTGGATATCCCTACAGAAAAACAAATAAATCATGACTCCCTAACGGCATGCACAAAAATCAAATTCAGATTTAAATGTGAAAGATAAAGCAGTAATGCTTTTAGAAGAAAACAGAAAAATATCTCTGTAACCTTGGAATAGGCAGAGATTTCTTAAATGGTGCACACACACACGAAATGCTAACCACAAAGGGAAAATTGACAAGTTGGCTTATATTAAAATGAAGAATTTCTATTCATCAGAATCATTAAGAGGGTGAAAAAGTATTCTATACTGAAGATATTCACGTAGATCCAATAAAAGGTCTTGTATCCAGAATATGTAAAGAACTCCTACAAATCAATAAGCAAAAGACTTGAATGGACATTTCACTTGTCCTATAAGCACGAAGTCCCTGTGACTCAGAGCTAGTAACTTGGGTGCTGAACATGTCTGTTTGGTCTTCTAAACTTTTTCATTTAAGTTTAGAAAAATCATACGTATAGTTATTGGATAAAGTGACTTGGTTTAACAGTAGTTCAGGTAAAAAAGATCTCGTTTGTGCCCTCATGGAGTATGATTTTTTTTTAAGCCTGTCTATTCATAACACTGGATTTATGGAAGTGTGTAAAATTCAGGTGGGGCTGAAGGGAGGGAAGTTTTCAGTGTTTCTCTTCGCTTACGTTTTTTTACCTTTCCGTTTCTCTTCTTTGCCGTTCTGTTTTTGTCCTTTTTACCTGGTTCTTTCACTTACGTTAAGCCATTCAATTGTTTTTAAAGAAAATCTGTGACCTGGTTCCCGTTCTCTAGCACTGAGGCCAGAGTAGATCATCTCAGCCCTGGCCTCACAGTTCACTGTGGTGTTTGATCATCTTGTCCCAGTCAGTGCCTTTTTTCTTTTACCCTTGAGATCAATTGTTCAGTAACCTCTGGACAGAATAACCTGGGCCTAAATGAAAACCCATTTGACAGTGCTAAACCATGTGTACAGCAGAGTACAACTTACCTACCAGAACACCTTTGTTGGGAAGTCGCTGCCTAAAGGGTCATATTGTTTTCACCAAAGGCCTTCTGTGTTGTAGTAGGTAGTTTCATCCCCACCTTCAATAGGACCAAACCCATTGCCGTCAAGTTGATTTCGACTCACAGCAACCCTTCAGGACAGAGTAGAACTGCCCATAGTGTTTCCAGAGAGCAGCTGGTGGATTTGAACTGCCGATCTTTTGATTAACAGCCAAGCTCTTATCCACTGTGCCATCAGGGTTCTCAGTAGGACCAGAGGGTACTTATTTTTCCACTCTTAGATGTTTAAACTCATATTCAAGTGAGAATAGGAGTTCTCTTCCTGGTCCAGTAGACTTTATGGGATTGTCCAATCCCCAGAGCATCCCTGGTCCAGTAGGCTTTATGGGATTGTCCAATCCCCAGAGCATCCCCTGACCACTCTCCTGGAACCACCTGCTGTGCATTTTGAATCTGGAACTCAAGACACCTGACCTGACCAGGGAGGGCTGCTTTGGTTTACATTTGCACACTGCGGGAAGAGTAAAACAAGACACCATTCTCAGGATGTGGATTGTGGCACTGTCTAACTTTTGTATTTTTGAGATCTCTTCTACTACACTTAATGAAAAGAGTTGGCTAGCTAACAGCTTAGCAATACTTGTGAAATTTCATCTTTGGTAGGCTGTAAACTTTTCCACTTGTTGGCACCTGTTGAAAGCAGAGGCTTGGCTCTTCCTCATCTCGTAACCTCCCCGTCCATCAGAGTACCTAGCACGTAAATGTTTGATGGAATGTACTGAACTCAGGTTCTTCCATCTAGTCAACTCTTGAATATTTCTGATTGGAATGGGGATCTGGCGTTGTGCCTGCCCACTCCCTGCCTCAGTTTAGCTGCCGATTATATCCTCTGCCAAAAGAATGTAGAGAAAATTATCTTTTGAACAGAGTTCTTTTTAGGCTAATGTTAACATTAGTTTGTATTTGTGGAGCTTAGGCAAGCTGTTGAGAGTTGCAACTTGAAGAATGTTAGTGGTTGGGAACAAAGATGACTTAGGTTTTTTTTTAATTCTGAGAATATGTGTTAGAGTACCTGTTGCCTCTAATAGTTCATGCATCTTACATAACCATGTAAAATAATTTCTTGAACTTAAGTAATTTGATGTTTCTTAAATGATTGTTTTAAACATTGTACAAATTAGAATAATTTATCATTTCTTGAGCAGTTCTCACATTGGGGTTAGAAAACACTGAGTCTTGTTAGTGTAAACCACAGAAATTCAGCAACTTAAAATACTTTTGCATACAAGATGCTTTATTTATTTGTGACTAGTGGCTTGATATACGTTGTGTGTGTGTGTATCTATATCTTCCAGTAATATGGAGCCGTTTTATTAGAACAAGGGTTCTTACCACGGAGTCCAGAGAACCCCAGATTGAAGGAAAATCATGAACTTGAATGGGAAGAAAACTTGTCGTCTTTATTTTTACCAAGATCTAAATAAAATTTAGTATGCCCTTCAATTTTCAATGAAGGCAGTAAAACAGCACTAGCAGGACTTGTCATTTGTCACCAGTGGAAATCAGATATTTCCATATCATATCACAGTTGTTACGGATATCTTAAAATATCGTATCTGTTCGAAGTTACCGTTGTTAATGTGCCCGGTAAGGTAGAGGGTCAGTGAGAACAGAGGAAGACCCTCAATGAGACGGATTGACACAGTGGCTGCAACAGTGAGCTCAAACACAGCAACGATTGTGAGGATGGCACAGGACCAGGCAGTGTTTCGTTCTGTTGTACGTGGGGTCACTATGAGTCGGGACCGACTTGACGGCACCTAACAACAAAATAGGCCTAATGCTAGATCTTACTAGTTAATGTGTTGATAAAAAGGCACATACGTTAACATATAGCAATTTTTTTTTAACATTGTGATGCTTCTGTACCAGTGTACTTTCTTATCCCCTGTATAGTGCGTGGGAGCCCTGGTGGTGTGGTGGTTATAGGAGTGTTACTGGTAATGGAAAAGGTTGGCAGTTCAAATGCACCAGGTGCTCCT
Organism: Dugong dugon; assembly: GCA_030035585.1. Classification (NCBI taxonomy): domain Eukaryota; kingdom Metazoa; phylum Chordata; class Mammalia; order Sirenia; family Dugongidae; genus Dugong; species Dugong dugon. The sequence continues at coordinate 2,831,007 of CM057482.1, forward strand.
TGGAGACCCTGTGGGTCAGTTCTGCTTGTCCTGTAGGGTTGCTATGAGTTGGAATTGACTTGATGGCAGTGGGTTTGGTTTTCTAATATCTTGTATTATACATGTAAAACATTTTTCTGAAAATACTACCAGAGAAACCCCAGTACCAGAACATTCCTGTAAATGATTTATAATACTTTGTTCACAGGTGTCTCCTGGGGAATTAGATAGATTTCAGTTTACTAAGTGTTCTTCAACTGTTTTCCGCTGAAGTTTACCATTAAATTTGTCCCCATACTGAATTTATATATGAAATGTGTATAAAAGCAGAGACCGATAATACAATAGCCAGGGATTTTTGTTATTTGTTAGACATGTGAGATAAAGAGAATTATATAATTCATTTTAATGCATGAAAATTGTTTTTGTGGAAAGTTATTTTGAAAGAATTAAACATGAATGCCTCCTAAGTGTCATACTGAGGATGCGGTATTACATTTCAGGAGCACTCAGATTTTTAAGTCTCTAAGAAAATAATTAGTTCCTAGTAAATGAAAGGGGAAATAAAAATGTATTTGCCTTTCAAAACTTCATTTAGATAGGTTAAGTATCATTTTAAAAATATGCTATCCACTTTCCATTTCAGAAGAAACTTCTGCTTTGTAATATTTTCAGCTTCTGTTAAATTAGTTTGTATTCTATCTGAGCCAAATATCCTTTGTGAAAGGAAGAGGAAGTTTAGGAAATTTAATGGGCAAAGGAAAACAATTTATAATTTTACATTTTCTTAAATAATCTATTAAATGGGTAGCCTCCACACAGATATTGAAAAACAAACAAAAAACCAAACCCATTGCCACTGAGTCAATTCCAGCTCATAGTGACCCTATTGGACAGAGCAGAACTGTCCCACAGGGTTTCTGAGGAGCAGTTGGTGGATTCCAGCTGCCGACCTTTTTGGTTAGCAGCCGAGCTCTTAACCACCGTGCTACCAGGGCTCCCATTGTATTTGAAAGCCACGCTTTGTTGAAAACAGTGTTCAAGCCCCGTAAAACCAAATGGGACTAATGAGGTACAGCAGTCCCAGAAGGCAGAAGGGGACAAGGAAGCTGGTGATAGGGAACCCAAGGTTGAGTAAGGATAGTGTTGATGTGTTGTGAGGTTGTTAACCATTGTCATAGGGCAACATGTGTACTAACTGTTAAATGAAAAACTATTTTGTTCTGTAAGCCTTCATCTTAGGTGAGAATAGCAGCACAATTGGAAGAGCGTAGTCAATGTCACTGAACTGTGCATGTAGAAATTTTTGAAATGGTGTGTCTTTGGCTATGTATATTTTCACCAAAAAGAAGGGGTCGAGAAGGAAGAGGGTTGACATGTTGTGGGGTTGTTAACCAATGTCATGGAACAATATGTGTACTACTGTTTCATGAGAAACTATTTGTTCTGTGGGCCTTCACCTGAAGTACAGTAAAAAAAAAAACTGTTCGTATCTTACTTTGTTCCCTTTTCTACTTCAGCATAAAAAAAGTTTCTCACTGGTATATTTGAGTGAAAAATATAGTAACGTCTCAAGTTGTTGGTTAGCTTTAAGTCTTACTGGTTGTTTGAAACAGTGTTTTAAGGGGAATTTGCAAGGTAGAAGGTACTTGGTGAGTATTTCAACCACTAATAAGTTAGTAGCATATTGTGAATGATGAAAACTACAGGTATAGTTCTGTGGTTGTTTGTTTGGTTTTTGTTTTTAGTGGATGGCATTTGCTTTAAATGTGACATAGCCCAGTGTAGTCTCCGAATTTTGTGCTGCCAAGTATGTGAAAGAAGATTTGTTTTTAAAGGGAACAGTTTCTTAAAAGCATGTATGAGGATGATTTTTAATATCTCACAAACTTGTTTGATGTATTAATTAAAGAAGAATACCTCCAGACTGAGCACGCAGGCTGCCCTTTTTCCTCCCCCATAATCTCTTTTCTGCCCATCATTCCAAATTGACATTTCCCTTCAGTCTCTGGCAGCTTCCATCTTGATGAGGTACAGGGAGGGGGAGAGTGTGTCAAAATTGCAGGTGTGTATAATCCTTTAATGGTTTTGTGAGCTTAGGTTATCTGAGAGTAGAATAGAGTCCAAAACCCCAAGACATCTCTCTTTCTAGCAGTCTTGCTTATAAAAGATACTTCCTTAAAGAGTTCCATGTAGGTTTTTTTAATTCCTATTTATGTTTTGTATACTAAAGTTCTCCTACATAGTGAACATGTAAAGCAGATCGACCACATTAAATAACCTTCTGTAAACCTGCATTTTTCTGTGTCGGTGTTTGTTCCCCTGAAATCTGTGTTTTCATTGGTGGTGGCCAAGAAATGCTTCTGAAGACACGTGCTGTGATATCCTTAGTGGGCTCAGAAATTACATCCCTAATTGTCAAAGTATTTTTCTGATAACTAGCTTTATTATTACAAGAATTACTTTGCTTATTTAAGGGGTCAGTAAATGTCAGATTTAGAGTTGTAAAATACCTACATCAGGATTAGCCAGCGTGGCATGTATATACTTTAATGAATTTTAGCTGATACGTCCCAAGTGTTTTTCTGTTTTTTTGAATCAAGTACTGTATCCATAAACAGTTGTGAGCCTCTCATCTGTGTGTAGTTATTTATGAATAAACTATACAGTTTTATATAATCACAGGCTAGTAACTGAATGTCTAGTATGCAACTATGGTGAAGTTCACATAGTCTCAATAATTTTAAATATTTTGGGCAACTTCTGGTTAGATCTAATTACATTGCTATTGTTTTTACCTTGAAATGGAGAAAAAGAGTCACTTATTTGTCCTGTTGTTTATTTGCTCTTGCATATTTGGTATTAGCATCAAACGGCGATCTCTTAGCAGAAATCTTTTTAAGCCACATGTCTGTTTGATGGTCTTTTTGGTTAAAAACTATATAATATTTATCAATTCACTTTACTGAATATTCTTAGACTACAGGATATTGCAAATCGAGGAAGGGGTAAGGAAACGAGCAAGGACCCCTCAAGATACTGATCTTGACACGTGGCCATCTAATTTTGAACTGCGGATATAGTCCCAGCAGGATTATTGTACGTTGCTGGGAAGAGTATAAATTGGCGCGGCAGTTTTGGGGAGTAGTGAGGCAGTACCTATAAAGTTGAAAGTGCGCAACCTTTAATCCCGTGGTTGCGCTTCTTTGTGTCTGTCCTAGAGACTCTCTTGTGTACACGTGCAAGAAGTGTGCCGGTGTGTTTGCTGCAGCACTGTTCATAAGAGGGAAAGTAGAAACAGTCTGACCTTCAGTAGGGGATAGATAAACTGTGGTTTTATCTGTATAATGGAACAGTTTACAGTAGTAACAGTAAATGAGCTAGGTGTCTATGAAGAGCATGGATCTCAAAAACATAATATTGCATGAAAATGCAAGTTTCAGAAAGATAGATGCCATGTAATCTAATTTGTTTAAATGCATTAAGCACAAACAATAATGTGTGTTGTTTGAGTATATAACATATACATTGAAAACACAAAATATACAGGGGAATCATATGCCCCAAATTCATGATAATGGTTCCCTTGGTGTATGGGGTAGGATTTGAGATTCATCTGTGCTGTTTTAATTCCTGAGAGAGGAAGAAATGTTCAGTCTGAAGCAAATAATGGGAATATGTTCTTCAGCAGGTAGATGGGTTATACTGTTGGCTGTTCAGATGTCTGTTCTTTTCCGTCCTTTTCCATTCTTTTGACTATGCTGAAAATGCTTCCCATTAAAAGTAAAGCACTTTATAAAACACTTGCTGTTTTATGTACAGAGTTAGACTTTGACCCATAAACTGACTAGAATAAACATGTATTTATTGGATTTTATCATCTCATTTCTAATTTGTTCTCTACTTCCAAACCCCAGTATAATTACCATGAATAGTCTGGAAGTTGAATTGATCGTCTGTCAATAAACGAATGTCTTTATATAAAATTGTTTTGTTTTATAGGGAAAACATCAGAGAGAGGCTCATTTTCCCTGTATAGCCGAGACGCTGGATTACCAGGCTGTCAAGTAAGTTTAATGAACATAAAAGCAGTGAGATAATTTTTTAACACATAAAAAGGCTTTAATGGCATAGGAGATAGAAATTTATCCAGTTTATTTCACCATTGTTCCTAAATGTGGTAGTTATTTAGCAGTTAAACATAATCTCTTTTATTCAGCTCTTCTGCTGAAATTGGTTTCCCTTCCCGAGTTCACCAGATTGTCCTCTCTGTCATCAAAGATTTCCATAACCCACCTCAGTTTTACCTGGAAATAACGTAGCAGTTACCTCCAACTGCCCCTTTCAGAAATGCCTATTCCTTCTGAAAATGGTTTTTGCGTATGCCCTCAGAGAAAGAAGAGTTGCTGTGATACCTAACTTGAAGAATGTATTATTGATTGCTTTAAATAGCTTGAATATCCTATAATATCAAATTTATTATTAACATTGAAAGTATTTTCATTTCAATCCCGCATCTAACCACCTTTTTTCAGGCTTCGTGGGGTCTCTTCGACTTGGAAGCTTTGTTTCAGCTCTTCCACACTCACTATCGTGCTGCATTCCCTCGGCTTTTTTTCTGTTTCCCATATTTTTAGACTGAGAATCCTGAACACTCAGTTTACCCCCAGACTCCCATGAGAATGAAGCCAAAAAGCACAGAAAGGAGTGACAGAATATATTCATTTTCTGCAGCCTGCGAGCCTCTCAGGAGGCCCAGCCTGATGGCAGAGCGGGCATGGGAGCCAGTACTTTAACTAATGCTACTTCGTTTAATGCATAGCCCGTAATTGCTTAATTGCCTCTAAGACAGCTTTACACACTTCCTTGTTTTGTGATATAGCTTTTCATTGTACAATGATATAAAAACTGGAGATGGTCTATTTCAGTCCTCTTACTGGTAAACCCAACAAGTAGGGCCAGGGTGATTAAGTGGTTTGTTCGCTGTCACGGAGTTGGAGATGTAGCTGAATTAACACCCACATTTCTTGGCTTCTGACCGAGCAGTCATACTTATCCAAGTGATTTTTTGTTTTTAAGTTTTTTGTGGTGTTGGTAATAATTAGCTTGTTTTCTGTGTTTATGGTTAGCTTTAATTATTATAGCCATTTGTAAATGGATACATTATGTTTCTGTCATACCCAGCTCTTACCAGCTCGCAAGAGTCCATTGTTAAATTTTCAGGAAGTTTGCAAGCCTAGTTGACATCACCATGGTGGAAATATCAGAAACACTACAAATTAGGGCTTTTTGTAGGGTGGGGTTAGGGGGAGAGCCAGTTATTAAACATTTACTAGCACATCATTCATGGCCAATTACAAATTTCAGAGAACCAAAGAATATAAGTGCTAATTCAGATCACAGTAGATCAGCATAAAAGCAGCAGCTGAACTTCAGCCCCCTTTAAGGGGATTTTCAGACCCTTGCTCAAGGAAAACAGGATAATGGTACTTTGAGGCCAACTAAGATCTAACAGCCCTTTTCTATATTTTTAGTATTGTCCACTAATAAAAACCACACTATCTTTCCTTTTTGCCTAGATTGAATGGGCATCAGTGATTTTAATATTTCTATAATTTAATTTATAATTGTTATGCGAGCTCGTTCTGTTTTGTGGTACAAGTTGCTATTTGAATGTCATAGTTTGAATGTGAATTCTTTAATGAATTGAACTGCGGGCCCTAGCCATCCTGTCTGCATCCCTCTCAGTATCAGACTTTTGTAGCTCGCTTAACCATCTCTTTTCTTCTGAATCTGTTCAGAGCAATAAAAATATTAAAAACTAATTCACATTATTTTGACAATGAGTAGTTGGTAAACATAACGACAAAGAGTCCCGTAGATAACAAGGTGTTGTATAAACTGCCAGTGTGACATATCATGGAGTAGATTTGTCTGCCAGCGTACTTCACCTTACAGTTCTTTACAGCTCAATTGTCAGTCTAAAGCAGCAGCTTAATCAGGCACAGCTGAATCCTGCACTGTTTTTTTTTTTTTATGGCATAAGAATGCCCCGTAACACCATGACAGATGTGATTACCTGTTATCAGGTAGAGGAAAGTGCCATTGTCAGTTCCTGGTTTACAGGTCAGTGAATGATAATTGAGGGTGATAAAATGGAAGGAATATAAGATTTAGAATTAGAAGACTTGGTTTCACATCCCATCTCTGCATTGATCTCCTCACTTGAGAAATAGGGTTAGCAGTTTCTTCTTTTACCTACTTTGTAAGTCTCTAAACATTAAATTCCGTGCACTTGTGAAAGCATTTTGAAAAATAAATACAAATTTTTAAAAAATTTCTCTAGTTATATAACTGACATTTAAAAAAAGCTTTTTTGAGTTCTTAATATTATTTTTAAGAGACCAAAAAAATTTAAGAACCTCTGGTCTAATGCTCACACTACTCCTAAACCTCAGAAGAAAAATAATATTGTAAAAGCTCTTTGAAAGTACAGCTGCATCTGATGAGTCAGGAAGTTAAGGCTTGTATTAATTAATTTTTGCTTATATTTTTATACCCCTTTGCCCGAGGTATTAGTATATACCCCCTTGGCCAAGGGATTGCTATTTAGTTAGAATTGATGATAACCTGTATTTATGTAATTCTCCAGTTTTGCAAATATGAATCTTAACAGTTTTTGTCATGTGTTAATATGCACTTGTAGCGGATTTAATTCTCATTTCAAAAAAAAGTTTTTTTCAGTCTAGGTGTGTAGGATTCTAATAATTGCTACCTTTTACTGAGCCAGGCATTGATTTAAGTAAATATGAGTACCTTTAATTCTTTCAAAACAACCCGTTTTGCAGGTTAGAAGACAGGGATTCTCCAGGTTACTGTATTTTTACACAGATAACACATGCCTTGCTTGCCAACCACGCCCTCCCCGCCTCCAGGTATTTTTGTCAGCGCACTATGCTAACATTATTTTTTTACAGCAACATATAAAAACAAAATTGGCATAGTGGCACTTATGAAAATACCTTGAAGGGGGAGGATGGGGTTGGCAAACAAATGTAGAAGGCACACGTTATTTGCATAAAAATATGGTGAGTCATTTGATCAAGGCCGTGCATTTAACAAGTGATAGAACTTCTGTACCCACACTTGATATTTTTCACTGTGACAACTATGATGTGATTATCCTGCAGCACAACAATCCCTCAAATCCTTTAGGCTGTGCCCTTAATCCCTCCCACTCTAATTTGTTTGGTCAAGGACACGTTGCCATTGAGTTGATTCCAACTCGTAGCGACCCTATAGGACAGAGTACAGCTGCCCCGTAGGGTTTCCAAGGCTGTAGTCCTCACAGAAGCAGACTGCCACATCTTTCTTCTGTGGAGCGGTTGGTGGGTTTGAACCACTGACGTTTTGGTTAGCATCCAAGCACTTAACCATTGTGCCACCAGGGCTTTTCTTGGTCAAGGAGGGACCTGGGGATTTATACTTTTAATGGGTGCCATAAATGATACCAACTCAAATGGACTGGGGATCATGCTTTGAAAAACCCACCTCCTCTCTATATGCCAATTCTAAGCATTTATGGAGTATAAAAAAAGAAGAAAATAATAATCACCATTGGACAACTATTTACAAGTATTTTGGAGAGATAAGGCAGGCCTATGAAAAAGAGAAAAACAAAGTTATTGGAATGTATGAAATACTAAACAATATTGCTATATACAAGAAGATTAAAAGGCATTCAAGTGAGACAAAAGATTCCATTGCTGAAGAATTCACAAAGGCAATGCATGAACCCGCATTTCAGCAAAGAGGAGAGAAGACTGTACTGCAGCAAGGACAGACAGCATCAGTGAAGATGGGAGGACTCTTAAAAGAAGTCTTCATTGCAGAAGAAACAATGGCTTTGCTGTTTCTTATTGTTACTTACCTCTGACTGCAACTGCTAGGAGGAATTGTGATTGATAGTACCAGGTGATTTTAGGCCTGAGTAAACATGGGAAATTCAAGGGTTAAGAAAGGTACATCACTCCTATTCAGAGAAAAACCCTGTATTCCTAACAGTATGTATTATGATGGATCAGAGGAGAAAAAGAAATACACTGAAACAATCCATTAACTGCCATTTTCTTCTGCCTGTTCACAAAAGGCATAAAAATCTTACCCACACAATGATGATAGAAGGAAGTATAAATAGTGACTGCAAAATTATATCCAAATGCCACCTTGGAATCAGTTTTCTTTAACAAAATCCCCCGGGGAACATTAACTTTGCTATTAATGTACATGAAATGCTGCTGACATACTGTAAAATTCAGGCTAATTTAATAATGCCTGATGGGCCTTACTTCATGTTAAGATGATGTAATAATATGTTGCTAAATGAGTGTCCTCATTATCTTCATGGCAATCACGTAACTGATGAGCCATTAAAAGGAAATGGGTGTAGCAGTATTACTGGAAACAGTGATGGATCATTCTGCAATTGAATTATTTTTTATTGATCCAACACAGAGCATAGACGCCAAGGTCTTTATTAACAATTGGTACAATTCTTTAAAAACTGCCAGAGTTAAGTGAAAAATCTTTTTATCATTATGACACAGTTTTTCATTGATACATCTTAAACAAGTGTTTATTATAATTAGTTTCAATAAGTGTTTCACAACGTATTTAAACCTAGAACATGGAACGGTCTTGGATTTGTTCAGAGATTTAAGTTTCATCAGAGTTCAGATATTATACCCTTGAGAAAATGACAATTAACTTTAAAAACAGTCAACTCTTAGTTATTTGAAAAGTTACCCAGACCGTTTACTTCCTTCCACCTTCTTTTCACACAATAACCATTCTCATTATGTATCAGTCTTTAAACAGGACGTTTGATAACGATAAAAGAGTAATGATAAACGCAAAACAGTGAAAAAAATAGTGGTGCTTCAAAATAAATGAAGCAAGAATTAAAGAGAATTAAAAGGAAGGAATAGAAATAATAAAAATAAGAGCAGAAATCAATATAATAGGGAAAAAAATGAAAAATCTGTTTTTTTGAAAATCTCCATAAAATTAATAGCTCCTAGATAGACTGAGAAAAAGAGAGAGAGAGGAAAGGAAGGAAAGAGAGCGAGAGATGGAGGGAGGGAAAGGAGAAACACAAATTACCGGTGTTGTTGTTAGGTGCCGTCAAGTCTGTTCCAACTGATAGCGACCCTGTGTACAACAGAGCAAAACACTGCTCGGTCCTGCACCATCCTCACAATCATTGTTATGCTCAAGCCCATTGTTGGAACCACTGTGTCAGTCCATCTCATTGAGGGTCTTCCTCTTTTTCACTGACCCTCTACTTTACCCAGCATGATGTGCTTCTCCAGGGACTGGTCCCTCCTGGTAACATGTCCAAAGAACGTGAGACCAAGTCTCGCCATCCTCACTTCCAAGGAGCATTCTGGCTGTATTTCTTCCGAGACTGACTTGTTCGTTCTTCTGGCAGTTCATAGTGTATTCACTGTTCTTTGCCAACACCGTAATTCAAAGGCATCAATTCTTCTTCTGCCTTCTTTATTCATTATTCCTTATTCGCATGCAAATTACCAGTATCAGGAATGAAATAGAGGTTATCACTATAAATCATATATACATTAATAAGATAATCAGGAAATAGTATGAACAACTTAACCTAACAAATTAGACAATTTAGATGAAATAAGCAAATTCCTTGAAAAATGCTTATATCAAAGTCAACAAAATATAACAGAAAATCTGGATAGCCCTGTATCTAATAAGGAAAGTGAATTATCTCAAAAATCTTCCCACAAAGAAAACTGAAGGGCCTTATGGTTTCACTGATGAAGTCTCTCAGACACTTAAAGAAGGAATAAGACCAATCTTACATAAACTATTTAAGAAAATAAAAGAGGAGAGAATACTTCCCAACTCAATTTATGAGGTGAGCAGAACTCTAATACCCAAACCTGATACCTGACAAGTCTTCCCCCCCTTCCCCCTCCTGCTGCTGCCCCCTCAGTTGTTGTTCTTCCTCTGCCTGTTCCTCCTCTTCTTCCTCGTCCTCCTCTCTGTCTCTCTATATCTGTGAAGTATGTGTATTCCTTATGAACAAAATATTAACAAAACTAATCCAGCAAGAATAAAAAGAATTTTAAAAAAAGAAGAAGAATAGAAAGGGTAGTATATCATGCCCACCTGTGGTTTATACCTGAAATTAAAGTTTGGTTTACAACATTTGAAAATCAACTTAGTCTACCACATTAACACAATTAAGGAAAAGAACAATATGATCATTTTTATAGATGTAGAAAAGGGATTTGACAAAATCAAATACTCCATTCGTCATAAAACTTCTCATCAAACCAGGAATAGAAGGCAGCTTCCTTAATTTGACAAAAGGCGTGCATGAAAAACCTTACTTAATGGTGAAAGACTAAATGCTTTCCCCCTCCTATCAAGAACAGGGTAAGAATTTCTGCTCTCACCACTTATATCCTGGCCAGTATAATAAAGCAAGAAAAAAAAAGCATAAAGATTGGAAAGGAATAAGTTAAGCTGGATTTATTCATGGATGGTGTGTTCGTATACATAGGAAATCCTAAACAATCATTTAAAAGCTTCTAAAACTATTAAGTACAGTAATCTATGTCACAGATTAAAAAAAAAAAAGAAAAACCAAACCCACTGCTGTTGAGGCAATTCCAACTCACAGCAACCCTATAGGACAGAATAGAACTGCCCCATGAGGTTCCCAAAGCTGTAATCTCTGTGGAAGCAGACTGCCACGTCTTTCTTCCACAGAGCGGCTGGTGGGTTCGAATGGCTGACCTTTTGGTTTGCAGCCAAGGGCCTTAACCACACTGTGCCATCAGGGCTCCTACAAAGTCAGTATAAAAAGTCAATTGCATTTTAATACACTAGCAATGAACAATTAAAAAGGAATTGAAAACAAAACCATTTACAGTAGCATCAGAAGCATAAAATACTTAGGGATATATTCAACAAAAGGAACGTAAGATTTCAACAATGAAAACTATAAAGTATTGCTGAGAACAGTCGAAGAAGATGTAAATAAATAGATATGCCACATTCATGAATTGGAAGACGCGGTATCATTTAGATATCGTTCTTCCCAAATTGATCTATAGATTTAATGCAAAATCAGCCAAAACTCCAGCAGGCTTTTTATAGAAATTGATAACATTATTTAAAAATTCATTTAAAAAATCAAAGGATTAAGAAGAATTAAAACAATCTTGAAAAAGAACAAAATTGAAGGATTTACTTTACCTGACTTTTAAAGGCTTACTATAAGTCAATACTAAGCAAGACAATGTGGTGTCTATATAAGGATTGACAAATAGATCAGAGAACAGAATAGAGTCCGGAAAGGAATCATACCTATATGACAAATGGTGTTTTATAAGACAACCACAGCAATTCAATAAAAAAAGAAAGATCTCTTTAACGAATGTTGCTGGAACAACTCTCTTATCAATATGAAAAAAGTAAAAAAAAAAAAAAAAAATTTTTGAAAAGAACCTCAGCTCTTACCTCACACCATATATAAACATAAATTTAAGCGAATTGTAGGCATAAACGTGAGAACTAAAGTGATGAACATGCTAGGGTTTAAAAAAAAAAAGACTGTTTTTACCATCTCAGGGTGAACAGAAATTTGTTAGGGAAGACACAGAAGGTATAAAACATAAATGAAAAATTGATGAATTGCACTTAATCAAAGTGAAAAACTTGTGTTCATCAAAAAACATCATCAAGAAATGAAAAAGAGAAGCCACAACTGGGAGGTGTTTGCAACATATGTATCTGATGGAGGACTTACATGTAGAATATATAATAATCTCCAGCAACTCAATAATAAAAAGACAAACAACCCCATTTTTAAAAAAGGACAAGAACACTTGAGCAGACACTTCACAAAAGAAGATATACAGATGGCCGGTAAGAACATGAAAAAATGTTCTACGTTATTAGCTATCAGGCAGATGTAAGTTAAAACCACAATGTCGTTCTGCTACACATTTACCAGAACAGCTAAAATTAAAAAGACTAAGAACATCAAATGTTGTCAAGGATGCGGGGCAGCTTGAACTCTCCTCCATTGCTAGCATAAGTGAAAAATGGTACAACGAACGACTTTAGAGAACTGTTTGGAAGTTTCTTACGAAGTTAAATATGCATCTACCCTATGACCCAGCGATTTTATTCCTAGATATTTATCCAAGAGAATCAAAACCATTATTCACTCATATGTTTATAGCAACTTTGTTCGTAATAGTTTAAAACTGGAAACAGTCCAGATGTTCATCAACAGAAGAATGGATAAATAACCTGTGGTATATTTGTAGAGTGAATGCTGCGTAGCAGTAAATGAAATGATCTAATGATACATGTAATTGAGTAGTACACTTAAGGTCTGAGCATTTTATTGTACGTAAAGAACATTTTAGTTTTTAAAAAATGAAAAAAAAAGCCATTTACAGTAGCATCTAAAAAAATCTAAATGCTCAGGAATAAATTTTAACCATAGGCATGCAGAACTTCAACACTGAAAACTGCCAACCATTGCTTAGAAATGTTTTTAAAAAGACCTCAGCAAATGCAGAGATACTCCATGTTCATGGATTGGGGTAAATATTCTTAACATGTCAGTTCTTCCCAAATTGTCCTATAGATTCGATGTTATCCCAATTATAATCCCACCAGGATCTTTTTTTGGTGGGAATTGACAAATTGATTCTAGAATGTATTTACAAATGCAAAGGACCTAGACCATGCAAAGCAATCTTGAAATACAAAGAGCAGAGTTGGAGAATTTCAAGCTGCCTGACGACAAGACTTGCTATATTGTTACTGCTGTTGTTGGTTGCCCTTGAGTTGACCCCACATGTGCAGAGTAGAACTGCACCTTTAAGGCTGTGACCTTTCAGAAGCAGATTGTCAGGCCTGTCTTCCGAGGCACCTCCGGGTGGGTTCAAACTGCCAACCTTTTGGCTAGTAGTCGAGCACTTAACTGTTTGCACCACCTAGGGACTCCACACTTACTATAAAAACCAAACCAAAAACCCGTTACGGTCAAAAGTCTGTTCTGACTCGTAACAACTGTATAGGACAGAGTAGAACCGCCTCATAGAGTTTCCAAGGAGTGGCTGGTGGATTAGAACTCCCAGCCTTTTGGTTAGCAGCCCAGCTCTTAACCACTGTGCCACCAGGGTCAAGCAGCCTGGTGCTGGCATGATTGGCAAGTTTGACAATGGAATAGAATGGAACGCAGAAGTACATCCACCTTTATACAGTCCATTTGTTTTTCAACAAAATTGCCAAAGTAGTCCAATGGGGAAAGATTTTTCAACAAAAGATGCAGTAACAACTGGATATCCGTATGGACAAATAGGAACTTCAGTCCCTCTCTCACAGTAAACACAAAAATTAATTCAAGATGGACCTACATCTAAAAGTAAACGCTAAAACTCTGACATGTTAAGAGTAGAGCATAAGAGAATATCTTCACAACTTGGGGATAAGCAGAGGTTTCTTAGATAGGATGCAGAAAGAAATAACCACAAAAGAAAAGAAAAAAAGATAAATTAGACTTCATAAAAATTAAAGACTTCTGCTCATCAAAAGACATAGTTAAGAAAATGAATAGACAAGCTACAGACTGGAATTCAATTTTGTAAAACATATATCTGACAAAGGACTCATGTCCAGGGTGTGTTAAGAACTCCTACAACTCTATAATAAGATTACCTGAGGCTTCTACAGGTTTCTCTCTTTTGGATAGGAGGTTTAAGTGCAATGGATGAGCAAAAGTCTTCCAGTCCCCTCAACAACAACAACAAATTATGTAAAGACTCCCAGTACCTTCTAGACTTGTAATTCTATAGTAATTTTAAGAACAGTCTCACTTATTGTTGGGAGCATGATTTCAAACTGCTGTGTAAGAGATACCTGTGGCATAGCTGTCACTGTGTGGTACAAACAGTTTGCACTTGACTACGAACCTCAAGGTTGGTGGTTTGAACCCACCCAGAGGCACCACTGAAGAAAGGCCTGGTGGTCTGCTTTCCTAAAGATCACAGCCAAGAAAACCCTCTGGAGCAGTGCTACTCTGTAACAGCTTGGGTTGCCGTGAGCTGGAATTAGCTAGACGGCAGTGGGTTGGGTTTGGTTTGGTGGTATACCTACGCCTCTCTTTTTGTTTGCGTTTTTTGTTTCCTTTAGAGTTTCTCTTTTAAGAAGGACGATCTTCCTTCGTCAGGAGAGCTGACAGATTTAACCATATTACTTGACTGACTGATTTCAGAGAATATATATATAGAAAACCCAAAAGTATGGATCAATAGAATAGCTATCCAGCCTAAGGTGTCCCTAAGAATGTAAGGAAGTCTTAATAGCTTTACTCATCAAAGTAAGTTATTAACTTGCTAACACTATAAAATTTTAACGTGTTTAAAATTATTTCTGCAACCTTAATTGTTTGATCTCTAGATTTACTTTGGTTTGAAGTAGTGCTTTTATAAATGTGTATAAATTTAAAATACATTCCTTAAGAAGTATTTGAGACATTTTGCTTTATTTTGAACCTGCTTTTACTCAGGTAACAATGAGAGTTTTCCACTGGGGTTATTAGGCTTACACAGAGCTTTATCCCAGGGCATAATGTGCTCATTGCATTTTAGCATTTTATTGGCCAGATTTTTGCATTTTTACTGTTCTTTATTTTATATTTAACAAAAATAATCCCTTATTTTCTAAGGATTATTGTGCCTTTATGAAGATAGCATATCTGATTCACCAAATGTGTTGTTATTCCTTCTGTTTTAAGCAGACCTGGTTCACTTACAGTTTAAATGCTTCATCTTTTCTCTCATGCTTCTGTCTTATTGAGTGAAAAGTACCAAGGAAACAACTTTGCATACTACAAGACTTGCTTAAAAAATAAAGACACAAATCAGTAACTATTTGCTTGTTTTACTGTGTAGAATAATCTGGGTCAGGCAACAGAATAGAAGAATTAATATCAGTCCTTAATAAGCTTACGTTCTAGTTGGGAGAGACAAGCTATGTACACGTAGAAAATTAACTAAAAGCATATGGTGACCCATAATCTCAAGTAGGTAATAAGGTATAAATTGGAACTCAGAAGATAGAAAAACAAATGTGATTTTGATACAGAGAAGGTTTTGCAAAGAAGGTATAGAACTCCGAGGTCTTGGAGAATGGATAAAATTTGACAGGGGGAGAACATCTTGGGGAGAGAAGGTGTGTGACTAATGAAATATGCACAGTATTGCTCAAGGCGTTGTGTAGCTGCTTTCTTAATTTGCTACCACCAAAACTTACCTTTGTGAGGGCAGAGTTAGTGACTCCTTGTTCATTGTTGTATGTCCAGCACCTACCTCAGTACCTGAAACATGGAAAATCTCAGTAAACGTATTTTGAATGGGAAAAAAAAAAAGTAAACGTGTATTCTGGGAATAGTAGCATCCTAATTGCCTTCAATGGAATGTTTATTTAGAGGAACAGTCTGCAGTGCTTGGAATTGTACATCAGGTGCTTGAATGCCCAAGAAGAGAGTTTGTATTTTATCTTATAAGGTTTTTGGATTGAACAAGTGACATGATGGGAAAAAAAGGTGTTTCTTAGAAAACTTAAGCTGTCCTTTGGGATATACTAGAGAATTTATCAGCTGGAGACAAGGAAACCATCTGAGATAGCATCCTCTAGGGCACGTGTGAAGACCGGTGGACAGGAGGTAGGTTAGGCCGATTGTAGTCGGCAGACAACTGCACACACTTAAAAAAAAAAAGTACGGTCATGACTCTGCTGCAGATATGCGGATGAACACAGAGAAAGATTTTATTTAATTCATTAATCAAAAAATTGGTAAAGCTATTTTAACCAGTTCAAAGAAGAATCCTCATACAGACACATTTATAGATAAGGAAATGAATGTTGGATGTGTACAAATGAAGGCAAAACTGCCCCTTCTGCACCCTGCTTTTGGCAGATGGGAATAGAGGCATTGAGGGCAGGAGAGGGATGTTCGTCCTTCACTGGACGGATTTATAGTTTTGCAGTTCTATTGATAAGAATTATTTTGCATTGCTATTAGTTATCTACAACTGATAGAGTTGTAAAATACAAAACAAAAAAAAATTTTTTAATCACTTGCAGTCAATTCCGATTTAAGGCAACCCCATGTGTGTCAGAGTAGAGCTGTGCTCCATAGGGTTTTCAGTGACTGACTTTTTCATAAGTAGATTGTCAGGCATTTCTTCCATGGTGCCTCTGGGTGGAGTCAAACCTCCAGCCTTTCAGTTAGCAGCTGAGTGTGTTAACCTTTTACACCACCCAGGGACTGCAGAGCTGTAAAATAACTCCCACAGTATCAGAATAAGATAACCTGGAAAGGTGTGTTTCAGACCAAGCAACAAATCCGCCTCCCTGCCTTCATTCCATGAGTAGTTTTATCGGAGGCTAGTTGTGCCTGTTCGTTCACACACTGGCTGTGCTTTCTTCTGCAGTGCCAGAGGTGGGTAGTTGCAGCAGAGACAGTATACCCTGCAAAGCTTAAAGGTTTACTACCTGACTCTTTGCAGAGAAAGTTGGCTGACTCCTGTGCTAGATAACACATCATATTCCATTGAAGCACAGTTTTTTTCCTACGTGGGTATGTGTTTCTGACAGTTAAGAAAATCAGGGCTTTCCTGTGCGGTCAGCCCGACACTGGCCTGCTGTTTCCCCAAAAGAATTAAGCGAGTTGTTTTGAAGAGCAGTTTGGGTATTTCTTTAAGTAACAACAAACTTAATAGTATGGAATTTAGCCTTAGGTTGAATTATTAGAGACATAATATTAGAACAAGAAAGTCGTTATTGTATTCCCTTCCAAGCAAATACATTTCAACCGGCATAAGTAAGCCAAAACGCATTCAGAGAAGATCTTGGGAATAGTAGATTAACTTGAAACTTTATCATATGAAGAATGGCTGAGGGTCTTAGGGGTGTTTAGTTTTAAGAAGGAAGGACTTTGGATACATGAGAAGCATCTTCAAATATTTGCAGCATAAGTTGACTTATTCTGTGACTTTTGAGGTCAAAACTTTGGAAAATGGGTTAAGCCATCCTGATTTCAACTTAATATAAGAAGGAACATCTTCAGAGTCAGGCTGCCCAGAAGATGGAATATTCAACCTTGGAAGGTAGTGACTTCCTCTCTCTCAGTGTATTCAGGCAGAGGCTAGGCATCCACGTTACCGCATTGTTATAGAAAGATTTGAGTACCTGCTGTTTGATTGAAATAAAAGACCTTAAAATATTCTTTCAATCTGTGAGCTCCCTCGTGACAAAGATTTTCCAAGCGATATCGATGACCCATCTGCAGTTGGAGACCAGATATTACTACTGACATTAACCTATGTGGTTATACGTGTGTTCTTATTTTCCTTCCAGAGACCTCAGAAGACTACATGTAGGCACATGGATAGCAAATGGTTAAATTGATCTAGTGATCAGGTTTCAGGCCAATTGAGTAGATTAATTATAATGATGATGATGATGAAAATAATAGTGTATATCAGACCCTTTAGTCCCAGGCACTGTGCTCAGCACCTTACATGAATTATTTCATTTCATCCTCTTAGCACTCCGCAAAAGGAGCGCTTGTTACTGTCATTGCTGCTGTGATTATTCCTCCTGTTTGACGGCTAAGGAATCAGGCCTCAAGGGGTTATATAATTTACCCAAGCTGTTATAGCTGTTAAGTGGAAGAAGGATAGGAGAATTGAGGTTGTAATAAGAGAATGGTTGAGGACTTCCGGGCAACATGGCACTATAGGCAGAAACACCATGCTGTCCCTCCACAGCAAGGATCCGAAAAACTAAGCCAAACAGAGATAACTGCAGTCCTGAAACCCTAAGCATCAAATAAACAGATAAAGAACTCAGCCAAGCACCACATGGAATAAGAAACTGACAGAGAACAGAGAGCGAGGAGAAATACATGCAGAGGTCTCCTATCAGCTAACGCAGCACGGATCCGCCATTTTGGACTCCTGTCAGAGATCAGCAAATAGGGGATACGAGAAAGCAGCTTCACAGAACTTCCAGCAGGAGACAGAACAACTAGTAACCAGTGATATATGCTTTCCCACCCCCCACCCTTCTCCACCCCCACTCGGCCACTTCTGTTTCCTGTGGCCAGTCTCTTGGGCGGGAAGCACCAGCTTCACCCCAGTGTTACTTGGATTCCACCCACCCGCAATGGCTGGCTCCTTGAGTGCCTTTTGTTGGCTGCTGGTGTTGCTTTTTTCCGCTTCTTTTGATTTCTTCCTTACCTCTCACGACCTCCCCCTCCTTTCTCTCAAATACCTGGCTCAGTGCATCATCTTTGCTTCTTCCTGAAAGGCTGTGAAATACCACTCGAATGTGACACCGCTCCCTGGCCCGTGCTGCCACGCTGGTGGGATCCTGGGGTTTTTTTTGTTTGTTTGTTTCTTTTGAATTGTTTGTTTGTTTTCTTGTTCTTTTCTTGAATTGGGAGCCTGTTCTAGCCAGGCAGTACTGCGCGACTTGGGACCTACCCCCTCACTTTGCACAGATGCGTAGAGGGATCCCCAAGGGCATTTCTTTTTTCATGGGTTTTTTTTTTTTTTTTTCTGTTTTTCTTTGGGAGTTTTTCTTGTTCTTTTTTTATTATTATTTGTTTTGTTTTCTTTTCCCTTTTTGTCTTTCTTCATTACTCAGTTTCTCATCTCTCTATACTTTCCTTCTCTTCCTGTCCCCTGAATATCTGCTACTGAATGACACCTCTACCCCTTCTAGCCAGGCTGTACTTCACGGCCTGGAAGCACCTTCCCCAGACCTTGCAACCGCACTGGAGGGATCCTTGGGAGCTTTGCTATTCTTTTTTCTTTCTAATTTTTATTTATTCATTTTTTTGCTTTTCTTTTTTTTCTTCTTCTCCTTTATGTCTTTCCCCATTTCATAGTCTCTCATCTCTCCACTCCAATGGCAAACTCCCTAGCACTCTTTTTTTGTTTGTATAGTTTTTGGCTTCCGTTCCTCTCTCCTCTCTCCCATACCCATCTTAGCACCACGCATCACAATCTCCCTCCTCCATACTGCCTGCCTGCACCATGCGCTGAACATCACACCACCAAGCAGCCCAGGCACAGCCTACCGGAACCTGCCCTGCACTGATTACCAGCCTGCCCTGGTGGCTGTAGTAAGTGCCACAAACAACCCATCCCAACAACACCTCTTCAGCTAGACCTACCCTGCTGTACCATACCTGAGCGACTAACCCGGCCAATTGGAGAAGGAGATGAAAAGTATCGTACCCACAGACGAGCAAACAACAAAGAACACACAGTCTGGCTGCTCAGACATAGCCAAATAAGATAAAAAATCAGAACAAAACAAATCTACAATTAATAAACGAGAAAAATAACTACCGAATGCCTCGAAGACAACAGACAATATCAGAACATTTACAAAAACAGGACACGATAGTTCTAGTAGGCATCCAAAATAAAACACCAGATGACTTTCCAGTAGAAGAAAAGGCACTAAAACTACCTGATAAGGAATTCAAATCTCTAATATTCAGAATTATACAAGAGTTGAAGCAAAAAACAGACAAAAATGAGGAAAGAATAGACAAATTCATGGAAAATACAGACAAAAAATTGGAAGAATTCATGAAAATACTGCAGGAACAAAATGCCAAAATAAATTCACGACTAGAAATCATACAAAAACAACAATTAGAAATCCAAAAGATAAACAACAAGATTTCAGAAATGGACAGCGTCATAGAAGGGCTGAGGAGCAGGTTTGAAATGGTGGAAGGCAGGATCAGCGAAATTGAAGACAAACGCTTGGATACAACTCTGTTTGTGGAAAAATCAGAAAAAAGAGTGAAGAAAAATGAAGAGACCCTGAGAACTATGTGGGATACAATCAGAAGCAAAAATTTTCGAGTGATCAGAGTGCCAGAATGGGGAGAAAACACAAAACACACAGGATCATTGAAGGACTGCTGACAGAAAACTTCTCCAATATGAAAGATGAAAAGCTGACCATCCAAGAAGCTCAGCAAACACGATATAGGGTAGACCCCAAAAGAAAATCACTGAGGCATATCATAATCACATTCACCAGAACCAAAGACAAACAGAATCCTGAGAGCAGCTCGAGAAAAACAAAAAGTCACATACAGAGGAGAAACAATAAGACTAAGCTCAGATTATTCAGCAGAAACCACGCAGGCAAGAAAGCAGTGGGATGACATATGTAAAACCCTGAAAGAAAAAAACGTTCAAATATGATAGTGAAATTCGGACATTTCCAGATAGACAGAAATTAAAGGAAGATGTAAAAACCAAACCACACTTACAACAAATATTAAAGGGGGTCCTTCGATCTGAGAACACACATCACCTCACAGGCTGAATCTAGGATGCAGGATAGCACCAACCAGATAAACCAGTCTAGGAAATGAACTTTCCTATCCAAAACTGAAAGAAATACAATAGGGAATTAGAGCAGTTAATCTGTAAGTGACAACAACATCAGAACAATAAAAGAGGGAATAAACGGTGTAGGTATAGAACCTTCTAATGGAGAGGAAGGAAAGGCAATACCAAGTAATAATAGACTGCTTCAGACTTAGAAAGATAAGGGTAAATTTCACGGTAACCACAAAGAAAGTTAACAAACCTGCTCATCAAAATAAAGAGGAAATACAAAGTCTCAGTAAAAACAAAACCTACAAAAACAAAAGAAATGAAAAAGAATCCACAAACAAAAGGAATTCAGCACAGGAGAGTAAGAGGAACAAAGAAAAAGTCAGCACCACAAAAAAAAAAAAAAAAAGCACTACAAAATGACAAATAAATTCACACCTATCAATAATTACACTTAATGTAAATGGCCTAAATGCACCCCTAAAGAGATGGAGAATGACAGAATGGATAAAAGAACAGGATCCATCAATATGCTGTCTACAAGAGACACACCTTAGAAACAAAGATGTAAGTTTATTAAAAATCATAGGTTGGAAAAAAATATATCAAGCAAATAACTACCAAAAAAGAGCAGGAGTGGCAATACTAATCTCAGATAAAATAGACTCTAAAACAGAATCCACCATAAAAGACAAAGTAGGACACTACATAATGATTAAGGGGACAATCCGTCATGAAGACATAACCATAATAAACATCTACGCACCCAGTGACAGGGCTCCAAAATACATAAAACGAACTCTTTAACAGCACTGAGAAGAGAAATTGACAGTTCCACAATAATAGTAGGAGACTTTAACACACTACCCTTGGTAAAGGACAGAACATCTAAAAAGAAACTCAGCAAAGATACAGAAGACCTAAAAGGGCACTATCAGCCAACTTGACCTTGTAGACATGTATAGAACACTCAACTCTACAGCTGCCAAGTACACATTCTTCTCCAGTGTGCACAGAACGTTCTCCAGAAGAGACCACATCTTAGGCCACAGAGCAATCCTCAGTAAGATCCAAAACGTTGAGATAACACAAAGTATCTTCTCTGACCACAATGCCATCAAGGTAGAAATTAACAATAGGAAAGAGCAAGGAAAAAAACAACAGTTACATGAAAACTGAATAACACCCTGCTTACAAACCACTGGGTAATAGATGAAATCAGAGATGGAATAAAAAAATTCCTGGAATCAAATGAGAATGAAAACACATCATAACAAAACCTTTGGGACACAGCAAAGGCAGTCCTCAGAGGACAATTTATAGCAATAGATGCACACACCAAAAAAAAGAAAGAAAGGGACAAAATCAAAACATTAACTACGCAACTCAAACAGATAGAAAGAATGGCAAAAGAAGCCCACAGCCACCAGAAGAAAGGAAATAATAAAGATCAGAGCAGAAATAAATGAACTAGAGAATAGAAAAACAATAGAAAGAATCAACAAAAGCAAAAGTTGGTTCTTTTGGAAGAGTCAACAAACCACTGGCCAGACTGCCAAAAGAAAAACAGGAGAGGATGCAAATAACCCAAATAAGAAATGAAATGGGGGACATTACAACAGACCCAACTGAAATAAAAAGGATCATAACAGAGTATTATGAAAAACTGTACTCTGACAAATTTGAAAACCTAGAGGAAATGGATAAATTTCTAGAAATACACTGCCTACCCAAACTATCACAAAGCGATGTTGAAAATCTGAACAGACCGATAACAGGAGAAGAGATTGAAAAGATAATAAAAAAAAAAACTCTCAACAGAAAAAAAAACCCTGGCCCAGATGGCTTCACTGGAGAATTCTACCAAACATTCAGAGAAGAGCTTGTACAGTACTACTCAATCTATTTCAGAACATAGAAAAGGAAGCAACACTTCCTAATTCATTCTATGAAGCCAGCATAACCCTGCTATGAAAACCAGGCAAAGATGCCACAAAAAAAGAAAATTACAGACCAATATCTGTCACAAATATGGACGAAAAAATTGTAGCCAATAGAATTCAGCATCATATCAAAAAAATAATATACCACGACCAAGTAGATTCATACCAAGTATGCAAGGATGGTTCAGCTTACAAACTCAATCAGCATAATCCACCACATTAGTAAAAGGAAAGAAAAGAATCACGATCATCTCAATTGATGCAGAAAAGGCATTTGAAGAAGTCTAACACCCATTCCTGATAAAAACTCTCAAAATAAGTATAGAAGGGAAATTTCTAAACATAATAAAGGACATCTATGCAAAACCAACAGCCAACATCATTCTTAATGGAGAAAGGCTGAAAACATTCCCCTTGAGAACAGGAACAAGACAACGATGCCCTATATCACCACTCCTATTTAACATTGTGCTGGAAGTCCTAGTTAGAGCAATAAGGCAAGAAAAATAAATAAAGGGCATCCAAATTGGTAATGAAGAAGTTAAACTGTCCCTGTTTGCAGATGATATAATACTATACATCGAAAACCCTAAAGACTCCATGAGAAGACTACTGGAACTAATAGAAAGATTCAGCAGAGTAGCAGGATACAAGATAAACATTCAAAAATCAGTTGGATTCTTGTACACCAATAGAGAGAATGACGAAAAGGAAATCAGGAAAACAATACCATTTATAATAGCTCCTAAAAAAATAACTTAGGAATAAATCTAACCAGGGATGTAAAAGACCTATACAAGGGAACTACAAAACACTACTGCAAGAAACCCAAAGGGATCTACATAAATGGAAAAACATACCATGCTCATGGGTAAGTAGACTCAACATTGTGAAAATGACAGTTCTATCCAAAGCAATTTAAAAATACAGTGTAATCCCAATCCAAATACCAACAACATTCTTTAAAGAGATGGAAAAACGAATCATTAACTTTATATGGAAAGGGAAGAAGCCCCGAATAAGTAAAACACGGTTGAAGAAGAAGAATAAAATAGGAGGACGCGCACTACCTGCCCTCAGAACCTGCTATACACCTGTGGTAGTCAAAACAGCCTGGTGCTGGTACAACGACAGATACATTGTCCAATGGAACAGAATTGAGAACCCAGATGTCAATCCATCCACCTACAGTCGCCTGATCTTTGACAAGGGCCCAGACTCCATCAATTGGGGAAAAGACATTCATTTTAACAAATGGTGCTGGCAAAACTGGATGTCCATCTGCAAAAAAGTGAAACAGGACCCATAACTCACATCATGTACAAAAACTAATTCAAGGTGGATCAAAGACCTAAATATAAAGCCAAAAACTATAAAGTTCTTAGAAGAAAAAATAAGATCAATGCTAGAGGCCCTAATACATGGCATTAACAGGATACAAACATCACACAAACTCCAGAAGATAAGCTAGATAAATGGGATCTTCTAAAAATCAAACACCTATGCTCTTCAAAAGACTTCACCAAAAGAGTAAAAAGAGAACCTACAGACTGGGAAAAAAATTTTGGACATTACGAGTCAGACACAGGTCTAATCTCTATAATCTACAGTAAATCCAATACCTCTCCAACAAAAAAACAAATAATCCGATTAAAAAATGGGCAAAGGAAATGAACACATACTTCACCAAAGAAGACATTCAGGTGGCCAACATTCACATGAGGGAACGCTCGCTATCACTAGCCATTAGAGAAATGCAAATTGAAATCACAATGAGATACCATCTCACTCCAGCATTACCGGCACGAATCAAAAACACTGGAAATAACAAATACTGGAGAGGCTGCAGGGAGATCGGAATTCTTACGCATTGCTGGTGGGAATGCGTAATGATACATCCATTTTGGAAAATGATATGGCGCTTCCTTAGAAAGCTAGAAATAGAAATACCATATAATCCAGCAGTCCATCTCCTAGGAATATATTCTAGAGAAATAAGAGCCGTCACATGAATAGACATATGCCCACCCATGTTCATTGCAGCATTGTTCACAATAGGACAAAGATGGAAACAACCTAGATGCCCATCAACAGAGGAATGGATGAACAAACTATGGTACATATACACAATGGAGTATTACACACTGATACAGAACAATGATCAATCTGTGAATCATCTCATAGCATGGATGAAACTGGAGGACAGTATGCTAAGTGAAATAGTCAGAAAAGGATAAATATTATATCCTACCTCTACTGTAAAAACTCATGAAAAAGTTTACACACGAAAAGTAACAGTCTTTGTTGGTCACAAGGGATGGAAGGAGCGAGGGGGGACTACTATATAGACAATAGATAAGTGGTAACTTTGGTGAAGGTTAAGACAGTACACAGTACTGGGGAAGCCTGTACAACTTGTACAAGAAAAGGTCATGAAAGCTCCATAGACACAAACTCCCTGAGGGACTGAATTGCTGGACGGAGGGCTGTGGGGACCATGATCTTGGAGAACATGTAGCTTAGTTGGCATAACACAGTTTATAAAGACAATGTTCTACCTTCTACCTTGGTGAGTAGCGTTTGGTGTCTTAAAAGCCTGTGAGCAGCCATCTAAGATACTCCACTGGTCTCACCCCTTTGGGAGCAAGGGAGAATGAAGAGAACAGAATACAAGGAAAAGATTAGTCCAAAGGACTAATGGACCACAGCTACCAAGGCCTCCATCAGACTGTATCCAGTACAGCTAGATGGTGCCTGGCTACCACCACTGACTGCTCTGACCGGGATCACAACAGAGGCTCCTGGACAGAGCTGGAGAAGGATGTAGAACAAAATTCTAACACACAAAGACCAGATTTACAGGCCTGACAGAAACTGGAGAAACCCCAAGAGTATGGCCCCCAGACACCCTTTTAGCTCAGGGTGAAGTCACTCCTGAGGTTCACTGTTCAGCCAGGGATTGGACAGCCCCATAAAACAAAAGGGACTAATGAGGCACAGCAGTCAAGGGACAAGGACTAGAAAGCAGGAGGGGACAGGAAAGCCGGTGATAGGGAACCCAAGGTTGAGAAAGGACAGTGTTGACATGTCGTGGGGTTGTTAACCATTGTCGTAGGGTAATACGTGTACTAACTTTTTAATGAGAAACTATTTTGTTCTGTAAACCATCTAAAGTACCAAAAAAAAAGAATAATCTGTGAGATCAGATTGACAACTGCAACTCAAAAGGTTTGATGGGAAGCCTAGGGGACAGTGCGTTGAAGACAGTGGTTATGGAATAATTTGGAAAAGGATAGTGAGAATAGCAGCACAACTGGAAGAACATAATTGATGTCACTGAATTATACATGTAGAAATTTTTTAAATGGCGTGTCTTTAGCTATGTATATTCTCACCAAAAAAGAAAAGAAAAGAAAAAGGCCCTCCGAGGTCAAGAAGGCAAAGTGTTTACATGTGGGGTTGTTAACCAATGTCATAAAACAATACGTGTACTGACTGTGTAATGAGAAACTATTTGTTCTGTAAACCTTCACCTAAAGTACAATAAAAAAAAAAATTAAAGAATGATTGAAATGACATTCTATGTGGTCTAGGTTTAAAATGAAGGAAATGAAGCCATGGTTAAAATCTGGGACTGGAAAAAAGGGAGAGAGGTCAAGACATGGGATGTCTTGAGGCATAAGAAAGGAGCCCCAGTGCTGCAGTGGTTAAGCGTTTTAAGCTGATAACTGAAAGGTCATTGTTTTGAACCCACCAGCTACTCCACAGAAAATAGATGTGGCAGTCTGCTTCTGTACCGATTTACAGCCTTGGAAACCCTATGGGGCAGTTCTACTATATCCTGTAGAGTTGCTGTGAGTTAGAATTAATACAAAGGCAATCGGATGAGGCATAAGAACAAGTACAGTAAGTAATAAGTGATGGTGTTAGAACAGTAAGAGGTTCTGTAAGAGTTGAGTATTGGGGAGGGGTGGTAGTTTAGACCTGTGGAGTAAGGTTGGAGGGGAAGTAGATTATTAGATTGGGGACAAGGGATCGTTGGAGTCAGGAAGGTTAAGAAGGCTTTAAGACTGGCTGCTGGGTTGATGATGACGCTACCCAAGAGTTGATTCACTCATGAAGCTGCCTTGCACAGCAGCTGACACACAGTAGGTGTTCAGAAACTGTTGTTTGACTCTGAGCCATGTGATCTAGAAACAACATATAGCAAGAGTGAAAAGCCATTAGCTGCCTACAGAATGAGCTGGACGTTGCGGATTGTTTAGAACATAGGTAAAATAAATTGTTTTGTGTGAGGCTGTTTTTTCAGTGCTTCATCTTCAAGTGTCAGACAGTAGACAATTTTCATATCCGGCTTCTGTTGAAAGGCCAGAGAGAATTAGAGTACATAGGGGTTACTTGGCAGGGAAAAAAACTTCATTCATTGTTTCTTTATTTCTGTTCTCTCACTAAAAATAGCTAATTTTACATTTGGTGGAATTTAGTGCTCTTTGGAAACATTGTTGCAGAAAGTCAGTTTATTCTTTTGCAAACTTATTTCAGGAGAAAAGAAGTTATTAAGTAATGGCTACAGATTATACACTATGGGGAGGGGGGTAGTGTCCATAGACAGGTTATTCCCACAGTAAGGGATTATTGTCATGGAGGTGTGGGGAGGACAAAAGCTGAGAGAGGACAGAATAAATGAAGCAAGAGTAGCAGAATGGCAACTGTTGTTGAAGCTGGGTGATGTGTACATGAAAGGTCATTATACTGCTTTTTTCTGCTTTATGTATATTTGAAATTTTTGAAAGTTAAAAATCTAATT
Source organism: Dugong dugon (assembly GCA_030035585.1). Classification (NCBI taxonomy): domain Eukaryota; kingdom Metazoa; phylum Chordata; class Mammalia; order Sirenia; family Dugongidae; genus Dugong; species Dugong dugon. Next base: position 2,858,234 of record CM057482.1, read on the forward strand.
CTTTACAATGTCCAGTATGTAGTGTTTTACTTAGAAGAGTATTACGTGTCAAACTATGTGCCTAGTGCTGTACTGGGTTTTGTGTTACCCCTAATTGTACTCATGAAAGTGGTAGGGATCAGGAAAGGGGACTGCTCATTCCCTAGATTGTGAAAGAGCATTAAGGTGAAAGGGAGTGACTTGAAAGTATTAGAACTCTGCTGAAAATACTAGGCCTATGTAACACTATTTCCACAAAAGCAAAAGAGAAATGACTTTCTTTATCTTCTGTTCTTCTCACGTTGGTTAGCACCTCAGACAGAGCTGCCTCCTTTATATTCATAAAAGAAAAGGCTCAGAAGCATACTGGTAACCTTGCAGGAAGCCTTTCAGAGGGCCTTCTTGGCAAGAAAGTTTCTAGATTCAGATGTGAAGAAAATCTGCTCTCTTTGGAGGAGGAGAGGAAAAAATTGTGCTTAAAGTATGTTCACTACCAAACTTCTGATGGATTGGGCTTTAAGAAGTCCCATTCAGAGGCGAGGACAAGGTGGTGAAGTAATGAGACGCTTCCAGTGTCTTAACAACAAAGACCCAAAAAAATAAGTGAATCAATTGTATATGTACATGTAGGAGCCCTGAACATCAAAGACGAAGCTGAAGAATCAGACTGAGTGGCAGGAGGAGGGAGAGACCATTCAGAAGCAGCAAAGCCACATCAGCTGACGTGCGTGGTGAGGCAAGCAGTGGCTTTGGGGCACGTTTTCCACGTCGGGAGAGACCGAGCAGTGGAGTCTGCTAAGGCCTCCAGAGTCAGTGAAAAGCACTGCTCAGTTGGCCAAAGATAACTACATGTGTTTAACCTACTGCGTGGATCAAAAAACACCCTGTTTGGGAAGAATCTCTCTCCCATTTACCAGCTCCCTCCCCGCTATGCATCGAGTCCTGGGCCAGCTTCAGCAATTGCCATTTTCCCTGGGCCGGAAGTAGGACGCATCTCGCACCCTGAGCCATTCTACCAGCCTTGGAAAGGGAACAAATTAAAAAACAGGAGAAAATAATCTGCTGGCTCCTCTAAGCCAGGAGTTCAGGGCAGGCACAGCTCCATTACTTAGGCACAGGCATAAGAGGTCTACGGACTTTGAATGCCTTTCGCCCCTGCATAGACCTATGTGGGCCCATTTCAACAGCATAGGCCCTCATTACCACAGTACAACAGCTTATATACCTGAAGACTAACTTCAGTGTATCAGCTCTATGGTGGAGTGGCAGGTTCATGACATTTGATACCACTATGCTCATTAAGCAAGGTCCTCACCTGCACACATCAGGGGCCTGAGGACTGGTGGCTCCACCCACACCACCTAGCCACCTGCGAAGAATCCAAGCATAAGTGGTGCCGTCCAGTCCTTACAGCCAGCAGCATTGCCTGCTCGTAGTCTGGCTGAAAAAACCACCCACCTACACACTCTAGGGAGCAGGGACATGCTTTCTCCCAGACACTCAGGGGCAGCCGTCAGCCCCCTGTCTTGCTCAACATGTGACTCCCTACTGCAGCCAGATATCTGTGCCTACTCCAATCACCCCTTCCTGTCTAGGAGTGTAGGTGAGAGCCTGCACTACACACTTGGTGACCGACTGTCTGGACACCTGAGCTGAATCCATACAAGAAAATTAAACAGACTCCTGGGCTCACATACCTAGTAGCAGATCTAACCACCTGGTGACAGGAAGTTAGAGCTTCAAAGGCGCCAATAATCAAACTAACTCACACAAGCAGCCTATCTGGGCATATCAAAACAAGAAGCTACAACGCAGTAAGCAAACATAAAATTAATAAATATAATAACTTATTGATGGCTCAGAGACAACAATCGATATCAAATCACATAAAAAGGCAGACCAGAATGGCTTCAGCAAGCTCCCAAAACAAAGAATCAAGAGATCTTCCAGAGGAAGAGAACTTCTTGGAATTACCAGAGGTAGAATACAAAAGATTAATGTATAGAACTCTTCGAGAGATCGGAAAGGAGATGAGGTGAAATGCAAAACAAGCCAAGGAACACACAGACAAAGCCATAGAGGAAGTGAAGAAGATTATAGAAGAGCACAACGACAAATTTAACAGGCTGCAAGAATCCATAGAGAGACAGCAAACAGAAATCCAGAAGATTAACAATAAGATTTCATAATTAGACAACTCAGTAGAAAGTCATAGGAGCAGAATTGAGGCAATGGAAGTCAGAATTAGTGAGATTAAAGGTAAAGCACTTGACACCAACTTATGTGAGGAAAAATCAGATAAAAGAATTTTTAAAAATGAAGAAGCCCTAAGAATTAGTGGGACTCTATCAAGAGGAATAATCTATGAGTAATTGGAGTACCAGAACCGGGAGGGTAACACATATAGAGAGAATTGTTGAAGATTTGTTGGCAGAAAACTTACCTAATATCATGAAAGATGAGAAGATATCTATCCAGGATGCTTATCCAACCCCACACAAAGTAGATCCCAAAAGAAAGTCACCAGGACATAATCAAACTTGCCAAAACCAAAGATAAAGAGAGAATTTTAAGAGCAGCTAGGGATGAATGAAAAGTCATCTACAAAGGGGAGTCAATAAGACTAATCTCAGACTACTCAGCAGAAACCATGCAGTCAAGAAGGCAATGGAATGACATATATAAAACCTTGAAGGAAAAAAATTGTCAGCCAAGAATTATATATCCAGCAAAACTGTCTCTCAGATATGATGGTGAAATTAGGACGTTTCCAGATAAACAAAAGTTTAGGGAATTTGCAAAAAAACAAACAACAATTACAAGAAATACTAAAGGGAGTCCTCCGGTTAGAATAACCCAAGACTAGAACACAGGACAGAGCAACCAGATATAAACTCAGATAGGGAAGTCACAAAGATAAAACAAAGCTAAAACGCTGAAATAGGGAAACAGAGATGTCAATATGTAAAAGATGACAACATTAAAACAAAAAAGAGGGACTAAAAAATGTAGTCATAGATCTTTCATATGGAGAGGAAGTCTTAAGGTGTTATAAAGAAATAAAACATTGGTTTAAACATAGAAGAATAGGGGTAAATATTAAGGTAGCCACAAAGGAAACTAACAATCCTGCACATCAAAATAGAAAACAAGTAAAACATGAAGACCCAGGAAATACAAAATCAACAACAGTGAAACAGCTGAAATGAAAATACGTAAAGAAAAACAACACGGCACAGAAGATTAAGTAGAACAAAGAAACTGTCAACAACACACAAAAAAAGACATCAAAGTGGCAGCACTAAATAAACACATACCAATCAATAATTACGATGAATGTAAATAGACTAAATGCACCAATAAACAGAGTGGCAGAATGGATTAAAAAAACATGATCTGTCTGTATGCTGCCTACAAAAGACACACTTAAGACTTAAAGACACAAACTAAAACTCAAAGGATGGAAAAAAAAAAAGCAGACAACACTCAAAAAAGAACAGGAGTGGCAATATTAATCTCTGACAAAATAGACTTTCAAAGTAAAATCTACCAGAATGGTTAAAGAAGGACACTATATAATGATTAAAGGGTCAATACAGGAGGACATAACCATAATAATTTACGCACCCAATGACAGGGCTCCAAAATACATAAAACAAACTCTTAACAGCATTGAAAGGAGAGATAGACAGCTCCACAATACTAGTAGGAGTCTTCAACACACCACTTTTGGTGAAGTCCAGAACATCCAGAAAGAAGCTCAATAAAGACATGGAAGATTTAAATGCCACAGTCAACCAACTAGACCTCATAGACATATACAGAACACTTCACCCAACAGCAGACAAATATACTTTCTTTTCCACTCCACATGGCACATTCTCCAGAACAGACCACATATTAGGCCATAAAACAAGCCTTAACAGAATTGAAAGCATCGAAATATTACAAAGCATCTTTTCTGACCATAAAGCCATAAAAGTGGAAATCAGTAACAGAAAAAGCAAGGGAAAAAAAATCATACACATGGAAACTAAACACCTTGCTCAAAAACTCCTGGGTTATAGAAGAAATTAAGGATAAAACAAAGAAATTCACAGAATCAACTGAGAATGAAAACACATCCTACCAGAACTTTTTGGACACAACAAAAGCAGTGCTCAGAGGTCAGTTTATAGCAATAAATGCACACATCCAAAAACAAGAAAGGGCTAAAATCAAAACATTAACCCTACAACTTGAACAAATAGAGAGCAGCAAAAGAAGCCGTCGAGAGTCTGTCAACCACCAGAAGAACGGAAATGTTAAAAATTAGAACACAATTAAATGAAACAGAAAATAGAAAAACAATTGAAAGAGTTAATGAGACCAAAAGCTGGTTCTTTGAAAAGATCAACAAAATTGATAAACCATTGCCCAAACTGACAAAAGAAAAACAGGAGAGGAAGCAAATAAGAAATGAGGTGGGCGATATCACAACAGATCTAACTGAAATTAAAAGAATCATAACAGAATACTATGAAAAATTGTACTCTCTAACAAATTTGAAAACCTAAAGGAAACTGACAAATTTCCAGAAACACAGTACTTACCAAAACTAACAAAAACAGAGGTAGAACAACTGAATAAAACTATAACAAAAGAAGAGTATGAAAAGGAAATTTAAAAACTCCCAACAAAAAAAAGCCCTGACCTGGATGATTTCACTGGAGAATTCTACCAAACTTTCAGAGAAGAGTTAACACCTCTAATACTAAAGGTATTTCAGAGCATAGAAGAGGATGGAATACTCCCAAACTCATTCTATGAAGCCAGCATAACACTGATACTAAAACCAGGTAAAGACACCACAATAAAAGAAAATTACAGACCAATATCCCTCATGAACATTGATGCAAAAATTCTCCACAAAATTCTAGCCAATGGTATTCAACAATATATGAAATAAATAATTCACCATGACCAAGTGGGAGTCATACCAGGTGTGCAGGGATTGTTCAACATTAGAAGAACAATCAGTGTAATCCATCACATAAGTAAGACAAAAGAACCACATGATCTTACCAACTGATGCAGAAAAGCCATTTGACAAAGTCTAATACTCATTCATGATAAAAACACTCAGCAAAATAGGAGTTGAAGGGAAATTCCTCAGCATAATAAAGGGTATTTATACAAAGCCAACAGCCAACATCATCTCAAATGGAGAAAGTCTGAAAGCATTCCCTTTGAGAACGGAAACCAGACAAGGATGCTGTTTAGAATGACTCTTATTCAACATTGTGCTGGTGATAGCCAGATAGCCAGAGCAGTAAGGCAAGAAAAAGAAATAAAGGGCATCCAGATTGGTAAGGAAGAAGTAAAAGTATATTTGCAGGTGGTATGATCCTATACACAGAAAGCCCCAAAGAATCCATAAGAAAACTACTGGAACTAATAGAAGATTTCAGCAAAGTATCAGGATACAAGATAAACATAAAAAATCAGTTGGATTCCTCTACACCAACAAAGAGAACTTTGAAATCACCAAATTAATACCATTTACAGTAGCCCCCAAGAAGATAAAACACTTAGGAGTAAATCTAACCAGAGACTTAAAAGACCTATACAATGAAAACTGCAAGACACTACTGAGAGAAACCAAAAGAGACCTTGATAAGTGGAAAAGCATACCTTGCTTATGGATAGGATGACTGAACATTGTGAAAATGTCTATTCTACCCAGAGCGATCTACAGATACAGTGCAGTCCAGATCCAAATTCCAGTGGCATTTTTTAATGAGATGGAGAAACAAATCATCAACTTCGTATGGAAAGGGAAGAGGCCCCGATAAATAAAGCATTACTAAAGAAGGAGAACAAAGTGGGAGGCCTCACACTACCTGATTTTAGAACCTATTACACCACCACGGTAGTCAGAACAGCCTGGTACTTGTACAACAACAGATACGTAGACCAGTGGAACAAAAGTCAGAATCCAGATATAAATTCACCTACCTATGAGCAGCTGATACTTTTACAAGTGTCCAAAGTCCACTAATTGGGGAAAAGATAGTCTCTTTAACAAATGATGCTGGCATAAATGGATATCCATCTGCTGAAGAATGAAACAAGACCCATACCTCACACCATGCATGAAAACTAACTCAAAATGGATCAAAGACCTAAGTATAAAATCTAAAACGATAAAGATCATGGAGGAAAAAATAGGGACAATGCTAGGAGTCCTAATACATGGCATAAACAGAATACAAACTACAAGTAACAATGCACAAACACCAGAAGAGAAACTTGATAAATGGGAGCCCCTAAAAATCAAACACCTATGCTCATCAAAAGATTTCACCAAAAGAGTGAAAAGATAACCTACAGACTGGGAAAAAAATTTTGGCTATGACAAGTCCAATAAGGGTCTAATCTCTAAAATCTACAAGATACTGCAAAACCTCAACAAGAAAAAGACAAATAACACAGTTTAAAAATGGGCAAAGAATATGAACAGGCACTTCAAAGAATATATTCAGGTGGCTACCAGATACATGAGGAAATGCTTACAATCATTAGCCATTAGAGAAATGCAAATCGAAACTACTATGAGATACCATCTCACCCCAACAAGGCTAGCATTAATCCAAAAAGCACAAAATAATACATGTTGGAGAGGTTATAGAGAGACTGGAACACTTACATACTGCTGGTGGGAATGTAAAATGGTACAACCACTTTGGAAATCCTTTTGGCACTTTCTTTAAAAGCTAGAAATAGAAGTACAGTATGATCCAGCAATCCCACTCCTTGGAATACATCCTAGAGAAATAAGAGCCATCACACGAATAGATGTATGCACACCCGTGTTCATTGCAGCACTGTTCACGATAGCAAAAAGATGGAAACAACCTAGGTGCCCATCAACGGACCAATGGATAAACAAATTATGGTATATTCGCACAATGGAATACTACGCAACGATAAAGAACAGTGCTGAATCTGAAACATCTCATAACATGGATGAATCTGGAAGGTGTTATACTGGGTGAAATTAGTCACAAAAGGACAAATACTGTATTACAAGAACTCAAGAAATAGTTTAAACACAGAAGAAAACATTCTTCGATGGTTACGAGGGTGGGGTGGGAGGGGGGGTATTTACTAACTAGATAGTAGATAAAATTTATCTTAGGTGAAGGGAAGAACAACTCACACCACAGGGGAGGTTAGCACAACTGGACTAAACCAAAAGCTAAGAAGTTTCCTGAATACAACCAAACACTTTAAGGGACAGAGTAGCATAGGTGGGGGTCTGGGGACCGTAGTTTCAGGGGACATCTAGGTCAATTGGCATAACAAAGTTTATTAAGAAAATGTTCTACATCCCACTTCCATGAGTGGCGTGTGGGATCTTAAAAGGTAGTAAGCGGCCATCTAAGATACATCAGTTGGTCCCAACCCACCTGGAGCAAAGGAGAATGAAGAACACCAAAGATACCGGGAAAATATTAGCCCAAGAGACAGAAAGGGCTACATAAACCAGAGACTTCATTAGCCTGAGACCAGAGGAGCTAGATGGTACCTGGCCACCACCAATGACTGCCCTGACAGGGAACACAACAGAGAATCCCTGATGGAGCAGGAGAAAAGTGGGGTGCAGAACTCAAATTTAGTAAAAAGACTATAGTTAATGGTCTAGCTGAGACTAGAGGGACCCGACAGATATGGCCTCCGGACTCTCCATTTGCCCAGAACTGAAGCCATCCCCAAAGCCAGGTTTTCAGACAAAGATTAGACTTGACTATGGGACATAAAATCATACTCCTGAAGATAGTGCCTATTACATGAGACTAAATGGGCATCTCCTGTCCAGAGGTAAGATGAGAAGGCAAAAAGAGACTGACTGGTTGAGTGGACACGGGAAATCGGGGATGGAAAGGAGGTTTGTGCTGTCACATTATAGGGAAAGCAGCTAGGGTCACATAGCAATATGTGTATAAATTTTTGTGTGAGAAACTGACTTGAGGTATAAACTCTCACTTAAAGCACAACTTAAAAAAAAAAATCCCATGCAGCATTTTCAGAAGTGGGGACTCTCTTTATGGAAGCTTATAAAATTCTAAAAGAAAGTCATTCTTATTGCATATTTGTAATTATTTAAATACAGAATATATTAAAATGACTTTTAGCTGGTTCTCTTCGCAATGCATTATTTTCAAGAGGCCTTTTATTTTTGGATCTATATCTCAGACCTCTCTACTTCTGCTACCTTTCCATTGGCTGATGCAGGATTCAGGAGAAAAGTTTAGTGAAAAAGGAGTATTAAGATAGTAAAATTTCAGTCTGCTACTGATAATTTAAACGGATTGGGAAATTTCAACCGCTAAGATTATCATGGTGTAGTAATTTAATGGTACGTAGGTAGTTTATTTTTTAAGCCTGTAAGATTGGGCTGATTGTGCTGGCAGGATGGAGGTGATGGATGACTGTCATTATCTTCTCAAACCTGCATGACACTTTAAGTAGAGACAATGATAATTAAATTTTCAAGGGACCATGTTGAGATTATAAGATTTGGGACGTGTAAAAGAAAGAGCGTAACAGTTGGCTAGTGGTAGTTGATGTGTTTTTATTGACCCAGGAAAGAAATAGAAGCATCTCAGGTTTTCCCTTATTTTGTTCCCTTTATTCTCCCCCCTGCCAGCCCCAAAATTAATATATTGTCCAAAGTGTTGGTGATGACTTGGAACTATTCAGGTTGCACAAAGCATTTAATGAAATCTTGTCTTAGACAAAACACTGGAGAGGATCATAATTAATGTCTCATTTTCTGCCAGTTGCCATTGATTACTCATTCAAGATCCCTTTGTTCTCAGAATGATAACAACTGTAGTTTGCATCGCTATCTAATGAGATTCTTTGGTTAGAATACTTTTTAACAACATGCTGATAATTGCTAACATATCCCTGGAATTTCAATGTAAGTGAATTTGCATCATAATACAATTACTTCACAAATGTCAGTGTTTTCCAAATTTGAAATTTATTAAGTCTGTTTTTAATCATTTGAAGAAAATTAGCAGAAGACTGATGTGTTATTAAAGTCCACCATTTCTGTTTTGCCCGGAGTTCCCCTCATCCTGTGAGGTTGAATTCGAGTGTGACTTTGTGTGAGAGGCTTCCTTGCCACTCTTCAGTTTACCAGTCATAATCTCTGGGACTTCATGTGGACTTATAGATGTGCTTTCTCTAAATTAAAAGAAGGGTTGCAAATATGGTAATGCTGTACTAATTTCGCTCTTAGAACGATTTTGTTTCTTCATTTCTGGATGACAAAAGAAACACATGGTACAGTGTTAATAAAGACTTCAGCTGAGAAATTCTAGTGTTTTATACCTTTCTACCCCTTTAATTTTGCATATTTCATGGATGTAAGATAGGCATGAAATTAAGGAATTTTTAGAATGTACACAGAGCAGAAGCTACATGAGTCCATAAATATTTTTTTAGTTTTTGAGAAACATGACTACAACATTAGGTACTCTCCATCTTATTTTTCTAGAAAACAAATTAGTGGTGAAGCTCTAGTCAAAGATGTGTGCTCAGATTTAGTGCTTCAAAATTTGAACCAGAAAATGAGACTAATAACTTTACATAGGGTTAGTTAGGCCCTGGGTGAATTCAGTTATGAATGGATATCCAGGTATATTTAGTACAGTGTTTGGGCCAAGCCCTTTAATGGTAGAACACATTACTGAGGAAGTAAGCTTATATTTATCAAGATTTCAAATACTTTTGAGAGTAAAGACTATCCCGATTATTGCAGTATGATCCCAATTCCTGCTGGCTACTGAGCAGCACCATTTTTACAAAGAATGTTCATCTTCCTTTCTATAAAATCACGTTTAGAGTGCCCTTCAACAAGAGGTCACAGTAATAAATTATATTGGCCCAGCTCAGTGCTCTGTTTCTCTCCTTTGCCTCTTGGTCAGCATCGTCACCAAGACTTACACTGAATGGCCACTTCAAGTTCACGTTTTAAAGCTAGGGTATCTCTACCACATGGAGAGGGAGAGAGAACTTAAAAAAAAAGGTGTCACATCTCCTACTAAAATTTCTTATAAAGAAAAAAATTTTTTTAATAGGCTAGAGGTTTATCATATGTAATCAAAATGGATCTTACCTGTGGGGTGGATGACACTAATCTAGGCTATAAGTCAGTGTTGGAGGGTATAACCCCTCATTGATTTTTCTTCATTAATTAGATATGTGTTTCACAGATGAGGTTCTAGAGGAGTATAGAAAGATTCTTTCCTAAAAATGTATTGAGAAATGAGTGCTGTCTCCCTTCAGAATACTAATTCTGCCTGGAATAAGCCAGCCTCAGCAGAATGAAGCTGCTTTGCCTAGTTCCATATCCACTGGGATGTTCATGTCTTCTTGTTGCCTGAGATACCTCCAGGACAAGATTGGTGGTGATCAATAGTGCTTCTCATTTGTCTTAGGTAGACAGAAAGATCAATAATATAAACTGATACCTAATTTTATTTCAGGAGAAGAAAAAGAAAATAGTTTACGACGTGTGCTTCAGTGCTACCAAAAACGTTTGAAGAATCAAATAAGCAAAAAAAGATACGATTTTCTTAATTGTTGAGTATCAAAATGTTGGGGCTTCTATAATTTAGCCTTTTTTTTTTTTTTTAGTCAGATTTTCAATTGGTTTCGTGTGTATTGTTTTCCAGGTTGTCAGATTCTTGTGAAGAAAACCTTGTCTTAAGCTTCTTTTGTATTTCCGACAGTGCTGAGCAATTCATTTTAGTTAACAGGAGAAAATATGATCTTCTGTTCTTATAAAGATATAATTTCTTCTAGATTTACTTTGCCTAATCATATGGATCATGCCACAGACGAAGCAGGTGAAAATGGTTATTGCTATGAGTAGGACAACTGGGTGAAGTACAACGTCTGTATCTTTGTTGGCATTAACGCCCACTGTGGAGCAAGAAGACAGGATATTTCCTAACTACATCTCCATGTTTGTCTGTAGTAAAGAGAAAGGTTTATCAACACTAAAATTGGTAATAAGTTAAGCTTTTTTCCTAAAAAGTTCATTTTCCTTTATTCCATGAATATATGCAGAAACTTAAATGTTCTGTAGGCTACTCAGCCTTAGGATTGCAATTCGAAAATTCATTTGTAGGTCATCAACTTAAAATTATAATCATTATTATATCTTTCAAGTTAATAATCTTACAAATGGTAACTAGGTTCCTATCCTATTGTGGAAATCTTCTTGTATTGAAGAGGGAGCTTTCTAAACAGACCTGGATTCAAATTAGCATTCCACTACTTACTATTTGTATAATATATATATATAATCTATATAATACTTATACAGTACTTCCTGTAATATGTGTAATTATTAAGAGATGGTACATTTGAAAGTGCACCACTAGGTCCTCAGTATTCTTTTCTCCTACCTTTTGTGTTGAAAAATTTCAAACCCGCAGCAAAGATGCAAGAATAGCCCAGTGAATATCCAGGAGCTCTTCATGAAGATTCATCAATTGACACTTTACCACATTTGCACACGTGCTTACATGCATTCTCTTTTTGTTTTATTCAACATGTACGTGTGTGTATACATGTCTGTATGTTTGTGTGTATACTGTATATGTTCATATACACAAACATATTTCTGCTGGATCATTTGAATATAAGCTGACTTTGTTTTTTTAATTTATTCTTGGTCTGGATTGATACAGCTTGAATCTGTCACACCCTTCTTTGGATTTAGTCTCTAATTGTCAACTTTCTCTCTAGGGGTCTGTCACTTCTGCCCCTATTCTCTTTCCTATTTACAACATCCTATCTTACCATAGCCATTGGGATTTGTAACCTAGCCTTGTCAGCACAGACAAAGTCTCCTGAAACCTTAGGTCACTTACTTAGGACAAAGAGTTTGTGCCCAAGAAACAGTGAATAAAAATGTCATGTGTCTTGTTTTCATTCTTTTGTGATATTTAGAATGTGGCCATCTATGAGGAAACCAGGAAAATTAAACAGAGACTTTAGTTGTTTTAACTAAGGCCAATAACCGTGCACCCATTTACAAAAAAGGAAACAGGCTTGTTAATGTTAAGTAACTTGCCCAAGATCATACAGTCGGGATTTCAACTCAGGGTAGCTAACTCCAAAGCCCATTGGTGCTGTTTTCAGGGCATCAGAATTTGTACAGACATTCAATCTACTTTTAGGAATTTAAAAAAATGTACTTTCCAATTCATCAATTTATACTTTTTCATGCCTCTGTTAGTCTTGTTAGTCTTTATTATGACTGTTATTCGACTTTGAAAAAATAACTCAGTGGCTGAATTTTACACATCTGAAAGTTTATCTTCACTTTATTACTTAAGCAGACAGACTTCTTCACCATCCTCTGAACTCAATCTATTGTCCCTCCATTGAAGTATTAGATGACGAGCCAACAAGCATTTTCTAAAAAGGGCCCAAGAGTAAGTATTTTAGGCTTTGCAGACCATACAGTTTCTGTTGTAACTACTCAGTTTTTCCGTTATAGTACCAGAACAACCATAGCCAGCACATAAGCTGTGTTCCGATAAAAGTACTTACAAAAACAGGCCTTTTTGGGCCTACAGGCCCTGGTTTGCCAACCCTTGGTATAAATCATGATTTTCTGTGCCGCGAGAATTTATATGCTGGGAAGTGTGGTAAGGGGCACTGTTAAGAGACGTGGATGCCCATCTCCTCCCATGTATTTGACTGTGTGTGCATAATGAGCAGTTTCACATGTGCCTTCTGTGTGGGAAAAGGCAGATGGAGTAATGTATACAGCAGATACCTCGGAACGTGAGATCTAAGAAAGTTAGTTTTGCACTGAGCAGGGAGCATCCTGTCAAAGACACTGATGTTTGAAGGAATGCTTCAAGATACATGACCCCTGCACTCAAGCATGTGGTAATAATATGTTCCATCTTGCGTACTATGAGCCATATTCTAATCTTGATATTTGAGGAATGTTGAGTATGCCTAGCACAGGCAAAAAAAAAAAAAAGAAACAAAATAGATGTGACAATGAAAATTCAGTATAACATCTGAGGGCGACTTGATTCCTGGTTCACACCACTCATACTGATAACATCATCAAGAGATCCATCACTAATGGTTTATTGTACAAATAAAACACATGTATGTGTGTTGTTCACATTTATATTGGGTGTTTTGCACTTCTATCATTTCTCCTCAGGTTATTAAGAGGACTCTTTCTGTTTCGTGTCTGATAATCACACCCTTCTCTCCCAATCTGCCTTGTATATGTTGAATTTTGTGCAATTAATGCTAAATAATAACATTGATATTATGTCGTCTTTTAATGTACATATCATATTGTCTGGTAATTGAAACCCTCTTTTCCCCACTTTTCGCCTTTATGAAGGAATATATCATCTCTTTACAAAAAAGAATTTACCTTTTGAAGAACCTGAAAATTGTGCATTGAATTATGAGCGTTTCTGAAAGATACAATGGTCTTTGCTGGTTTAATGCATTGATTGTTTTATGTGTTCTCCAGCCCTGCTGATAGCTTTAAAAAAAACTGAAACATCAAATTAAAATGAAAGCACAGCATACCAAAACTTATGGGATGCAGAAAAAACAGTCCTTAGAAGGAAATGTATAAACACCTACATTAAAGAAGAACAATGAAAGCAATATTCTAACTTTATACCTTAAAGAACTAGAGAGAGAAGAGCAAACTAAACCCTAAGCTAGCAAAAGAAAGGAAGTAGTAAAGATTAGGGTGGAAATAAATTAGAGAATTAAAAAAAAAAAAAAAAGAGGGACAATTGACAAAACCATAATTTGGTTCTTAGTAAACATCAACAAAATTGACAAATCTCTAGCTAATTTGATTAAGGAAAAAAGAGAGAAGACTCAAATTACTAAAATCAGAAATGAAAGTAGGGGCATTACTACCAACTGTACAAAAATAAAAAGATTTATAAGAAAACTGTATGAACAGTTGTATGCCGGCTTATTAGGTAATCTAGATGATACGGACAAATTCCTAGAAACACGAACATTACCAAAACTGATCCAAGAAGAAATAGCAAATATGAACAGACCAATAAAAAGCAAAGTGACTGAATCAGTAATCAAAAACCTTCCAACCAAGAAAATCTCAAGACCAGATGGCTTTACTGGTGAATTCGGTCAGTCATTTAAAGAAGAAATAACACCAGTTCTCCTCAAACTCTTCCCAAAAAACTGAAGAGGAGAGAATACTTCCTAACTCATTCTATGAGCCAACATTACCATGATGCCAAAGCCAGACAAGGACATTGCCAGAAAATAAAACTACAGACCAACATCCCTTACGAATACAGATGCAAAAATCTTCAAGACAATCCTAGCAAGCAAATTCCAGCAGCATATTAAAATGATTATATACCATAACCAAATGAGATTTATCCTAGAAATGCAAAGGTGGTTCAACACATGAAAATCAATCAGCATAATACACTAAATTAATAGAATGAAGGGGGAGGAAGAAAACCACATGATCATCTCAATTGATGTAGAAAAGGAATTTGACAAAATTTAACCTTTTCATGATTCAAAAAAAAAACAAAACCCTTGTCACACTAGGAATAGAAGATAGTTTCCTCAACCTGATGAAAGGCATTGACAAAATCTCAGTTAACATGATACTCAGTGGTGAAAACTGAAAGTCTTTCTGAGATCAGGAATAAGACAAGGATGCCTATTTTTGATAATTCTGTTCAACATTATGCTGAAAGTTCTAGCCAGAGCAAATAGGCCAGAAAAAGAAATGAAAGGTATCCAGAACAGCAAGGAAGAAGTAACCCAGTTGACATGATCTTATGTATAGAAAATCTTAAAGAATTCACAATTTATTAGATCTAATAAATGAATTTCCACCATGCATCTGTCAATTTGTCGTACTGTGGGGGCTTGCATGTTGCTGTGATGCTTGAAGCTATGCCACTGGTATTCAAATAACAGCAGGGTCACCCATGGTGGACAGGTTTCAGCTGACCTTCGAGACTAAGACAGACTAGGGAGAAGGACCCGGCGGTCTGCTTCTGAAAAGAATTAGCCAGTGAAAACCTTATGAACTGCAGCAGAACATTGTCTGATATAGTGCCGGAAGATGAGCCCCTCAGCTTGGAAGGCCCTCAAAATATGATTGGGGAAAAGCTGCCTCCTCAAAGTAGAGTTGACCTTAATGACATGGATGGAGTCAAGCTTTTGAGACCTTCATAGGCTGATGGGGCGCAACTTAAAATGAGAAGAAACAGCTGAAAACATCCATTAATAATTGGAATGTGGAATGTACGAAGTATGAATCTAGGAAAATTGGAAGTTGTCAAAAATGAAGTGGAACCCATAAAGATAGATATCCTAGGCATTAGTGAGCTGAAAAGGACTGGTTTTGGCCATTTCAAATTGGACAATCATATTGGCCTACTAGGAATGACAACTTGAAGAGGAATGGCGTTGCATTCATCATCAAAAAGAACATTTCAGGATCTATCCTGAAGTACATTGCTGTCAGTGATAGAATAATATCCATATGCCTACGGGGAAGACCAGTCAATATGACCATTAGTCACATTTCCGCACCAACTACTAAGGCCAAAGATGAAGATAAATTCAAGATTTTCACCAGCTCCTGCAGTCTGAAATTAATTGAACTCGCAACCAGGATGCATTGATAATTACTAGTGACTGGAATGTGAAAGTTGGAAATGAAGAAGGATCGGTAGTTGGAAAATACGGCCTCGGTGATAGAAACGATGCCAGAGATCACATAATAGAATTTTGCAAGACCAATGACTTCTTCATTGAAAATACCTTTTTTCACCAACATAAATGGTGACTATACATGTGGACCTCGCCAAATGGAATACACGGGAAGAAACAATGGAAAAGCTCAATATCATCAGTCAGAACAAGGCCAGGGGCCAACTGCAGAACTGACCATCAATTGCTCATATGCAAGTTTAAGCTGAAGCTGAAGAAAATTAGAACAAGTCCACGAGAGCCAACGTACAACCTTGAATATATCCCACCTGAATTTAGAGACCATCTCAGGAGCAGATTTGATGCATTGAACACTGATGACCCAAGACCAGACAAATTGTGGAATGACATCAAGGACATCATACATGAAAAAAGCAGGAGGCCATTAAAAAGACAGGAAAGAAAGAAAAGACCAAAATGGATGTCAGAAGAGACTCTGAAACTTGCTCTTTAACATGGAGTAGCTAAAGCGAATGAAAGAAATGATGAAGTAAGAGTTGAACAGAAGATTTCAAAGGGCAGCTCGAGAAGACAAGGTAAAGTATTTGTCATGTATTGAATTGTGTCCCTCAAAAATATCTGTCAACTTGGCTGGGTCATGATTCCCAGTATTGTATGATTGTGTACCATTTTGTAATCTGATGTGATTTCCTTAGGTGTTGTAAACTGTATCACTATGATGTAATAAGATGGATTAGCAGCAGTTGTACTGATGAGGTCTACAAGATTAGATAGTGTCTTAAGCCAATCTCTTTTGAGATATAAAAGAGAGAAGCAAGCAGAGAGACATGGGAACCTCATACCACCAAGAAAGCAGTGCCTGGAGCAGAGCGCTTCCTTTGGACCTGAGGTTCCTGCACTGAGATGCTCCCCAGACAGACCAAGGGAAGACCGATGCATCACAAGGACCTTCCTCCAGAGCCGACAGAGAGAGAAAGCCTTCTCTTGGAGCTGATGCCCTGAATTTAGACTTGTAGCCTGCTGGACTGTGAGAGAATAAACTTCTCTTTGTTAAAGCCATCCACTTGTGGTATTTCTGTTATAGCAGTACTAGATGACGAAGATAGTATTATAATGAAATGCACAAAGTCCTAGAGATAGAAAACTGAAAGGGAAGAACATGCTCAGCATTTCTCAAGCTGAAAGAACTGAATTAAAAATTCAAGCCTCTAGTTGCAATACTGAAGGATTCTACAGGGAAAATATTAAACGACGCAGGATCCATCAAAAGAAGATGGAAGGAATACACAGAGTCACTATACCAAAAAGAACTGGTCAACATTTAGCCATTTCAGGAGATAGCATATGATCAAGAACCGACAGTACTAAAGGAAGCAGTCCAAGTTGCACTTAGGGCATTGGCGAAATATAAGACTCCAGGAATTGACAGAATACCAGTTGAGATGTTTCAACAAATGGGTGGAGCACTGGAAGTGCTCACTCGTCTATGCCAAGAAATTTGGAAGACAGCTACCTGGCCAACCGACTGGAAGAGATCTATATTTATGCCTATTCCCAAGAAAGGTGATCCAACTGAATGTGGAAATTATCGAACAATATCATTAATACCACACACAAGTAAAATTTTGCTGAAGATCATTCAAATGCAGCTGCAGCAGTATATCTGCAGGGATCTGCCAGAAATTCAAGCCAGATTTAGAAGAGGACGTGGAATGAGGGATATCGTTGCTGATGTCAGATGGATCTTGGCTGAAATCAGAGAATACCAAGATGTTTACTGTGTTTTATTGACTGTGCAAAGACATTCGACTGTGTGGATCATAACAAATTATGGAAAACATTGCAAAGAATGGGAATTCCAGGACACTTAATTGTACTCATGAGGAGCCTGTACATAGATCAAGAGGCAGTCGTTTGAACAGAACAAGGGGATACTGCGTGCTTTAAAGTCAAGAAGGGTGTGCATCAGGGTTGTATCCTTTCACCATACCTGTTCAATCTGTATGCTGAGCAAATAATCTGAGAAGCTGGACTATATGAAGAAGAAAGTGGTGTCAGGTTTGGAGGAAGACTCGTTAACAACCTCCAGTATGCAGGTGACACAACCTTGCTTGCTGAAAGTGAATAGGACTTGAAGCACTTACTGATAAAGATCAGAGATCACAGCCTTCAGTTTGGATTACTCTTCAACATAAAGAAGACAAAAATCCTCACAACTGGACCAGTCAGCAACATCATGATGAACGGAGAAAAGACTGAAGTTGTCAAGGATTTCATTTTACTTGGATCCACTATCAACACTTATGGAAATAGCAGTCAGGAAATCAAAAGACACATTGCATTGGGCAAATCTGCTGCAAAAGACCTCTTAAAAGCGTTGAAAAGCAAAGATGTCACCTTGAAGACTAAGGTGTGCCTGATCCACCTTAAAGACTAAGGTGCACCTGACCCAAGCCATGGTGTTTTCAGTTGCCTCGTATGCATGTGAAAGCTGGACACTGAATAAGCAAGACCTAAGAAGGATTGACGCCTCTGAATTGTGGTGTTGGAGAAGAATAATGAATGTACCATAGACTGCCAAAAGAACGAACAAATCTGTCTTGGAAGAAGTACAACCAGAATGCTCCTTAGAAGCAAGGATGGCAAGACTACATCTCACATATTTTGGACATGTTGTCAGAAGGGATCAGTCTCTGGAGAAGGCCATCATACTTGATAAGGTAGAGGGTCAGTGAGATGGATTGACACAGTGGCTGCAACAACGGACTTAAGCATAACAACGATTGTGAGGACGGCACAGGACCAGGCAGTGTTTCATTCTTTTGTACGTAGGGTTGCTATGAGTCAGAATCGACTCAACAGCACCTAACAACAACAATAAATGAATTCAGGAAAGTTGCAGAATACATCAACTAACAAAAATTAGTTGTATTTCTGTACACTACCAGGGAACAATCCAAAAGGAAATTAGAAAACAATTCCATTAACAGTAGTATCCAAAAGAATACAATCCCTAGAAATAAATTTAACCAAGGAGGTTGTAAGACTCGTACACTAGAAACTACAAAACATTTCTGAAATGAAGAAGACTTAAATTAGTGGAAAGACATCTCACATTCATAGATTGAAAGACTTAATGTTGTTAAGATGGCAGTACTATTCAAAGCAGTCTACAGATTCAGTGCAACCTCTTTCAGAATTCCAGGGGCTTTTTCTGCAAAAATGGAAAAGCTGATCCTCAAATTTATGTGGAATTGCAAGGGGCCCCTGGTAGCCCGACAGTACTGATGGCCAGTCAATTTTGGAAGAGTGTGCCAAGACCGTTCATTGGCAAGAGAATAGTCTGAAACAAACGCTGCTGGGACAGCTTGATCTCTACTTGCAAGAGAATGAAGTTGGGTCCCTACCTTTCACCATAGACATAAATCAACTAAAAATAAATCAATGGCATAAATATAAGAGCTAAAACTGTAAAACTCTTAGAAGAAAACATAGCAAATCTTCATAACCTTAGATTTGGCAATGAATTCTTAAGATACGACACCAAAAGCACGAACAGCAAAGAAAATAATAGATAAATTAGACTTTGTCAAAATTAAAAACTCTGAATTGTGCATCAGAGGAGATTATGAAGAAAGTGAAAAGACAACCTAGAGAATTGGAGAAAATATATCTGATACGGCGCTAATGTACAGAATACATAAAGAACTCTTATAACTTCAACAACAACGGAAAACCTTTAGAAATGGTCAAAGAGCATGAATAGATATTTCTCCAAAGAAGATGTATAATTGGCCAATACCCACATCAAAAGATGTTCAACCTAGTGCGCTCTGACTCATGGTAACCCTGTAAGTACGGCTGTGCTCCATAGGGTTTTCAGTGGCTGATTTTTTTTTTTCTAAGTAGATCCCCAGACCTTTCTTCTTAGGTGCCTTTGGGTGGACTGAAACCTCCAACCCTTCGGTTAGCAGCCAAGCATGTTAACCGTTTACAGCAAAGTCACTCCTAAGGACTCACCCTGGAAGCAAGTATTCACACAAATGCTTGTACACAAATGGTCACAGCGGCATCATTCACCAGATAGCAGAAACAACTCAAATATCTATCAGCTGATGAGTGGATAAACCAGCTGTGGTGTAGCTATACAATGGGTGATCATTAGAAAGGAATGAAGTACTGACACATGCTTCAGTGTGGATGAGCCCCATGAACATTGTGCTGAGTGAAGAAGCCAGGAAGAAAAGGTCACATGTTGTATGATTCTATTTATATAAAATGTCTAGAATGCATAAATCCACAGAGACAGAAAGCACATTGATGGTGGCCAGGGTCTGGGGAAAGGGGGAGTGGGGAATGACTGCTTAATGGGTCTAGGCTTTTCCTTTTTGGGTGATGGAAATGTTTGGGAACTTGATAGAGGTGATGGCTGCACAGCATTGTGCACGTGCAGATGGCCACCGACTTGCACCCTTTGAGTCGGAGTTCGACTCGATGGCAACAGGTTTGTGTTTGTTTTTTGTTTTGTTTTTTTTGTACTCTTTAAAATGGTTAATCTTACGTGGACTTCACCTTAATTAAAAAACAAAAAACCGAAGCATCAAAAAATCATTGAAAACCATTAGGTAGTGTAATAAACTGAAATGGGAGTTTTTCTTGCCTGTTAAGTTTGAGGCGGGGACTGGGCTACCATGGTTTCTGCCCTTTCCGAGTGGAACTGCGGTTTATTTCTCAGTACCTTTACGATACTCGCTGGCAGACAGGAAGCTAAGAGTGGGTGACGGCAGTGGGAGTCCATCCCGACTTGCGGCGACCCTGTAGGACAGAGTGGAACTGCCCCCTAGGGCTTCCGAGGCTGTAAATCTTTCAGGAGACTGCCAAGTCTTTCTCCCACGGAGCGGATGGTGGTTTGGAACCGTCAGCCTTTCAGTTAGCAGTCAGTCAGTTTAACCACCATGCCACCTGGGCTCCTGGTGATGGCAGTAAGGGATATTAAGTATAGGTAGGAGGATGACAGTCCATGTTGAGAGGAATCAGTTGTTTCCACTTGAGGGCATAGTCTCAAATGTATTCAGTAAACTTTCCTACTGAGGTCTTTCCCCCTCCTGTCTTTCAAGCCAATGTGGTCTCTCTGCTTCACCTACCAGAAAGCTTGGAGCCAGATTCGGCTAGACTAATCTCATTTATGATAGAGTTGCTAGGTTAGTAGGTCAGGGCTACTGACTCTGGATGTCAACGAAGCACTTGACGACGTCTGATGTCGTCCCTGTGGCATTCCTCTGGACTCTCTCCTCAGGCTTGTCATCCTCGTGTTTTTTGTTTGTTTTTTAATCACATTTTTGAAGCTCAGACACCAGAAGGGCTAGCAGACAGACCAGAATCTTAAAAAGATAGGAATGGATGATTATTATGGACCAAATAAAACAAGATGAAATTTTTCAGAGATAAATGTTAAGTCTCGTACTTGGGACCAGAAAGCACAAGCTGAATGAGGTCAACGTGGGAGGGACATGGCTTAATAGCAGCACGTGAGAAAAACTAAAGGGTCACAGGGTGTGGTCATCCTTAGCCTCTGAGTATGAGCAAACAGAAGTGGGTTGTTAGAATGTTGAAAACTGCACTCATCAGGACACATCTGGGGCCCTAGCCTCCATTTCAGGCTCTCTGTTTTCTGCGAGACTTTGAAAAACGTAAGAAAAGAAACTCCAGAGGACACTGTCAAGGGATGGTGAGGAGGTCACTGACCCCAGGTCATGAGACTCAGTTGAAGAAAATGAGCGTGGCTGACCTTGGAAATACTGGCCATCTTCAAACCATGAGACCTATCCAAAAAGGAAAACAGAACAGAATCAGCTGCCTTTGTCGTCATAAAAGCACTCCAGCAAAGGCTGGGTGACCAGTTTTCAAAAATGTTCTAGAGGAGATTCATGCATTAAAGATGGAACTACATATTAACTAAAGTGTCTCTCAACCCTAAGATTGTATGGATCAACATAATTATTGCAGTTGATAATGAAGGTCGGGAAAAAAGAGAAAATATTGGCCTAAGCAAATGGTCTTATTTAACTCAATTGAACAAATCCGTATTGGATGCTTAAGTTCAAGGTATTGCTGAAGGTACTATCAATAATTCAGAAGTGATGAAAATGTCCGGTTTGGGTCAGTATGAGCAGGAAGTTAACTTTTTCATTGGCCTTGTTTTATAGTCTAGTCTCCTGAGACAAGATCTAGGGCTCGGGAGCCCAGCACAGCTGTCTTCTTCAGGAAAACCTGGGACGCCATACTATTCATTCTCTGCCACCAGTTCCAGAAGAAGACCGCTCCACGACTCTGCAGCACTTGGTGAGTACCTTTCCCCTTGCTTCTGGTGGTGCTTTTAATTAGAGGAAACGTGGTTTCTTGAGTATCATGTTGTTGGTGTTGGGATTTAGCTGAATAAAAATAACATATCCGTTAGATATTTAATAAATTATCAAAATTTTCACTTTTACACATTCATCATAAATTTTTTATTAAAGATTGGGCCATGAGTAATTTTGGTTGACTATTCTGGTGCCTTCAGTCCCCATGCCATAATTTTAACAAGTTTCAGACAAACAGTTTAATACCCTTGTCTGGTCCTCAATCTAAGCGGAAGTATAGTAAAACCTGTGAGATCCGGAACTTGCCGGGACTGACTTGTCTTTCCTGATCTCGCAGGTTTTCCACCTTTGACCACTTTGACCACTTTTCTGTCCCTCGTTTTAGTGGAAAATATTTGCGTTTTCCTTCTCTGACAAGTTTCCACCTTACACAGGTTCCTGCTTTCACAGGTTTTGCTATAAATAGTGAAAAACGGAACTTAACCAGTTTTACCTCTTATAATAAAAAAATTGGTATATTAAAAAATTAAAATCTTATTTTTGATTAAAATTTATATAATGCTGAGTTTACAAAGCAGTTGTATATACATTCTGATTTCATCAATACAGTAGCCTCGTTAGTCAGTGGATGTAATCCTAGATTTAACAGAAAACTAAAGCTTAAGAGTGGACATGTTCATAGAGTTTATAGATGGTTTACCCAGGATAAAGTTTATTTAAGATTTCCTGACTGTAAGTCCAGTGTTCTTAGCATATTAATTGTTTTTACTCCCTCACTTTTTTATTGAGGTAAAATTTACATAACATGAAGCTAACAAGGGTACAAATCAGTGGCTTTTAGGACATTCACAATGTGAGGCAAACATCAGCTCTTTGTAGTTCCAAAACCTCGCCTCAAAAGAAACACTGTACATGTTAGACGGTCAGCCCCCAGTTTTCCATGGCTTCCTTCTTTTGTGTCTTACACGTAGCCTAACTAGGCCAATCTGTTTTGTGTTGCTCCTTACAGCAAGCCTCGGGTAGAGTCTGTTTCCTAATCCAGTCCGTGTTTGAGTATGGGAATTTTTGATGATTTCTACCAGCAAATCCTTTATCTGAGAAAATTAAAGTTGTAAAGTGCATTTATATGAAGGACAGGCCTGCTTCTACAATACATATTGCCCACCAAAAGAAAATACGCCATAATTCACTCCACAGATACTTGTTGACTGCCTCTAATTTATGTATCTACCTTCTGTCAAACCTGTATGTTGGTGAAATATTCCAAGTCTCTGGGTCTAGGGTATGCTTGAGGTGTAAAATGGCCTAATGATGGATCTCCACGTCCAGCATAGAGAGCACTGATGAGACGTGGCTGGCTTTCAGTATTGTGAATGATTTAGTGTGTGTCCTGTTGAGTGAGCCCAGATGACTTACACCAGTGTATTTTTTGTTATTAAAGAAATGATAAATTGTAAAATGCCGTTTCTCCATCTCCACTCTTGTTTCCGACCAAATGAGTTAGTCAGGCTAGGGACATTCATTTGAGTGGAGATATATCAATGTCATTTATGAAAAAAATCTTGTTAGTATGCTGTGTGAGCACTTACTGTGACAAAATGCACTACTATAGACCGATACTCTATTACTAAAAGTTCACGTAGGGGGAAAATGAACTATTAGAATAACTACAAAAAGAAAAGGGTGGGTTTCATAGAAACCCAGAGTGAAAACTCAGATGTTCTATAAATTAAAGGTTACGTCTTCTTCAGTTAATCAAGAGTCTCCTCCGTGCCAGGTACTCTACACACTACATCTTCACAAAAACTCTCTGAGGTCGTGATACTAACCTCATGGTACCCATGAGGAAACCAAGACTCAGAGAAGCGAAATAATTTAGCCCAGATCAAACTATTATATGGTGGCTCAGGAAGGCCCACCTGTCTAAATACCACTTAGTGGATTATGATTTCATTCTTAAGTGTTGTCCCTCAGTCTTAGCTGCTCTTTCTTGGCATTGCAATTTTTCATAAAATCTCAAGATTAAAAAGACTTTAGAGATCATCTACACCAACCCCAGCATCTTCTGAAGCTGTGTAGATAATTTAGGAAATAAACATTCTGCAAAACAGTAACTATCCAATTTCTGTTTTGCCACAGAATTTATATGAACCTAGTAGTAATGGCTAAAATTTATTGTGTGTCACTCTGCGGTAGGCAAGGCCCTGGGTGTCTTTCATGTATTATCTTCATCACAGTAACTCCAGGAGGTGTTATCCCCCTTTTTACATGCTGAAGCTCAAAGAGGATAAGTAACTTGCCCAAGCTCGCACACCGTTTATAGGATGGAGTTGAAGTTTGAACCCAGCCAGATTAGTCTTTTAACTACTATCCTTTGAAGCCTCCCAGAAGTGAACTGTGAATTCCCGGCTCATTATTTTAAATCAGACATTATGCATACAATTTTATAGTGGCAGTTGATGATAGAGATGAAAAATACAACAGAAACATTTCTGTTCGCTTACCTGGGAAAAACTGGCCCAAACTAAGTAGCAACGTCTTCTACAAAATAGAGTGATGGATTCCAAGCTAATAGAAACATCTGAAAATGGCATGGTGGCAATGTCCTCCGACCTGCTGTCTAACTTAACAAGGGGTGAAGGGAAGACAAACAAGATCAGCATCAGTAGCCCAAAACTGATTCCTATGAGGAATCACCCTCCAACCTTTTTACCTTTTTACCAGCCATCCCTTCCACGGCACTCTGTACTTCTCTGCTGAGTCTGATAAATCATTGCAATGGCTACACAGAACTCATAGACCATACTTACAGTTAATAGGGTTTATTAGGGAAGTAACAAGTTATAACTAAGGAACAGGAATAACCCAGAATACAGTTCTTCAATCAGGACAGCCTCTTCTCAGCTGCGCCTGCAGGCAGGCCTCTCTCTGGCCCTGGGCCCCTCAGCCTAGCCTCTGCCCTGCTCCGACAAGTGTTACAAAGCTCTTTAGCTCCACCAGTAAGTGCCCAGAGGCACATCACTCAGCCAGCAAACCTTTTGCTTGAAGGTGCTTAGCTTTTTCGCACTGTGGGCTTGGAAGCCAACCACACCGTCTCCTGCCATTCTCTTGGTTCTGTAGTCTCTACTGCTGCTTCTCGCCCTGGGTCACCATCTCCGGTGTTACTGCTCTTTCTGTCTGTCTCCTGGGTCTAGGAGGTTCTCAGCACAGGGATCCTAGGTCCAAAGGATGTGCTTCACTCCTAGCTCTTCTTTCTTGGCAGTAAGATCTCCCCTTGCTCTGGGATTGGCTCTCTTTTAAGCCTAGCAGGATGGCAAAACAGACCAGTCTGCTTGTTAGGGTTCCATATACCTTATTTGGATAGCTCTACTAAATCATTTGGTGGGAGTTATAAGACTATGGTGAGAAACGCCATAGAAAAGTGATCCATCACACCTCAGGCCACCCCCTGGCTTTCTACCCATGGTTCTTTCCTACTTGGAGGATAAACTTTCCCCTCCCAATCATTTTACCAGTCCAAACCAGTCATTAACCATTAGACCTTCAGGAGGACAAAGAGTCCTCAGGGTGGGGTTACTCAGGTACCAGCCATTCGGGTCTGCTGCAGGTACCCATCTGATCTGGGCACATTCTCCAAAAGTCATCTTGGCTTCACCCTTTCTGGTGTAGGATAAAATTTAACTGAGAGAAGATTATTCCCTTGAACCTTTTGAGGTATCAGCATAGCAGAACCTTTAAGGGATTTAGGTTTGGCCACTGTACTCCGGTCCAACAGTGCCTTACCCTTAGTCGACTCTAATTGCTTCTACAGTTACAGTTTTTATAATCACAATTAACCCTATTAACAATCAACATTCGCAGCTGAATCATATATTAGCATCTTCCCTTACCCTCTCTTCCCCAGGCCTGTCAGGAAAAGAGGAATCTATTCAATGGGGATGTCTACTAACCAGCTCCCTTTAACTTCCAACCCTAGAAGGGACTTCTGATGGGCACTGACTTTTCCTGCCTCAGTGCATCCAAAAACACACCCCTTGCTCAAAATTCAAAAAGCAAAACAGCCATTCCTCCCTTCCTGCGCCCCCATATCTTTCCTTCAAATGCGAATTTCCTTCTCTCCTAGCAGTTCTGGGTAGGTTTGCATGTCTTTTCAAATGCAAAGTTCACGTTCTGGGTGGGGCTCAGGTTTTTGACCTAAGCTCCCAGTATTTTATACACAGGGCTCCTGCATTCAAATCAACAGCCTATGTTTCTTTGGAGCACATCCCAGTTCCCCTTTTAATGTATCCAATCAAGCATTGGCTGGAGGTGGAGTTACATGCTCTCTGTAATCTATACTACCCAGTATTCATTTCCATCATACATGTAGGTCTGTTTTATAACACTAGGTAGGAGAAACATTCAAAATAAACACATAATTCTTTTTAAAACATTCCAGTTTCATTTTCTGACTCTCTTGCCATTCATATGCATATGGCCTTGGCCTCTGCCTGGGTGGAACCAGAGGATCCTGGATCCCTCTCAGTCATCTTGTTTAACCAGCTCGGCTTTTGCCCTGAGCCACTCCAGATGCGGCTTTTCTCCCCTCAGCTGCAGCATAACATCTCTTTTCTTTCAGCTAATACTGGTAACAACAATCAAAGTAACCATCTAAGAATCAAAAGTTTCACTTCCCATGCCCCTTCGTTCTTTCTCTTACAAAGTCCCATGCTTCCATGAGTCTGGAGCCATTGCAACAAATCCCATTCCTAATGCCAGCTGTAAAAATGGCATGGCGGCAGTGTCATCCAACCTCCTCGTTTAACTTAACGGTGTGGGGGGGGAGGGAGGAGAATCTAGATCAGCATGAAGAGCCCAAAGCTGATTCCTTTGAGGTGGATGCCAGCCCTACCTCCACCCTCCAACCTTTTTACCAATTTTGACACCAGCCGTCCCTCCCAGGGCACCCTCTTCTTCTCTGCTGGGTTTGATAATTCGTTGCAATGGCTACACAACTCACAGTTATAGGGTTTATTAGGAAGTAACAAGTTATAATTCAGGATTAGGTAGGACTCAGGATACAGTTCTTCAGTCAGGACAGCCTCATCTCAGCCATGCCCACAGGTAGGCCTCTCTCTGGCCCTCGGCCCCTCTGCCTGGCCTCTTGCCCTCTGCCTTGGGCAAGTGTTACAAAGCTCTTTAGCTCTACCAGTAGGTGCCCAGAGGCATCTCACTCTGCCAGGAAGCCTCTTGCCCAAAGGTCCTCAGCTTTCTCACCCTGCTTCATGGGCTGGGGAGCTCACCATACCATCTCCTGCCGGTGTCCTGCTTCTGTTGCCTCTCCTGCCCTTTCTCTGCTGCTGCTTCTCACCGTCTCCCCTTCTCCAGTGTTGCAGCTCTCTCTCTGTCTCCTGGGTCTAGGAGGTTCTCATGCAGGGATTCTGAGTCCAAAGGATGCGTTCCACTGCCTGCTCTTCTTTCTTGATAGTGAGCCCCCACACCCCCTGCTCTAGGATCAGCTCTTTTTAAGCCTAGCAGGATGGTAAAGCTGACCAATCCTCTTGTTAGGGTTCCATATACCTTATTTGCATAGTCCCATCCAGGAGTGGATTATTCAATATGTGGTGTAAGCATGGTGGTTACCTTGCTTACCAGGTCATCTGTAGTGAACAGTTTCACGTTTTTTCACCACATCAAAGATTCTGCTTCTGGGTATGGCTGGCATCTGTCTGTCTCCCGACCGCATAGCACCTTCCTACAGAATCAAAGCCTCTTTTCAAATTTACAATCCCTGACAGGGATAGAAGACCCAGTAAGTAAGGCAAGCATGAGCTTACTTGTGCTTACTTTCTAATCTGTGGTGAACAATTTCACATGGGTTTCACCACATCAAAGATGTGAAATTGTTCACTACAAATGATCTGATTAGCAAGGTAAGCACCATGCTTCCCATGCCTATTGGATAGTCTGCCCCTGGTGCCCCCTCATCCTTCGGTGGGAGTTACAAGACCATGGCGAGAAAGGCCATATAAAAGTGATCTATCGCCCCACAGAACACTTCCGTTGACTGTTGGTATAAGGAGTGTGGCTTTTGGGTAAGAGATGCTGTGTTGGTTGTGAAGAGTTGAGTTGTAGAAAAACCTCACAAAGAACAAACATTTTGCCTTTAAGTTTCACAAATACAGTGTGTGCCAGATGTTGTTTATCTTTGGCATATTTTGTTTTAAGCAAATATAGGCTGCCTCTGGGGTAGGGACAGAGATGCTAGTGAATGCTTTTTCTCCTTTTTATTTGTGTGAAATTTTTCCACATGCTACTTATAAAGTTGCCTTTTTAGCTTTGCAGCCTCTTGGGATATTCACTGTAGAGGATTGCCAGCCCAAATTTAAACGGTTTCATCCTTCCTTATACAACCGCGTGTCTTACTGTGTCGTACAGTTTATGGCCCAGGAAAATATCATGCTTGCTTAATTGTCATTTTTACAGTTTTTAAAATATATCAGCTTTCTCATATGTTCTGTCTTCCTAACGTGAACCCCTGAAAGCCTGAATTTAATCCATTGTTCATATAAGATTGGAAAGCTGTGCTTGTTACTTTTATTTTACAATAAATAAAAAAATAAGATGGCCAAGTCTTAAATTTTAAAGCTAAGTAAAATGAAAATACCAAGTGAGGCTGGTTGGGCATTATGAAAATACTCATGCTTTCATTTATATTAATAAATCATTTGTGTATTAGAAATATACTTCCACTATCTAGGTCTTCCTTGGGAGTAAATTTATATTTAAGGATAAATTGTACAATCATTTGTGCTAAAGTTGTAGTCTTAACTACACATTAGTAAAGTAAATATTCTTACAGATACACTGTTGACATCGGGTAAGACCGTGCTCATAGTTAATAGTGTGTGTAGCGTGTCTCTGCCATGATTCTCAGCGTGTTACAGACACTACATTTGTGTCTCTGTTAAGGAGTTACATTCTTAATGTGACCTGTTGCACCAAATGCCCCTTTTGCAAATGAAACAGAGATAAATGATGTAAACTGCCTGGTATAAAACCCACTGCCTTCATGTTGATTCCAACTCATAGCGACCCTATGGCAAATAGCAGGAACTTAGCAAAAGAAAACCAAACTGGTTGCCATGGAATTGATTCCGTCTCATAGCCACCCTATAGGACAGAGTAGAACTGCCTCACAGGGTTTCTGAGGAGTGTCTGGTGAATTCGAACTGCCAACATTTTGGTTAGCAGGGAGACTTAAGAAATGAAACTTCCCTTCCCTCATACATGCTTATTGGTTTGTTGTTCTCATTTTTGTTTTCCTTGTTTGCTATTGTCTCCCCAAACGTACGGGCTGTGTAACCATTTCTGAATGCCTCACTTCATTAGGAGCACTGTTTTGCACTGGAAAACAATGCAGGCACTAGGAGGTAAAATTCTTCCCAGCCCATCTGAAGTCTGATCTTATATAATATACTGATGAAGTATATTGTTTTCCATGTGCAGATCCTTTGCAAGCAAAGAAAGTCAGAAAGGTGCCTCCTGGTTTGCCTTCTTCTGTAAGTACCCTTTTTAACTTGGTGGTAAACAATCTGGTTTCCGGCGTTCAGCATTTATACGATTGGTGCCAAAGACACACTTTACACAGTAACTGTTTGCTGCTTAACGGAATCATTGATTGAGATGAATCCACATTTAATGTTAGGATTTTAGATTTCTCTGCAGTGATTTGTAGCTTACTCTGTGCTCTTACCACATGTCCCTGTCATTTGAATTCCCCTCTTGGGAAGAGGACTGGGCTAGTAGCTGTCAAAGAAGATCTCCTATACAGGTCTTTTGATGTTTAATTAGTCATTATGTTGCTGAACAGGATCACAGACAGAGATTAATAGCTGAGAATCTTAGAAATTTACATTTGTAATAATCCCAGTGGAGCTGAAGACATTAAGATTCGGAGGACATGTTTGACGCAGCTTGCCTCAGTAGGACTGAGGTTATTAATATGCATAAATCACCAAGTCAGATGTTCATTGTGAAGCCCTTGTGGATTTTAAAGCCTTCATTAAGCCTTTCCTAACTTCAGCCTAGCATCAGGAAAGCTTTCAAGCAACTAGTTTGTTGATCCCCCTTTGCTCAAAAATGTATCCTTTGAGAATAAAGAGCTTTGATGAAAGAGGGTGGAAAGGTTTGGTGGAAGAGTCATTAATGACCGTGATAATCTATTGCTGTAGATTGTTTTTATTCCTTAAAGAAGTAAAAGTGTTTGTAAATGAACCTGCATCATAAATCTACCCACCGTTTAAAAATCTCTGGTGCAAGGAGGCGAGATATTTTCCCTCCTTTCCCTTTGCTTAGAACAAATGAGGAGGAGGCTGTTGGACTGAGGCCCCTGTGCCTCGTAGGGTACATCCCTTTGTTGTGTAAATGGTGCTGGGCTTGTATTTGGTGGTGCTTAACACATGGGCGCAGGTGCTGCTGGGTGAGTCACAGCTTATCCTAGTGCAGACTGAGTGGAATATCCAGGCTGGCATGGATTCATCGAGACAGAGCGGCATGGGTCTGGGCTTCATTTTTTGAGGCTGAAGGAGAGAGAGCATCTTTTTGGTTGCTTACTTCTCTCCTTTCCTGTGTTCCTCCCTGCCTTCTCTTCCATGTGATACATGAAAACTCGAATTTGAAATCCTCTTTGAAACTCAGTTCCAGATGGATCCGAGTTTTATGCAGCTTAGGGCAGCTGTGCTCTGAACCTGCAGCCTACCTGGAAGGTTGGATTGCAGCTGCAGGCGTTCTTAAAAGCTTTTGCTTGCCTAAGCACTCGGGCCCACTAGAGGCTGAATAGCTGCTTGATAAACAAAATGAACACAATGCCTCAAATCATTATTCCCGAAGACAGGAATTTTTTTTTTTTTTTCCAGCAGCAGCTAAAAATAGTTGGGCAATTTACATTTTAACAGTTGCGTGCTGTGCCAGGGTAGGTGGTTCAACAGTATAACAGATGATTTCTGCTAGATTAACAGAAATCATATTAAAACTGACAGAACTGCTAAAACATGTAACAGTACAATTTTCTTGTAATTTATTACTATAATTCTGTGAGAGTAATAAAAGTTAAATTACATATTAATATGTAGTAGAACCACGCAGGTAAAAAAAAAATCAGATTAGTAAATGAAAAATTCATCTGCTTTCTCAGTGCCTGACATGAATTTAAAAAACAATATTCAGTGTTTCATAGTTCTTTCACTTTTAAAGTGAAGAAAAAGAAAAGAGCAAAATGGTCAGAGCAGCCTGGAAAGAGAATAGACACTGGGGGTCATCGGTGTTTCTTACCATCCTAATCATAACGGCGTTCACTACTTGGAGGTAACCCATTAACCCGTTGCCATCTAGTCGATTCCAACTCATAGTGAACCTATAGGACAGAGTAGAACTACCCCTATAGGGTTTCTAAGGCTGTAAATGTTTACGGAAGCAGACTGCCACATTTTTCTCCCGTGGAGCAGCTGGTAGGTTCGAACCACGACCTTTAGGTTAACAGTCAGGCACTTAACCACTGTGCCACCAGGGCTCCATACTTGGAGCTAATGTTCTATGTTGTCTCAGATGTCCAGATGAGCCACAGAGAAAGGGAAAGGCGCTGAATCCCAGCTAAACTTTGATTTCTTTGAGAACCACTAGGAAATTTTACAAGCCTCCTTGTATATTATATTTTACTGGCTAAGTTAGTTTTGGATTCATTAGGTATTTAAACAGAATAGAATTCAGAGCCTTCAGTTCTGTGTTTAACATCTGCATCAAACATGGTCATACTGCTTTGAAACCCATACAGGTGAAAATAGTATTTAAAACATATTAAATGTCATTAAAAATATGTAAATAGTAAATGCATTTTAATTAATTGAAAGTATATTTTAAGTTAAATCCTGGATTGATACTGCAAATTCTTAAGAGGAAAAAAAACTTAAAAAACAAATATTTTGATAAATAATAGCAAAATAATTCACTTCCAAGAGCACTTGTTGTTACACTGCTTACCTTCTCAATGTCTGAAGTTAAACTGTAGGTTTCTATTTAAATGCTTTGTTGAAAAGTATGCACTTTACAGAACTTTTGACAGTGTGGATTGTAAAAAGTGGGGCATAAAAATGAAAATAGACTATATATATCTTATTTCATGATAATTTGAATATTATTCTTCCTAAACCAAACTAGAAACTTGACAGTAATATCTCTTATTTCACAGTTTGATGCCTGTTTGATCTGTCTTTAATTTACCTTTACTAAAGAAACCGTAAAAGAGCTAAGTGAAACTGCTACAAAAAAATAATAGGGTTACTAAACATGCAGAGCATTGACAATCTGTATAATTTGACCATAGAGCATTGGTTAGAGACCCTTTTTTTTTTTTTTTTGGTAAACCATGATATATAAAAGACCTCTTTAAAGTGTTAAAAAGCAAAGATGTTGTCTTGAAAACTAAGGTCACCTGACCCAAGCCATAGTGTTTTAATTCACCTCATATGCATGCGAAAGCTGGACAATGAATAAGGAAGACTGGAGAAGAACTGAAATTATGACGTTGGCGAAGAATATTGAATATACCACGGACTGCCAAAAGAATGAACAAATCTGTCTTGGAAGAAGTACAACTAGAATGCTCCTTAGAAGCAAGAATGGCAAGACTACATCTCACATATTTTAGACATATTATCAGGAGGGATCAGTCCCTGGAGAAAGACATCACGCTTGGTAAAGTAGAGGGTCAGCAAAAAAAAGGAAGACTGTCAATGAGATGGACTGACACAGTGGCTGCAATAATGGGCTCAAGCATAACAACGATTGTGAAGATGGCATAGGACTGGGCAGTGTTTTGTTCTGTCATACATAGGGTCTCTCTGAGTTGTAACCGACTTGACAGCATCTAACAACATGATATATAAACAAGTGTAAGTACAAACCTCAGATCCTGTGTTTCTCCACAGAACAAGTGAATGCTGACTTATGTCTATGGGTGAGGGTATGTTGAACATCATCAGAGCAGCGTGGTCGGTGAGACTAAGGGAATGGTCTGTTCAGATCTTCCTGGCTCAGTTACTGCTTGATTGTATGACCTTGAACTAGTCAGCCTTTCAGCTTCTTTTCAGGTCCAAAATGCTATGTCCTGATGGTTTTAAAACTCATGTGCTCAGTACGTAACTGGAAAGCATAGTAAGCATAACTTTCTTCCTCCTGATGAAGCAGTGGTGTTCTTAAGCGCACAGGATCCTCCACTTGCTTCTCTAGACAGGTCAAAGTATGGGACAGAGTGGACTTGTTTAGCAACCACAGTAGAATGATGCTGTTGTTGTTGTTAGGTGCTGTCAAGTCAATTCAGACTCAGAGCAACCCTGTGTACAACAAAACGAAACACTGCCCAGTCCTGCACCATCCTCATGATTGTTGTTATGTTTGAGCCCATTGTTGCAACCACTGTGTCGGTCCATCTCGTTGAGGGTCTTCCTCTTCTTTGCTGACCATCCACTTCACTAAGCATGATGTCCTTCTCCAGAGACTGGTCCCTCCTGATAACATGTCTAAAGTATGTGAGACCAAGTCTCGCCATTCTTGCTTCCAAGAAGCACTCTGGCTGTACTTTTTCCCAAGTCAGATTTGTTTGTTCTTCTGGAAGTCTATGGTATATTCAATATTCTTCGCCAGCACCATAACTCAAAGGCATCAGTTCTTCTTCAGTCTTCCTTATTCATTGCCCAGCTTTTGCACGCATATGAGGCGATTGAAAATGCCATGGCTTGAGTCAGGCACACCTCAGTCCCTAAAGTGATATCTTTGCTTTTTAACACTTTAAAGAGGTCTTTTGCAGGACATTAAGTATTCAAACATACACCATCAGTGCCTTCAAGGAAGTTACCATCTAGTGTGAGAAACAGGCATACAGATAATTATGTTGCAGCTGCTCTCGTAACACAGGGTAAGTAGAACTACCCCTGCCTTGGAAAGTACCAGTGGCTTCAGGAGGCATTGACTTCGGGCCGTGTCTGCAAAAATGAGTGGCAGTTCATGTTAGAGAAGAGGGGGAACAGACCAGACAGGCAGAAAGCTTGGGGTATGAAAAAGTAAACGCATGTTCAGGCCACAGTCAGAAGTACAGCATTACTTTAGGGTTCCTTTCTGTACCAAGTGCGACCTCTGTAGTTTTCCTGTAGCAGACCCACTCTCCTGCCCAGGAGGGTGGTTGAAGAATGCATAAGACCAGTCCAGATCTGAGAAGGGGTAAAGTGCCATAGCAGTCTGGGGATAAAGGCAACAGTGTCTTGGGCAGTAGATGATCACAGACGTGTGGAATTGTTAAGGTTGTCTGGGAGTCTTTCCAAAGGCATGGACAGTACTTTGACTTTACAGGGTGTTTTCTTTCCTTTATGGGGTTCCTGAGCCTCTCCTCCGTTTCTCTAACCACCAGTTCTAATCTTTGTTCTTTACATGTATGTACACCAGCTGTTTTTCATCTGTATCAGATTGTAACCAAGATATACATTTAAGAGAATTGTGAAGCACTGGGTAGGGTTTGGGGGCAGTTTTTGTTTGTTTGTTTTTAGTAATTTGTAAAAGAAATGGAATGTTTCCAATATATGTGTCAGCACCTTTGCAGGCTCTGTGTCACCGTTGGAGGTGCAGGCCTTACATGTGTGAGGACCTGTGTTGACCATTACCTGGATCATCTCAGTCTCTGCCACAAACTCTGTTGTTGCTGTTAGGTGCTGTCGAGTCGATTTCGACTCATAGTGACCCCATGTGACAGAGTAGTAATCTGTCCCGTAGTGTTTTCTAGTTTGTAGTCTTTACAGGAGCGGATTGCTAGGTCTTTCTCTTGCAGAGCCACTGGGTGGGTTTGTACTGCCAGCCTTTTGGTTAACAGCCCAGTGCTTAACCTTTGTACAGCTAGGGCTCCTTCGCAAAACTATGAGATAATCAATATCCTGTTTTTACTACCACTACCATTTGCCATCGAGGCATCTACGACTCATGGCGACCCCTTGGATGTCAGAGTAGAATTGTGCTCCATAGGGTTTTGATGGCTGATTTTTTGGAAGTAGATCACCTTTCTTCCAGGCGCCTCAGGGTGGACTCAAACCTCCAACCGAGTTAACCATTTGCACCACCCAGGGACTCCTGTCTGTTTTGTTTTTACAAATGACATCGAGACTCAAGAGACATGAAGTGACTTGCCCAGGATCACACATAAGGTCAAGATCCCATATAATGTAATGTCAGAGACGATTTTCTTTATATTTTTAATGCTAAAGCATATTATATACCTTGATTTACTAATGAAGTATCTTAATATATTTAAGACATAGTTTATCCTGCCAGTTTATGTTTTTACTGACCAAATCCATTTTTAGTGTGCTTCGTTAAGGACCTACAGCTGTCTGAAAGAAGGATGATGTAATAGTTTATAGTCAAGCACTTAACGGGTTTTATCTGATCTGATCTTTTGATTTTATAACCTTGGGGAAGTTGCTTTTGAGTTCTCTGAACCTCACATTTCTAATTTGTAGAAGATGGTAATGCTTCTCTCACAATGTTGTGAGGATGTTAAGTGCCTATTATGACCTAGCATAGAGCAGATACTCGGTAAACATACATCCCTCATTTCTTCTAGTTCCTGCCACTGCACCCCAAAATTTATTTATTTGTGTAGTTCTTTTAAGTTGTTATCTTTTTTTTATTGTTGTGCTTTAAAAAGTTTACAGTTAAGTTAGTCTCTCATACAAAAATTTATACATACATTGTTTTGTGACCCTAGTTGCTCTCCATATACTGTGACAGCACACTCCTCCTTTCCTTCCTGGATTTTCCATGTCCATTCTACCAGCTCCTGACCCTCTCTGTTTTCTCATCTCGCCTCTGGGCAGAAGCTGCCCATTTAGTCTCATGTATTTACTTGAGCTAAGAAGCACTCTCTTCAAGAGAATCATTTTATGTCCCATAGTCCAGTCTAATCTTTGTCTGAAGAGTTGGCCTTGGGAATGGTTTTAGTTCTGGGGTAAAAGAGAGTCTGGGGGCCATGTCTTCTGGGGTCCTTCCAGTCTCAATCAAACCATCAAGTCTGGTCTTCTTTCTAGAATTTGAGTTCTACACCCCACCTTTCTCCTCCATCTGGGACTCTTTGTTGTGTTCCCTGTCAGGGCAGTCATTGTGGTAGCCGGGCACCATCTAGTTCTTCTGGTCTCAGGCTGATGAAGTCTCTGGTTTATGTGGCCCTTCCTGTCTCTTGTGCACCCCAAAATTTAAAGGAACTTAGCATTTCATTTTTACTAAATTTTGTTGAAAAACATGTAAAATTTGAAAACATGAGACAGGATAATTATTTTAGTAAAAGAAAACAGTATTACTATGTTACCTAGACTTGTGTGTGTAATGTGTGTGCTTGGTGCATGCTGGGTGCTTGGTAAATTGTAGCTGCTGTTGCTGTTGTTCAGAAAACATTTCCTTTCAGAAAAGGAAACTGCAAAAGGAGAGAGAACTCACTGAACCAGATTCTGCTGTTTGGAACTCCTTCTAATTATTTTCATTTTTGAAACTATCCAGAGTCTGTGGTTTATTTCTAACTTTATTTTTATCATTGTTTCTCAGATAGAAATTTCTTTTTCTGTTCTTTCTTCCTTATTTCTCAACTTGGCGTTAGTGTTTCCAAACATGGATCATTTTGTTTTATATGCTGCAGAAGATACAGGATTCTGAAGAAGGAAGCAAGATGCTAGAAATTTTATCATGGGAAATATTTCCCAGAAAGTAAACACCCAGACAAATTCCAAAATGGCTTCCTAGACCCAAATACTCAAAGTTGTGTTCTTGTTCAGTAGCATTTGAAAACATCTTTTCAATATGAGATCTTAACTCTGCATCAAAATGGCATGTCATGTTCATTTTGAATATAATTGATTTGCAGCCTCATACGTGGGCTGATGACACAGTTATTTGTTTTGTAATCAAATGTGCTGGTCTTTGTCCTCTGTTTTAAGTGTGTATGTATTTTTCCACAAAAGCTGTTAGTTATCAGAGAATTTCTTTATTTTTAGTTAAACTCTCAAATTATATTTTGCCATCTCACCTCATCAAGAAAAAACATTTTTTTCTAACTACCCCCTGTAAGGAGCTTCATTGTATCAGAGATCACTCAGATAGGTATAGAGTTTACAAATTGATGTCACCCCTTACCCCAGAAGTTTTATGGGATTTCATTTTGTTTGGAATGTGGCTTTGAAAAAAAAAAAATTAATGTGATATGTTGAGTTTGAAAATTAGGGACATTGCCTGAGATGACATCTTGAGATGTTCCTAAACCACAAAGACAAATGGAGACCATGTTGGGTAATGGGGCATTTTCGTGTTCGTGCTAAAAAGAGTTAAGTAAGAATATGAAATAGAAAAAGTAAGAATATTAAATCCTGAAGGTGGCTAAACTGAGGATTTTTATTTTAATAGGAAAGAGATGACAAATAGAGCTTTCTGGTGCTTGTAGGAATGAATAACTTGGGGAACTATGACTTAAAAGATTGCTAACCATCTGAACTAGTAAGAGAAAGGTCAAGGGTTAGAGCTGTAGAGAAACTGTGTTCTCCAATTTATCAGTGAAAATAGCAACATGGGAAGCAAGCAGACTATTCTCAAAGGAAGTGCTCCTTGGGAGTCACTAAGATAATAAAGAATGTTAATAAACAGTTACCAGAGACCTTTAAAGACTAGCAAGAATTCTAGTGACTGTGGAATGAACATTACTTACACACAACACTGGCTTCAGCTGAACTTCATATGCAAACCCTCCAGTTGTTGAACATGAATTGGGACAGGTGTTTGCCTAGCTCCTTTGGCAAACAAGTGTAAAGGGCACACAACAACTGTACATGCGTAAGGAGTTTCTTAACTCTGGCTGATAGATAAGCTGTCTCTATTTGAAAGCTACCAAGACACAAAATTTCCAAAGTGGCTGATTCATTCTTCTGACCTTACAGGTCAGACTAGCAGAAAAATCTTGGTATATAAAGGGAATGGTTCTATAATCCATTCCAAACTTATGTTCAGTTTGGTCATTGAATGAAAGATTTTCTTCACGCGTTAGTAAGAAGAAATAGCTTCTGTTTATGCTGACAGTAACCACTGTTCCGAACAGTGTCAGAATTGTATCAGTGTAGATAACAGGCTTTTAATCCAAAGTTTTGAGATTATCATTTTTGTGAGGAGCCAGTAATGTCTTTGATCTGATCTCAAGTCAAAAAGCCAAAGGAAAAGTAACCAGCGAGCTAGTCCTATGGATTCAATTCTTTGGACTGATACAGTTGTACAACCACAGTGATATTTGCTATTTTCTGACTTCTCTATTCATTTTTAAAGAAGAGAGAAGGACATGGCCGAATTTCATTCAGAGGCAGCTAACATTTAAGGTTTATTGGACTCTTCAACTGTGAGTCATTCAGATCTCTGAGATCCCAATGTATCTGTGTAAGGTGTGTGGCTTTTAAAGGATGTATGGTTGAATCCTGTAAAAGATTTTAGAGTTTAAGCCTACTGTTGAGGTGTTCAGCATCAGTAAATGTGTTTGTTTACTTAATACAGTTGAGGATTTTGTTTTCAAGTATGGGAAAGAAGGACTAAATTTAAAAATTCCAGATTTTATCACAGGATATTTAGGGCTCTGGATTTGATTCCAAGTTAAGTAAGGCATTTAGAAACTAAGTAACTGGCTGGCATGAAATTTGCCATCATTCATACTCGCTTTGTTTAGCCAGTAATGATTTTGCTTTGAAGTCATTTATTCTGCTTGTGTAGTATCTAATTTGAAGGACTGTAATGTATGCTATATGGATAAGTTCGTAGTTCAAATTGAAGCATACATTTAAAAAAATACTGTTAGTCCCGAGATGGTGTCTAATCTCCCCCTGTGTTTATATTCATTGAATAGATTTTAAACAAGTTTTAAAGTATTGACCATTAAAGTTTTTGTCTTTGTATTATCTGCATTTATTTTAATACATAACCCAGTATATGTATAATATGTCAACATTTTTTTCAAAAATAATTTGCTTCTAGAAATTGTTTTCTTCAGAATTTGCTAGAAGTTGCTTATCTCTTTGTTATAGCCTGTATTTCTACTCTTCTTCAATGCTCTAGACCAAGGGTCAGCAAAGTTTTTCTGTAAAGGGCTATATAGTAAATATTTTCGACTTTGTGGGCCAACCAGTCTCTGTTGCAGCTGCTTAACTCTGCCGTTGTGGCATAACAGCAGCTACAGACATACTCTAAATGAATAGGCGTGGCTGTGTTCCAACAGAGTTTTATATTAAAAACAGGTGGTGGGCCAGATTGGGCCCGCAGACCATAGTTTGCCAACCCCTGCACTAGACTTAAAGAACACAGGAATGCATGCCTAAAGTAGATACTTTCTTACCTTCTTCATAAATGTAGTTCCTGTGAAAAGTAGACTCAAAGAGAAACAAAAAACAAAATTAAGTATTTTTTAGGCTTGTTCCCTGATTTTTATTAGCCTTGTTACCTGAGGAGTCCTGGTGGAGCAGTGGTTAAGAGCTCAGCTGCTAACCAAAAGGTTGACAATTCAGATCTACCATCTGCTTCTTGGAAACCCTATGGGGCCGTTCTGCTCTGTCCTATAGGGTCGCTATGAGCTGGAATCAAGTGGACGGCAACTGGTTTCATTACCTGATGTTCACTATTCCCTTCATCATTTCCTTAAGTCCCTGAGCACTAGGATGGAGTTTATTTTAATGATAGACTTTCCAGGACTGTTATTTGCCATATTCTAAAATGTCTATGACTAAGATAGCCTCAGTGAATAAAGTGGGTGCTCTGGAGTCATAATCTTTTTATGAATTAAATGTCCTTAGGTAATAATAAGGTGAGGATATTTTATAACATCAAAAGTAGGCTCATGACACAGTCAGCCAGCTTGAACTCATAGACATATATAGAACACTCCACCCAACAGCCATAAAGTACACATTCTTTTCCAAAGCACATGCAACTTTCTCCAGAATAGACCACATCTTAGGCCACAAAGCAACCCTCAACAAAATCCAAAACAGAGAGAATACAACGTATCTTCTCTAATCACAACATCATCAAGGTAGAAATTAACAACAGGAAGAGCAAGGAAAAAAAATCAATTACATGGAAACTGAATAACACCCTACATAAAAACCACTGGGTAATAGAAGAAATCAAAGATGGAATCAAAAAATTCCGAAAATCAAGTAAGAATGAAAACACATCATACCAAAACCTTTGGGACACAGCAAAAGCAGCGCTCAAAGGTGAATTTACAGCAGTAGATGCACACGTCGAAAAAGAAGAAAGGGACAAAATCAAACCATTAGCTACACAACTTGAACAAATAGAGAACAGCAAATAAAAGCCTACAACCACCAAAAGAAAGGAAATAATAAAGATCAGAGTAGAAGTAAATGAAATAGAGAACAAAAGTAATACAATCAACCAAACTAAAAGTTGGTTCTTTGAAAGGATCAACAAAATCGACAAACCACTAACCAAATCGACAAAAGAAAAACAGGAGAGGACGCAGATAACCCAAATAAGAAATGAAATGGAGAACATTACAACAGACCCAACTGAAATAAAAGGGATCATAACAGAGTATTAATGAAAAACTGTATTCCAACAAATTTGAAAATCTGAAGGAAATGGACAAATTTCTAGAAACACACTACCTACCCAAACTAACACAAATTGATATGGAAAATCTAAACAGACCCGTAACAAGAAGAGATTGAAAAGGTAATTTAAAAACTCCCAACAAAAAACAGCCCTCGCCCAGATGGCTTCACTGGAGAATTCTGCCAAACATTCAGAGAAGAGCTTATGCCAGTACTACTCAAATTATTTCAGAACATAGGAAAGGAAGAGATACTTCCAAATTCCTTCTGTAAAGCCAGCATAACCCTGATACCAAAACCAGGCAAAACACCACAAAAAAGAACATTGCAGAACAGTATCTCTCATGACTATAGATACAAAAATTCTCAACAAAATTCTAGCCAATAGAAATCAGCATCATATCAAAAAAATTAATACACCATGACCAAGTAGGATTTAAACCAGGTATGCAAGGATGTTTCAACATTAGAAAATCAGTCAATGTAATCCACCACATAAAGAAAAGAATTACATGATCATCTCAGTTGATGCAGAAAAGGCATTCGACAAAGTCCAACACCCATTCCTGATAAAAACTCTCAGTAAAATAGGTATAGAGGGGAAATTTCTCAACATAATAAAGGACATCTATAAAAAACCAATAGCCAACATCATTCTTAATGGAGAAAAGCTGAAAACATTCCCCTTGAGAACAGGAACAAGACAAGGATACCCTTTATCACCACTCGTACTTAACATTGTGCTGGAAGCCCTAGCTAGAGCAGTAAGGCAAGAAAAAGAAATAAAGGGCATCCAAATTGGTAACGAAGAAGTAAAACTGTTCCTATTTGCAGATGATATGATACTATATACAGAAAACCCAAAAGACTCCACAAGAAAACTACTGGAACTAATAGAAAGATACAGCAGAGTAGCAGGATACAAGTTAAACATACAAAAATCATTTGGATTCCTATATACCAACAAAGAGAATGATGAAAAGGAAATCAGGAGAACAATACCATTTATATTAGACCCTAGAAAAATAAAATACTTAGGAATAAATCTAACCAGGGATGTAAAAGACCTGTACAAAGAAAAGTACAAAACACTACTTCAAGAAACCAAAAGAGATCTACATAAATGCAGAAACGTACCATGCTCATGGATAAGTAGACTCAACATTGTGAAAATGACAATTCTCCCCAAAGCAGTCTACAAATAGAATGCAATTCCAATCCACATACCAACAACATTCTTCAAAGAGATGGAAAAAACAGTTATCGACTTTGTATGGAAAGAGAAGAGGACCTGGATAAGTAAAGCATTATTGAAGAAGAAGAATAAAGCAAGAGAACTCGCACTACCTGACCTCAGAACCTACTATACAGCTACAGTAGTCAAAACAGCATAGTACTGGTACAATGACAGATACATTGACCATTGGAACAGAATCGAGAACCCAGATGTTAAATCCATCCACCTACAATCACCTGATCTTTGACAAGGGCTCAAAGTCCATCAAAGACAGTCTTTTTAACAAATGATACTGACAAAATTAGATGTCCATCTGCAAAAAAAATGAGAAAGGACCTGTACCTCACACCATACACAATAACTAATTCAAAATGGATCAAAGACCTAAATATAAAACCAAAAACTATAAAGATCATGGAATTAAAAATAGGGTCAACACTAGAGACCCTAATACACAGCATTAACATAATACAAACCATAATTAACAACATACAGCCTCCAGAAGATAAGCTAGATAACTGGGATCTTCTAAAAAGTAAACATTTATGCTCATCAAAAGACTTCACCCAAAGAGTAACAACAGAACCTACAGACTGGGGAAAAAAATTTGGCTATTACAGATCTGACAAAGGTCTAATCTAAAATCTATAGGAGAAGCCAACAACTCTACAACAAAAAGACAAATGATCCAATTTAAAAATGGGCAAAGGAAGTGAACAGGCACTTCACCAAAGAAGACATTCAAGCAGCAAACAGACACATGAGGAAATGCTCGTGATCACTAGCCATCAGAGAAATGCAAATTAAAACCACAGTGAGATACCATCTCACCCCAGCATTACTGGCACGAATCAAAAAAAACAGAAAATAACAAATGTTGGAGAGACTGTGGGGAGATTGGAACTCTTATGCACTGCTGGTGGGAATGCAAAATTATATAACCATTTTGGAAAACGATGTAGCGCTTCCTTAGAAAGCTAGAAATAGAAATACCATATGATCCAGCAATCTCACTCCTAGGAGTATGTCCTAGAGAAATAAGAGCCATCACACAAGTAGACGTATGCACACCCATGTTCATTGCAGCATTGTTCACAATAGCAAAAAGATGGAAACAACCTAGATGCCCATCAACAGATGAATGGATAAACAAACTATGGTACGTACACACAGTGGAATACTATGCAGTCATAAGGAACAATGATGTATCTGGGAAGCATCTCATGACATGGATGAATCTGAAGGGCATTATGCTGAGTGAAATAAGTAAATCATAGAAGGACAAATATTATATGA
The DNA here is from genome assembly GCA_030035585.1 of Dugong dugon. Classification (NCBI taxonomy): domain Eukaryota; kingdom Metazoa; phylum Chordata; class Mammalia; order Sirenia; family Dugongidae; genus Dugong; species Dugong dugon. Next base: position 2,901,571 of record CM057482.1, read on the forward strand.
GACCACTAGTGTAAAAACTCATGAAATGGTTTGTATACAAAAAGAAACAATCTTTGATGGTTATGTTGGAGGGGAGGGGTGGGGATGCAAAAACACTAGCTATACAATAGATAAGTGGTAACTTTGATGAAGGGTAAGACAGTACACAATACTGGGGAAGCCATCGCAACTTTTTCAGGGTAAGGTCATGTTAGTTCCATGGACAAAGCCAGACTCCCTGAGGGACAGAATTATTGGGCTGAGGGATGTGGGGACCATGATCTCAGGAAACATCTAACTCAATTGGCATAACATAGTTTATAAAGGAAGTGTTCTACATTCTACTTTGGTGAGTAGCGTCTGGGGTCTTAAAAGCCTGTGAGCGATCACCTAAGATACTCCACTGGCCTCACCCCTTCAGGAGCAAGAGAAAATGAAGAAAACTAAAGACACAAGAGAAAGATCAGTCCAAAGGACTAACAGACCACAACTACCATGGCCTCCACCAGACTGAGTCCAGTACAACTAGGGGGTGCCCGGCTACCACCACTGACTGCTCTGACAAGGATCATAATAGAGGGTCCCGGACAGAGCTGAAGAAGAATGTAGAACAAAATTCTAACTCAGCAAAAGACCCGATTTACTGGCCTGACAGAGACTAGAGAAACCTTGAGAGTATGGCCCCTGGATACCCTTTTAGCTCAGTAATGAAGTCACTTCAGAGGTTCACCTTTTAGCCAAAGATTAGACAGACCCATAGGACAAAATGAGACTAAAGGGGCACACCATCGCAGGGGCAAAGACTAGAAGGCAGGAGGGGACAGGAAAGCTGGTAATAAGAAGCCCAAGGTCAAGGAGGGAGAGTAATGACATGTCATGAGGTTGGTAACCAATGTCATAAAACAATACATGTACTGTTTAATGAGAAGCTAGTTCTGTAAACCTTCACCTAAAGTACAATTAAAATTTTTTTAAGTAGGCTTATGAGTAGATTTATTAGTAAATGTTTATCTGAAGCAATTGTGTTTAAAATATTTACATAATTTTATTTTGATCTAAGCAGCTCAACTATAATTTTTCACTTAAATTTACATAATGTGCCCAGTCACCGTCTTTAGTCCTGGTTAACTTTCTCATGGAACCCGAAGCCAAAGGCAGTTTCTAGAAGCTTGGGAATCAATTCTAACCCGAGTTTGATTGTGAAACAGATTCTGCTAAATCATGTGATATGCATCTGTTCTAAACATAAAAATTTAATATAAAAATTAAAAGAATCTTCTCTACCATGACTATAAAATTTATTTTTTAATGTTAATCTCTAGAAATTTAAAGGAATATTTATGGTTCTTATATAGTTCCCTTTTTAGTTTTTATGATGGCTAGTGTTAATGATAAATAATAGATAACTAAATAATAAAACTCTTCTCAAGCTTTCTGACATGTTCTTGATAATTTTTCAAACTATCAAACTTGACATAATTTGAAAACACAAATTATCAGTATCTTTTTCAACATCACCAAAGACTTTTGTAAGTTGTAAAAACCAGTAATTTGACTTAGAATGAGAGACTTTTTGCTACTAGAATGGGCTCTGTTTAGTAAATCTCCCAGTAAGAAATATATGAATCCTTTCTGTCTAAGTCAGTAAATATAGGTGGCGGTGGCGGTGGTGGTGGTTAGTTGCCTTGAGTCAACCCTGACTCCTGGTGACCCCCTAAAACAAGATGTTGCCTAGTCTGTACCATCTTCACAATCGCTGATACGCTGGGGACCATTGTTGTGACCACCCGTACTTTGAGTGCCTTCCAGCCTGGGGGGCTCATCTTCCAGCACCATGTTGTGTAACATTCTGTTGTTATCCATAGGGTTTTCACTGGCTAATTTTTAGAAGTAGATCAACAGGCCTTTTTTCCTAGTCTGTCTTAGTCTGAAAGCTCCTCTGAAACCCGTCCACCATGGGTGACCGTGCTGGTATTTGAAATATTGGTGGCATAGCTTCCAGCATCACAGCAACACACAAGCCTCCACAGTAGGACAAACTGACAGACACATGGGAATTAGTTAAAATGGGCTGCCTTTTGACTCTTTTAACTCTCTGTTGCTTGCTGAAATTACAACAAAGCCATCTCTGTAGAGGCTTCCATGTTGATTTGAAGGGCATGGCCAAAAATCTTTTGTTTTCCAGACAATGTTATATTAAACATAAAATGTCTGGCCTCTAGATCAAATTGATTAGGAAAAAAACAAAATTATTACTGAGTAAACTGAAGACTGACAAAGGTAGGTAAGAGTTGTTTACCTATTGGAAAGATGTCATTTTGTTTCCTTTTTTTTTTTACATTTGTTCTAGACACTAAGACACTACATCCAAACCAAAAACCAAACCTACTGGCATCAAATTGATTTGGACTGATAGCGACCCCGGAGAACAGAGTAGAACTGCCCCTGTAGGGTTTCCAAGGTTGTAAATCTTTGTGGAAGCAGACTGCCAACATCTTTCTCCCACGGAGTGGCTAGTGGGTTCGAACTGCTGACCTCTTGGTTAGTAGCCAAGTGCTTTAACCACTCTACCACCAGGGCTCCTTAGACAGTGCATGGCTTTAAAAAAAAAAAAAAAAAAAAAAAGTTAGTTATAAATAAAAAATAGTACTAGGCAATGGAAGTTTTTAAGTAGTCCTTTTTAAAGAGACTTCATTTGCGGCCATGAATGTAATTAGAATACAAAAGCATTTGGATTCTTAGATTAGAAGTGAGAAGTTGTAATTATGTTTTTAGATTCCATTTTTGGTTCTGCCTTTCATTTCATGTGAGGCTTTGGGCTTTTGATTATGCCACTTGCAGATGTGATTATAAAAATACAATCTAAGATTGGCAGGAACACTAGGTAATACCTGTGCCTGGGTCTACAGAAATAGTAATTTGACATGATTTAAGGTATTTCAGAAAACCTAACAAATTTTGTAGTTTATGGAAATAAAATTGCCTGTATTAACTAAAACATCAGATTTCTTCCACTGGAATGATTCCAGCTCAGTATGGCGATACTTCACCTGCCTTTTACTCAGAAGTTCCGAATGGCAGTCGCATGGCTTCGATTTTTTTTTTTCTTAAATAGGGAAAAATATTCATTATAGCTTGGTCAAAAGAATTTAGTAGACAAAAATCTTTCAAAACAGGAATTCAGAGTTTTGGGGTGGAGTAGATAATAAAAGGTTTTATTGGTGGTGAGAAGGTTGGGAAATCTTTGACCTAGTTTAATGACATCATTTTTGCAGAGATGAAACTTAGGCTCGAGGAGATTCAGTGACTCACCCTCGGCTCTTGTTTCTCTGGAGATGCAGAACTAAAACCTGAATCCCTGTCTCCTGCCTCCTGGTCCAGTGCTCTTTTGCAAGACACTGCCTGACGCCCTAGCACTCTGGGACCTGAGTAGCCTGTCTGAGATCCCACAGAGAGCAGGAAGCGGAAGGGAGAAATACACAGAACAAGTAGTTTGCTCTCAACAAATTCCTTTCACAGCTTTATGTCTGAAAAAATAAAAGAGTTAAAACAATGTCCTTGGCCAGTTGTGAACCACAAGTTTCTAGTAAAAGACAAAATGATTGGAGAAGAAAAAACGAAAAGTTTTGTGTCCGTTTCCTGATCTGTATGGTGAGGGACTGTCGTCGTTGGGGCAACACATTGCCTTTACCTCTGAAGCTTACTAAATATTTGTCAAATGGTGTTTTGTTTTGCTTTGTTTTATGTTAAAAAGACATCACGCACACCACCACCTCCCCCATTTATTATACATACCTTTCTCAGATGTGTTTTCAAAATGAATTTTTATTTGGATTTTGTTGAGAGTGGTCACCAGAATTTAGTTGTAAGAAACCATTCTTTTAAGATAGCCCTTTCCTAAATTCAGGATTTGCATGATTTCTTCTGGTAAGTGTGGCTAAAACGAGCTCTGCTTTGTTATTTCATCATTAAAATGTGAGCAGGCAGGATATTCCAGGTAGGCGTCCCAAATTTAATTGCTCAGAGGTATGAGGTATTAAAAATTACTACCACTAGCAAGAATTTTTTCTGAGACATACACATAGATTGGGGGCCAGAAATAACTTAACATGGAAGTTATTTAGAGCTTCAGGTTGCACGTTCTCGAAATGGCTCCGGGCTAAGATGCAGATGTTACTTCTAGTCTCTTTAAAAATAAATTTAAAATAAAATATCTTGGTGCTGTTCCGTTTCTCATAAATTGAAAGGATCTGATGCTTTCCAGCTCAAAAGAAAAAAATTGCACAGGCATAAGAAACAAACAAAAAAAATTGGTGGCACTTTCCTTAAGGGACAGCTGGCTTGATGCAAGATTGTGGCTCACAAAAATTACCTACTTTCTACACGTGATTTTAAAATAATAGCTTTGTTTTTGCTTACAGTATTTGTTACTGTTTGGTTGCCTGATATCAGTAGTGCTAAATCTCATCCCAGTCTTGAAAGCTCTTCAGAAGTGCTGGTATATTGAGGAATTTAAAAACCAGGGGGTCCCCATCATAGTTTTTCACCCGGGCACACACACCATTAGGCAGTCCTGTGATGATAGAGCCATCTGCAGGAAAATTATCAAGTTGCAACATAGTTAATGATTCTCTTACCGTGTTGTTTTCATTGGTAAATGAGAAGTGACAAACTGCGGTTCACGTGGAGAATGAAAGGGGCAGCCCAGAGAAGCAAGAATTATTAGGGGCGGGGAGTGGGGGGGACGCTCTTCAGCCCCATCACTCCTCCCCACCTTTAATTTTTCAAAGAAAACTGCTTTGTCATAGTGAGTTTGGGATCAAAAGAAACATGCAGTTTGCTTCAGGTTTTACATATTCTTAGTAATTACACTTCTGTCCCGTTTGAAGCGGTGTCTAATGATTGCCGTTTAGAAGCTTTGTATGATCTGTCAGTTCTGTTCGTGTTGATGTCAGGAGAATACTATTTATTTGCCTCAGAGTTTTATTTATGTTCTCCAGGAGGTATGGCTCTTTTTAGACGTCCTCATTATTGTCATGTGTCAAAGGGGAATTAAACAAGTGTTCTTTTGTAATTTATATAGCTGATTATTTGCATTGGCCATACAGATAGGTATCATCTTTTTTATTTATTTATTTATTTTTATCATTAAGCATTTCTAAAGCTCATGTTAGCTTGGGATTTTTGTAAAGAGGCAATTAAGAAATCAGGTATTCTGTCTTTGAGACAGATGACCGGATTTGTGAACTTGAGCAGGTGTTTTTACTCTGTTCTGAGCAGTGTGTGTGTGTGTGTGTGTGTTAACCCTTATCATTTCCAAACAGTATCCAGATAAATTATGTACCAGTAATCAGACCAAACTTAAAATCATCAGATTTTAATAAATCTGATTATTGGTCTGGGTGAGACTTAGGTGTTCACAATTAAGGCGTAATTGGAACAGTTAACCTGTAAATCTTTATTCATTAGAGTAAAAATCACTCAATGAAGCCTTTGAATTTTATGATTTCTATACAGTAGATAGACAGCAATTGGAAGCCTGCTTACTGGTGGATTGATATCAGCAAGATGAGAATACTATTGTTGAATTAGAAGATAAACTGTGATTTCAGACCACTAGCACTATTATCTTTATGTGCTGTGTATGGAATGCTAGTGGGTCAGTTTGAGGGGTACATTACTTCAGTGGAGTTTTGTACTCCTGATTTCCTGGTTGCAAAAATCAAATTTATATAATGTGAGGATATTAGAAAAGGGCCAGAAGACCAACCTCCTGAACACTTAGGGATGACCTTATTTACGAAGCAGTACATACTGGAAAAATCTGCAAGATGATGTTCAGATTATATTGGAGTTTGGGTGTCTGATTTGGGGTTGTTTGGCCAGTCCAGGCTAACTAAAATATTTAAGAGACAGTGTTCACCCACAAGTCATCTCTAGACAAGCTGAATAAGGAAGAGCAGGCATTGGGGAAGGGTCTTTTGCTTTGAATCTGCCCACTTGAAAATTCTCTCTCTTATTATCTTCTTAAATCTGTCCTCACCACTACTACTGTGCAACCAGTAATTTTTTACTGAGTTTTATCCTTTAGAGGAAGGATAAAACTTTAGGAAAATATAGAGTTCATTTGTGGAATTATCCACATGTGAACTTTTTTAAGTTTGGCTTCATTTATCACTCTGAAAGCCTGTTCTCCAAGAATTGATTCATTTAGAAATAATGTTGGAATTTTTCATGAGGAATTCCATGGGTGGGTTTTAGATTTACTTTTCCAGCCAGATCTTCTGGCCTCTTGGGACACTGGAATATTGGTTATTTGTTTTAGAAGAAAAATGTACGGTAAGATTAACTGTTAACTGGCCTTAATTAATTAATTCAAGATGTGCGAATCAGTTAAATTAAAATTTTCTCTTGAAAACTTTTTAGAATTTTAAAATACTTCTTGAAACATTCTTTAGGCTATTTAAAAGAAAAACAGATTTGACAGTTATAGTGATCTAAATATCAGGGATAAAGAAGAGCTTATAAAATAGATAAAGTACTGCATGGGTGATCCCAGGAAATTCTGCATAGTCTTCTAAGGAAGATCTGTCTGTTTCCCAATGAACAGAAAATAAAAGGAAGGAAATTTTTGCATGGGAGTCTGGAATTTTGACTGAAGTTGCCAGGTAGTCCTGACCTAGCAGACTTTTTGAAACCCTCTTCTCTTAAATCTTCAGTAAAGAAGTGAATTGCTTAGGTAAAAGCACATCACGCATTGTCACTTGTTCTTGTCTAGTTTAGGTCTGTACGTGATGACTTTTGGAATGACAATAACCATCACATTTTGAAACATCTGGGGGGGTGGGGAGGATATTTGAAAATCAGTGAAATCATGCTTAAACTGGAAATCTTCGGTTTGCTAATAAAAGATGGTACAGCTCCCAGTGATGTTTTTCTCAGGTTTCTCGGACAAGTTCGTTAATTATGTTGCAGCGTTTATAATAATGCCCATCTTACTATCAAACCTGGTGATTTGTTATATTGTTGGCCTAGGTAATATGAATGTTGAGTCAGGCTAACACCCAAGTGACGATGATGTAGAACTGTGGGTAGAAACAGTGGAGGAGGTTCAGAGCTCCTGTGCAGACCGCACGTCCGTCTGAAATCAGGTCTTAAACATTGGCCCTGTCTCCAGCTGACTCATTTTGTCAGACTGAGTCACAGGATTAACCCTTGACATGTTCCTTGAACAAAAAAAAAAGGCAAAGATTAAACAACTGCATTGACTAGAGCAGCGCTTGATCCATCTCTATGCGTTTTTTCCTGTAATATGATTCTCCTTAGGAACGATGTTGTGTTGCAGCTGTTGCATAGATTAGATGGTTTTTTTTTTTTTTTTTTTCAAGAAATATTTTTGAAGGAGAGAAAAGACTGTCATAGAATATAATTTGTAATTGTGGTAAAGCAAATGACTATCTGCTTCAACCAATTTTAGTTTCTTTCGAGTAAGGCAGACTTCAAAAACAGTATTTTGGAGTGAACGACCTTAGAAGCCTTGCCATAGCATACAAGTAAAATGTGGGAACGTTTTATTCAGATTAACACCAGTTTGCTTGATGACTTACCCTTGTTGAGGAATGAGTTTAATTAATATCATTTGGTTCTTTAATTTGTGAATTTTTTTAAGTTTCTACATCCATCCTTAATTTAAGCCGTACTATACACTGAGTCACTGCTGTTTTGTTTTGCTTTTTGGAGGGGGGGGGGGTCTCAATACACAAACGAATGGATTTTATATCTGTGTTTTTGGGAAGGAGGATGAGAAATAGAAGCAAAAGCTTTTAATTAATTACTCAGCTTAGTTTAGACACTATTATACTTCACATTCAGATTTCAGATTTAACAACAGGTCTTTCCCAGCTAATAAACTGGCTTGTGAGGAGTGAAAAGAAGGTTAATGCTACTGTTTGGTATTTACTTTGAATTTCTTTTCTACCTGAATGTACATTTATTCCCTTCAAAACATCATATAATTGCCTGTCGAATAGAGAGCCGATAATGAAATGTTAAAATGTCATTATGCTTTAATAGTCCGGTTTGCGTAGATGGGTCTGCACTATGCCGTTTGTTTTGAGACAACATAGTACTCCGTCTGTCTCTCTTTTCTGTCAAGCACCAGAGGAACCAGCTGAACTATTCCAGGTGATTTTTTTTTTTTTTTTTTTTTTTTTTTGACCCATATGTACAAAAGTTTTCTCAGGTTTGAGCACTGATTTGCAGGAAGAAAATGTTGAAGTTTCCCTTGTGGCTCCCCTCTCACCCATTCCTCCACAATTTCTAGCCATAAGTAAGTTTGTCTTTTTCCTTTTAATAATTAATAGAAAAAGAAAATGTTATTTTAAATGGTTGATTTTCCTTACTTTTTTTAAAGAGTAGCTGTGCTGTCAGTAGAGAAAGACCACCTCTATAAAAGACCAAAATTTACTTGAATGGTTTTAAGGCGTTGCACTGTTAATTGTAAATCAAAGCTTTTTACACACTTCTCTTAAGGATTGAAATGGGTCTTTGTGGTCTCTCAGGAGGGAGGAAGTTACAAACCACTCTGCAGACTGGCATTTTAACAGTCCGCTCTACAGTGATGTTCTTTTGCAGCTGTTGCTTCGTCTTTTCTCGATCCGGAGAGTGTGGGGAGGTTTTATTGTTGTTCCGATACCATCAGCTTTGAAAACATCGTGTAGCTAGCTGGCCTTATTGTCTGGTTCGGTCTTATTACTATAATTTGATCAATGTGTTTCGTAAGAATGGGTTGGTTTTTGGTTTTGTTCCTTTTTTTTTTTTGATCCCTTACAGAATATTTCTTAGAGGATTTCTGCTTCATGAAAGGTGCCTTAAAAAAGAAAGATGTGCCATTGTTTGTAGCTGTGAACTCCTCTGTGATTAACACACTCCTGTTAGAATCTCCAAGGAGTAGGAGGAGATAATACAAAGAGGTTTTTGATAGGAGTAAATGAGAGAAAAGAAAAGTTGCTCTTCTCTTTTCTCTCTCTTTTTTTTTTTTTTTTTTTTTCCGGTGGTAGGGGGTGATGGGTGACTCCACACTGGCCCACCAAAGACAGATTGGAAAATTTTTAAATAGCAAAAATAATGCATGGGAAACATGTATTAGCAGACACTGTCTAAAACCTTTTGACTAATAATTACAATGAGTTTTTTAAATCTGTAAGAGATGTATTCCTACACTGATTATTTTTCCTTTCTGAAAAATTTTAGATTAACATAAAAATATGAATATAGAAAGTGTTCTTTAAGAACAGTAGTAAACTTAGAGGAAAGACTTCTAAGAAACCTTATTTAGTTTATCAGCTAGAGTACCCATTTTGTCTGTTTACACACCAGCCTTTCATACTTTACTTAAGGGAAAACAGAACCTTGTTTGTTTGTTTCTGTTTAATTACTGAATTGCTTAATACATATTAGATGTTTTAGAAGACTGCAGTCCATTGTAAACTTTTTCTTGGTGCAGTGAATGAGGAATTCAAGGAGTTTGATTACTGAAAATCTACATTATTAAATGTTTGCATTTAGAAACATAATTTGTCGTTAAGATTTTGTTTGGATTTTTGAACTGAACTTTTTCATGAAATGTTCCTTTCAAATTCAAAATTATTTTTATAACTTAAAAAAATAAAGTTGGTTCTGGCTAGTTACGAGGTACTTATATGATGGATCGGCTTTCTCAGGAAGTGATTTTGTACAAGGCTTAACTGTCTAGATCCTTCTTGTTAGGTATGATTCAGTGTTTCCAATTCCTGATTGCTTGATCGTGTGTTTATCAGAGTTGGAAGCAACTTTAGACCATGCCAGATGGTAATGTTGCTAGAGGTGCAGCAGCTAGGTTCCCACTGCTACAAGTGATCTCATGTAATTAAAACTAGAAACAGATTAGCAGAGGATCTGTCAGTTTGCCTTCCTTTGTAGTCTGTCCGTCCCTCCTCTCTCCTCTTCTCTCTTTCTTTCAGTCTGTTTATCTATCTGTGACAAAATTAATAATCTTTGGGGTGTTTATTTCCAGGACACTATAGCTCTTTTCTTTATTTAGCATTTATAAGTGACTTGTATTTTTTAATACCCCAAAGTTCGTCTTATTGGTATCCTCCAGCAATGCAAGGACTTGATAGAAACTGAGAGAGACTACTTGCAGCATAAACCCTCCCTCCGTGCTCTGTGAGTTGGTTCAGTCCTGTTTTGCATAAGTTCCTTTTGAGTAGATCCATGTGTGAATGCCTAGTACTGCTGGAGACTTACTCTCTCTGGTTTCGTGGATGTATGTCTTAGAGAGAAGCTGTGTGCATTAGCTGCAAACTGTAACATTTTCCAAATCAACATGTATTGTGCTTATCCTGTCCCTGGAATGGGCAGCAATTCTTTGATGTATTACTACAATGGGAAAACGGTAAGCTTTTTTCTTTGTTCATATATATAGCTTCTAACTGGCTTGTTTAATAGAAAGCAGAGTGGGTTAATTGCTTTTTACTAAAATCTGAGGGCAGTTTGTTTATTCTTTACAGCAACACATTTAATTTAGATGGTCATTTTTTGTAACTAGTGTCAGTAAAGTTGTGTCTTCGATCCAGTTAGTTACTTATTAGTTTTTGGCTTTTGTTTTATTTATAAAATAGTATAGAAAATAAACTTGAATTTGTGAATTATTTTCAGCCTGACCTCTACGAGCAGTGAGCTTAATTAAAAAGTACATTTATTTTAATGTCGTTTCTTGTATTATAAATGTATAATCTATATGAAGTATACACACACACTTAGATATGAGGATTATTTGAGGCTTTGTAGATGGAAGGGAAAGATGAAAGTCAGCTTGGATATTTATAAAAATAACAAGTCTGAGTTTCTGGGAATGATTAGGGCAGCAGTCAGCTAGGAGGGCCGTGCTTCCTGTTTGCAATTTCAGGTCCGGAGCCTGCCTCTGCTGGAATACCATCTGTTTCCAATCAAACGAGAATTTTGACCCCGTACAGATTCATAAAGTAAATCACTATTTTTCAAAGAACGCATTTATACATTTTCCAAAGAATGTATTCCTGGTCGATTTATAGCACATGGCTAGGTGTTTTAAAATAGTAACTTTCTATTTGTTTTAATATTACTTCGTATTGTATGTTTCTGCAAAAATATTGAAGTCAGAGGATTTGTATGTTCTAAGAAGAAAGTAAACTTGTGTGGGAGATTTGATAGGAGTTATCTTTATAAGATACATGGTAAACATTTTTTAAAAAGTTACACTAATGAACAACAGCCTTGGGTTTATGTCAGAAATTCAGTATTTCCCTCTTGTCTTTCAAACACATTTTTCCCCTTAGGTGGTGGCTTATTAAGTTCAAATATGGCTTTGGTGATTTTTTTTTTTCCCTGTTTTTTGGCCAGAGGTGGGGGCATTTTTAATATTACTGTTTTTTATTACAAAGCAAATTTAATTACGTTCTTCTGAAGTAGGTATAGAAATCAGATAAGTTCGTCCCGTTTGTCCTTTCCCATTTATCACTTGAAGATGTTTTAAAGTAGCTACTACAGCTGTAACCCGGGCACGTGAGGACTAGTAAGAAGACCTCCATCCCCGGCTGCCTTGGTAAGGCCTCTGTGGACCAGCGTTTGGTTGTAAACTTTTGGGTAAGCTTTCTTAATGATGATAATCAGACCAAGATATACCTAAACTCATCGAGAAGTGTGTGTTCAAGTTCCCTGTATAAGCAGAGCTTTAGTGAGTGTGAGTGCTGCATTTAGGTGGGCAATATAAGTGAAATATTTGATCTCTATAGAATTTCCTTGCCAGCTGTCTTTCAAATGTGAAAACATTTTCCTTTTGTGTATGATTCTAAGTAAAGCATTCTCTTTGAAGGTGGTGTATGCATGTACGTGCGTGCATGCGAATGAGTTCAGTAAATTAATTCTACAACACCCCTGAAGCAGAGAGACTGTAACTCAAATTGTGTTTGAATTTTATTCTTTTGCCAGCACAGTTACTCTATTACAGTATTTTTCTTTGTTCTACACTGCGGGGTGGGGGGACAGCTTTGATCATATTAAGTATTTCCAGGCTCACGGTAGATGCATAGCTGGCATGGGAGAAGGGTAGCCTGAAAATTGATAGCCTGTGCCTGATATAGGTCAAAGGTGACTTTTATGTTCTTGAAAAATGCATAGAGAGATGATACATGGTCTCAGTCTTAGGAATCATAAGGCTTTAGTCATATATAATTTTATTTTTTTACCCACCTCTTGGTTTTTTATTATTCTCTAATAACTCTTCAATAAGAAAATCATGTAGTACTGTAATTAGATTATCCAAATAGTATGTAAACACTTCATCTTAGACTGCATTGGGAAATGTCTATCCATCAACGCTTTTTAGTAAAAACTTGCACCCTTTATTAATAGTTTCGGGCTGTAAGTGAAATATACTTCTTTACTTGAGTTATAGAATTCTTATATAATTCTTGTAGTGAACAGGTTAAATCCAAGCTCACTGTTTAATCCCATTTTATCGATTTATTTTAAGATGATAGTGCAGATTAATATTTTGAAATGCTAGTAAATTCACACTGATTTTGTTTACAGCATCTCGTTGGGAGCATCAGCAGAGACGGAAAAAGTGCCATCCTGTTCTCATGCAGAGTGCTCCCCCCACCCTTAGGATTTTTTTTCCTTTAAGTTTTCAAGTTGATTCCATATATTTAATATTAATATTGTTTGGGGTCTTTTAATAATAAGAATGAACGGGCTCTAGCAAAAGATGAATTAATCAGAGAAGAACTTTATGAATTTTATTGCTAAGATTGGTGACCAGTATTGTTGGGGATATTACAGGCTTGGGCATATATGTGCAGGGGAAAAAAAGCCAAAATTGTTAACCCTGTATTTCCCACCTTTCGAAAAGGCAAGGAATTAGTGTTCTCTAACGTGTAGCTTTTGTGCGTCTGTATTCTGTACCGTGCTGTAAGGTATCAATATGTGTTTATAACAAATAGGGAACTTAATCTATTTTGAATTCTATACTCTTTTCAGATTAAAAAAGAAAAATCAGTTTCTGCGGTTCCTTATTCATAGAGAACCTCCCTTCCGTTTGCTCACTGATATAGATTGTCTCCTTTATGCAGAAAGGTAGAAAGTCTTTGAGGTAAAGGAAAGTTTGTGGGAGAAAGGATTTCCCCTGGTTTCTTCACCCTGAGGATTCTGTGCTTTCAGCCCTTCCTCTGATCTGACCTGTCTCCATTTTTTCAGGCCTTGGACTGAAGATGCCACAGAGTTTTTCAGGTATAAAAACTGCAGCAGACACAGACATGAGCTCTTTTAATCGTAGCAGGGATTACTTTTAATCTGTTGAGAGACAATGCAGAAATCAAAGATATAAAATTCAAGCTAGAAACAAATTTTGAATGTTGAGCTTTTTTAGATGAAATTAGGGAAGCAGGACCTAACATGCGTGGAAGGGTTGCTCTGTGCCAGGCACAGCATTGGGACTTCAGTACGTTCTCTCCTTTAATTCTCGCATCGACTCAGAGGTTAGATGTTACCAGCCCTGTCTTATAAATAAGGAAGGTGAGGTTCAGGGACGTTAAGTGACTTGCTCAAGCCCTGTCCAGGTAGTGAGTGCTGAGGTCAGAGTTTGAACCCAGGTGTATCTCCCAAGAGAAGGTTTTCTCCATCATGTCATGCAAGGACAAGTAAACAAGTATCCATAGCAAAGAGACAAACTTTCATTCATCCTTGCTACCATTTCTGTCAAGATATACTGCATTGGAAAGAAGATGTAACAGGGAAAAACATTAGACCATTCTTAAACAAAATGTATCTTGTACGTATAATCACAGTAACCTTTATGAATACTAATGGATGTGGTTGGTCAAGGGAGTTTTGATCTGTTTTCGCATAAGATGAAGCATTTAGAACTATCCTAGATGTGTTTAAAAACTGTGGAAACTGGACTCGCTGCTCTGCTCGTCTGTAGAACTCAGCGCTGACAGCTGTGTAAGCTTGGTTTGGGAAACTGCCTGCCTGCCCGCTCACAGAATTTGGTTTTCCATAAGAACTAGAGCAGCAAGTAACTAAAATTGCATTGTAAATACTTACAGGACTTTTTTTTTTCCCCAAATAAACATTTTCAGTTAATAAAAGCACAGAAACCAATGTGAGAGTATATAGAGCTGCGTTTCTGTTCTTTTGGGGGATTTATTACTAGTTTACATGAGAAAGGAAAGTACAATTGAATTAACTCAAATTTCCAGGCTGTCTGCTGGCCCAGTAGAGTTAAATTCAGCATGTTTATGATAGAGGGAACATGACGTCATCTGAGAATGCTCTGAAGATAGAAAAGCTAAAAATACTCAGTGACAAAGACTTCCACAGGAGTCAATGGTTTTTGGTGGGTTTTTTCCTCACGGTAGTATATGAAAGGAGCTCCTGGGTGGTGTAAACGGTTAACACACTCAGCTGCTAACCAAAAGTTTGGAGCTTCCAGTCCACCCAGAGGCACTTAGGAGGAAAGGCCTGGCAATCTACTTCTGAAAAATTAGCCATTGAGAAGCCTGTGGAGCACAGTTCTACTCTGACACACATGGGGTCTCTGTGAGTCAGATCAACACGATGGCAGCTGGTTTTTAATAGCCTGTGAAGAAGGCACAAAAGATTTTGTTTTCTTGATCCAAGTGAGTCCAGAGACCAGGGAGTTAAAACTGTATCCTCTTCCAGGAGGGTAAGTTGTCACTGGTCAGCTTTATTAATTTTTTAGACAGAAACTTCTGTCCCTTTGCTCTAGTTCAAGAACGAGCTAAAGAAAGGGGATCAGGTGCTGTATTGTTGGATCTCAATTTCTTAAAAATATGAGTAGCTAAGAAGTGACACTCATTGATTTGTTCAGTGTATTATCCTGGCACACAAGTTTTCAAACCTAGTCCCTTAGGAATGCCATAATTTCTCTCTCAGGGAAAATTTTGAGATTATTAATAAAAATGATAGCAGTTACAGTCGAGAGCCAGTGAAATATGCCAGTGATGTTCCTGATTCATAAAAATGTGCCTGACCTACCTAAGAAGGAGTTTTTCTCACAGTTGAGAATAGTATTCTGTAAACTTCCACCGAAAACTCAATAAAATATTGTTAAAAAGAATAGTGTTCAACTGTGCTTGTCAAACATGCAGAAGAGCTGCTTTGTACCAAAAACTGGAATTCTTTTTTCTAATTATTGCTAGAAATAAAAAAGTTTTACCTTATTTTAGCTGTCAACATGTCTCTGGAAATTCTTGGGAAAAGATATCAGTCCTTTATTTAGGAAATTTTTACAAAAGGAAACTGTTGAAAATATAAACGTCTATTTAACCCTCTTACAGGAATTCCAGTTGTGTTTTTAGCAGGCTACTTAGATGAAAAGACTCTTCCATTGAGGTGGCTGGTGTGCTCCTGTGGCACAGTCCTTTTTACACCTGGTGCTTTGGGTTTTTGTGGTACCTTAGTGCTGACTGTCTGAATGTGTTCTCCCTTGGGCTTGGAATTACCGTGAAAGACTCTAGTAACAGATTGACTCTATGTAATATTCAAATACTAAAAGTATGTAGGTATTTACCAAATGTATCATTTGTTTAACTAACCTTAGATATTGGGAAATTCTTAAGTTATATTGCCATTTCATACATTCACTTAAAATTTTTTGATGTTTTTTTCTTTGGGATGATATTTGTTTTAATTTTGTTTAGAAAAGAACAAAGTGGAAAGATCTTAATTTCAGAGAGTTGAAAATTTTGCTGTTTAGGCTAAATATTTTTTACCTTAGTGTGTACATAAGATCAGTAGTCATAGGAAATGATTGATCCAAAATGGTCAGAAAAACACAAGAAATGATTTTTCGGAAATTTCTTTAACTTCCTTGAATACTTACCTAGCACTCTTATCTGAATGGGTATAGTGGGTATAGTTACCAAAGCAAAAGTTTTTGTTACTATTCTTCTAGCACCCTCTTTTTTTAATAGATTCAGATCTCACAAAATTCAAAAAGAGAAGGTAGCCAGCTGTCTGTGTACATAAATGTGTGCACAACTTGCATGGGTCAGTCACCAATAATTTAAACACTAAAAAATAGATTCTTATGATAGTTACCTACTATTACTTAGTTTTTGAGTGCCGAATCTTTAGTGTGCGTATTTTAAAAATTATAGACCAAGACTTAATCGTTTTTAATACAGGGTTTGATTTATGTTTGGATTTACGCTCCTCCTCCCCACCCCGGCCAACAGCCTATAGGTCTTCTGTTTTCTTTCATGTTTTAGGTACTCCACAGATCTTGTAAAAAAAAATTTTTTTGTTTAATAATATAATTATGTAAAACATTGGATAAAATAAGTGGACCTTCTTGAATATAGTATTTTCATTTTAAAATTGCTGTGGTAAGGAAAAAGGATTTTGTTTTGTTATTTTGCAGATTATGTTGAAGATAATGTCTGTGATAAGCGTAGACCTTTCACATATTAGAGAGCCATACTAGCATGTATTAAATGTTTAATGATATTGAACATAATTGGAACTTAAAGAGATCTGTCTGCTCTTCAAAGCATCTTGATAAAAGAGCTCATAGAAGCCAAAATGTGATGAAGTTGTGCTAATTAGTTTTCTGTCAATAGTGTGTTCAGAATATGAACTTCTCTGTCTTCCTTCATTTCAAATTAGGTGAAGATGTTCCCAATTCACGTGAAACCTTAGACTGATTTTGGTTTTCTTAGGCCTTAAAGCTTGTGAGAATCTCAGAGTATTTCTTTCCAAATAATTGACCCAGTTTTAAGCTTCTCGGTAGGAGAATGATCTAGGCCTGCATTATTCAATACTGTAACAACCAGCCACATCTGGCTATTTAAATTAATAAAATTAAATACAGTTTAGAAGTCAGTTCCTCAGTCATGCTGTCCACATTTCATGTGTTAGTGCTCACATGTGACTAGAGTCTACTGTGTTGTACAGCACAGAACATTTCCACTGCAGAGAGCAATTGGGCAGCCATGATCTAAATCTTTCCCCTCATATTCTGTGGATAGATGTCTTAATTAGGATATATAGCTGTTGTCAGATACTAAAGAAATTGCCCAATTCATTCCCTCATCATTTGGGAAGTTTAAAAATACTAGTCACCACACAGACTAGGAATCTATTTTAAAAAGCACAGGAACCCAGGGGGACATCTACATCAATTGGCACAACATAGTTCATAAAGACAAAGTTCTGCATCCTACTTTGGTGAGTAGCATCTGGGATCTTAAAAGCTTGTGAGTGGCTATCTGAGATACAACTATTGGTCTGTTACTGTTCAGAGCAAAAGAGAATAAGAAAACAAAAGACACAGAGGAATAGTTAGTCCAAAGACTTAATGGGCCACATGAACCACAGCCTACATGACCCTAAGACCAGAAGAACTAGATGGTGCCCAGCTTCCACTACCGACCACTCTAACCAGGAATCAAAACAGATGGTCCTGGACAAAGTGGGAGAAAACTTGCAGAGCAAAAAACCAAATTCACAAAAAAGGCCAGACATACTAATCTGTTAGAGACCAGAGGAACCCCCAAGACTATGGCTCTAAGTCACACTTCTGAGCTGGAACTGAAGCCATTACCAGAGACAACCCATCAGCCAAACCATAGACAGGCCCATAAAATAAACAACACCCGAAAGAAACATGTTCCTTAGAACAACCTATTATATGAGATCAAAAGGGCAACATTTGCCCAAAAGCAAAAATGAGAAGGCAGGAAGGGGGTAGCAATTCAGGATGAAAGGAAATGGGGAACCTAGGACTGAGATGGGAGGGCACACACATTGTGAGGAATGCAGCCAATGTCACGCAACACTTTGTGACAGCTATCGAATAGGAAACTAATTTGCTATGTAAACTTTCACCTAATACACAATAAAAAACTAATAAAAAAAAAAGCACAGGGAATGACATTGTTCTTTAACTCTGTCACTGAATGTGACCCAAAAAAGAAGGAAAAAATTATCTTTTTCAGCAATAGCTTCTCCTTTGCATCTTTTCTCAGTAATTATAAAATCATTACGCTTCCCTGCCTCCCAGGAATGTTTCCAATATTAATTACAGGAAGGATGCATTGAGACCAGGAGCACAGCTCCCAGACTCGAGCTAAAACCGAGTGATCCGCCCTGAATTTGGAGTTATCCATATGACTAAACTGAATCATCCAAGCAGGAAAAAAGGAATCTGCCTTTGCCAGTTTGACTCCAGTTGGTTGTATGAACTAACACATTCCAAGGATAATTGTGTGATCACTGTAAAGAGTAATTGTAAATATTCATTCCTGAAGTGCCCTATCCCTCTTAGAGAAGTGAGTTTGGAGTGGGCAGGATGAGGACATTCACGATGTTGATGTGGGTTGGTTCTTTTCAACTAAACTTAATAGTAAAGGAGATGTCAGTTGGATTTTCAGGTATATTCTTTCCAGTTGGAATTCTCTTCACCAGACGCTCGGAATTTCTCTCAGCGCTATTCCGGGGTGGGCGGAGGGTCGAATAAAAGTGCGTGGAGAAAAGGAAAGACCGTTCATGAAAGCTCCTGTGAGTCAGGCATTCTGAAATGGAGGCTGGACTCCTAAAGGAAATCTCTAAGTACCACGTTTTAACAGGACATCTTAAATTACTTAATTGTAACTTTCTCTGTTTCCCTTTAAAATCGTTTGACTCCTGGTAGGTTTTAATCGTCTTAAAACATATGTACTCCTTTCTCTCAATTTTTAGATTATTTGTTGTGATACAAAATCATGCTTGAGGTCTAAACTTATGATTAGGTCATTAACTAGGAAAAGACTGGTCTGTGTGCAGGTGATCCAATGACATAAGCAACCTGGTTCTAATTTGCAGCCAATACTGATCGTAACTAAAAGAGACTTGCTCTTTTTGTGGAATTGGCTGGCTATTTCCCCACATCTGGAGCTAATAAAGTGTTTGAGACCACATCAGTTGCGCCTTGCCGCAAGAACTCTTTGATCTGAAAAATCGAGGCTGGCACAACTGATGTTTCATAACATTGCATCTGTGTTTTTGCAAAGCCACGGTGAAGATGCTGAAATTAAAGCTCTGGGGGCTGTGTTACAATGCTGCTGCTCCACGGGCCTCTTTGAGAACCGTGTATTTCGAAACATTTTTATTATAAAAATTTTGAACTTGTGTTAGTAAATAAATGATAAACTTATAGTAGTTTAGGGTTTTACCATTTCCACTTGTAAGAGCAATGCTTTAAAAGCCCATTTATTTTTGTAAGTTCGTTTATAAGACTAACATTAAAAACATACTTCACCACTATAATGAGCCGTTTTCTTGATACAGCTTCAGAACGTTTAAGAGTAAGGCAGTCTCTTCCTTTGCTTTGTGTGGTTTCTCTTTGTTGCCTTGCTTCCTATAAGAGCCATCAATAAACCATTATCTGACCAGCATTTTCTTCTTCATTTGGTAGCAGACAATTTATACATCAGTAAAGTCAGGTTTATCTATTTACTTGTAATTGCAAACGTTGACGATTTTAAATGTATAAGCAGGGGCGGATTAACCAGTCAGCAAGGTACACGCTGGCTTAGTTGTGTTTACTTACTGATCTGTAGTGCACGATTTCACCTGATTCATGTGGTAAAAACAGGTGAAATCATGCACTACAGATTAGTAAGTAAGCACAAGTAAGCCCGTGTGTACCTTGCTTAGTGGGTCGTCCATCCCTGTGTGTAAGTGTATCATCTTTGGAACCCAGTGAACTGAATGGGAATAAGGATTAAGAAATATAAATCAACAAATTATGTAGGTTTTTGTTTTTTTTAATGTGAAACTTGAAACACCAAAACTGGAGTTTCTCCATAATTATCAAGCATGAGGCTTACGTACTGTTTCAGTCTTAAACATGCACAGAGTTGGAGAATTTTCTATTTCATACTTTCCGACAAATGGTAGTGTGTATAATAAATAAGCATTTGTGATAAAAAGCGTATGTTCTGATGCTGTCTTTGACATTTTATTCTCATTTGTATTTTTTGGCTAAGTCTGTGAATTTAGTCTGTTTTTCACTGTGGTTTCTGCCTTGTTTGGGGCAAAGGAAAAAGCAGAGGATGGCTAGCTGTGGCTATATTTAGAAGCTGAAAGTTGATTAAAAGAAAGAACTACAAAGTTCTTTTCCTGAAAACTTCTACCTGCCTGTATAATGCATTCCAAACACATTTGTTTATATCCAGTTATTTCATTCTAACACTGTGTTTATGAAATTGCTTTAAACTAGAAAAAATATTTTAATATGTATAATGAAGAAACCATTTTATCTTCTGTAATCCCCTGTCTAGTGTCCATCTGGATAATCCTTAGGAATATCCTTTGTCCCAAACTTCTCAGATACCGTAGGTGTGTGTTTTTACCTCTGGGATGTGAAAGTTAGTTAGGAAGCTGACTTGAGTGCCAGTCCATTAAAAAGACACACCTGTGCTGCTATTAGCAGGACTAGCAAGAAGAGTCACCAGGCACCTTTCAGTCCTATGTTTAGGATGAATTTTGTATATATATATATAACGAGGATAAGTAAAACAAAACCTTAAACAGATTCAAGAACCAAACAGGGGCACTATTTAGCAGCATAACTGCTTCTCTGAGAATGATAGAAAGATGATAGTGTTTGCTAATATGTATCGAGTGCTTGTTCAAGGCACTGTGCTAAGTGGTGTGTATGCGTTATGTCACCTGATCTTTCCACCGCCTCCCTGCTGGCAGGAACTATCACCAGCATCATACACATGAGGAAATTGAATCTCAGGAATGTTAGGTAATTTGCTGGAGGTCTTTACTGCTAGTTAGTGCCTCAGGGAAAGAATAAATTATTTGATAGTTTATGTAAATAAATCATTTGGCTTCCATTTTTATCTTGGTGTGCTTCCCTGGCTTTTTTTTTTTTTTTTTTAAGTGTATAGAAATATATGCTCGTGGTGAAAATATCAAACTGTGTAGAAGGGGAGAAAGTAAGTGTGGTTCTTCCCAGCTCTATGTCCAGAGGGTTAACTGCTATTAAGTTTCTTGTATGTCAGTCCAGAAACTTTCTGGGCATTTACGTACAAATATGTATATGAATTTTTACACATGCACCCGTATTCTAATAGGTTAATCAGTTACGTTTTCCACTTCAGTGAACGCATAGAATTTTTCTACTGCAGTGAATTTAATGGATGTGTCCTTAGCAAACTAAAATAGATGGAATTATTTATGTCACGTGGTGCTTCCAAGAGGCCGTTTTTTTCAGTTCTTACTGTAAAGAACACACTCACTCCTGGTTTTATGCTTACTGATCTGCGTTACCTGAAATGTTATTTGTTTGTTTTCCTGCCTGGTTTCAATAGCCATTATGAGGATGGTTTGATCATGTTTTGATCATTAAGGTTATTTGTCTGCCCATTTAAGTTTTCCAGAGGAATGGAAATTTGGCCATTTGGCAATTCAGATGTTCATATTTGGCTTATCTGAAGCAGAGGTTTACCAAAGGAAATTAATACTACTCTGGGAAATTAAATGAGATTATTATTTTTTTTAACTACGCCAGAATTGAAAACTTACTTGAAATTAGAGAAGTAAAACTCCTCAGCAGAATTTGGTTTAGATTTATCTGGTAAGGAACAGATAAGGAAAGTTAAGGAACTTTCTGAACAACTGGGTTGTGCCTGTAGTGGTTACTTTTTAGTAGTAATAAAGGATAGTAACATCTAATCTAACTTATTTTGATTTTATTTAGGACATCATGTAACAGCAAAAAGAATCAATTTTATGAACTTAAATTTTATTCCATACTGTAGTTGAAGGACATTGCATCTTCCTTCATCAGATTTTGAATGGTGAACCTACATGATGTTTGTATTTTGTAAGCAAAGTCTACGTTTATGGTTTTATCCAACCGTCTGGTATAATTGTCACACCAAAATACTTTATAGGAATATCTGGAATAGTATTTTTCTGTAGTAATCTAAAAACAAACGTGTAAGTAGAAACAGTATTAGACGCTGTGTGAGTTTAGGCATTATTCTCTGAATTTGGGGTAATCCTTTCTAGAGTTAGGTAGGCCTTTTTAGGCCCTGTGTGAATGTAGAATTCATTTTATGTGAGTAATATGATATCCATTTACATTTTAATTACATTATTGTTTAATTTTAAGGTATATGCACCATCCCCAAATTCAGATGATTTCAACCGTGAATCACCTAGTTACCCGTCCCCCAAGCCACCAACCAGTATGTTTGCTAGCACTTTCTTTATGCAAGGTAAGTACTTCCAAATAGTGTTCAAATCCTACAGCAATCATCTGTTGCATAGTGGGTAATATTTTCAGTTGTGAGGAAAAAGAATATCTGTATAGGAATTCAGGCATTATTTGCCTGGGTATTTTTGGCTGAAGTAAAATAAAATTTAGTTTAAACATTTTTCTAGTGCCAAGTACAGTTTAGTTGGATTATGCCGCACACCACTGGAGTGCCCGTTCAGTGCTGACTGGATTCATAAAGAACTTCAGAAGAGTTTTGAGGGAAGGGAGACCTGCTCACACTGCTTTCAGAATTCAGATGTATAGGAGCTATTAACAACTCTAGTTCCTTACTTAAATTACAGACGCATATCATACCTAGAACAGAGTAAGACTTGGTAAGAGAGGAGAAGGTTCCTGGGTGGTGCAGACAGTTCAAGTGCTCGACTGCTAGCTGAAAGGCTGGCAGTTCGAGCCCACCCAGAGGCACCTCAGAAGACAGGCCTTGAGATCTGCTTCTGAAAGGTCACAGCCTTGAAAACTCCATGAAGCAGTTCTATTCTGCACACTCGGGGTCACCAAGAGCCACAGTCAACTCAACAGTAACTAACAACAAGAGGGAAAAAGTAATGTCTACTAGTTTATGTCTAGGAAATCATTTTTATTTGGTCTCCCATGGTTTTGGACTATGGGAAACATCTACTGTGGGGACAGTAAGTTACCCCCTATATGCTTCCTTGACTCTTGGTTGAGTGAAGATGTTACTGATATGTTTCATCCGGAGGCTGATTAAAAGATAGTCATTATCAATTACTATAGTTTACGCAAATAATACACACCTTCTACGTTTGTATGCCAACTGCACCGTCCCCCCATGAAGTATTTATATAAGCACCACTAAAAAATTGACACAGCAGCGCTTATGAAAATACCTCACGAGGGGAGAGCGCTATTGGCAAACAGTTGTAGAAGGTGTGGATTATTTGCATAAAAATATGGTACTTAGGTTTGCTATTAAAGAGATTTTTTTCTCCCACAGTTTCAAAATGTTTTCATATAATATAAATGGCCTGTTATGAATTAAGAACTCTTTTTGTACATTTCTAGATAAACCACTTGACCAAAAGTTAAATCCAACCCATCCCCAAATTTGGAATTTTTATTATCCCTCTTGATACAAATTTAGACTTTCTGAAAATTTTTATAATGACTTACCTACTAGGTGGAATTTTTTTTTTTAACTATAAAGCTTTACTTTTTCAATAATAATTATGTAGTTTGGAGGAAAGAAAACTAGGTTGGTAAAGGGAGGAAAAAATATCTAGAGGGTACCCTTTGAGTTGTTACAGCATTTTCAAAATAAAATCCAGCTAAAAGGAAAATTTTACGTTTCTCTTTTTGTCTTAGATGGGACCCACAATTCTTCTGACCTTTGGAGTTCATCAAATGGGATGAGCCAGCCTGGTTTTGGTGGAATTCTGGGAACCTCCAGTTCCCACATGTCTCAATCCAGCAGTTATGGCGGCCTTCATTCACATGACCGCTTGGTAGGCTATAACCTGTGACAGAGTGCAGCAACACTGTGTCCTCACTGGTGTTTCTCTTTGGATTACTGCCAAAACTTCTGAAGGTTGGAATACTTGGAGGCTTCCTGCATTTAGCATGCCTTTCTTAAAAGTAAATGACAGTGGTAGCATTTTTGATTTCTAACTTGTAATGTTTTTTAACCTATTAGAGTAGTTGTCCAGTTGTATGTGCATATACTGTTCAGCAAGTGTATTTAATAGATCCTATCTGTTTTCCCCTCTCTCTAGAGTTATCCTCCACACTCGGTTTCACCCACAGACATCAGCACGAGTCTTCCGCCAATGTCCAGCTTCCACCGCGGCAGTACCAGCAGCTCACCTTACGTTGCTGCCTCGCACACTCCTCCCGTCAATGGGTCAGATGGCATTCTAGGTGAGCTTTTTTAGGGTTGGCACAACTCCCTAAAATCTAATTTGGAGATTCTCAGTGAGTCCTGTGTCTTTCAATATATTTTCTAGTATTAAATATAAAAAAAAGAAGAAGCTTTGATTTTTATTATTATAGAAACTGGTAAGGGAACCTACTTTTACCTTAGCTTAGTAAGTATGACACACATAGAATAGTCACTGGTTTATTGTGACAGATGTGATTTTATGATAGAAAACAGCCTAGAGGTTATGTAGAGTGCTAAAACCATGGTTGCTTGCTAAAATTCTTGATTTGTTTCCCTACTTGAAATATCCAGGACCCAGAGGGAATGCGGCTGGAAGCTCGCAGACAGGTGATGCACTTGGAAAGGCTTTGGCATCTGTGAGTATTAATTTTACATATTCTGCTAAATGAAGTTTACAGTGCTGAATGCAGTAATTACATTTTCTGAGTGGTATATGTCAGAGTTAAAGGGTCTAGTTGTAACAAATTCGACTTTGTTTACTCATTTAGAATGATTCTCATTTAATATTGACACGTGCCCTTAAAATAACTCATGAGAACACCTTCCCACTCCATACCACAAGAACTACCCCTTCTGATTTCAGTTTAAACACTTGCCTTTGACTTAATGGAATAGGTATGTACAAGGAAGAGTAACTTGGGCACATTTTTATCTAAAGCACAAATTACTGAGATTAATCCACCTATTGCCATCAAGTCAGTTCCTACTCATAGTGACCCTAAAGGACAGAGTAGAACTGCCCCATAGGGTTTCGAAGGTTGTAAATCTGTACGGAAGCAGACTGCCACATCTTTCTTCCGTGGGGCGGCTGGTGGGTTCAAACTGCCGACCTTTCGGTTAGCAGTTGAGTGTTTTAACCACTGCGCCCCCAGGACTCCTTACTGAGATTAATAGTTAAGCCCTATTTATTATCTTTAAATACTTAGTTGTTATTGGATACTGTCAAGTCAATTCTGACTCATATCGACTCCGTTTAGTGGCCCATTAAAATAGGTCACATGGAACCAAGAAAGACAACTCAGTTATTCTTCTCTTCCAGAGAATAAAGTTGTTTTTCTAAGGAATTTTTCAAAGATGGAAAGTATTTTACAATCAGCTGCAGGTGATTTATTCAAAAGACAGTAAATTTCTTGAGAGCCTTCCAAAAAAAAAAGAGTCATGTTTGTTAAAGAACTTGGGCTAAAATGAGTGTTTTCCTGAGGAGCCTGTAGTTTACATCTTATCAGGACATTAGTGACAAAGCAGTGATTGTCTTTTAATATCTGATTCTTAGGACATTAAAACTGAAATCCTTTTTGGAATGCCAAAACTACAAGCAAGAGCATTTGACAGTAATCCACAAAGAGTCAAAATCTAATTCTTTAAAATAGAGGCTTCTGCTTTGTACTTTCTGAAATTTCTCCTTACTTTGTTTTTTTTTTTCTTTCTTCTTTCCTGCTGAGCAGTATGGCTCTGAGAGTTCCCACAGAGTTGCCTTACATTTTCTGTGAACTGCAGTTAACTCTGTCAGACACGTTTGTTGCTCTTCTTGGGGAAAGCAGAGCACTTTAACGTGTGTTTCATAGGAAGTAACTGTTGAGCATTTTAGGAGATAAACCCCTTGGTATATTGCTTCTGTGAATAAACATTTCCTACAGCTGAATACGAGTTTCTTGAGAAATGAGGCCAAGTCAGATTCATCTACCACATAATGTGGCAGAGTACGAAATAGAGCTCAGTAAATGTTTGTGGAATTCAGTCTTGGATCATATCACAACAATGATGATGATAGCAAAAGCCAAAATACCAGCTTTAATTTGAATGCCGATTGGTGCTAGGCACTATAAGAAGCATTCATATGCCCCGCCTCATTTAATCCTAAGAAAACCTCCTGAAGTTGGCATTATTATCCCCACATTACCGATGAGGAGCTAAGGTTTAAAAGGTTAGGTAACTTGAGCTCAGAAAGATTAAGTAGCTTGCCCTTGGGATCCCAGAGCCAGTAAGGGTAAAGCCGTATGTATTAGAACTGCAGTCTGAGAAGCTTCAAGCTCTGTCTGTGCTCATTACCACTACTCTGCTTCCAGAAGGAGCAATGCCATGGTGACTGTCGTTCACCCGGGTCGATGAGGATTAAAGGGGCTGTTCCACCTTCACGTGGGGTTGTCACACCCTCTTGATAAAAAACCTACCTGTTTGGAAAGAAAGTTACCCTATACTGTTAAAGCTGAGTGGCTCCCAGGTATTTGATTGGCTTGCCATATGTCTCGTGCTGGTTCTGGAAGAATCCAGTAACAGATACTTCACATATAGGAAGACAAATAACTTTTGAGCTTTCAAAGCTAAGCAACTTTTTAAAACATAACGTGCATTTTGGGGACTTTATTCCCCCCAAGGGTCTTTTGTTTATTTTACCTGAGGAAAACTTCTGTGAAGGAACCTTGGCATATAAACAGGCAGGAATTTGTGATGTCTGCACTAGCCCTTCAAGCTTGTTTTCAGCCTCCATTCCAGTCCTTGAGTGTTTTCCTGTATTATGGCTAGCATGCTAGCCAAGCCAGGTTGGCAATTGGAAAAGAAAATCCAAATTCACTGTGAGTGGAAGCCAGGGAAGAAACGTTTAATCTGGTTAGTGGGTGGGCTTTAGTTGTCATGGAAACTCAGCTCTGTCATCCTGTGTTGTTACTAGGCAGGAGCAGCCAGGTCATTCCATAAATCATTTCTGTCATAGCTGATGGTGATGCATTCCATCTGCTCCATCACTGCATGCCATAGTCTGCACACTTCAAATCCTGCCTTCAATCCATCTGCTGCCCCCTCCCTAGGCGCAGCCACCTCCCCCAAACACAGTCTTCCTCTAACACCCATTACAGACTCAAATTCACTTTAATATATGTTTAGTTTAGCTCTGAAAATGTACCAGAAAACAAAAACATTACCTGTCTTGGGGTAGGAAGGATTAGAAGAGATAAGAAGAAGGAACTTAATGAGGATTTTACACGTAAGAATCTGAGGTGCACATCTGCTTTTCTAGTTACTGTGACTTACTTGAAATTTTAAGTTCCTTGGAATGTGACGTTTTTAATACAGCATCTAGTTTTAGATGGAAAAACATCATGCTTTTGTCATTAGAAGTTATTTCTTGCTCCCCAGTTGTCTGATGTGTGTCTTAGCAGGTCTGTCGTGTGTGAAGCATCCGAGGGTACAACCTTCGTTCTTCAGCTTCGATATTAAAGAGCCCGCAGAATACTGTGTGATTAAACATGGAAGGCCAGATAATACATTTGCAAAGGTTCCTTTATTTTAGGTCTAAGCCTAGATAATTGTGGTCTTAATCTCAGGATAGCAAGAAAGAGAATTGTACATGGAAGTATTTACACAAAGTTCCCAAAGCCCTGCAGATTAGGCATTAGTTTAGATAATGAACTAGCGTAGATAGAAGGAAAGGAAAATCTGGGTATTCGTGCCATTTCTAATGTGTTTCCCTGAACATTTGCCAGACAATAACCCTTTAAGATTGTGCCCATGGAGAGTTATATGGAAGAAGAAACATCTGGCTTATTTCAGTGCCTAATACCATATCAAAACACTTGGTCTTTAATTTAGAGGAGATCATACGGGAGGACTGTTTAACTTTGTTGATTTTATCAGGCTTCTTTGTGATAATTTGTTTTGATTTCTACCTCAGAGCAAGTGTGTGCGTGTGTGTGTGAGCGCGCGCGCGCGTGCGTTTTAATTTAGGTAGTTAAATGGTCAGTTGTCTCTAACAAAAGAAAAGAAAATTCAGGGAAGTTGATGTTTAAAAGTAATTCATGAAATGTTTCTTTGTTCTTTACACTCAATAACATTAGCATAATAAAGATTAACTGAAATGTGCACTGTAGTGTTTAACAAAAAATTGGGCTCTCAGTTCCTGGGTTGGGTTGGGGAGCTCTCCATTGTCTCTGTTATGTCTGAGGCCCTTTTCATTAGCCTCTGGCTTATTGGCACCCTGCTGATTGGAATGGACCATGACTGATAGGAGGAGGAGCCTCATTTGTTGCAGTAAAATGAGGCATATTACCGTTTAAGCCTGGCAGAAGGTATTGGGAGTTATTCATCATTGGTCATCTAACAGGATGGGGACCATGGACTGCATGCAGAATGAGTTCTTACTTTGTATTTATGCTCTAGTCTCTAAATCACGCCCATTCCCATTTATAAGTGACTTCTTTTTCTTCCTGCAAACACCGGTATAGGAGTTCTTTAAGGCCAGAGAGTCCAAGAAGAAATGTATTCTTGATTTAGAATGTTGTTTGCTAAGTAAAGCCTTGTGTTTAGAATTCCTTAAAGGAGCACAGCAATTTCTGTTGAATACATTATATTATGTATGTGATTTGGTAATAGGAGAACAAATAGATAAAGTGGAACAACATGACCTGTGATCCGAAAAGCTGGATTATTGTGCTGCCCTCATTTGTTGCTCTTCCTGTCCCCACATACACATTCTTTTTGTGGAAGCAAAAGGAACTAGAGAAATCATGCACCTTCTGGGCTGTCTGTGAATTAGGAGAAACAATGATAACAGTCCTGCCTGTTACCACTCTAATTGGCAAAGTAGAACCAGCAAGTGTGATGCTTGAGTGGGGAGAGGGGTGAGTGGAGAAGCTGCTTTGGGGAGAACGTGAGACATTATGTGGTGCTTTTATATATGAGACGTCTTTGGTGCTGTTTCTCCTGTTTGAACAGTGGTTTTTGAAAGCCCACACTTATTTTACGTATAGCATCAGAGCATTTTGCTCAGTCATTCGAAGGTAGTGATTCTATACGACTCTAAAGTGTAACCTCTTCCATTTTTCAGATAAAGGAGCTGTCACCAGTTCTTGACATGCTTGGGAATTGTTCAGTTGTAGTGGCAAAGCTGTCAGGGAAAATACAGGCTGACAGTCCACGTCTCCACTCAAGAGCCCATACCTGCCTAACGAAGTATTGTTGACAGCGTAGTGTATCCACACTAATTCCCAGAAATAGTGGCACCTTATCATATCGTCATTCTCAAAGCTCATGCCATAAAACTGATTTGTAAATGAATTCCTCTTTATGACAAAATCTTTCTTCTCCTTTGGTATTTCTGTTACTGAACGACATTACATAAATACAAAGACTAATCTACTGATCCCTGTGTTATAGAAGATTTCAAGTGCATTTTAATCCCTTTAGTTTAAAAAATATATCGATTACCTACTTTGTGCAAACCAATGCCAGACAATGATACATTCAGAGTTGAACAATAAAAGGTCCCTGTCTTCAGAGAGCTTATAGTCAAGGAGAAAAGACAAGACAGATATACAAATAATGGTAATATTAGAGCAAAAAGTGAAGTAAAAAGACCACAGAGAAGTGCAAGT
The DNA here is from genome assembly GCA_030035585.1 of Dugong dugon. Classification (NCBI taxonomy): domain Eukaryota; kingdom Metazoa; phylum Chordata; class Mammalia; order Sirenia; family Dugongidae; genus Dugong; species Dugong dugon. The sequence continues at coordinate 2,931,194 of CM057482.1, forward strand.
TATTCTAAAAGTGTAAGGGAAGTGAAGATGATGTGCCAGTGGGAAGGTGACATCTGAGCTGGGCTTTGATGTGGTGCAGAATTCCATCAGGGAGGGGTTTAAAAACAGGCATTCTGAAAGGGGAACAGGCAGTGTTCCGAAAAATAAAAACACTTTGTTTGGATAATAAGGTTCTAATAGGTTGTACAGTAGAAAGATATTTTATGACCAGGTTATAGAAGGTTTTAAATACCATGCTGTTTTCTTTAGTTGGCAACAAGAAACACCACGTGGGAGTCAACGGTTCAAAACTGTGATTTAGGACAGTCCTTCAGGCCATTATGTATGGGATGAAAGCAGAAAATAACTAGAAATATAAGGTCTGAAATAGTCCAGACACAAGTTATAGGAAAAGCGTAAAGTAATGTCAAGGGGGTAAGAAAGAAGGGCACCGTTCCAGAAAAATTATAGAGAGAATGGTGGATGGATGGAAGAGAGTGATTTTTTTATTGTAATAGACACACAACAGCACATAGAATATTTCATCAACTTCTTCATGTACGCTACAGTGGCGTTGATTACATTCTTCAAGTTGTGCAACCATTTTTGCTCTCTTTTTCCAAATTATCCCACCACCATTAACATATCTGCAGTGTACTGTAAGCAAACCCCTCCCCCCATAACCACTAATTACTTTTGATTTCGGTGTATTTTCGTATTTCACGTAAGTGTTACTGTACAGTATCCTTTCGTGTCTGACTTATTTCACTCAGCATAATGTCCTCAAGGTTCATCCATGTTGTGGCATGCATGAGGGCTTCATTCCTCTTTATGACTGAGTAATACTCCATTGTGTGTATGCACCACATTTTGCTTATCCATTCGTCTGTTGATGGACATTTCGATTGTTTCCACCTGTTAGCTATTGTGAATAGTGCAATGATGAACATTGGTATACGTGTGTCTATTCATGTTGCTGCTTTCTGGTCTTTTGGGTAAATACCAAAGAGTGTAATTGCTGGGTCATATGGTCGTTCTGTGTTCAACTTTTTGAGGAACTGTCGAATTGTTTTCCACACAGCTGTACCATTGTACATTCTCACCGGTAATGGATGAGTGTGTGTATTTCTCCACAGCCTCACCCACACCTAGTGTTCATTGTTTTTTTGATCATTGCCGTTCTTACGGGGGTGAGATGGTATCTCATTGTGGTCTTGATTTGCATTTCCCTAATGGCTAATGACTTTGAACATATTTCCATGTGCTTGTTGGCTGTTTGAATATCTTCCTTGCTGAAATGTCTGTTCAAGTCCATTTTTTGATTGGGTTATTTGTTGTTGTTGTTGTAAAAGTATTTCATAAATTTTGGATATTAGACGTTTATTGGGTATATGGTTCCAAAAAATTTTCTCCAACTCTGTAGGCTGTCTTTTCACTTTTTTGATAGTCTTTTGATGAACAGAAATGTTTTAATTTTTATCAGGTCTCATTTGTCTGTTTTGTCTTTTGCTGCTCATTCCTTTGTTGTTATATCTGATGCCTCATCACAAAAGCCTAGGTCCCACAGCTTTGTCCCTACATTTTCTTCTAAGAATTTTATGGTTTTAATATTTTAAGGTCCTTTAATGTTTTAAGGTCCTTGATCCATTCTGGGTTTTGTGTATAGAGTAAGGGTTGGGTCCTGGTTTATTCTTCTGCATGTGGATATTCAATTTTCCCAGCACCATTTATTGAAGAAACTCTTCCTTTCCCATTTCGCCAAGTACCCTTGTTGAAAATCAGCTGACGGTATATGTATGGATTTATTTCTGGGGAGATAGTGATTTGGGCGAGCATGAGAATGGATATGCTAACCTAGGTCGAGGAGACAGAAGAGTAGAGGTGGGAAGGGTAGGAATCTTGGGGTGGTGTAGCAAAGTTTGGGTTTAGGCATACCTAGCTTGGGAAGGATTGACACAGTGGCTGCAACAATGGGCTCAAGCATAGCAACTGTTTCGTTCTGTTGTATGTACGGTGGCTATGAGTCAGAACTGACTCGATGGCATCTAAAAACAACAACAGCTTGAGATAAAAGCATGTCCAGATGAAGAAGTCTGGCAACTAGCATGAGGATGTACATGTCAATTTAGGAGTCATTCACAGGGAGGTGGTAGTGGATACTTTACAAAAAATGATATTACCAAGAGAAGGCATAGATAAGTACCCAAGAAAACTGGGACTAGAACTCTAGGGAAACTTACATTAGGGTTCCTAGAAGAATAAAAGAGAGGTGGACCCTAGGTAGATAATTCAAGGACTGAAAAGAAAAACTCAAATGGAAATTCCTAGCAAGGATGAGGAGCCCTGGATGGCCAGTGGTTAAGAGCTCAGCTGCTAACCAAAAGGTCAGCATTTTAAACCCATCAGAAGCTCCTTGGAAACCCTATGGGGCAGTTTTACTTTGTCCTGTAGGGACACTATGAGTCAAAATTGACTCAGTGGCAATGGATTTTTAGCAAGGATGATACTCATTCAATCTTTAAACAAATGTTTATTGAACCCCTACCATTTACCAGACACTGTTGTAGAATCTGAAGCTGCAACAGTGAATAAGACAAAGTCCCTGCTTTTCCAGAGATTATGTTGCACTAGGGGAAGGGTAAGAAACAGATAATAAACAAGTGAATAAACTTAGACTGTTTAGGGATATAATGTAAGCGCTATGAAGAAAAGAATCCCGGAGGGAGGGTGTGATGGAGGGAGTGGTATTTCTCCAATGCCTTGGTGCTAATTTCCCCTTACAGACTAGGAAATTGAGACTCAGGGGTTGGTCTAGCCTGTGATCGTCACAGTTTTGTGCGGAGCTGACGCTTTTCTCCCCTTTCGTCTCCTCACCGTCACCCTTCGGCCCTCACCAATATTATAGTCAAGACGAGGCTCATAAAAATTGTCACAGTTGTTCGTAAAAGTATATAATTATCTGATTCTGGAACATAAAAAGTGTAGTGGTTTACAAAGATAAAGAGGGATGTTGAGACATATTTTTGTTGACGTTCTCGGTTTGTCGTTAGGTGCTGTCAGGTCAGTTCCGACGGAAAGTCCATTCCAACCCGAAAAAGAGGATCTTCCTCTTTTTCACTGACTCTCTACCTTACCCAGCATGATGTCCTTCGCCAGGGACTGGTCCCTCCTGATAACGTGTCCAAAGTATGAGAGACCAAGTCTCGTCATCCTTGTTTCTAAGGAGTGTTCTGGCTGTACTTCTTCCAAGACAGATTTGTTTTCTTTTCTGGCAGTCGATGGTACATTCAGTATTCTTTGCCAACACAGTGATTCAAATACATCAATTCTTCCATTTTGCTTATTCATTATCCAGCTTTTGCATGCGTATGAGACGATTCTTAGAAGAAGTGCAGCCAGAATGCTCATTAGAAGCAAGGATGGCGAGACTTCGTCTCACATATTTCGGACGTGTTATCGGGAGGGACCAGTCCCTGGAGAAGGACATCGTGCTTAGTAAAGTAGAGGGTCAGCCAAAAAGAGGAAGACCCTCAATGAAATGGATTGACACAGTGGCTGCAACAGTGGGCTCAAGCATAACAACCATTGTGAGGATGGCCCAGGACCGGGCAGTGTTTCATTCTGTTGTACACGGGGTCGCTGTGGGTCGGAACCAACTCGACGGCACCGAACAACAACAACGAGGTGATTGAAAACACCATGGCTTGGGCCAGGCGCATCTAGTCCTCCAAGTGACATCTTTGCTTTTTAACACTTTAAAGAGGTCTTTCACCCGATAATTTACTTACACGATTGAAATAAATCAGTGTATGTGTGCAGGCTACAAGTCCCCTGAATTTGTTTCGAAGGTAACAATTTTAAAACCGGTAACACTGGTCTTATAACATTAAAAAAAAAAAAAAAAAAGTTGCTGTCGAGTCCATTCCAACTCATGGCGACCTTGTATATCAAAGTAGAACTGTGCTCCACAAGGTTTTCAGTGGGTGGTTTTTCAGAAGTAAATCTGCAGGTCTTCTCAGGCACTTCTGGATGTACTCGAACTTCCAACCTTTTGGTTAGCAGCTGAGCACATTAACCATTTGCACCACCCAGGGACTCCTGTCTTATACCCCCTTTCTGTTCCCAAGTCCTCCTGTAAAGTCTTTTGAACTCTTTTTGGTATCTTTGCTTTTCCAAAAAGACTTTCTCATCTAACTTGAATACACAACTCCTGGGTCTGGCCATTTAGAGAGAGAGTCAATGTTGGAAAGCATTTACAATTACAGCAGTTTCATAGCATCGTATAAATCGGTGTGTTTTATGCGAGACAGATACTCGTTTTTAGTAAAAGGAGAATAGTTTCTGAGTGCTGCAGTGTTGAATTAGTGCTGTCTTCTTTTTAAAAACGGAAAGCCTTTGTGCTTCTTAACTATGACTTGTAGCATTTTGTTTTCCATGAACCTGTCTCAGTATCTGGCTTTTTCAGCAGTATGCTTTCTTTAAAACCTCCTATATGCCATACTTTAGCCCTCTTTAAATTCATTAGATCTCTAAACTTATTCAGAGCAAGGTTATTTCTGTTGGATGACTCTTTGCACCCACAAGCGGCTTTTCTTTTAAAAATATTTGGCCACAGTTTATCCACATAAGTTGGTTTGTCCACCCTGAATTGTGTGCAGAGATGGGAAAGTGATGGACTGTGTCAGTTACAGGCATAGAATTATCCTAGAAGATAGCTCCTAGGGGCCCCTGGTGCCTGAATTAAGGAGACTTAGAAATTTACTGGTTAATTAGGTAATTGGTAAACTTGATTAAATTAATTAGGTAAGCCTGAATGAATCTGTCACTTTTTTGGCAATATGAAATAAAGTATTGAAGTCGAACTTTTAGCCAAAACATCCAAATTTATGCATCCAAATATGTTATCCTCTTCAAATAGACCTCTTGGGAGCTGAAGTGCACAAGCCATTTTGGGAACATTTTTTTGAACCACTTTCTGGGCTTTTCACTTTCCTCAAAGGTGACAAATTATCCTTTGGGAGAAAGTTTAATTTTTTTACAACTCTCATGTCATTTGGAGCTAAAGTTGGCAAAAATGTAGTTGATCAAACTAGGTAACTTTTTCAATGAGAGGTAGGGAGTAACTATTAAAAACTGTAATTACAGACCATCCCAAAATATATCTTCCAGAAGTGATTTTTATTTTGCAAAGATTCCACTTGTTTAGATGGTATATTCTAGAAGGATGGTTTATCAGATTTGTTAACTTTGTGCCACTTCTCGATTTTCTCTTCTAACAATTAGAAGCTTTATTTTTGACTAGAATAATAAGGTAATAGATACGATCTATTTTATTCGTCTCATATTAGAATGTACATGATAATTTAATCCTGGTTTTAAAACAGAGGCTTCTTATACCCTTTCTGTAATGGAACAGTCCTAAAATTGATGAAACAGTTTTTTTACTCTGTATCTCTGGTGGTGACAACTTAAAGTGCAAAAAGAACTTCATGTCAGTGGATTTCTGTTTTTGCTGTTACTTGTCACACGTGTTTCTCTTTTTTTCTGGTTAGATTTATTCTCCTGATCATACCAGCAGTAGTTTCCCATCAAACCCATCAACACCAGTTGGCTCGCCCTCACCTCTCACAGGTAGGTTTTTGTCTTATCTAACTACTTAATAACATGTATAGGGCTACTTGGAAATAATTATAAATTCATTGACTTTTCAGTAAAGTCCAGTAATAGTCATGAAAAAGAACCCTTTAGTTTTTGACTATGAGAAAAAGCATGTAAACAGAGCCTTCCTGTTCAGTTCATTTTTGCAGAATATTAAAATAGTTGCTTGTTTTAAATCTAATTATCTATTTATAGCCTCAATCCTAAAATAATTTGTGGTAATTTCTAAGGGTGATTTTTATAATAGGATAGAAATAAGATTAGGCCATCAGGATGAGAGTCAAATAAATCAAAAATTTTTCTAAGATAGCATAGAAAATAAAGTAACTTTCTTGTTCTCCACGTTTACTTTGTACCATGTGTAAGACTCAGTGATACATAACCTTGTTTCTACCAGATTTTCTATATTTTTAGGTGTACAAAGTTATTATGGATCCCTGGTGGTGTAGTGGCTAAGAGCTCGGCTGCTAACCAAAAGGTTGGCAGTGTGAATCCACCAGCCACTCCTTGAAAACCTTATGGGGCAGTTCTGCTCTGTCCTATAGGGTCACTATGAGTCAGAATCGACTCAATGGCAATGGGTTTGGGTTTTTCTTTTTCTTTTTTTCTTGTTTCGGTTAAGCTATTTTATATATGTGTGTGTATAATTAATTCTTTGGGATGATGTAGTTTTTCTGCTAAACTAAAGGACTCTGTGTGAGTGTGGATAAATACTGTTAGTGGAGGTGAATAAGCAGTTCAGATTTGCTGTACTTTTTCCTGTCATTGTTTCTTTCTTTGTTTTCACATGAGCTTTGAGGAGTTCTAGATACTTCTTGAGAGTATAAATTTGTTGAGACACATTTGTCATTATTATAAATGGGATCTGTTTAGATTTATTAGGAATAAATAAAAGGACAAGAAGATGTTTTATACTTGTTAAAACCAAAAAACCCGTTGCCGACGAGTCGATTCTGACTGATAGCGACCCTATAGGACAGAGTAGAACTGCCCCACAGAGTTTCCAAGGAGCGGCTGGTGGATTCAAACTGCTGACCTTTGAGCAGCCTGAGCTCTTAACCACTGCTCCGCCAGGCCCTGTTAAGGTATAATTTAAAAACCTGAACTGAGCTGTATTTTTCTGAGCACACTAAAGAAATGTATTCGTTTGTTCTAAGCAAAATACAGTAGACAGCTGGATAAAACTGCCATATTCTTCTACAACAGTGGACCTCCAGAATTCCTCCTTTCCTGATGTAGTCATTAGTTATGTCCGTGTGGCTTTTGTTTTATTTTAGTTACTTATTTGGCTAAGCCTTTTTGCATTGTTCAGTGTTTCTGAACAGCAGGGCTCTGCGATACCAGGGCGCTCTGCGTCACCTGTGCTTTGTGTGTGAGCCTAAGCGGCATTCCAGGGTGGGATGATGAACTGCTGGCAGCTGCTTTCAGCTATTAGTGGTTCTACCACTTTCTCAGACTCCACGGCCTCAGCTGTCTAGTAAAAGTTGAACAGCTGTTCCCCACATAGACAGAACTATGAAAGAGACCCATTGACTTAAAGTTGTTGTTTAACAAAGGGCTGAAATTACAGGAAGAATGATGTAAATGTAACCCTACGCACCCTCCTGGCACAGTTTTTCTAAAATTATCAGCGTCATTTCTGCCACAGCCTCTTTGACTTTCTCATCTGAGGCGTCCACATCAGCCCTCACTGGATGTTCTCCCTGCCTCTCCTCTACCTAGTAAGATAGCTGCAGAGGGGTCCTTTGGTTTCCATTAACACCAGGTAGGAAGGCGGGTGCAGAGGAGTTCAGCATCCTTGAAGGGACATCAGTGGAATGGAGAACCAGAAACTTAGACACTTTGTTAAAAAGAATGATCCAAAGTACAATCTCACATTTCATCCTCCATCTTTATTTGATGTTTAATGGGTGATAGTCTCTTTTCCCTCTTAATTCAGACGATTAATGAATATTGAGACTGTTGAATTATGTAATTAAGGTATTAATAGGCTTTTTCAATTCAGCAGTCATAATCAAAGAAAAATGTCATGTTCCTGCTGAAACAGTGCATCACAGGCTGGTTTTTTGCAGGTGTGTCTCTCTCTTGTCTCCTGTGTCTAGTGTTTCCCTCTTATCTCTGCATCCTCCCACACACCCCAAGATGGCAGAGCAGAGATGAAAAAGAAAGTGGAAGAAAGGAGAGCAAATATATGATGAAACATGCACAGTTGAAGGAAGAAAAACAATCAGAGCTCCTACCTACGTTGTGTGGTGGTGGTGGTGTTAGGTGCTGTTGAGTCAATTCTAACTCATAGCGACCCCATGTACAGTAGAACAAAACACTGCCCAGTCCCGCGCCATCTTCATGATCACTGCTGTGTTTGAGCCCGTTGTTGGCAGCCACTGTGTCAGTCCATCTAATTGAGAGTCTTCCTCTTTTTCACTGATCCTCTACCAAGCATGATGCCCTTCTCCAGGAACTAGTCCCACCTTGTGTGGTAGTATCCCGTTTAGATTGGAAACACTGTCTTCTGTGTGCTGTCTGTACTTGACCTATTCCTTACGCTTGAGTGTTGGACAGACTCAGCACAAGCCTTGTGAGGAGGGATACACAGGGGCAGAGCCACACATCTTCGAAGGCAATCATTCTTGTTTAAATCCCCCTCAATTTTCTTGGGAACTTTTCGGACCAGAAACATACATTTCTACCTGCAGAATGCTTGTGAGGAAGCTTCTGAGATGATGATGATTGGGATGTTTTAGGCTGAAAGGAAGAGAAACAACCCTTGTCTGGCCTGGTTTGAACAGTAAGGGGATTTTTGTTACCTTGTATAACAAGAAGCCCATAGCCAGAGCAAGCTCCTGGGCCTGGTACGTCAGGGCTCCTGCTCTGCTTCTTTGAGGTGGCAGGACAGCAGTCGCAGGTACCACATGTGCACATAATAATGTCCAACAGTAGAAAGAGGACCCTGTCTTCCTTGAGTCTTTTAAGAATCCTTTTGTAACAGATGGCCTTCATGTCTCATCAGCCAGCATTGGGTCTAATGCAGTTGCTCACAACAGGGATGGGGCCACCATGTTTATCTTAGACATTAGGATTTATCCCAAGTGCTGAGAATAGAATTACTCTCCCGAGTCACATTAGGGAATATAGACACCCTTCTGAACAAAATCAGAGCTCTTGCAGCAAGGTAGGAGAGAGGAATGGCAGTGTTGTCTGTGATTTGGCCATGTTGATGGTTGTTATCAGTGATTTACAGTCATCATCTGTGATTTAACTATGTTAGGATTCTATTTCAACCAAGTGCATTATAGTAGGATAGCCCACTGTATAATAAAACAAAATAGGTTTGAGTATATACAGACTGATACACACTAAAAATGCAGAGTATATCTGTATCTTTCCCAGTTTGATGGATTACATTTTGGGACAGACATTGGCATACTTTCTTCATATCACTATTGTGCAGAATGAGTGTAGGTGACTTCTTAATAACTCAGTGCTTGTAATCTGATTCCCCAACACGAAGCTCATGAGGAACCACAAAAACTGCCTGTACTTGCAAAGCACATGCATGCTGACAATTCGGAGGTGTTTAAACATACAACTTTTGTTAATATTCCACACGGATTTAAGTAATTTGATCAGCCTCCTATCACAAGTCTATCAACCAAAGAGGGAAATGGGGAGGTGGAGGAAAATGATTGGAAAGTAAGATATTGGAAACATAAGGGGAAATTTTTCTTTTGAATAATTTAGACAGCTCTTTTTCAGAATAAGTTGTGATTAACCTTCCAATCATAAAAATTCTTAATTCTGCATCAGAGTTTAGAAAGCACTAATTCACTGGTCACTGGTAACATGTTGGCTGGTTGTTTTTTAATATGAATTCTTCATATAGTTACTGAGTTTTTCTGGTTGCCAAGTTCTGCTTGTTAATTATTAAATTATTGCATAAGCTTGTGTGTTAATGAGCAAATTTAGGTTGTCCATAATTTATTTGTATAGCTGCTTCAAGATTATGTTTGTATGTCTAGCAGGACACCTTTAATGTTCCTCGAAATAATTAGCTTGTATTTTTCTTATAGGTAAAATATTTCTTAGTTGATGAAGTATATAACATTTTTTTCTTACAATTTTCATGTTTAAAATTTTTTGTATAATCACAACAGTATGCATATAAATTAATTATAAAATCTAATCAGGTTATTAAGAAAATGTACATCCAACTTTTTAACTTGCAAAATGTGTGTAATTGATATGAATATAATTACTAGGTTGTTAGTAATTAAATGGCATTCAGCTAAGTGAACAGGTCTAATTTACCTTAATTTTTATAAGATAACAGTGCACTACAGTCTTACATTATCTTTAACTTCCTAAATGTGGCAAGATTGACCTGTAGCAAAAGGCTGTAGTGGAAAACAGTTTTAAACTTCATTTTGCAAAAAGTGAGAAAAGTTAAGTAAACCTTCAACTTCCAACTCCAGGTTTCTCATACAATTCAGGTTTTCACAGAAGCTTATATATATGTGTATATATATATATATATATAAAACTGAACGGTCTTTATATTTTCTATAAATAACTGATATTTTCAAAAACACAGTCATGGACTAGTGAAGGTGTTAGATCCGTTGTTCATCTTTGTCCTTTTAAAGCAATTTTGGAATGAAGCAAGGCCATTCAAACACTCTTATTTTCCTCACCATCCAGATGCGTGAATCCTTTCTCTCGTGTTATCGTCTTTATGTTTTTAAATGCTTTTTATTCTTTCCACTCTTACTTTCTGTCTCCTTTCTTTATCTTTCTGCTTTCTTTAGTTTTTTTTAATCCTTGTTACTTTTCTGAAGTTGAAGAATAAACAACACCAAAAGTTTTTCTAATGATACTTCCCCCATTAAATAATACATTTTGGTGTAAGTTTTGTTGGGGATTTTTTAACAGATAATCCTGTGCGCGTTTACAGTCGTTTGAAATTGGTGTCCCCTGGCATCACCAGAGGTAGTGTAAGTTACTATGACCATTTAGGAAAGCATTGCAACCTTATGAATCAAGGGTCATAAATATGTTCATCCCCTTTAATTCAGAAATGTTGCTGATCCTCAAGACATATTCCCAAAAAAGGGGTGGGGGAAAGATTTACTATACCGTTATTCATAACAGCCAGAAAATCGGAAGCAGTCAAAATGTTCAGCAGTAACGGTGATGGTGGTTAAGCAAATGATGACGTAGACAGTCAGGAGCACATTACGTAGTTATTAATAGTGTGTCACAAAAACTGTAAAACCGTGAAAGCAGGAAATGATACAAAATTATGTACATTATAAGTACATTTTCTCAAGATGTGTACATATGGACAGTGTCTGAAAAATATACAAACATAAAAGTAGTTATAAAGTATAGGTTTTTTCTCAACTCCCTGAAGTATTTTCCAAAATAGTGTAAAAAGAGTTTTACATTTTATTGGGCTTGTAAGTAGCCAGTACTATGCTGAAAACTGAACCAACATTTTCACATAAATTTATTTCCAGTTATTGAATACTTTCACCCTTGATGACTGAGGTAACCCAGGTGTGTGGGGGCTTTTGGGTTTTGTTTTAACAGGTACCAGTCAGTGGCCCAGACCTGGAGGGCAAGCTCCTTCGTCCCCAAGCTATGAAAACTCACTCCACTCCCTGGTAAGAAACCCTTAGAAACATACAGGTCACGTTTATCTGATAGTTTGGGTTTGTTTTTTTTTTTTTAAAGTAAATCTTGCGTAACAATGAAGAAACAGTAGGATAGCATTACACACGAATTCTTTGCTAACAAATGGCCTGATTTAGTTAAAGAATATAGGACACATTCAGTGTGCCTTTTGCCATCTGTTCTCTGGGACACCCCGTTTCTGATCTCAAGACAGCTGGTATTAAAATTCTGTCATGGATTTCTGTTTCTTTGAAAAATCTAGAGCTGAATTTTTCTATACTTTTTTGTCTACATATAAGAGGAAAACTTTTTTAAAAAGACCAAAAAAGGCAAGAAAATGAATCTAGTGATTCAAAATGGTTGTGTTTTATTGTCTCTCATGCAGTGATACTCTGTATAGTTTACTACATTTCCATTAAAATTTTAAAGTGTAATAGCAGTTATTTTTGTCATGAAGAGTACTATTTTCCTATAGCAAAGAATGTATTATGCAAATTATACAAGCAAAAATGTTACTTAACAAACCATAGGGAGCCTTACTAGGTACTGAGTGTGAAGAATTTGTGGTTGAATGTTAACTACTGTTGCTTTACTATGCTTATGTTTCTAACACAGAATTACAAAGTTTAATTAAAAATAAAATAAGAATGATTTGATGGCATGGTAAGCTGTGCTTATCATTCAATAGTTCCAGGTTGCAAATGAAAAAGTTCTTTTTCTGTGACTAACAGAACATTTTAAATTAAAAGTTTCTTCTCACGTATTTTGTAAGCAAATATAAGAAGTGTGTGCTGTTTAGATGCTAACCTTATAACTTTGCTGCTAAGTCCCAGCTTTCTCATAACTTAATGCAGGTAGATCTCGCAGGTCTCTGCGTTAACTTACTAACATTTGATGCTGACATGCACATCAGCTATTTCCTCATCTCTTTTGGAGTTAATCTTAACCTGTGCTTTGCCTCCTGTTCTGTCTTGACTTTGCCAGAAAAATCGAGTTGAGCAGCAACTTCACGAGCATTTGCAAGATGCAATGTCCTTCTTAAAGGATGTCTGTGAGGTACTATTTCTTTTAGATGGTGCCTTTTTTTGTGTTTCAATTAATTAAACTTCCCATTATCCATTTTAAATCCTCAAGCTGTACAGACTTCAGTCTTTTAAAATCAAACAATTGACCATTCCAGTTTTTGTAGCAGCATGTAAGAATAGACTTTTGTTCTTTTATGTTGTTGGGAGTGATTCTTCTTAAAGGAGCTCTACTGGCATGTGCTTTTCATTTTTAAAATTCTAATATGTATGTGTATGGGGGCATGTGTTTATCCCTAGACGGACAATGTCGTTTGCTAAGTTTTGTCCAAGAGCGTATTTTAATGTGTTCACAATTTAAGATAGGTATGTTTTATTCACTTAAAACAAAATTACGACTTGACCTTGATGGATTTGAGGACCCCTCCCCAAATTGCCATCATTTCGAAGGATCACTATTAAAGTACAGGTTGTCCTCCCTTATCAACTATAACTGAGTATCAGACAGAGCCTTCATCTTTCATAGAAGCTAAAAGAAATAACCTCATTGTAGATTGGTAAATTCCTTTTCAGAAGCGGTCATTTGTTTCTGAAGCTTCGTTCATTTAGTGTAGTCTGCAGATAAGCTTTCTTCTGTGGGTTTGTAGTGTAGGCAATTGCTTTTGAAGCCACTTGATACCGCATTTCACTTGCTATCTTCCACGTGTCCCAAAGTAGAAACATAGCAGTTTAATGAATCTAACAGGCATCAGCAATGACCTCCATGTTTTTTGTTGTTGGTTTTTTTCCAATCCCTACAGCAATCTCGAATGGAGGATCGTTTAGACAGACTGGATGATGCCATCCATGTGCTGCGGAACCATGCTGTGGGACCTTCCACCAGTTTGCCTGCTGGTCACAGTGACATACACAGTTTATTGGGACCATCGCATAATGCGCCAGTTGGAAGCCTCAATTCAAACTATGGAGGATCAAGCCTTGTTTCAAGCAGTCGATCAGCTTCAATGGTGAGAATAGTGCTCTCTTTTCTTTCTTTTTTAAAATAATCCCTAAAGCCTGTTGTCCTAACTGTTTTTCATAGTTGTAGTAACCCCAAGGAAGTATGCAATTTTAAATCAAGAGAATGTATGTTCATTTTACTTCTAATTTTGGCCAGGCACCTTGATCATGTGAAAATAAGGTAGTAGGTAACTCACCTGCAAGTGTTTTGCGTCTTACAGATTCTTTGGGGGAAAGGGTTTTTTTTTTTCCTTTTAAAGGAAGTTAAAGAGTGCTTTAAAGAATTTTCTTCACTGTCTTGGGCCAGGTTATTGGCTCTGTATTGGCTCAGAAAATCCTACTATGACAATATGCAAAAAGCAGAAATTTTTTGCAGAGAACATTTTACTTTATACTTGGATTTTTTCCAGATGTGTAATAATTGGCAGAACATTTTTTTTTTTCTTGAAATGGTGTATAAGAAGTCTGAATAGTAAAAGCAGTAAAGCAAGACTGAATTTCAAGGATACTGGTCTAGGAAAACTGTTTATTGTAATTTGGAACCAACCTTCAATAGCAGAAGGAATGTGAAACCCTAATTTGCATAGGTCCAAATTTAAACTTTATTCCCAAATAAAGAAAAAATGGAGGGGTAGTTTTAGAACAGCTGTAATGTAAGTAACAATAAAAGCGATTTTAGATTAATCCCCAAAGAGAATAAAATAATTCAGTCCATCTTTTTAAAAACATGGTAATTCTTTAGAGAGGGAAAAAAAGTAGACTTGTACAGCCATGCACATAAAAAAGAAAAAACTATGTTGAATGTCTTATATTATTTTTTATCCAAATTGTCTTTTAAAGGAAGAAAATGCTTTTTGAACAGATTTAACTGTTACCACGTGTTTGCATGTTTATGGCATGCTTTTTAAGGCTCGTTGCATGCTGTGAAATATTCTCTATGAAGCAGACTCCTAGCTGTAAGCCGTGTGATGGAGACAAAACTCACCTATCATCAGAATAATTAGGTGCCCAGTGCTGAAGGCTGGTGTCTATAAAATAGGATTGGTTCCAGATTCTCACATTCACGAGTCAGACAGCCATCTGTGTTCATGTTGGAGCCACTGAAGTAAACATCAAACAGGGCTTCCAGGTTTCCTTACGACAGTGTTTTCAGCAACCTGGCTGACATTAGATGCCAGTATATCTTACAACCAATTTAAAAGAAAAAGTCAGAAAAATCTTGAAATTCAGGCTCCTTTTACGTTAGTCTTTGTTGCTATTTACAAGCTAATAAACATGAAAACATTTGTACATTATAAAGCACGTAGAATGTAAGGTGGTTTGTTGTCATTTCTTAGTAGTGATAATAAAATCATTTTCATAGTATGATAAAGCTCATCAGATGGCATTTGTTGCAAAGATGAGTGGAGAACAGGAAATTAATTATTTGCTACCCTAGCGAGATCCTTATTTAGAAGAATGACTTGAAAGTAAATGTACTCAAATTCTACGTTCATCTCAACTGCGGTTTTCTGATTTGTCACCTCTGATTAATCGTTTTTAATTCTTCATTGTTACCAGCTCACTGCTCCTGTTCCAATTTGTCTGCTACAACGTTTGATAAACCTCTTGCCTACAATATTTTATATACCTAAATGTGGAGTTTGTATAAAATTGAACTTCAGTCTTTGAGAGGTTGTCTTTACCAGCTTTGGGTACGCCTTGACAGGAAAAGAGATTTTTCAGATGTCCAGTGCTCCTAAACCATGTAGGAGCCTCATGCATTTTAAAGGAGCTAGTAGAGGGATAAATTGTTTCATTAGATATCATCCTAAAACTTTTAACTAAGAAAGTTAAAAAGCTTCTGTCAAGGCAACTCCGACTCATGGTTGACCCCCATATGTGTCAAAGTAGAGCTGTGCTCCATACAGTTTTCAGTGGCTGATTTTTTTAGAAGTAGATTGCCGGGCCTTTCTTCCAAGCCATCTCTGGGTGGACTCCAGTCTCCAGACTTTCACTGGCAGTTGAGCGCATTAACTGTTTGCAACCACCCAGGGACTCCTGTTAATAAAGTAGGCTCCCACTATTTTCTCTAGAAATGTGTTGCCTACTTCAGAACATCCACAAAAGCTCTGCCAAAGATATTCTGTAAAAAAGAAAAATCTCAGAGTGGTCTAGAATAAAGGGTCTTCTGAAACCTGAGATGAGTCTGGCTGAGTCTGAGCAGCAGAATCCATGCCACAGCAGCTAAGCTCAAGTTCTTGTTCCGTGTGCCTAGTAAGGCCTTCTCTTCATCCTTATAACCTCAGAGAGCACAGAGCTGCTGAAAATCTGCCAGACACCGTCGACTCTCTCCACCCGATCCAGACATAATCAAGAGTACTTTCCAAAGGTAGAGTTCTACCTTTGAGATATAAAGCTATCAGCTGGCAAAATCTGACACCATTAAGTGAGTCAGTATTCATCTCCCCTTCTTCAGAAATGAGTTTTTTGCTGTGGGTCCTCAGTTCACAACTTCAGCAAAAAGACCAGAGGGCAGAATGAAATGAAGACCACGCAGTCCGCCCGAGACGCTCCCAGAGAGCGCTAGGCAAGCTGCTGAGGGAGACTCATCTTATCCTGGTGGCCCTTACCGTGTCTAAGGACTTCCCGCTTTACCACCAGGAGTCCTTCATCTTGCTTATATGCTCAGAATCTCTTTTCCTGTTCTTGGAGGGTGTGTGATATTGGGGACACATTGCTATAACCACAGCCAGCCCATCTTCCAGAGTTAATCAGTCTTCTGCTTTTTTGTCCCCTCTTGCCTCCATGTGTTCTAACTGATCGTAATTAAGAAATACTTCGATTTTACATTGTGGAATCATTTTTCTTTTTTCTTTTTTACTTCTCTTTTTTTTCCAGAAGCTTGTATACTTTCTTTTTGCATAACAAGTATACTATCGTGGCGTAAATCCTACATGGACATGTTAACTAAAATTCTGTCCTTGGTCATGGAAATAGCTTTTGTTATCGATAACCTTTCTCCACGGTGTTTTTAGTTGTAATTGGATTATGCCACCGTGATCATCCACAGCTGAGTCTTGATTCGTAGGCGTTCCACCTTCTTGCCTTGTAGTTCAAATAGTTGTCTTATATTTTAAATTGTTCCATAAATTTTTTTTTCTATTTCACACAAGTCAATAAGACTGCCACCTGCCCAAAATATATGTTAATAGGAGTCAATAACAAAAAGACTTGCTATTGACTGTTTTTTTTTTTAAACTGAATGTATTTGATTAACATCAGAGTTTAGAATTAAATGAGGTATCAAACACAGAAGGCTTTTGACATATTATAGTTATCTAATAGACACACAAAAATTAAATTTCCCGGAAGATTGTTATATCAGAAAAAGAAACTAGAAAATGAGTAATCCCTACTCCTTTTTGTATAATTAGTGTAGCCAGCCAGGCATAAACATAGTTCTTATACTTGCTCTTGTTTTTGAATAGGGTTAAGACTTTCATTTACTTAATTTCTCACTCCTTTTCAGTATTTTTTATGTATTTTTCTATAATTGCTTAATGCAGATATAAAATTTGAGTTTTTTGTTAAAACATTCTTATTAGTATTTGATAATGATGGATCTTTAAAATTTTAACATATAAAATCAGAATTTTTAGAACTATTTAAGTATCAGCATTGGACTTTAGATTTGCTTCCATTTATTTAGTATAATAATAAACTTTTGGAATAAACTGCTGACAGAAAAAATGATTTTAAGTGGAAAACAGAATGAATGAGATCATTCATTTCATTTAGGCATTATAAAGACACCTTGGCACTGCAGAGTTACGGTGCATCACATCTGTTTATAGCTGCTCTGTCTGAGTTGTGGGCCCAACAAGATAGCTGTCTCCCAGGTAGCACTTTTATCTTACAAAAAGTACTCCGTTATTCCTCAGTCAGACGGTGATTTCAACTTTAAACCAAAGTGCCATTACAATCTTCTTGTATTGATGGAAGCTTGATGCAGATCTTTAAAAGTTTCTTATTTATGATACAAGGTAACATTCTATCCATGAGTCCTTTGATTTCATTGTTACACGTACTGAGGAAATTTAATTCAGCCATGTCTCTTAATTATTTTTTGATATTGCTTGGGGTTTTTGTTGTTTAATCTGTGGTTGAAGATGTAGTGTTTTTGTATGAGAGCAGAGTAAACAAAGTTAAATCACGATTTAAAACTGCCTCATAGAATGTTTTAAGTATAAATTGTGTCTGTTTTCTGAATTCTAAAGCAATGAGAGAAACTATGTTTTGCTTAGTTCTAAGAGACTTAAGATTAAGTTACTAAAGGCTAACAGGCAAAATAGGGTAATATTTTTATTTAAAACTACCTCCGCACTTTTATCACTTAAATCAAAATTAATTTGGAATCATTTCAACCTTCCATTTAGACAAAATATTTAATTTTGTTAGTAGTATAGATTGTCTCTGTATGCTGCTGAAATTGAGTATATAGGTTTCAACTGAATATAAAGATAACTATTTTGCTTTTTATAGTTCAAAATTGTACAAAATGACTATTTTTAAGTTTGGAAACCATAGAGGCTATATTTTACGGAAATCTCATTTACAATGAACTATAACAAATGGAATACTACTAAGTTTCTACCATAAAATTCCTGATAAAACAAAATACCTTGGAATGGACCACGTAAAGATCCTTTAATCAGTCTATAGATTCATACTGATTAATTTAAATCGTTAGTTCAGTGAATAGTACAAATGGAACAAATTATTAGAATAGAATTCAAAATCAGAGACATTCATACTGAGTCCTTTTCAGTCTGTCCCTTAATTCACAAGACCTCTTATTCATGAACTAATTAGATTTAACATTTTTCCATTGTGGTGCTAAAGCTGTTGGTCAAATTAAATGAAAGCAGGTCTCTTGTCGGAGTTCTCCTTCGAAAATAAGGCCATATGCAGATTGTGAAGATTCAGGATGATGTCATTGAATGGGATGGGCCTTTTATTCTGAAATGAAGCTCTTCATAATAATTGAAATTTAGAGCATAGCCAGCGGAGAGGTTTGCCTTTCCCTGCTGCTCCCCAATAGCTGCAGCCTGTCAGCTGTATGCTAACGAGATGAACAATTAAAACAGCGTTCTATCTCGCTGGCCCCACAGGCCTTGGGCTCAGACAAAGAACTGTTTATACACCTGTTGTGTGTGTGGACAGAGTTGTTTGAATGTGGAGCTGGAGATTAAAGGGAGGACGTGGGAGCCAGGGTGAGCAAGGGTTAAAGAGAACTGTAAGAACTGTGAAAGTCAAACGCTCCAGAAAATATATGAGGGCCATTTGCTAGGGGAATCAAGTTACAAAGAAAAAGTTTCTGCTAACTTCATTAAGATGAAAAACTCCAGACTTCAAGCTTTCTGCTTGTCTGAGGCCGTTTTTAAAGGCGTGTATTTTTGCCCTGTGTGCCAATTTAAAAAAATTTTTTGGAGTCCAATAATGTAGGTTAACAGAAATATTTGCTAGCAATTATGTCCCAAAACAAACTTAGCAAGCATTCTGATTTTCCTTAAGGGAAAGGCAAATCTCTAAGATTCATCATTTAGTTAATGATCCTGTGTCTGCCAAGCTTTTCATCAAAAAGAGATGATAGAACATTTTTATTCGTTGAGCTTCAGGAAATCAAAAATTTATACTAACAAAATAAAATCAGAATTCAGCAGATGCATCATCACTGAAATGAGTGAAAATTCAGCTCAATGGTGGTGCCTTAAGAGCTGTGAAATGAATTTCACTTGTGTAATATATAGTAAATACATGTGTCTGAATTTTAGAAGGCTGTTTTCTACTAAGTTACTTCATGTGATAGTTTAAAATACGAGGCAACACTAGATTTAGCACATATTACCAAAGATCATAGGAATCCTTTAAGTTTTACACCCAGATTATTATAAACACAGACAGAGAGAAATCGCAGCTTTTACTCCATACTGCGGCAATTTCCCTGGCCAGTCAGAATGATATTCTTTCTTCAGTATAAGCCTAGGTTTCTAAGATTCCAAAGAATTTGCAGCTATATATTCTTTATACCCCATCTATTTTTTAATGGGTTTTTGAACTGACCTTTGTCTCAGAAAATTGAGTAGTTCATAGCTAGAAGGGAGGCACCTCTCCTGTGCTGAGAATAAATGTGACCAGGACGCCCTTGAGGCAGGGTTTCATGAAACACTGAAGAAGTCATTTCTCCCTTGAAGACAGTTTTCCCAGTCCACTCCTGCACTAGTGCTTGCCTTTGTTGGATTTAATTTTTTAGGTTTTTCTCAGGGTCTTTTTTTTTTTTTTTTTTTTTTGGTGGGGTGGAATCTAAAGGCTTATGGAAAGTTTCGGGGGTGGCAAGGACGGTGGAAGTGAGTCATACTTCCTGCGATCCCTTCTCAGCTTTTAAGATTTTCTAATTCTAATGTAGTAGCACGTGTGCAGGGTAGAAAAAGGGTAGAGTCAATGCTTGGTTATCCAAGGGAACGGTGACGCGTGTATTCTCCACAGTGATTTTAAAATTATCTGTGGAGCGCATTAAGTGGGCTTCTAAATACATTAAAGATAAAGAATACAGGTGGAGGACAGATAGTCCTCTCAAAGTGTGGCGGAAGGCCCAGGATATTCTAATTACAGCCACTACCAAATAACCTGCATTTCCTAAAACTTTGCTTTGGTTGCTTTTATACTTTGGTTTAGCTTACAAGAAACCAAAGGATAAACTTGCACTGGGGTATTTATATCTTTTAAGGTAAAATCCGTACTGAGACATGAAAGATAAAAGCTACATTAATTAAGAGGGATTCAGGGCTTAGCAGTTTACTAGGATTGAAGGGTTTATTGAAAAATGGTGGTTCTCATATATAACTGCAGGCAATAAACCTATTTAATTAAAGGCTTCATCTTCTAGTAGACATGACCACTGCTGTTGTAATAAAAAGCTTCGTCTGTGACCAGTTTTTCTGAAAACGCTGCAGTAGCTAAAGACTTGGTAGTGGTTGTGTGTTTGACCTTCTCATCTCAAGTTAACTGTTTGGTGTGTGAGTTTGATTAAAGCTCAGAATAAACTATATGGCATATTTGTTGCCTGGCAATGCAGAACTTGTCTTCAGTTATTTTAATTTTTTTTGCTTTTGCCACTGTTTTACAATTTTTGAGAGGAGGCAGAAGAAGAACAGACAAGACACGGTGTAGTTTGTATAGGTGAGGAGGGGAGGGGATGCCCCAGTGTAGGTAAGTACTGTTGTCACCTGGAATATAGCAGATTTTGTTAAATTTAAGTGGCTAAGAGCTCAGGCTGCTAACCAAAAGGTCAGCAGTTTAAATCCACCAGCCGCTCCTTGGAAACCCTATGGGGCAGTTCTTCTCTGTCCTATTGGGTCACTGTGATTCAGAATTGACTCGATGGTGGTGGGTTTGGTCTTGGTTTTTATGGAATAAGGAGCCCTGGTAGCACAGTGGTTAAGTCGGCAGCTAACCAAAAGGTCAGCAGTTCAAATCCACCAGCTGCTCCTTGGAAACCCTATGGGACAGTTCTACTCTGCCCTGTAGGGTCGATATGAGTCGGAATCAACTCGACAGCAAGGGGTTTGGTTTGGGTTTTTTTTTTGGATTTGGAATAAAGGAGTCCTGGTGTGACAGTATGAAAGGTTGGTGGTTGAAACCCAGCAACAACTCCACTGGAGAAAGATAACAGCAGTCTGCACCCATAAAGATTACAGCCTTGGAAATCCTATGGGGCAGTTCTACTCTGTCATCTAGGATTGCTATGAGTTGGAATTAACCGGGCGGCAACGGGTTTAGTTTTTTTTGGTTATGTGGAATAGGTTTTCAGATTGGTTATGTAAGATCATTTATACACCACCCTATAATGTGGATTGCTTGATGGCTTATAGAGAGCATTTTATCTCTGTTAACTGGAGAGGAATTCATACTGAGTACTTTTACAACAACTCTTTGGAATAGATATAGTTCTAAATTTTCATATTTAAAAAAAATAACATTTTGGTGTGATTAAAAAGCACTGCTACTATCAAGTCTTTTGAAATTCCCCACCAAAACACAGAAAAGTATCATCCAAAAAAGGTTGCTGGATTCAGGTGAGTGATAACTGCTCTCTCTGTTAAACCCAAGAACAGAATTGAACTACCT
Source organism: Dugong dugon (assembly GCA_030035585.1). Taxonomy (NCBI): domain Eukaryota; kingdom Metazoa; phylum Chordata; class Mammalia; order Sirenia; family Dugongidae; genus Dugong; species Dugong dugon. The sequence goes on from CM057482.1 coordinate 2,952,694, forward strand.
AACGTTTTCTTTTTTTAATTCTAGGTTGGAACTCATCGGGAAGACTCTGTCAGTCTCAATGGCAATCATTCAGTCCTGTCCAGTACCGTCACTGCTTCGAGCACGGACCTGAACCATAAATCACAGGAAAATTATAGGGGTAACAATACTGCTTGGTTTTCAGGGGTGATGCAGGCAGAGAGAGCACTTAAACACCGCCACCTTTCTCACAACCAAATCAACAACTGTGAATCAAAAGTTATCTCAGCTGCGGGAATTCAAAAGCAGTGATACTGCATGAAATTGGCAGTAGGTAGTTAAGGTTCCAGCTGGCCCCTTTGACTGCTTATCAGTGAATGAAACTGCATGCTAGCTGTTGTTATTTATTCTTCATCTTCTTACCTGCTCCTGCGTGTGTGGTGCCTTTCTTCCTTAATCAGTTTCCCTCATGAGTGAGCCTTCATGGTCTTGACAGCAATGAGAAAGATATTTCTGAGTATGTTGAGTGCTCTGAAGGATGGTAGCCATTCTTTGGGACCTTATAATCTAATTAGAGAGACATGATTCTGATAAAAAGCAAACTGATACGTCTTATCCTAGAGCTTACATAAATATGTACAAATATATAGCTAATATTAAGACCGCAGTAAAGTTCTCCCAGTTCCCTTTAACCATGATTCCCGTTTTATTGTGTTTATCCAGGAGAAGGTTAGGCTTGTTTCCTTTACCTTGGCAGCGTCTGAGAAGTTAGTTTCTAAAAATTGTATTGAGTTTCTCATACTTTGTTCAACTGTTAAATAGTGCCTGGAACTGAGCATTAGACAGGCCGTCATGGTCAGGCTTGTTCTTTTAAATACGGAAGCTACGAACTGACTTTCTTGAAATTTTACGGGTATTCTTGCCAGCTCTGAATAGTACGCTTTCCAGCGTCTTCAGGTTTCTGCGATGGCCCTGTAACAGCTAAGGATATGCACCAACTAGAAGTTTGACAGTCTTTGCTGTGATTCCTAAATGAATCTGGTGTAACGGCTAAGGATATGCACCAACTAGAAGTTTGACAGTCTTGCTGTAATTCCTAAATGAATCTGGTCACTTAGTTTGTGTTTCATTGGACTCTTTTGTTAGGTGGCTTGCAAAGTCAGTCTGGAACTGTTGTTCCCGCAGAAATCAAGACTGAAAACAAAGAGAAAGATGAAAACCTTCATGAGCCCCCCTCATCAGATGACATGAAGTCGGATGATGAATCCTCCCAAAAAGATATCAAGGTTTCATCTAGAGGAAGAACAAGGTATTTGTCACCATCCTGGTGTTAAATCTCACTCATTCGCCATGGGTGTAAATACTTAGAGAATTGTCACACAATTGTTAAATGCCAACTATGTACTACACACTCTGTTGGGATTTTGTGTATATTATTTAATCCTCACAGCATCCTTAAAAGGCAGGCATATGAAAAAACTCTGGCATATAAAGAATTTAATAATTTGCCCAGGTATTGAATGAGATACAAACCCAGATTTATCTGATTTCAAAATTATGTCTTCCATTATATCATACCATTTTAGGGTCTACACATAAAAAAGAATTATCTCTCTGCCCTGATTTCTTACAGTCTCTGAAGGTAAGACAATTAGAGGACAAAACCACTAAAACAAGTTAAAGTGTGTGGTGCAGACATTTAGATTTATTGAATCAATAAATATTTGGACATACTAATTTAAGCCTAAGTATGTGGTAGAACTATTATATGATTCAAACCAGGTGTCGGCAAACTACAGCCCATAGTCTGTTTCTTTAAATAAAGCTTTATTGGAATACAGCTACCCCCCATTCAATTACTGTTTTCTGTGGCAGCTTTCTCCCTGCGACAGCAGATTAGCATTTGCCAATTCTTGGTTTAAACAGTAATTTGAAAAGATGGATGGAATACACAGGAATCAAATCGACCACATTTGTGAAAGAGATGATGGAGAATCTCAGTATCATCAGGCAGAACAAGACCGGGGCCGACCGCGGAACAGACAATCAACTGCTCAGATACAGATTCAAATTGAAGCTGAAGAAAATTAAAATAAACCCACTAGAGCCAAAGTATGACCTTCAGTACATTCCACCTGAATTAATTTAGAGACCGTCTCAAGAATAGCTTTGACACATTGAACACAAGACCAAAATGGATGTCAGAAGAGATGCTGAAGCTTGCTCTTGAATGTAGAGCAGCTAAAGCAAATGGAAGAAATGATGAAGTAAAAAAGCTGAACGGGAGATTTCAAAGGGCAGCTCGAGAAGACAAAGTGAAGTGTTAAATAAACATGCAAAGACCTGAAGTTAGAAAATCAAAAGAGAAGAACACGCTCAGCATTTCTTAAGCTGAGAGAAGTGAAGAAAAAATTCAGGTCTCGGGTTGCAATTTTGAAGGATTTTATGGGCAAAATACTAAATGATGCAGGAAGCATCAAAAGAAGATGGAAAGAATACACAGGCACTGTACCAAAAAGAATTGGTCAAAGTTCAACCATTTCAGAAGGTAGCATATGATCAAGAACTGATGGTACTGAAGGAAGAAGTCCAAGCTGCACTGAAGGGAATGGCGAAAAACAAGGCTTCAGGAATTGCGGAATATCAGTTGAGATGTTTCAGTGAACAGATGCAGCGCTGGAAGTGCTCACTCGTCTGTGCCAAGAAATTTGGAAGACAGCTACTTGGCCACCCGACTGGGGAAGATCCATATATGTTCCCATTCCAAAGAAAGGTGATCCAACAGAATGAGGAAATCATGGAACAATTTCATTAAAATCACACAAGTAAAATTTGGCTGAAGGTAATTCAAAAGTGGTTGCAGCAGTGCATTGAGAGGAAACTGCCAGAAATTCAAGCAGGATTTAGAAGAGGATGTGGAACCAGGGATATCATTGCTGGTGTTAGATGTATCTTGGCTGCAAGCAGAGAATACCAGAAAGGTGTTTACTTGTGTTTCATTGACTAGGCAAAGGCATTCAACTGTGTGAATCATAAGAAATAATGGATAACACTGCAAAGAATGGGAATTCCAGAACACTTACTTGTGGTCATACAGAACCTGTACGTAGACCAAGAGGCAGTCATTCGAACAGAATAAGGAGATGCTAACCAAAACCAAACCTGTTGATGTCGACTCGATTCCGACTCATAGCGACCCTGTAGGACAGAGTAGAACTGCCCCATAGGATTTCCAGTGAGCAGCTGGTGGATTTGAACTGCTGACCTTTTTGTAAACGCCTAACCACTGTGCATGGTTTAAAATCAGAAAAAGTGTGTATCAGGGTTGTATGCTTTCACCGTACTTATTCAGTTTGTATGCTGAGCAAGTAATCTGAGAAGCTGGACTATATAAAGAACAGCGTATCATCAGGATTAGAGGAAGACTCATTAACAACTTGGAATATGCAGATGACACAACCTTACTTGCTGAAAGTGAAGAAGACTTGAAGCACTTACTCATAAAGACTGCAGCCTTCAGTGTGGATTACACCTCAACATAACACAGAAATCCTCACAACTGGACCAGTAAGCAACATCATGATAAACAGAGAAAAGATTGAAGTTCTTAAGGATTTTATTTTACTTGGATTCACAGTCACTGCCCATGGAAGCAGCAGTCAAGAAATCAAATGACATATTACATTAGACATCTGTTGCAAAAGACCTCTTCAAAGTGTTAAAAACCAAAGATATCACCTTAAGGATTTAAGATGTGCCTGACTCAAGCCATGGTATACAAAGGCTACATAATGAATAAGGAAACCGAAGAAGAATTGATACCTTTGAATTATGGTGCTGATGAAGAATATTGAATATACTCTGGACTGCCAGAAGAACGAACAAATCTGTCTTGGAAGAAGTATAGCCAGAATACTTCTTAGAAGCAAGGTTGACGACACTTCATCTCACACACTTTGGACATGTTATCAGGAGGGATCAGTCCCTGGGGAAGGACATCATGCTTGGTAAAGTAGAGGGTCAGCGAAAAAGAGGAAGACCCTCAACGAGATGGATTGACACAGTGGCCGCAACAGTGGGCTCGAGCATAACGAAGACTGTGAGGATGGCAAAAGACCGGGCAGTGTTTTGTTCTGTCATACATAGGGTCGCTGTGAGTCAGAACCAGCTCAACAGCATCTAACAACAACGACATGGAAGAGGAAGACATCCAGATGGGCTAATGTTGTCAGGGAAGATTTCCCAGAAGTTGGGCTTGACCTTGCTTTGACATATGGATATGGACAAGTAGTACATTACTTTCAGATGACTTCCAGATTCTTCCTTTGGACTTTTCTGTGTTAAAATTAGATGATTTGGTATATTTGTGGTACATCCTATCATCTCTTGATATATCCATTTATCAGTAATATATATCACGTACAGATATTAATTTGTAAAACATTGTTCTTTGTGCTAAGTTATGGTGCAAAAACATTACAATTATTTTGTAGATATAACTAAAAGAACCAGCATGGTCTTTGCTGTCATTTATATACTTAAAAGGTGTCTTTTGCCTTTTGACATTCTTTCACCTGGACATTTCTGTTGGGAGAAATGAAATCTTAAGATCCTACTGCTGTCATTTTAATATGCATTGTACTTCACTGTGTAGGGGCATGAGGAAGTAAAAAGTAGGACAGAGAATCCAGAGACCATTCGTTTGAGGCATCTTATTTATTTCTTAGTTTTATTATTCAAGTACAATTTTAAGGAAAAGAATTTGCAGTGTTCTAAGTGCCAAAACTTATTTCATCTTTCCTCCTCATTCATCTTCTTATCTTGTAGGTCAGGGGTCAGCAGACATCTGCTGTAAAGGAGCCAAAAACCAAAAACACCAAACCCACTGTCATCGAGCTGATTCTGACTCATAGCAACCCTATAGGACAAAGTAGAACTGCCCCATAGCGTTTCCAAGACTGTAATCTTTACAGAAGCAGACTGCCACATCTTCCTCACGCAGAGCAGCTGGTGGGTTGGAACCGCTGACCTTTCGGTTAGCAAACAAGTGCTTTAACCACTGCACCACCAGGGCTTTTTCAGAAAGGGGCAGATAGTAAATATTTTAGGTTTTGTGGTCCATATCATCTGTCACAACTATTGAACTCTCTCTGCCATTATCACAAAAGCTACCAAAGCTAATATATTAAATGAATGGGCATGACTGTGTTCCAATAAAATTTCATTTATTAAAACAGTGGCCAACCCACAGGCCATGGTTTATATAGGTTATCGGAAATTGAGAGGCAGTGTAATATAGGTTAAGAATATGGCCTTTGGCTTAGGACCATAGTCTCATGGGACAACTCGGTCAGTTGATGTAATATAGTTCATAAAGTTTATGTTGTAGATCCTAGCTTGGTGAGTAGTATATGGGATCTTAAAAACTTGTGAGCAGCCATCTAAGATATAAGTATTGGTCTGTGTTCATCTGGAGCAGAAGAGAAAGATGGAAATCAAAGACTCAGAAAAGAAAATCGTCTTCAGGACTGAGTCTGCACAGACCTTGGCCTCATCTTCCCTGAGACCAGAAGAACTAGATGGTGCCCGCCTTATACTATCAGCCCTTCTGATCAGGGTCACAATAGATGGATCCTGATAGAATGGAAGGAGAATGTGGAGCAGAACTCAAATTCTTGAACAGTCCACACTTCACTGGACTGGATGAGACTTAAAGGACTCGCCAAGGCTATCTCCCTGAGATATTCTTTAAACTTTGAACAGAAACTATTCCCTGAGGTCACCTTTTAGCTAAGTAACAGATTGGCTTCTAAAATAAAGAATATCACCCATGAGTACTGCTCTCCTTTAAAAAATCCTCTGTATGAGACCAGATGGTCAACAGTTACTCTAAAGCAAAGATGAGAAGGTAATGGGGTAGGGAAACTAGATTACTGGAAATGGAACAACCAGAACAGAAATAACAAGAATGTTGACACATTGTGAAAAATGTAACCAATATAATTGAGCAGTTTTTGTAGAAACTTTTAAATGGGAGCCTAATTTTTAAATAATTTGTGTAGAATTTGTTAAATGAGAACCTCATTTGCTGTGTAAACTTTCACCGAAAACAAAATATTTAAAATATATATGTGTATATACATATATATGGTCTTTGGACAAAGTGAGGCTAACTTGGGTTTTATTCCTGAATGGCACAGATGGTTAAGCTCTCAACCAGTAGCCAAAAGCTGGTGGTTCAAGCCCACCTAGAGGCACTTCAGAAGACAGGCCTGGCAGTCTGCTTCTGAAGGTCACGGGCTTGAAAACCCTATAGAGCAGTTCCATTCTGCACACATGGGCTCACCATGAGTCGGAACCAATTTGACAGCAACTAACAACAAGCATCACATACTAGTTAAGTGACCCTGGGCAGGTTGTCAGAGCTCTCTGAGCCTCAATTCCTTCCTTTGTAAAAAGGGACTTATATCACTTCCTATCATACAGTTCTTGGAAGAAAGGCCTGATAGTCTACTTCCAAAAAATCAGCCATTGAAAACCCTGTGGAGCACATTTCTCCTCTGACACACATGGAGTCTCCATGAGTCTGAGTCAACCGGACGGCAGCTGGTAATCATACAGTTGCTGTGAGAAGAACTGAAGGTGACTCATGTACAGTCCTTTGCGCACTGTTTCGCATACAGTAAGCACTCAATAAGGCACTGTATTTGCTGTTATGAGGGTGGTAATTTTAGATTTGTGGTGTAGGTTTGGGAGCCCTGGTGGCACAGTGGTTAAGAGCTTGACTGCTAACTAAAAGGTCAGCAGTTTGAATCCACCAGCTGCTTGTTGGAAACCATGTGGGGCAGTTCTGCTCTGTCCTCTAGGGTCGCTGTGAGTCAGAATCCTTGTGAGGTCTCTCATGTTTCTGGGTCTTGTAGTGGTTCTCGACTCCGCTGCCCAGACCCCTGGACATATCTTTGAAATACAGATACCTGGACCCTGACCCAGATTTATTCTGTCAGCATCTCTGGTAGTGGAACCTGGAAAGCTGTATTTTTTTTTTTAAGTGGCCTTGATGAATGACCACATTTGGAAATCTTTGGGCTGGATGATCTCTAAGGTCCTTTTGAAATCAATGAGCCGGTGGTCCTCTATTATCAAAAGAATACATGCATGTGATTCTAGTCAGAATCTATTGTGTACTTATTCTTTATTAGACTATTCAGGGTATTAAAGAAGTGGTGAAGACCTCCATTCTTTCTGCACATTTACTTCAGGGTTCTGAGAGCCTCTGCTAGGTACAGTAGTTTATTTCTGAAGTAGAAATATAACTTTCAAAGTTATTCCAAAGCATCTCCCTCAAAGGTTTGTGGGTTTTTTGGGTTTTTTTTTTTTTCCCAATTACATAATAGTCCACTTTCATTATAGAAATTTGGAAAATACAGAAAAGCACACACACACAAAATCACAAGAAATTCCAACACCCAGAATTAACCAGTTTACTTTTTTTTATTATTATTATTGTACTTCAGGTGAAGGTTTACAGAATAGTTTCTCATGAAATAGTAGTACACATACTGTTTTATGACATTGGTTAACAACCCCACGACATGTCAACCCTCTCCCTTCTCGACCTTTTTTTTTTTTTTTGGTGAAAATATACATAGCCAAAGATACACCATTTCAAAAATTTCTACATGCACAGTTCAGTGACATTGACTACGCTCTTCCAGTTGTGCTGTTCTCGCTTTAGATGAAGGTTTAAAGAACAAAATAGTTTCTCATTAAACAGTTAGTACACATGTTGCCCTATGACAATGGTTAACAACCTCACAACACATCAACACTATCCTTACTCAGCCTTGGGTTCCCTATCACCAGCTTTCCTGTCCCCTTCTGCCTTCTAGTCCTTGTCCCTGGACTGCTGTGCCTCATTAGTACCATTTGGTTTTATGGGGCTGTCTACTCCCCGACTGAAAGGTAAACCTCGGAAGTGAGCTAAAAGGGTGTCTGGGGGCCATACTCTCGGGGTTTCTCCAGTCTCCTTTAGGCCAGTAAATCTGGTTTTTTTGTGTGTGTGTGAGTTAGAATTTTGTTCTACATCCTTCTCCAGCTCTGTTCAGAACCCTCTGTTGTGATCCTGGTCAGAGCAGTCAGTGGTGGTAGCCGGGCACCATCTAGCTGTACTGGACTCAGTCTGGTGGACCAATGTTTACATTTTGAGGAATACCTTTTTTTTCCATCACTACATATTAAACTGGACATAACTTTTTTTTCTATTTTTTTTTTTTTCCATTTAAAAATGTATTTTTTAACATTTTCACCTGTCCCTAAGTATTTTCTGCAACATGTTTTTGTGGGGTTTTTGGCCAGTGTCATTGATGTTTAATTGACGTATAGTAAAACTCATCAATTTTCAGTGTGAATTTTTGTCCTTGGAGACTTGTCTGTGATCATGTAGCCACCACCACACCCATAGTATCAAATATTTTCCCCACCCCAGAAAGTTTCCTCCTGTTGTACTGTAGTCAGTCTCCTCCCCTGCCCTCTGGCAACCAGTGATCTTTCTGTTACCAGAGTTTTGTCTTCCCTAAAAACTCCTAAATGGAGTCATACAGGACGCAGTCTTTGGCGTCTGGCTTCTCTCACTTAACGTCGTCTGTATCTTGGCTTTTTAGAGGCTGTGCAGAGTAGTCATTGTCTGGATGGGCCATCATTTCTTCAGCCTGTCTACTCTTGCTGTAAATAATCCTGTGACATCTTCCTTCACGTCCATTTCTGTGTACATCTCTAATTGTAGCCTTAGGCTGAACTTCTAAAGTTGGAATTGCTGTTCCAGAGGTAATGGACATTTTTAAGGCTTTGGATTCATTGCACCAGTTTGTCCTTCAAAAAAGTTGTTCCAGATCTTCCCCGTTTTATGATCACCGCCACTGAGGACGGTAGTCATTTTCTGAGCATCTTCTGTCCGTCTGTCTCTTAATGCCTTTCTTACCAGGTCACAGCCACAGTGTGTTTAAGAGCACAGGTTAAGGAAATTGTGACACATTCGTGTACTAGAGCAGTGCTTCTCAAACTGCCATGTGCGGAGGGATCAGCTGGGGATCTTGTTAAAATGCAGGTTCTGATTCAGTAGGTTTGGGGTAGAACCTCAGATTCCACGTTTTTAACAAGCTCCCAGTGATGCTGATGCTGCTCATCTCTGGATCCCATTTTGAATAGCAAGATGCTAGAATATTATGTAGTCATTTATGTTTATGAAGAGTTTCAGTACCAAGAAGTCTTTGTGCTGTAATGTGCAATGAAAAACTCGTTCAAAATGATTGTGATATGACTTCAACTGTATGTGTATTTATGTATATATATATAGACATATTGAATGAAGGCTGGAAAGAAATACACAATCATGTTAAGTGTAGCTACTACTACTGTTTGGTAAAATTTGTAGGTAATTTTCATTTTTATAGTTCATAATGCACAATACGCATACTCATTTTACAGGGAACCTGATAGACATTGTCGCTACTTTGTTTTCTCAGCAGTACTAACGAAGATGAGGATCTGAACCCAGAACAGAAAATAGAGAGAGAGAAGGAGAGGCGCATGGCTAACAACGCCAGAGAACGCCTGCGCGTGCGGGATATCAACGAGGCATTCAAAGAGCTTGGCCGGATGTGTCAGCTTCACTTGAAGAGTGAAAAGCCCCAAACGAAGCTCCTTATTCTTCATCAGGCTGTGGCCGTCATCCTCAGTCTAGAACAGCAAGTCAGAGGTACGTAGGTTCAGCAGAGACACGGAACTGTGCCACTCTGGGCAGGCAGGCCTTTGGTTCCAGTCTCTCTCCTGCTGGGACAGGTTGTTTCCAGGTTCTTGCAGTTCCTCTGTCCTACACCATCAGGGTGAAGTTTTGCCTGTAGTCTTCACCTGTGTCTCACCGTACGGGTCAGTATCTGTCGACCCACAGCGTTCCTCCAACCAGTGGAGGGTACTTCTGTGAAACCAGGCAGAGAACACACAGCCTCTGCCTGCTGCTTGGCACCAGCGTCTTGTGCTCCTTTGCTTGTTGACTCTGGTCTCCCACACCTTGGATTTGCCAGCCTAGACCTGCTGTCTTCCCTGCTCCTTGCTGTCTTTTCTGTCCTTCCTCCCACTTCTCTATACTCACTTTCTTGCCTGTTTTATCCTTGGGCATCTCCCAGGCCCTCTGGTTAACAGGATGCCAAGTCATGACCCATCCTGGCTTTGCCAGATGTGAATGTCCTTCATGCCCACATCATGAACGCCTTGGGTCAATACATACTGGCACACCTGTGTGTCCCTAAAGGCAGAAATGTGGTTTCCACAGGCACACGCACCCAACTCAGACAATTCCTGTACCATTCCACTTTTGAAAACGTTTGCTAGAACCTGGGAAAAGCTTTGCAACTTCATTTGTTCAACAAGCATTTGTTGCACACCTGCTTTGTCCAGTCAGCTACGTGCTAGTCCCTGGGTTCTTAATACAAGCTTCCTGCCCCTGAGAGATCCTCCCATTGGACTTATGTTTTTGTCAGTGTCTATGTATCTTCTTATCCAGGATGATGAGTGCTTTGTCCTCAGCCTCTTTTACAAAGGAATACGTAGATGGGGTTCTGGCTTCCGGACCCTGCCCCTAGCCTCTCCTCATTGACAGCAAGTCTCCTTCATCTTTCTTATTTATTGGATATTTATGTAAGATTTTATTTTAAGAAGATTCAAAAAAGAAAAAAAGATAAGAGTGGGGGTTGCTTGAAAACTACAGCTATGCACCTTCAGCCTTGAATACTTACTCTTCATCGGAAACCAGAATTAGAAAACTTGAACAAAGTTGCAGAGAAATGTACAATAGTAGTTGATTCACCTGTCCACGTCTCTCCAGTCTTTTTTATGAGTAAGAATGATGAATAGATTATTGTTGTATATGACCACCCTACCACTACAAACGGATCTTCTCTCTCCTTGTCCGAAGGTCCTTGAAATACAGGATAAATGGTTCATGCAACCTGGCCTTTAAGGAGTTATGGGCTCCCTTGAGGTATTCATGAAGACAGGCTGGTTGTTGCCCGCTCACCTGCGTCTGGAGTGTGCCAGTATCTTCTGTCACTTCACCCGACGTCCCATCCTGAGTCACATCTGACCCCCTTTGTTACTCTGGAGGCAGCACAGCGTCTGTGTTCAGTGGCCCAGCCGTGTTCGCTCTCCTCTGCAGCCCAGGGTGTTTCCTACCCTGACCTCACACATGCATGTATTGTTTGGCCATCACCTCCATCTGGCCTGCGGAAGTCATGCTGTCTGGATGAGGGGAGCCAGGAGTTCCTCCCGTGAGGCACCTTTCCCTCCTACAGCACGTTGGAGCCATGGTGTTTAGTCGTTAGAGGTGTCCACGCTCAGATCCAGGCCACTGAAGTGAGAAGCATCTCTGTTTGAAGAAGTTATGAACTCCACCAAGCCTGGGTGCCCCTTACGCATTCCTTTATAATATTGACTTTGTGGTGTCCTGTGCAGGCACTTAGAAAAGCTGAGTCTGAGAAGGGGTCCAACATCAAGTTCACCCAGCTCCCTGCTGACTTTCTGGTCACCATTATGGGTACTGACTTTTTCATACAATTCTGGAAAGTTCTGTCTTAGGAACCGTTGGCTGATTAGCGTTTGAGCAACCCTCAAACATGCTGAGTTGTCATTTCACCAGGGACTACTTTTATGTTCAGAAAAGCCTCTCTTCCCACCATTCACAGCCTCTGGGTTTCAAAGCCCAGAGCTTTTATCCTAAGCTTTATGTAAAAGCCTCAGATCTGATGCTTGTCTGTCTAACAGGGTCTGGAACCTGTCATGCAGCCCCACAATACTTGTGCCTTATCTGAGGCAGTGCCCTCAAAGTTTGTTGTATCCACTGCCCTTCCCTGGACTTTATCTCCAGCCTTTTTTGGAGTTAGTTTGATGATATTCAACCTGTTCACTTTTGGGACTTCATCATCCCCACAGGGACCCTGCCTGGCAGCCTCCTGGCTCAGCTTGCAGTAGAGCCATACGTGTTGTTTACATGGCCTACTCCAGGCATCCTCTGGACTTCTGGGCTCTTCTCCTGGTTCAGGATGGTGCTTTCAGATACACCTGGCTGTCCACGATGTGTCATCCTGGACCAGTGGTTATGCCAGGAGGGCAGACTAGAGTCAGGTCTTGCAGTGCATCCTGGCGAAGGGCAGGAAGAGTGGCTTCCCTCCCAAGCGTCAGATTTTGCCAGAACACTTCACCCCACACACCAAATCCATCTGGTCCCTGCCATTGCCAATTTAAGTCTCCCCATTACCGTGACTACAGTTTTATGATTTCCTTCCATTTCTATTCCACAGCAGATTTCAAGCTTCAAGCTTGCACTCTCACCTGAACCCAAGACTCAGTTAGTGGTCAAATACTCCCCACCCTTTCCACAGGTCAGCTCAGTCAGTTCTATTCTGCTGATAATTAGGGACCAGACAACTGTCAGATTTTTAATTTCCTGGTCTCCAGTGAGTTTGAAGGTGGATGAACTAGGACAGTGGATTCCAAATCTGGCTGGTCACAGAAGCACCCGAGGCTTTTCCTTTTCCCAAATTTCCAAATCCCAGATTTGGCTGGTATGAGATGGTTAAGCATGGTAGATTTAGCAGACATACTTATTATACCCCACTCCTTTTGAGGTCCCCACTGAAATGAGTTAAAATGGTATTAACCCACAAGGACAGATGGGAGAGAAGCCAATAGCAGAAGAGAGAGCGAAAAAATGTGTGTGAGATGGAAAATAGGTGGAGTAGTGGGAACTGACTTATTTAGACAGAAGAAACTAAATGCTGCAGAGAGGAATACCAGCAAGAAGCAAAACATTTCACTCCACAGAGCCCTGAAAGGCCTTGTGCTTACAGGTCCTGGATATCGCAGAAGGCAAAGGTCAGGCATAGGGCTGAAAACAAGAAGACTCACTGAAGGTCTGTTATAGAAAAATTGATGCCCTAAGCCTCCTCTCCATCTTCCCTTCCACCACAGAAGACTGGACAGTTGTTTTCTGGAGAAACAGAAAGGCTGCAAATCTGGAGCCCCAAAAAGAGCAGGGAATGGGTGAGGCATGGACACATCAGCCCTCTCCCACCTTGCTCTCCTAACGCTGGCGGCAGTGTCTACTAGCCCCATCCACGAGGAAATGGAGGCTTCTTCTCTAGCGAAGCCGGATCCTCCAGAGGGAAGAAACCTCCAGATTAGGAATGTCTGAATAATAATGTCTCACATTTGGATGACTGTAGAGTAAGACCCACCAGTTGGTGCCTTAACTTGCAAATAGGAAACAACCAAAGATTTAAGAAAAGGCTCCAACATGAAAGAGAGAGATGGAGATCAAAACAGACAAAAAAAGACACTCAGAGGAAAAGAAAAACTTGCAAGAAGTAGAAGGAAACTTTTTTTTTTTTAGCTAGGGCTAATACCTTGTACTAAGAGAAAATGCATGTGTTAAAGGGAAGGAGCCATGAAAAAGAAACGTTTAGGTAATGATTAAATACGATAGTGGAAAAAAGTTAACACAGAAGTCAGCTGATGAAGCTGAGAAAATCTCCTAGAAAGCAGAACAAAAAGATAAAGAGAGGGAAAAAGGAGAGAAGGGCTAGTGATAAAATTAGAGAAGCTCAATCCAGGAAGTCCAACATCTGACCAGTACAGCTTCTAGAATGAGAACAAAAGGGAGGCAAGGAGATACCACAAAAACAATACAAAAGGTTCCCGAGAACTGAAGAATACATGTCTCAGGATTGGTAGGCTCTAATCTTGGGCTAAGTATGATGATTAAAAAATGACCCCAAGCTGACATACATGAAATTTCAGAGCTAACAGGGTTAAAGAGAATATCTTGGAGCTTCCAGAGAAACAGTTTAAATAGCTCATATCCAAATGAGGAAGAATCAAAATACCATCAGTTCTGGATGGTAATGCTGGATGCCAGGAGATGGTGGAGCAGTGCCTTAAAAATTCTGACGAAAAATCTTTTGTAATCTAGAAATCTGTACCTATCCAAAACATTAATCAAAGGTGAAGATAGAATAAAGATATTTCAGATTTGCAAAAACTTTAAAATTTTACCTCCCATACACTCTCTCTCAGAAAGCACCTGGAAGATATGCTTTAAACAAATAAGGACGTAATCAAGAAAGGCAAGGGCATGGGGTCCAGGAAGCAAAGAATCTAACACAGAAGAGCAGCAGAAAGAAAGCATGTGACAATAGCTGCGTACTAGTCCTCCAGAGCAACCAGTCCACGTTGAAAATGGACACCCAGCTGCAGGAGGAAGGCTTCCAGAAAAAGAAATGAGGAAATCTAATTAATAGATGCTACATTTGGAGCCCTGGTGGCACAGTGGTTAACAGATTGACTGCTAACCAAAAGGTCAGCAGTTCGAATCCATCAGCCACTCCTTGGAAACCCTATGGGGCAGTTCTACTCTGTCCTGTAGGGTCACTATGAGTTGGAATCGACTCAGTGGGTAACAGGTTTATGATGTATTTGACCTTCTGAAAAAAAATATTGTTAGGGATTTGCTGATTCTGTTTGAGCATTTGGAGCACTGGTAGTGCAGTGGTTAAAGCGCTCAGCCGCTAACTGAAAGGTCAGCAGTTCAAACTCACCAGCTGCTCTGCAGGAGCAAGATGTGGCAGTCTGCTTCTGTAAAGATTACAGCCTTGGAAACCCTATGGGGCAGTTCTACTCTGTTTTATACGGTCGCTATGAGTCAGAATCAACTAGATGACAGTGGGTTTGGTTGGGTTTTTTGTTGTTTTTACTGGAGCATTTGGAGGTGGGAGTAAACCAAAAAAAAAAAAAAAAAACCCAAACCTATTGCCATTGACTTGGTTCCGACTCATAGCAACCCTGTAGGACAGAGTAGAACTGCCCCATAGGTGGGGGGAGGGGAAGGGAATTAGCAATATTAACAAATAAAAAAAAAGAAAGGCGACTATTAACTCCAGGATAAAGTTTATTGTATGAGCAAAGACTCAATCATCATAAAATTCTTCACTCAGCAAGTATCTCCACGTAGTCATAATAACAAACATTTACCTAGTCATGATGATAAACAGTGACTGTTGATTTAGCCAAAGACAGTGTAAACATGTTGAGGAGATGGCCCTCTAAGAGAGCCACGTCCTCAGCTGCATAACAGAAGCCAATAGATAGAATTCCACTCATGTGTAAGACTGGGAAACCAAGCATTTCTCAGGCCTGCAGGTGATGTCTGTCTTCTTACCTCTGCGTCAGACCTTTCTGGCTACCTAACGCGTGGCCTTTCCTTGTTTAGGATCAGAGCTCTCTTCATGTTTCCTAGAGCCTCCTTGGTCTGTAGTGTTCTTCTGGTCCTTTCCAGCTATTGAAGTCATGCCTCCTAGTGCCTGGTGTGACATGGAGTTTCATAGTTGGCCAAGACCAGTGTTTCATTCGAGGAGAATTGCAAAATGGTTTCAGTTGGAAAACTTTCAAATCTCCATGTTTTACATGTGAACTCATTCCCTCTTCTCAGTCTCTCGGGTAGTTATATGAGACTGTTGCCTCAGTGAAGGCAGATGACACAGTTCCTCCTGTTAGAGGGACACAAGTCTTTGTTAAGAAAGCAGCTCTTAATATTTTTACAGAACGATGAGCTTGCTGTCTTCTCCTACTAGTTATCCTAATAGATTAAAAGTGTACCTTTCTTCCTCCATTCATCCTTCCTGCCTTTTCCTGCAGGCAGAGTCTTAGAAAATAACACCAAAATGAAATTTTATCATGTACGTATCAGTAATAGTCAATAGTGAGTCAGCTAAGTTTACCGTAATAAAATTCTCTGTCTGCTTTTTTAAACCTCAGAAGTGAACTGTAAGTGTGTATTGAGATATACACATTTTTACTTTGCTTAAAAGGAAAAACACCTAAAGAACAAAGGAGAGTTATACTGTGATGCGTTCAGCTGCATTCATCCCCTTCCACGTGTGTATCGAAGTAGAAAAGCAGAATATGCACCAGTTCCCTCTCTCCCCTAAGTAATGGCTGAGAATCTCTCTATTTTATCATTGTCTTTGCTGGTAAGATTCTAGATTAAGCACACAGATGTCTCTCTCTGGGTACCCAGAGCATGTCAGCATTCACACCAGTTCAGCATACCATAGCTTAGCAGGATATGGAGGGGACTTGGTAGACTTGCCAAAATGTTGTTGTAGATCAAATCAAACCATAAAGACTAAATCATAAGCAGAAAATGAAGAAGACACAAAATGGTCACGAAGAAGTACCAATCTAACGGCTCATTTAATGCTGAGATTTTGTGTGAGCACGTCATTGTAATGTGATACTTCTTTAATATGGGAGTTAAATTACACAGAGTTTGACAGGGATTGATATGCCCTGGTGGCGCAGTGGTTAACAGCTCAGCTGCTAACCAAAAGGTCCACAGTTTGAATCCACAAGCCACTCCTTTGAAACCCTATGGGGCCATTCTACTCTGTCCTGTAAGGTCGCTGTGAGTCAGAATCAACTCGACGGCTGCGGGTTTACTGGTTGGGTGATAATCCCCCATAGAGAAAAAAATAACATCAGTTTGATTTGTTTAAGACCACACAGTCTTTGATTCATAGTTTATGACCATAATGATAGAAATTATTTTCCCCTGTTTCAGAGAGGAACCTTAACCCCAAAGCAGCCTGCCTTAAGAGAAGGGAAGAAGAAAAAGTTTCTGCCGTATCGGCAGAGCCGCCAGCTACACTGCCAGGAAGCCATCCTGGACTTACTGAAACTACCAACCCTATGGGTCATATGTAGACATCAGCCAGGTAAGCATGGGCTTGGGAGAAGTGCAAGGAAATCACCTGCTTCACCATCACCTGGGTTAGAACCTTAGAACAGAGTTCTCTGGTGGCCCTCGTCATTGTAAAGGTCACATGTCATTTGGAATCCAGTAGCTTGTCTTTGTTTTATAATCAAACTTGGAGAGCTAACGTCATTTTGTACCAAATTCTTGTCTTCAAAGTGTGGTAGTGTCCCGTGATGTATAAATAGCTTTTGGTTCTTCTGTTCTGGATCATTATGTGTACTCTCTCATGTGAATTATCATTCTGATCCAAGAAGAAAATAGTGAAATGACTCACCATCAAAAACCACTCTTGCTACCGCTCCTTCTCCACGTTCCTCTCCTCAGGGCTGGGCTGTGCCACCCACCTTCTGTTTACCATCGAGCTCTCTATCGTGAAGCCTGCATGCATGCGAGTTACTGCTTGCTGCCAGTGCGTCAGTAATGCAAGTTTCTATCTAATATGTAGGTTCCTCCCCGTTGTACGCACATCGGTTATACCCTATAGAATCTGTTCCATTGGATGGGAGCCCTGGTAGCGCAGTGGTTAAGCATTTGGCCGCTAACCAAACGGTTGGCAGTTTGAATCCACCAGCTCCTTAGAAACCCTGCAGGGCAGTTCTGCTGTATCCCATAGGGTCGCTATGAGTTGGAATCAAGTTGATGGCAATGGGTTATCTGTGACAGAGCCAGAATGCCCCTCTTTATGGTGGAGTTTTACTTGCTGAAAGACTGTTCTTTTTATCTCCCTCTTTGTGGACTAAATACAGTTCATCTCATGATTTTTTTTTTTTTTTTAAAGTGACCAAAGTAAATCAAGGTTGCTGCCTAAGTAGTGGTTGGCTTGAGTCATCTTGTTTTTGCGCGTACATTCACATTGTCTGTCACCTGACTTGCAAAGCTGATATTTAGGTGGCAGAAATCCACATAAACTGCAGTCATTTTGGGCAGTAGCGTTTTAGCCAAAGAATGGATTAGGACTAGAACTGATCCCGTGGTTTTATAATCTGCCATCCGTGGTGAGTGGTCCTCTCTCAATTCCGTCAGTAGATTAAAAGCAGTAAGTACAGTAAATGGATGGGAGGTGTGGAGCAGAAAAAACATCAAGTGCCGTTGTATTCGGTCAGCTTTGTGGGTGTCTCAGGAGTCCCTGGATGGTGCGCATGGTTAAGCGCTCGACCACCAGCCAAAAGGTTGGCAGTTCGAACCCACCTAGAGGCACCTTGGAAGACAGGCCTCGCGATCTACTTCGCAAAGGTCACAGCCTTGAAAATCCTAAGAAGCAGTTCTACTCACCACGTGGGGTTGCCATGAGTCAGAATTGGAATCCACTTGAGGGTAACTTACAGCAACATGGCTATCTTGTTTTGAGCTGAAAGTCTGGAATTTGATAAGTTAGTAAACTACAAACGTTAGTAAATAACTCACCTTTTCCTGAAGAATTTGGTTTCCACCACCACTACATATGTCCTTTTTAGGGTCAGACTAGGCCACAAGTGAAGATTTCATTTGGGGAAAAAAGGAGGAAATGTCAATATATAATTTAATTTAAATGTCAGTTAAAATTAATAATGTTAAGATTCTAGAGAAAACTCCCAAAACCAACTCCTCCACCAAAATACCCAACAATCTAACAGAGTATTCACGTCAACGTGACTTTAGGCAAGAGCTAGTTAATTGACAGATCTTCTAAAACCGAGGCCATTGTTTCATACTCTATGGAAAAGCAAAGTACTGTGGAAAAATAAGTATGTCTGCTTCATAAATCAACTTTGAAGTCTAAAAATAAAAGCATGTCACTGTTTCTCGATGCAAAGGAGACTTTCTAGATCGGCGATCATTTCCAAGAAGAGTGATGAGAAGCAGCTTCTTATGCTCAGGTACCAGATGAGCACGAGCTGTGAGAAAGGGGGCTTTGTTTCCACCACGAGAGTACTCCGAGGCCTCTGTCCTGTGTTTCTTGTCTTTTTGGTTGGACCCATTTCTCTTCCCAACTTCTGTCTAGCTTGCTCTCCTTCAGCCCTCTCTCCCAGCCACATATCTTTCTTCTCTCCATTCTGTTTATTTCCTTGTTCTTTTCTGTAGCTCTTACTGCTTTCCTGTCTTTACCCTGAATCTCTCTCCATAATGTGGAAATCTCTCCACTTAAACCTTGAGAACTCTCACATATCAGCAGGGGAACAGGGTTCTGAAACAAAAGGTGGGAAGGCATCAAGGTTATGAGAAATGTAGTCAATGCACTTCGTTCCATGTATTTTATAGGCTAGTGGTTTATTAAGGGAGCCTTGCTGGTGCAGTGGTTAAGCACTCGGCTGCTACACACAACGTTGGCTCTTCGAACCCACCAGCCACTCCACAGGAGGAAGATGTGGCAGTCTGCCTCCATAAAGATTACAGCCTTGGAAACCCTATGGGGCAGTTCTACTCTGTCCTGTAGGGTCGCTGTCGGTCGGAATTGACTCGACAACAATGGGTAGTGTTTATTATCTTGGAATGTATTTTAAAGGTTGCTGATTTCAGGGAGGTGGTGATTCACTTTAACTGGATACTGTCAGTTCTTTCTAGAAATAGATAGCAGATTAAGACCAGCAAGAGACGGGGCAGCAGAAAAACTGCTGCTAGAACCAAAATGGCTGAGAAGTGACCCCAGAAAGACTTAACTGTAAAAGCAGCAGGACTTGGCACCATGTCATAGAAGGCTAGGGAAGCCCACGTGTCTCAGTTGTCCATCCCTAGGGGTATCGCTCTGTTACCACATAATGCCCTACTGGTTAATGAAGGAGCCCTGGTGACGCCACGGATAAGCACTCCGCTGCTAACTGAAAGGCTGGCAGTTCTAACCCACCCAGCAGCTCTGTGGGAGAAGGACCTGGTGACCTGCTCCCATAAAGATTACAGCCTAGAAAACCCTATGGGGCAGTTCTCCTGTGTCACAGAGGGCCGCTAGGAGCTTGAATTGACTCCATGGCACCCAGCAACAACACTGTCGAATGAGGAAGTGAGGGGTGCGATTCTTCCTAAAACTATTTCCATCAAAAAATGGTTAAAATGGAAAATTTCAGAGTTACTGCTATGTAGATTGGGAGCATAGATGTGTATAAACCCATTGCCGTTGAATCGATTCCAACTCACAGCAACCCTACGGGACAGAACAGAACTGCCGCATAGGGTTTCCAAGGAGCGGCTGGTGGATTTGAACTGCCAACCTTTTCGTCAGCAGCTGAGCTCTTAACCACAATAGAGTAGAGGCTTTCTTGCTAAAGTCATTAAACGTGTATTGAGGACCTGGTGTAGACAGTATTGGGACCAGTATGAAGATGAGTGCAGACCAGCCTCCGACTTAGAAATGTTGCGTTCAGAGGAGGAGCAGAGTGAACTGTCAATACAGATGGCGGGTGAGATGCAGCAGCAAGTGTCGGCTTTGATCCGTCTCACCACAGAGAGAGGAAGAGTAGAGCCTTCGAGCCCGGGATTGCCAACTCCGCTGCTGCCAAAATCAAGGTTTCCTTAATTGCCACAGCTGTCCAATAACCCTATAGCTTGTGATTTAGTAAATGCGTGATCTCCTTTAAAAATCTCACCACACGCAGATCATTTCAGTTACACCTCAAAAGGAAGAAGCTCGTTTACAAGTCGTTTAGCAGACTGCTAATTTGGTGCAAACCTGGGTATAAATAAAAATGCCAGCTTCGTTTTTTTGTGGGGGGGAGGGGCCGTTTTTCACAACTGTGTACTAACACGTTCTTTTCCTCTGCTCTTCCTGCCACAGTTCCGGAGTTATCAGTAGGCTAGATAGAAGGTGACCTCTCCTCACAAGGACTTTGGACAGCTCAGATTTTCTGAAGACACAAACCCGACTGGAGGGAGAAGAAAACACAAAACACTTGAAGCAAGAAACTCCTATGTGATCCTGTGATCACAGCAACTGGTCAACACTTCCGTCAGAAGTGAAGCTAGGAAGCGCGTCAGATAGCGTGTCGGCCCTTGAGATGTTTGGAACACATCATTTTGTTGCAAGCACTGTGTCGCTTCTGCACAATCAGAGACCGTCTCGATCTCTCCACTCACCGTGGAAGTTGCCTTGTGCCTAAACTGAATTGACAAATGCATTGTAACTACAAATGTTATTTATTGTTGTGGAACTGTAAGGTCTACATATAAAGGGAAAAAGTTGATGTGGAAAGCTGACCTACGCTCAGCTGATGCCAGCACTCGTGAAAGCTGTCCCCTGCAGAGAAGAAATCAGTGACAGCCATTTGCCCTTAGCATTCCCGGCAAACCTGTTAGTGTCTTAAAAAGGAAGGGAAAAGTCTTTTGTTGCCCTCTCCGATCCTTTTGCCATATGAATAGTGTTTTCCATGAAATAGGAAAATATTACTTGGTATAGCATTTCTCTCGCTCATTGTTCCACTCGTTTTTGTTTTTCTCATTGTGGGTGTTATTTGGTTTCTGAATCTTAAAGAGTTTATGGTCACAGCCCAGCACCCTCCACGCAGCCCTGTTCTTTGCACACTCACCGACAGTTGGTGAGCAGACACCGTCTGTGACCACAGCCTAGCTAAGATCTTACAAGGGGACGTTTTGCCCCCCCCCCCACCCCGATCTCCCCAAAATAAACGTTGCTTTATTTCTAATAATAACCAAGACTTTTCAAGCTTCTAGGTTTCATAGTAAAGCTTGTAATAGCAAACAGTGTAAATTACAAGAGAAGAGTCTACTTTTTAGAAATGGCTTTGTTTTCCAAGCAGTGAGTACTACACATAGTACTTGTAAAGTGTTAGCTGTAAGTAAGCACAAAATGCATTTAAAACACAAAGAAGATTTTCAGGCTGTGATTATGGTGAAATAAGAAAACCCAGAAGTCACCAAGGCAGGTAGTGTGATAAATGAACACGCCACTCTGGGGCTAATTACCTAATGGAACACAAGGGCAGAGGTCCCCCTGTGTTCCCTTAGCCTAGCCTTGGTTTCTCTTTCATTTGGATGGCTGGTCAGTAGGGAGGAATTCAGTGGGTGATCCAATCAGCTGCAAACCATCTGCCCTGTCCCAAGAAGGTGAGCCAGATTAGCACTGGACCAGTACTGTCAGGTCATCTTAACTACTGCGCGTTAAGGCGCCCCTCTGTCTAATCCTTAGGAGTTGTTTTTAAGACATCATAATCACTTTGAACTTCCATAAAATCCGTCTTCCACCACAACAACCCTGGGAGAGAAAAACATGCTAAACAAGGTTGTCTTGGCTTAATAATTTGTTATAGCCAATCTCAACAACGGCAATCAGCACACAGAAGAAAGGACCCAAATCACTATGTAACTTAAAGATGTCAGTTAATTTGAAAGAACAAAAGCAATTAAGACGGAACTTCAGATCCTCCAATCAGGATGATCCCTAACTAATCAGTCGTTTGTGAACTTCGTGGACGTTTTGGTTACTTTAGTTTGCATCTGTTCCCCAGTTACATCAGACTGTCTGCGGCCTTGTTCTTCATTTCAGTGTTAGTCAGCTGAACAAGTTGTCTCTTACGATGTGTGAGCACACAGACGCCACTGCCTGGCCTTTTTTTCTTCGGAGCTTGTCGTCTTTTTCGCTCTATTAGACTTTGCAGTATGCCCAGAAGCTTTCCTTCATAAAATAGAAAGAAAGAAAAAAAAAAAACATTTGGCTTATTTTTCACTGTAGCTAGTCTTTTATACAATAATCTTGTAAGAAAATTTCTTGAATTCTAAATATTACTCTTTCTAGATTTTTGAAATCGAAAAGTTTTCAGTAAAAAGTTTCTTACTTTATTTTATTATATTAGGTAGTAAAAATGTAGGGTTATTTACCATAACCTGTTCATTAATATCAGAAATTTACAATAGCATTTTAAGACCATAGTAGGGTTCTAGCATACCGTGTAGTACCTATGGAGTATTGTAAGAGCTGATTGTCCGAGATGAATTGCTTCTCATCTTGTTCTCCAGTTTCCATTGTTGGTTTATTGCAGATTTGTATCCTGTGTCAAATTCAAGGTATTATTGATAAACCTTTTCAACCAGCAGCAAGAAGTTCAAAATTTTTTCTGTCAATGTAACAGAAAACTCAATATGTATATAACATTTATGTAGCAATAAATGTGCCATCTTTTTTTTAACATGGTAAACTATTGAGTTTTTTTTTTTTTTACATTTCTCTTTTTCAAGGAGTAGCTCGTTTTGCTTTCTGTTCTCCATCTCATTTCTCCCAGAAAAGCCCGCACTGCGTTTCATACCTGCGTTAGTGCGGCATTATCTGAGAAACCCTTCGGGACAGAGTGAAACTTGTTAGAGCTCAGTTGATAATCTAGTCTGTAGCTTCCCTCGGTTGTATATGTCTCCTCTCGCCCCCTCTGCTGATGGTGGCCTTTTAGCCTTTTCCTGAAGGTCGACCAAAATGGCGATTAGTGAAGGTGATCTATTCGTTAGTAGAAGAAGATGGGAAAAGACTCAAACGGGGTTTTTTGACTTGACGTTCTTCAGAGCGGTTTTGTATGTTTCATGTCCCATTTCTCTCAAAAAGCCTGTGTCATTATTTACTGTTTCAGATAAAAAGTTCAACTGTAATCCCAGTCTCCACCCACCCTCCCTCTCCCCAACCAAAAATACGTGCACAGTGAGATCCGTGAGGCCTTCCCTCCAGGCAAAAGCCCAAGCACTTCCCTGGACAAACAGTGAGTGACTTTCTGTAGGCCTGTGAAGGAGGTACCCACAGACACACCACACCTTCTTGCAGTCCTGGCAAATTGCTTCTCTTGGTGGGTTCCAAAATCCACTGTTCACATTGGCAGCCCAACAGACTTGGTGGGAACAGTTCAACTTTTTAGTTTGATTTGTCTTTATACAAAATAATTCTTAAAAAGGTCCATTTAATAAAATTATGTAATGTGTGTGTGTGTATATATATACACACATACATATGCATACATACATATATATATAATGTTAGAGCTGAAATGAAATTTAGAGACCATCTAGTCAGTGCCTCATTTGCAGATTTATAAAAACTGAAGCCCAGAGAAGTTGTATGTTTTCAAGAGCACATAACTGGTAACAGGTGAAGACACTTAAAATGTTTCCTACAAACCCGCCTGCCTTTTCTTTCTCTTTACAGATTGTAGGCCCATTCTATACAGTGACTTCCTTTTTCTGTTCTCTGCTTCACTTTTTTCTTCCATTTTTCTCTCCTGTAGTTCATATTTTTCTTCCATGGAAACTCAATTCAAATATACATCACTCTGTGTGTTGGTTAAAGGTTAAAGAGTGTTAGCTTTGGCATCTGTCTGTGATTCAAATCCAAGCTCAATATCTAATTAGTCTCATTTCCTTACCTGAAAAATGGAGATACCTGTTAGGCAGAATTGTGTAAGTATGGAATGAAACAATGTATGACAAGCTCTTACCATAGTGTCTGTCACATAGTAAGTACTCAATAAATGATAAATATTTTTAAAATAAATAGTGGCTTCCCTTATAACTACCAGGATGATTCCTCTTCCACCATCCTGCGAGGTAAATGGTGGTACAGTCAGCCCCCTAGGTGTCAACCCACCTGGCATTGACCTGCAGTTCTGTGCAGGAGTCTACGTTCTTTGGAGCCAGAGTCCAATGGAACATTGCATTTATTTTCAGTTCCTTCCCAAGGCTAGATTTTTTTTTAACCTTTACATTTCAAAAAACTCAGCGGGCTTTTCCTGGTCACTGTGGGTTGGCAGCTGCGTCTGGGTCTTCAAGGAAGGAGATGCCAAGATGGAGTTACAAGTGCAAGGGATTTATTGGAACTAGTACCTGTGGAAAATAACAGGGAGAGGAGTAAGGTGTAGCAGGGAAAGCCTTCACCTGAGAGAAGGCGGGAGGGAAGGAGAAGTAAGAAAGGCCTCTGACTACCCTGCAGCTTGAGAGAGTCCTGGGTGAGGGGCACCTGCCCAAAGATCATCCAGAGGGGAGTCGTGTGTCGGGCGGAAATAGTGAAGTACTGACGATGTCCCTGTGGCAATGCTGGTGGCACAGTGGTTAAGAGCTCGGTGCTAACCAAAATGTAGGTCGGCAGTTCAGATCCACCAGGCGCCCCGTAGACACCCTACACAGCAGTTCTACTCTGTCCTACAGGGTCGCTATGAGTCAGAATCGACTAGGCAACAGGTTTGGCTTTTCGGTTTGACGTCCTGGCGGTGGTCAAGCTGTGGCTGGAAGCTGCTGGAGAGAATGAGGCCCCAGTCTGAGCAGTGCAGCAAAGGTGCTGAGGCCGGAGGCTGACAGCTCACAGCTCGCCCAACGGCTGCCCCTTGAAGGGAGACCTCAGAGGCACGCCTCTGTGGCTTCCGCAGCCCCTCATCGCGAAGCAAAAGGGTCTTGTGCCGTCGCCGGGACCTAGCTGACTTCACCAGGCTGACTAGTGTTCCAAGACTTGTAGCTCTGTCTCCCACAGCATTCCACAGGCAAGTAATGCTTGTTGTTTGGGAAGATGAATCCCTTTCCCCTTCCTTCTTGGGCTCTGGGGTGGGTTTATGTAATATTGCCGTGTTTAGTATTCTGGTGTCCTTCCCAAGACCTAGTGAGAGTCTCTGCCTGCTGGCTCAGAGGATGGTCCACGAAGTCCTTGTGGACACCTGGCTTGGGAAGGCCACACTGTCCTCATCTTTTTAGGGTGCTTCCCTGAGACCCTCAGCCCCAGGGGTTCTTACCTCTGCCCTCTACAGGGGCATGTGTGTGGGAGAAGGAATGCCTCTACTGTCTTTCTTTCCCTCTTTAGTTGTTGCCAGAAGACACCTGAAGGAGTTTTTCGGTTGGCTTTATCCCAGGCCGCTAATCCCTTTCCAGGGCTCCAGCTGCTGCCTGCTGCATAGTCTCCTTTCTCACTCTGCAGGGTCAGCGCCCCACGAGGCAGGGTCCCACGTGAAAACCTCTCGGGCCCTTCCTGAACCCTTTTGTCCTGAGGCAAAACACAACGCCCAAGGCCCCCAAACCTTTCAAAGCCTGTGAAACTGTTTGCTAACTGAAAAAAATCTAACGGTGCCAAAAGATAAAAAATTGCAAAACTGAAATTGCAAAAACAATTTAAAAAATCTCAAATTTTTACAGAAAAATGAAATTACTATTTAACGTGGGATTGGAGCTCACTTTAATATGTTTGATACGATGTGGTCTGGGACTCTTCCAAAGGTCTTCAGCGTCCAGGGTTCCTCCCGTCCCACCGAGCTCTGTCTCACTCTCCCCATCTTCTCCCCGCTGGTTCCTGGAAGTCTCCTTGGGAAGAGAAACAGCTGCTTCTTCCTCTCTGGAGGAAAAGACCCTTCTGTATCTGAAGATCGAGCCTGCGTAGACCCATAGGGTCCCCAGGGACAGCACGAACTTTCTAGAAGGCGCCAAGTGACCACTTTTTCCTGCTCCCCAGGGTGAGGTCTCTCCTTCTGCTGTCTCTTCCAGCCCTGTGAGATTGTTTTGCTTTCTTCCATTTCCCTGGCCTCGAGCAGGCCCTTTTCCTGGGCAGTTGGTCTTGTTGGGCATGGGTCAGGAGCAGGCCCAAGGCTGGACCTCCAGCAAGCATGCAGGAAGGCCTGTCTCGTCCTGAAATACAACCTGGCCATTTGCCATGATTGTTTTGCTCTGAGTACTCCCAGTGACCACCCTCGCAGCTCAGAAAAATTGGGTGATGTTCCAAAGCGGCACAGTAATGAAGCTTCAACCCTGCCTCCTAGGGCCTTAGGAGGCCCTGGGTGGCACAAACATTTAAGCACTGGGCTACTGACCGAAAGGTTGATGGTTTGAATCCATCCAGAAGTGCCTTGGAAGAAAGCCTTGGCGATCTAATTCTGAAAGGTCACAGCCACTGAAAACCCTACTGGAGCACAGTTTTGCTCTGAACACATGGGGTCCCCGTGAGTAGGAGGCCTAGGTGGCCTTGTGGGGGCCACCTCACAGTCAGGAGTTACGGGCCACCTGTTCTCCCTGCCGCTCCCTGATACACTATCCTCCAGGCTGGGCGACCACACCCACTCACCCCACACCCATTCCCCTCATTAAGGCTTGTGCTGAAAGGAGCTGGGCTGTTTTTCAGGCCCTTTCAGCAGTGAGTTACTGATCAACACTGATAGTGCACCGGAGCTTGATCTCGCCCTGGGCTGGCAGAGATTAATTAGCTGGATTCCCAAGCGTAACTCCTAATTAGGCGCTGGAAGAAAGGAAGAAAAACACAAAGGATCTATTCTTCCCCAAGAACCACCGACCTTCTGTCCACGGTGGGGGCGGGGGAGCAGGAAATCAGGACAGAACCAGGTGAGCAGCACCTGAGTGCCTCCCGCCCAGCCCAGCCCCGGGCCCCGGGCTCATCTGGGCACCCAGGGCTGAGGACGGGGTGCCGAGCCACGAGCATCTCATGTGAAGACGTGCGTTCGATTGGTCTGCTCCCCGCCGCCGCACACGGAGGGCATAGCTGAGCACCAGGCTCTCAGCGCCTGCTGCAGGCTCAGTGGCGTCACAGGGGCACGCTAATTACCACAATATTGTAGCTAAAACACCAGAAAATTTGACCAAATCAACTGTGAGAACACCAGCAACAAGGAAAACAACAGCGCGGGCTTGTAGCGCGTGCAGACAAAACCACGTGATTCAAAGCATCCTATTGTAATTAGATAATAATGACAGCTCTGACCGGAGCGCGTGGTTTTCAGGCGTCCTCCAGCCGGTTCCGACTCATAACGACCCTGGAGGACAGAGTACAACTTCCCCATAGGGTTCCCAGGACTGTGAATCTTTATGGAAACAGACCGACACATCCTTCTCCTATGGAGTGGCTAGTGGGTTGGAACCGCCCACCTGCCGGTTAGCATCTGAGCGCTTTAACCACTGCGCAACCAGAGCTTCTTCTGAGGATGCCAGCAGAGGAGAATTCAGCACCACTGGGCTGGGGGAGAAGGTCAAGGGGCAGGAGGAGCCACTCCGAGCCTTTAGAAACAGCGAAAGGAACCGCTTCCTGCATTACTGGCATTTCTAGAACTTTCCAGCCAGGACAGCTGGCCCGAGGGGCTCTTCACTCGTGGTGGAGAGGGCAACAGGAGGTAGGAAGGACCTGCGACTCAGCAGCTGTGGGATTTAGCCAACCAGCTTAAGCGCTCAGCACGTCAGATTCCGCCTCCTTAAAACGGACGTAAATTGCAGTTGTACTAGCTGAGAATCAGGTGCATGGCACGTAGTAGGCACCGCCTACCGTGTCTAGAGAAAGCCAGGGGAGCAGCAAATCAAAAATCATGAATGGCACCTGTTCCCTGTTGCTGTGGAGTCAGTTCCGACTCATAGTGACCCTATAGGACAGGGTAGAACTGCCCCCGTAGGGTTTCCGAGGCTGTAAATCTTTATGGAAGCAGACTGCCGCATCTTTGTCCCACGGAGAGGGTGGTGGATTTAAACTGCCGACCTTTCGGTTGGCAGCTGAGTGGTTAACCACTGTGCCACCAGGGCACACCGTCTCTGTATTCGTCAGCACACTTAGTAGACCCGACCGTGTGTCAGGCACTCACGGATGCTGACCTCACTGAGCTCACAGCTGCATGGGGAAGACAGGCAAGTGAGAGGGGAACACAAACAGTGTGACCAGGGCAAGACCACGGTCCCCCACACAGGACCCGTGACCCGGACTGACGGCAGGCTGAGATGACATCACTGAGCAGGAAATAGAGAGTGACGGCTTTCTGGCCTGCGCCTGGCTGGTGAAGACTTCAGTAGGGGTTAGTCCAAAATGGTGGCCTCTGCTGGCTTCAGGAGTCTCGGAGAGTGGAGAGAATGCCCAGCCCAGCCCCACCAGCCACCCCACACCCACACCAAATGTGTCGCCCATCACCCCTTTGAGTCCCCCTGTTCAATGCCTGACCCTTGTTTGGATTCGGCTTCAAAAAAACGAAAACCGTTTGCATCAGATCCACTCCGACTAATGGCAACACCATGCGTGGCAGAGGAGCCCTGTGCTCCACAGATTTTCAGTGGCTGATTTTTTTGGAAGTAGATCATCCGGCCTTTCTTCCAAGGCATCTCTGGGTGGATTCAAACCTCCAACTTTTGGGTTAGCAGCCGAGCTGCTTGCCTCACCCAGGGACTCCACTTCAAACAAACCAGCTACAAAAGCACAGTTATGAGATGCTTGGGGCAGTGTGAACACAGGCTGGACATTTGATGATGGTAAGAAATTGTTGTTTATATTTGTAGATGTGATATTGTGGTTGTGTTTTTCTAAAGGTCCTTATCGTTCAGAGATACATACGGACGTGTTTACAGAGGGGAAGTTACGATGTCTGGGATGAGCTCCAGTATAATCCAGGGGCGGGAAGTGGGTGGGGGGTGAGATGAAAGGAGTCTGGTCAGGGGCTGATGATTGCTGAAGGCGAGTGATAGGTCCAATAGGGCTCATATACTCTTTACTTTCATAAATGATTGAAAATTTCCATGACAGAACAAAAAAGGAAAGAAAGGGGCGGGGGGAGAAGAGAGGGAGGAAGGAGAGAGAGAGAAAGGCAGAAGGAAGGGGCGGGGAGGGATGTGAAGGAAGGAAAGCAAGGGAGAAAGGGAAGATTCCGCTTAAACATCCCTTCTGCGACCTTCCCCCTGCGGAGCCCCAAGCTTAAAGCTCCTCTGGGACGAGCCCACACCGGTGACAGACAGCAGGACAGGGTGACAGTGCAGGAGCACAGCCCAGGCGGGGCAGCCGTGGGGGTGGGAGAACGGGGGTGGGGGGCTGGAGCACCAGAAGAAGAGCACTGACAGCTGAGCAGGAGGAGGAGGAGGAGGAGGAGGAAGGGCAAGGGCAGGCTTGGGGGCTCCAGGGCTGCAGTGATGTTTTGAAGGGCAGGAGAGCCTGCTCCCTCCCCACCCCCAGGTGTCAAGCAGGTAGAAGCAGGAGAGAGGCTCTCACTCAGGGCAGTTTGTCGTCTGGAAATGGGGGTGCCTGTTCATCACTAGGAGATGACCTCGTCTGGGCGCTGGGCCTGTCACCACAAAGGACACAGATTCCCTCATGAGCCTGCCTTGCAGGTGACAGGCCACCTGAGTCCTTGAGTGGCCCAGCGTCCGTTTCCCTCGAGGTTTCTCCAGGGGTTCCCAGGACGGGGAGAATGAGGGGACACCAGACCAGCCTTGGTGCTCCGACCCTCCCCTCCCCAGAGGAAGGGCTGGTACAAAGAGCGGCCTGGTTTGGGGAAAGAATGAGGGCAGGGGGAGTGTGCCCAGATCTGCCTGGGAGGCTGGTAATGGGAAGAGAAGACTCTGCCAACCATTTCGGGGGAAGGTGGATTTTGCAACAACCTGGATGATGTGAAGTGCTTGGGGGGCCTGGGAAGACTGACTGTTTAATATCTGGAAAAGAGGCTGTCTAAACAAAGCCATCGGGAGGCCGCTTTGTAGGAAACCAGAGAGATGAACTGGGCTTATCCGACATCAAAGGCCGTGGGGGGGGGGGGGGCAGGGCTGGAGCAGAGACCCCAAGGCTCTGCGGGGAGGGGAGTCCCTGCAGCGTGGGTTGTGAGGAGTGCTTTGAAGCCCCCCAGTAGAACTTTCTCCTTGCTCATGTAGCACGCGTCCTGAAACCTATCTCTCGGATTAAGACAGAACCTTCCCAAAAGTCACCTTTTCGGGAGCAACATTGACCATCCCCAGGGAGGAACCTGTGAGCGGTCCTCTGCGGTCTCCCACTGGGTGGGAAGTTGTGGACTCTTCCCTTCCTGGAGAAAGCTGAGAACAGGAAAGCAGAGCCAGCCGTGTGGTGCAGTAGGGCAAGCTGGGGCTTTGGGATTCAGCAAAACTGAGGGCAATTCTTCCTGCTTCTGCCTCGACTAACAAGGTGACCCTGAGCAATTCACTTAGTGTCTCTCAGCATAAACCACTTTGCGTGTAAAATGCAGATCCCAATACCAGCTGCCATGATGTCAACCCTGACTCATGGCGATTCTAACTCATGGCAGAACTGTGCTCCGTAGGGTTTTCAATGGCTGATTTTTTGGAAGCAGATCACCAGGCATTTCTTCTGAGGCACCTCTGGTTAGCAGCCAAGCGTGTTAACTTTTTGCATCACCCAGGGAATCCAAAATGGAGATAATAATCCCTAAATCACACAGGCGTGATGTGTAGATTAAAGGGTATTGGAAGGAAGAGGTTGGAGAAAAGGAAGCAGCTAAACCAGTCACCCCCCAGGACCCAGCCAGGGGTATCTTAGGCAGAGAGCTAATTCCAGCATCCCCCATCCATCCTACATCTTCCTGGGTCAGGGTGTCAAGAGCCTGCAAACTTAGGCTGACCCATGTGAACACGGGGTGTCTTTGGAGGGTCTTTAACTCCAAGATTCAGCGATTCTATATCTCAATGTCACATTTCATAGTGTATATGGGTGAAATGACGTGATATCTGGGATTTCTTAAAAATATTCGAGCAAAAAAATGTACAAGGTAGGTGAAATAAAAATGTCAGAATATTGTCAATTATTGAAATTGGGTGATATGTGGAGGTTTAGTATTTTATTCTCCCTTATTTTTGTGTATATTTGAAGTTTTCCATAATAAAGAGCTAAAATAACAACATAAAATAAATTTTAATCTCTGTAGCGCCAATTCCCTGCCAGGCAGAGCCAACCCCGAGTTGATGGAACTAGCTGCCTCCACATCCCTCCCTTCTTTTTCCCCGAAGCGTTTGGGATCTCCTGAAGCGGCAGCTATGGGTGGCGTGTTGCTATGATGCTGAACAGGTTCCAGGAGAACTTCCAGATTCAGACCAAGTGACACCAAACCCACTGCCTTGGAGTTGATTCTGACTTATAGTGACCCGATAGGACAGAGTAGAACTGCCCCATAGGGTTTCCAAGGCCGTAAATATTTACGGAAGCAGGCTGCCACATCTTTCTCCCATAGAGCGGCTGGTGGCTTCGAACCGCCAACCTTTCGGTTAGCAGCCAAGCACTTTAACCACTGTGCTATCAGAGCTCCTTTCCAGACTGAGAAGGCCTGGAAGAAAGGTCTGGAGATGTACTTCAGAAAGCAGCCAGTGAGGACTGTGGGACATAAAATGAAACTCGTGAAGAGTGTGCTTCTTAGCTCAAGTAGATACATGAGACTAAATGGGCAGCTTCTGTCCGGAGGGGAGGTGAGAAGGCAGAGAGGGTCAGGAGTTTGTTGAACGGACATGGGAAATCGGGGGTGGAAAGGAGGAGTGTGCTGTCACAGTATAGGGAGCTAGGGTCACATAACAATGTATGTATACATTTTTGTATGAGAGACTAACTTGAATTGTAAACTTTCACTTAAACCACAACAATAAAAAAAAAAAATCCTTTAAAATCTTTGTCTTAAAAAAAGAAAAAATTAGCCAGTGAAAACCCTATGGATCATAACGGTTCCATGGTACACAGGGTTACCACGCTGGGGGGTGCTGACTTGAAACCAGCCAGCAACAACAACAAAGTGGCAGGCATTGTGGTAATGTTGCAGGAGATACCAAGATGACCCCAGCTCAGTTTAGCAGGGAAGGTGTAGTAGTTCATGAGAAATTTACAAGGCAGCACCCACCACCCCCTCAGAAGCAGGGACACAGGGCTCTGGGAACCAAAGAGAGAGCAGTAACTCAGACAGGAGAGAGGGTGCCAGGGAGGACCCAACCACGGGGACGAAGCCAATCAAAATAATTGTAGCAACAACAGGGACCTTTCAGAGACGCCCAGGGACCTCTCAGGTCTTCCCTTAACACTGGGCATCATGCCTGAGACAAGGCTGGTTTACTCAAACCAGCTCAGGGATATCGCAAGGCAGAAGCCCCGGGTGTTCACTCAGCTAAGTGACCCTTCGTGGTGGGGTTTACCCATTTTCACCTGGGGCCGTCTGCAGGGCTGCTTCCAAGCGTGTTGTCAGCCTGCCGGCAAGGCCCAAGACCCCGGTGCCACGTGTCCTGGAGGGGACAATCCCGTTCTTCCACGCTCCTCCACCTTGCTTTCTGTATCAACGATGATGAAAAGTTCTGTCCTTCACCCTGGAATTTTTCTGTCGTGTTTCTGTTCTGACTTCGCCACCTCCTAGCATTCTAACCTGCCACTGACTTCTTCCCACGTCAAGACTAAATTAGGAACCTAAACTTGAGGGAAACCGTGGCTTATACCTTGTTCCTACTGAAAAGCAGGAATGGCGCTTCTTAGCTGGCTTAGAAAAGTAGATCAGTTTAGTTTAGAGGCGAATCTGGGGTGGGGGCATCAAGTTTTCTCAGTCGTTGTAAAAAGGATTTAGTGACTTCGACTAACCAAGCATATTAGATTATTTAGACTAAATAAATAGATTAGGTTTTCCAAATGTACAATAATTCTCAGGTCTGTAGAAAAGAAGACGGGGAATCGTTAAGCTTCAAACTCGCCCACATTCCTCTCCCGTGTGCATCCCTTCAACCCAGCCCGGAGAAGAGAACGTGCGTGGCACCCGCACGTGGCATTCAGTAAATATCACTCGCCGGTTGTCTTCCTGGAGAAAGGGATGCTGCCGGGGAGCTCATGCCCCCTGCCACCACAAGGCATCTAGAGAAGGCACGTTTTCCTCTGAGGGAGAGCAAAGTAAGAGGAAATGATTTGTCCCATACTCTCACAAGGACAGAACCTACTTCACACAGCCAGGTTGCTCAGAGTGACAGAGACAGGGCAGCAGAGTGTGTGTGTTATTTTTAGGAGGATTTACCAGGATATTCACAGCCCACAGGCCTTTACTCCAAATCACAGGCCTCCTCTCCTCTCTCTTGCTCAGACAACAAATCCTGGCCTCAGAACTGATCTTCTCTCTAGCCAGGGGGCTCGAACATTCCTCCTGATGGATCTGATAACAATGAAAGTAAAAATTCCAGCAACCAGTTGGTTTAAACAAGAGTTAGGTCATTGTTTTCAAACAAAATGTTCACTAGAAGCTCCGGTGAAGAAGCGACCCCAGCTGGGGGCTGGAAGCAACACGAAGGTTCCTGGGGTATAATCCCTTCTCTTGCCAGTCCCTGCACGCCCTGCGTTTTGCAGGAAGGGGCTGCTGAAGTTGATACGGACTAGAGCAATACCTGTATGTGCTATCCAAGGAACTTAACGTTCTGGGGGAAACACTTCCTTGCTTATATCTTTGGCTAGAACAGCTCCTCATTATCTTTTTTGACTGGGAAACAGTACTCCCCTTGCCCCTACTAGAAAACAAAAGAGGGAAGTTGTACTATTCTAACCCCACACATCTGGATAAATGCTTTGTTGTGTGTCTGTGTGTGTACATGCTAATGTTTGAAACTGGATTTGAAAACTACTACTCCTACTGGCTTTGCACATGTTACCAGGAGGGACCAGTCCCTGGAGAAGGACATCATGCTTAGTAAAGTAGTGGGTCAGTGAAAAAGAGGAAGACCCTCAGGGAGATGGATTGACCCAGTGGCTACAACAATGGGCTCAAGCATAAACTATTGTGAGGAGGGCACAGGACTGGGCAGTGTTTCGTCCTGTTGTGCATGGGGTCACTGCGAGTCGGAACTGACTCGACAGCACCTAACATGACAACAGTCCCACTGAAAGGCCCGCTGGTGGCGCAGTGGTTAAGCATTCGGCTCCCGACCAAAAGGTCGGCTGTTCAAATCAACCAGTTGCTCTGCGGGAGAAAGATGTGGCAGTCTGCTCCCGTAAAGATTACAGCCTTGGAAACCCTGTGGGGCAGTTCTACTCCGTCCCAAAGGGTTGCTATAAGTCAGAGTCACTGGACGGCAACAGTTCTTTTGGTTTGTTTTTTTTTTTTTTCCCTCATTTTACTCCTACTGAACAGGGTGTATCCATTGAAGAGTGTACAGTCTCCTGGAGGAAAAAGCAGAGAATATGCCCCTAAAACAAGGGATGCTTGTGTTTGGGATAACTTGTAAAAGTGCCTAGCACACAGTCAGAACTCAATAAATAGTAAGTAACATCATTTGAAAACACAACCAAGGCTCTGCTTTAGAGAACCAGGACTCTGGATTTGAATCCTAGCTTAGCTGCTTAACAACTGCGTGGCCTTGGGAAGGCTACTCAATCTTTCGTTTGTTTGTTTGACTTTTTATTTGGAAGTAATTTTAGATTTATGGAAGAGTCACGAAGATAGTCCAAAGAGTTCTCTAATATCCCTCACCCAACTTCCTCTAACGTTAACATCTTACATAACCGTGGTGCAGACTTTATTTGGACTTCACCATTTTTCCCACTAATGTCTTTTTGCTGTTCCAGGCTCCAATCCAGGATACCATGTTGCATTTTATCTCGTGTTCAATCTGTGACCATTTCTCAGTCTTTGTTTTTATGACCTTGACACTTTAAAGAGCACTGGTCAGGTATTTTACAGACTGTCCCTTGATTTGGGTTTGTCTGGTGTTTTCTCAGGGGGAAAACCACAGAAGTAAAGTGTCCTCATTACATCATGCGAGGTGTACATGATAGCAACATGACTTATCACTGGCCATGTTAACTCTGATCACGTGGCTAAGGAGGTGTCTGTCAGCTTTCTCCAGTGACAACTTCCAATTTTCCTTTTTCACACTCTCTTCCCTAAAAGTGAGTCACTAAGCCCATACTCACTCCACCTCCTAGAATGGGGAGTATTGACATTTGTTATTTGGAATTTCTCTGTCAGGAAGTTTGTCCCTTCAACTCTTCAAATCTTCGTCTGTTTCATCCTTTTAAGCCTCAGTTTTCTCATCTGTGGAATGGGGATAATAGATATCCCCAACTGAAAGAGGTGTTAGAAGGTTTAAGTGACATAATGTGTGGAAAACACTTAGTACTAGCAAAGGCGAAATATCATGATCAGAAATGATGCCTAGACTCAGCCCACGGTTTGAGGAGCCTTCGAACTCTAGCGCCATTGCCTGGTTATCAGTGTATGTCTCCTCCCAGGCCCAGGGAGTGAGGGCCCACAGCCCTGCCAGGAAGGCCATCTGGGGCCAGGCTGGTGTTTGCCCACTCTCTGCTCTCCCTGAGAGTCCTTCAGATAAGAGGGAGTCTGGAGAGACAATGCCAAAAGCCTGCTGAAAGCACAGCCTTGGAGGCCAAGAGGAAACAGACGGAGAGAAGAACCACGATGGGGCTCCGCTGAGATGCGGCATGTGGATTGGATTGTGGTGGAGGATGGTGAAGAGGTGATGGAGACCAAGCACCTGAGAAACCACCCTGAGACCAGGATCGGAGGAAAGCCTCGTACACAACAGATTCACAGTAGTTATTAGGTAATTGAACGGCTCACTGAACAACTATTCAGGTCTTGCATGCCAGATTTTTTTTTTGCCAACTTGCTGAGTGACTCTGAGCAAGTTACTTAACTTCTCTGGGCTTCACTTTCCATCTGTATAAACTGTGAGTGGGTTGGAGGGACACAAGGACTAGGTCCAGGCCTTAGAGGGAAACGACCGACCCCCACTTTTTCCTGTCACCCCGCTTTCCATGACTCAACCTGACTACAGGACTCCCCGCTATCAGAGCAAATGTCCGGCTCTCAATGTCTACCTACCAGGCCGCGGTTGGAAGCCTTCCAGCGTGTCCAGTAGCGTCCGCTGCAGTGTTTGCTCTGCCTGTCTGCTCTGTGCTTCCTGCACGTGCACGCCTTGTTTCTCTTCAGCATCTGTCCCTGACTGTTCTCCTTTCCCATTTGTCCTTGGCGGCTGAAAGGGCTGTTTGTTTTGATTACAAAGAAGACCACCAAGTGGGCTCCTCGGGGTGGGGGCTGGGGGCTGGGGGCAGTCTTCAGAGGTGGCCCCGCGACCTCTCTCTCTCAAGGCTGGATGTATCCCTGTCTTTCCCCCGTGTTTATTTGTAGACAGAGATAAGAGATCCGAGGGGGTCTCCAGATTCATAACCTTCAGAGGGGAGGGCAAAAGAGAAGAAAATGAGCAGCTTAGGGTTTCACCCCAATAATTCATGTTCTAATGTGTGCACCCCTGCAGGAGGTGCAGATGTCGCCTTTGCCCTTTTGGGAGGAAGCACCCCGTCCAGGCAGGGAGAGGTCAGCCGCGGAAAAGGGGTTTCCAGGGCTGGGGGTGGGGGGCGATGAGTTATTTT
Organism: Dugong dugon; assembly: GCA_030035585.1. Taxonomy (NCBI): domain Eukaryota; kingdom Metazoa; phylum Chordata; class Mammalia; order Sirenia; family Dugongidae; genus Dugong; species Dugong dugon. The sequence goes on from CM057482.1 coordinate 2,989,551, forward strand.
TAACATTTGACATATTTTTCAAACGGAATTTCTCCTTCCCAGGGAGGCTCTTTCCAGCCCTAAGCAGCCTCCATCGGACGCTTCCTTCCTTGGTGTCCATGGAATTTCCTGGCTTCAAAGCACCAGCTCTCCTACAGCCCTGCCCTCCTCCCACCCAAGCCCAGGCGCCCCAACCTGGCCGGCCGGCCTTCAACGGCCAGAGCTGGAGCGCCCCCTGCTGTCAGGTCTCCCATTCTCCAGGAATTGTCACCACTGGGCAGAGGGCTCTGCTTGGGGCTGTGAGGGTTCACTTGGACAACAAATTTAGTGGCAAATGATCAATCAAGAAGAACTTCTTGGTTGTCCACGGGCTCAGCACTCTGCTGGGAATTGTGAGAGAGAGTAAGCCACGGTCCATGTCTTTGCCAGGTTACAACTAGGAGGATGTAAACCAAACCTAGGAGTCTATGATGATGAGGGAGATGTAGCAATACCAAATCCTGTCACCCCCACCCCGTCCCTGGCCCGGAGTGCTCTGTGCTCCACCCTAGAGGCCACTTAACCTCATCTTTCAGCTGGGCCCCAGGCTCTGGAACAGCCTTGCCTCTCATTAACCAGTTGCCATTGAGTCAATTCCAACTCATGGCGACCCCAAGTGTGTCAGAGTAGAACTGTGCTCCATAGTGTTTTCAATGGCTGGGTTTTTTGGAAGTAGCTCACCAGGCCTTTCTTCCAAGGTGCCTCTGGGTGGACTCGAACCTCTAACCTTTTGGTTAGCAGCAGAGCATCAACAGTTTGCACCATCTGGGGCCTCCTGCCTCCTTAAGGGAGCTTCAACGAACCCCAAGTGAGGGGGTCATGCGATGCAGCATCAAGGCACCTTTGCTGCAGGGCCCACTGAGCCCTCATTTGAGTGACTGGGTCCTGGTCTTTGACCCTTCGCCTTATTCCCGCTCTAGTTCCTGTAAGAATAGTCTGGCTGATTCTCCATGTCCCCAGGGCTGGAGCCCATTCTCGGAAGATTGGCCAAGATGGCCGGCCTCCTGGATCTCTCACAGAACTGCCCCTTCCCTCCCCCAGCTCTCCTGTCCCAGTCTGTGTGGCCTCAGGGCCCCAGCCCCACTCACGGGCAAGATTGGGGCTGACTCACCCGTCAGGCCCGGTAGGCACAGCACCTAAGCCCACTGTTAGGGGCCCATGAGAATATTACTACTTCATTTAAAATCAGAAGGAAGAAACTAACTTTTATATCCAAGAAGGAGTTTTAATATATAATATTAATACACCCATCTTTAACCAATGTAGTTGTGACATATAACTTTAAATTCTTTAATTTGGTTGGAGTAAGGGGCCACAAAGGCAAAAGTAGTTAGCACTGCTAAGGCCCTGGACGTGGCCATCTGCCTGGCTGGTTCCCAGGGCCGCCACACTCCCTCGGCCAAAAAACCAAAAAAAACCATTACCATCAGATGGATTCAGAACTGCCCCATAGGGTTTCCAGGGAGCAGCTGGTAGATTCAAACTGCCAGCCTTTATGGTCAGTAGCCTGAGCTCTTAACCACCGCGCCACCAGGGCTCCCTCCTCGGCCAACAGAGCTGAAACGCTAGTGAAGGCCAGGGCCCCGGACATGGGGGTGTTAGGATTCTCCCTAAAGAGCCTTGTGTGGATTCCTTGCTTCTTATTGTCTCCTGTCATAAAAGTGTGTGATGTTTACACGGTCAGAGAACTAACAGCGCCCGCTGAGGAGATTGGTGACATACTTCTGGCTGTTTTGCCATGTTCCTCCAGCCCTCCGGATGGAAGGACAGCATATTAGGATGCTGGGGTGGGGAGGTGCTCAACACACACTGCATGGGCCCCCCCACCATGACAGGGTGACCTACCTCCCTGCTTCTCCGGTCCCAGATCTGCCCCCAGGGCTCTTCCCTGCACACCCCCATGTCTGCTGTCCACAGGCCACCCCACTTCCTAGCGTCCTCAGCCCCTGCCTTCTCACGAGTTCCAGCAGCCTCCTCTGTGCCTACTTTGGTACCTGCCTGACCTCCACGTGCAGAAAATGCCTGCTGAACTACACAAGGTGAGCCTGTGAGGGTAAGGCTCTGATAAGTGACAGGTGAAACAGAGTGCTGAGGGCTACACCAGGGTGATGGCACCATGGCTGTGACAGGCAAAGCCCTACTAAGGCCAGCACAGCATCCAGTCCAGGGAGTAGGCTTTGCCTGGTGGGGAAGAGCTCTTCATGGGCTGGACACTCAGCCAGCCTTTGAGGGCTGCCTCTTGGACACCTGTGGGTTCATCATGATCAGCGGGATGGAGGCAGTGGCCCCGTGATCTAAGCTTGCTGCTGCTCTTTCTCCTCCAGACTTACAATAGAAACCCGCACACACACACACCCCCACCCCCGCCTCAGCCTACCTAGCCCTCAGTGCCCCTACCTGGAAGGTAAGTGCCTTTTTAACCAAAAATCCTACCAGAATTATTCAATAACTAAAGCTCCAAATTCATGACACTTATGAAGTACCTTGTGGGGATTCTTTCTGATAGAGGGGTCTTTCACAGACCCTGTTAACGTTGATCCAACCCTTGGATTTGAACGTTTCCTCTTGGAAGGATGCTAATTTCAAATGGGCCTCCCCTTAGGACATGCCCACACCCCACCCCCAACTTTCCTTGCCTCCACCTTCCAGTGGGTGTGTGTGCTTGGGGGAGTCAAGTTCATTTAAAAAGCTTAAGAGTTGCAAAGTGGGGAAGATTAGTCTTTCTGAAAAAGAACTGTTCCCTGTCCTCCAAAGCCAAGTGCACATTTTCACAAAAGAAAACACTGCTGGGCATTACCCAAGCTGGGGCCACTCTCCAGGCCTCTGTCCTGAGCCCGTCAGTTCTGCTGGAAAAATAGGAGAGACCTGCACCTTAATGATCCATTCTCGCCCTCCTTGAACATCCAAACTTCACGAGTCCCGCCCACACTTTTCGGGGGTTGGGGTGTAAGTCAGAGACAAAGAAGGTGTTACTGCAGCTGTGTCGTCTCCTCTAGGGGGAGCCTCTCTGCTTAGGTCTCCAAGTGCTGAGTGGGCTTGGAGGAACGCTGAACCCCTCCCTGATGGCCAGCGAGCCCCGTCACTTGTGCGGAATAACAATGTCCCCCAGCTGCCCTGGGCGCAGTTTCAGCTCAGGGTGAGACTGATTCCGCTCTGGCTTGTTTATGCTAACAAAGTGGACCACGCCTCCTCTCCCTCTTGCCCTCTGTCCCAGGAAACAGAGAGCTGGCACCTGGAACAATGCCATCAGGTATAGGTCAGCCGGCCCATCCCCTAATTGCAGTTCTCCCTGGAGACCCTTCCTTATCTCTGGAGGTCTGGCTGTTTAATGCGGTCACTTTGGCACCGATTGGTAAGTTCACACCACCTTGGGTTCTTCATGGTCTCTGGAGCAGGAGTAGGGCAGGGCGCACTCATGGAGAACTTCCAAAGTTGTGCTCCATTAAACCAGCGAGCAAACCCTTGCTACTTCCACGAGTCATGAAATCTTGAAGTAGGAGGGACCCAGTTCTGACTCAGTGTCCCCACCAATGGCCACCTCGTCTCTGCTGCTTTGGGTCAGTGAGATGACTCTCCCTGGAGCCTGGCCCAGCCTCTCCTCTCCTCTCCAAAGAGTGAATAATGCGGACAGTGTGGAAATCATTGAGCCCTATGATTCCCCAGCACCATGACAGCACTTGGGCGTAAGACCAGGGGCTTGGCAATGCCCCATAGAATGACCTATGGTTAGAACCAGAGTCTGCCCAGCTCACAGCATGGACATACTTGTCACCAAGAAGAAGGGCCCTGGGAAAGTCAGCTCATGGCCAGCCTTAACCTCTCTGTGCCTCCGTTCCCTCACTTTGTAAAATGGGTATAATAAGAGTACCTACTGCATGAGGTTATTTGAGGATTAAATGAGTAAACACACATCTACAGAAAGTGTGTACAACAGTGCCTGGTGCATAGTAAATCCCATGTACACGTCAGCATGGAAATGCTGTATACATGTTAGTGTGTAAATGCTGCATACATGTTAGTGTGTAAATGTTGCATACGTGTTGGTGTGTAAATGCTGTATACATGTTAGTGTGTTGGTCTATTAGTCTGGGTCAAATCAGGAGAGAGAAACCACATAGTAATTTGAGCAGGGAAAGTTTAATATAAAGAATTAGTAACTATGTCAGAGAACGAGAGTAACTCTAAAGAATAGAGGAACAGCAGATAAAAGGTGCAGTCACTAAGGTGAGGGCTGAAATAAAGCTCCCAAGCAACTTGCTGAAAATGGGCCCTCTAGGTGCTGTAGGGTCGCTATGAGTCTGAATCAACTTGATGTCAACAGGTTTGGTTCTTTTGTTTGTTTGTTTTTAGGGTGCTGGGGGAGGGGCTCCCTGGGTGGTGCAAATGGTTAACGTGCTTGGCTGCTAATCGAAAGGTTAGGTTTGAGTCCACCCAGAGGCACCTTGGAAGAATGGTCTGGCAGTATGTTGCTGTTGTTATGGTTAGGTGCCATTGAGTCAATTCTGACTCATAGTGGCCACATGTACAACAGAACGAAACACTGCCCGGTCCTGCACCATCCTCACAATCGTTGCTATGCTTGAGCCCATTGTTGAAGCCACTGTGTCAGTCCATCTTGTTGAGGGTCTTCCTCTTTTTTGCTGACCCACTACTTTACCAAGCATGATGTCTTTCTCCAGGGACTGGTCCCTCCTGATAACATGTTCAAAGTATGTGAGACAAAGTCTCTCCATCCTTGCTTATAATGAGCGTTCTGGCTGTACTTCTTCTAAGTCAGATTTTTTTCGTTCTTCTGGCAGTCCATGGTATATTCAATATTCTTAGCCAACACCATAATTTAAAGGCGTCAATTCTTCTTCAGTCTTCCTTATTCATTGTCCAGCTTTCGCATGCGTATGAGGCAACTGAAAATACCATGGCTTGGGTCAGGCATACCTTAGTCCTCAAAATGGTATCTTTGCTTCTTAACACTCTATAGAGGTCTTTTGCAGCAGATTTGCAATCTACTTCTGAAAAATCAGCTGTCGAAAACCCTATGGAGCACAGTTCTACTCTGACACACGTGGGGTTGCCGTGCGACTGAATTGACATGAAGGCAACTGGCTGGCTAGGGTGCTGGAGAAAGCTGTTCATGGGGAGGCATCTCACCTGAGCAGGGTCAGGGAGGGTGGTGATGCTGCTGGGATTTGTTGGCCACTATGCACTGCAGGAGCCCTGCCCTGGATAAGGCCTGGGCTGCAGAAGCTGGACCGGGAGAAGCCACCGGTGTTGGCTGCAGGAGCCTGCAAGTGAGCATCCAAGAACCAGGAAGCAACACCCTTTCTCCTGCACTGTCTCCCCAGCACCCTGTACTCACAAGCTTCAGTGCCATTTCAAGGGCCCAGATCCAATTTCACAGAGCAAGCAAAAAGGATGAATTCGAAGGTTAGAGGCAATAAGACAATAACTGGCACAGTTAACTATTATTAGTTTTTATTATTGTGCAGTGGCTGTTCATAACTACTCTAGGACATTAGGGGGACAAAGAGACAGAGAATAAAAGACTAAAAGAACCTTAAACTTCACCATGCTGTGGTTCAAGATTTGAGGGACCCAGAAAACAGACTGCTAACCAGGGACTCTTGAAAAATAAAACGTCAAAGAGTGTCACTGGGTGGGTGGCTTGCAAAAGGAACTGCAGGGTTTTGCTCAGGCAGACCGGGTATTGTGGTTCACCTTTGGGGTCAGTTCTCTGTTTTGCAAGAGGCAGCAAAAGAACTGGGTTTGAGGAGGCATCATCAAACAGGGGATACAACTGACAAGCCAGCCAAGGAGCCCAGAAGGACAAGGAGGCTTGGTGAGTTTTCCCTTCATGTGAGGGGGAGGGGCAAAAGTTTTGTTCAAATTTCAGTGCATCCTGTGGCCACCCAAGGGACCCGAAAGTCGTGTCCCCTTCAAACAGACTAAGCTCCCTAGGAACTGTGCCTGGAACCTGTCTTGGGATCTGAACCAGGCAGCAGTGCTCTCTGCCCTTGCTACAATGTGTGGTCCACAGATCACGGCATTCAACAGCACCTGGGGAATTCGTTAGAAATGCAGGATTTCAGCCCCACCCAAGACCCACTCCACAAACTCAGAACTCACATCGTACGAATCCTGGGTGATTCATACGCCATATGGTTCCAGAAGCACTGTTCAGAACAGGCTACATAATTTAAGGGGCTCAGGCTGCACAACAGTTAAGCACTCAGCTGCTAACTGAAAGGTTGGCAATTCGAACCCATCCGGTGGCTGCATAGGAGAAAGACAGATTACCCAATAATGCAAGGTACGCACGGGCTTAATTGTGCTTACTTACTAATCTGTAGTTCACAATTTCACCTGATTTTTTTTTTTACCACATCAAAGATGTGGTGCAACCCATGTGAAATTGTGCACTACAGATTAGTAAGTAAGCACAAGTAAGCCCATGTATACCTTGCTTAATGTAAGCCTGTGATCATTAACGTTGTGTGTCAACTTGGCTGGGCCATGATTCTCAATGGTTTGGCAGTAGTATAATGATTTAATTACCTGCATGAAGAGATCTGATATAATGTGATCACCTCCAGGATGGGATCTGCTGTGAGTAGCCAATCAGCTGACAGGGAGTTTCCTTGGGGGTGTGGCCTGCATCCAATATAGGTGAACATTCTGGCAAGGCTCGTGGATTCTGCAGCTGGCTCCTGTTCATCTGACCTCTGGTTCTTGGGACTTAAGCTAGCAGTTTACCTGCTGTCTGACCTGCCAATCTTGGGTTCACCAGCCCCTGTGGCTCTGTGAATCAGGAGAAGCCTCTAACCCAACTCATGGACTTGGGATTCTCTAGCTTCTACAACCGCGTGAGCCATTTCCTTGATATAAATCTCTCTCTATTTATACGCTGCACTGGTTTTGCTTCTCTAGAGAACCCAGCCTAAGACAAAGCCTATGCATACCTTGCTTACTGGGTAATCTGCCCTGCCTGGTGGTCTGCTTCCATAAGGATTACAGCGTAGAAAACCCTATGGGGCAGTTCTTCTCTGTCACATGGGGTCACTATGAGTCGAAATCGACTTGATGGCACCTAACAACAACAGTACAAAATAAAAACGTGGGGCCCCTTACTCAAAAATAAAGAATTTCAAGACGGCAACAGCAGAGCATTAAACCAAGTGCGGGGCCTGTCTGAGCCTGGGGCCCTGTGTGGCCACGCAGGTCAGTGCCCACAACACTGGCCCTGACACTGTCCTAGTGGAGAGGCTGCATTTCAAAAAGTCACCAGTAAACTGCTCCGAGCGTCAAGCTAGAGGCTTTTCGACTAGGTTAGCATTTTCAAAGCCAAGGATGAAAACCCGAGTGCATTTCCCTAATTAGAGCTATAAATACGCCAGGGTGTTTCAAAGGTTCTACCCTCACAATCAGAAGGCATTTCGAGGTGTGAAAATGCCAGCTCAGCCTAGAGGCTTCCAGTACAAACTATGAAGAGAAGAAAAAGGCCGTCTCCAAGTCACAAATCCAGGACGCATGTCTGCGGCAGCCTGCAAAAAGGAGCCAGAACATAGGTACTTCCCGTCCCTTTTCCCACGGCAGTCCGCTCCCAGGAGGCGTGGCCTCAGGAGGGGCCCCACTGTCCTCCTGGCAGACCCTGTAAACTTGTCTTTGACAAGTAGCTGGGTGCAATGTCTACACTCCCATGTGGACACAGGCGACATGACAAACTGTGAGCCTCCGAACACAAGGTCAAGTGTATACAGTCCTGTGTCAGGATTGCATTTGAGCAAAGACACTGACCAGCCATTTATCTAATGTCACATCATCTAGATTACGTTCAAAATCATCAATGTATTGGTGTTTTAAATAACTGGCATGGTGTGGTGCAAAGGTTAATGTGCTCGGCTGCCAAAGGAAGGTTGGAGATTTGAGCCCACCCAGAGGTGCCTCCAAAAAAGAAAAAAAAAAAGCCTGGCAATCTACTTCTAAAAAAATCAGCCATTGAAAACCCTATGGAGCCCAGTTCTACTCTGACACACACAAGGTTGCCATGAGCTGAAGTGGAGTCAACTCCATGGCAACTGGGGGAAAAAAAAAACCAAACCAAACCCATTGCTGTTGAGTTGATTCTGAGTCATAGTGACCCTATAGGGACAGAGTAGAACTGCCCCACAGGGTTTCCAAGGATCGGCTGGTGGATTTGAACTGCTGACCTTTTGGTTAGCAGCTGAGCTCTTAACCACTGTGCCACCAGGGCTCCAAGCGGGGAAGTCTCACCAAATTCATAAAATGAAATCTGAATTACATGTTTTATATCGAACAGTTTTATTACTTTAAGTCCATGTAGAGGTTTAGGTGTGTGACAAGTCTTGTGCAGGTAAGAGACTTGGGGAATCTTTAAGAAAGAGATGGAAATCATTTATGATTATACTTAGCGTATCAGTCACCATATGCAGATGGCAGATATTTATAGTTTTGGAAAAGCCTGTTCATTCTCCTATGCTGTGACATCTTGTTTACCCTTTCGTTCGCTTCGCAGACTCTGTCCTCATAATTTCCACCAAAGTAAACCTCAACCTAGTTTCTGCAATATATCACACATTTCAAATGGCTGCGTTTAAGTAAATTCTTGATATGTTATCATGTCAGTCTTCCTGCTGTATCCCAGGCTCTTAAAACCCTTTCCAAAGGGGCCTGCATGCACCCGTCTGATACTCTCTTTTTGAAGAAAAGACGGCAGAAATGTCGAGGTTGTTCCTTTGGTACTTGCCTAAGCGTCCTGGGCCCAGGCTCCCCAAGCCCATCTCTACCTCCCTTTACTGGTCAGTGATCTCCCTAAAGACAGCCAAGGGCTTCACGAGGAGGCCCTGGTGAAAAGCGAGGCTGCCTCAGAAGCCTCCACACCATGTAATTACAGAGCAAACGGCAGGCCTTCTGCACAGACGCCAGGAACCGCGTGCCATGCCGCGTGTGGCTCTTCCACGGAGCGTGGCCCGCAGCTGTGTCACAGGAGAGGGGAAGGCGGGGCCTTGTTTTCCTCCTGTATCTCCCAGGCTGGACTCAAACTTGGCCTTGGCCACAGAGGCGCGAACCTTACAGCTTCTTGGCAATTTACTGGTTTTCGCACTTCTGTTTTTAAAACCCTTGGAAACCAGTAAACCAGGGGGTCAGGATGGTGGGATGAGTGTCTTTCCAGAGTCCCAGGCAGGCAGAGGCCCCATCCTGGCAGAAATCCCAGGGCAACTGTGAGGCCAAAATGCCCCACCAGTGCCCGCTCTGCAAACCTGCTCCTCCTCAGATGGTAAAAATAGAAGCCCAACCCTCACCGTCTGTCACACGTGAGGACAAAGTACATCCTAGCCTCGGGGCCCCCAAGGTTGGGACATGATCCCCCTGCTTTGTGTGTGTACTGAAGCCTTTCACAGACGGGATCTGTCAGCTGGGTCCCTGGGAAGCCGCCTCAGAGACGGGGATCAGCAGGCAGGAGGTTCGTTAGGGAGAATTCTTGGGATCCACAGCTATATGGAAAAGACGGGAAGGCGGCAGGAACAGGCAGATGGGGAAGTCGAGCTGCAAGGCCAGCTCAGCCAGAGCTCAGAGGACCCTCCGGCGCTCTGAAGCTGGGGTGACCCCTCAGAACTGCTGAGTGGCCACAGAAGGGTCAGGCCTTTACACCCCTTCAGTCAGTCATTGGGTGTGGTCGCCTGAGGAAGGGGCAGGACCTGGGGTGAGGGGTCCTCTCCAGCTCTGGCACCCCATGGGCAGCTCTGTGGGCAGCATCTCAGCACCTGAGGGAGTGAGTCCTTCCTTCCTGAAGGGTGATCTGGATGCCCCATTATAACACCCATCACAGCATCTTATTTTTTTTTCAGTATTCAAACTTTCAAAAAAATTGAGGTGAAATTCATAGAACAAAATCATAAACGTAACCATTTTAAAGTGTACAATTTAGTGTATTCACAATGTTGTGCAGGTATCACCTATATCAAGTTTCAAAACTTTTTCATCACCCGAAAGACGACCGTGTGCCCACTAAGCACTCACTCCCCATTCTCCCCGCTCCTTGCCCCGAGCCCCGGCACCAAAACTCTGCTTCCGGTCTCTATGGATTAACTTCCGGGTATTTCATATAAACGCAATCATATACTATGTGACCTTTCGTGTCTTCCTTCTTTCACTTAGACCATGTTTTTGAGGTTCATCCATGTTGTAGTATCTATGCCTACTTCATTCCTTTTCATTCATTTTGGTGGGGGAGGCAGGCTAGAAACCGAGGCAAACCACAGCCAGCGCTACAGAGATCTGCACTACAGGGACAAACCCGAGGAAAGAGGCCCATCTCCGTGGTGTTATGGGTGACATGTATGAACAACTGTTTGTACCATAATCCAGGGTCAAACTTCATCCAAGGCACATTCGCCAGCTGAAAACACTTCCTGTTAAACCCTAATCCAGAGAGTAAAGCCAGCCCTCGCAGAAGGGGGGATGAGAGGGTGGGTGGACACCTCCTCTGGCTCATCTAGACACTGCATGGCGTCCTCGTAGGGATTTATTCTTTCTGGGCAACAAACACGGGCCTGGCACACAGTGGGGCATGAGGAACTGTGATGAATGAATGAATGAATGAATGAATGGGAGGGGACATTGGAGAAGGAGAGGAACAAGAGCAGTCATCTAGGAGCATGAAAACAGAGGCATATGTGAAGTCCTTTGCACAATTTTTTCCCTTTAAATATGACAAGGAGTGAGAGTCCCTCTTTTTCTTTAGGACCGTGAGCAGTGAGCCATGCGTCCCACCACAAGGAACAAGCTCTGGAGCCCAAGCTCACGTGATCAGCGCTTGGGTGGAAGTGAACAGAAGCGGAGCCCCTGCTGTGCTGCTCACGGCCTGCCTGGCCCTGTGGGCCCAGGTGTGGGTGTCCAGAGCATCTGGGTCTGCTGCGGGGAGCTCTGGGTGGGCCAAGGAGGAGACAGGAAAGGGGAGTTGGTGGTCTCTTGTTCTTCACTCGGGAGTGATTGTACTTCCCCCTTCCTCCTGCTTCCCTCCAGCCACCCAGGAGCCCCCAAGGGCAGGCAAACTCAGGCCCCCAGGTGGAACACCTGGCTGTGGGTGAGGGTTTGTCCTCAGGGAGAGGGAAACAGCTGGTAGAGCCAAAGGTGGCAAGTAGCGCCCCCTCCCCTATTCTATATAGAGGGAAGTCTGACGGAGGGTGGGTCAGTGCTGGGGAGGTCTGTGTCCAAAACAGCCTGCGATCACTTCTTTCATTCCATTGCTTCACTAATGCCAAGTGAGGGTGTGACTGGTCCTGGGGTGAAAGGGGAGGACACTTTGGAGTCCAGGACAATGGGACAGTGGTGAGTCAGGTAGACCTGCACAGGCAAGGGGTGGATGGTGTGGGCAAGGCAGGCAGCTTAAGGCACCAAGCCACCCAGAGAGAGACAGGAGCAGCTGGCACCCAAGAGGCAGGAGAGAGGGTTAGGCTTGGTTCTCCAATCCCCTGCCTCTCGCTTCTCTCTACCTGAAGTTTGGGGTGGACCTCTGTGGTGGAGGGAGCTGCTGTAGCCGCCCTTGACCCATAGAAGCCTCTGCAGCTGTAAACAGGTGCTTGCTCAAATTCCTTCCAACAGAACCTCCTACAGATGGGGAGGAAGAGAGGAGCAGTAATGTGGGGTGCAGGAAAGAGACCATTCTGCAAAGAGCTGTAAGCTCCCAGGCAGTCTCCACTGTGGTGCGAACACACACACATGCACACACATGTGTGCATGCAGTACAGTACACCCACATGTGCACACATGCATGCAGAGGCACAAACACGCACACACATGCATCAGTGCACACAATGCACACACACATACAGGGCACCCCCATGCACACACACACACACACACCAATAAGCACACAATGCACTCATGCATAGTGTACCACATGCACACACACACATGCATCAATATGCACACACGCATGCATTATACCCACATGTACACACATACACGCATGTACACACGCACACACACATGCTTACCTGTACACACATGTGCCCACTCACCCCTCGATTACTGGGGCCAGCAGACCCCATACACTCCTGCTTGCGTGGAAGGGGGTTGCCTCGCCAGGCTGCATCCCTGTGAAGTGAGTGTCAGAGGCCAAGACTGACCTGAGGTGGTTTTCCCAATTCTTTCCCATTGGGTCAAGGAGGGAAGGGGATGCTTTCTGACAGAAGGGAAAAAAGGAAGGAGGGAAGAGAAAGGAGGGAGGTTACCTACAGCAGCTTGGGAAGGGCCTGGACCGCAGCCAAGGCCTGGCTGCTACCTGAGGAGACCAGATGGAGTGGACACTCCTGCCTACAACCTCCACAATGGCCCAGCTCTCTGAATTCAGCTCCAAGGTTTACATCCCTGGCTACTGTCTCCTTCTAGATTCTGCAGCTTCTGTCTCAGCTGAAATCTGAAGAGGAGGTCAATTTCTCGGTCTCTCAGAATTCCATAAACAAGAGGCCTCGGATCCTGGAAGAAGCAGAGAGCTCTTCCCCTGCTTCCTTCTTAAGGCTCCAAGGTCATAAAATGGTTGCTGTGGGGATCCGTTCATTTGTAGAGTAACAATCTTCGGAAAAATAATGATTCGCAAGTTCTTCCAGGAGGGACAGAATCAGTCCTTGAGGACCATATGACGTAATAGGATTTAAAAAAAGGAATGATGACTGACTTTAGTTTGTGTATTTTTCCTTTTTTTCTCTTCAATCCTTGTGCCTGGATGAGGCTCACCCATGGCTCCCTGAGAGCCTCATTCTACACAGGTGTCATAGTTGGTACCTGAGCCTCCGTCCGCCTCCTTGCAACGTCTGAGGGCAGGTGCTAAAAATGACGTTGGGAATGTCCAGCTGGCTCACCCAGGGAGTCACTGCACTAACTGTCAGAGTCTCCACAGAGGCTTGTCATGACCATTTCTGGGCCTGGCCTGTTGGAATGGATGGTGGATGGAATTATTAACCTGAGGATGCCACAGAGCCTTTGCACATTGATCTGCATTATGACTAGCTGGGCAGAGGGTTTTCCCCACATGACCTCGCTATGGGAAGAAGGCAAGAAGAGGGGAGTGACCCAAGACCCCATTCTAAGGAAGCAGCAGACTTAGGCTCAGAAGCCAGGCCTTCTAAGCAGCTGTGGCCAGCAGAACAGAAGACAGGAGGAATATTTTCACGAATAAACGTATTTTCTAATAATGGGCAGAGAAGAGCAAGTTGGCTGGTGAGACCAACATGGAGAAAGAATAAGAGGGTGCTAAAATTAGAGTGACATCTGATTGATAATGAGCCTTCTTTCCTTTTGGAAAGAATACTGCAGCTGTGTGACCTGGAGACACTCTTCCTCTCTGGGTTCAGCTGTCTCACTGCAAAAGGAAGGGGCTGGGCTACAATGGGCATGGGTCCTGCTATGGATTGAATTGTGTCCCCCCATAAAAGATACGCTGAAGTGCTAACCCCCTGTACCTATGAACGTGACCTTGTTTGAAGAAAGGGTTTTTCTTTGCAGATGTTATCAGTTAAATTAGTGAGATCGTACGGGAGAGGGAGGGTCCTAATCCCTTCTGAGTGTGTCTTATAAAGGGGATAACAGACCCTGAGACAGAGTCACACAGGAGGGAGACACCATATGACGATAAAAGCAGTGAAGGAACGCAAAGGATTGGTGGCAGCCACTAGAAGCTAGGAGAGAGGCATGAAGAGTTCCGCTCTCAAAGCCCTCAGAAGGAATTGACATGGCTGATACCCTGATCTGGACTTCTAGCCTTCAGAACCATGAGACAATAAATTTATGCCCTCTAAGTCCACGCACTTTGTGGTACTTTGTTATGGCGGCCCAAGGACACGCAGAAGGCCCCTTCCGGCTCTGACTTGCCTGGATACAATGCCAGTGTGGAAATACTAGTGGACAATGAATAATACTATCCATGCTAATTTCAGTACTCAAGGACTCCCTGTGGCCCACTGCAGCAAGCCCAAACTCCTTTGCCTGAAATTCAAGGCTCTGTGTAATCTGGTCACAGCCCATCTTTCCAGTCTTCTGTTTTTTTAATTCCTGTGCATGACTTGTTGCATCAGCGTACCCAGCCTCCACGACCTTGTTCATACCCCTTACCTGCAAAGCACACCACCTGCCACCCCAATGTCCAGGTCTGAAAAAGCCTAGTTAGTCCTTTGGCTCTCAGTTAAGACATCACCTCCTTCAGAAATCCCTTCTGGAACCCTGAGTTTGGGGGCGCTATCTTTGCAATGCTGGGTCATCATCAGTGCCATCACCTGAACACAGGTTGTAACTACCTAGTCACTCAATTCAACAAGCACGACTGAATGCTTAGCGTGTGCTGTGACAATGACACATTCAGACACAGTTCTGCCCTCATGGAGGGGGAGAGAGGGACACTGATCCAATAATCAGGTTCATTAATGTGTCATTACAAACACAGAAGTGTGAAGAAGGAGAACACAGCTCCCTGAGAGCCTGCCTGGGGGTGGGGAAGGATGGACTTGGGGGGAGAGGGTGGGGCATGGAAGGGAGATGTTCCAGGGCTGGGAGGAGCATGTGTGAACTCAGAGAAGGGCTGGATGAGAGCCAGAGCAAGGGGAGTGCTCCCACAGAAGGGGATTGTGGGGAGGTGAGCAGCTGAGGTGGGTGAGCAGAGGCCCACCCTCAGGGCCAAGGGGTGGGGGAGTTTTGTCTTAATCAGAAAAGCCATCTGGGGAGGCTTTGAGTAGCCTTAAAGAGGGGAATGACCGATCGAATTTGTGTTTCAGAACAATTATCCCAGCTGCTGTGCAGAGAATGGCTGGCTGGGAATCACTGAGGGTTTGCCAAGAGCCCACACCTGGGCCCCACCTCCAAAGACCCCAATTCAGTTGGTTTGCAGGGAGGCAAAGCTATAGGATGGCCCAACAGGAGACTCTCCAGAGGTCCAGACAGGGTATGAGAGTAGCTCGGACAGGAAGCAGGATGCAGATGGGCTTGGGGGACATTTAGGAGATTAAATCGACAAGGTTTGACACATCCAAACTTCCTGAGGGACCAAATTACTGGGCTAAGGGCTGCGGATCATGGTCTTGGGATCTAGCTCGATTGCCTAACATAGTTTATAAAGAAAATGTTCTACATCCTACTTCGGTGAGTAGCATCTGGGGTCTTAAAAGCTTGTGAGCGGCCATCTAAGATACTCAACTGGTCCCACCCTGTCTGGACCACGGGAGAATGAAGAAAATCAAAGACACAAGGGAACGATTAGTCCAGAGGACTAACGGACCACAACTACCACAGCCTCCACCAGACTGAGTCTAGCACAACTAGATGGTGCCTGGCTATCACCACCGACTCCTCTGACAGGGATCACTATAGAGGGTCCTGGACAGAGCTGGAGAAAAATGTAGAACAAAACTCTAAAAAAAAAAAGACTGGACTTTCTTGTCTGACAGAAACTGGAGAAACCCTGAGAGTATGGCCCCCGGACACCCTTGTAGCTCAGTAATGAAGTCACTCCTGAGGTTCACCCTTCAGCCAAAGATTAGACAGGCCCATAAAACAAAATGAGACTAAATGGGCACACCAGCCCAGGGCCAAGGATGAGAAGCCAGGAGGAGACAGGAAAGTTGGAAATGGGGAACCCATGGTCGAGAAGGAACGGTGTTGACATGTTGTGGGGTTGGTAACCAATGTCACGAAACAATCTGTGTATTGTTTAATGAGAAACTAGTTTGCTCTGTAAACCTTCATCTAAAGTACAATTTTAAAAAATCAACTAAATCGACAACGTTTGGCAATTGGTTACCAGGGAGAGATGAAGAAGAAGGGAGCCTCAAGGTGGACCCCGACTTTCTGGCTTGTGCAAGTAGACAGAGAGGGTTGCCATTTACTGAGGAGGAGAGCGTGGGAGGAGACCACGTGCTGCAAGGGCGGGGATCCCAGGGGACAGGACGCCCACCCTCTTCCCCAAGCCATGGATATCGTTTCTGAGTCTGTGTGCCTGTGCAAGAAAGGAGGAGGAAGTGCTTGCCCTAGGACCCAGTCCAGCGGGTTGCTGGTCTACTAAGCAAAGGCCACGGTGGTTGGGGAGTTGGTGGATGGGGAGCTGGGTTGGCTGGTGGGGCCGAGGCCGGGGAGCCCCCTCTCTGCCCGGCCGCCTCCGTTTGTGGGTGAGGGCGCTGCCAGCCCTCCTTGCTGTGCCTCTGATGGAGATTCGAGAAGGCCCAGAGGAAGGGAGCGCACAGGCTGACAGAAACGAAGGCCGCCATGTGGTAAGAGAGTCTGCGGCTAATCTGCACGCAGCATTTCTGAAGCCCAGGCAGCGACTGCGCTAAGCCATCCCAAGGCCGTCGGCGGGTGTCAGGGGGGCTCTTACCTGCCTCCAGACCAGCAGGCAACTCTGAGGGAAAATTAAGAACTGGGGTTCAGGCAGTGAGCTGCGGGCAGTAATGGGCTCCTGGGGGGGTGGCAGCTTGCAGCCCCTGCCCTTTCATGGGACAGATGAACAGGCAATCAGCTTGCTCAGTTCCCTGGCAGGGATTTGCAGACAACCTGCCACATCCATTCCTTTCAGCTACTTGATGCGGGACAGAGGCCCCACCTGGAGTGGGAGGGACCCATCCGAGGTCTTTTTTTGGGTGGCTAATTTTGTGACCTTGGATAAGTCACTTATCTCACCAGATCCTGGGCTGACGAAGGAGGAATAAGAGCGGACCTTCCCTCTCTCTAGGTGCTCGCAGGCTCTCTTGGGGTGAGACAGGCCCAGAGTAAAGGGCAACACCCCTGCCCGGGCCAAGTTTCCTGCAAGGGGGGTGGGGAGAGGGAGAGGAGGAAGGGGGGGAGGAGGAGGAGGAAGAGGGGGTGGTGGGGAGGGCAGAAGAGGAGAAAAGGGGAGGGAACAGAGGGAAGAGGAGGTGGGAGAAACCTGTCCCCTGTCTTTGTCCCCCCTCCACGACAGAGGGGAGACTGCCCCGCCTCCTCAGCTCAGCGCCCTCACCCCAACATCCCTTTGTCTTCATTTACAGGCAGAAGTGTCATTGTGTTTTTACCACAATTACTTTAACGAAAACTCTGTGGTTTAAGGCTTTTTCGTTTTTTACATTTTACGGCCATATGAGAAGCTACAGTGACCACACTAATACATACACTTTTTTTTTATTGTACTTCAGCTGAAGGCCCACAGGACAAATAGCTTCTCATGAAACAGTAGTGCACATAGTGTTTTATGACATTGGTTAACAACCCCACAACATGTCAACCCTCTCCCTTCTTGACCTTTTTTTTTTTTTTGGTGAAAATATACCTAGCCAAAGATACACCATTTCAAAAATTTCTACATGCACAGTTCAGTGACATCGACTACGCTCTTCCAATTGTGCTGCTATTCTCACTTTAGATGAAGGCTTACAGAACAAAATAGTTTCTCATTTAACAGTTACTACACATGTTGCCCTATGACAATGGTTAACAACCTCACAACACATCAACACTATCCTTACTCAACCTTGGGTTCCCTATCATCAGCTTCCTAGTCCCCTTCTGCCTTCTGGCCCTTGTCCCTGGACTGCTGTACCTCATTAGTCCCATTTGGTTTTATGGGGCTGTCCACTCCCCGGCTGAACGGTGAATCTCGGAGATAACTTCACCACTGAGCTAAAAGGGTGTCTGGGGGCCATACTCTTGGGGTTTCTCCAGTCTCCTTTAGGCCAGTAAATCTGGTCTTCTTTTTGTGAGTTAGAATTTTGTTCTACATCCTTCTCCAGCTCTGTCCAGAACCCTCTGTTGTGATCCTGGTCAGAACAGTCAGTGGTGGTAGCCGGGCACCATCTAGCTGTACTGGACTCAGTCCGGTGGAGGCCGTGGTAGCTGTGGTCCATTAGTCCTTCGGACTAATCTTTTCCTTGTATCCTGTTCTCTTCATTCTCTCCTGATCCCGAAGGGATGAGACCAGTGGAGTATCTTAGATGGCTGCTCAGAGGCTTTTAAGACCCCCGACACCACTCACCAAGGTAGAATGTAGAACATTGTCTTTGTAAACTGTGTTATGCCAATTGAGCTAGATGTTCCCCGAGACCATGGTCCCAACAGCCCTCCACCCAGCAATTCAGTCCCTCAGGGAGTTTGGATGTGTCTATGGAGCTTCCATGACCTTTCCTTGTACAAGTTGTGCTGGTTTCCCCTGTATTGTGTACTGTCTCACCCTTCACCCAAGATACTACTTATCTATTGCCTATTTAGTATTTCCCCCCCACCCCTCCCATCCCTGGTAACCAACAAAGATTGTTACATTTTGTGTGTGAACTTTTTCATGTGTTTTTACCATAGAGGTCTCATACAGTATTTGACCTTTTGTGATTGACTTATTTTACTCAGCATAATGTCCTCCAGTTTCATCCATGTTATGAGATGGTTCACAGATTCATCGTTGTTCTTTCTCATTGCATAGTACTCCATTGTGTGTATGTACCATAGTTTATCCATTCATCTGTTGATGGGCATCTAGGTTGTTTCCATCGTTTTGCTGTTGTGAACAATACTGCCATGAACATAGGTGTGCATATGTCTATTCGAGTGACGACTCTTATTTCTCTAGGATATATTCCTAGGAGTGGGATTGCTGGATCGAATGGTATGTCCGTTTCTAGCTTTCTGAGGAAGCGCCATATCATTTTCCTAATGCATACAATTTTGAGTGCTTTATTCAAAACGTTTCTGTCTTACTTCTCCTCCATCCCATTACCTGTGTCCACACCCTGGTACCTGTTGTTGAAAGTTTTTCTATCTTTCTCCTTGTTCATTCAAACATTCCCAGATAAAGGGTATCACTCCTATGTTGTCATGTTTCACAAACACTACACCATGCTATCTACAATTCTCGGCGCTTGCTTTGCTCCCTTAACAATAAATACATCCTGAAAATCCCTCCAGGTGAGTAGGTGCAAATCTTACTCTCTTTGATGGCTGCGTAATACTCCCTGGTATAGGCTAGTAAGAAAGGCACCCTGGTGGCACAGTGGTTAAGCGCTCGGCTGCTAACTGAAAGGTCAGTAGTTGTGCTGCTGGGGTCTTCTGCCCAACCTGGGTAGTCCCATGAGGTTCTTGCCTTCTACTGACCAAGAACAGCCAGGAGAGGCTCAAGTTTTCTTCAGGAACAAAGCTTTATTGAGCAAATCAGCTCGAGGGCGGAGACAAAGAGGGACCAGCAACGCCAGCCTTTGTCTCCCTGAAGAAAGGATTGGCTGGGCTTATAAAGGTTTTTAGGCAGGAAAAGGCATCATCTTTATTCATGAAAGAGGCGGGGTTATGAAGATTAGGTGTGCAGGCAAGAGGTAATTCAAGATGGAACCTGTAACAAAGGCTCCTGGGGCCAGATGGCAGAACTTATTATGGGGTGCCGTGCCTGCGCAGTCCCCCCTGTGGTGCCAGCTGGATTCCTCTCACAGGTCTGTCGGTCACCTTGTGGATGTCTGCGCATGCTCCAGGGATCACATCGGGCCAGTTCTTCTGAAAAACATCTTATCAAGGAAGTACATTTAGAGCTGGGTGGTTCTTTCTTCCTTTATTGCATGTTCCAAGATATGGGTTTTGTGCCATTAGTTAAGCACGTTTTTAGTTCAGGGTTCTTGCCTAGGGGCTTAGTCCCTTTTTCACTTCCCTGTCTCAGTTGGAACCCACCAGCCACTCCACAGGAAAAAGATATGGCAGTAAAGATGACAGCCTTGGAAACCCTATGGGGCAGTTCTAGTCTGCTCTGTAGGATCGCTATGAGTCAGGATCAACTGGACAGCAATAAGTTTGGTTCAGAGCACTCCTACACAGCCAAGACATTTTTTCTTTTTTTAATGGTAAAATAGAATATTTTATGTCTGAAGTTTTAATGAATTCTTTTTACCTGGCAGGGAGCTAAAATACCAGTATGGTTCAGACACCAGCCTTGGCAGCCCTGTGTGGGTGAGGATGTTCTTACAGAAAAAGAAACAGCCTCCGCCCCCAGGAGCTTGCTCTCCTGCGGGATGAGCGTGGGCACTGAACCTCACTGCCCTGCGGCCTGTGCCGGCCCCGCGGGAGCACGCTGAGCCCTGCGCCTCAGGAGTAAGGACTTGAGTTAAACCCATGGGGAGAGGGGAAGTGTGGGGGTCGGGAATGACTTGATGTGGGTGGCTAACACGCGAAGCTAAGTAGGAAGAATGGGGGTGTCTCAAAAGGTGGGTTGAACAGCCGCCTCTTTCCTCCTGGCTTTTCCCCAGGAATTTTCATGGCCTAAGGTGATCTTCGGCCTTTCGTTTCTCCTCGTGGTAGGTTGAGCCACTGGCCTCTTGCTTTTCTAACTGCAGAGCGGATGAAAGTCCGAGATTTCAATCAAAAGCTTAAGAAAATAATAATCCTGGGTTGCCCTAATTCTTTCCTGGAAATACCTCACACGGACAGAAATTGTCTTTAAGCTCCTTTTCTTTTCTTTCATGCTTTAAATTTTTTCTTAATTAAAAAGTTGTTTACCTAATGTGGGCTCCAAAATGCTTATTGATTTTAACTTATCTTCTTGTTTCTGTTTTCCTTATCTTAACCAGTGACTTGATAAGTCTGTAACTCTCTATTCCTGTCTTAAAATGATCCTTGTCTCTATCATCAATGGACCATAATAATGAGCTTTATAACCAGCCCGTTCCTATTCCCACGGATACAAGTAGTGTTAGTAGCAAGGAGAAATCACAGAGCCCCTAAATTGGCTGCTTGTCCCTACCAGAGATTGAGGATTTTTTTCCCCTCAGAATAACATTTCCATTTCACTCAACTCTACTGGCTTTCCGTGACAACATTAAACATTTAGCTTAGGCCAGAAAAATTTGTAGATTATGTGCGTATTCCAAAGTGCCCAGTTCAATTTGCTGTGGGAAAAAAAAGGTAGCCAAACTGACACATCCTTGAAACCCAGCAACTGTTGATTGACAAAACTTTTATCCCATCACTATAGGCGCCCGAGTGTAATACCTAGTCTGAGAATGCCTCTGAGATGTGATGCCCAGTGACTTGGACCTTTGAGCCCAGAAGGACTGTGGTAGAATTAAACCTGACTCAACAAATGCGGTCCCTGGGAAGGAGCCCAGTGTTAAATTTACCGTTAATGCCAGAGTCAGTTTGCTAAGTGGTCATCTGCTTGTGGTTCCAGAGGACCTGTGGGTAAATTCCAGACAACTTCCCGGGCAGAAGGCAGCTTGAACATGAGGTCACAAGATCTTGGTCAAGGCAACTTTGGGTGACCATCTCACAGTACATAAAAAGTATTTTCAAACAACCTAGGTGCCCGTCAACGGAAGAAGGGATTAACAAATTATGGTATATCCACACAATGGAATACTACGCAACTATAAAGAACAATGATGAAGCCGTGAAAAATAACATGGAGGAAGCTGGAGGTCATTATACTGAGTGAATTTAGGCAGTCACAGAAGGACAAATACTGTATAAGACCACTATTATGAGAACTCAAGAAAAGGTTTAAACACAGAAGAAAACATTCTTTGATGGTTACGAGGGTGGGGAGGGAGAGTGAGGGTTATTCACTAACTAGATAGTAGGTAAGAATCATCTTAGGTGAAGGGAAGGACAGCAGCACACAGTAGAGGAAGTCAGCACAACTGGACTAAACCAAAGCTAAGAAGTATCCTGAATACAATCAAACACTTTGAGGGACAGAGAAGCAGGGGCGGGGGTCTGGGGACCATGCTTTCAGGGGACATCTAGGTCAATTGGCATAACGAAGCTTATTAAGAAAATGTCCTGCATCCTACTTTGGTGAGTGGCATCTGGGTCTTAAAAGCTTGCAAACGGCCATCTAAGATGCATCAATGGGTCCCAACCACCTGGAGTAAAGGAGAATGAAGAACACCAAAGACACAAGGAAAGTGTTAGCCCCAGAGACAGAAAGGGCCACATAAACCAGAGACTTCATCAGCCTGAGACCAAAAGAACTAGATGGCGCCTGGCTACCACCAATGACCACCCTGACAGGGAACACAACAGAGAGTCC
This sequence comes from Dugong dugon, assembly GCA_030035585.1. NCBI lineage: Eukaryota > Metazoa > Chordata > Mammalia > Sirenia > Dugongidae > Dugong > Dugong dugon. The sequence goes on from CM057482.1 coordinate 3,011,596, forward strand.
CAGATGGAGCGCGAGAAAGGTGGGGTACAGAATTCAAATTCTAGTAAGAAGACCAGACTTAATGGTCTGACTGAGACTGGAGGAACCCCGGAAAGCATGGCCCCTGGATTCTCTATCAGCCCAGAACTAAAACAATTTCTGAGGCCAACTCTTCAGATGGGGATTGGACTGGACTGTGGGACATAAAGTGATACTCATGAGGAGTGTTCCTCTTAGCTCAAGTAGATACAAGAAACTAAACGGGCAGCTTCTGTCTGGAGGTGAGACAGGAAGGCAGAGAGGGTTGGGAGCTGGTTAAATGGACATGGGGAATCGGGTGGAAAGGAGGAGTGTGCTGTCACAGTACAGGGAGAGCAATTAGGGTCACGTAACAATGTATGTATAGATTTTTGTATGGGAAAAATTTTTTTTTTTTAAAAAGTATTTTCAGAGACAGGATGCCATTTTGGTGTGTTGTTGGTTAGTTCCCATCAAGTAGATTCTGACTCATGGTGACCCTGTGTGTGCACAGTAGAACTGCTCCATAGGGTTTTCAAGGTTGTGACCTTTTGGAAGCAGATTGCCAGGCCTGTCTCCTAAGGCGCTGCTGGGTGAGTTCAAGCTGCCAACCTTTCGGCTAGTAGTCAAGCTCTTTAACTGTGCCACCCAGGGACCATATTTTGGTGTGTAAAGCCTTTGAAATCTACACAAAGTGACTTCTTATGTTAAGTCTAGAGGCAGGCTGGCAGGGGGAGGAGACACGATGGCTCCGATGCAGGCGCATGGAGTCCTAGTTTTGCCACAGACATTAACTGAGCTCAGCAATTCAAGTCACTGACGACTCGTCTTAGAGGTGTTTCCAGATTAGACGTTGCACTGTATTGCTCAGTGTAGGAAAACAAGGAATTCTGTCAAACTGCCAGCTGTCAGGCATAAATTAGGCCTCTTTCCTACTTTGCTGAGCCTCAGCTTCCTCATCTGTTAGGTGGAACACTGATTACTGACCCGCCCCTCACCACCCAGGAGTGCAACGTGATAGGATGAGGGCAGAGACGTGAAGTTGCCTGTGAAGTTAGATGTTCTACACAAATAGAAAGCACTAGTGGAAGTCATTTCTAGATTCTTTTTTTTTCTTTGGTTTTAATGAAGAGAAGTTTATTTCCTCATAGTCAAAGGAGGCTGAAAGTCCAAATTCAGTGTGTCAGCTCCAGGGGAGGTCTTTCTCTCTCTGTTGGCCTTCTCATCAATGTTCCCCCTGACTAGGAGCTTCTTTGCTCAGGGACCCCGGACCAAAGGACGCGCTCTGCTCCTGGCACTGCTTTCTTGATGGTATGAGGTCCCCCTGTCTCACTGCTCACTTCTGTCTTTTATATCTCAAGAGATTGCCTCAGGACACAGTCCAGTCTTGTAGATCTGGTCCTGCCTTACTAACACAACTGCCACCCATCCTCCCTCATTAACATCATAGAGGCAGGTTTACAACATACAGGAAAATCACACAATACCAGGAATCACGGCCTAGCCAAACTGATACACACATTTTTGGGGGGACATAATTCAAACCATGACATTCCACTCTTTGGCCCCCAAAAAATCACATCCTTGCAACATGGAAAACATATTCACCCCATCATATCATAGCAAAAGTTTGAATTCCAAGTCCAAAATTCAAAAATTCCTCATCTGTGAAATCTAGAATACAAGTTATTTGCTTCCAAAGGTTCAATGGCAGAACAGGCACAAGCTAGACATTTCCATTACAAATGGGAGAAACTGCAGGGAAAGAAGGCATAACAGGCACCAAGCAAGTTAGCAGAACAGATTACATTAGCCCTTAGGGCTTTGAAAATAATCTTCTGTTCTCTGAGACAATTTACCCAATGGCCCTGCCCTCCAGACTCTAGGTATTGGCCACAGTCTCTGGATTTTGAGTGGAGGCCCCCTCGGCCCTGGGCGTCAGCTCTGCCTTCCAGGCCCACTGGGACAGCAACTCTGCTCCCTTGGCTTTAGGCGCACCATTCTCCTAGTCCATTAGAGTAACAACTCCACCCTTAGAAACACCAGAGGCCACGGCTCCACCCTTTGAAACCGCTGAGGTCATGGCCATACCTTTTGAGACTGAAGCCGGTGGGCTTCTTGTGTCCCTTGTCTCTTCAGTTTCTGCTTCTGTTTCCTGTGGCCTCTTGGCCTTCGGGCCTCACGCCCGCATCTGCCCTGCTGGGACAAGTGTTCCAAAGCTCCGTAGCTCCACTGGTATAAGTGCCTGGAGGCACCCCACTCCGCCAGGAAGCCTCCTGCACACAAGCACTCGGCTCTCTCGCTCCGTGGGTCAGCTCCAGCGCTGTCTTGCCCTGGTCTCCTGGTGCTGCTGCTGTAGGTTCTCTGCTGCTGCTGGTCCTCTGTCACTGCCGCACGTCTATCCATTCACAGTTTTAAAACCGCTTCCACGTTTTAGGTATCTGTTAGAGCAGCACCCCACTCTTGGTACCAAATTCTGTCTTAGTTATCTAGTGCTGCTACAAAAGAAATACCACAAGTGGATGGTTTTAATGAAGAGAAGTTGATTTCCTCACAGTCAAAGTAGGCTAAAAGTCCAAATCCAGGGTGTCAGCTCCAGGGAAAGTCTTTCTCTCTCTGTTGGCCTTCTCATCAATGTTCCCCCAGACTAGGAGCTTCTTTGCACAGGGACCCCAGTCCAAAGGACGTGCTCTGCTCCTGGCGCTGCTTTCTTGATGGTATGAGGTCCCCTCTAGATTCTTTTTGATAAAGCTTTTCAATCATTTCCTATCACAGTTTTAGCAATTTATTGAGCAAGGATGGCAGATGGACCTCTCGGCTTCCTCCTGAAACAGCCCTCCTCATAGTTCCTCAGCTGTGTCTTCAAAGGTCTTCTCTCAGAAGTCTTTCTGGGCAGCCATCTTTCTTAAACCAAAGCAAGGCTCGTGAGTTCCTGGAGGCAGCAAAGTGTGGGACGGTGCTCTAATAAACTCGTGGGATGTAAGTCTTGTGGCTCAAGAGAGAGGAGCTGGGGAACCCTGAGAAGTCAGCAGGTTTGTTCCATTCACAGGCCCAGAGGTGGGGAGCACAGCACGCCATGGGGGGGGGGGGTCATGCATGGTTGCACCTGGGGACAGGGTCACAGCAAGCTGGGATTGTAGGAGAGGGCTTATCATGGCAAGCACGTGGGGTTAGCTAGGTCAAGGGCTTCCTGGGGATGGGCATTTTGAATAACTCTGCAGTCTCAGGGGACATAGTGGCTGTCCCTGTTTTTGGGATCTGGCCCAGGCTAATTGAGATGGATGCATAGTGGCCCAGGAGTGGGGGAACCTAATAAGGGGGGTGGTTGGAGAGTGGACTTAATCAGCGGCCCAAGAAAGGGAACGCACCAGCCTCCAGCCAGGGCCTCAAAACCGGGTCAGACAGCATTGTGAGAAAATAGTACTTCAGGCAGCTTGTGGGACTTTGAGCCACAGAGACCACATATTAGTTATCCATGGACCTTGCTAAGCCTCCATTTTCTCATCTGTAAAATGGACATAATAAAGCTACTTCACTGGGTATCCATGAGGATGAAATAAAAGAACATGGGTGAAAAGGCCTGGCATATCGTAGGAACTGAATATATGTCCTTTTTTTTTTAAAATTGTGGTACAAATATATATAGCAAAACACTTGCCATGTCCACGTTTTTTCTGTATCCAATTCAGTGGTATCAATCACGTTACCACGGGCTATCCTCATTGCTGTCCGTCTCCAGCTTTTTCCAATCGCCCTTGACAGAAGCTCGGTGCCCCCAGGGGAACATTCGTCCCTTTCATTCTCCTTCTTTCTCTTCCAGCCTGAGTAGGTGCCCTGTTTTCTCTCTTTGCAAAGTGTGGTCCAGAAAGCAAACCCGGGCACAGGCCTGTGCGTCCGCCTGGAGAAGCCCCATCAGCAGCTCACGTGCCTTGTTCCAGATCTTTGCACATTTGGAGTCGTGGTGGGGGGACACCTGGATGTATCACTTCATTTTTCACGTTGCGCCTGGACATGTCACATAGCACACAGAGGGTCATGTCACGTGTGCCATCGGCAAGTCAAGAGGCCGCCTTGTGTGGCTCCACTGCCAGCATGATCCGTATAGGTGCTGGCGGCCCCAAGGAAGGAAGATGGACCCCACAGGCCCGAACGGGTGAGGAGTCAGGTAGGTTGCCTGCATCTCAGATGAACTCATGAAAGGCTTCTCTTAAATTCCCCACGTCCTGCTGTCCTCGGAAGATGATGATGTGATGGGGCTGAGATCAGATGAAGCAAATGTTTCCCCAGTCACACGAGCTATTCCTTTTGAATCCGGCTCCCTGGGACAACATGGCCTGCCATCCACACCTGTTACACACCTATCCCGCACCTCCATTCTGCAGGAGAGCAGAGAGAACACAGCACCGATTCACAGGTGTGGTGGGATCATTTCCCTTCTGCACGCCTACCCCTCCCCGGGGCCTGCCTTTCCTCCTGCCGTAGGCTCTCTCTTCATCTGTCTTTTGCCTCTATTTCTGTCTGTCCCTAAGGCTGTCGGTGGGATCGTGGCTCACCTTTGCAGTCAGGTTCCCAAGTATGCTCTGTGGAACACCTGTTCCCCTGAGCTGTGCCTCAAAAAAATGGATTCTGTGCCTAGCCTTGGGGGAATGCCACATGCTCCCCACCCCCGGGGGTTCTTAATTCATACGCTTTGTTAAAAGCTCTGAAAAATCCCATCAGAAATGGTTTAATTTTGCTTAGCTCAGTTTTTCCCAAACTTCTTTCATCATGGACCCTTTCCTATTAACTCCCAAGGAACAGCTATTACAGCGTTGGGTAAGTCACACTTTGAGAAAAGCGGGACGAATAATGTATTATTTGTAAGAATGCTGTGAACTCAAATTCATTAATGAGAAATCTGGCATCAAAGGGGCTATGGAAAAATGTGTGTGCTTTGTTTTAAGGAAAATACTACACTTGTGTAGATCAGAGGTTCCCATCCCCTCTCACCACCAAAGATCCTTTTTAGCTCTTTCCTCTAGGGGTTCCAAGTTTTGAAAGCGCTTATCTACCCAGCAAACTACATTTATTGAATAAAAATTTGTTTCTCCGAGTTTCATTTGTCAAAGACGTATCACTGCCAATTAGCGCTTCTGATGAGTCAAGATAACCGCTGTTACCACACAGAGTTGATATGACTACAACCCAAAGCAAATACACTTAATGTTTTATTTAGTCTGGGAACCTCGTTGAGGTAAATGTATGATTTCCGTTGGGCTTTTTGAAATCTTGAAAATAGTTTGCAGCCCCCCCTCCCCGCCCTCGCTGACTGCACAGAGCGCAGGATGGGTGGGAAGCAGGGCTGTGTATGGAAATCACAGAGGAAACCTGACAGCTGGGAGGGAGGGAGGGAGTGGTCTGGGGCCACACAAGGACTCCTTGGACAGTGAGGGAACTAATCGGCTGTAACCACAGGGAAATCCTGGGGTCCATGGATTAGGGGGTCCAGATCCTGGCCAGAGGCATGGGCATGGTGCACCCCAAATGCGGGCAAGAACCTGGGCGGCAACATCTCTCTGCTGTGGCTTCATTGCCCTACCCCTTCACTCATATATCCAGCAGAGAGCTGAGGAGGTGAGCAGGGGGAAGGGAAGCAGGGGGGCTCTGTGGGGGTGCTGGGTGGAGCCAGGATCCTCTCCCCAAACCTCCATGATACGTTGTTCAATCATGAGCTATCGTGAGGTGAGTGAACTCAATTCCACGGCCGTCTTGTGTGTGATGGAACCCTGGGGGGCTAAGGAATTATAGAGGCACCCATGCTCCATTCTGTGGTATGCTCACCCCTAACCATGAAGGAACCCCTCCCCCAAGGAGCTAGTCGTGGCTTCACAGAACACACTGCTGTGGAAAAGGGGGGCATACGGAGCGAGGTCCCTGTCAGACTGTGTAGACTCAGCACGAGGTTCTGCCTCAGACAACGGATGGCTGTGGTTCCTTAGAAAATTCCCAGAACATGTGAAATGGGATTTGATGTCCTAGAATTCGGCTCCCACCCAACTTCGCAGAAGAGCTGCTGGGTGCAGCTGTGCAGCCCTGTCAGCTGAGGTGAGCCTGGGGGCTCCTGCAGAGGAGAACACTGCTCGGTCCATAGCCTCTGCGGCCCCAGCAGCCTCCTCGGCCGGCCCCCCACCTGTCCTTGACCCGCCTGCCGCAGAAGGTGCTCTCACAGCTTGGAGCCCCTGCTCGGCAAGGGCCTTGACAGAACACATCCAGCCCTGCTCCGTGTCTCTTCCTTCACTAGTCAATACCCAGCGTTTTCCCAAAAGATACAGTCTGTATCTGGCAGAAGCCTGCTTGTAAAAATAAATTCTCCCTGAACATTTTCCAGGCCCATTTTAGAAACAGTTCTGGGTGATGCCTTTACCTGTTTCCAGAGACAAATAGCTCGACCCCTGAGGCCTCTTTCTGTGGAGGAATAGGGACCTGTTCCTGAAAAGAACCCCTACTTTGAACAGGGAGGCTAGGCAGCCCCTCCCCCCACTACCCCCCCTGCGCCCCACTCCCACAGCAAACTGAGGTCTCCCAGTTTGGGGGTGCGTAGGTGGGGTGGAGCTATAGGCCTGGGCCCCAGGGCAACAAAGCTGGGGGAGGGCTTTCCTCTCACCCTGCCCAGGCTCCCCCACAGGTGAAAGCCTTCCTGGGGCTTCTGGAAGTACTGGGAGCTGCAGAGGCTATCATCCCCCCAGCACCCCAGTCATTCACGCAGTGAATAGTCACCGAGCCCCTGAGGGAGGGAGGGGAGAAGGGAGGAGGGAGGGAAGGAAGGTGGCAGGTAGGACCAACCCACGTGACCAAGGTCTAAGTGGTTTCCTGTGCTGGGGAGGTGCCAGGGCCCATGTCCTGAGTGAAGAAGGAGCTGCCACATGATGACTGGGGAGAGGTACAGCCTCCTGTCTCCATTCTTAACCTGGCTGAGTCACGAGCCTGGAACTGCAAGGGCCCCTCCAGGCCACCTCCCGCCTCTTTGTTGCAGAAGTAAGGAAGCCGACACCAGACGGTGCTGTTTGCCCAGGCCTCAGTCCAGGACTGGGTGATTGACAAAGTGCCTGGCCCGAGTGGGTGTTCATTCCACAGGTAGGTTCTCTGAGGGCCCAAGATGTCCCAGGTCTGCCCTCAGCTCCCTCTGCTCCTCTGCTGGGGTGGCTGGTACCAGATAATAGGCAACAAAACAAAAGCAGATCAGGCATGAGAAGTGACAAGAAAAATCAAGAGGGAGTTTGGACGAGGGTGCTGTTTTAGACAGAAGGTGGCATTTGAGCAGGGACCCAGATGACGGGAGGAAGGGAGTGTGGTCACACTGAGAAAAGCATCCCAGGGAGCTGGGACAGCATGTGCAAATGGCCTGAGGTAGTAGCCTGCCTCGAGTGTTCAAGGACAACACCCGACCAGTGTGCTGGGGCAGAAGGTGAGGTCAGGGCCCAGGTCGTGTGGAACCCGAGGGCCAGGATGAGGACCCTTCCCTGTGGATGGATTCAGTCACGTGGTGTTCTGAGAAATGCAGCGATGGTTGTCCCGTGGTCACTAGTGAGGCAATCCTCAAATGCTCGTCTCCTAGGAAGATGGTGTCTGCTGCCATGCGTAGGATCTCCCAAGACAAGGAGCTGCCTGTCCTCAGAGCATGATCAGGAGGAATGCGACAGCTTCCGGGCTGTCTTACACTCCGCAATTTATCGGTGAGAGAAACATACTGAGAGGTGTTTGGGCTGGGTGAGGTCCAGCGCTGGCAGGCGGGAGCTACCGAAAGGCAGGGGACCCAAGTGACTTGCTGATGCTTCTGCCCTCCTGGCTCCATCACCCTCCAGCCCTGGGTTTATCATGCCCCTCCCCTACTCAAGAACCCACAGTGGCTCCCTAGTGCTTGCTGTCCTTCAGCTGCCCCTTTTCCACAGTACCATTTGTCCCTCTCAAGTCACCCTGTCCAGTGGTCACTCACCACCAACTCCCAGCTGAGACGGCTACCAGGAATTACTGGCTTAGCATTTGCCAAGAGGGAACGATCTGCTTTGATGAATTTTTTTCCCCCAAGAAACTGATCTTTCTGCTTTTCTGAGCAACCAAGCCATTATCTCGGCTTTTTCTTCATTGAGGGAGTGACTCACAGCCTCGCATGGTGCTGCGAGGGCTCAAAACCCCGCATACTGAAGTTACTGGGGGTGTCGGCACCGACTGAACCGCACAGGCCTCAGCCAGCCTGCCACAGAAGGTACCACTGTCAAGTCACACAGGGGACTTTTCAACATAGCAGAGTGTAGTTAAAGAATACTGGTCTCCCACCCAACCTCGTTCCCTAAGCCAGCATTTGATGAGGGCCTACTGTGTGCCAGTGAGCATATGTGCCCTGACTGCTTAAAAGTAGTCCCTATAGGAGGCCCTGGAGCCCTGGGTGGTACAAACAGGTAAACACTCAACAATTAGCTGAAAGGTTGGAGGTCTGAACCCACCCAGAGGCACCTCAGAAAACAGGCCTGGCAATCTCCTTCCAAAGGTCACAGCCTTGGGCTTCATGGGGGTGGGTGCCACTGCTCCCCCTAACTGAGATCAGATGGCAGCTGGCTCCCTGTGGAGCAGAGGCATCCCTCCTCTCCAGTCCCTGCCTCCCTGGAAGTTATCCTCCTTGGCATTTGGCCCAGGAGGGAGACCCAGAGGATGCGTGCTGCCGAGTGACAAGCTTCCCCTGAAAACCTGGGCCCTGGAGCCAGAGGTCTGTGGTGTGAAGGGCACTTCCTGGGGCATCAGGAAGTGGATGGCAGAAGTTCTTCTCTGAGACCTTCTTTCCTGCGGTGGGCACACTGTGTTCAGAGACTCTAAAAATTAACAAATGAGCGTGTGATGGCCGAGAGAGGGAAGGAAAAGGAGCCGATGGTCGTTAGGCAGTGGTGCTGGGCCTGGAATGTTCCATGCCTTTCGTGGAATCCTCCCCACAACTCTCTAAGATGGCGTGTCGGATCACGGGGAAGGATTGGTCCACGACACTCAAGTACAAAAGCCGTCAGTTCCCTTTACTCTTCTGGCTCCTGTCCACCAGGCTTGGAAGGAAATCCAACCTGTGGTGTTGGGGGGCCTTTCCTGCTCCCTGGGTCCCATGGACTGAAGGAGTCCTGCACAGTCCAGGGAAGTGGACCTCAGGCCATTGTGAGCACAGCTGAGAGATTTGCTCTCCTGTTCTGGTCCTATAGACACAGCAAGAATGACTGTGGGGGTCACCCCGGGGGGCTCAGCTTCCAGGCCTTCCTGCTCCCTCCCCTCCCGTGAGCAGTCTGGAGCACAGCCCCATTCTTCACCATTCACTGAGACCACCACCCCTGTTTGCCCACCTGTCTCGGCAGTTGACTGGCCGTCTTCAACTCAGAAGATACCAGTCCTCTCCCCTTTCCCTCTGGGGCCACCCGGCTTATTCCTGCCCTCCCCGCTTTTCCCCCATAGACCTAAACCATAAGAGCTCTTTTCTTGGGGAGTTGGTGTCGGTAGGTGAGAGAGACACAAAGTGACCTCTTCTCCCCATAGTGGGGGCTGGGGATGAGGGGGGAAACGCTTTATTCTTCCTTTAGAAACCCAGAGCAGAAGCAGTAGCCCAAAGACATTCCCACCCCCCACAAAGGAAACAAATCCAAAAAACAAAATAGCTCATCTTGCAACATTAGCCTTATTTTACAAATGAAGACGTCAAGGCTCAGAGGTGTTACTTGGGCTGCCAAGAGGTATGGGGTCAGAGCCTTTGGAGATGCTGGTTCTACCATGTGGCCACTCAATGGGGCCGGTGTTGGCATGAGGGTGGGCACTGCTCCGGCGCTGTGACCAGAGAGCTCCATGCGCAGCTAGCCACATCCCACATTCTGAGAGATGGCTCCATCTCAACCTCAGCCACTGCCGGAAACGGGTGGGAAGTACAGCCAACGCTGGCTTGGCTACGGATCCTCATTAGAACCACACAAAGTGACCAAAAGATTATTGCATCAAAGCCACTAAGAATAGAACAGGCCACCTCCTCTCTCTGCAAAGGCATCAATCACGACAGGATTCTACACACGCATGCTTCATCTAGGGCGGCTCTCACGGGCTAGGCGCTGGGCTGACAGTTTTACACACTGGTTGTCCCTGACTTACAACGCCTTGGAGTTAGGACGAACCACACTCACCACCGTCTCTCTCTCTTTTTTTTTGGGGGGGGGGGTACGTTTTATCTACAGTAATGTATTTGTGACGCAGTTCTACTCTGTCCTATAGGGTCACTATGAGTCAGAATCAACTCGAGGGCAACAGGCTTGGTTTTTGGTTTTTAATACGTATTACATGCAATGTCGCAGCTCATAATTTGCTGATGTTATCATTCTCAGATGTTCACTCAAAGATGTTCAGTGTTACGATTTACTGTTCAAAACACTGCCATATAGCTGGCTATGTCAACAATAGTGAAAACTGAAGAAAAAAAAAGGAGGTATTCTCACTTATACTCAGAACAGACTTACCATGGAGTCGTAGGAACGGACACGTGGCAAGTCCGGGACTGCCTGTATGCTAGCTTATGAAATCCTCGCGATAATTCTGTTATTTCCATTCTCCAGATAAGGAAATGGGCGCTGGAGATGTTGAGTAACTTCTTCAAGTCCTATAACTTAGCAGGTTGCAAAAACGGGATTTGAACCAGAATCTACTAATTTAAAAAAATTCATTGTTCGTTGCATAATGTCTTCCTGGATATAACTGAGCTGTTTCGTTTATTTAGAGACATAAGCAAGAGAGATGAATGTCAGCGATCACGCCTTTCATTTGGCGTGATCCACAGGCCTTCAAAACAGACAACCGGGAAACCAAATTGAAATTCCAATCTGTCTGCAGGGTTTTAGGGATAGGCCCTGGTGGTGCAGTCTTTAAGAGTTCGGCTGCTAACCGAAAGGTCGGCAGTTCGAATCTACCAGCCGATCCTTGGAAACCCTATGGGGCAGTTCTACATTGTCCTATAGGGTCGCTGTGACTGGCAGGCAACGGGTTTCTTCGTTTTTAACAGGCGCTACTCTATAGGACAGAGTGGAACTACCCCATAGGGTTTCCAGGGAGCGTCTGGTGGATCTGAACTGCTGACTTTTTGGTTAACAGCCGAGCTCTTAACCGCTGCACCACCAGGGCTCCGTAGGCTGTACTAGAGTGGTTATTCTATAAAATGCCCACCAGGTGGCAGCATTGCACAAGAGCACCATACTCCAGCAGCTCACCTGTGAACAAAATGCTAAGCAGGAAGGCTGCGTGCACACCTGGTTTGCTAATCTGACAACAACAGTTGATGTCTGAACAAGAAGCACTGTGTCACACATCTCAGTAATCTGTCCATTTATCAATCCGTCTATTTAGAAAAGACATCCTTTGTGCCCAGAAACTATTTGAAAAAGTCTTGACCTTGTTATATCTTTTAATAGAATCTGACTTGTGTCTGGACACGTTGTGCTTCCTTGCAGAGGCACCAGGGGCAGGGTGGAGGCCTTTAATGAAGACCCTCTGGGCTGAGGAGATGCGGGGGGGCTGGTGTTGGGTCTGGGCTGAAGGTGAAGGGGTTGGAGGTCATGTAAGGGCTGGAGAAGGGTTTCACGGGGCATTTGGGGCCAGGCAGGCAGCTTTGCACAAGCTATGCTTTACCTCTACAGGGGGCTGGGGGCTTGGAAGGCTTTGGGGTTGGAGAGAGGGGAGGTGAGAGAAGTGGGTAATAAACAACACTTCTCACACTGTTGATGGCCATAAAGTCCTTTTCATTGGTAACTTGGTTCTAGAACTTTGGAAGGTCCTAGGAAAGGGCTGAAGTCTCTGGGTGGTGGAAAGGCTTAACATGCTCAGCTGCTAACTGAAAGATTGCAAGTGTGAGTCCATCCAGCAACACCCTGGAAGAAAGGCCTGGTGATCTATGTCCAAAAAATCAGCCACTGAAAACCCTGTGGATCACAGTTCTACACCAATACACGTGGGGTAGCCATGAGTTAGAACTGGCTCAATGACAACCGGTAGGAAGGGGTGGTAGGGCAGGAGCCTGGAGTCCAGGGCAGTCCCTACGTCGGCCATCACAGGTGACACACAACCAAGGTATGTCCACATGGGGTAGCCATGAGTCAGAACTGGCTGAATGTAACTGGAAGGAAGGGGTGGCAGGGCAGGAGCCTGGAGTCCAGGGGAGTCACTAGGCCGGCCATCACAAGGCAACACACACCCAAGGTATGTCCACACACACTCTGCCCTGACATGCACCCCCGACCCCTCTCGGGAGAAGCAGGAAGAGAAAACGGAGACCTCAGGCATTGAAAGCCGAAGAGATGGGTCTTTGCTGATGGCAGGAAGCAGCCGAGCCCCGAGCTGGGATGTCCACACGTGCTGACACATCCAGGATGACCTTAAAGAGGAGATCAAGCAGACGCTGAGGGGTCACTAGTCGTCACACCTCTCAGACACCTGCTTCCTGTAACCTGAGAGGGTTGGCCACAGGCCCTGGGGTGGGGCAGGGGTCAGAGGGGCCTCTGGGAGGGCCAGGGACTGACTGCAACATAAATTCTACTCCCAGAGGCAAACTGGGGACAGGCTTCCTAGCCAGGGGTGGCTGAACCGGATCTGTTGGGGAAGGAGGCACCTCAGGCGAGGGGTGCCTCAAGCTGTCGGGTTTTAGCTTGCCTTTCCTCAGCCCAGGCCTAGTATAACAGTCAGACCTGGGGAATTTACGGAAAGAATGTGGGGTGCTGGGGAGAGGTTCTAGGCTGTGTTGGAAGGGAATATAAAGAGCTGCAACAAGCTTAGTGAATTACAGTTTAAGAGAAGCCTCCCCCTTTTTCTAAACTTACCTATTCATCTTAAGATGACAGGTTATCAATCCTTCTTATAACTACTGCATGAAATCTTGAAAGGATTAAGAAAGAGTATTAAAAATGCCATACTAAAATAATTGCTGTTACATATTTAAATATAGATACAACGGAAGTTTATAACAGGATTTGTATTCAAGTGCAATTGCCACGGAACTGAGAAATTTTTCCTTCTGTGAACCCCCTACGTGGAAGCATAAACCGCCATGAGCAGGTGTTCTGTAAAAATACATGAAAGTAAGTTATAAACAAAAAAGACTAATAAACACAGCCTACCCTCTATATACGCTGTAGAAATACTTATATTTAATAGTGTGATAATTATAGAATTATCAACAAACACTTTAAATCACTTTAGATTAAATTTAAATTATAAATGATTTAATAATTATTTTTAAATAAGATAATTTTAACAACTTGGATTTAAAGGGCTTTGAATTAGTTGTGTGTTTTGCGTATCACCCACAACTTGAAGCCTTCTAAGCTATTGAATTTCAGTTCTAGTCTGTGTGGAGAGCACGCCAGCTCCCCAGATGTGGCTGACGGGCAAGGCAGTAAGGATAGAGAAAGCTAAGGTGTCTTCTGTCAGTGATAAGCCCCTTTCCCAGAGTAATATGTAGGTATTTGCACCAGGTATTCTTAAAGTAGGTATTTGCACCAAAAGAGAAGACGGTGAATTTCCAACGTCAAACCATTCGTTTGTTTCTGTATAACTGGGTATGGCCTGAGGGTGACCGTCATTTTCCGGAGAGTCGGTGACATCTAGGCACTAGTGTACATGCTCCCCAACACTGTGCCCGGGCACGAACTCCAGTTTGTGAAGACAGATGAGCAGACTCACCTGGTGCTTGAGTCACAGCCGAGCCCCGATGTGGGAGACAGGACTGGGCACAGGTCAGCCTGGGGCACTTGGGCCAGGCCAGGCAGATGACAGAACTCCAGGATTCGCAGCTACAGTGAGCTTGATGAGAACCCAGAGCAGGGGCCTGAGCAGGAAACCTTGTGGGCAAGAACACATGTCTAAGCAGGTCAGGGGCGGGGAGGACAGTTGGGAGCCCGGCCGAGGTCCCCACACGAACGGGGTCGGGGCCAGACTGGCCTGCTCAGTCGGCCACACTTGGCCAGTACTCTGCTTTGCAGTAATAGCTAACTACTAACTAATGTTTTAAAAATACTAGTTGATCAATGTTCATGCAGCACTATTCACAATAGCCAAAAGGTGGAAAGAACCGAAATGACCATCAGCTAATGAATGGATGAACAAGACGCGGTACGTGCATGCAGTGGAGTGTTACTCAGCCACAGAGAAGAATGAAGGACTAACGCATGCCACAGCATGGGTGAACCCTGAGGACATTATGCCCAGTGAAATAAGTCAGACAGAAAAGGACAGATACTGTACGACATCACTTGCATGAAGTAAGAAAGTGCATAGAAACGGAAAGGAATTCATGGTCACCAGGGGTAGGAAGGAAGGGGAAGGAGGGGATTTTTGCTTAGAATGCATTGAAAACATGTTAATGGCGGTAGTATAATTTGAAAAAGAAAGTGGAAATGGTTACACAACTTGAGGAATGCAATCAATGTCACTGAAGTGTACATGTGGAAATCGATGAAATATTTGTATGCTTTGTTGCATGTATATCGTATAATAAAAAATTTTTAAAAATACACAGTTGATCAATTGAATTGTGTTTTTTCAAAATTGCTTTTGTATGGGTGGACTAGATTCTCCTAAAACACAGTGGAAATTTTCATTGTTTTTTCTTTTTTCCCATACAAAAAATTATACATGCATTGTTATGTGACTCTAATTGCTCTCTCCATACTGTGACAACACACTCCTCCTTTCCACCCCTGATTCCCCATGTCCATTCAACCAGCTCCTAACCCTCTCTGCCTTCCCGTCTCACCTCCGGACAGAAGCTGCCCGTTTAGTCTCTTGTATCTACTTGAGCTAAGAGGCACACTCTTCATGAGTTTCACTTTATGTACCACAGAACAGTCCAATCCCTGCCTGAAGAGTTGGCCTTGGAAATTGTTTTAGTTCTGAGCTGATAGAGAATCCAGGGGCCATGCTTTCTGGGGTTCCTCCAGTCTCAGTCAGACCATTAAGTCTGGTCTTCTTACTAGAATTTGAGTTCTGCACCCCACCTTTCTCCTGCTCCATCTGGGACTCTCTGTTGTGTTCCCTGTCAAGGCGGTCATTGGTGGTAGCCAGGCACCACCTAGTTCTTCTGGTCTCTGGCTGATGAAGTCTCTGGTTTATGTGGCCCTTTCTGTCTCTTGGGCTAATACTTTCCTTGTGTCTTTGGTATTCTTCATTCTCCTTTACACCAGGTGGTTGGGACCAATTGATGCATCTTAGATGGCCGCTTGCAAGCTTTTAAGACCCAGATGCCACTCACCAAAGTAGGATGCAGGACATTTTCTTAATAAGCTTTGTTATGCCAATTGACCTAGATGTCCCCTGAAACCATGGTCCCCAGACCCCTACCCCTGCCACTCTGTCCCTCAAAGTGTTTAACTGTATTCAGGAAACTTCTTAGCTTTGGTTTAGTCCAGTTGTGCCGACTTCCCCTGTACTGTGTGCTGTCCTTCCCTTCACCTAAGACAATTCTTATCTACTACCTAGTTAGTAAATAACCCTCATCCTCCCTCCCCACCCTCGTAACCATCAAAGAATGTTTTCTTCCGTGTTCTTATAAAAGTGATCTTATACAGTATTTGTCTTTCTGTGACTGACTAAACTCACTCAGCATAATGACCTCCAGCTTCCTCCATGTTATGTTTCACAGCTTCATCGTAAAACACAGTGGAAATTTTCTTGGGAAAAAACCAGAATTTATAGCTCTAGGTGTATCAGGCTCCCAGGTCGAGGAGAAAAATTAATTATTTTAGAGCCATATAACTTGGCAGCCATATTACTTGCTGGCATTGCTGCATATAGCAACCTGAACTTCTTCTACAATAAAACCTGATTAATTTGAAACTCAAAGAACAAAAAGAAAAATTCTCCAAACCCCCACTGGACTTGCATTTACCAGGTTCAGCTTATCTCAGCATTTTTATTAAACAGTAATAAGACGTCTAGTGGGTTGGGGGCTAGCAGTGACTTTGAAATAGTCATTATTTTTAATTAACCAACATTGAAATAATGAAGCTTTGCTGTAATTTGGTATGATTTAAGTAACTTGAACTTTGTGCAGCCCCTTAAACTTCTCTGTGCCAATCAAAAATGCCTTCAGCAAATGGCTTTGATTCCGCCGTTTCCCCAGAGAACGGGCGGCTGCTTGGAAGGGCCCCCCTTGTTTTGCCTCTGTGAACAGCAGTGGGGACCCTACTTTGCTCAGCAGTCTATGGGATAACCTGTTTTACTTTTTTTAACTTGCCATCGCTGCCAACTCAACATATCTAAAAAGCAGCTTGTCATCTTTCTCCCCGATTGGGTCCCTGGTGACGTCCCCCAGCCCTCTAGGCTCAGTGCTACGCTGTTGGGTTTTGTTGTTTGTTTTTCAGTAAACTTTATTTTTTGGAGCACTGTGAGGTGTACAGATAAACTGCGCAGAAAGCACAGAGGGTTCCTGTGCACCCCCTGTCCTGCCGCACAATGCCCCTCCTGTCAACATCTTGCTTTCCTGTGCCACACGGGCTGGAACTGACAAACCAGTATTGACACTCGAGCATTAACTAACCTCCATCGTTTACATTAGCGCTCTCTCTTTGAGTTATACAATTCTATGGGTTTTCATAAACCCATAACGTCAGGTGTCCACCATCATAGCATCACAGAGAATATAGTTTCACGACCTTAAATATGCCTTGTATTCCACCTATTCATCCCCCTCCCTCCATCCTCCTCTCAACCCTTGGAAACCACTGATCTTTCTCCTGTTTCGTTGTTGTTGTTGTTGTTGTTGTTGTTGTCGTCAGGTGCTGCTAAGTTGGTTCCAACCCACAGCGACCCTACGTGCAACAGAAGAAAACGTTGCCCGGTCCCGCGCCATCCTCATGATTGTTGTTATACCTGAGCCCATTGTTGCGGCCACTGTGTCAATCCATCTTGTTGAAGGTCTTCCTCTTTTTCGCTGACCCTGTACTTTACTGAGCATGATGTCCTTCTCCAGGGACTGATCCCTCCTGATCACACGTCCAAAGTAATTGCTATTTTTGTAAGCACGCTATGCCGCCTGTTACATGTGTGGGCGCATTATTTACACTGGCATGTTATTCGCAAAAAAATACGGTAGTGGTTACCAGGCGCTGGGGGGATAGTGGTGCTGGATGCACAGCACGGTAAATGTACTTAATGTCACTTTAAAGTGGGTCAGATAGGTTTTATGTACGGGTATTTTTATCACAATGTTTAAAAAAAAAGAGAGAAAGATGTAAAGGAGACACATCACTCAATTGCTTTGTGTGGACCTTATTTGATCCTGATTCAAACAAACAAATCTATAAAAAAATTATTATGACATTTGACACATTTAGAAATTTGAATACTGACTGGATATTTGATAATATGGAGGCACTATTTGTTAATTCTTTTCAGGTTTGACAATGGTATTTTTTATTATTTAAAAAGAATCTGTATCTTTTAGAACTACTGAACTATTTACAGGAAAAAAAAAAGATGCCTATGATTTACTCACAAATAATCAGGAGGAGGGAAATGGGTAAGGGCATAAAGGAAATGAGATCGGCCGTCAGTGGACAATGTTGAAGCTGGGTGTATACGGGGGCCCATTATATGCTCTATTTTTGTGTGTGTGTGAAATTTTCTGTATTTCCATATTTATTTTCATTTAAAAATATTATTTTTATTTAAAAATAAGAGAAAAGGATAGAAGGGAGGAAGAATCGAAAGACAGAAAAACCATCAGTTGCTGTCAAGTTAAGGCGACCCCATATGCATCAGAGTAGAAATGTGCTCCATAGGGTTTTCAACAGCTGATTTTGATGTAGATCACCAGGACTTTCTTCCGAGGTGCCTCTGGGTGGACTTGAACCTTCAACCTTTTTGTTAATAGTCGAGCGCGTTAACCATTTGTACCACCCAGGGATTCTGAAAGAATCCAACTGTGGGCAAAGCAACAGACTAATAAGAGGTGTCAGGCCTGACCTCCGTGGACCGTCGCCTGCCAGGCTGGCTCTGGCTGATTTCCTGGCTGGCGGGCATCTTCCACTGTCCCTCCCTCTGCCCTACAGGCCTGCTAGCCAGGATGCCCTTCCCTGAGAGAGTGCTATCAGGGCTGTGACTGCCTGGGCCTGGCCACACGACTTCCTGAGGTAGAAAGTTGACTCCCGTGGACGGACGAGGCAAGAATGGTGATCCCATGTGGCCCCGCTGCTGTGAACCAGGACTCCAAACTCTGGCCCTCCCACAGGCTGCACCTGGAAAGCAAAGAGCTGTGACGTGTGAGAAGGAGGAAGTTGGAAACTCTTTAATGGAGAGGAGAGCTTCTGCAGTCTGGGGAAGAGAGGGGTTACTTCTGGATCGGAGTTTGGGGAAAATCCTAATCCAAGGAGTTTGAACTGAACTGGAGCGACAGATAAACCACACAAAGTATTTTGAGGACTCTTCTTAGTTGAACTTAAAACCTCCAGGGAGATGTGCCTCTTTCTTGCTCAAAGCTGAACACTGCAGTGGTCCTGTGGGCAGGTGGTCCCCACCCTGAAGGTGGCTGGTGCCCCAGTAGGCGATCACTGGCAGATCGGCTGATGTAGAACCGAGACACGTCTCCTTCCCATGGAGCAGTGCTCTAGGTGGTAGCTGGGTTCTCAAACTCGCCCGTAAAAGTTTATTCCGCCAGTTTAAATGCTGAGCATTTGCACCTGAAGCAGGTCCAACACCTCTAAGTGCTTGGCAAGTTGGACAGTAACACAGAAGTTACGTGTGAGGTCGGAAATGCCTGCCTGGAAGCGTACAGGAATCATTAGCACAGCTCAGAGGAGGGAAGGGGCCCATCGGTGAGGTGGCCAGGGAAGCAGTGGGATGTCACCTGGACTCGCAGTGTTGGAAAAATCACATTGACAGGAAAATGCCGCTGTCTTTCCTCACCTTTAATGGGAAACCTAATGTTTGCTTTCGGGCGATTCCCACATAAGCCTTGAACAAGGCCCAGTGAGTTAGAAGGGAATGTTGAGGTTCAACTCGGATTCACCTGTGGCAGAATTAACGTGCGAAGGGGAGCTGAACTGATCACACTTCAGATCTCCAGGACTCCTCCAGTTCAGCTTCGCTGCTCCAGGCTCCCCCTTATTCCTTCCTCATGCTCCCCCCATAACCTGCCCTGGACTCCCCCATATCCTGCCCCGGGCTCCCCCATATTCCTGCCCCAGGCTCCCCCATATATGCCCTGGGCTCCCCCATATCCTGCCCCAGGCTCCCCCATATTCCTGCCCAGGCTCCCCCATATATGCCCTGGGCTCCCCCATATCCTGCCCCGGGCTCCCCCATATATGCCCTGGGCTCCCCCACGTTCCTGCCCCGGGCTCCCCCATATCCTGCCCCAGGATCCCCCATATATGCCCTGGGCTCCCCCACATTCCTGCCCCGGGCTCCCCCATATCCTGCCCTGGGCTTCCCCATATCCTGCCCCGGGCTCCCTGGCCTGACTTCTCTCCCACTTTTGTCACGACTGCAGGGTCAGACCAGCTCTAGTCTTCGTCTTCATTTTTGACGCTCCAAATAAGGTGTTCCCCAAGTGATCTTTTCCACCAGGCCCCATAACATCTTCCTGGAACCAGCATCCACAAACACCAGACTCATAAGACAAGTTGAAAAAAAAACAGGTCTCTGATGGTTTCCTTATTTCAGGAAGCATTGAATTAATTATTTCCACTCAGGAAAACATCATGCTGGAGTACATTCCTGCTTCTAGTCCCCAAGTGAACTTCAGGAAGAAGCAAATGAGAAGCAATTTTAGTGTGAGCAGTTAGATGGAGGAAAGGATCCTCACTTTCCCAAGAATGAAGCCTTAATAATTAAAATAACTAAGAAGAGAAATTCCTTGACTGTCTCTTCCCGCTCCACAGTAGGCAACTGCTCATTGTTCATTCACTTCTCACCCACCAGCTGTGATGCATCAGTTAGCTACTGCTGTGATAGTGCTGTGTAACAAAACTCCCCAAAACATAGTAGCTTCAAACAGCCACCATTTATTATTTCTCACATGTCAACAGGTTGGCTTGGTGGTTCTGGTGATTGGGTCAGGCTTGGCTGAACTCAGCTGGGTTGGTTGCTTATGGGTCTGTGGTCATTTGGTGGTTGGGATGGCCTCATGTAGGATGAACTGGCTGTACTCCAGAAACCGGTCCACACTTGTTCTCTTGTCCTCCAGTAGGTAAGTCCAGGCTTGTTCTCATGGCAGAGGCAGGGTCTCAAGAGACGAGCACAAGAATTCCAGTCCTCCTGAAAATTACTTCTGCTGCATTTTGTTGGCCAAAGCAAGTCACAAGGTCAGCCCACATTCTAGGGAAGAGGGAATGCACTCATTTCTTGATGGAAGGAGCTGCAAAGCCACCCAGTTGAGGGAATGAATACACGGAGGCCCTTAATTGTGGCCATGAATGCAAGCCATCAGATCTGCCAAAACTTTTTTTCTTTTTTAATATGCTATCTTTTATATATTTTTTATTGTGGTAAATACATATGTAACAAGTTGTTTGCTTTTTCAATATTCATCACATGTACAATTCCAAGACATTACTTATGTTTACCATGTTGTTAAAATATTACCATTATCCATTTCCAAATTTTCCCAGCACCTTTAACAGAAGTTTGGAGTCCTGGTGGCACAGTGGTTAAGAGCTCGGCTACCAACCAAAAGGTCAGTAGTTTGAATCTACCAGCCACTCATTGGAAACCCTATGGGGCAGTTCTACCCTGTCCTATAGGGTCAGTATGAGTCAGAATTGACTGGACGGCGATGGTTTTTTTTTTGTTGTTGTTAATAGAAGCTCAGTGCCCCCTAAGCAATCAGTCTCCTTTTTCCCTCCCTCCCACCTGCCCCTGGTGACCACTCATAAACTTTGGTCTCTATACACTTGCCTATTCTAGGTAATTCATAGAAGTGGGATCATATAATATTTGTCCCTTTGTGACTGACAATGTTTTTTCTTTTCATTGTGGCTGATTTCAGATATTAATGAGGCTCATTGAGGTCCTACTTCCATATTGCTAATTCCCAGGCCTTTACAGACTTTACTAGAAGCCTCTAGAAGGCTTAAGCTGGACCAATGTGATTAGATTTGCCTTTTGGAAAGGTCGCTGGGGTGGCAGGAGGGTGGAGGGAGAGCTGAACATGGGGAGACTGGTAGGAGGCTTCCAAAGACATCCATTCAGGTTGGAGTTTCTACAACCTCCCACCTGCCAGCTGAAACTGGGAGATGCTCTGGAGTGTCTAAACCTCTCGGTTGCTAGCTCAGAGTTATGCAAGCAAGCACAGGGTGAACCTGGCAGGGCTGAGAAGCTTTGCTCCTTCTGCTCTTGGCCAACTTCATAACAGGTTAGCTTTTAAACTTCTGGCTTATTCCAGACACTATGCCTGCAGCCCTGGGAGAGAACGTGGCCTCCCTGACCCTGCATAAAATTTCCACTTTCTGGGAAACACACCCTTGCGGGGTAGGTGAGGTGAAGCTCCCTGCTCTGGCCTCTGAGCTTATTGCACAAAGGTTCCGTCCTGGGAGCAGCACCAGCTGCAATTTTCTTCTCCTGACACTGAGTTCAGCCCTCCTGAGCTTTCAGTTTGCAGCCCTTCGTCCACCACAAGCAGGTTGTCATCAAATCTTATGGAAAGTGTGATAGGCAGAATAATGCCCCCTCACCCCCGCAAAGATGTCCTCGTCCTAATTCCTGGAGCCTGTATATATGTAACATTATATGGAAAGCATAGCAGATGGAATTAATGTTAAATGGTGCAGCAGTTAAACACTCGGCTGCTAACTGAAAGGTTGGTGGTTCAAACCCATCGGCTGCTCTGTGGGAGAAAGACGTGGCAGTCTGTCACCATAAAGATTTACAGCCTTGGAAATCCTATAGGGCAGGTCTCTTCTGTCCTATAGGGACCTAGGAGTGGGAATCAACACAATAACACACAACAACAACAATCACCTGGCCTTTCACCAGGGAGCTTATTCTGGATTATGCAGGTGGGCCCACTGTAATCACAAGGGTCCTTAAACATGGAAGGAGCAGGCACGAGAGGAGCCTAGTGTGGTGCCACGTGAGAATCCAGCCCAGCATTGCTGGTTTTCAGGATGGGGGAAGGGGCCGTGAGCCAGAGGTGGAGGCGGCCTCTGGAAGCCGGAACAGGTAAGGAAACGGATTTTCCCTTGAGCCCTGCTAACACCTGGGATCTAGCCTGGTGAGGCCCACGTCAGAGCTACAGAACAGTAAGATAATAAATGTGCCTTGTTTTCAACCCTAAAAGTTGGTGGTGCTTTGTCGTAGCGGCAGGAGGAAGCTAGTCCAGGATGTGTGAGTTGACGGTGACCTCCTTGAGACAGGGGTCTCCACCATGTAGCACATGCTGGTATATGCCCAGGGCTCAGAAAGTGTTTTCAGAGTAAACGGGACTGTCTGGGATGAAGGAGTGGGCTTCTGGTCTGTCCAAGGCCCCCATCTGACTGCGTGACTTTCACTTTCCAGCGACTCCATATCCATGTCTCTTAAGTAAGGACGTCAGGTCTGATGACTTCCAAGGGTCTCCTCTGAAGTGAGTCTTGGACACGTCCCTTGACTTTCTTCTGTCTCCCCAGCAGCCACCACTTGATCTCCTGACTCTTCCTCCCTCCTGTCTGTCTCACTCAGAACGTCTAATATAATGCTACTCATGCCAAGGTCGTGAGGTAGTCAACACCAAAGGCCTCCATCAACTGTCTGTCATCACCACCCTCTCTGAGGTTCCCTGTGCCTCCTTGTTCCCCCTGGGTAGCCCTCCCACAGGTTCATATTGGAGGTCATGGTAGACATTGGCTGCCCAGACCCCCTCACCTCCAACCCTTAGGAAACCACCTTGTCCCATTCTCAGCCATGTGGCATGGGAGGGGCTGACCCTCCCTCATTTCAGGGGGAGTTAAATCATTATTGTTATTCCCGGTCTGAGTCTCACAGGCAGATAAGGAGGTTGGGATGAGGGTAAAATGTGGAGCTGTCTGAATAGGTGAACCAGGCAGGGCCCTGTGACAAATCCAATCATTACTCCCACACAGTGGTCATCTGAAATCCCACCGCAAGAGTCATTCTTAGGAGTCTTAAAGCCTTTTCACTCTTTATCAATTTGCAGATACTTCTGAAATAGGCAAGATCTAGAATTGTTAATGGTTATCAATCAACAACCTGGGAGAATGGGAAATGGAATAAAACAATGGGGTGTGGGTGTGGGGTGTGGGTGGGTGTGGATGTGTGTCTCTAGAATGCTGGAGTAGAAAGCAGGGGCCTGGGCCAATAAGTTAAGAGGTAGGCGGGTGTGAAAGCTACACTGTAATTCAAAGGCATCAGTTCTTCCTGGGTCTTCCTTATTCATTGTCCAGCTTTCGCATGCATATGAGGCAATTGAAAATAACAGGGCTTGGGTCAGGCACACCTTAGTCTTAAACTGATATCTTTGCTTTTTAACACTTGAAAGAGATCTTTTGCAGCAGATTTGCTCAATGCAATATGTCCTTTGATTTCTTGACTGCTACTTCCATTAGCACCGATTGTGGGTCCAAGTAAAATGAAATCCTTGACAACTTCAATCTTTTCTCCGTTTATCATGATGTTGCTTATTGGTCCAGTTGTGAGGATTTGTTTTCTTTATGTGGAAATGCAGTCCATACTGAAGGCTGTGGTCTTTGATCTACAGTGCTTCAAATCCTCTTTGCTTTCAGCAAGCAAGGTTGTGTCATCTGCATATCACAGATTGTTGATCGAGCCTTCCTCCAATCCTGATGCTGAGTTTTTCTTCATATAGTCCGGTTTTTCGGATTATTTGCTCAGCGTACAGATTGAGTAAGTACAGTGAAAGGACAAAACCCTGACGCACAGATTTCCTGACTTTAAACCACACAATAACCCCTTGTTCTGTTTGAAAGACTGCCTCTAGATACCTCATAAACACAATTAAGTGTTCTGGAATTCCCATTCTTCCCAAGGTTATCCATAATTTGTTAGAAATATTCAACTTAGAAGAAAGTTTTTCTTTCTTCTTTTTTAAAAATTTTATTTATTTTGGTGTTGTTCAGAATACACACAGCAAAACATATACCAATTCAACAGTTTCTACATGTGCTATTTAGTGACATTGATTACATTCTTCCAGTTGTGCGACCATTCTCATCTTCCTTTCTGAGTTGTTCCTCCCTCATTAACATAAATTTACTGCCTTTAAGATTCCTATCTAATTTTTCAAGTTGCTGTTATCAGTTTGATCCCGTACAGATAGTTCTTAAGTGAGCATAATGCTCAAGGCAGACTTTTTTCTTTTTTCAGTTGTACTTTAGATAAAGGTTTACAGGATAGTTTCTCATTAAATAGTCAGTACACATATTGTTTTATGACATTGGTTAACAACCCCACGACATGTCAACACTCTCCCTTCTCGACCTTGGAGGACTTTTTTTTTTGTGAGAATATACATAGCCAAAGATACACCATTTCAAAAATTTCTACATGTACCATTCAGTGACATCAATTACATTCTTCCGGTTGTGCTGTTATTCTGTCCTTTTCCAAATTATTCCATCACCATTATCTTCAACTCACAGCCCCCTAGGCTTCTCATCAAACTTTTTGAGTTGCTGTTGTCAATTTAATATCACATAGATAATTCTTTTTTTTTTTGTACTTTAGGTGAAGGTTTACAGAATAGTTTCTCATTAAACAGTTAGTACACATATTGCCCTATGACAATGGTTAACAACCTCACGACATGTCAACACTGTCCCTTCTCAAGCTTGGGTTCCCTATCACCAGCTTTCCTGTCCCCTCCTGCCTTCTAGTCCTTGTCTCTGGACTGCTGTGCCTCATTAGTCCTGTTTTGTTTTATGGGGCTGTCCAGTGCCCGGCTGAACGGTGAACCTCAGGAGTGCCTTCACCACTGAGCTAAAACGGTGTCTGGGTGCCATACTCTCGGTGTTTCTCCAGTCTCTGTCAGGCCAGTAAGTCTGGTCTTTTTTTGTGAGTTAGAATTATGTTCTACATTTTTCTCCAGCTCTGTCCAGGACCGTCTGTTGTGATCCTGCTCAGAGCAGTCAGTGATAGCCGGGCACCATCTAGTTGTGCTGGACTCAGTCTGGTGTAGGCCATGGTAGCCGTGGTCCATTAGTCCTTTGGACTAATCTTTTCCTTGTATCCTGTTCTCTTCTCCCTTGCTCCCGAAGGGGTGAGGCCAGTGGAGTATCTTAGATGGCTGTTCACAGGCTTTTAAGACCCTAGATGCTACTCACCAAGGTAAAATGTAGAACATTGTCTTTATAAACTGTGTTATGCCAATTGAGCTAGACGTTCCCCGAGACCACACTCCCCACAGCCCTATAAGGCAGACATTTTTTATTAGTTAAGTTAAACTGTTGTTTGGTTTTAAGAAGACTTCAGGAGATATTTTTGCTTTAAGGTTTAAAGATTATCTCAGGGCAATAGTTTCAGGGATTCCTCCAACATTCGTGGCTCCAGAAAGTCTGGAGTCCATGAGAATTTGAAATTCTGTTCAACATTCTTCCTCCCACCCCTCCACCCCCACCTTTGATCAGGATTCTTCTATGGAATCTTTGATCAAAATGGTCAGTAATGGTAGCCATGCACCATCCAGTTCTTGCTGATCTCATGGCAAAGGAGGCAGTTGTGCGTGGAGGCAATTAGCCACACATTCCACATCCTCCTATTCCTAATGCTCCTTCTTCCTCTGTTGCTATAGTCAAGTAGAGACCAATTATTGTGACTTTTGATGGCCATTTGCAAGCTTTTAAACCCCAGGCACTATGCAATGAACTAGGAGGTAGAACAGAGGCACTAAGCAAGTTATTAGGCCAATTAACTGGGATGTCCCATGAAACCATGACCCTAAACCTCCAAATCAAAGAACCAAATCCCGTGAGGATTTCAGCTGTACATAAGCAGCCTCAGCTGCTACTCTTTTTTTTAAATCATTGTTGTAAATATGTCGGTCACACAGCTTTTGCCAATTCAATTTTTTACAGGTGTACCACTTACAACTTATTGATAACAGTTAAAACAATCAGCTGTGCAATCCAGCTGTTAATCAATGCAATATTTCCATCACATTTAACCTCCCCTTTCCCTCTCCCTCTCCCTCCCGCCCCTGGTAACCACCCATAAACTTTGTTCTCTATATATTTGCCTTTCTTGTCTTTTTATATAAGTGAGGTCATACAACATTTGTCCTTTTTGATTGACTTATTTAACTCAGAATAATGTCTTCCAGCTCCATCCATATTGTAGCATGTATCAAGACTTCATTTCTCCTACTGGCTGAGTAGTATTCCATTATATGTACCACATTTTGTTTATCCATTCATCTGTTGATGGGCATTTAGGTTGTTTCTACCTTTTGGCTATTGTGAATAGCACTGCAATGAACATCGGTGTACAAGTCTCTGTTTGAGTCTCTGCTTTCAAGTGTTCTGGGTATATATCTAGGAGTGGAATTGCTGAGTCATATGGCAGTTCTATTTTTACTTTTTTGAGGCACAACAACATTGTTTTCCACAATGGATGTACCACTTTGCATTCCCACCAGCAATGGGTAAGTTTTCCAGTTTCCCCATATCTTTGCCAACGTTTGTTCTTTTCTGTTTTTTTTTTTTTTTTTTTAATCCTAGCTATCCTAGTGGGAGTGAAATGGTACCTCATTGTGGCTTAGTTTTGCATCTCTATGATGGCTAATGACACTGAGCATCTTTTCATGTGTTTGGTGGCCATTTGAATGTCCTCTTTGGTGAAATGTCTGTTAAAGTCCTTTGCCCAATCTATGATTGGGTTATTTGTCTTTTTGTTGTTAAGTTGTTGAAGTTTTATATATATTTTGGTTATTAGATTCTTGCTGGGTATATGGTTTCCGAACATATTTTCCCTGTTGGTAGCTTGTCTTTTCACTTTTTTGGTAAAGACTTTTGATGAACATAATTTTAAATTTTTATGAGGTCCCATTTATTTATTTTGTCTTTTGCTGTTTGAATTTTTGCTACTGTGTTAGATAATCCATTGTTTAAAGCTAGGCCTAACAGTGTTACCTCTGCTTTTTCTTCTAAGAATTTTTTTGTTTAGTTTGCACATTTAGGTCCTTAATCCATTTTGAATTTGTTTTTGTATACGATGTGAGGCATGGATCCTGTTTCATTTTTCTGCAAGTGGGAATCCAGTTTTCCCAGCACCACTTATTGAAGAGATTCTTCTTTCCTCATTGAATAGACTTGTCAAAAATCAGTTGACCACAGATATGTGGGTTTATTTCTGGACTCTCAATTCTATTCCATTGATCTGTATGTCTATTGTTATACCTGTACCCGGCTGTTTTGAATACTGTAGTTGTATACCAAACCCACTGCGTCGAGTCGATTCCAACTCATAGTGACCCTATAGGACAGAGTAGACCTGCTCCATAGGGTTTCCAAGGCTGTAAATCTTTATGGAAGCCGACTGCCACATCTTTCTCTTGCAGAGCGGCTGGTGGATTTGAACCATCAACCTTTCAGTTAGCAGCGAGCACTTAACCACTGCGCCACCAGGGCTCCTCTGTAGCTGCATAGTGTGTTTTAAAATCAGAAAGTATGAGTCCTCCTACTTTGTTCTTCTTTTTAAACATTGCTTTAGCTATTCGGGGCCTCTTGCCATTCCCTATAAAGTTGACGATTGGTTTTTCTATTAATGTAAAGAAGGCTGCTAAAATTTTGATCATGATTGCATTGAATCTATAGATTGCTTTGGATAATATTGACATCTTAACAATATTAAGTCTTCCAATCCATGAACATGGAACATCTTTCCATTTACTTTAGTCTTTAATCTCTTTCAGCAGTGTTTTACAGTTTTCACTGTATAAGTTCTTCACATCCCTGGTTAGGTTTATTCCTAGGTATTTTTTTCTATTAGTTGCTATTGTAAATGGAATTGTTTCCCTTTTTTTTCCCTTTCACATTCCTCACTGCTAGTGTGTAGATACCCAGATGATTTCTGTTTGTTGCCTTGGATCCTGCAACTTTGCTAAATTCCTCTTCTAGCTCTAAAAGTTTTCTTGTGGACTGTTTGGGGTTTTCTCTATATAGGATCATATCATCTGTGAATAGAGATAATTTTATTTCTTCATTTTCAATCTGGATACCTTTTATTATTCTTGTCTTATTGCCCTGGGTAGGACTTCTAATACAATATTGAATAGAAGTGGTGAGAACTGGTACCCTTGTCTTGTTCCTGATCTCAAAGAGAAAGCTCTCAGTCTTTCTCCATTAAGTATAATGTTGGCTGTTGGCTTTTTGTATATGCCCTGAATCATATTGAGGAATTTCCCTTCTATTCCGATCAGAAAGTTTTTCTTTTAATAAAGAACTGAACTAAGTTAAGGCACGCTACCTCCAGGTGATGATGATGATGTCATACTCACACAGTCCACACTTGGTTAGGTTATAGATGTCCTACCTTAGAACAGAGCTTCTTTATTCTGGCCACCCATTACAATCACTCAAGGAATATTCTAAAAGTCCAAGCCTAGGCTGCACTCAGACTCACCAAATTACTGGGTTAAAATTGTTTGTTTGGCTGAAGAAGTTACTCAGTGACTCTTGTGTGCAGCAGGCTTGAGAAGCACTGCCTGAGGTGACAGTAACGACTTGTTTTGCTGTTTATGAAAACAACTGCACTTCACAGTAACTAAAGAGCAGCAGTGTCCACGTGCCCCTAATCATTACGCAGAACATGCTTTGTCCTGTTTGACACTGAATCCCACCTTGGTGCCCGATGATACCTACGTCTGCTAGCAGTCCTACAACCTCAGCCCGGCGCCCGTCCAGCGGTCCTGGGGCCTTGGCCCGGGGTCTGTGGGCCAGCTCATCTCCTAAAGCCCTTGAGAAGGTTGCAGATGAGACACTGATGGACTCCTTCAACTCTCTCTTCTAAGAGCCCATTGGGGCAACACTTGGTACCTGCACTTCTCTTCCACCCCACAGTCACCTCCAGCCCCATCTCCCCACTTCCTCCCTGGCTCCTCAGCTTCTCCACAGCACGTGTGTGGTGTAATCTCCCTGGGTCCCTGCTGGGCCTAGGGGCCACACCTGTGGAGCACACCCTTGGCCCAGCCCTGATGCTGCTCCTCACGCACTCAGCAAGGATGACTAACTAGTGCCAGCAAGAGTGGCTTTGAGGGTCATTACACTCAATGTCAGCACGCTGGGAGCAGCCAGCCAGGACCAGAGCTTATGAAGGGCTGATGCTCCCAGGCACCAAAGGCTCTTTTGAACCAGCATTCACTACAGGAGAGCAGGTCTGGTGGGAGCAACAGCTTCTGGTCACCCCTAGAACATGGGAGTGTGCCTGGGTCAGTTCAGCTAAAAATGCAACTCGTTTGGTGTGAGCATTAATGAAGGGAGGGTACCTGGTGTGAGGGCAGCAAATGAAAGAGGGAAGGGTTGGGATCTGGCTCCTTTCAGGGCACTGGTGCAGCCCCTCCAAGGGTCTTTGGTGCTAGTCCCTGAATAAGGAGGGGCTCCCAACAGGAGCTCTGGCACCCAGGTGCTTCCTGCTACCTTCAGCTCCCTCTCACCCTGCAGCAGTCATTTACCACCCTTCAGGCTCCATGTGGCTTCCCTGCCTCAAGCACAGACATCAGCCTGAGCTGGTGTGTGCTCATCAGAAAGCAAGTCTGTGCCAGCTCCCACCGACTTCCCTTCTCCCCTTCCTAGCTGCCCCAGCCAAGCGGGAGCCCAGTCACACAGCTGTCTCTTTTCTGAGTAAACCCCCGGGCTAATTGTTCACAACCAGAAGAAGGAAATGTCCCACTTTCAAAGAGAGAAACAACCCTCCTTCCAAATAGCTTGCTAACTGCACCTGTTAACTAGGTGTCACTTAAAATTCACAGACACCAATTTCCATAGCAACCCCGGGGAATTTTCACAGCCTGCCCCACACAAACTGCTTTAGCAGGGGATTTCAAAAGAGTCAAATATTTTAAAACCAAGTTTAAACATAGTTTTTAAGTAGACACTATGTGGTTCCTCAACAAGTAACTTGATAATGAAGACACTGGTCAGTTCAGTCAATAATACAACTAGTCTGATGTGACCGTTCATGGCTGGAACAGAACATCTGGTAGAAAAGCAGAAAGACTATCCCAGGGTCAAAGGGGGTAAATCCTAGAACTGGCATCAGATTTGAAAACCTTAGACAGCCTTCCGTGCACAATGCTATTTGGAAATTTTGCCAGGAAACACAGAAGCCATAGTTATACAGTGATGCCAACGTTAGCATGTGCCCACTACCAGCCTGAATTACACGTTAAGCCCACATCCGTACTTAGCCCCTCTAGTCTGCCACCTCAGTGTCTTCTGGTGAGAAAAGTCTCCTGCTACCCACCCTCCCTCAGATATTGGAGTGGACAAGTGCGTTTCTCCCCAGGACACGCTGTCTTGCCCACCTGAGTGCACTCTCTACAGCTGTGTTATTGCTTTGTGACCCTGACTGTAATCTCAGCCCCAGATGATTGGTCCAGAGATCAACACCTGACCTGGCTGGGCCAATCAGATTCTCTCCTAGGAATCTGTCCTTTTCCTCTGAGAGACACAGACGTTGGGAGCTGGAGCTGAGTCACGTGAAGACAATGCTCTGGAGAGGGAGTCCTGAGGCCCTGCTGCTGCTGAGGGTCCTGGAGGTGCCCCATCTTGGCTTTCTGAGACCTAGGGGTTTACCTCTCCTTTGACTACCATGATGTCCCTTGAGCATCTTATACTTGAGGTAGTTTCTGCTACTTGGACTTAAAAGGACTTTAGCAATCCTGTTACCCCCACCCCTCCACCCCCGTAGTTTCTGTACTTTCTGTGAGTGTGTTTGTGAAGTGTTGCTATCAAGGGGAGGTGCTCAGCCCTGTCCCCACCTCTTGGCTCCCTACAAAATAAATGGCTGTAAACGTGACTGTAGAGATTTCATTCCTACTCAATTGTCAAAAAATGACCTCTTTTGCTCCCCTTTCTCAGGTGAAGCAGGAAAAAAGACTCCCCCCTCCTCAGGTTCCCCCACTGCCTTTTTGGTGAGATTTGTCACTTTGGGCTATAATTATTGTTGTTGTTAGGTGCCATTGAGTTGGTTCCGACTCATAGCAACCCCATGTACAACAGAAGAAAACACTGTCCAGTCCTGCGCCATCCTCACAGTTGTTGCTATGCTTAAGCCCATTGTTGCAATCCATCTCGTTGAGGGTCTTCCTCTTTTTCGCTGACCTCCTACTTTACCAACCATGATGTCCTTCTCCAAGGACTGATCCCTCCTGACAACACGTCCAAAGTATGTGAGACGTAGTCTTGCCATCCTTGCTTCTAAGGAGCTTTCTGATTGTACTTCTGTTACAATACTCTGAGCTTCAGAAGAACAGATAGTCTAAGGGCCATTTTGGAGATCATCCAAATGGCTGATGTCTACTTACTTCAGCTCAATTTTATGTAAAGAAAGTTTGTGCACATTTAAAAAATATCATTACAGAATTGCCAGTTACTACTGTTTAGTATTGCTTCTATAAAGACCTATGTGATAAATCCTTTTTAGCATTTGACGCTCACTTACTCGGTTGCTCTCATTACATCGTGTTCACCCTTTTGACTTGGCTACCAGGAAACTCAAGCCTAAGTCCGGGGCTTAATCGCCTCCATAGTCTTATTGATGCTTTCTTATACAGCTTTATCCTCCTGCAACCCTTCCTTTAATTACATGACATTTGTTCATTTATTTTAGTAAACAGGTGTTTCAGATGTTTTAGAAATAGGCAATTTATAAATCAGTGCAAGAGGTGCACGGGTTACTTTCTGTTGCTGAACAAGTCCAGTGCTGTGTAACTAAGATACCCAGAGTTGGGAGAGTAGCCAATGTGGCTACATGAAGAACTGGAAGCCAAGGCCATGCACACTCAGCAAGAAAACGTTTGCTCTGCTGGTTTCGTGCACACAGTGGGGAAAAAACTGAAATTCTTCCATATCAGTTGGTAAATACTCATTCTTCAACCCCTCCTCACAGTCATACCAGCCACGAGAGTTCTTTCCCCCAGGCCTCGAGTGATTCTGATACAGGCCACAGTTTAAGCAACAATGATATAGGGCGTACACTGTAAAATGGACACAATGCCTTTGAGGGATCAAATGGAAGCTACTAGAATGGGAAATCTTCTAGGATTAAATACAAGGTCAGGCCATTTTGGAGACTTGTTGGTTATTATGGAGTTGATTCTCGGTTGCTGTCTATGCTAAACTGTTACCAGAATTAACAGACAAAACCAAATCCAATACAGGGCAGCTCCTGCCCAGAGGGGAGATGAGAAGGCAGAGAGGGTCAGGAGCTGGTTAAATGAGACATGGGAGTCAGGGGTGGAAAGAAAGAGTGTGCTGTTACAGTGTAGGGAAAGCAACGAGGGTCACAAAACAATGTATGCATAAATTTTTGTATGAGAGACTAACTTGAATTGTAAACTTTCACTTAAAGCACAACAATTAAAAAAAAAACCCTGAACCTGATAGAGTTAGCAAACACTTTGAATGTCTAGAAATTAGAAGTGCTTAGCAAGTCCTCGCCTTAGGATGGTAATGGATACACCTGATGTGGGATCAAAGGTGATAAAGTTAAATGGCAGTGAGACAATATCACATCCTCTAATAGATCAACAATGCCGAGGAGAGACACCTGTCTTCATCCAAAACACCTGGGAACTGACCAGATTTTAAGTCAATTCAGATCAAGAGTCTACCTTCAGAACAGATCACATCTTACAGGAAAATAATTCAGAATACAAATAGAAACTTGCCTCCATAATGATGAAAGCTCCAGAACTTTCTCTGAAGTTAGTGGCTTTGTACAGTGTAGTGGAAAATTCCTAGGCTTGGAATCAGACAGATCCCGTTGTCGTCAAGTTGATTCTAACAGATACCCTATGGGACTGAGTAGAACTGCCCCATAGAGTTTCCAAGGAGCACCTGGTGGATATGAACAGCTGACCTTTTGGTTAGTAGCTGTAGCACTTACCCACTACGCCACCAGGGTTTCTAGGTGTGTACTAGGACTGAACAAATAAGTAAGCATACTGTAGATGTTGAGAGCCAGGCTTTTCAGTATCAGAAAAAGAAATTACAAATAAGCAAGAGGGAGACTAGAACGAACCCTGTGGTGTTAAGTTGAAATCCAAGGCATCAGAATGAATTTATGGTTTTTCATTTTATAGATACCTGCATAAATGCATGCATACGTAAATATGTACATACATACACTCATACATACAGATAGATAAATACAGAAATATTGATGTGTGTGCATACATGGGTCAGTATGAAAAAAAAAAACACAGAAAACCAAACCCACTGCTGTCTAGTTGATTCTGACTCATAGCGACCCTCTAGGACAGAGTAAAAGTACCCCATAGGGTTTCCAAGGAGCAGCTGGTGGATTTGAACTGCTGACCTTTTGGCTAGTAGCCCAGCTCTTAATATACATATATTTTCAAGCTCTGTTCTCTGAGAGGGTTTAGAAGCAATGGCATCCAGTGACAATAAGTACACTTAGTGTCCAGATCTTGATTTCTAAATAAAGGGAACTAGGCTCCTTCGTGATGTGGTTGGTTCCAGGCTTTGGACAAGGAAAATAAAGTGCCCGGAACATCTTATGGTACCAGAAAGTAAGGAAGAGCTCAAGAGAAGGACGGGGGCCTATTGAAAGAGCCAGGAGCCCACCTGAAAGAGCTCTCAATGGCCAAAGCTGGACCAATCTGAGCAATAAAATAAATAATGATATTATTGGATTATAATCCATAGACTAAAACACATATCCATAAGTCTGTGCTGGTATAAACAAAGAATTGGATAGGAAAGCGTAGCTCTTTCTTACAGAAGAATTTCGGTGAATAAATGTAGAAGGCATGAGAGACGTAGAAAAACATCAGTAGGCAAGACCCACCAGTGGAGGTTAAAATTAGTGGGTGAAAGTTCGAGGAGAAACAGATGTTTACATAGTGTCAACATGTCTTCCCCAAGATATTTATTAATTACATACGGAAAAATAGTCACTGTACAGTGGAGAAACCAGCAGATGCCACCACAACCAAGGGATGGGGGTTAGCATCACCAGTAGCAGGAGACATCAACATCATGTACCCCTGATACAATACACTGAGGGCATGTCACCTTTGTGATATTCATAGCCTCAATCTAATCATGACATCAGACAAACTCAAATTGGGGGACATTTTGCAAAATAACTGACCAGTACTCATGAAAAGCATCAAGATCATGAAACACAAAGAAAGACTGAGTAACCATCACAGATAGGAGAAGACCAAGGAGATATAGCAACTAAATACAAGGTGGGGTCGCCACTCAGATGAACTAGGAGAATGGGTCTACCCAAAGCCAAGGGTGCAGAGTTGCTGTCCCAGTGGGCCTGGACAGCGGGGCTGAAGTCCAAGACCGAAGGGCCTCCACTCAGAGTCTGGAGGATGGGGCAGTTGCCCAGATGGTCTGGGGGAAAAGAGGATTATTTTCAAGTCTTGAGAACTAATGTAATTTGTTCTGCTGGGTTTTGGACTTGTTTAGTACCTGCAACTCCGTTTTCTGTCAAATATCTCCTATTTGTAATGGAAATGTTTAGCCTGTTTGTTCCACCATTGTACTCTGGAAGCAGATAACTTGTATTCCAGATTTCACACATTCACAGATGAAGAGGAATTTTTCCCCAGGACGGAATATACCTAAAGTCTCACTTACATTTGATTTAGGTGATTCAGAAGATGAGAGTTTGGACTTGGAGTTGATTTAAGATTTTTGAGATGATGTGATAGGGTAAATGTGTTTTTCATGTGGGAAGGATATGAATTTTGGAGGCCAAAGGATGGAATGTTATGGATTGAATTGTGTCCTCCAAAAATATGTGTTGTAAATCCTAACCCCTATATCTGTGGTTATAATCACATTTGGGAATGGGTTTTCTTTGTTATGTTAATGAGGAAGTATAGTGTACAGTGTGTCTTAAGTCAATTTCTTTTGAGATATAAAAGCAGATTAAGCAAGCAGAGATTGGGGAGGACAGATGCCATGCCACAATTAGAGGTCCCAATTTATCTTTCATCTCATATTTTCCATCTCAACCTCGTTAGGCTAGTCCTGGGTAATTGCCTGAGTTATATTTTATAATTCATTAACTGCATTTTTTACTGTGTCCAAACTGCTGGTTATCCCTTTTATTTGTTGTTGTTGTGTGCTGTCGAGTCGATTCTGACTCATAGCGACCCTACAGGACAGACTAGAACTGCCCCATAGGGTTTCCTAGGCTGTAGTCTTTACAGGAGCAAACTGCCACGTCTTTTCTCCACTGGAGTGGCTGGTGGGTTAGAACCACTGACCTTTTTGATAGCAGCCACTTAAGCATTGTACCACCAGGTTCTCTTTCTCTTTCTATATATATATATATATATATATATATGTAAACTTTTCTTTGGTTAGCAGCTGTAGCTCTTAACCACTGCACCACGTATACGTAGGAGTCCTGGTGGTGCAGTGGTTAAGAGCTTAGCTGCTAATCATAAGGTTGGCCGTTCAAAACCACCAGCTGTTCCTTGGAAACCCTATGGGACAGTTCTCCTCTGTCCTGTAGGGTTGCTATGAGTTGGAATTGACTCGACAGCAATGCGTTTTATATATGTGTGTGTGTGTATATATAGGTATGTATACACTCAAATATACATATTTAATATATAATCCTTTCGCGATGCTATCTGTACTTCCTCCAGCATGAGTTTTCTCATTTGCTGGATCTGTTCACTGTTTTCCATAGGACTGGATTGACCCATGTGCTCTGTTATTTGTCTGAGTGCCCTTCGTGCCGAGTTTTCCTCTTCACGTTACATGGTATACTACTGGCTGCACATTCTGGCTTCAAACGCGATCTTAGTTTAGCGGTCTAATGTTCCGACTCTAGGTATACTTTTTAACATAAATCTAAGCAAGCCGATGCGGGAGCATTGTCTGCAGCCCTGCTTCACATACAGCACTCTCAGCTCATGAGTGAGGTGAACAGGACTCCTGTTTCCAAGCAGGCAATGCAGCCTTGGCTTCCAGCTCCTCTCTGGGAGCTCCCACCTGGCCTCACCTCTCCAGGAGCTCCCAGTGGCAGCTCCTAAGGCTACAGGTTTCCTTTACACTTTGGGGACATTTATATTTCATTTATTTCTGTGTTTGGAGTAGAGGGGAGTGGTTTCAGCTTGTGCTGACTCAGCCATCTTGGAAGGTCTGAATTTCTTTTATAGTTTGAAAATACACATTATAAAATAAACATTATGAAAAAGAGAGCAGGCCCCATAGGCATGTGATGTATCACAGTGATTAAGAGCACAGGCTCTGGAATCAGACAGACCTGGATTTGGATCCCAGCTCTGCCACTTCCTAGCTGCACGGTCTTGAAAAAGTTGCATAATCTGTGTGTCTCTCGTTTCTCCTTGCACAGTGGATATAACAACCTTGCCCTGTGGTGAGGACTGAAGGAGATAATGCGTATATAGCACAGTGCCTGGCACTTGGCAGCTGCCCCCTCCCCTCTTCTCCCAGGTTTTTTCCAATTGAAACAGACATCAGAGTCAGAAAATGGGGACCAAACTGGCGGTCGTATTGCTGGTGTAACTGTTGGAGAACGCAAGGAATATTCCGTAATGGGCGTCTGTCCAAACAATGATGCTGCGTGTCAGCATTAATCCCAGTTTCAACAAATGGTGTCACAACATCCAGGCCTCCGTGAAGAGTTTACTACCCTGTGCATCTTGATATTATACTTTATTGGTGCTCCTCCAATAGTTCACAGGAATAAGAAAATTTTCAAATTCAAAATAAGTCGCTAACTTTTGGAGATTACATAAAGTGGGTTTGTGGTTCTCGTCTGGATTCTTCCCCAGCCTATGGGTGTGCTGTGAATTTCTTTTCTTAAATGAAGCAAATTAATTTAGTTATATTTTATAAAGTAAGACACAGACTTAAATTTCCTCCATTTACCAGATGCTTTTGATAGCTCTCAAGGTCCTCATCTTGCACTGATCCTCAGAATTTACATTGTATCAGCTAGGAAACAACCAGAAAACTCTTTGAATTTTATATGTATAAATCATCTCCTCACTTCCCATCTGTCATATATGTGTGTGCGCATGTATGTGTGTGTATTGCACATGCACACATGCAATCAAAATCAGAAACAATGTTTTGCAAACTATCAACTTTATTAAGTACGTCTCATTCAAATAGTAACAGCTAAATAAGGAAATGTAGACATGCCTGGCTCCATGTGTCTGTCAGTTTGCTGTACTGTGGTGGCTTGCATGTTGCTGTGATGCTGGAAGCTATACGCTACCAGTATTCAAATACTAGCAGGTCACCCATGGTGGACAGGTTTCAGCGGAGCTTCCAGACTAAGACAGACTAGGAAGAAGGACCTGGTGATCTACTTGTAAAAAAATCGGCCAGTAAAAACTTTATGAATAGGAGTGGAACACTGTCTAGTGTAGTGCCAGAAGATGAGCCCCTCAGGTTGGAAGGCACTCAAAATACCACTGGGGAGAGCTGCTTCCTCAAAAAGAAGTAAAGTAGAGGGTCAGAGAAAAAGAGGAAGACCCTCAATGAGATGGATTGACACAGTGGCTGCAACAATGGGTTCAAGCATAACAACGATTGTGAGGATGGCGCAGGACCAGGCAATGTTTCGTTCTGTTATACATGGGGTCGCTATGAGTCGGAACCAATCTGATGACACCTAACAACAACAGACATGGTAGGATCTGACCTCTCAGCAGCTACGTAGCCAAAGCAACAGAACACCCCCTTTTTGAAAAACTGCTTCCCATTTAATGCTCCTTGCAAATCCATAGTAATTTTGTTTTATGGAAACAAAATTAAAAAAAAATATACCTTTTCCCCTGCTGGTATATAAAAACCAAAGTTTGTAACAAGGTAACCATTTTACAGCCCTCCAAGCTCATTAAAACTACATTCTTCCGCTGTGTTCTGTCTTTTGGACAGGTATGGGATTAAGATAGATGGTGTGTGATCCTAAGCGATCTCCTGGTGGAGAATGTTCTGGCCAAATTCAGTTACGTTTTACTGTTCTTTTACACGTCCCTTAGCACCACACTTCTCAGCTGTCTGCATAATGCAGATCACTTTCTTCCTGAAATGTTTTCTGCAGTTCTAGCCATTAAAAAGAAGTTAAAATTCTGAGACGTCTGAATTTTACTGCAGCGTGGATAGGTCATTTTCTGGTATTCCATGTGAATAGTAAGGCACTGAAGGATAAATTGTTCTGTAGTTTGGGAGCCTTAGGAAGTGTTCCATGATGTGACTTTCCTTCTATATGGCCCTTCCTGTATCCTGCATCACTGCTTCCACCTCATTTACCCCACAGCACTTATTTAAATATTTTTTATCACGTATTTCATAGCCACAGAATTTCTAGGAGGAAAGAGATTTTTCACTATTCTCCCTCCTGAAAATTTCTCTTATGGCAGGGTGCTGTGATTGACCAAAAAAAAAAAAAAAAAAAAAGGTTCCTGCAGGGTCAATAACAGCAGTTACGGAAGCACAATTTACTCAGAATAAAAGTAAAGAGAAGGACGCTTTTCAAACTCTCAGAAATTTTTGCTTTAGGTTGAGGCTGAAGGGGCTGGAGCATTTGTATTGACAACAGCAGCATCAAAAGCAATTTCTCTGATAAACTAATCCCCACTCTGCCTTTATCCTTGCACCGAACTTGATCTCCTTATTTTTGTTATCAGTAAAATATCCGCCTGGAAAGGGTGGCCAATTACTGATTAAATGCATTTTAGACAGTTAACAAATATTTACAGAGTCCATAATTTCTGCAGACCTTAGTAAGGTTCTAAATGAGAGAGAGATTAGTGACGGATGGCCATCCCCACCTTCAGGGACCACTGGCACCTGGGCTTCTAGCCTTCGCTCCCTTCTCTTTCTCCCTGGGTGGACGCCCTCTCCTCCTTGGCTCTAAATGAGGGCACTGCATTCTCCTTTTCTGCTCCTCATGCAGCCCTCACTCTCCCCACCCCCACCCCCTGGATGCTGTTCAGATAAGGCCCCTACCTCCCAGCACCTATCCCCGCACCTGCTGGGGCATTTCCACTGAAAGCATCCACCATTACCTCTCAGTCCACAGAACCTTCAGCATGTCAAAAATCAGCCTCTTCTCTTTCCATCCTGTTTCCTGTGCTCCAACCTCAAAACCATAAACCATAGCTTTGTCTTCGCCTCTTTCCACTCGCTCATCGCCACCGTATCTGGTCACCAAGTCCTAGGGGCTCTTCTTTGGAACTTTCCCTCTCCCCTGTCCCTCCCTGCTGCAATCTCTCCTCATTGCTTTTCTGGGTCCTAGGCTGCAGGTGGGAGCCTGGGTGGTGCAAGCAATCTGCAGTTGGCTGCTAATGTAAAGGCTTGTGGTTTCAATCCCCAGTGGTTAAGCATCTGACCAAGAGGTCAGCAGTTCAAATCCACCAGCTGCTCCTTGGAAACCCTATAGGGCAGTTCTACTCTGTCTTACAGGGTCCCTATCGATCAGAACTGACTGGACGGCAACAGATTTGGTTTTGGGTTTTAGTGGCTCCCGAGAAGAAAGGCCTGGAGAACTGCTTCCCTGAAGATTACAGCCAAGAAAACCCTACGGAGCAGTTCTACTCTGTAACACGTTGGCGGGGGGGGGGGGGGGGAGAGGCTGACTCAATGGCAGCCAACAACAGGCTGCAGGTATCTTCCACTCCAGCTCTCTGGGTCCGTTTATGTGCTCTCTGTCAGATAAAGACCCCATAGCAACCATTCCGAGGTATCCAAGTTCTGTTTGGTTAACTCCAGTGCCCGCAGCTTGGCATTTGATGCCTTTTGCACCATCTGGCCCCACTCCCCCTTACTAGTGTGAATCCCATGTGCCTCCTACAGGCAGCATTTGCTCAGGAAAGCTGGGTCACGCTCTGTACCCTAGTCACACACTGTCCACCTGGAGTGTCCTCCTCTTTTATTCTGTCCTAGACCCATTATTTCTAGCTGGGCTCAGTCCCACTTCCTCCAAAGACTCCTCTGCTCATTGCTGTCTCCTCTGGATTTTGTTGTTGTTGCTCTTATTGAAAATATACACGGCAGAACAGACACCAATTCAACAGTTTTTACATGTAGAATTCAGTGACATTGATTATATTCTTCCAGCTGTATAACCATTCTTACCCTCATTTACCAAGTTGTTCCTCCCCCATTAACTCACTGCCCCATAAGTTTCCTATCTAATCTATTGAGTTGCTGTTGTCAATTTAATCCCACATAGTTCTTAAAAGAACACAATGCTCAATGCAGACATTCTTCACTCGTTAAGCTAAACTGTTACTTGGCTTAAAAGAAGACTTCAGGGGATATTTTTGGTTTAAGGTTAATAGTAACAGTTTTGGGAGGTTCCTCCAGCCTCCATGGCTCCAGAAAGTCTGGATTTGATGAAAAATTTGAAGTTCTGTCCTAAATTTCCCCCCTTTTGATCAGGATTCTTCTGTAGACTCTTTAACCAAAATGTTCAGTAATGGTAGCCAGGCGCCATCCGGTTCTTCTGGTCTCATGGCAAAGGAGGCAGTTGCTCATGGAGGCAATTAGCCACATTTTCCATTTCCTCCTCCTATCCCTGACTCTCCTTCCTCTGTTGTGCCAGGCAAACATAGACCAAATGTTGTGCCTTGGATGGTTGCCTCCTTTGGGTTTTCAATCTAGCATCTTTTTTTTTTTTTTGGGGGGGGGGATTGTGTTTCAATTAATTGCTATTTGTGAAGTCTTTTAATATTGTTATTTTGAATTATTCTATTTTCAAATGCATTTCATTCACTCTGTCAGCAAACATTAAATACAAGTTGTGTCTAGGTGGTGGGCAGGACACTTCTATGTATGTTTTCTGGGGGAATCTTCACAACCAGGTGAAGATTTTCCTCATTTTATTGATGAGAAAACTGTGGCTCAGAAACGATAAGTTTTTGCTTAAGCTCCCACAGCTAGTGAGCAGCACGCGGCAGTTTTCCCTGGAAAGGGTGCTGACCGAGAAACTGGAGAACTGGCTTCTAATCCCGGCCCAACCACCATCAGCCGTGTGATCCTGGACAAACCACTTCCTTGCCTCCCTACCAGAGACATTTACTATTGTTAGATTGTCAGGGGAGACCACAGTGTTATACCTCCTCACCGGTGCCTAGTCATAGTACGCGCTCAATAACTATTTGTGGATCTGATGTGGTAGAAGAAAAGAGTGATACTTGAGGTTTCTGACTTGTTAAGTTTCTAACTGTGTGCAGAGTACAACTGCTCCATTGGGTTTTCAAGGCTGTGACCACGGGAAGCAGATCGCCAGACCCATCTTCCCAGGTGCCTCTGTGGTTGCCAAGAAGGGCCATCCCCGAGCGTTTAACCGTTTGCGCCACCCAGGGACGCCTGACTGGGGAGAAAAAATGTCCTAAACCCAAACACAAAGCAGCGCAGAAGGGTCTGGGGAAAGCTGAGCTCAGGGTCTGTGGGGAGGGCACCGGCCGCGCAGTAGGGAAGGCTTCCTGGAGGCGGGGAATTTGGAAAGGCGGAGGCTCGGTGTAGCTAACCGCCCGGGGCTGGCTAATAAGAGGTGGAAGGACATTCAGATCAGGGGCATGGTGAAGACAAAGCGTCTGTCGGGAGGGGTGTGAGGCAAGGGGTAAGGTGGAGAAGAGGCGCTGGCCCGGCGCGCAGGGAGGGGACGTCCCGGGTCGCGGGCCGAGCGCGGCGGGTGAAGTTTGGCCCGAGGCGCTGCGCTAGGGGTCCGGGAAGTGAAGGAGGCCGGCCGAGCGGCTGCACGTGCGCGGATCGTGCCTCCAGGACAGGCGTTGCGGCAAAGGAGCTTCTCTCCCGCCGCCCGGGGGCACCGCGCGACAGCTCGGGCGGGGCTTGTCCCAGGCCCCTCCTCCCCGGGGGCGGGTCCGCGGGGCGGGGTCTGCGGGGTCGGGCGGGGAGGGGGGGCTCCTGCGAGAGGTCTGCGGGGCGGGGCTTGTCCCAAGCCCCTCCTCCCCGGGGGCGGGTTCGCGGGGCGGGACCTGGCGGGCGGACGGGGGCTCCTGCGAAGGGCCTGCGGGGCGGGGCTTGTCTCCGGCCACTCCTCCCTGGGGGCGGGTCCGCGGGGCGGGGCTGCCTGGCCCGGCCTCCCCGAGGCGCAGTGGTCGCGGCAGTCTCGCCGGGCTCAGCTGGCGGCGGTAGCCGGACGCGGGCGGTGGCGGCGGTAAGTGAGTTCAGAGCCAGAGCAGCGAGTGGCGTGCCCCGGCCGGGGGCCGAGGTGCCGCCGAGGGGCTGGGGTCCCCTGGTTTGCCGCCGGAGCGCGTGTCCCGGCTCAGGCAGGAGGTGCGCTCTTGGCTCCCGCGCCGCCGCGCACCGCCGGGCAGGTTGGCGGACCATATGGTGGGGGTTCCTGGGGAACCCGCCTCCAGCTGGGCCGCACGGGAGGGTCGTCAGGACCTACCTTCCACCTCTTCCTCGACCCTCGGGCTCCAGTGACAGCTTGGAGCGAGCCAGCGTCCTTTCGGCACCTACGGAGCACCTCAGTCCCTGCCCTACCGGGTTTTATTTTCCCGGGGCGCCTGTGCAAACCGCCCCTCCGACCATCACACCTTCCGCGGTCCAGGCAGGTGTTCCCCGAAAGCCCCCGCCTCATGTATGGCACCTATCCTAGCTTTCCAACGGACTTTGCCAGGTTGCGTCACTGTTTGGCCTCTAGGCAGGTGCTTGCCTGTCAGGTTGGAGTTATTTACACATTTTGTGTTATTTACTATGTGTGTATTCCCTCCCAGAAGTCCCCAAAAGAATGGTGCGTTCCCAGCAATGCCCTCGCTGCTCAAAATGCGTTAGCAATGCGTTGGGGGCTTTGGTTCTCAAACTTGGCCGCACACCTGAGGAGTTTAAAAAAAATCCTGATGCCTGGTCCCGTCTCCAGAAATTCTGATTTAGTTGGTCTGCGGTGCAGCCTGGGCAGTGGCGTTTTTAAAAGCCCCCAGGTGATTCTAATGTGCAGCAAAGTTTGAGAACTTCTGTTTTGGGGGTCCCTCCCACGGCCGCTTTTTGAAGCTCTAGAAATCAGTCTTACAGAACTCACCTCAGGCACTCTTGACTTCTCTGTAATCCGCCTCGCCACCTGAAGGGCCTGTTGGCGGGTGCTTCTGAACCATAGACTGCAGATGGGCCCTTTATGAGGTTCCCTTTGTTTCTACCTTCTGCTTACAGTAAATATTCTGGGGCACCTTCTGCGGAATTAAGGATCAAGGTTATAATGCAGGATCGCCCTATTCAGGGAAAACCAAGTGATAATTGGACTTGTCATATTTGAAAAGGATTTCAGATTAAAAGGAAGAAGAATACTTTAGGAATCGATCAGCTCTTGAAGACCCCACCCCCACGGATAATAGTTTTGCATATATCTGGGGAATTTTCCTTCAAGCAGGAAAGCTAATTGGATCCTTAAGGTTTTGTGGTGGACACTTGTGTTAATGGGTGTGCATTTGTGGGTTAAAATTCCAGCTGTGTGATCAAGCCCTGCAGATACAACAGCATATATTTCTTGTTGATAAAATAACGTCCTAGTTAGGGAGTTAATTCCTTACCTTGGCATGGCACATCTGAGGTGAGACCCTTAGCACCTGTCAAATGGTCTTAAAAACGACGGGGAAATATGCCTAAGGAAAAACTTACTGCATGCATATATTGACTGAGTTTGATCACATATTTTTTATTAAGGAAGTGTGTTTTCAGCGTCCTTGTTACCGACAGGGCAGTCTCCTGGGACCTTGGTTAAATTACTGTTGTACCCTAGGTATGACTGTATTGCATTTCTACCCGGATGTTGATATCTGGCCACAAATTGGTGGGTTTTATTTTTTTCTCAGGCCATTTCCCTCTGTATTGCATTTTTACTTGCGGTGGGATGACTTATTTTCAAGAGAATGCCCTCCAGAGGTGGAGAAATGTTTGTGTTCATTTCTAGCTTCTAGCCTTGATAGAAAGAACACTCGTTTTGGGGGGCGGGGGGGAGTCATTGCTTTGCCTGCTTGGTTTTTCTCTTTTCCCTGCCTTCCTATCCCTGTATTCAATTGCTGGAAGTGTGGGCGCTGTGGGAGCTGACTTAATTGTCTCGGCTTGAGAACGGAGGGTTATGTGGAGTGCATGGTCTGACGGGGTGGCCCCTGACACCATCCTCAACCTTTGGGGAACAAGAACATATGGAAAGTGTTTTCCTACTGTTGATTTTTTTTTTTTTTTAACCAGGCCAACAAAAAGAAGCCATGTTATTGAATGGTTTATTAACTTGTGAGTCTTGTCTCCATTTGGAAAAAAAATGCATATTTGAGGTTATTTTCATCTTGGGGTCTGAAAAGTTGCATGAACGGAAATAGTTATGATGTGAATGTAATAATGCATTTGTGGCCAAAAGGAATAGAAAAAGTGCATGTAAAAGTGGATCGAAACAGATTTGCTGAAACATTTCTCACTTTGGGGTGGTGACTCGAGTCTTCTAAAGTGATTAGAAGAAAAATCTGCAGGAAGTACTGGCCAGGGGCTTCTTCATTTAGGGAAAGGATATATATTGTCCAGGAGAGAGACCTTTGATTTGTGTTTGGACGGCACTTTCTTCTTTCTTTTTATTTTATGTTTTTCTTTAAGTAGGGGGCAGTTTGCTTGTACTGATGGGGTGAAGGGTGGTTCAGTGA
This sequence comes from Dugong dugon, assembly GCA_030035585.1. Taxonomy (NCBI): domain Eukaryota; kingdom Metazoa; phylum Chordata; class Mammalia; order Sirenia; family Dugongidae; genus Dugong; species Dugong dugon. The sequence continues at coordinate 3,056,423 of CM057482.1, forward strand.
AATTTAATGGTCTCCTCAACTTTATTTTCCTCTGAAGACAATCTAAGAGATGCCACTGACTTCTTTTTTTTTTAAAGGAAAAAAACGACTGATTTTGTGCTTTTCTTTTCTTTCATCCTCTGATCCTGGCCCTAAGGGCAGTGAAATGACTGAGAGATTGGCACTAGAGAAGAAAAACAAAGTTCAAGGAGAATTAAAAATTGAGTAACTTTCTCTGAATGACCAAGCGCTGACTTTATCCTGGCACTTGACATTGCTGTTATCAAGAAACAATTTATCACATAAAAACCCTCAAAAGAAAGGAGTTTGCTGGGAATAGCACCAGGGTTGCCTGGCCTGCACTTAGGGGTAGCTTATTGGAATTTTCAGTAAAAAGCCACAGCTCCAGTCCCCTTTACCCTCTCTCCACGTGATCCTCCTCCCTTGTCTTTATAAACAAAATCCTTGGGAGAGATAGTGCTTCACCTTAAATTCACGCCAGAACTTTTGTGTTGTTTCATTTCTTTATTCACTTATTCAACAAATACTTATTAAGCCCTTTCTGTTGGCCAAGCTCTGTATTCCCCCTGAGTAAACAGGTTACAGTCCCAGGAGCTTGAAGTCTGGTGGGGATACAAATCGTGGGGGTGCATTAGTTGGCACCTCTGATAATCACACTGAGCATGGAGAACCTTGGGACACCTGGAGCACCTGTCTAGCCTCACCTGGGTAGATACTTCCTCAATTCACTAGCATGGTAGGTGTCTTAGTTATCTAGTGCTGCTGTAACAGAAATACCACAGGTGAATGGCTTTAACGAACGGAAATTTATTTCTCACAGTTTAGGAGGCTAGAAATCTGAATTCAGGGTGCTGGCTCTAGTGGAAGGCTTTCTCTCTCTGTCGGCTCCGCAGGAAGGTCCTTGTCTCTTCTGAGCTTCCACTCCTGGGCAATTTCCATGTGGCTTGACATCTCTCTTTCCCCATCTCTGTTTCTTAGCTTGCCTGTTTAATCTCTTTTATATCTCAAAAGAGATTGACTCAAGATACACCCTACACTAATCCTGCCTCATGAACAAAGACAACCCATTCCCAAATGGAATTATAACCCGGACATAGAGGTTGGGATTTACAACACGTATTTTTTGGGGACACAATGCAACGGTAGGCGTAAGAGAAGCTTTATTAGTGTTAAATTACGTTTTATTTTGTTAATTCCCCACACAAGTTTTTTTTTTTGTTGTTGAGCGTATACATAGCAGAACACACACCAGTGATTTCTACACACACAATTCAGAGACATTGATTACAGTCTTCAAGTTGTGCAGCCATTCTTGCTCTCCTTGTCTGAATTGTTCCTTCCTCATTAACATAAACTCAGCTGCCCCCCCCCCCCCCAAGTTCCCTATCTAATCTATCTGGTTGCTGTTGTCAATTTGATATCCTGTATAGATAGTTCTTAAAAGAGCACAATGCTCGAGACAGACATTCTTTTTTTATTGTACTTTAGATGAAGGTTTTATAGAACAAATACTTTCTCATTAAACAGTTAGTACACATATTGTTTTATGACAATGTTAACCCCACAACATGTCAACACTGTCCCTTCTCAACCTTGGGTTCCCTGTTATCGGCTCTCCTGTCCCCTTTTGAAGGCAGACATTCTTTACTAGTTCAGCTGAACTGTTGTTTGGTTTAGAGTGTCCACACCAAGTTTTAAATACTTATCTCAGATACTTTTCTGATGGAGGAGAGGGAAGGGCATGTGTGCTGATTATGAGGAGGGAAAAGGGACATGAAGCCAGATTCTGGTGAACAGGAGAAGGGGTTGGGAAGCTGGCAGAGATAGTAGTAGCTGGATCCATTTTTGGGATTTGGTAACTGGCAAAATAAGCTTAGATGGTGGTGGTGGCACAGTGGTTAAGAGCTCGGCTGCTAACCAGAAAGGTCTGCAGTTTGAATCCACCAGCCTCTCCCTGGAAACTGCATGGGCCAGTTCTATCCTGTCCTGTAGGGTCGCTATGAGTCGGAATAGACTCAATGGTGATGGGTTTGGTTTTTTGGTTCACCTGCACAGCAGAGCTGAGAGCAGAGTACAAGGGCCACATTAAGCAGCCACCTCTGTACTCTTTGGAGCAAATGGTTTAGTCAGAGTCTGTGAGTCTAGCCAGTGGGTGGACGGACGGACGTGCTTCATCATACCATTGTACTTCAGCTCATGTTTCCTTGGACAGACCAAAAACTGGACTTCACACTGTTTTTCCCTTGGGAAGGTGGTTTCCAGATAGCTGCCCCACAGGGCTAATAACCTCAGGGTTATAGGAATAGTTACCATTTGTTTATTGACCGCCTGCCCTGTGCCGGGTTACGTGCTCAGCACTTCTTTTCTGTTACTCTTTACCATTACGGGAGCGTTGGTGGTGCAGTGGTTAAGAGCTACGGCTGCTAACCGAAAGGTTGGCAGTTCGAATCCACCAGCCCACTCCTTGGAAACCCTGTGGGGCAGTTCTACTTTGTCCTAGAGGGTTGCTATGAGTTGGAGTCGACTCGAAGGCAATGGTTTTGGGTTTTTTTAAACCCTTCATTCCTGAGAGGCAGGTGGCAGTGGCCTCATTTTACAGGTGAGGAAACCGAGCACAAACAGGTGCCAGATCCTGCTGGGATCACAGCCCCCCAGTGGCAGAGCCGAAGGGTGAATGCAAAGGTATGTTCTCTTCACCCTCCCACACTCCTCTTCAGCAGAGCTGACTAAGAAACTGTGTTCTCAGTGCCTTTCTTTCCTGATATCACAGGCTCCTTCCATCTGAATTGGTTTATTGTTTTCCTCTACTAACCCAAAAAACCCACTGCCATTTAGTTGATTCCGACTCATAGCAACCCTGTAGGACAGAGTAGAACTGCCCCGTAGGGTTTCCAGTCTTTAGGGAAGCAGACTGCCAGATCTTTCTCCCACGGAGCAGCTAGTACGCTCGAACTGCCAACCTTTCCTCTGCTAGATGAGGAGTAATATTACATCAAAGTTGATTGCAGGGTTGTGATCCCAAGGGAAATTTTACGGAATTCAACTTTTTCTGGGCCTTTCTAAGGAAGGGGCATGTGGCACTCTTCAGAAAGAGTCTGGATGCATCCCAAATCCTAGGTTAGACAGACATTTCCACATTGTTCCAGGTCCTACAGACCTCCAAGTTTCTGTCGATAATTGGTTGTTGGGTAAGAGATTAAAAACAAAATTTAACGTTGAACATTTTGGAGTAAAACAAAGCTGTGCATGTTCGGTTCTTGCTTATGTGCTACTGTGACAGAAACAAAACTTTGCTGCCTGGCAATTACCTCAAGCTCTTAAAATTACAGGTGGTCAAGGTTTAGAGGCTGCATTCGGCTATGATTAGTGAAGACGGGTGGAAAGCCGGGTTAGTGAGTGAATGGTCCTTGCAATGGACTCCAGCTCCGTGTTTCAACCTGAAAGGATCAGCTCCCGGGACGACTTCCAGGGGACTTAGTGGAGGGTTGTCATGGAGTTAGGTGTGTTTGGGATTAGAGTACAGGGCATTTGTTATGAACATGGGCTGTTACTGCCAACCCGGCCGCCGGCAGCCCCTTTGTTTACAAGATGGAGTTTGTGCTGCTGCCCAGTCACAGGGATTTCTGCTTGCCTTAGGTGGAGTGATAATGGTTCAGGTCCTTGCTTTGTAGTTATTTAGGGTTTACAAGACCCATGTTTAAAAAACATGCCCCTTCGCTATTAGTAATCATTTATTATTACTCATCTCTTTGCCACCAAATTGACGCAAGATGACCAAGGTTTTCTAGTTTTTGCCTCAATAATTCTCTTGCTTTTGATCTCTTTACTTGGTTTTCTATTCTACTATATATATATTTTGCATTTATTTTATCTTGCAAATTTGTAATCTGTATAAGGAAGAGGAACTACCGCTGACCATATGCCAGACACTGTTTGGTGTTTAACGTCGCACCTGCCAAGAATCGTGAATGTTGTTGCTTAGTCCCATTTCACAGATGAGGGAGCCTGGCTTGTGAGGTCCAGGGTCAGGTTAAGCGGATGTTTCCGTCTTGGAGTTTCAGACTCTCAACAGCTGGGTTCTTTTGGCATTACTCTGAAGGAAAAAGAAATGGCCCAGTTTTCAAAGTCATGAAAAGATTCTATTATATCCTACGAACTAGCATATATCCTTAAACTTCTTTGTAGCTGTATTGATAGCGTTTGTTAAAAAAAGATTTGAGTCCCCACCACTTTTGCCTATGAGGTGTTTATCTTCCTTATTAAAAACAATACCTTACCCAGAATTATACAGCAGCTGCCGGAAAGTTGATTAGTGTCCCTCCTTACCCTAATCAAGTATCAAAACCCTGGAAAGTTTACTTAGAGATGTGATTAGAGTGAAAGCTTGAGGAGTTGGGGAGGAACTGGTAGAGAAGGAATGGGGCAGAATATAAGAAAGAGCATATCGCAAAGGGACTGGAAGGTGGAGTTTGCTCTTGGGATTTCTTTTACTTGTGAGTTTCAGGTTTGGGGTTAAGCACCTTTGTTCCAGATGTAGCCATGTCAGCACAGCCCAGACTGTGCCCTGGGCCACTTGTCAGCTTTGGGAGTGGGGAGTGGGGTGGGATTAGAGCTTGTCCAGGTCTGGTCTGCTCAAGGCATACCACCTCTAAGTACAGGTCCAGGTACCTGCAATGCATTTAGCTTCCTTGGGTGTGAAGCAGCTGGGTGATGTAAGGAGCAGAGAGAGGGTCACCAGAGACTTCTCAGGAGACCTGGCCCATAACACCCGTTCATATCCTAATAGCACCTCCTCCTAGAGCGCTTGCTTCTTGCCAACTCTGTCCTGAGAACTTTTGATACATCGGCTCTGTGGAACTGGTGAGGAGTAAGCGCTCGGCTGCTAACTGAAAGGTTGGCAGTTCGAATTCACTGAGCAGCTCCACAGGAGAAAGACCTGGTGATCAGCTTCTGTAAAGATGGCAGCCTGGAAACCTATGGGGCAGTTCTGCTGTGTCACATGGGGTCGCTATGAGCCGAAATAGACTTGACGGTACCCAACGTGGGATTGTATATCAGGACACCATTTTATAGGTGAGGGAAATGGCTCAGGGGATGGGGTGACTTGTCCGAGTTGTGCAGCTATAGAGCCCGGGCTTTCCCCCTGGCTGTCTGACACTGTCTCTGAGAGTCACACTGCCCCTGAGGGCCGCACTGCCCCCGAGGGTCACACTGCCCGAGAGGGTGACACTGCCCGAGAGGGTGACACTGCCCCCGAGGGTCACACTGCCCCCGATGGTCACGCTGCCCCCGAGGGTCACGCTGCCCCCGAGGGCCACGCTGCCCCTGATGGTCATGCTGCCCCCGAGGGCCACACTGCCCCTGTTGGTCATGCTGCCCCCGAGGGCCACACTGCCCCTGACGGTCACGCTGCCCCCGAGGGCCACGCTACCTCTGAGGGCCACGCTGCCCCCGAGGGCCACGCTGCCCCTGAGGGTGACACTGCCCGTGATGGCCACGCTGCCTCCTCACCCCCTCAGCTCACCCACCTTTCACGTCTCCAGCAGATTGTCTGCTTGCATGCGGTTTCCTCTCAGGGGTTCGAACACCATCCGTGCCCTTTGTTTACAGCTCTGAATGCCCCCAAATCTCTAAAGAGGAGGGAGGGCTCTCTCATTTTGTGTCCCTGCTGCCTAGCAGAAAACACAAAATAAAACAAAAACCCAAACCAGTTGCCGCAGAGTCGATTCCAACTCATGGTGACCCCACGTGTGTCAGAGTAGAACTGTGCTCCACAGGATTTTCAATGGCTGATTTTTCAGAAGTTGATTGCCAGGCCTTTTGCAAACCGCCAACCCTTCTGTTAGCAGCCGAGTGGTTAGCCAGGGACGCCAGCAGGAAATCGGTGCTCCATTAAGGTTTGTTGAAGGAAGACAGGGAGGCAGTCAGCTTTGGAACTTGACATTCTGCATTTTGTCTGTCTCTCTAGCAGCCGCAGTGCTTTCTAAGGAGAAAATCAGACGAGCTCTGAGAAGGATGAGTGTTTTACAGAAGTAACGAGAGTGGGAATTCTTGGTAAAAGCTTGTTGTTTTATGTAATTTGAGTTCTCCTGGTCAGTGGTCTTCTGCCTGGGTTTGTGCTTTAATCATTTATTCTCTAAAGGTCGTCATGCAGATTATTTTGTAAATAAAGAAGGCCCTTCCGACCTCTGGGCATTACCATCCTTTTTCCTGGGGGAGTTGCAGTTTAACATTTAAATACAGGAGCAGGTAGACAATAGATCCGTCTTTTGTTTTTCTCACTCCTTCACACTGTGAGGTAACAACGTTGGGGTCTCTCCTACTTAGATTGGAAGTCCTATTTGCCCATCACTAGGAATGTGGTTCTGGGCAGGTTCCTCTTCTCTGTTCAGTTTGTTTCTTCTTCTGTAAAATGGGCATAGCACCTACCTCACAGAGTTCTTGTGAGGAGCACATCTGTCTGACATAGTATCCACAGGGGACATTTGGCAATGTCTGGAGACATTTTTGTTGTCACAGCTAGGGGAGGGGTGGCTACTGGCATCTAGTGGTAAGAGACCAGGGATGCTGTAAACATCCTGCAGTGCACAGGACAGCCCCCACAGCAAAGAATCACCCGGCCCAAAATGTCACTGCGCCAACAAGCCCTGCATGGTGCCTCCTCCACGGTGGCGGCCCTTTGTAATTTCTCTGAGCAAAGAGCGCTGTTGGCCAGTGACAGAGTCCTCCCTTCTTAATTAGGCTGGAAGGAATGCAATTTAATCTTTTATTGATGCCTCTGGGTTACCCCACAGGTGCCCCCTGAAGTGGGAAGAGCTGGTTTCCTCCCCACTAAGCCTCCTTACATCCGTTTGTGATTGCTTGCATCTGTTTACATATAAATAAGTGATATGTGAAAACCAGTCAAATCCCCTAACTCCTCAGGGGGGCTCACTGTGGCCAGTGCTGGCTAGCTGGAGCAGAAGCCGGGCCCCTGAGGTTTGCTCCTGGCCTTGTGAGCCCCACTTTTCTCCTCTGTAAAGGGACAGGTCATCACATCTGCCCTTCTGTCTCATCATGCTGTTCCCAGGACTAAATAAAGGGACTCAGGAAGCTCTACACGTATGGAGGTGCCTTTTGAATGTGTTTTTCTGAAAGCTCAGTTCATAAATGACCACTCAGTAAATGCCTTTACAGAATGATTAGGGCTTGGAGTTCCTGAGTGGCGCAAAAGACTCAGCGTTCCACTACTAATGAAAGGTTGATGGGTTGAACCCACACAGAGGCTCCTCGGAAGAAAGGCCTGGCGATCTGTTCTGAAAGGTCACAGCCTTGAAAACCCTAAGGAGCACTTCTACTCTGCATACATGGGGTCCCCATGAGTCAGACCCGACTCGACGGCAGTGGGTTTGGTTTTTCTTTTTCCTTTTTTTGACAGCCACAGAAAGTCTGTGTTACAGGCAGAGTGTTAGTGTAGGTACAGAAGACAATGTCTGTGAGACAGGAGGCAGTGCTGCCCAGTGGTTAAGAGCACGAGGTGTGGATAGGAGTTACTTGATCACCCTATGTCTAAGGTCCAGTTTTGTTTCTTCACTTCTTTGTCATGGGACCCTGGGCAAGCTACTGACTGAACCCCACCGTGCCTTGCTTTCCTTACTGGTAAAATGGTGATAAGGACACAGGAACGCCCCCTCGGGGTTGTGGGGACTTTGTCCTTGTGAAGCGCTCAGTGCTGCGTGAAACCTACCTCAATAAATGAGTTGTTAGTAACTAATATCGGTTACTTTGGCCTGCAGCCTATATCTTTTTATTCAGGTAAGAAGGTGATTGCCTGCCCCTAGGCTAGGAGCTGAAAGGACTTTTTTGAAGTTCTGATGTCTTTGTACCTGTGTGTCTTAAAATATACATAAACATAAAATTTAGCATCTTAACCAATTTAAACTCTCCAACTCAGTGACATTTAGGGCATTCACAGTGCTGTGCAGCCGTCAAAAAGAGTTCCAGAACTCTTTGTCACCCCAGAAGGAAACCCTGTACCGACTGAATAGTTACTCCATGCTCCCTCGCCCCCAGCCCCTGGCAGACACCAGTCTGCTTTCTTTCTGTATCGATTTGCTTTTTCTGGACATTTCCTGTCAGTGGAATCATGTCCTGTGTGACCTTTCGAGTCCGGCTTCCTTCACTGAACATCATGTGTTCAAGACTCACTCACCTTATGGTGTGTCTCGAGGCTTCGTTGCTTTTATCTGCTGTCTGTTGGTGGAGAAACCAAAGCTCCGTTTTCCTCAGGCCCGTTGTTCTCCCAAGTCGCACCCTGTTTTCAAGCTTTAAGATGTCTGTCTTCCCTTATTTTGGTCCTTCTTGGCCAACCTTATTTTTTCCACTTTTCCTATCCCGTGATTCTAATGACCCTTGAAATGAGTATTGGAACGGAGTGCTCATGCCAGGTTCTTGGTGGAGCTGGGAGTAGGCCTTGCTGGGTGTTTTCTTTCTGCTGAAGAATTAGCTTCACTTCCCCATGACAGCCTGGCAGGTTTTAAAAACAAGTGTCTGGAAAACACCCACCAGGCCCCTTTTAGTTCTCTGGTTTAAAAGCTTTCTATGCGGAGAAGTGGCCCTCAATTAAGTCGTTTAATAAAAACCTTCCTCTGTTGTAAAGCATTCTTGGGACGTGTTTACATTCAATGCCACTGCGGGCTTCTAAATGAGGAGCTGTGGAGTGAGTGATCCTTAACCTGTGACTTTCATAATATCCTTTGCTTTAGGTTTCCAGGTGGAGGCCTGGGCCGGATTTGTGGCTTGTCATTGACCCAGACTGGGGGGACAGGCATGGGGGTGGGGCGAGGCACTCTGTACCCTTCCCCCACTGTCTGCAGCCACAGGTAGAAGACTCCAGGAGCCTAAGGCTGCATGGAGGTGTAACGCTGGGTCTGAAATGACTGCTTTCTTTATTGGAGGAGCACAATTCCCCACTTTCCTTTGTCCTTCCACACTGGGGAGGGGCCTTCAGTAGGAAGAGATTAAAGTATTTAGGGGAGCAGCGTGGGGGCTTGTGAGATCTGAGACCTTTGTGCCAGGCCAGAACTTTCTTAGCCAGGCCTTGGAGCTTCCTTGGGCTAAGGATGCCCTGGGCCCTTGTGGTTGGAGGGACTCTACCTTTTGCTCTGATTCTGGAGAGGTGACATAAGGAAGAGCTGTGTCCTGGAATAAAGGGGGTTTTAGAATGGCCTTCCCTTTGAGCTGCTTTTCTGAGGATCCTTGTTGTGCTGGGCAAGGGCAGGAGGGTGACGCAGCTTCGCAGTCACTGGCACAGATTGGGATTTTACTGAGATGCAGCAGGGCCTGGCAGTTAAGAGCCTGGACTCTGGCCCCTGACTGCCCAGGTTCAAATCCTGGCCCTGGGGTTATGTTTCATGAGTTAGTATGTGTAACTCACTTAGAACAGTGTGTGCTTGTATTGTTATACTGACATCTTGCTTCTGTGATGGCCCAGTTAGAATTGTAGAAATGCTGCTTGTTGTCAAAGCTTCCTCACCTCCATACGTGGAAGGCTATGGAATCCATAGGGAAGGGTGATGTCACTGGACTCTTAAGAAAGCGTGACTTGCAGATGGAGAAATTGTGCTTGATGAATCCACTGAAGTTCTCCGAGGGAAGAAGGGCAAAACAGCGGGTAATAATTTACTTAGACTTCCAGAAGATCTTTGAAAAGACTTCATGCCACGTTACTAAAGCTGAGGATCTCCCACAAGTCTCTGAGTGCAGACGGTGAATGTGATAAGGAATCTGGCTGACACTGTTCTGCATTGTCCTCAATAAGAGGAGAAGGGGCATGGCAAAATCTGCACACGTGGAGTCTAAACAAAATTCTTTTAAAAGTAAACATGGAAGACATTGGAATTAAAAACTCTAAGGAGATTTTTTTTGTTTTGTTTTTAAAATAATTTTTGGATGCTATGTGGGCATGTGGACTGTACTTTTAAACAATTCACTGTGGTCTGCGGCTGCACCTGGCAGCCAGGGGTTGGAGTAGGGATTCCTTGGGCCACTTCCCAGCACAGCTGCAGATCATACATACGTATGGGGTATCATCGGCGCTCAGCAAGTGCACGTTGAATGAGTAAGTGAAGATGAGTAGAACCAAGGAGTTCATTAAAAAACAGTTCAAGCTTTTTCTGTCTTGCAAAACATTACTTCTAGTCCCCCGCTGTCTTTTAAGCAAAAAGTACATTTATGGAAGAAAGTAGAGTCTACCATCAGTAAGTAAGTAAACATCAGTTAGATCATGTCGGTGCACAGATGCTGAATTCTGTCTCTGTTGTGATTGAACCAAGGACACTAAAGTCAACCAATGAAAAGAGAAGCTTTGCCAACACAGACCTCTCCTCCGCAATAGGATTTGGGAAGCTTGAAGTTTTGCTTACCCAAAAAGACACGGGCAGGAACTCGTTGCCTTTGTATCTTTCACTGGACTCAGCTTCCTGTGTTCCTAGCATAATGCCTCATGTAGGAGGTGCTCTGTATATTGTTTATTTTATAAACCAATGTGTTATTTGGCTGAAAGGTGACCTGCAGAAATAGCTTCAGTTCCACATTCAAAGGGTATCTTAAGGTGATAGTCTTGAGGACCCCTCTAGTCTCTTTCCATCTAATAGGTCTGTTCTTTTTTTTTAAGAATTTGAATTTTGTTCTACATTTTTCTCCCATTCTATCTGGGACCTTCTATTGTGTCCCTGGTCAGAATAGTCAGTAGTGGTGGCCGGGCACCAACTAGTTCTCCTGATCTCAGGTTAGAAGAGGCCATGGTTTGTGTGGGCTGTTAGTCCTGTGGACTAGTTTCTTCTTTGAGCCTTTGATTTCCTTCATTCTCTTTTGCTTCATAGAAGTAGAGACCGGTAGTTTGATGGCCACTCCAAGCTTTTAAGACCCCAGATGCTACTCACCAAACTAGGATGTAGAACATTATCTTTATGAACTATGTTATGCCAGTAGACTAAGTTGTCCCCCAAGACTATGGCTCTAAGCATTTTAACCCAGTAAACCAATCCCACGAGTTGTTTGGAAGCCTCCATGCTGTTCCCCCTATGTCTAGGAAGCCTCCATCACTGCCGCCTGTGTGCTTTGTTATATATATGGGTATATATGCAGCACACACAAACATGGATATACATATGCCTACAGATACACCTCTACATGCACGTGCATGCACTTACATATGTCTTCTTGTACACATATATGCATATGTATCTACCTGTGTAACCATGCACATATTTTTGGTTGTTATTACTGTTGTTGCAAAATTGTGTATGGTATAGCATTTACCCTAATTGTCCCTTTTTCTTGTATACCTCTTAGTGTCTTTATTTACCTTGGTCAGGTTGTGCTGACTTCACCCATGTTTGGTATTGCCTTTCCCATCACTGAAAATAACAAATGTCTGCTGTCTAGAAAGTGATACCCGCTCCTTTTTCCTCCCATCTCTGGTAACCATTAAAGAGCGTTGCTTTCTGTGTGTATTTCTGTTCTTGACTTTCTGTAATAGTGGAACCATACAATATTTGTCCTTTTGTGATTGACTTATTTTACTCAGCGTAATGTCCTCTAGACTCACCCATGTTATAAGGTGTTTCACGGACTCTTCATTCTTGATAGTTGTATAGCATTCCATTATATGTGTGTACCACAATTTGTGTATCCATTCATCCGTTGATGGGCACTTAGGTTGTTTCCATCCTTTTGCTCTTGTGAACAATGCTGCCATGAACATGGGTGTGCATATGCCTATTGCTGTTACTGCTCTTAGATCCCTTGGATATATACCTAGGAGTGAGGTTGCTGCATCATAAGGTATTTGTATTTCTAGCTTTTTGAGGAAGCACCATACCATTTTCTATAGCGGTTGTACCCTTTTACAATCCTACCAGCAATGTTTAAGAGTTCCAGTCTCCCCACAACCTCACCAGCATTTGTTGTTTTCAATTTTTTTGATCATTGCTATTTTTGCAGGGATGAGATGGTTGTCTCATTTTAGTTTTGATTTGCATCTCTCTGATGGCTAATGGGCAACTTTTCACGTATTTGTTGGCCACCTGAATGTCGTGTGTGATGGTTTGAAGGAGGGATGTGGAAGAGAAAAAAGTCGAGGAGAAAAATAAGGTCATTGTTTATCTCTCGGGACCTCGCATAGTGTCTTACCTATAAAAAAACAAAACAAAAAAAAAACCCAGACAAACCCATTGCTGTTGAGTTGACTCTGACTCATAGCTATAGCACAGAGTAGAACTGCCCCATAGGGTTTCCAAGGCTATAATCTTTACGGAAGCAGACTGCCTCATCTTTCAACCATGGAGCAAGGCTGGTGGGTTCGAACCACAGACCTTTCGATTAGCAGCAGAGCTCTTAACCACTGTGCCGCCAGGACTCCTTGTCTTACTCATAGCAGAGTCAAATATACATTTGAAGAAGAAGTGAGTATTTAGGTGAAGATGTAAAGCAACTTGATGAAGTGGCAGAAACCAACCAAGCAGCTCAAGTCAGCAAAAGAAAAAAAAAAAAAAAAGATTCCCCTGGAAACTTACTTTGCAGGTAAAATATGGCTGTCATTTCCAATTTTTTCTTTGAGCTTCCCAGAATCTAATTTATTGCTGATTCATTTCTGTTCATCCATTCATCCCCTACTGAAGTCTACTGTGCTGAGTTCTGAGTATAAAGCTGAATAATGTCTTGCAACTAACGGCAGAGCAAAGGCGTGAGTAAGCACGAGCGTTAGCTGTGTTTTTAGGATGTGGTTTCTGTATAGAGGTCTTAAAGTCTGTTGTGTATAGAATGAGCAGCTGTTTATTTATTTTTTAAAGCAACATAAACTTCTTTGCTACCCTAGATTAATACATGAGAAAATTGCTATCTTCATTATGTCGCTCTGAAAATAGGGAAACTACAGGTAGTAGTGAGAAAGGCATTTTCAGCCTCACTGGCCAGTATTAGAGACGTGTGAGTGTGCCTGTTGGTGAGTGGTGTTTGGAAGCATAGTTCTCTTTCACATAGAAAAGCAAAGGCATCTGGGTATTGACAAGACTTTTTATTGAATAGGGTGGGAAGAAGAGGAGGGTGCTGCCCTTATATTGTGTGGATATTCTTCACAATTTCCTAGCTTCAGGGTTCTTTCTTGCTGAGTTTGATTCCCATAAATCAAAAGAGTGAATGTTGTAACTGACATTTCTATTGAGTTGCTTTTAACTTGCATGCCCTTGGGTGTTAGCATTTAGCCCTTCTGTAATGGCTACCGGATACCTACTTTACCCAGACAATGATGATCTCCTCAAGCTAAGGTAAGATCATTTCCTTTGGAACAAAATGAAAACCTTTCAGTGTCCACAATTGGAGGAAAATGTAGAATTTTAGCAGGCCTTCTCTGCTACAGGTTGAGTGAGTGTATGCTCGAACACCATCAGCTTTGCTCCTCAAATGTGCCGTGGAAAGGTTCCAGCACGTTTTTGATGTATAAAAATTAAATATAACATTTTTAGTGTATTTTTTTTATGATGTCCTTAGAAATATTTGGAAAAAGAGTCATATTTCATATTTTTCTTGGGATCATTTTATAATCCCAAGAACTTGAGATCACTGGTACATTGTGTTCTAGGGTGAGCCTGAGTTAAATTGTTTATTATTAGAGTATGTGTGTGTATTCCTACAAAAACCAAATACTCATATTTACTTGGCATAATCTTAGTACCCATTCTCCTCTGGTTTTCAGATAGCCTATATGGAGCCCTGGTGGCACTGTGGTTAAGTGTTTGGCTGATAATCGAAAGGTCAGCAGTTCGAATCCACCAGTCGCTTGGTGGAAACCCTGTGGGGCAGTTCTGCTCTGCCCTGTAGGGTTGCTATGAGTTGGAATCAACTCGATGGCAACGGGTTTTGTAATCCTCAATCTGAAAATTCTGTGATTAATGTTGATAATTTTAGATGATTCCTGCATCTATATCAGAAAACATCATAAAAATTAACAATGCTAACATTTCTGTAGCACTTAATGGTGCTTGGCACTGTTGTAGGCACTTAAGATGTATTAACTCATTTAATCCTTGTAATAATTCTGTTACTATCCCATTTTACAGATGAGGAAACTGAGGCAGAATGATTAATTTGCCGAGGGTGATACAGCTAGTAATGGTGGGGCTGGGTTCAAACCCAGGCAGCCTTGCCTTTCCTTAGTTGAGAGCAAATTAAAAATTAATTGAAGCAAAAGTTGACGAGAAGTGACTCATTCCTAAATCCACAGTTAATTTTATGAAGTGGAGATTGCTGCATAGTGCTTCATTTAATTAAAATAATCGTATATAACCTGAGCCTCTTGCTTCATGACCAATGTTTTAATTCACTTTACACAGCAAGCACATACTTTAAGAATTACTTCGGTTGTAAATCTGAAATGCATTAAAGGATAGTAAACTTAGCCAGTCAACGTGAAAAACGTGTAACAGAGGGTAGGTTGTCTCCTCTCTTTCTACCGGGAAGAAGGATGAGTTCTTTCAGTTCCCAGAAGACTCCTCACTTTAAGACGAGTTGTTGCTCTGGAATAAAATATTCTTTCCACTTTTGCAAGGAGTGGCCTTGGCTTTCAGAAGCCGAAGTGGTTTTTCTTTTCAAGAGTCTGTGATTAACCCTGGTGTGTGCCTCTGGCCAGTTTGCTTTCTTTGAAACCTCACGGCAGCATAACTAGTGATTCACCTTTTTCCTTGGAATGGATCTGCCTGGGGTTGGTGTTATACATAGACCGCTGCTAAATGCCCAGGTCGCAACTTGAGCTCTGGCCATGAGGAATATAGATCAGAACAGGAACTGGGAGAGATGGTATCGCAAAGTGATTAAGAGCTTCAAGCTCGGAGCAGTGCCCGGTACCAAGTAAGACCTCAATGATGTTTGCTATTGTTACTGTGTGCTGGGCACTGTGGTGAGCACTTCGTGTGCATTGCCTTGTTTAATTCTCATTCCATTCCCGTGAAGTGGGTGCTGTTATTCCGCCCATTTTCAGAGGTAGAAATGGAAGCTTAGAGACGTTAAGACATTCGTGTAAGGCCAGACAGCTAGAGCAATTGCTCACAGCTAAGTTTGTTGTTTTTTTGAAATACAAAAGTGCAGAAATCATAAGCATGCAGAGTTTTCTGGTTTTCTGGATCAGAAGTTTCCTCTCTCCCTTCCAAAGGTACCAACATCCTGGCTTCTATCACCACAGATAAATTGTGACAGTTCTTGAACTTCTAAAAAAAAAGTGGAGTCATATTCGTACAACGTTACTGTTCTGTGTCTGTTTTCACTCAGCATTGTGTCTGTGAGAGTCACCCACGTATTTGCATGTAGCAATATTTTGTGCTTTCTCATTGCTAAATATATCGCTGCATTTCTCGTTGTATATTTTATTGTATGAATATACCATAGTAATTTATTTATCCATTCTTCTGTTGATGGACTTTTGGGTTGTTTGTAGTTCTTAGCTATTATTAATAGGGTTACGTTCTTGTATATGCCTTTTGGTGGTTATATGTATGTGGTTCTTTAGTCTTATTATACCTAAGAGTGGAATTGCTGGGTCTTAATATGTATGGCCACTACCTGTTTGTCAGTTCTTTGTACTGTGGTGGCTTGTGTGTTGCTGTGATGCTGGAAGCTATGCCATTGGTATTTCAAGTACGAACAGGGTCACCCATGGTGGACAGATTTCAGTGGAGTTTTCAGACTAAGACAGAGTAGGAAAAAAGGCCTAGTGATCTATTTCTAAAAATTAGCCAGTGAAAACCTTATGGATTACAATAGAGTATAATCCAACTCGCTTACTTTGGACACATCATCAGGAGGGACTGATTTCTTGAGAAGGACATCACATTTGGTGAAGTAGAGAGCCAGTGCAGGTGAGGGAGACCCTTGGTGAGATGGATTTTGACACAGTAGCTGCGATGATAGACTTGAACTTGCTGGTGGTTGTGAGGATGACACAGGACTGGGCAGTGTTTCATTCTGTTGTATATAAGGTCACCATGTGTTGGAGTCCACTTGATGCCAAGTAACAACAAAATATTTGGGTGTATTTCCTCTTTCCCTGCGTCTATGTGTGTATATGTACGTATTTCTTTCCGTTTTTTTTTTTGTAAATATAAAATTAGTATTATTTCGTATAAGCAAGATGCTGTTAAAGGGGTATTTTGGATACCTGTATAATGAAATAGGAAAGCAATGAATGGAATGCCCAGGAAGAAGGACTTAGTATGTTATGGTTTGTATTATATTGCTGTTTTCCTGTTACATCTGGGGACAGAAAAGGGGGAAAGGAAGCCAGCATTTATTGTGTGCCTGCCATGTACTGGAGCCCTGGTGGTGCAGTGGTTAAGAGCTTGGCTGCTAACCAAAAGTTGGCAATTCAAATCCTTGGAAACTGTATGGGGCAGTTCTCCTCTGTCCTGTAGGGCCTCTATGAGTTGGAATCGACTCGATGGCAATGGGTTTTTTGGTTTGCCATGTACTGGGCACTGTGGTGCTGGGAGGTGCTTGCCACTTGCGATTCCGATATAGACGTGGGCGATGTGTGAAAGCATAGCAGCCAAGAAGTGTGCAGCATGTTTCCTGAAAAAGAAGACTTTTCAAACCTAATAGCAGAGCATGTTGGAAAACCAGGCTCACTTTATAGGTTAAATTGAGTGTAATTAAACTGGCAGGTTGTTTGACCAGTTGCGAAGGTACACATACCTCTATTGTTTTAACCCACTTGAACATGAACACGTAAAAAACACCACTTTGGAGAATACTTTTATTACTTGGTACGTAGCCCTCATATTTTTATCGACAGCCATCACATGTTTGCTTTAAATGTATTAAATCCAACATTTGTTGTTGTTCAAAATCAAATTAAATCTCATAATCCTAATTATAACCTGTATTTGAATAATTAGCATTATCAGCTGAAAGTTTGGCCGGTTATTTTTTTAAAATTGGAACCTTGTTTTTTTGAAGCCATGCTTAATCTCCTGAAGACCCGGAACTTAATTTTGTTGCCAGTACACATTCTGTGGGACAAACATAATAATAATAAAAATCAGAAATGCCCAGTGCTGCGTTCCTGAATTTCGCCCATGTCTTTGTGGCATCCGTAGATGCTCTCGTTTGTTTTAAGAGCAGACAGTACAAAACCTTCCTATTAGGGATTGCTGTCCTAGGAAAAAGCTTGCTCACAGGAGTAAAAGTTAATTTTGGGGGTGTGAGGGAATTACTTTTGAGAATTACATATATTTAATCCAGTGCTTTAAAAAAAACACACACAAAAAAAACCAGAATTCATAAAGCTCTATTTCAGTAAATTACAACCCAAATGAAAATAATAGCTTAATTATTGACCATGTTGGCAATTAGGTATTCCATGTCAGTTAATTCACCTGGTTTCTGAAGTTTATTTCTTCAAGTGATGGGACTGAACATTTAGCTTTTTAATTGAAATTTTAATAGGGACATGTTTCCCCGGATTACTAAACGCTAGAAACTGAAGAAAGCGTGCTATTTTTCATTCTTATTAGTCTTATTTACCGTGTGGAGATGTCCTTGGAGGCTCTAACTGAGTCTCCTTATCCCTGCCCGAAACATGATTGTCATGACTGCTAATGCTGATGAGTACTTTCTGTGGTTCTCCTGTCATCTTCTCTGACTGATACCGTGTTTGCTTCTGCAGCAGCTCACACTTCTGTGTGTGTGTGTGTTTGCTTGTACTTAGCTTTGAGCTAAAAATCTGTTGTTTTGATTTTTAACCATATATACTGCTACTTAATATGGCTGTGTATGTAAATCTTTTTTTTTTTTTCCCAGTACCTCCAAGATATTTCATGGTGTGGATATATTATAATTTAGCCAACCCGCCATTGATGGACATTTGGGTTATTATAAATATCTCATGTATAAGTTTTTACATACTTGGGAGTATGTTTATATAATCCTCCTGTTCACGGTTAATTACTAGAAGTAGAATTGCTATGTCAGATAGTGAGTACATTTAAAATTTGAGATTAGTACAGCTGTTGTGTTAAACTGTGTGGCAGTTCCTCAGAAAACTAAAAACAGAACGACCATATGACCTAGCAATTCCACTCCTAGGTATATGCCCAAAAGACTTGAAAGCAGAGACTCAAACAGAGACATGTACACCAGTGTTCACTGCAGCACTATTCACAGTAGCCAAAAGGTGGTAACAACTTAAATGCCCATCAGCAGATGAATGGATAAACAAAATGTGGTACATACATACCCAACCAAAACCAAATCCATTGCCATCGAGTCATTTCTGACTCATAGCAACCGTGTATAGGAGAAATGAAGTCTTGATACATGCTACAGTATGGATAGAGCTTAAAGACATCCAAATAAGCCGGTCGCAAAAAGGCAAATATTATATGACCTCACTTATATAAAAAGACAAGAAAAGGCAAATATATAGAGAACAGTTTATTAGTAGTTACCAGAGATGGGAGGGAGGGGGGAAAAGGAAGGTAACAATGATGGAAAAATCACATTATTAAGGGTATGGTTGCACAGCTGATTATTGTAATTGCTGTCAATAAGCTGTACACTTGTAAAAATTTGAATTGGAAAAGTTGTGTGATAGATAGATCTACAACAATGACAAAAAAAAAAAAAAGTAGTAGCTGAGGCTGCTTATATACTGCCAAACACCTCATGGGATTTGTATCCTTGGTTTGGAGGTTTAGGGTTATGATTTCATGGGACATCCCAGTTAACCTGCCTAGTAACATGTTTAGTGCTTCTGTTTTACCTCCTAGTTTGTTGTGTAGTGCCTGGGTCTTAAAAGCTTCCAAGTGTCCATCCAAGGCACAATAATTGGTCTCTGTTTACCTGGAGCAACAGAGGAAGAAGGAGTGTGAGGTATAGAAGGAGGAAATGGAATGTGTGGCTAATTGCCTCCATGAACAACTCCTGCTTTGCCATGAGACCAGAAGAACTAGATGGTGCCCAGCTACCATCATTGAACATTGTGATTAAAGATTCCATAGATGAATCTTGATCAAAAGGGGGAAAATATAGAACAAAGTTTCAAATTTTCATGGACTCTGGACTTTGTGGAGCCATGGAGGGTGGATAAACTCCTGATACTATTGTCCTGAGATAATCTTTAGACCTTAAGCCAAAAATATTCCCTGACGTCATCTTAAAACCGAGCAATAGTTTAGCTTAACTGTTGAAAAAGGTCTACCTTGAGCATTATGCTCTTTTAGGAACTATCTATATAGGATGAGATTGACAACAGCAACTCAAAAGATTAGACAGGCACTTTGGGGCGCAGTGAGTTTCTGTTAATGGGGGAGGAACAACTCAGAAGAGGAGGGTGAGAATGGTTGCACAACTTGAAGAACGTAACCAGTGTCACTAAATTGTGCGTGTAGAAACTGTTGAATTGGTGTATGTTTTGCTGAGTGTATTCTCAACAACAACAACAAAATAAGTAAAATTTAGAAAAAAACAAAAACCCTTGAGATTGTTTGCTGTAAGTGTACCAATTTGCACGTTTGTTCCCTCGCCCTTATCAAAACCCCTTTCTGCGTATCTCCTGGTGCTTTCAGGGCACAAAGAGGGAGTCAGAAATGTCCAGCAATGGTATTTTTGAGTTTCAGTTTGAAGTCAAAAGGGAGACTTGTATTTCCTGGATGTAAGAGGCAAGAAACAAGAGCAACGGGCTCACCTCTGTCCACAAGAGAGGCAGAGAGGACCAGGAGAAAGAGAAGCAGTAAACAGAAGAAATAGAAGATGCCAGGAGAAACCCTCATTTCTGTCTTCTACTGGAAGCAAAGTCCCCCTGTGTCCTCTGCTGTCAGCTGAGGCAGCCTGTCCCAAGGGTGGTCCTTAAATCCTTGCTGCCCATCTCACCTGGTTGCCTGAAATAGATAACCTCTGGGGAACTGGAGCCTTCCCTGTTTCCCTGAGGACATCAGTCACGGGTCTTCATTTTTATCAATAGAAACTAACCCTGGTAGGTTTAAGCAGAGAGAATTTACTGTGAGGATATTGCAAGGCTTACAGAATTGCTGGGAGTGGTAGTGCCAACCTTCAAAAATGGGAAGGAACCAAGGGAAGCCAGGTAGGTAGGACAACACCTGGTCATGTTACAGAGATGTTCCGGTTAGGACATGCTGCCAAGAGCCACGCCACCCTGGGGGGGACCCAGACCCACGTGGTAGCTGCCAGGGGCAGAGATGAGAATTTGGCCTTTTCAGCCTTACCTGTTGATGGTGGACTGGCCTCACCTTGAGACTCATAGGCACGGTGAGGAGTCCTCCAGCATGGGACGGGAGTGCTGAGGCTGACGACAACACGGGTCGTGTCCAGCCTCTTTCCTTGAGTCTCGTGAACTCCCTCTTTTCTTGCTCTCTCAGGTCTTTGAGATCTCAGAGAACAGGGCTGGAGTTGGAGATACAGAGACGCAGACCATACACACGTATTTATACCCACATATACGTTAAAAAAAAATTACTGTGGTAAAACATGTATAAAGGAGTCCCGGTGACACACTTGTTAGTGGTGAATGCTAACTGAAAAGATGGAGGTTAGAATCCACCCAGTGGCTCTGCGGGAGAAAAACCTGGTGATCTGCTCCTGTATAGATTACAGCGTAGAAAACCCTATGGGGCAGTTCTCCTCTGTCACATGGGGTCTCTATGAGTTGAAATCGACTTGATGGCACCTAACAACAACAACAACAAAATATGTATAACAAAAAAATTGCCATTTAATCTTTTTTAAGTGTACAGTTAAGTGACATTAGTTACAGTCACCATGGTGGGCAACTATCATCACTATCCATTTTGAAAAGTTTGTGTGTGTGTGTGTGTTGCTGTGTTAGGATTTTTAAAAACATTTGGTTGTGCCGAAACATCAATAACGAAACATTCACCATTGCACCGATTTTTTATGTGTGATTCAGTGATTACTTACATTCGCCATGTTGTGCTGTCGTTATCACCACCTGTTTAAAATTTTTCATCACCCCAAACAGACTCAGTACCCCTTCAGCAATAACTCCCCATACGTGTATATGTTTAAAATCACTGTATGTTCTCCCACTTGAGATGGCATTCCGGCACCAAGAGGGACGTATTTCATGGTGTTGGATCTTACTGCAGGGGTTGGGATTCTGGCAGACAGTTGATTTTGCAAAGTTTGCTGGTGGCTAAAACCAAACCAAACCAAACTCACCATCGAGTCAATTCCAACTCTTAACGGCCCTATAGGACGGACTAGAACTGCCCCATAGGGTTTCCAAGGAGTGGCTGGTGGATTTGAACAGCTGACTTTTTGGTTAGCAGCTGAGCTCTTAACCACCTCGCCACCAGGGCTCCTTGCTGGTGGCTAGGGTAAGAATAATTTAGCTGGAGACTGGATCTACCCTGGGAACTAAAACTCTTGAACTAGAGAACTTGGGTGGGATGGTTGGGTGGTCTCTATTGGTATGTTTGGGAGCCTGGAGGCCCAAATTCAAATTCCATAAAGAGGTGATTTAAAGGAAAAGAGGACAGGATTACTGGGTATGAGTGAGGAGACCTAGTTTGTAGTCCTGATTGTAGCTAATAGCTAACAGGGACCCTGGACAAGCCATATGACTGTTTTAAATTGCCTCCTCATACTTGAGAGTTTGGATGAAGTCATTGTTTTTAAACCAGACCACCCATCAGAATTACCTGGTGTCATGGATTGAATTGTGTCCCCTCAAAATGTGTGTCAACTTGTTTAGGCCATGGCTCCCAGTATTGTGTGGGTGTTCTCCATTTTGTGATTGTAATTTTATGTTAAAGAGGAATAGGGTGGTATTGTTAACACCCTTACCAAGGTCACATCCTTGATCCAGTGTAAAGGGAGTTTCCCTGGGGTGTGGCCTGCACTGCCTTTTATCTCTCAAGAGATAAAAAGGAAAGGGAAGCGAGCAGAGAGGGGGTACTTTATACCACCAAGAAAGTGCCGGGAGCAGAGCGCATCCTTTGGATGCAGGGTCCCTGCGCTGAGAAGCTCCTAGTCCAGGGGAAGATTGATGAGAAGGCCGATGGAGAGAGCTGACACTCTGAATTTGAACTTCTAGCCTACTAGACAGTGAGAAAATAAATTTCTCTGTGTCAAAGCCATCCACCTGTGGTATTTGTTATAGCAGCACTGGATAGCTAAGACAGCTGGCTGTTTTTGTTTTTTTTTTTTAAATAATTTATTTTATTTTTGCAGAACATACACCACCTCAGCAATTTCTGCATATACAATTCAGTGACATTGATTACATCTTCAAGCCATGCAACCATTCTCACCCTCGTTTTCTGAGTTGTTCTTCCTCCATTAACATAAACTCACTCCCCTCTGAGTTTCGTAATCTATCAAGTTGCTGTTGTCAGTTTGATCGCATATAGATAGTTCTTAAAGGAGCACAATGCTCAAGGCAGACCTTCTTTACTAGTTAAAGCTAAACTGTTTTTTGGTTTTAAGAAGACTTCAGGGGATATTTTTGGTTTAAATTTAAAGATGATCTTAGGGCAGTAGTTTCAGAGGTTCATCCAGCCTCCATGGATCCAGAAAATGCCTTTTTTATTTTAACGCAAAATTTTAGGCTGCAACCCAGAACCACCTATCAGAATTTCCAAAAGTAGGTCCCAGGGATTTGTCTTTTTAAAAGTCTAAGAAGGGATTCCGACGGAGCTGCAGTTCTAGGACACCTGAGAAATTTCCTTGCCAGCTTTACTGTTCCATGAAGTTATGTTCAATTCCAAGATGGATAGTTCTAGAAAATTGGTTTTATTGCTTGTTCAAAACACCTTCAACTTAATCAGGTTTTTAATTGTCCCCAAAGAATAGTATTATTTGAGCCTTCATCCCTTAATACCTGTTCTTTTTTCTGCTACCAGCTCTTTCAAACTTAATACAGCTCCAAATTGGCTCACCATCAAATTCCTTGCTATGCATACTGTGGATATAAAAGATCGCTAGTTTTATATCCAGTGTCCCTTCTCCCTTTCTTCCTCAGTAACAAAAAGCCTCATTTTGGGTGGATGTAGCTATGTGCCAAGCGAAAATACTATTTCCCAGCCTCCCTTCCAGCTAGTTATTGACACTTTAGCTCTTGTTAGTGAACGGTAGAAGTGTTATGTGTGGGGCTTATGGGAATGTTCCAGGGACTGACTTGTATTTCAAAAGGGGCAGTGCACCTCTTTTGCTTTCCCTCTCTCCTCCTACTTACTACTTGGAGTATGGCTGTGATAGCTGAAATCCAGCAGCCATCTTGGACCATGAGGTAACTTTAGCGATGGCAGCCATGGTCTAAGTAAGTGGAGCCAAAAGAGAGGAGGGACTTGGGTCTCTAATGACCACAGAGCCATGTTACCAGCCCTGTACTGCTTATCTCCACACTTCTTTCCTATTGTTTAAGCCAAAGTTACTTTGGATTTTCTATCATATGTAACTGAACCTGTCCTAACTGATCGTCCTGCTGTGTGACTTCACAGTATGCCTCCACACCATCTTGAAGGTGCAGTGACTCACACATAGAAGGTGTGCGATGTTTGAATGAATTTTATGCCCAATGGCATTGAGGTGGGGAGTTCAAAGGCTGTAGTGGCTGTGACCTACCCTTTCTGCCTTAGATCTGATTACCGATAGGGCCTTTATGTTTTTCCTGTCCCAGCCTCCAGGAAGGTACTTACCAGTCCTCTGTACAGATCTTTAGGTCTACAGGCTCACCTATTTTGACAGAGTAGTGGGTAGTAGGCATTTCACATTGCGACTGCATGTATGCATTATTTCAGAAATGAGAGGAAAACCTAGGAGCAGGCACCTTCGTGGATCTACTCAAGAATTTGGAGGTGGGGGTTTGAGTGATGTCAGACAAGGCCACCATCGAATCCTCTGCTGTCATTTGGAGGCTGTGTTTTCCACAGTGCCTGCCAGGAGCTTGATGTCAGGGAGCCTCTGGAAGTGACTGTGAAGGGGCCTTGATTGCCAGCTATTGATGAAAGGGTCTGTCTTTTCGGTGGCAATCACGGAGCTGGTCTTGGCCAGACCAGTCTACCCCTGACTCATGCTATGCTTTGTCGGCCAGGCTGAAACGCCTCTCCTGGGGCCCCAGGACAACCTGCTGGTTTCCTGGAAGCATTTGGGCCAAGGCTCTGCTGCTAAGAAAGTGATGTTGTTTTTCCAAGTATAGACTAATGAGAGTGTGTTTCAAGCTCTTTCTCCATCAACAGTAATGCTCCTTTCAAGAAATGTTATCGTTGTTGTTAATTAAAAAGCAAAAAAACAAAGCCTGGGAGGTGAAGGAACTCTTGACTGATGCCGCAGAGTTCGTTTGGAGACAGGGCTCATTGGATGCAGAGGTTGGGACAGCCCACCCCACTTGCGAGGCCCACACCCCTCTGTGGGAAAAGCGATTTTCATGACAAGCCCTGGTGGCTCAAGAGTGTTTGCTTCTCCTGGAAATAATTATAGAAATACACAGTCCTTGAAAGGCCACATCTGGTGGGATAGAGGCAAGCTGGCAAGCACTCAATCTAAATAGGTGGAGGTGATGCTGTGCAGAAGGAGACCTCCCGAGAGAGTGGCTAGTGCGGCTTAGTGCCTTCGTCCAGAGACACCCTTGCCCTGTATGGGGGTTCACTTCCTTGGAGCCCTGGGTTGCCCTCCCTTCTGAGGAGACAGATGGTGGGCAGATCAGTTTTCTCTCTAGAGAAGCTGGGAGACTCTGACCTCCTCTCTCAGCCCCAGAACCCAGTTCCCTTTGCCTTCTACGGCTTCGGAAGGAGAGGGTTGTCCCAGTCAGCGCCCAGCGTGAGATGTGCTTGTTGCCCGGGAGTGCCCTTGGCTGGCGCTTTGTGGTCAGCCTCGACTTCTCATCTGCTTCCAGGGCAATTACAAGTGTTGACTTAGCCTGTTAGAGATGTCTCTTTCCCCACAGCCTTTCTCAGCCGTCCAGAGCTGTGTGATTGCCCTTACTAACCGTGCCTGGAAGCCCACGGACCTGGAAGCTCTGTGGTATTTCCAGGAAAGAGGCCCGTCTCTGGCTCTCTTCTCCCTGCTGAGCTTGGAAGGGCCCAGCTTTGGACTTCTTGAAACCCCAGGACAAATCCCTTTCTTTTCCCTCTTCTTGGTGACAAAAGCAGAAGAAAATCTCCGTGGGTGTAAGACCATTGAAAGTTTGTCCTTTTTTAATAGCATGTTAGATATTTTCAAGTAAAGGATACAGTTTTAATAAGTCCACTGAACCTGCCATGGGTTTCTGAAACCACCTTTCTATGAAAAGCTCCAGCAATGGTGTATTGAAGGAGCTTATTGAACAATATGAGCCCTTATAGCACAAGTTTTTACTGAGGGCACATTTTTGCATAAAAACACTTCAGTAGCGGTTTTGTTCAGTTGTCCTGCAGCCTTCCCCTTGGCTGCCGTTCTGTAGAGCTCTGAGGCAACTTTTTTAACGCTCGAGTTTGACTTCTCTTTGGTCATTTCTGCTTTCAAGTGTTCCAGGAAGGCTTAGACAGAGAAAACCAAATTTATTCTAAGTAAAGAAAGCATAGAATAAATCTCCAAAGCCGCTTAGGGGCATCATCCTGCTTTTGAATAAATGGTCATGAGTGTAACATGGATGAAGTCCTATCAAGCTTGTCTAGAGGGGAGGGTTAAGAATCTTGTTCTCTTGTAGTTGGGCGTTTGAAAGAGCTGGGGATACTTGGAGTCAAGACCCCTGTAGTTCCAGCTCTGCTACTTGGTTACTGGGTGAGCGTGGACAAGACATCAGTTTACCTTTCTCAGCCTCAGTTTCCTTATCTGTCAGATGGAGCTGCTTATCATTACATTGCCCATCTCACTGGCTTTCGGTGTGAATCAATGAAGTCATCTTTGTGTGGATGCTTTCTAAACCGTATCCAAACCAAACTGCTTGTGTCAATTATTATCAAGATCATGGTTCCTTTTTGGACTTCACCCATCCCATTTCAGCAGAGACATCAAGGCCATCACTCCCCCCATCTTGGGATGGGTCAGTTTTCTCTTTCACGCTTAGGCTGGTGTCTTTGATCCCTCCCGTGTGACTCTCTGGGTTCCTTAATTTCTGTTGCGTTCTTTGTTTTGTCATTTGCAGACTTAGCTCTTTCTAGCCTTTCAAGGGTGGTGGGGAGTGCAGTGAGTTGGGAGCAGAGGGGCTGACTCGGCTGTCCTCTGGGGAAGGGCTGGAGACCCCTGAGAAGGCAGTTTATTCCCAGAACCCTTTCTGTGCTCCCTCCAGGCTCTCCTCCCTCAGCGCAGACTCTGACCCTTTCCCTAGGGCTCTGAGAGGTATGGACACGCTGAGATGGTGTTGACCTGTGGAGGTGTGGACACCCTGAGATGGTGTTGACCTGTGGAGGTGTGGACACCCTGAGATGGTGTTGACCTGTGGAGGTGTGGACACCCTGAGATGGTGTTGACCTGTGGAGGTGTGGACACCCTGAGATGGTGTTGACCTGTGGAGGTGTGGACACCCTGAGATGGTGTTGACCTGTGGAGGTGTGGACACCCTGAGATGGTGTTGACCTGTGGAGGTGTGGACACCCTGAGATGGTGTTGACCTGTGGAGGTGTGGACACCCTGAGATGGTGTTGGCCTGTGGAGGTGTGGACACCCTGAGATGGTGTTGGCCTGTGGAGGTACAACTCACATCTGGTATAATTTTTCATTCAGTGCAGATATTTACCGAGTGACAGACCTGGCTTTAACCCTACGGATATGGCGGCGAGCGGAATCAAGTTCCCATCCTGGCAAGCTCTAGCTCGGGGGGACACTAGTAAACACACAGACACAGATCTATCAGTGGGTGATAGGAGCTGTGAACAATATGGCCAGATAAGGTGGACTGTGGGGATGGAGTGTGGGGGGTGGAGAATGCTGCTTTATAGGATGGTTTCTCTGTGGGGTGGTCAGGGATAGTCTTTGATAAGCAACAAGAGGTTGAGACCTACAGGAAGGGATGGGGTATGGCTACCTGGGGGGAGAGCCTTTGGAGAGGGGGACAAAGACTAAATTTGGGGCCCCAGGCAGGAGGGTTCTTGATGTGCTCTGGGAACAGCAAGGGGGGGCCAGTGTGGCCAGAGGGGAGTGACAGAGGGGAGAGTGTTCCCAGAGGAGGTGGGTGGGGGTGGACTTTGCGGGACTTCAGGATTTTACTCTGATGGAAGCAGGGAGCCACTTGTGGGGTTTGAGAAGAGGAGGAAGGTGGTCTGACTTCAGGCTCATTGGCAAGGCTGGAAGCGGAGCCCAGCTAGAAGGCTAGTGGAGCAGCCCAGGACTTTCTGTGGAATTTCTACTGCGATCATTGCCAGGTGCCCAGCGCAGAGCAATGTGGACGATCAGGGTCACTGGAGAGGTGGGGTCCTGAAGGTGGGAGCTCACGGCCTGGAGCCAGTGTGTAGGAAGCCAGACGCCTGCCATTTAGCCATGGACGTTAAACATACCGGAGCATACTAATTAAACTCACATCAAAGTGCTGTGTGAGTCCAATAAGTTACTAGGCTATGTGCTGAATTAACTGCCAGAGTTATCAAAGTGCCAGTCTCCGAATACGTCTGGAAATGAACCATCCTTTTCTTGCATTTGTTTGTCTATTAAAGTCCTGGGCGCCTACCAGGTAGCAGCCTGTGTTTCCTGAGCTGGTGGCTCAGTTGCCGTCAGGTTGATTTAGCCTCCTGGTGACCCCATGAGTGCTAGGGTAGTACTGTGCTCCATAGGGCTTTTAGTGCCCGATTTTTCAGAAGTCCATCACCAGGCCTTTCTTCTAGGTGCCTCTGGATGGACTCGAACCTCCAACCTTTCAGTTGGCAGCCGAGCAGGTTAACTGTTCGCACTGCCCAGGGACTCCAACTAGTCGATACTACCTTAAATTGATGACTCTTGTCTCATTTCTGACCTGTTCACGGGCTACCTGGAAGGGGGGTTGCCTGCCCCTTCTACATGGATTTTCTTCTTGTTATCTGATGGCGCTGGAAGTGCTAACTGTTGGATCATCTGATGTATTGCAGCAGCAGGTCCAACCAGGTGCCTGTGTTCGTGGGGGGTGGGCCTCTCCAGTGCCTTTCTGTCTACATGCAGCGTTCAGGCCATTTCATTACAGCCCTTGGAACTCAGTGTAGTGTTTACAGGGACCTTGACCCACCTACTGTACCTCATGGCAACCTGATGTCTGGGTCTGTGTTTTTTTTTTTGATTTATTTGTTTTTAGCAACCATGATGAGAAAAAAAGACTCATCTGCTTTGTTTCTGAATTGCTTCTATTCTTTTTATTTTTTTTTAATTGTGCTTTAGGTGGAAGTTTATAGCTCAAGTTAATTTCTCATACTAAAACTTATACACATATTGTTATGGGACACTAGTTGCAATCCCTGTAATGAGACAGCGCACTCCCCCTTTCCACTCCGTGTTTCTTGTGTCCATTCAACCCGTTCCTGTCACTTCCTGCCTTCTTGTCCTGCCTCCGGACAGGAGCCACACATTTGGTCTCATATATCTGCTTGAACTAAGAAGCACACTCTTCCCGAGTATTATTTTACGTCCTATAATCCAATCTTTGTCTGAAGAGTGGTCTTTGGGAATGGTTTTATTTCTGGGTTAACAGAGTTTCCAGGGCCATGCCTTCGGGGGTTCCTCCAGTCTCAGTCAGACCATTAAGTTTGGTCTTTTTATGTGAATTTGAGTTCTACTCCACACTTTTCTCCCACTCTGTCCGGGACTTTCTGTTGTGTTCCCTGTCAGGGTGGTCATTGGTGGTAGCTGGGCACCATCTAGTTCTTCTGGTCTCAGACTGAAGGAGTCTCTGGTTTATGTGGTCCTTTTGTCTCCTGGGCTAATATTTTTCTTGAGTCTTTGGTGTTCTTCATTCTCCTTTGTTCCAGGTGGGTTGGGACCAATTGATGCATCTTAGATGGCTGCTCACTAGCTTTTAGGAGTCCAGATGCCATCACCAAAGTGGGATGCAGAACATTTTCTTCATAAACTTTGTTATGCCAGTCGACATGGATGTCCCCCGAAACCATGGTCCCCAGACCCCTGCCCCTGCTACTGTGTCCCTGGAAGTGTTTGGTTGTGTTCAGGAGCTTCTATTTTTAACCCTTGAAACATGTATAAAGAAATAATCATGAAAAGTAAGCTTAGTGTGGATTAGATTTCTTATCAGAAATCTCATTAGAATAGTGTTTAGCCTTTTTGCTGCAGAAAACAAAATAATCCTCTTTGGATGATATTTAAATTTTTAAGTTCAAAAGGAGTTCTGACCATTTGTTTTATGTCTGAAAGTATTAAAAAAAATTACTGTTTTGCGTCTTCAAAGGACATGGAGATGAGAGGGTGGGGTTGAGCGACCTGAGTAAATATCCTGTGTCCTGCTGAAATCTTACAGCGTATGGGATGCTCAGAAGGAAAATAATCTACCCCAAGAAGTTGTTTCCCATAAGTAACTGAGCGCAGAACACACCCAATTATGTTTATTTTGGTAAAGGGAAAACAGTTTGGTTTCCCTGAGCCCCAAAGCACCAGGGACCATGAGCACACACATTCATGAGATGAGATAATTTCCTTTGCTAGACACCCTTGTCTGAGTGTCTCACCAAGGGGTGAATCGCCTTCCCCAGCTGTGCACTGTCTGCTTGTTCCCTTTGGAATCGCAGAATAGATTTCTCAGGAATGGGATTTTCAAGCCCCAGATCAGTTTCGTTAGTATTCCAGAGCTAAACTTCTGGATACTAGTGGACTTTTCTATCAGTCTGCATTCAAACCACCAGAGACGCTCCCTGAATTCCCTCATTATGAGGGAGTATGCTCTTAAGATTGCCTTTTGACGTCCAGCCCCATATCCTGTGTGCATTCATTGAAAATCACTAGGACATAAACACTGTAGAGGTTAAGGGGCGGGCCCTGCCCTCCAGGAGCTGACGGTCTGCAACGGGGGGGAGGCAGAGAAGTAAGTAAATGGACAATCGCAGGGAGTGCTTGGGCTGAGGTGAGCACTAGGTGTTGTTGTTAGTTGCCATGGAGTTGATTGTGTCAGAGTAGAACTGTGCTCCATAGGGTTTTCAAGACTGTGCCCTTTTGGAAGCAGATTGCCAGGCCTGTCTTCTCAGGTGCCTCTGGGTGGTTCAAACAGCCAACCTTTTGGCTAGTAGTCAAGTGCTTAACCATTTGCTCCACCCAGGGAGACCAAGCACCAGGTGGAGGGGAGGGAAAACCAAAGGCAGGAAATCTGGTCAGGAGAAGGCTGAGCTAGGTGAGGGTGGAGAAGAGTGGAAGTGAGGCAGGCACGTGGAAGCCGAGTGTGGTGGTTGTGAAGAACCACGAGTAAGCACAGGGCCTTTAGGGCGGGGGTAGGGGTGAGGGCACAAGAGATGTGGCCAGAGATTGTCAGGGGCCAGGTCTTGTCTACCTTGCTAAGGGATTTTATATATCTATCCTGAAAGCAAAGGAAGAAACCATTGAATAATTTTAAAGCTGAAGCACAAATGTAGTGGATACATTTGAAAAGACCACACTGGTCCTGTGGAGAAGGGGTTGGAGGAGAACAAGGCTGGAGGCTGAGGAATAACGTAGGAGGCCACCGCCGACAGCATGTGAGACCCATGTGTTCCCCAAATCAGGGCAGCACCGGCATGGGGAGAGTGGCTGAGGTATTTTAGGAGACAGGGTCAACGAGAAGCACTCGCTAGCTGGTGTGGTGCAGGTCACTGAGAGGACATGGGTTTGCCGGCTGTGTTCATTTCCCAGGGCTACCTCAACAAATCACCCCAAAATGAGGGGCTTAAAACAAGAATTTGTTGTCTTACAGTTCTGGGGGCCACACTCTCTCCAGAGGCTCTAGGGAAGGATTCTCCCTTGCCTCCTTGTCTCCCGGTGTCTCCATGGCCCGTGACAGCATAACTCCAATCTCTGCCCCTGTCTTTCTCTACACGGCTTACTTCTCTGCCCCTATGTCTTCTCCTCATCTTCTCAGGACGCCCTCATCCGGCGTTATCTCATCTTGATTCTTAGCTAATTACATCTGCAAAGACCCTATTTCCAAATAAGGTCACATTCTGAGGTTCTGGATAGACATGGGTTTTGGGGGACACCGTTTGACCTGCTACAATGGTGGTGCCATTTCCCGAGGTAAGTCTTGAGTTTTAGAAAGGGTGGAAAGAGCCTGGGCCTGTTAGTCTGTTAGACAACTGGAAGCTACACAGCAGGAGTAGGTGTGGTTCCGAGTTGAGTCTAACCACGGAGCTGTTTTTCTTACAAGAAAAATGTAGAGAAGCAAGTCCAATGAAAACTCTGTTTGGTTTGAAAAATCAAACTACTAGAAGGGAATTACGAACAGAAAGTTTATCATAGCACCTTTGCTATCATGGTCCCTCGAGTCGGACCTTGACAGGTGCTGGACAGGTGGCAATGAAGCCTTCCGTTCTGGGAGCATGCTCAGAAGATTAAAGACACAAACTGACAGCCAGGCAGGGGTTTTAGTCAAGATGGCTCAAGGTTCTGACTCAGAAATTCTGTGTTTGTTCTTGGCCAGGTGAGAAAAGTGTATGGGTGAATTAGATACAGTCCTAGGAGAACTTTACATACCACTGTGGATGGCCTCCTGATCCTGCCTTAGCTGAGGGGATCCTCTGTTTGCAGCGTGAGCACCATGCTTAGGAGGTAGCATGGTCTGGCCAAGTGGGCAAACAAGGACTGCGGAGTTGGACAGACTTCATCAGGATCCCAACCCTGTCGTCTGCTAGCTTTATAACCTCCTCCAAATGACTTAAACTCCTTGTCCCTTAATTTTCTCATTTTGCAAGGTGGTGGTGGTTGTTAGCTGCCACTGAGTTGGCCCCCAACTCATGGCTGCCCCAGGCACAGTGATCCTCATGATCGGTTGCAGATTGGATTATTGTGACCCATAGTGTTTTCATTGGCTGATTTTCAGAAGTAGATCGTCAGGCCTTTCTTCTTAGTCTGGAAAGCTCTGCTGAGACCTGTTTATCGTCATAGCAACATGCAAGCCTTTACTGACAGACGGGTGGTACAAGGTTGTAGGAAGATTAAATGTGAACCTAGGCAAAATGCCCAAAACAGCCCTGGTAGGCACTGAATAAATTGTAGGTCCTCCACTTGGTTTGTGTGGAACATTGTTTCTGTCACCCTTGGATGGTCATTCCACTTAAATCTTGAGCTGCAGAGTTAGGAGTCTGACTCACACCTTGCTGAGTAATAATAATTGCTGCTACTTATTGATTGCTTTCTCCAAGTCAGGAGCTCTTCTAAGGCTTTATGTTTATTCACGTAAACCCTGTGAGGTATGCACTATTTTATCCCCATTTTACAGATGGTTCACAGATGGTTCCGCTCGTAAGTGGAGCCAGAATCCAGGTCCGGGCAGGTTGGTATCAGACGCTTGTTCAATGCTGGATGTCTCGTGTGTTCTTCTTTCTGGGCATTTACTTACTTGTGAACTCAAGACTGAGTGGAGGTCTGGGTTCTGAGGCTGTGTTAGTTAAAGTGTTATGAGCTGATATAATAAACAACCTCAAAAACATATGACTCAAAAAAAAGAAGGTCTATTTCTAATTTTCAGAAAAAGTCGAAAATATTGTTCCTTGCTGAGGTCTCTCTAAGTGGTGATACAGGGACCAGGCTCCTTCCAGCTGGTGACTGTGCCGTCAGAGTCGGCAGTTGCCTTGTGTGTCTGCATCAAGCTGTGGAAGGAGAAGGGCGTGGGGATCATGTAGGGGAGGTTTTATGGGTCAGGCCTGAAGATGGCGCACCTTGCTTCCCTTTACGCTTTATTGGTCAGAACTCAGTCACATGACCGCACCTAATGGTATGACCTAGAGAGGTGCGAGGAGGAGGGGGAGCTGGGTTTGGTGAAGAGCTAGCCAGTGTACCAAGAGACCCAGCTGTCACAAACCGTATGCTCTTGGGCAGTTTCTTCGTGTTTATCTCATATGTAAAATGAGAGGCTCGGAATTATGATTTGATGTCCCTTCCTCACATTATCATCAAACACAGTTGAGTGGCCCTTCAGTCATTATAAAATTAAGCCTCGATTCTGTTTTGAGTGCCTGAGAAAAAAAGATTAATCCTACTTGAAAACACAAAGAAATGAAGCTGATGAGGACACGAGGCGGTGTTTTCTCAGCTAATGCTTCTCAGGCTTGGATCAGATATTTAAAGGAAGGGCCTCATTAATGTAGAGGAGGGGAGAATTGCTGCCCCGTTCACCAGACCCACCAGACCTGGCCTGCTGCTTCCCCAGTGAGTGGAACTACTGGTTTGGTTGGTGAGACAGGACATTCTTTGGGCCCCGGGTTTACTGTATTTTAAGGATAGGAGCCCTGGCTTTATTCCCTATCCCTGGCTTTCTGCTTGTGACTTAAGTGAAGCTTGATTCCTGGGCAGGTGACTATCTTCTTTTCTCTTCTACCCTGAAGCTGTCTGGAAGCTGGTTTTCCATCCTTTCGCTGACTCCCTACTGGCTCAGCACTCGTCCGTGAATTCTTTCGTTTTGTCCTGTGCTGACTGTGAGCCAAATCCAGATCCGCTAGTCCTTGCCCTCAGGGAGCTTACAGTTAGCTCTTCTGACTTCGCCGCCGTGCTCTGCTCAGGCGTCACTCATTTTCTTCATTCTCTTCTTTTATGTAGACACCTTTGGCTCTGTTTCTTTTTTTAAAAAGAACTCTATTGTGATAAAATATATATAACAAAAATTTTGCATTTAAGCATTTTTAAGAGAACATTTCAGTGACTAATTTCATTCACCATGTTATGTAACTATCACCTTTATCCATTTCCAAAACTTTTCATCACCCCAAATAGAAACTCAGCACCCCTTCAGCAGTAACTTTCTCTTCCTCACTCCCCACAGTCCATAATAACCACAGATAAACTTTTGTTTCTATTCATTTGCCTATTCTAGATATTTCATAGAAGTGGGATCATACAATAGTCGTTCTTTTGTGTCTGACTTATTTCACTCAGCGTGTTTTCAAGGTTCATGCATGTCGTAGTGTGTATCAGAACTTCATTTCTCATTTTGGCTGAATAATGGTCCATTAAGGAGCCTGGTGGTGCAATGGTTAAGTGCTCAGCTGCTAACTGAAAGGTTGATGGTTCGAACCCACGAGTTGCTCTGTGGGAGAAAAGACATGGCGATCTGCTCTCGTAAAGATGACATCCTAGGAAACACTAGGGGCAGTTCTACTCTGTCATATAGAGTTGCTATGAGTTGGAATGGACTTGACAGCACACGACAACAATATTCCATTGTGTGTATATGCTACATTTTGTTTATCCATTCATCTGTTGATGCATACTTGGGTTGTTTCCACCTTTTGGTCATTGTGAATTAAGCTGCGATGAACATGGGTGTACAATTAACTGTTTGAGTGGAGTTTCTTAATATTTTATAATACCTCCCTGAGAGCATTCATGCCGTTCTTCCACTCTTTTCCCACATTGACAGGTTTTATGTTTTAAACCATGAGCATCCAATGCTTCTACCATCAAGGCTCGTATTTTCTGTGTTCTCTATTGCCCAGCTAGTGTTCAAAGCCCCACTAGTGTTCAAAGCCTTTTAATATGACATTCCCAGCTTTCCTTGGAATAGCCTTGGGTTGACTTCTTCCTCTGCCAAGAGGGCAGCCAGCTGATGGTGATTTCAAGAGTTTGTATTGGGATAAGGTTGATGTTGGTGATGTGCGTGAAGCAGTAATTCTCGAGAGCCTCATCCATTTCTGGTCCAGGCTGGAGTTGCTTAGGAGGTGGTTGTCAGTGGGTGGGCCAGAACCACCCTCATCCCAGCTGCAGGCAGGAGGGCTTCGCTCAGTCAGGAGGTTTACTCTGTAGTCATTGTACAGATAAAAGACTCAGGTAAGATCTGAGAGGGACTCTTTGTCCCGTGGTCGCTTTGTGCCCTCTTCCCTCACTGTCCATGGCTTGTGTTTCCTATCTTTGGTCTGATTATCTGATGCTTTCTCTGTGTACAAGTAAATGGCTGATTGTTACTGAGTGAATAGGAGATGGGATCATTGACCCTCAGGATTGGAAGGAGCCTGTCCAGGGACTGACAGTAGATTCCCTTCTGGAAGAACCTTCCTGTGAATGGGCAGCCAACCCTGTGTGCATACTACCATCACCTCCAGAAACAGCCAGCTTTATCTTTAGAAAACTTTCCCCCCTTCCATTGAATTGGAATTTGTGTCCCTGGCGAGTTTGCTCATTGCTTTGTTATAACCTTCGGAGCTGCACAGGACAAGTTTGATCCCCTATTCACGTGACAACCCTTCTGGTATTTGGTGACAGTTGATCATGTATGTTCTTAGCCCTCCTTCCCTCCTGCTTTACTCAGTACCTTCTCTCAGTTTCTCAACCCTGAAACCATCCCAGCCACTCTTTTCTTAAACCAGGCTCGTGCTGGTCAGCCTTGAGCAGAGGGGGCTCCCTAAATTGTCTGGAGGAGGTCTGGCAGCACCAGTCACAGGGTTCATTTGGCTAATGGGACTCCTGGGACGGAGTCCCCTTCTTCCTCAGGACCTCTGCAGGTCTCCCTGAGGTTGTGAGGTTGGGTGAAAATGACACACTTATGAAATAGATGGGGGGAGTTGTTCTGGATTCAAAGGGGGTCTCCAGTAAGGTTAACTGCCCCATTCTTCTAAGAGCCATTCTGAATCTGGGTATAAAGTTTCCAGAAATCGCAGTGGGTCTTTGACAGCTACCTCACACTGCACTTGTTGTCAGCTGAGATCCTCCAAGCTTTCCTAAAAAAACAAAAACATGATTGGCTTTTAGGCCTCCCCCATCCTGCAGTCAAAGGTTGGTTTCTTAGGCCCAGGGCAGGGCCTTAGATCATGCCTTTTAAACTTCCTTCTGTGAGACCTGACCCATTGTTCCAGTCTGCTAATCTCTAGCTCCTAACTCTCATATCATGCACTGTGTGTGTATCTTGGGTTCCACTGGTTAAAGACAGAGAGAGATGTGAGAGAGGCTGGTATAAATCGCAGGCCCACCACTTACTGGTTGCATGGTCTTGGGCTAGGGCATAGGGAAGAATCTTAGGGGCAGTTGACAGAGCAGAACCCAAGCACAGGAGGCAGCAGCTTCGGGAACCTGGGAGCCAGAACTGGGAAAGCTGAAGGTGGAGCAATCTCCTCATCATATCCCTGCTTCTCTCTGTGCATTTAAATCTTTTTTTTTTTTCCTTTCTTTTCTAGAAGCTTACTTTCTCTGTCTTATGTGTGTGGTCGGAGCCCTGGTGGCACAGTGGTTAAGAACTTGGCTGCTCCCCAAAAGGTCAGCAGTTCGAATCCAGCAGCCACTCTGTGGAAACTCTTAGGAGGCAGTTCTACTCTGTCCTACAGGTCGCTGTGAGTCGGAGTTGACTCACCAGCAACGGGTTTGGTTTTTTTTTTTTATCTTATGTGTGTGGTAGGCAGAATAATGGCCTCTCAAAGATGTCCACATCCTAGTCCCTGGAGCCTGTAAACATGTCACCTCACGTGGCGAAAGAGACTTTGCGGACAGGAGTAAATTAAGAACCTTGAGATGGGAAGAGTAGTCCTGTATTATACAAGTGGATCCAACATGATCATAACAGTCCTTTTATAAGGATAGAAGGAGGCAGGAGAGTCAGGCAGAGAAGGAAATGTGACAATGGAAGCAGAATCACAAGAGATTTGAAGATCAACACGGCTGACTTTGAAGATGGAGGAAGAGGCCATGAGCCAAGGAAAGCAGGAGACCTGTTGGAGCTGGGAAAGGTGAGGAGCTTCCAGAAGGAATGCAGCCCTGCTGACGCCTTGATTTCTGACTCCAGAACTATATGAATAAACTTGTTTGAAGCCACTAAGTTCGTTTGTTATAGCAGCAATAGGAAACACATACAGCATGGAATATGGACACCCCATATGCCCATATTTACATGGTATAAATACAGCATGGAGTGTGGACACCCCATATGCCCACATTTATATGGTACGGATACAACATGGAGTGGGGACACCCCATACGTCCACATTTACATAGTACAAATACAACATGGAGTGGGGACACCCCGTACTCCCACATTTACACGGTATGACTACAACATGGAGTGTGGACACCCCATCCACCCACATTTACATGGTATAGATACAACATGGAGTGGGAACACCCCATATGCCCACATTTACATGGTACTTTTTGGTTGTTTGGGATACTCAGGAGCAGTCCCTGAATCCAGTTCTAATTTCCAGAAGAGAAGATCTGACTGGCTTAGTTTGGGGCAGGTGTCTGTCCCTGGTCTAATCATTGTGGTAGTGGGGATGGGGGTGCGGAGAGGAGATCCACCCCTCTGGGTGAGAATGTAGTTTTGAGAGAAGAGGGCCTGGCAGAGACCCTAATAGGCTAATAGGTATCTAACTGCAAATTACTTATTTTGTCTAATCTTGTTTTTTCACCATGGAATAGGGATGATAATAACAGAGCTTCTCGTTTTTATCTGAGGAGTGTACGTATGTGTATGTGTGTACGTATGTGTATGTGTGTATGTGCGTGTGACACCTTGATTTTGGACTTTTAATCTCCAGAGCTGTGAGACAGTAAATTTCTGTTGTTTTAAGGTGTCCAAGTTTGTGGTTCTTGTTACGGCAGCTCTTGGAAGCTAATACAGCCTCTGTCTCTTGAAGTCTTGCCCAGTTCTACCCGCTCAGTTCAGTCATGAGCTCCCCAGCTGCTTTTTGTACCCACTTTGGAGGCAGTGGTGTTCACTCCTGTCTTCCCACTGGGAAGGGCCGGGTCTTCCTTGAGCTCCATTGTCCTCAGTGTCCACCGCGGCCTCTGTGGGGTGGGCTCTTGGTAAATGTTATTGGAACAAAAGAGTCAGAGATTGCTGATGCCTTTCAGAAATCCAGCCGCACTATCCCCATGACAGTCCTTTTAAAAAAATTTTATTGTGTTTTAGGTGAAGGTTTACAGCACAAATTAGTTTCTCATTCAAAAATTTATACACAGATCGTTTTGTGACATTGGTTGTAATCCCTGCAATGTGTCAGCACTCCTCCCCTTTCCCTTTCCACCCTGGGTGCCCCGTGTCCATTTGTCCGGTTTTCCTGTCCCTTCCTGTCTTTTGGTTTTGGGCAGGTGTTGCCCATTTGGTCTTGTGTACTTGATTGATCTAAAAAACACGTTCCTTGTGTGTGTTATTATTTGTTTATAGGCCTGTCCAGTCTTTGGCTGAAAGGTGGACTTCAGGAGTGGTTTCAGTTCTGAGTTAGGAGGGTGTCCAGGGGCCATGGTCTCGCGGGTCCTCCAGCTGATGGCAGTCTTTTGGCTGCCCAGGTTAGTAGCCCTGCCAGAAAAGGAAAGGATGTCAGTCCCTCCTGATTTTCTCCCAGTGAACCTCGAGTGCTGTTAGAGATGGTTGCTCCTTTCCAAGTGTTCATTCACCATGCTTGGAGTCACTGCTCTGGAGCCTCACACATGGACTGGCCTCTAGTGTGAATCCACTGCTTTCTGAGACTGAGCTATTTACCATATTCTGTCTTTCTTCGAATATCAAAGGATGGGTTACAAAAAAAAAACACCACCACTGAAATATGGTGTTGATACCTGCTATTTCTTTAATGTACCCTAGTTTAAACTGCTTCGACCTTCATTATCTCAGTTAATCCCCTGATGGCCCCATGATGTGACCGCTCCTTCCGTGGGTCAGAGTTGCACAGTGATGACTTGCCCAAAGTCTCAGCTCCTGTGGGGTGGAAGGTGTTTCTGTGTCCAATGCTGTTGACACCATGGCTCACCGCCTCTCTGGAGTTATTGAGGACATTCTCGTTTTCTCTGTAGGATTTTGGATATTGCATCCTGCTCTTTCTTTTTAGTAAGCCAGCGTTCTTCTCTCTTGATCCCTTTTATCCCCACCCTTGACATAGCCTCCTTGCCCTCTGTGCTTGCTGTTGTCCTCTTCTTCTGTTTGGAATTGGAGATGCTCCAGGAAGTCCTCCCGGATTAGCATGCTGCTCTTGTGTGGCTCCTGGGATTAGCATGTGTGGGGACTTGTCTCATCCCCCTCGCTGGCATGCACAGAGATGCTCAACCAATGCTGGATACAAACCATACGAGTTCCAAAAGTTCATTTTGCAATTAGTTCATTGTTTGGGGCTAGGGACACATGTTCCTGGAGATTCAGTGTCAGAAGTGGTATGTAGGTTCCAGACCTAAACACCTGTTTATTGCATCTGCTCCATAGCTGACCTCTGGGGTGATGAAAAGCATATGGGCTTTGGAGTCAGACAGACGTAGGTAAATTCTGGCTCTGCCACAGCTGTCTGAGGGACCTTGGCAAGTGACTTAACTCTTGAGCCTCAGCTGCCACACCTGTAAAACCGTGAGAAGTAATGCCTACCTGGCAGGGTTGCTGAGTAATGTATATAAAGTGTGTAGCATGGTATTTAGCACTTGGTAAATGCTCATGAATGTAGGAATGATTTATGACTGTACTAGTAATTATGCCTGTAGCTTGGTGAATAACAACAAACACCTAATCACTAACTACCATTTCTACGGGCAAACTGATTCCAAGGTCAAACTCTGTACTAGTCAAACAGAATTGAAATGTTCGCGTTTCCTTCTGGGGGATCCTAGGTTCCCAGGTTGCTGGGGAAAGGAGTCTCATTCATTCATTCAGTTTGTGAGTAATTGCATTATACCAGGCACATTGTGGGGTGCTAGGGGCAGAATGGTGTCAAAAATCAATACGGTCTCTGTCCTTATTGATCTTACAGTCTGATGGAAGAGATAGACATTATGGTAAAAAAAAAATCACAGAAATCTGGCAACACAGCTGCTGTGAAAGAGAGGCACTGGGAGCCTGCGGAGGTATTGTATTGCCCAGTGTTTGGTGGGCCTCTGGGTTGGATCTTTGTCCCTGGACAGCAGCCACCGTCTTCAGCTGGGTGGCTTGGGGCTTCAGCAGCACTGGAAGATCAAGACGGGTGGAGGTGACGGGAACCTTTCGGGGGATGGTGGTGGTAGCCTGGTCTCCAGCAGTTGACGGGCCACGTTGTCTGAGACATCAGGCACTAGCTGGTGGTTGAAGCGTGTACACAGCTGGGAGGGGCTGTTTCTGAGGAGAGGAACCTTCCTGCCTTCAGGTCAGGGGTGTTCTGAGCTGGTGCTTATTAAGGAGTGTTTTAAGTGGGGCTTTAACTTGACCACCCCAGTTTGTATTTCCTGTCCCTGTGACTTCTCCAGCCAAACTCATTGCCCTCAGTGCATATCTTTCTCCTGTAATTGCCTCCATTTCACCTCATTTCCTACTACCCCTTTATGCTCTCAAGCCCTTTTCTGTTTCTCTTTGGTTTCTCCCTGTCTTAGTTATCTAGTGCTGCTCTAACAGAAATACCACAAGTGGGTGGCTTTAATGAACAGAAATTTATTTTCTCACAGTTTAGGAGGCTGGAGGTCCGAATTCAGGGCACCGGCTTTCAGGGAAGGGTTTCTCTGTCTGCTGGCTCTTGGGGGAGGTCCTTGTTGTTTTTCAGCTTTGGTTCCTCGGTTCCTTAGCCGTCTTCATGTGGTGTCAGTCCTTCCCCATCTGTGCTCGCTTGTTTATATCTCAAAAAGTGATTGGCTGAAGACACACCCTTCACCGAGTGGCCTCATTAACATAACAAAGAGATCCCTATTTCCAAATGAGATTACATCCGCAGGTATAAAGGTGAAGCTTCACAGCACATAATTTTGGGGGTCACAGTTCAATCTATATCACTCCCTTTCTGCTCTGTTTTTCATCCAGTTAGCGCTTCGCTCTTGGAGAGTCACGTTCTTTGAGTCCGAGATGGAGAAGAATGGGGGAAGGGTACCGTCTTACACAATGGTGTACAGGTTTTGTTTACTGTTTTCATTTAAACTGTGCTCCCACATTACGCTCTCTGAGGAGGGTATATCTTTCATGTTTGCCCAGCCCTCTGCTTGTTCCTTTTCCCTCCCACAAGATGCAATTTGCAGTTTTTTTTACTTGTTTAGTTCTACCCTTTGGCGTGTGGAAAAGTGTCCCTGGCCCATAAATTATCACCACGTAGATCATATTCACAGCCCACTGTGTACGGTACCCTGAGCTATACTTGTCTTTAGTATGGAGATGTTTTACCAACATTGTTAGCCTTATCTAGCTAGGTAAGTTTAAAAGCAGGTGAATTGAACACCTGTGTTTATCTCCTTCTCAAAAACCCACTAAAACAATAGGAAAGGAATGAAAAGATGTTTAAGCCCACAAGGACAAAGAATGGCAGTGGGCCCTTAGCACAGGAGAGCTCCGAAGCAAATGGAGGTGTGATAATCGAGTTACAGAGTGATAGAAGCTTCAAACAGAAAGTGGCAGCAGTGTGGAAATGGGGTGATTGGTCTGCAGAACTGCCGAGGTGCTCAGGAATGGAAGGCGCTGGTTACTGTAGAGTGTAGGGGTGAGGGCCAAAGTCTAATGGTGGAGCGTTTGGCTGCTAACCAAAAAGTCGGCAGTTTGAATCCACCAGCCACTCCTTGGAAACCCTATGGGGCAGTTCTACTCTGTTCTATAGGGTCGCTATGAGTTGGAATCGACTTAATGATAGCGGGTTTTTGGTTTGACCAAATGTTGGCAGCTCTGTGCTGCCGGATGCCAGGATTCTTGTCATCTGCTCTCTCTCTGCTGCTTCCCCCTACCCATTATGTGCAGAAAAAGGATAGGCACCCCTTGAGCATCGAGAGTGCTTTTCTTAAACCAAGTCCCCAAATTCCAGTTCTACCTTTATATAACAAAGGACCCCCCTTTCCACCAGTGCATCTGGCGGGGAAGACCTGTCCAGGCAATGTTCTTGGCAGTGTATTTAGATGTGAGAGCTCCAGAGGTAGGCTCCGTCCTGGAATTCTCTGAGGATATCCGATGGAACACATTTGGCAAAGGATGGAGGAATGCTCTTCAGAGGAAAGATTGATACCTGTTAGGGGGATCAAGGCAATCCCTTCCCCTGGTATACCAAGCGTGCTTAGAGCAGAAGAGGCTAGTTTTAAAAGCACACGGGGGAGGGTAGTTGAGAGCATGGAAATGGATGACCTCAGACTTGGATTCGAGTCCTGGCACTGCCGTGTGGTTAGCTCTAAGGGCCCCTGTGTCCTTGTCTGACTGGAACAGTACTTAGCTTTGTATCATATCATGAGTGTGTGTGAGTTTGTTGCAACCATAACAATTCAACGTGGATGTGAGTGACTGTTAAAGGCCTCATGTCCTTGAGGTAGTTTTCTCGGTGATACCGACAGTGGGTTTTGAGTGTTTCTTCTTTAATTGTTCAGTGTGTTTTAGCGTTTGAGACCAAGTGTCATGTCTTCTCTCTACCACCCTGTACAGGTAGAGAAGTCAGGTGAACTGTTACTGGTGTAGGTAGCAAAGAGAAGCCTGCGCTCCAGGGAAATGTGTGGCCCTCCACTGTGTAGAGGGTGATTTTAAAAAAACCCTTCCCCTGCCAGGCAGGGACTTCCTGTCATTGTCTCTCTTTTGGGTTCTTCCTTTTCCTCTTCCGCTGTTTTCTCTTTTCTTTGTAGTGATATTTCCCATGTACTGGAATTTTTTTTATTTACTTTTATTGCTCATTTCATTTTACAGCCTGGCACCTGTCTTGATAAGAATGTCTGCTTCCTGCCTCCCTCAGGAGAGTCAAAGAGAATGGGATAAATTTGTCTAGGGTTTTGTGTTGTGATTTCATTGCTGTGACTCAGAGAGGGCTCCCACGGGGGAGGGCTACCCAAGAAAATAAATTACATTTGATTTTAAATAGAAAACCTTTGTAAATGGAGTCCTGAGGGAAAATCAAGACATTTAAATACTTTCCTGTCTTTTTTGTGATTTTTTTCTATGCGGCCATCGGTTAGCCACCCAGATTGAAGTATAGGTGTTAATGTTCAACATTAGGTTAATGTCTAGAGGGTAGTTTTGGGCAGTACACTTCGGAGTAGGTTAATATTCAGTGTAAAAGCACAGAGAAGAGTGTTGGTACGTAAGAGAGTATTGAAGAGTTAATTACATCATTATTATTTCTGCAAACTAAGGAGGCACTTGTGTTGCGCGTGGGACAGTGGGCAAAGACGAGGGACCTCACCTTGATAGGGGGTCTAGGTGGAGGAAGACAGCCAGAACCGCTATTGTTGTTACGGGTGCAGGAGAAAGGGTGGGGAGGAACGGAAGTGATCCCAGAGGCTTGGGCCTAAAAAACTGGCAACTGTGGAGC
This sequence comes from Dugong dugon, assembly GCA_030035585.1. Taxonomy (NCBI): domain Eukaryota; kingdom Metazoa; phylum Chordata; class Mammalia; order Sirenia; family Dugongidae; genus Dugong; species Dugong dugon. The sequence goes on from CM057482.1 coordinate 3,099,685, forward strand.
CAAAAGGTTGGCAGTTCAAATCCACCAGCCGCTCCTTGAAAACCCTATGGGGCAGTTCTACTCTGTCCTTAGGGTCACTTTGAGTTGAAATGGACTCGACAGCAATGGGTTTGGTTTGTTTTTTTTTGGTAGGAAGCTTGAAAGTGGTGTGTGTTGGGTGTTCTCTGAGATGATCTCTTGCAGTGTGATTCTGTGTAGGTTTCCCGTTCACCTGGAGTACTGCCTGAGCTGGGCCCTGGGGATGGTGTGTGCGTGTGTGCGCGCGTGTATGGACATTAGTAACTCGAGGGGTTCTGGAGAGGAGAGGGGAAGGGAAAACAGGAACGTTTTCCCCCCTCTGGTTTTGATTCTCTTACCAGTATCTTTTCTGGCACTCCCAGGGCTAAGGAGTATTTCTGTATTTGGCAGCACTTGGCTTTTATTGAACACAGACCACACTTCTTCAACTACTCTTGCCACACCCTCAGAGACTCAGCTGTAACTCCGGACAATAGGCAGCTGCCAGAGGGGAAAATTACGTGGAAGGGAAAAACAAGTAATATTCTATAAAACTAGGTAACGATCTAGCTCACAATTCTTTGAGGATGAATACCACATTATGCCTTTTTATTTGCATTCCCCCAGGCTTGCAAATATATCTCTTGAAGGAGGAAACAAATATAGCGAGAATTTCATGCTGGGGTGGGGGGCTCTTTTGGAAGTGGGTGGGTGGAGGGCAGCCAAGGCAACTAAGTTTTCAGTGACAAATAAAATTCCTTGCAAGAGTTGTCTTTACTCTGTTCTTTTGTTGGTCCACTCTGGTCAGGCTCCGTGCCTTCCATTCCAGCGACAAAGTTCTTGTCAAGGTCACCTTTGTTCCCCGGCTTGTCTAATGCAATGATTGCTTCTCAGTCCTCCTAATTTTCCTCTACTTATTAACAACGTTTGGCTTAACTGACCATGCCTTCCTTTTGAAGAGGTCCCTGGGTGTCACAAACAGTTTGCACTGGGCTATTAACCAAAAGGCTGGCGGTTGAACCCACCTAGAGGTGCTGCAGAAGAAAGGCCTGGTGATCTGCTTCCATTAAAAAAAAAACAAACCCATTGCCATTGAGTTGATTCTGACTCATAGCAACCGTACAGGACAGGGTAGAACCACCCCACAGGGTTTCCAAGGAGCGGCTGGTGGATTTGAACTGCCAGCGTTTTGGTTAGCAGCTGTGGCTCTTAACCATTGCACCACCAGCTCCTTTCCATAAATATTACAGCCAAGAAAACCCTAAAGAGCTCAGTTCTGAAGCACACGAGGTCTCCATGAGTTGGAATTGACTCTACGGCAGTGGGCTCCTTCCCTTGGCTTCTAGGCTGCCACGCTCTCCTGGTTTGCCTCCCACCCTGCTGGCTCCATCATCGTCCTTGCCTTCCCTCTTCTTCCTGACATCACGGTGTTGGAGTGGGAGCCCACAGAATCTCAGGTGGGTCTTGTTAAGTACAGACAGCGATTCAGTGAGTCTGGGGTGGGATTGGAGATTCTGCATGTCTTACCAGCTCCCAGTTGATGCTGTTACTGCTGGCCCATGGAACACTTTGCTCAGCCGAGTGCTGGGGCTTTGTCCCCAACTTCTCCTCTGTCTACGTTTCTTCCTGGCTCTGCTTACCCAGTCCCTGACTTTAAATCACACCCCTATACTTACCGGAGACTTTCCACTCCACTCGGAACAAAATCCAGAGTCCTTACTGAGACCCACAAGACCCCCGTGACTTGGTTCCTGCCCACTTCTCTGCCCTCCTCTGCCTGCTTTCCACTGAGCTCCAGTCACACGGGCTCCCTGCTGATGCTCCGACTTGCCTAGCACATTCCTCCCCCAGAGCCTTGACCTTGCTGTTCTCTCTGACTGGTGCCCGCACAGCTTGCAAAGATCTCAACATCTCCTTTCAAATCCAATGTTCCCCTTTCAGAGAGGCCCTCCTTGACCACTGAATGTAAAATGGACTCCCTCCTCCACCTCTCTATGTGCTTAACCTGCCTCATTTTCTCGTGGCCCTTGTCACTACGCGAGCTTCCTTGTTCATTATCCACCTCTCCCGCTGGAGTGTGAGTTCCGTGAGGGATGGCCGAGCACAGCAATAGGCTCGTGGTAAGAATCTGTTAGTGACTGAATGAGCTGCTGACCACATGATATCGGGGTGCTACCAATCAATTCCAGAAGACATTGGTGGTGCAGTGGTAGAATCCTTGCTTCTCACGTGGGGGACCTGGGTTTGATTGCTGGCCAGTGCACTTCACACGCAGCCAGCATCCATCCGTCAGTGGAGACTTGCATGTTGCTTTGATGCTGAACAGGTCTCAGCAGGGCTTCCAGACTAAGATGGTCTAGGAAGAAAGTCCCGGTCATCTACTTCTGAAAGCCCCATGGGTCACACTGATCTGATCCCTGTGGAAATGGGGCAGGACCGGGCAGCATCAAGTTCCCACGTGTGTGGGGCCCTGAGACCAGGGCTGACTCTACGGCAGCTAACAGGAATCGCTCGATTCGAATGCCTGTGCATATAATAGTTTGAACGTCAGGCTATATTATAGTATTTTAGTTTTCATGAACTACTGGAAAAGTTCTGAGGTGGACTGAACACATAAATGAGGCCGTCAGTATTCCGGCAGACGGTCCAAATGAAGGTTCCCTAGTGGTTTTAATAATCTTGCGGGAAAGTGACGCATCGCGTTGCTTCAGGTAACGTGTGCATGATGGAAAGGTGAGAACATGCGCAGTATGGCTGATGTCTTCCAGTTTCACACGCCGCTTGGTGATTTAGCTTCAGCAAAATGAACGTTATCCTGCATATTAAATTAATGTGAATTTGACTTCTGTTGGTTTCATAACTGTATTTAACATGAAGATCTGCTCTGGCTTTATGGTAACGTAAGAACTCTGATAGTTTTATATGTGTACATAGTCTAAGAAACATTAGTGAACACTGAGGGTCTTGGAGAATTTTTTTTTTCCTTAAAGATATCTGTACGTCAGTATTTCGACAACTGTACAAGTGAAGATTCCATAGTAGTTTGAATACAATATATTTTATAATTATACAAGCTTGTGAAGGACTAAAGTAGAAATTAAGCAGCGTTGAAGGTGTGGCGGAGGACACACCCAGGAAAACGTCTCAAGTTCTAAAAGTGCTCTCAAGTTCTAAAAGTGCGTGTGAAAAGCTATTTTTAACAAAATAAGGCAGTATAGGTTCCGAGTGGGCGATTGCATTTTGGCATGCTTTGAAAAGAGTGGAATTTAAAAATACCCATGTTCATGTGAATACAAAAGAATGTGCTGACAAACTCGCAAAGGCTAAAATGTGTAATTTTTGTTTGTTTACATAATTGAAACCTCAGTTTCTGGTCAGGTTAAATGACTGAAATAAACGTCCTAAGTTGTGAAACTTCCTGGCTGGAGACCGCTGTGTAAAACAAAGATACTGAACTGTAGAGCAGAGGTAATGGAGTTGATGACGTCTGCTCCCCATTTACAGGGCTGGTTGTGAGAAGGTGTGCGGGTGGGACTTGCATTCAGGCTTCTGTCCCAGGCCTTAGAGAGCAGAGGAGGGGATTCAGCGCTTGCCCAGGCCTTAGAGACCAGAGGAGGGGATTCAGCAGTTGGTCAGTGGGGTCCCAGAAGCAGACAGATTCTTGCTTTGAAAGGAGATGTGGGTGTTGTCTCTCCCACACACGTTTTATTTGCATGTGTGGGTTTGTTTATACCCTGTTTACTTCCGAGTGGGATTTGAGATGCTCCTGATAGCAGGAGCAGCTACGGAGAGCTTTGAAGCTGGGGAGACTGGGCTAGAAGACAGCGGGAACGAGGGCATGGGCGCGGGCGCGTGGGCGTGCGTGCATGGGCGTGTGTGCGTGCATATGTGCCTGTGTGAATGGCGTGTGTGCGTGCACGTGGGCGTGTGTGTGTGCACGTGTGCGTGCACTTGCTTGATTGCTTTAGAAATCAAGAAGGCAAGATAAAGACTACAGAAGTGCTTGGAATGTCTAAAAGAATGTCTAGTTACCTGAATCACTGGTGAGAACAGGATACAGCGGGTTTGCGATGACCCCCCCTTCCTCTGTTTCCCACCCAGAGAATTCTGGAAGGAAGTTCGCATCGGGGAACGAGGGCCGTGGTGTCACCAAATGTTAGAGCTGATAACTGGGCTTGAAACAGACCACCCGTTTTTACACATGTGGGAATCTGCTAGGTGTCTGTTTTGGAAGGTTTGTTTTTATTTTATTTTCTAATATTTTGGGTGACGGCACAGCGCTATCTTTATTTGTTATGGATAGTCACCGATGCGTTAGGGAGTAGATTTCTGTGAGCAGATCCAGGTGCATCATTTACTGTACCATCTCTCTGGGACCCACACAAACAACTGGCTCACACACTCAGGACACTTGATTGCTTTGTGAATTGATGACCGTGGGGAGGTGGACGCTGCATGCTTGGACCCTTCCCGGGGCCTCTGGGTTTCTCCATCACTTGGCCGAATTTGTGAATGATGTCAATTCCCTCACTCTTTTTCCTGCTGAAGACAAAGATGGACAAGTGTCCTTGGTTTGATCTCTTGTTCTGAGTGACCAAGGAGATACATACATTGCAGAAAGCACTAAATACTTCAGGGGAGGATATTTAGCTCTGGAATTCACTTAGCAGAAATTCCCTTGGAGGAGGTTCCAGGGATTTGGTCTTGTTGCAGCTGGCATTGCTGGAATTCCACAACACCCCTCAACTTCCCCTGAGAAATGCTTGATAACCCCCCAGGCCTGTTTTCTACTTTTGTAACACACCCACCTTGTGAATGTGGTTGTGGAGGCTGGAGGTGGGAAGAGAAGTGTAGCGCGGTGATGTTGTTGATCTAGTTATAAACAGTTAAACACTCCAGCTGGAGGTAGTAGTGTGACTGAAGGGTGGGCATAGGGGATCTGTTGTGGAACACCTTGACTTTTTTTTTTTTTTACATTGCTCACATTTTAAAAGGGGATTCAGAGAGCTGTGTTCGTTGAACCTGTCATATTTTTTCATTCATTCCGTGCCTTACTATGTGTGGGACACCATTTGGAGTGCTGGGACTATGCCCAGGAGGAAGGCCTGTGACATGTTAGCTGAGATGTGACAGTCAGGAGGCTGACTTGCTGACACGCCAGTGGAGTGGGACGCAGAGACAGGTTTTGGTCCACAGCTGCTCAATTACCACGTGACATAATTGTTCTAGATATTGTGGGAGGTGGAAAAATGAAGACGTGGTCCCTGCTCAGGAAAGAACTCTGGTCTTAGTTGTTGTTAGGTGCTGTGGAGTTGGCTCCGACTCATAGCGACTCCATGTACAACAGAACAAAACACCTCCCGGTCCTGCGCCATCCTCACAATTGTTGTTAAGCTTGAGCCCATTGTTGCAACCACCGTGTCAGTCCATCTCGTTGAGGGTCTCCCCCTCTTTTGCTGATCTACTTTACCAAGCATGATGTCCTTCTCCAGGGACTGGTCCCTTATGATAATGTGTCCAAGGTGCATGAGACAAAGTCTCGCCATCTTTGCTTCTAACGAGTGTTTTGGTTGTACTTCTAAGATTTGTTCGTTCTTCTGGCAGTCCACAGTATATTCGGTGTTCTTCACCAACACCGTAATTCAGAGGCGTCTGGTCTTAGAGCTGGATCTAAACCCTGGCACAGCTCCTGACTCAGGTAGGAGACCTTGGGGGAAATTACTTAGCTCTCAGAGTTCCATCCTCTCTAAAGTGGAGAAAATTGTATCCCCCACGCAAGGGTGTTGTGAAGATTGGATCAAAGGAGACTCCTGTTATCCATTGAGCACACAGCATACGATTTAATCTTCCTGATCACCCTATGGAGTCATCATTAATAATCTTCCTCTAGGCACGGAAAACACTCACAGAGGATAAAAACTTGTCCAGAGTTGGCGTTTGACCTGAGTCTGTCTGCTCCCCAAGCCCATGCATTGTACCTCTGTTTTCCTTTCCTGCTATTTTAATAAGTTAGAGCTCTTAGGTTAGTCTCCTTTCTATCTTTTTAGGCATACTAAAGTACAGGACTGCTGCCCAGGGAAAGTCTGGCTTTTGACCCAGGAGCAAAGCCACAAATTTGAAATGCACATGAGATTTTTACAATGTGCGTAACCTCCTAGTGTTCCCACTGTGGCATACCTTCTCAGTGGTCTCCAGGGCAGTCAGCGTTGGAGGACAGCTGGTAATGGTTCTGAGGGTGTGATTGGTCTCAGGCAGTGTGAGTTCTGGTGGTGCAGGTGGGAGAGGTGGAAGGGTAGGGGCTAAGTTGTCATATGGTGGGAGAAGAAAAAGGAAGAGTGGTTGGAAGCATTAAATCTATTGGAGAAAAAATTTCTTCAGGGAGTGAGGGATAAGAGAAACAGCATTTTGAGAGCTCCAGAGATAAAAACACCTATGATGGAGTTTTAAAAAAATCTTTTTTTGTATTTTAGTTTCTATTAGAGATTTATAGAGAGATAGGCAGTATATGAATTTTGTTTACTTCATTGCTCAAAAAATGTTCGCAGTTGGAAAGTACATTTTCCTGAGAGTTTGAAAGTGAGAATTCTTTCACATGTTTTAAATTTATGTGCCAATGGAGCTGTTACTGCACTCCAAAGAATCTAATATCTCTTCGTTTTTGTTGATTCCTGAAAATTAAACAAGAAGAAGTAATTAGCATCATGCTAAAACAGAGTTATGTTTTCTGAACATCTTTGCAGTCCCTGGATGCTGCACACGGTTAATGTGCGTGGCTGCTAACTGAAAGGCTGGAGATTTGACTCCACCCAAAAGTGCCTTGGAAGAAAGGCCTGGTGATCTACTTCTGAAAAATCAGCCATTGTAAACTCTGTGGAGCACAGTGACAGTCTGAACACACGTGGGGTCACCATGAGTTGGAATCGACTTGAGGACAACTGGTCTGATCCTGTCCTCCCAGGTGTCTAATGGCAGAGAAAGGCCTTATTTGCTTTCAGTTTTCTGTGGAACCTTAAGTATCAGTTTTTAGTTTTTCTAAAAACTCTCTTATGAGGAGAGTCCCACGAGCTAGAAGGCTCTCAGATCTTGTTTGTTTTCTGAAGATGGCCGCGATCTTTGGAGCTGGCAATATTTCTTCCACCCTGCGCCTGGGAGTTGTGCCCCATTACTTGTCTTCAGAATTACAAACTTTAATGACTTCCATAGCTCTGCCTTGCTGGGAGAGCGTTTAGGAATCCTTTCAAGGGGTCGAAAGGATGAGTAGCACATCTTAAGTATTTTTTGGGTGTGAATTCTGTATTTTTTTCAGAGAGTGTGAGGAATATAAAATACCAGTCCCTGAGTTTAGAAACTCAAGTTGAGGACATAAAGCCTGGTAAACTAACAGTAGTGTATGTGCACATCAGTCAAGGAAGGAGAAGTGGGATCAGAAACAAACAGCAGCTGAACAGGGATTGACGTGGTGGAGACCCGTCCCTGGGGAACGGAAGGAGGTGGCTCACCGGAGCTGAAGTGATGGGCTCCTGGCAGAAGGCCAGCATGGTGGCTGCGCTCCTGGGGCCCAGTGGAGTGTGGCCAGACTTGTCCAGTGACCCCGCTTTCATGCTCCTGGTTGATTCTGCGAGTCTCCAACTCCGGTGTAGAACAAACCTTCGTACAGGCTTGTCTTGTCTTCTTTGCCACTATCCTTTTTGTATGTGGTGGGTTTAGGGGGGAGGGGAAACACTTAGTATTAAAAATTTAATGTTTTTCTCCAAACAAAAATGTTAGTTGCCATGGTAAAGATATTTACAGAGATTCAAACAATACTGAACAGTGTAAAGGAGATAGCAACTCCGCTTTTGTTTTCAGACTTCAAAGTTTATTTTTGAAAAATTTTTCCCCAGGGAGTTCTGAAGGCTTGACTGTGTGTGAAGACATTTCCTTTGAAATTGTAAAAGCTTGGTCTGTTTCCTGCCTTTGCACTACAGACCACATAGGTAGACAGACAGGCAGACAGTGTACAAAGTAAAGTTTCGGCAAGGCTGCCTCTTATGTCATATTTGAGAATATATCAAAACTATGTCCATTTATCTTAGGTTTCCCACACTGTGATTTGTCACTTGTATTGCGCGGGGGCTGTAATACAGATATTCCCACACAAAGTTCATGTCCTCCCACCAGCCCTACAAACAAGTCCTTTAGAAGTACACATTTGGTCCACTGTTGACCTTGTGGTTATCATTAGACGAGCAATGACCTCCCTCTGAACGAGGCAGCTGCAGGTTCCACTCGGGGGAAATGCCGCTCTGGTTTGTGGCTTACTTCTAATTTCCTGGAGTGAAGCTCAAGACTGCACTTAGGCTCCTTAGTTTCCTACCCTTGTTTTAGGTGTTCTTTTAAATGACTTGTACGAAAAAATAGAAGAATTCATGAAAACAAACATATAACGGAGTCCGTCCTCCATGTCGAGTAGTATGCTGGGTGCTTGGGCCACCCTGGGCCTGGCTGGTGGGGTGTTACCCTCCGGAGGGAAGGGCCAGGGTTCACACGGCCCGGCTGCTTTTTCTTGGTAGCCGTCACAGTCTCTGGAATGGCTGATGAATATTCTTCCAGGACTTGGAGGTGCCCCTCAAGATTCAAGTAGTGAAGGGGGGTGTGTGGACCCTCATTATGTGACTGATCTCGTTGCTCAGCTGATAACATGTGATGGTCCAGGGAGAGGCCGTGTTTCTATCTGACATTGGTTCATGGCTCCTTCAGGAGTTTAGAGCCCTTCGTTCTTGTTCACAAACACACTCATTGATCTCAGTAACTAAAGCAATTATCATCATTTAGCAGTCTTTTCAAGAAACATTATTAACACTCCACAACACCATTTTTATTTGCCAAGTGCCACAGTGTTGCAGCCTGGCAATTGATCAGCATTCACTGCCAGATTATGTAAGCCCCTGGTTGGGTTTTACCCCTGACTGAGCAAGTGTGTCTTTTGTGCCTTATGGTCGTGACACAGCCCAGTGTCTGAAAATGGGGAACAGCTGCCCTTAAATTCATTCATTAATTCAGTTTTTACCCTTTGATTGGGAAGGAAATCCACATTTGCTTAAGACAGCAGTGCCCAGCTGGGAAACGTCATTCTGGGAAAATATTAAAGTTTGTTGTCAAGGAAATGTAAATTGTGGGCATTTCGTGAAGTTCAGACATGCAGATTAGTTTACCAACAGGGAACTAAGAGTGTAATCCATCAGGGTGAACTTATTCTAAGACTGAATTATAATTATCATTATTATACGGGTAGTAGAAGCAGCTAATGAAAAAAGACTATAAAGCCCTAGATGAGAATCTTATTGATTGATATTAGGAGAAATATTTTTATCAGAAAGTCAGTGTAGGCTAAGAAGACCTTATCGGTAAGAAAAGTAATCTCCCTGCACTTAGTAAGTAAATACAACCAAAAAAGAGTACCCCAGTGAATAAATTTGCTTGTAGAGAAGCTCCTCTATTTGGAAAATATTTGTTATAAAGTATAATAAATATGAACACTTTTGGAGATCCAGAATAAAAGCATGTCAGTGCTGCTTGGAAACGAGGATCAAGACACTCAGTGATTTTTGTGGTCTTCAGTCTAAGGCACATTTACTTGTAGTTAGTATTGAGGTGTTTTGCAAACATCATTAGCCTTATCTAGCTAGGTAAGTTTAAAAGCAGGTGAATTAAACACCTGTGTTTATCTCCTTCTCAAAAACCCACTAAAACAATAGGAAAGGAATGAAAAGATGTTTAAGCCCACAAGGACAAAGAATGGCAGTGGGCCCTCAGCACAGGAGAGCTCCGAAGCAAATGGAGGTGTGATAATTGAGTTACAGAGTGATAGAAGCTTCAAACAGAAAGTGGCAGCAGTGTGGAAATGGGGTGATTGGTCTGCAGAACTGCTGAGAGGCTCAGAGTGTAGGGTGTAGGGTATAGAGGTGAGGGCCAAAGTCTAGGCAATTATTTAAGGTAATTGAGAACAATTATTTGAGAACTGGAGAAATTAGACCTCCAGTTTCTCCTCTCCATGCTGGATATCTGGTCAACTACACATCCCTGTCCCTCTTGCTTATCACAGCAGAAGACTAGAGGTCTGTTCTATGGAAAAATTGAAGAGGAATAGTGTTGGAGGATGGGTGTAGGTGATTGACACGGCATTGAATGACAGCCAGAACCTCCAGAGCTCTTCCCTCTGCTCCTGTCTCAGGCCAGCAGACAGGTGATTGCCACCCCAGCAATGTATTAGAGGATTACTTTCTTGGGAAATTGAACACCTCCAGAAAACAAATGCCACCAGATACTGAAATTTGCTGGTCCTTCAGTGGAAAGCTTGGCACTCTTTTTTCTGCATTTATTGAAGCTCACCAGCTAATGAGCCCTCTTTATACATACAGAGCCTCCATTCTGCTTTTAGGACTTCCCTCTTAAATAGGAGTCAGGCAGCCAAGAACCATCAGTCATATGGAGTCATATTGGAAAAATTGTCAACATGAAAGACAGGGAGCAAAGCAAGTAATAAGAAGAAATCTTGAAGAAGATAGAGATTTTGCAGAAAGCAGACAACATTTTTTGAAAAGGTTATTAAGAGTCTCAGAGCAAAAGAAGATACTACATTTCTAGAATAAGAACAGTACATTTCTAGAATAAAAACAGCATTTATGAAATACAACAATTGGAGAACCTTGGAAGTTACAAATCCAATAGTTGAGATTTTAAAAAAGTTGAGGCTACATCTTTCAAAAAGTAGAACACAAGAGTTGAAAAATAGAAGAGTAAAGAAATAAGAAAACTTGAAAATCAGTCCAGAAGATTCAGCCTTGCCAACGTAGGAGATTCAGTAAACAAGAACAGAAAAAGAATAGAAGAACATTACCGCAGTAATAATACAAGAACGTTTCAAGAACAAAAGACATAAATTTCTGCATTGAAAGAGTATGCAAAGTGCTCATGATGTTTATTTTGAAATACCCACACCCGGGTGTGTTATTGTGAAAGGTCAGAAGATCAGGGATAAAATAAAGGTCCCAGCACTTTTCTGAGAAAAGCAAACAGGTCACACACAAAAGAAAGGATATCATAATAGCACCAGAATTCTTAACAGCATCCCTAAAAGCTAGAAGATAGTGGAGCAATACTTGTTTCAAAAATCTGAGGAAAAATTATTTCTAACCTACATTTTATATCCAGCTGGACTATCAATCAAAAGTAAGCATAGAATAGAGACATTTTCCAAAATACAAGGACTCCAAAATTTTTACTCACTTAGCTCTTTTATTAGAAAGCCACTTGAGGTGTTCTGGACCAATTAGGTAAACCAAGATAGGTGAAGACATGGGATTCAGAAAACAAGATACCAGCCAAAGAAAGAGAGCTCTAGACCCTGAAACAGGGCAGGAGGATGAAGGGCTGCAGGAGTGAGGTTACCAGGGAAAATACTGACAATCTATTTGATATTTTCATCGTTTGAAAATTAATACTGGTGAAGAGCCCTGCTGGCTCAGTGGTTAAGCACATGGCTGCTAACTGAAAGGTTGGTTGTTCCAACTAACCAGCTGTTCTGCGTGAGAAAGTTGTGGCAATCTGCTTCCGTAAAAATTGTTGTTTGTTGGGTGACATCTGGTTGGTTCCAACTCATAATGACCCTATGTACAACAGAGTGAAACACTGCTCGGTCGTGTGCCATTCTCACAATCGTTACTATGTTTGAACTTGTTGCAGCCACTGTGCCAGTCCATCTCGTTGAGGGTCTTCTTCTTTTTTGATGACCCTCTACTTTACTAAGCATGATGTCCTTCTTCAGGGCCTAATCCCTCCAGATAAGATGTACTTTTTCCAGGACGGATTTGTTCGTTCTTCTGGCAGTCCATGGTATATTCAGTATTCTTCGCCAACATCATAATTTAAAGGCATCAGTTCTTCTTTGGTCTTCCTTATTCGTTGTCCAGCTTTTGCATGTATACGAGGTGTTTGAAAATACCATGACTTTGGTCAGGTGTACCTTAGTCCTCAGAGTGATATCTTTGCTTTTTAACACTTTAAAGAGATCTTTTGCAGCAGATTTGTCCAGTGTAATACATCATTTGATTTCTTGACTGCTGCTTCCATGGGCGTTGGTTGTAGGTCCGAGTAAAATGAAATCCTTGACAACTTCAATCTTTTCTCCATTTATCATGATGTTGCTTGTTGGTCCAGTTGTGAGGATTTCTGTTTTCTTTATGTTGAGGTGTAATCCATACTGTAGGCTGTAGTCTTTGATCTTCATCAGTAAGTGCTGCCCCGTTTTTCTTCATAGAGTCCAGTTTCTCAGATTGTTTTCTCAGCATACAGATTGAATAAGTATGGTGAAAGGACATAACTCTGACGCACACCTTTCCTGATTTTAAACCACTCAGTTATTTCCTAGTTCTGTTCAAACGACTGCCTCTTGGTCTATGTACAGTTTCTGTATGAGCACAGTTAAGTGTTCTGGAATTCCCATTCTTCACAGTGTTATCCATAATTTGTTATGATACACACAGTCGACTTGGAAACCTAATGGGGGAAATTCTGCTCTGTCCTGTAGAGTCACTATGAGTTGTAATTTGACTCCACGGTGATGGGTTTGGGTTTGGTTTATATAGAAAACTAGAAAAGTCCAAAAAAGTAATCAATTATTAGCTCTAAAAAAGCTAAACGTTATGTAAGAAAGGAAAGATCACCATAGTATACAACCTGGCTCTTTGGTGAACAATACTTATATCGTCTTAATGATACAAACTATTGGCTCTAGATGTTACTATGGAGAGGTTAGTGAAATGAGAAATAGGATGTATATACAGTGTATCATTTACCATAACAGGAAGTTAATAGCTATGTAAAACTGATAAATCAAGAAGGTGCAGTCTGCCATGTGATTTAGCAACATGGAGTAAGTACTAGAAGAAACAGCTAAAATTTGCAAGTGGCTGCCTTTGGGGACTATGATGGGATCTGGGAAGGTGTGGAGCTCAAGAGTACAGGTTTTTATTATGTCTTATGTTCCTGTAATTAAAAATTAAATGATTTTAAAATGTTAGTATAATTCTGATGAAAATGAAAGTAGACATAATGAAATAATTGGAATTGGTGAGATAATGATGAATATGTACCTCTCTGAGTTGGGTCTTGCCAGTAAAATGGGGGATGATGATATTTTAAACCAAAAGTCAGTTCTGACTCATAGCGACCCTGTAGGACAGAGTAGAACTGCCCTATATGGGTTCCTAGGCTGTAATCTTTATGGAAGTCAACTGCCACATCTTTCTCCTGCGGAGTGGCTAGTGTGTTCCAACCTCTGACTTTTTGGTTAACAGCCAGGCACTTTAACCACTGTACCACCAGGGCTCCTTGATGATATCTTACAGCTGAAAAAATAACCACCAAGAGAAAGTGACAACCTCATGCTAATAGTGGGAGACTGATGTACCCGGGAATCCCCAAAACAAATGGGAAAGACGAAATAAGTAAGAACGTGCTATAAGTAATTGGTAAGGTCGTATGAATGTTATTTTGAATGCCATCCCCTAAAATGGAGACTACAGCCAGCAGTCACAATACATGGACAAAAATTGTCCTTATATTTGCCCACAAAGGAAACCTCAATAAATTTGTAAAAGATGAAGTAGTAGAGACTTCCTTTTCTGACCCATTACAATGAAACTAGAAATTAACAGCATATAGAGACAAAGACCCTCCAAATCAAAACAAAACAAAACAAAAAACCCAAAATACTTGATATGAAAAAAACTTTATCAAGAACAACTCTTGGGTCAAAGAAGAAATCAAATCAAAAGTCGAAACTATCTAGGAAATAATAGAAACATAGCTGGGATAGAAAATGTTGGCTGCCTTCACAATGTCTGTTCTCTTTTTTCTTACTAATGTTGATTTTTGTTAAGAGTGGCAATGTTCAGCTAAAAAAATTTTCCCAGCCTCCTTTGCCAGTAGGGGTGGCCATATGATTAAGTTCTGACCAAGATGATATAAGAGATTATTGGTGGATGGGGCCCCAGGAAAGCTCTTTAAAAGGAATGTTGGCTCCGCTTCTGATCTGAGCCTTATGCGTATGTGATGCTGGAGCAGCCATCTTGTGATTATTCGGTATCTAAAGCAAAGAAAAAGCAACAATAACAAAAAAGGAAACCCGTTGCCGTTGAGTTAGCAGCTGCGCTCTCAACCACCGCACCACCAGGGCTCCCTTAAGGTATCTAGTACATGCTAAAGATTCACAAGTGGACAGATAAAAGAGGGGTTCCTCTTAAGTATCATGCCTATCAAGCCCTGCACTTACAGCCTCTGAGGGGAAAAAAATCCTAACTCATCTGAGCTGCTATTTTGGGTCTCTTTGTTAGTAGGAAACAATATAATTCCTAACTGACACAGTTATATATCACAATTTATGGGATATAATTAAGGAATGAAAATAAACGAAGCATCCAAGTCAAGAAATTAGATGCAGAACAACAAAATAAAATGGAAGAAAGTAAAAGGAAATAGAAAGTCAAAGTAGAAATCAATAAATTAGAAAATAAAAAAAAAAAGGACAAATCTAAATCTAAGAGCTGGGTGGTTAGGAGAACAACAGTTTAAAAACTAAATATATATGTACGTGCACACACGTATTGTACTAGCTAGGAATCAAGAAAAAGGGAGGGGAAAGCACAAACAAACCAAACTAGGTTATGAGAATTAGTAACAGATACGGAGGAAATGAAATGACTTATGCTTTGCAAAACTCCGTGCAAATACATTTGAAAATGTGGATCCCATAGGTGAGTTTCTTCGAAAATATGCTACATGAATGACCCCACAATAGAAAGAAAACTTGAGAAGGCGTCTAATAGCAAAAGAATTGAGATAGCTGTTATTTGTGACTGGTTGGTGGTGGTCTTTTTGGGTCTTTGTCGTTGTTTTCTCTAGTGGTAGAAATGAATTTCTGGCGAGGACACCTCAGAGTGTGGCCACTAGGGTGGGTGTCCTGCCTGGTGATCTCTGTGCGGGCTTGTGACCAGGACGGCCCACAGCCAAATGGTGAAGGCAGTGATTCTTGGCATCATGGCCCATCACAAAGTAAAGAGTCCTGCGTCTTCAGTGTTTTACCACATTTTTCAGGTCAATAGACTACCTGAACTTCTTTGGTAAGAAAAAAGGATTGAAAATTATTTTTGATCATTTTGTTCTCACTGACCGTCTAACAAACACTAAAGTACAAATATTTTAAACATTAATATCCAAATAAAAAAGTGTTAAAGATTCTAAAGCAGGATTGTGTTTAAAAAAAAAAAAAAAAGACTAAATGTGTTGTTTTAACAAGAACATTAACAGTGTAAGAAAAGAGAGAAAAATGGTGAGCATCGGAATTCCTCAACTCTTAATTATTTTCATGGAAAAGTACCTGGTTCCCAATTGCTAGTAACTGAAATATCCTACTGGTTAAAAATAAATAGCATAAAGTGTGAGGAAACCAACTAAGAAAAAAAAAGCAGACAAGTGGTGGCTGGGAAGCAGATATGGATCTCTGGCATGGAAGGTGAGAATTCTACCGCTGAACCACCGCTGTCCTCTTACAGAGGCATGCTAGAAACAGAATAATGAAGTTATGCCAAAGGCATCAGGTCGTTACACTGGTCACCTACCATAAGGTCAGGGTTCAAGCCTTCTGATGGCAAAGACTGTGGTCCCGTGGGCTCAGGGGCGTCCAGAAAGGCCTGTTTGTAAAAGTCAGGAAGGTGCCATCCAGCCTTTGGTTCTGCAGCGTCCTTGATGTTTTTTGAAGTGTTTTTTTTTTTTTTTCGTTGACGTTTCCCCTCATACTTGTTATAATCTTTCTTTAAACTGATGTGATTCTAACTTAATAGCCTCTTTCTATCCCATCTTTTCCTGTTAGCTGAAACAGTGAGCCATGGAGCTGTATTTGGGTGAATATCAACACGTGCAGCAGGAATATGGCGTCCATCTGAGACTTGCAAGCGATGAAGCCAAAAGATCAAGGAACTCCCAGCACTCTAAGGCAGGCTCCTATGGCGTCAGTATTAGGGTGCAGGGAATTGATGGCCACCCCTACATAGTCCTGAATAACACGGAGCGGTGTCTGGCAGGCACATCTTTTTCTGAAAACGGACCATCATTTCCATCTCCAACGATAAATAACCTGCCTCTGCATTCCAGCAACGGGTCTGTGCTGGAGGAGAACGATGCGGAGGACTTGCAGCTCCCAGAAAACCCATATGCCCCGCCCAGTCCAGTTAGGAACTTGAAACAAGCCACTCTGTATGAGGGCAGGAACGGAGTTGTGGAGCAGAAAGACAGGCCGGTGAAGCCACCTCACGTGCTCAACTTTGAGAGACACCCAGGGCTTTTGCAGCCTTATGACCCTGAGAAGCATGAGTTGAGCTTACAAAACCACCAACCTCCCGAGGGTAATTGGCTAAAAACGTTAACAGAAGAGGATCCCAACGATAAGAAGCCTTGGACTTGCTTTCCCAAACCCAGCAATTCCCAGCCACCCACTAGCCCTCCCCTGGAAGACCCAGCAAAACCCAATGTGACAGCCATTCGTTTATGCAGCTCCCTCGTCATAGATGACCCCAAGAAGCAGACGTCAGTGTGTGTAGACGTTCAGAGCTGCACCAAGGAGGGGGCGGCCGAGGGGGCCCTTTCCCCTTGTGGGAGGCTGCCTACCGCCCACGGCCCACACACCCGCCCTGAATCCAAGAAAACCAGGCCAGACGTTCTTCCCTTCCGGCGACAAGATTCAGCTGGCCTGGTGCTGGATGGGTGTCGGTCACGGAGGTCCTCCTCCTCCTCGACAACCCCCACTTCGGCCAACTCCCTGTACAGATTTTTACTTGACGATCAGGAAGGTGCCATCCATGCCGACAATGTGAATCGTCATGAAAATAGAAGGTATATCCCCTTCTTGCCAGGAACCGGGAGGGATATTGACACGGGATCCATTCCTGGTGTGGATCAGTTAATTGAAAAATTTGATCAAAAACCTGGGCTTCCGAGAAGTGGAAGGTCTGGGAAGCGAAACAGAATCCATCCAGATGATAGGAAAAGGTCCAGAAGTGTGGATAGTGCCTTTCCATTTGGTCTGCAAGGGAACTCAGAGTACCTGAGTGAGTTTAGCCGCAACCTGGGCAAGTCAAGTGAACACCTCCTGCGACCATCCCAGGTGTGCCCGCAGAAACCGCCCACTCACGAGCACCGGGGGAAGCAGAGTGGGGGCCGAACCTTTGCGAAGCTGCAGGGGGTGACTCAGGGAGCTCGGAGTGTTGCCCCCAGGTCCCCCCAGCAGAACCAAGACAAGGATGTTCAACAAGACAAAGGCAGTCCGAGGAGTGCCTTGACGTGTGGGTCTTCCCCCCCAGCACAGGAGAAGGGGGAGGAAGTCAAAACAACCACTGCAACCCTGATGTTGCAGACTCGGGGGGTGGCAACCTCGCCTGATCCTGGCGCCCAGAGAATATCAGTGCCGACGTTCCCATCCACCTCACATCCTCAGGTAATACTACTGGCATTTTTTTTTCCCCTCTGAAATGATTTAAATGTTATACTCATGCTGCAGGAGGCTGTAGGAATACATGTCCTTGATATTCAATCAGTAACGGCACAACTGATTTTCCATATAGATTATGTCCTGCTGACAGTGGGATGGTTTCCTTGTTATTGTGGCATCGAGTCGATTCCCACTCATAACGAGACCCTTTGTGACGGAGTAGAACTACCCCATAGGGTTTCCTAGGCTGCCGTCTTTATGGGAGCAGATCACCAGGTCTTTTCCCACGGAGCCGATAGTGAGTTCAAACCACTGGCCTTTCGGTTAGCAGCCGAGCACTTAACCACTGTGCCACCAGGGCTCCTTTATGGTTTCCTAGATTAACCCAAATACAGCTAGATTTCCTTTGCTGTCTTCTCTGTAAAGTAACTCGTCAGACACTATAGAGAGGCCTGGTTTTTCCATCTGAATACGTGCGAAACTGCAAAGTATGAAGAATTTGTTTCCACATGGAGGTTCGATGCTCAGTTTGCGTGGATATACAGAATTTCCTCATGAAATTGAGTGACTGGGTTAATTTCTGGGCTGAGAAATTGGGTTAATCCTGAAGCGATGGCATTTAACTGGCACATTTAATGTACTGGTAGCAACAATTACGGCCCTGATAAAATGACGGTAATTTTGTAAGTGCCAGGCCTGGCCTGCCGCTTCTTACAGGCTCACACCAACCCTGTGAAGACCGGAGCTGTTCTCCTCAATTCTCAGGTGAGGAAAGTGAGGTAAGAGGAGCTCAGCCACTGGCCCAGGGCCACGCAGCTGATCAGGGGTGGAGCTGGCTGTCTTAGGATCCCTCCCAGAGGAATCATTTCTGGAAAGCAGGAGTGTGTGTGGGAACCTCTGCTTCGGGGTTTTGCCTTCTTCCTGGAAAGGTACTCCTGTGATCTAATAACGGATGTTGTGTTCCAGGCCACACCGGATCTGTTAAAAGGCCAGCAAGAGCTCAGTCAACAAACCAACGAGGAGACTGCCAAGCAGATACTTTACAATTACCTCAAAGAAGGGTCAGTAGTTTCCCTTAAAGCAGCACAGTATTGTAATTCCTGGTGGTGGGCTTTATCTCCTCCTCTGAGTCCTTACATTTTGCCCACTCCCTCTTGTCCTGTGTGAGCCTTTGGGGGATAAGTGTCAACAGAAGGAGTTTCCATAACACCATTTAAGGCCCGGGAGGGGGAGTGGGGACGGGAGTGTAGGGGAGATACTTTAAAAGTTAAAAATGAATATATTATTAAAATGACCTTTTACTGCCCTGGTGGCGCAGTGGTTAAGAGCTCGGCTGCTAACCAAAAGGTTGGCAGTTCAAATCTACCAGCCGCTCCTTGGAAACCCTATGGAGCAGTTCTACTCTGTCCTGTAGGGTCGCTATGAGTCGGAATTGACCTGATGGCAACAGGTTTTTGACAGGTTTTTATTGTTTCGAAGACAAATGCAAAGATAGTAGGAATGTTGGAGTGTCTGATCTTCAACTTTGAGTCAAAGCTGCCATCACCTTGATTTCTCCCATGCACACAGGAGTAATCAATCTTCCCTTCTTAGAAGTTACAAATAAAAACACACCCTCCCTCCCCTAAGTTAACATTGGCCAGGAGCCCTGCTGTCATCATTGTTAAAGCATGTATGAGTCGTTTAAATGCAGTGCTTTCCAGACGTCTCTTGGAGGCTGAATTTGGGTGATCTGTGATCTGGTTTTCACTCCTGGGATACTAACTGCCCTGGAACGCTAGGCAGGGCGTTTAAGGTTTCTGTTCAGTTCTCTCATCAGATATGATTAAAAAGGAAAAAAAAACAACTTTGCAGCCTGACGTGACTGCAAGCCACTTGGCAGATCCTCGCTGGTATCGAAGCACTTTCTGTTTTTGTGTTGTTAGTATTACAGAGCTGACGGAACGTCCAGGTTCAAAATCTAAGATGGGGGCCCTTTTGCAAGAAAAGAGAGAGACAGAAGGAAGAAGCGAGAGAAGTTCTTGTGGCAACGATAGTTATCACATCCCCCTGTGAGGGATTTTACCACGCTGAGATTAAGATAGGAAAAGTTCAGGTTTTCAAAATTCTTCCTTTAAATTCCTTTATTTTCTGGCCCATGATTTGTTGAGGTCCAGGTGAGGCAGACTTTAGCATGAGGCTCCTGTGTGAGGAAACTTATTTTACATCTTTTTCTTCTGGTTGCCAAGTTGGTGTGGTAGAAGGTGCAGGAGAAGTTAATGAAACTTTATCTGATTGTTACTCATGAAAGCAGACAAAGGGCTGCTGTGTTGACAATCTTGGCTTGGGGGATTTTTTTTTTTTTTTTTTAAACATCAGCTAAACAAGGTAGGGTCGGATCATTCTTAGTGTAAGATTTACAATCAACTGTTGTGTGTGTGTGTGTGTGCGTGCGTGTGTGCGCGCGTGTGTGTATGTGTGTGTGCGTGCGCGTGCATGTGTGCGTGTGTGTGTGTGACGGAGAGAGAGTGAGAGAGAGAGCAAGAACTTTCTAGTTGGAGTGAATATGAGTTGTTGGAATAAAACAACCATGGATTTTTCTGGAAGTTGCACTGACTGTTTCCTCCACACTTGTTTAAAATGTGGTTCTATCTCTTTCAAGTGTTTGGAGATGGGAATCCCTCTCCCAAATTGAGTGATAACACAGAACTTATTTGAAGAAAAATATTCTACCATCATTTTTTCACACCGGTTTTGTGTGCAGCTTTCACTGATTCATGCCTCTTGCGATTCATCTTCTTAAAGACTTGTCACGTGTGTGTCCTGGCACGTAGAGGACTCTCCCCCATCCGAGACCAGGGGTGCAGCCTCACTGTTTTTCTTTACCGTCTCTTTTCCAGAAGCACAGATAACGATGACTTGACCAAAAGGAAAGTCAACCTGGTCTTTGAGAAAATCCAGACTCTAAAGTCCCGGGCAGCAGGGAGCGCACAAGGAAGCCACCAAGTAAATTAAAGTTTCGTATTGTATTTTGCAGAGAGTGTGGAAGGTGGAATGTGGTAAACAAATTGCTGTTTCTTAGTCTGCATTTGTTTAGAGCCATAAATGGGAAGCTTCCTAAGTAGTCAGCAGTTACTAAGGTAGAGACTGTATTTTAAACATTAATTTGCACCCAGCCTTTAATGTGTATATGTATATACACACACACACATACACATATACACGAATATATATATGTATATATATGTGTGTGTGTATATATATATATAAAACACAGAAAATATAACAGGCTGAAATACGTATGTAGTGAAGTTCAGAAAGGAAAATAAGCATAAAAAAATGAGTGAAGTAATGGGTGGAGAACCTAGCACCATCACAGGCAAATTCAGAAGGTAAGCGTGAGTGGGCTTGGACCCCGGCTCTGAAATGTCAGGTGGGAAGGAGCATAAGGAACAAAGTCTAGTGAGGACGACCAGCTTTGGTACAGGGGAAAGGAAAGAGTAGGGTGGTGCTGAATTCTTGTACAAAAACTGCCTGTGTAGTTCATTGCACTGAATTCGAGTTGTGACTTGGGGATTTTTTTTTTTGTTAAAAAGGAGTCAGCTCATATTTGATGAACACTGACTATATGCTAGGCACACTTTGTGCCCTGAAAGGAAGCCCCATTTAAGAGAAGACAACTAAAAACTTGGCCCTCAGCCCTGGACCGCCTTGTGTTGGGACCCATTCCTTGCTAGTGTGTCTTCCGCTTTCCCTCCCTGGCAAATTCTGCAGGAAAGGAAAGAAGATACCCAGGGGCAAATA
The DNA here is from genome assembly GCA_030035585.1 of Dugong dugon. Classification (NCBI taxonomy): domain Eukaryota; kingdom Metazoa; phylum Chordata; class Mammalia; order Sirenia; family Dugongidae; genus Dugong; species Dugong dugon. The sequence goes on from CM057482.1 coordinate 3,120,989, forward strand.
ACAGGAAGTTTGTCTATAGCTTCTTTTTTAAACTTTGGCCACATGGATACAGAGGATATTTGTAATCATCACCTACCCTCTTTTCTCTCGTGCTCAGTATTCCCCCAGCACTCAGCTAACCCATGACTGCTACTCAGCTTTCAATGGTCCAGTGCTATATATACTTATTTTAATGCCTCCCACTGGGAAATCTTTAGGTCATTCACCTCACTTATAGGCAGCTTTCAGGAAGTCTGTGTAATTTTTAAAAGTAGTTCAGTATTTTTGGATAAGACCCTCAAATCCAAATTGTCACAGTGGTTCTTGCTATTGACTTTCCTGCGTGTTTTTAGGGAGACTGTATCCTTTGGGCTTAATATTGAGACTGTAACTGTGCATCACAGACTAGGAGCATCCAGGCTGGTTTCTTCAGAGACAAGGACACTAATGGTGTCTCAAAGGATCATAGAGTTCTCTGGGAGGAGAAGGGAAGGCAGGGTGTTGTAGGTAGAGGGAATGGCAGGAGCCAATAGAAAGAGGCATGTGTTGGCCACGTACAGGGAACTGGGGTGGTTTAGTGAAGCTGGAGCATAGAAGTAGGATGTAGGAAGGAAGAGCCATGTGGGAGGGACCTTGTGAGTCGCACAAGAAGTTTCTATTTCAGAAGGCAATGGGCTGTCATTGATGGATTTTAAGCAGGAATGAATAGTGTTGTTTTCATAAAATCTGGTTCCCTTAGTGGAAGGAGACCAGTTAAGAAGCTGCTGCCAAATCAAGCAAGACATGATGAGTGGATGAACGAAGGCTCGCAGACTGCTGGCTCCGCTCACAGTGCTGTGACTGCTTAGTTGCCTATGTTTTTCTAGCCCCTCCTCCCCTTCTGAGTCCTTGAATCTGATGATTTGCTGGCAAAGGTTTTGGAGTGTTATCTTTTTGGTGTCAGTTAAGTGATTTTCTAGGAGGGAATGTACGAGCTCTCTCTCCTGGATGGACTGAGACGATAGTGAAAACAGCAAAGCAGGTAGAGTTTTCGTTTGGGAAAGAACAAGGTACAGTTTCCCTTGTTGAGTTGGATTGCAGCTTCTAAATTCTCTCTCATTTTTCCTGAGAGAATGGGGAAGTTCTTTGCTTTTCTTGATTAGTGGGTTCTGGTCCCCCTCAAGGGAGTAGGTGGGAAGTACCTCATTCCGAGTTCATCCTGCACCCTCACGCCAGATTCAGGAGCACGCGAGCTGAGAGGCTGCCCCTCGCGCTGCATTCCTGCTTTAATCTCTTCCTTCAGCTATTTGCAGTTTCCTAACCACTTGACTGTGGATTTTAGCCAGATCTTTTTGAAAGCATCATCCTGTTACTGTTTTCATGGGAGAAAAATAAAAGGGAGCTCCACTAAGATTCCCACTCAGATCAGACCTATTTTATAATAAACTCTCTTTAGTCAGTCCTTTTAGAGTCTCTCTTCCTTACAGAAGAAATACACCATCAAAAAGAAGAAAGCCAATTTAGCCAACATACACTTATTTATTACTTGCTATGTGCAGACATGCAGTATGTGAGGGATAAAAATCTCACTGGCAGTTACGCAGCAGTGATTCCTACTGTACTGAAAGTTCTGTAACAGATGTATGTATAGAGGGCCTTGGAAACACCAAGACATGGGCTTTGGGTATAACTTTATACAACAGATAAGCCTTCAACAAACATTTATTTATTTATTACATTGTTTTATTGAGGTGTAACTTACATAAAGTGAATTGCACATATTTTAATTGTATAGTTCATGTAATTTTTGCATAGGTGTATATCCATGAAATTATCACCCAAATCAAGATACAGAACTCCTGTCACCTCAGAAGGTTCCCTTGGGCCCCTTGCCATTCAATTATGCCCCCTCCTTCTGGAGGCAATCATGATCTGACTTCTATCACATAGATTAGTTTTGCCTTTCCTGAATTTTATGTAAATGAAACCTCACAGTATGTTCTTTTGTACGTCCAGCTTCATTCTGTCAACATATGTCAGCAAGATTCCTTCATGCTGTGTATATCAGTAGCTTGTTCTTTTTTATTGACATGTAATTTTCCAGTGTATGACTATACCATAGTTTGTTTGTCCACTGTACTCTTGCTAGACATTTCCAGTTATGAATAAAACAGCTATGAACATTCTTATACATGTTTTTTTTTTTTTTTAATTTCTATACAAATTTTATTAATTTCAGTTACTACTGCCCTAGCAGAGGATCTTATACATGTTTTTTGTTTGTTTTGGTAAACACATCATTTCTCCTGGGAATAACTAGGAATAGAATTGCTGGGTCATAAAATAGGCATGTGTTTAGCTCTTAAATATGCCAAATGATTTTACAAAGTGGCTGGAACAGTTTGCACTCCCACCAGCAATGGTCACACCTTCCGGTTTTACATCCTGTCCAACACTTGACCCTTTGTTCCGTCCCTTGGTTTTCTGGTCTCTCCTTGTGCCAATATCATGCAATTTTAGTGACCGCTGTTTTGTCACGAGCCTTCAAATCTGGTAATGTATGTCCTCCAACTTTGTTCTTGTTCAAGATTGTCACGGCTGTTGTGGGTATTTTGCCTTTCCATAAAACTTTAAAATCGGTTTGTCAGTTTACACACACACTCACAGCCTCCTGAAATTTTGATTGGGATTGTACTGAATGTATAGATAAATTTGGGGAAAGTGACGTCTTAACAGTATTGAGTATTCTTGTTCATGAACATGGACTATCTCCCCATTTATTTACATCTTCAATTTCTCCCAGCAGTGTTTTGTAGTTTTTGTTGTAGAGGTCGTATACATCTTTCATTTAGATTGATTCCATTTTCAGTGCTGTTCTGTACTTCCATCTAGCTTTGTTGTCCTTTGGCGTGAAGAACTTCACCTATTGTATCTTGTAGTGCATTTCTCCTGGCAGTGAATTCTCTCAGATGTTGTTTGCTGAGACTGGCTTTAATTCACCGTCATTTTTTAAGAACTTTAGTTTGCTGAGTTTTTTTTGTTTGTTTCATAACTTTAAAGATGTGATTTCTTTTTCTTCTGGTCCCGCGGGCTCCATTGTGAAACCAACCATTATTCTTAACATTGTCCTTTAATGGTGATGTGTCTTTTCTCTCTGGCTGCTTTTAATATTGTATGTTTATCTTGGATTTTAGAAGTTTAACTAGAATGCACCTAAATGCAGTTTCCTTTGATTTATCCCATTTGGGGTTCATTGAGTTCTGGAATTCATAGGGTGATGACTTTCATCAGATTCGTAAAATTCCTATTATTTTTTTGAATATTGTTTCTTTCACATTCTCTCTCTTCCTACTCGTTTCAGATTCCAATTCATGAATTTTAGGCCCTTTGATAGTGCCCCTCATATCTCTTATGCACGATTCTTTTTGTGTATATGTGTGTATTTTTTTCCTCTGTACATCAGATATTCTGAATATTTTCTATTCAGCTGTCTTCAAATTCATTTATCACATGTCTGGCTGTGTAAGTCTTATTTTGAATCCATCCAATGAGTTCTTTATTTCAGATACTGTGTTTTGCAGTTCTACAGTGTCCATTTGATTATATTTTCATAGAATCTAATTCTTTGTTGAAATACTTTATCTTTTCATTCATTTTGTCCATAATTTCCTCTATTAAAAAAAAATTATTTATAGTTATTTTGAAGTTCTTCACTACTAACTACAATATCTAGATCCTCTCTGCTTCTATTGTCTGTTTTATCTCTTAATTATTGGTTGCTTTTATAGCTTCTTTGCCTGTCTGGTATTTTTTTTTTTTTTTTTTTTTAAATTGTGTGCTAGCCATGTGGGTGGTAAGTTACAGAGGTTCTGGATTGTATTCTCTCCCTCTGAAGAATGTTGAATTTTGTTCTGACAGTCAGTTAAATTACTTGCAGTTCACCTTGATCCTGTATGCTTGTTTGGAGCATTGTTAGGCGGATCTAGTTAAGTTTTTGCCTTTATTCATAGGTTATGAGCACTGTCCTTTCTTGGGTCTCAGCTGAATGCCAGAATGTTCGCCAAGGTTTCTCTTCTTTGAATGAGTTAAACCTCTGGTGTTTCTCTAGCATTGTGTGACCCCTGAAATCTCTGCTGGGCTCTTGGCCTCCTAATGGCTCTACTCTGCTAGACCTCCCAGAATCTTGCACTGCTCATAAAAAGCTTAGGAATCATCCAAGAATCTAAGGAGGATTTTATGCAGATTTTTGGAGCTGCTTCTCTTGGATTCTTTTCTCTCTAATACCCTGACCCTAAAACCCCTGTTTCCTTAACATCTTTAAACTCCAATCTCTGTTTCCTCCATCTGGGAGCTGCCACTCTCTATTTGGGCTTTTTAAATTTTACTGTGCTGTGGTTTTGGAAAATACCCTTAGAGAGAAGCCAGGGTGAATGTAAGGCTACCTTATGTGCTTTCTTTTTTAAGGATTATAGCTCCATGCTGGTTATTTTTCAATGCCTGAAACAATTATTTTGTCTAGCTTTCATATTTTTTAATGGGAAGGTAAATCTGATAATACTTTTTATTGGGGGGGGTAAATCTGGTATCAGCTACTCCATCATGGCTGGAACTGGAATCCAATAATCATTTAATGAGATTTTACTAAATGCAGGAAAAGTGTTGGTTTCTGTAAATACAGAGATGCATAAAACATGGTCCCTGCCCTCCAAAAGTCCATGATCTTCTAATGTAGTAATTCTCAAACTACTCCTAAGCAACATTGAAGCAGAACTGAGATGTTCTGTCATTAAAATAGAAAAATGGATGTCTTTTCCCTATCTGGAGCCCTGGTGGCACAATGGTTAAGAGGTAGGCCGCTAACCAAAAGGTCAGCAGTTTGAATCCACCAGCTGCTCCTTGGAAACCCTATGGGGCAGTTCTACTCTGTCCTGTAGGGTTGCTATGAGTCGGAATTGACTCAACAGCAATGAGTTTTCCCTATTTACTTACAAACAGTTTTTTTGTCACTGATTTTTTGTTATCATTTGATATCTGTGAACTGGAATCTTGAGTTTGTTTTGGAGAAGTCTTCTGAATTTTTATTATCCTAAATTTAATATGGTAATATCTTATAATGTTCTACAGAATACATTAAGGACTTCCCACACATGTGCCACTTGAGCAAGTTTTAGTCATATTGGAGTAGTGTTGAGACATCTGATCACATAATTGCTGTGACTGTGATAGATACTGTGAAGAAAGCTCAGCAGAGTCCCAGTGGGGCCAGCTTGATTAACTCTGCCTGGGAAGTCAGGGAAGGTTCTATGCAGGGGATGGTATTCGAATTGGGTCTTACGATGTTTAATATTATATCTCAGCTGTGGGACAGAAGTAAAATAAAGCATCCTGGATATTTACATTAGGATATCTCTTTGCAATTAATTAAAGGCTTCTAATTCTTCATCTGAAATCAAAGATCTATTGGAACAGAAAAACAAGCTGACCACAGAAGTGGCTGAACTTCAGAGACAGCTTCAACTAGAAATTAAGGTACCTGATTTTGTCCTTTACATTATTTTTCCATTCCTTCTTGATTACTAAAGACTGTTTTAAGCACCTTGAGGTACTCAGGTGAAGTGAACACTGAGTAAATGCCTGCATATTTTTCTGCTGCTGTCCGAAGAACTTTTGCTTTTTTAAGTAGCGAAAGTGTGTAGAGGCTGTTTACATTGGCAGAATAAAAGAAAAGCTGTTTGATTCAGGACATAGGTCAGGAGAAAACTAAATGTATATGAAATAGCTGAACTAAGTAATAGAAATAACAGAATGAGGGTTAGCTGTGTTTGTGTTTTTCTTTTAGAAGTATTAGGTGTTCATTAAATATTTAATATCCCTTTTAGTTACAGACTCCTATGCCCTAATTGTGTAGTTTGATTAAGTTGTTTCATAACATAAATGTGAAGGCATGGAGTTACAAGGCTGCCAGAAGTCAGGATTTAGAAGTAGGCTTCTATGGATTAGGTGAATGTACAGTGGAGGTACTTTAACACCACACTTGTTCGTATTAGAATCAACAGAACATCAAAGAAGAGAGAGAGAGAATGAGAGCCAACTTAGAAGAGCTCCAAAGCCAGCATGAAAACAAGGTGGAGGAGAACTCTGTGCTGCAGCAGCGATTAGAAGAAAGTGAAGGGGAACTCCGTAAAAACCTGGAGGAGTAAGTTCTGGGCCAGGAGCCCGGTGCCCTTCCTGGTTCTTGTGGTGTGCAGCCAGAGCCTCACAGTCCATTTAATACTACCCAGCCTTCCAAATATTTACCGTAGACACAGCTGACCCTTCCCTCCTGCCCTCTAATCCTTGTAAAATTGTGAAACTGGTAACGTGTTCGCTGTAAGCAGAGAGGTTAATCATTAAAACACAGTTCTGGTATACTTTGAAGAGTGTCTTGTAAGGGTCCAGTCCTTAAGGTGGATCGCACAGCAGGCAAGTGAGAAGCCGAGAGCACTGAGAGGTGATGCCTAAAGACAGATTTCAAGGATCCTGGACACAGCCTCCAAAACGCACATGTCATACGGCCTCCAGAATCTTCTGGCATCTCAGTTTTATCATGGGTGGTGCTGGTCTCTGTGACCTGTGTTGATGCCTCTTCTGAGCTTAAAGAGAAAGATGCAAATGTCCAAGGTGGCTCCGCCTTTGTGTTGTATTAAAATCTGTAACAGAAAGATCTAAAGCCACGGTCTGAAAATGTGCAGCAGCGAGAAGACCTGTAGACATAACAGAGCTTTAAGTGAACGGCCGAACAGGAGTGAGAGCTAGAAGGACATACAAGACAAATAGGGTATCATCTCATAAAAAAAGCATTTAAACGACCTTGCAAATTGTTAGTGCACTGTTAGTGCAGTGTTTGCTTTTAAAATATTGATAGGAGCTAATATCAGAAAAGAAGTCGGTAAGGAAAAAAAATTAGAGAATTTAGGGTATAGTAAAGATTTTACAAAACAAAAAAGGAGAAGGGCTGTAAGTTTGGTTTAGCACAGAGCCTGGAAAACTTTTTCTGTAAGGGGACAGATAAATAGTTTAGGGTTTGTGGGCCATATGGTCTCTGTCACAACCATTCAACTCTGCTGTTATATCATGAAAACAGCTATAAGCAGTACATAAGCAAATGAGCATGGTTATGTTCCAATAAAACTTTATTTGCAAAAACAGGCAGCGGGCTGGATTGCCCTCAGCCATAATTTGCTGACTTTCCTTTGCTGACTCTCCTGGTCTAGAGTACTGGGCAGCGGGGGAGGGGGATCTAAGATGGGGGGGGGGGATGGCTTCAGTGAAAATTATCAAAAAGCTGTACTCTTTTTTTGTCAGTTTCTCATTGTCTGTGTCCAAATTCCAGTGCCTTATGTTCTACTTTTAGGGAGAAAATGTCACTGTATCACCTCAGTAGTATGTCCACTCATTGGTTACACTTCTCACTTAGCTTCTTACTGGAAAGATTAGACAGTTGCCATGAGTTCTCACCAGGTACCTTTTCAGGTCAGATGATTGCTTGTTTAGTGCAAGACAGAGAATGGGAGGGGTGGGCTTGTTGGGGCTTTTGGTGACTCTGCGTGACCGTCTGAAGGCCCTGAGGAGCCTCTCTGATGGGCTTCCTTCCCTGTCAGGCTGTTCCAGGTGAAGATGGAACGGGAACAGCACCAGACGGAGATCCGGGATCTGCAGGACCAGCTCTCGGAAATGCACGATGAGCTGGACAGTGCCAAGCAGTCCGAGGACAGGGAGAAGGGGGCTCTGATTGAGGTAAGGGGGGCTGGGGTCAGGTGACAACAGTGGTGCCAGCTGCCTCGGGAGGATGTGGAGGGGAAGACTGGGTGCTGTGAGCGTGGTCTGTTACTACATATAGCTAGATTTCACAGGCACATAACATGTAACAGTTTTTCAACATCTTCTTAGGATATTGGCAACCATAAGTAGAAATGGTACATTAACACCCATAGACCCTAACCCAGCTCCTACAGTTATCCTCATTTTGCTGTATTTACTCCAGTTATTCATCCATCCATCCAATTCATCCTTCTATCTTTTTTGTCTGCTGACCATTTCAAACTAAATTACAGATAATGCCATTGCTCAACCCTATGTTTTCTGCATGCATCTTTAAAAAAAAGGGAGGGAGGATTCTCTTACATAACCACAATATTACCATCATCACACCTAACACAATAATTTTATAATATGTATTTATATAACAATAATTCTAATACCCAGTCCTTATTGAAAATTTCCCCATTGTCTTTTATAGTTTTTACCCCCTTCCCCACAAGCCAGGGTCTAATCATGGATCACACATTGCTGTCCCTGTTGTGTCTCTGCTGCCCCTGTTGTCTCCCTGCTGTCCCTGTTGTCTCTCTGCTGTCCCTGTTGTCTCTCTGCTGTCCCTGTTGTCTCCCTGCTGTCCCTGTTGTGTCTCTGCTGTCCCTGTTGTCTCTCTGCTGTCCCTGTTGTCTCCCTGCTGTCCCTGTTGTCTCTCTGCTGTCCCTGTTGTCTCCCTGCTGTCCCTGTTGTGTCTCTGCTGTCCCTGTTGTCTCTCTGCTGTCCCTGTTGTCTCCCTGCTGTCCCTGTTGTGTCTCTGCTGTCCCTGTTGTGTCTCTGCTGTCCCTGTTGTCTCCCTGCTGTCCCTGTTGTCTCCCTGCTGTCCCTGTTGTCTCCCTGCTGTCCCTGTTGTGTCTCTGCTGTCCCTGTTGTCTCCCTGCTGTCCCTGTTGTCTCCCTGCTGTCCCTGTTGTGTCTCTGCTGTCCCTGTTGTCTCCCTGCTGCCCCTGTTGTCTCCCTGCTGTCCCTGTTGTGTCTCTGCTGTCCCTGTTGTCTCCCTGCTGTCCCTGTTGTGTCTCTGCTGTCCCTGTTGTCTCCCTGCTGTCCCTGTTGTGTCTCTGCTGTCCCTGTTGTCTCCCTGCTGCCCCTGTTGTCTCCCTGCTGTCCCTGTTGTGTCTCTGCTGTCCCTGTTGTCTCCCTGCTGTCCCTGTTGTCTCCCTGCTGTCCCTGTTGTCTCCCTGCTGTCCCTGTTGTCTCTCTGCTGTCCCTGTTGTCTCTCTGCTGTCCCTGTTGTCTCCCTGCTGTCCCTGTTGTGTCTCTGCTGTCCCTGTTGTCTCTCTGCTGTCCCTGTTGTCTCTCTGCTGTCCCTGTTGTCTCCCTGCTGTCCCTGTTGTCTCCCTGCTGTCCCTGTTGTGTCTCTGCTGTCCCTGTTGTCTCCCTGCTGTCCCTGTTGTCTCCCTGCTGTCCCTGTTGTCTCCCTGCTGTCCCTGTTGTCTCCCTGCTGTCCCTGTTGTCTCCCTGCTGTCCCTGTTGTGTCTCTGCTGTCCCTGTTGTCTCCCTGCTGCCCCTGTTGTCTCCCTGCTGTCCCTGTTGTCTCTCTGCTGTCCCTGTTGTCTCCCTGCTGTCCCTGTTGTGTCTCTGCTGTCCCTGTTGTGTCCCTGCTGTCCCTGTTGTGTCTCTGCTGCCCCTGTTGTCTCCCTGCTGCCCCTGTTGTCTCCCTGCTGTCCCTGTTGTGTCTCTGCTGTCCCTGTTGTCTCCCTGCTGTCCCTGTTGTCTCCCTGCTGTCCCTGTTGTGTCTCTGCTGTCCCTGTTGTGTCTCTGCTGTCCCTGTTGTGTCTCTGCTGTCCCTGTTGTCTCCCTGCTGTCCCTGTTGTGTCTCTGCTGTCCCTGTTGTCTCCCTGCTGTCCCTGTTGTGTCTCTGCTGTCCCTGTTGTCTCCCTGCTGTCCCTGTTGTCTCTCTGCTGTCCCTGTTGTCTCCCTGCTGTCCCTGTTGTGTCTCTGCTGTCCCTGTTGTGTCTCTGCTGCCCCTGTTGTCTCTCTGCTGTCCCTGTTGTCTCCCTGCTGTCCCTGTTGTCTCCCTGCTGTCCCTGTTGTCTCCCTGCTGTCCCTGTTGTGTCTCTGCTGTCCCTGTTGTCTCCCTGCTGTCCCTGTTGTCTCCCTGCTGTCCCTGTTGTCTCCCTGCTGTCCCTGTTGTCTCCCTGCTGTCCCTGTTGTCTCTCTGCTGTCCCTGTTGTCTCCCTGCTGTCCCTGTTGTCTCCCTGCTGTCCCTGTTGTGTCTCTGCTGCCCCTGTTGTCTCCCTGCTGTCCCTGTTGTCTCCCTGCTGTCCCTGTTGTGTCTCTGCTGTCCCTGTTGTCTCTCTGCTGTCCCTGTTGTCTCTCTGCTGTCCCTGTTGTCTCTCTGCTGTCCCTGTTGTCTCCCTGCTGTCCCTGTTGTGTCTCTGCTGTCCCTGTTGTCTCCCTGCTGCCCCTGTTGTCTCCCTGCTGTCCCTGTTGTGTCTCTGCTGTCCCTGTTGTCTCCCTGCTGTCCCTGTTGTCTCCCTGCTGTCCCTGTTGTGTCTCTGCTGTCCCTGTTGTGTCTCTGCTGTCCCTGTTGTGTCTCTGCTGTCCCTGTTGTCTCCCTGCTGTCCCTGTTGTGTCTCTGCTGTCCCTGTTGTCTCCCTGCTGTCCCTGTTGTGTCTCTGCTGTCCCTGTTGTCTCCCTGCTGTCCCTGTTGTCTCTCTGCTGTCCCTGTTGTCTCCCTGCTGTCCCTGTTGTCTCCCTGCTGTCCCCCTGCTGTCCCTGTTGTGTCTCTGCTGTCCCTGTTGTCTCCCTGCTGTCCCTGTTGTCTCCCTGCTGTCCCTGTTGTCTCCCTGCTGTCCCTGTTGTCTCCCTGCTGTCCCTGTTGTCTCTCTGCTGTCCCTGTTGTCTCTCTGCTGTCCCTGTTGTCTCTCTGCTGTCCCTGTTGTCTCTCTGCTGTCCCTGTTGTCTCCCTGCTGTCCCTGTTGTCTCCCTGCTGTCCCTGTTGTCTCTCTGCTGTCCCTGTTGTGTCTCTGCTGTCCCTGTTGTGTCTCTGCTGTCCCTGTTGTCTCCCTGCTGTCCCTGTTGTCTCTCTGCTGTCCCTGTTGTCTCTCTGCTGTCCCTGTTGTGTCTCTGCTGTCCCTGTTGTGTCTCTGCTGTCCCTGTTGTCTCCCTGCTGTCCCTGTTGTCTCCCTGCTGTCCCTGTTGTCTCCCTGCTGTCCCTGTTGTCTCTCTGCTGTCCCTGTTGTCTCCCTGCTGTCCCTGTTGTGTCTCTGCTGTCCCTGTTGTCTCTCTGCTGTCCCTGTTGTCTCCCTGCTGTCCCTGTTGTGTCTCTGCTGTCCCTGTTGTCTCCCTGCTGTCCCTGTTGTCTCCCTGCTGTCCCTGTTGTGTCTCTGCTGTCCCTGTTGTCTCCCTGCTGTCCCTGTTGTCTCCCTGCTGTCCCTGTTGTCTCTCTGCTGTCCCTGTTGTCTCTCTGCTGTCCCTGTTGTGTCTCTGCTGTCCCTGTTGTCTCCCTGCTGTCCCTGTTGTCTCCCTGTTGCCTCTCTGCTGTCCCTGTTGTGTCTCTGCTGTCCCTGTTGTGTCTCTGCTGTCCCTGTTGTCTCCCTGCTGTCCCTGTTGTCTCCCTGCTGTCCCTGTTGTGTCTCTGCTGCCCCTGTTGTCTCTCTGCTGTCACTGTTGTGTCTCTGCTGTCATTGGTGTCTCTCTCCTGTCATTTACCTTCTCATAACTTCCCCTCCCCTGAATCCTACTCTCTGCTCTTTTCCTTCCATCGCATGGAACCCCTGAAGAGACCAGCCCACTGCCCCGCATTCCTTATGGTGTCCATTAACTCATTCCTCTATCCTTTGCATTTCCAATAAATTAGAAATTAGATCTAAACATCAGTAGATTCAGGTTAAACTTTGGAAAAAATATAGGGGATAGAGCATTGCTTTGTAGGTAATGCTGTTTAAGGAAAAACATTTTTAAGACATAAGATTACAGGTTAGGAGGTGCCTAGTGTAAGGAGTCCTGGTAGCACAACAGTAAAGCTCTTCACTGCTAACTGAAGGGCTGGCAGTTCAAACCCACCCAGCAGCTCTGTGAGAGCAAAGACCTGGTGATCTGCTCTGGTAACGGTTACAGCCTTGGAAACCCCATGGGCAGCTCTACTCTGTCACATAGGGTCACTGTGAGTTGGAATCGACTCAACGATACACAACAACAGGAACAAGATTATGTTAATGCCCATATAGCACTTAAAACAAAAACAAAAAAAAAAACAACCAGACCGGTTGCCATTGAGTCGATTCTGACTCGTAGCAACTCTACAGGACAGAGTAGAACTGCCCCATAGGGTTTCCAAGGAGCACCTGCTGGATTCGAAGTGTTGACCTTTTGGTGAGCAGTCTGAGCTCTTACCCACTGTACCACCAGGGTTCCCATACAGCACCCACCACAAGTTAAATTGTTATTTGCTTAACGTTTGTCTCCTCCACAAGACTGTAAGCTCCATGAGGGCAGAGATGGGAATGACTAGATTAGTCCTATATCTGCAGCAGCTATCACAGTGCCTGGGATGTGTACAAAAACCCAAACTCTTTGCCATCGAGTTGATTCCGACTTGTAGTAACCCTATAGGACAGAGTAGAATTGCCACATAGGGTTTCCAAGGCTGTAAATCTTTATGGCAGACTGCCTCATCTTTCTCTTGTGGAGCAGTTGGTGGGTTCAGACTGCCAGCATTTGGCTTAACAGCAGAGCACTTAACCACTGCACCACCAGGGCTCCTTCTGGGAAATATTAAAAAAATGCATTGCCTTCGAGTCGATTCCAACTCATAGTGACCCTACAGGACAGAGTAGAACTGCTCCATCAGGTTTCCAAGGAGTGGCTGGTAGAGTCGAACTGCTGACCTTTTGGTTAGCAGCCTGACGCTTAACCACTGCGCCAGTAGGGCCCCTAGCACTCAGTAAATATTTGGTGGATAGTTGGATAGATGCATGACAAGTGAATGAATGAAAGAATAAATCACTGCTGTGCCCTAGGCTGCCCTCTTGCTTCTGCTCTATGTAGAATGTAGAATCTGCCCATGTAGAATTTTCAGCTCTTATCCATCGGTACGAGTCAGTAGATATCTCCTCTCTGTTTAGCATTTGCCAGTTGTTATGGGGCTAGCCAAAGACAGTATCTTTTCCCTGCCAGAGATTACCACCCTACTGAGGTGTTATGTACGTACATAGTAAATGTTTAGAGAGCATGAATGTAGATTTTGCATGGCTACTTTTTTTCGTTGGAAAGAAGTATAACCAGTGAGAAGAAGACTGTGATGTTATCTCTGTAGGTATTTAGGGTTTGATATTTGTAATAATGCTGCCATCACCTGTATTTGGGCCTACTGATGTTTGATAAAGTTTGAATTTTATTTTTTTCAATGTTTTGGTTTATAGGAACAGCCCAGTAAATAAATGGTACACAGTTTAGAACCAAGTCAAAAAACAAAAAACAAAAAAACCCAGCAATAACAACAACAACAAAAACCCACAAAAAACAAAAACAACAAAGGCACCTTGATAGAATTGAGCTTTGATTTTCTCCTTGTTTTCCCTTCAGGGTTTAGGCTTGTCTTTGGCCCTTTCTTAGGGCCAACAGCTTCTGGCTCGTGCTTAGTTCTTCTTAAGTGTTTACTAAGTGTTTTCTCACCCCCTTCCCTATTTAGTGTTGCAGTAATTCCCCAGGAGGGATATTAGCTCCGGTTCCTTAGAACGTTCCCCCTTTCTCTTCCCCATGACTTGGCAGAGGCTGAGTAGGGAGCGACTGTGGTCTCCCAACCCACGAGTTCTCAGGAATTCGGGGTTTTTTTCCTGCTGGGGATGGGAGTAGTTTTCTCTTCTCCCCACACAGCAGCCTCTCAGAACTTTTCTCCTGATATTTCTCTTTATCAACTGATTGCTTGAAAACCGTCACATTCATGGGATTAGATACTATACTGCTTCTCATAGCTCTGCCTTCTTTTCAGGGATTAGAGATTTACAGAGACAGCGTTGTTTAGAATGGGGCTTTGAAAATACTTACATTTATTGCTAAAATATTACTAAAAGAACATAAAATGCAATTTTAAAATGAGATGGGACACATCATTTTTTTAACCCCTTAACAACTATTTTTATGTCTGTGTTTTCTGATTGCCTCCCTATCTGTCTTTAGGTTTCATCCATCCATCTAAACTATAGGAGTGAATGTAGTGTCCCTGCAATTCTGATACCTGCCTTTAAAAGTTAGTATGTCAGAAACAGTTTTCCTTGTTATATTTACAGTCTTCATATTTTTCATATTTCATTTTTAAGGTGATAAAGCAGAACATATTTAACCGTTCCCGTGTCTCTGTCTTTTTTCTGTTTTCTCTTCCCGCCTTTTACTTTTTGCAGTTATAAACAAGTGCTGTGGTGACATTTTTGTACATGTATCCTTTTACATCTTTGGAAGATTGTCCTAAGGATAAGTCTGCAGAAATGATATCACTGAACGGTTTATGACTTTTGCTGAAAATGTAGCTTCACAAACACATTTAAATAGAAAACAAGACTGTAGCTGGCTTGTGCTTCTCATGTGGACACATCATTCATTCTCAGAGAGAAAGATACCCTTTCCCTTGATATCTTGTAGCCCTTTAAACCCATTGCCACTGAGTCGATTCCAACTCATAGCAACCCTGTAGGACAGAGTAGAACTGCCCCATAGGGTTTCCAAGGAGCAGCTGGTGGATTTGAACTGCGGACCATTTGATTAGCAGCCGAGCTCTTAACCATGGTGGTGTAGTGGTTAAGAGCTCAGCTGCAGCCAAAAGGTCAGCAGTTAAGTCCACCAGTCGCTCCTTGGAAACCCTATGGGGCAGTTCTGCTCTGTCTATAGGGTCACTATGAGTGGAAACCGACTCGATGGCACTTGCCAACAGCAACAATCATCTTTACAGAAGCAGATCCCTCGGTCTTTCTCCCATGGAGCTGCTGGGTGGGTTTGAACCACCAGCCTTTCAGTTAGCAGCCGAATGCTTAACCATTCCACCACCAGGGCTCATTTAAGTTCTGAAGGGGATTTTTTCATGTGCTCTGTAGCATGGCACTGTGCTGGGCCTGAGGTGGGGAGGAAGAAGGATGACATGTTTTTGAATTGGGTGGCTAGTAGAAGAAAGAGAGACAGGAAAGTAGTTCTAGAACAAAGTCAGGAGTGCCTCGCACAGTGCCGCGCCTCAGAGCGCATGAAAAGACCACTGTCCGAATTTAAATGTCACCGGTTAAAAAAAAAAAAAGGAATAATTCTAAGAACTATATAGTTCTTCACCTTTTTAAGCACAATGTACTGAGTGTAACTTAACGGAACAAAATTATCTGATGATCTAGTTAACTGAGTAATTTGGTGACTAGGATACAGACGCGAGCCTTTCCTTAAAAATGGTTCTGATGTTGCTGACTCTGGTCGTTTGCCTCGTCCCCCTGACGGGAAGGGCACCATCTCCCGCTGCCATTCTGCAGTCCAGTCAGGATGGGAGTGGCCCTTCTGTGCTACCAAGCGGCTTTCTGTCCCTCTGGAAAATCTTCCCCATGGTTTTTATCAGCTTCCTTTGACTTGCCAGCCACGTTTAAAACATCTATGCTTCTCCATTACTAATGAAACAGACTTCATCCCTTTGTCAGTTTCGATTTATTCTTCATATCTGGTAGGAAGTGGTCTGGAGGAATCTGATAACAGACCATAGCTGTGGTCAAGTTTTCCAGGGCATTTGGCTTAGAGTAGACTCTGAAACACAATGGATGTTTAAATACTCAGGCTTTTGGACGTTTGAAAAAGGTTGAAGGCCTGCCCTGTGTTTTGTATATTTCATTTGCATGGCATCTTTTCTAATATTTCCCATGTTGTTAAATAAAATCAGACCTCTACATGAATCACAGTAAAGTAACATTCAGAGAGAATAACATCATTTAAAAAAAAGAAGAAGAAAGTGAAAGAAAGGAAAGAACAAAATAGAAAATACCCTGTTGCTAAGGTAGGCCATGCAGTCGGCCAGCAATTGGTTAACTGGTACTTTTGAGTTAAACCTGTGTTCTGGGATAAATATATATATATATATTTAACTCAGATTACGAAGATGGTTATAGAACCATTTTCTGGCATGGCCTTCTCTGCCCAGCCATGCCCGGGCTTCTGTTACGAGCGTGATGGGTAAACAGAAGACATCTCCAAACACCGAGACAAAACAGCCTTCTGGTTATTTGAATGTCTTCTCTGGGAGGTGCGGTGCTGACAGGCGGGCCTCACCGCAACAGGGTCTCGTGATGGTTTATCCTTGGCTTGTGCCAAGATGCAGATCCTTAGGTATCACAGAAATACTCTGGCTATGAAATTGCATTGTTCTGGGGGTCGATGGTGCTAAGAACAGCGGTCTCTGAAATAGTGGCAGTGCTGAACATCACAGTGATATTAGTAAAGAGTTAATGAGTTTCAGTAAGAAGGTAACTAGAACGTGTTTCTCACTGGCTGTGCTGCACTTTCTAGGCTGTTCTTTGGAAAAACAACCATGTAATCCCCAGTCGGCTACAGTTCTGATAAAGCCTTTTACTTACCCTTTAATGAGCGTGGGCCGGAAAGAGGACCCCAGAGAGCTCTAGGGGGCGTTTAAGCAGAGGAGAGTGTAATCAGTGTTTCTTCATCTGACATGGAATATCTGCTCATAGATGCTGTGTGAAGTGAAGCTTTCTGCCATGGACAGATAAGTTGGGCAAACTTTTTTTTTCTTTTTTGGCTGTAGTTTATCTCAGAATCTTGACAATGTACGTAGTGACTCTCCGAGGGGGAAATAGCACAAGATTTCCCAAATCTTATTTGATGTTAGAGCTTCCTGTTCTAGAACATGTATGGGAGGACCCTGGTCTGGGTGCTCTAACATGGTTGGGTTCGTCATTTGGTGCTGCTCTCAGCTTTTGGTGACTCAGGACCTGCAGGGGATTTCAGCAGCCACCCTTGTTACGGGACAGGATGGATGAGACAGTGTTAGCCTCACTTGTCCACATTTCCCTGGGCCTCTGGTTCTGAGTCATGTGTTGATATACATATTCTCTTTAAATGTTAGCCATACCTTTACACATGCTTTTGACCTTTGCCTTTTAATACCGGATCCCTGGAATTCACAATCGACCTGGCTCTTTTGTCTTGTTTATTGTTGTGCGGTTGTTGAGGCTGCTGCTCTGCTGTTGTGTTGTTCTGTTAGATGGCTTAATTTATCCTCACTGAGATGAGCAATGGTTTCACAGCATAAACCAAACCAAACCTGTTGCTGGAAAGTCAATGCTGACACATTGTGACTCTACAGGTCACAGTGGAGCTGCCCCATGTGGTTTCGCAGGCTGTAGATCTTTACGGAAGCAGACTGCCGCATCTTTCTCCCACAGAGCCACTGGTGGGTTTGAACTGCCGACGTTTTGGTTAGCAGCTGAATGCTTAACCACTGTGCCACCAGGGCTCCTATTGACAGACATATGACCTTCTGTGGCACAGAATACGGACTTCTTTTGCCTCTTCATTACTGGCTCTTTTTATTTATGTGATATTTGATACATATAAAAGCTTTTTGTAACATATGTAAGTTATTAGATATAACAACATAATGAACATCCATGAACTTCCCCTCCCTAGTTAGAAACCAGAACCTCACCAACACTATGGCATTCTCTGTGTGTACTTCTCCCAGTCTGTCTTCCTGCCTCCTTTCCAAAAAGGAGTCACCATCCTGCATTTTACACTCATCACATAAAGATGTAACACTACATAATTTTATTGGTTCAGTTTTGCTTTTTGTCTGAGCGAAATAAAACCGTTACTGCATGTAATCTTCTGCAAGTTGCTTTTTTCACTCGACACTGTATGTTAAGGATTCACTCCTGTTGTTTGATGTCACTCTAGGTCAGTCTCTTCGTTTGAATAAAGACAACACAATCCATCCTCTTTTCCTGGTAATGTTTATTTGGATTGTTTTCACTTTGGGGTTATAAAAATGGCGCTCTGGGCATCCTGAGGCATGCCTCTCCACGCACGTGCTGTCACAACAGCCACTCACTGCTGCTGGCAACAACCAGGCCCCGCAATGCACGTCCTTCTCCTCTCAACTGTCCTCCTTTTTTAATTTAATTTTTTTTTCAGTTGTTATTGAGAATATACGCAGCAGAATGTATGCCAATTCCACAATCTCTACATGTACAGTTCAGCAACACTGATTACATTCTTGGGGTTGTGCGGCCGTTCTCACCCTCCTTTTCCAAATCGTTCTTCTCCCGTTAACATAAACTCACCACCTCCTAACCTTCCTATCTAACCTTCCAAGTCAGTGTTGTCCATCTGATCCCATATAGATGGTTCTTAAAAGCACAATGCTCAAGGCAGACAGTCTTCACTACTTAAGCTGAACTATTGTTTGGTTTAAAAGAAGACTTCAGGGGACATTTTTGGTTTAAGGTTTAGAGATTACCTCAGGGTAATAGTTTCAGGGGTTTGTCCAGCAGCCATGGTCCCAGAAAGTCTGGATTCCATGAGAATTTGAAATTCCATTCTTCATTTTCCCCTTTTCAATAAGGATTCTTCTATAGAATCTTTGATCAAAATGTTCAGTAATGATCGCTGGGCACCATCCAGTTCTTCTGGTTTCATGGCAAAAGATGCAGTTGTTCATGGAGGCAGTTAGCCACACATTCTATTTCTTCTTATTCCTGACTCTCCTTCCTCTGTTGCTCTAGGCAAATAGAGTCTAGTCATGCTTCTTTGCTTTAGTTTATAAAGGTGGACCTCCTAACCAGCCCTGCCAGCCAAACACAGTGCTTTGTTCTGTTCGTGCCAATAGTGTGAGACAGCCTAATTGTTTCATCCTTGGCTTTTCTTGAGCGTGTACTGTTGTTACCAGGTTCAGAGAAGCTATATGGCTCAGCGTAGGCTTTGGTATCAGATCTGAGTCCGAATCTTGCCTCTGCCTTTTGTAATCTGTGTCATCTTGGGCATGTTCACATCAGTTTTTCATTTATGAATGAGAATAGTAATATTCATCTTCTTGAATATTGATCTTGGATTTTTGAAATGCTTAGCACAATTCTTATTACATATTAAGTACCAAACACATGTCAGTTTTTATTGTCTCCCCCTCCCCACTAGATTTTTATCTCCTCGCTGCTTTCAGGTATGGAACTATTCTGCTTTTGAAAGTGCTAATTCTGAACAGCCAAAGTTTAACCTTGTTTTCTTTGATTGGAGTCTACAGAGCAGCGTGTTCATCTCTAATGGAGGTTTATGTATATATTTTTCTCCCTTCTTTGGCTTGATAAAATTTTTAACAAAGCCCTGAGCTGATGAAGTGAAGTTTCTGAAATCTCATGTGCTTTTTGGTCTCTATTCTGGAAAACATCAAGTGCTATAAAGTGATGTAGTGAGGTGTAATCTGATTGGATTTGTGCCCCACAGTCCACTTAAGCAACAGCCTCAGCCACAGATAATAGTGTGTCGGTATGGAATGGACCATAAAAACCCCAGCTCTGGACGTGCGTTGGCAGCAGCACACAAAAGGCAGCACAAAACAGATATGTCCTGGAAAAGATAAGTGTGGGAAGGGGAACTGCCTTATTGTCCAAACAACTGAGAAATGTGTGAGTAGAAGCAGGAAACGGGGCAGAATCACAGGGCTGTTTTGCAGGAGCTGGCAGAAGCCTCTCGGGAGACCTAAAGGGGTAGCCAGCAGCAACGGGATTGGGGAGAGGCTCTGATACTTCTTAAGGCGGGGTGGGCAGTGGCTGCAGCAGGGCCCCCCCTTTGATAAATGTCAGGACGGGGTGTATTTTCATAAGGTCTCTGTATTTGGGCCTTGGAAGAACCAGAGTTGCCCTGGTTACCTGACTGAGCATCTTGATATTATACCTGAGCTGGTCAGTGCCTGCCGATTAGATTCTTGATGGGCTCAGTCTTGGCTGTGTGCAAGGACCTCCATGCTGGGATTGCAGAGGTTTCCCTGGTCCAGTGGGTGTGCATATCCCAGAGAACACGAAAGTGACTTTATCCCCTTATCAGCGACACAATTCTTGAATGGAAGGTAGCTTTCATCTCTGAGATCTGGGGTCCCCTGGTGGCAACCATTTCTCTGATTCTCCATGTGCTCCATGGATTGTTTTTGTTGTTATGTGCTTTAGAGTTGATTCCAACTCATAGCGGCCCCACAGGGCAGAGTAGAACTGCCTCGTAGGGTTTCCAAGGCTGTAATCTTTACGGAAGCAGACTGCCACATCTTTCTCTCGTGGAGCAGCTGATGGGTTTGAACCACTGACCTTTTAGTTAGCACCAAGTGCTTAACCACTCCGCCACCAGGGCTCCTTCCAAGGGAATAGGATGTGTGTTTATTCAGAAGGCACAAGTGAAAAAAAATAGTCTAATTTAGCATTCTGACATCCCTAGCTTCCTGCTGAACTGCTTGTGGTAATTTATTTTCATCGAAAATATATACACACACCCCCAGTATCACTGATCTATGTGTCAACCACCTAGTGAATCAGATCTATACCCTTCCTTCCAGGAGCTGACTGTCTAGTAGGGAGATAAGAAAATAATCTAAATACATGGAATGTAAAAACTAGCAAGTGCTATGAGAAGTATAGCTAAAGTGAGATGGGCATTCAAGAGGGTTCTTCAAAGAAGACTTCTTGGAGGAAGTGATACTGGAGCTGAGTCTTTAAAGAGATTCTGAAAGGCAGAGGGAGGTGGGACTGAGAAGGAAGGACACACCAGGCAGAAGCTGCTGCAGGGATAGTGTCTGAGAGGCTTCAGCTGAGAGCCTGGAAGCAGAGAGCACTTGGCTGGCTATTGCAAACCACTCTGGCAGGAAGCCTAAATTAGGGTGGTGGAGAAAGGATGTTACAGAACTAACTTTCCAGTTGTGAGGGACAAGGACGAGGAAGAGAAGTCAAAATTGCTTCCAGGTCCTGAGCTTCGATGCTTGGGAGGCGTGTGGTGCCATTTGCAAGGACAGGGACTAAAGGAAGAGGCGAAGAAGGAATGTGAAGTGCAGGTCTGAACTCATATAAGGGTGGGAGGTAAAGGTTTGGGGGTCGTTTACCTAGAATTGAAAAAATGAGACGAGCTTGCCAAGAAAGAATGGAGAATGCAAAGCTGCATTCTTGGGAATCAGCCTTTGGGAAGAGAGAGAGAGAAAAGCCAGAGAGAGGTTTGTCACAGGAAGGTGGCCTTGGGGAAGAAAGCAGGAGCGTGTCAAGTCTTTAAACTACAGGCAGAAGAGAATTGTAAGGAGGCAGGCAGGGAGGGTCAGAGAGGGGTCAAGAGAAGTGAGGGCTAGGAGGAGACCACTAAATGTGGTCACTATGGGTCATAGGGAGCCCTGGTGGCGCAATGGTTAAGAGCTCGGCTGCTAACCAAAAGGTTGGCAGTTCAAATGCACCAGCTGCTTTTTGGAAACCCTATGGGGTCACTATGAGTTGGAATTGACTTGATGGCAACAGGTTTTATGGGCCATATTATAAATTGGAATCGACTTGATGGCAGTGGGTTTGGTTTTTTAGTTTTATGACCTTGGAGGGGGCAGTCTTAGTAGAAAACAAAAAACCAAACCCTCTGCAGTTGAGTTGATTCCGACTCATGGCAACCTCATGTGCTACAGTGTAGAGCTTCTCCATAGAGTTTTCTTGGCTGTAATCTTCACAGAAGCAGATTGCCGGGCCTTTCTTCTGCGGGTACTACTGGGTGGGTTTGAACTTCCAACCTTTAGGTTAGTAGTTGAGTACAAACCATTTGCACTGCCCAGGGAGCTTCAACTTCTTCAGACATGATTTTCAAATTGAGATTATGCTTCCAAAAAGCTTAGTGGTAAAGCTTGGGGGGCAGCATTGAGAGGGTCCCCCCCCGACCCAGAAGACTCTCGTGCCCTGAGGGAAAGGACATAGATTCAAGTAAAAGGAAGAAAATGTCAGAAAGAGAAGATAATTGATGGAGTAAGGACTTGGAGCAGGCTAGTAGGAGATAGTTCATTCCCTGTGAAGTAGCTTTGGGTGGAGAAGGCATGGATGGCAGAGGACAGTGGGGTGGAGAGGAAGCCGGGGTTTAAGTCTCCTAGCCAAGTGTGAGGTCTGCAGAGTGGGCAAGTCCTGAGCTTAGGAGAGCTGAGCAGGTCTGGGACAAGTGGTATGTCGAATACAACAGAGATGTTGAATTAAGAGGAATTTCTGAGCCTCTGGCAGGACACAGTTGGCTTTAGGTACATGATTTGTAGTGGAACTTGTAGTCCCAGTTTTGTGGCTTTCCCTGTGAACTCTTGGCAGTTGAGGACGAGACAGTGTGAGCACTGTGCTCTGCTCAGATAGGCAGGTGTGATGGAAAGAAGGAGCAAAGTCATCCCGAGTACTGGGATGTAGATGAGGGCTTGACCACACATAGGGCTCGCGGTGGGTAGGAAGCAGGGGGACCAACAAATTGGAATGTCCTCGATGAAGTAATAGCGCACAAATGTCAATAACAAGGACCACGGGCTATTCCACAGAAATGCAACGAGGTAGAAAAACAAACACGTCCCCTCAAAGCCATGAAAGTTAATCCAGTTTTCCTTTTCTCCCTCAGATTAATCAAATCTCAGAAAAGCTAAGACAGACAGACCAAGAAGAATGATGGCATCTGAGAACTGAAGGGAGAGAGGAAGAGATGGCTGGAGTGGGTTTTGTAGCGTGAGGAAGAGGGTGGAAGGACAGGAGAGGGTGTTACCGTGTGGATGGCTGAGCTGGAGAGGAGATGCAGGCCCTCTTGACAAAGGTGTTTAGTGTTCACCTCTCTGTCCATTTTTCCTTTCTTTAGGAACTCTTACAGGCCAAACAGGATCTGCAAGATCTACTAATCGCCAAAGAAGAGCAAGAAGACCTCTTGAAAAAGCGGGAGCGTGAACTCACTGCCCTGAAAGGCGCTTTGAAAGAGGAGGTGTCCAGCCACGACCAGGAGATGGACAAGCTGAAGGAGCAGTACGATGCCGAGCTGCAGGCCTTGAGGGAGAGTGTGGAAGAGGCCACCAAGGTGAGTCACCTGAAGGGGCCAGGTGGAACCATAGGGGCGTGAACAGATGAGACCACCTCTCCCCACCAATGCAGACCTTTTTCCTTCCTTTAATTAGAGTGAAACTTGGTTTCATTAGATTACGGGAACCAGAGTTTGCCAACAAAGAATAAGCTCAGTGGTTCTGCTGCTGAGCTTTTTAAGTTTATAAACTTAAAAAATCATTCAGGGTATTGGTTAAAGGCCTCCAGCACTACCATGAACTGCTGCCATCAAGTTGGTTCCAATTCATAGCGACCCTATAGGACGGAGTAGAGCTGCCCCACAGGGTTTCCAAGGAGCAGCTGGTGGATTTGAACTGCCAACCTTTTGGTTAGCAGCCGAGCTCTTAACCACTGCGCCACCAGGGCTCCAGTACTACATGAAGTGGGATTTAAAGGACCACAGATGAACTCTTGAAGTTCTGTAGTCCAGTGCACATGGAGGGCTGTACTGTCCTGGGTGGTCCTGCAGGCCCAAGGCCTAGGGCATTGTGGAACTGTTAATGAGGCTGCACTGCAGAGGGGACACAGATTTGTGGACTCTTTCACCCTTGCCCTAGCCAGCTGCTTATGACTCGTGCAGTCTTTTGTTAGACAATTCAGGTTCCTTTTTCAGCAACGTTACAAGAAGGTTAATTGGCTGAATTGTCCAAATCCTTCCAAAATAGTTTTTCTCTTAATTGAATTCTTGGCTCCTACAAATAGATTCTAAATTACGTTGAAGTCTTTCAGTGCAGACCCCACGCTGGCTCTTGAGGAAGAGAAAAGCAATGTTTTGAAGAGGAAAATGCTTTAAAATTTCACACTATCTTTAGAGAAAGAGGGCAATTACGAAGTATAAATTTTTTCGATTCTCTGCAATATATAAAGATGACGAAGCAAGAGAACGCTTGGTATTTGTTTATTCTGTGATCATTGCGGTGACAGCTCAGAGCTAGCAGGCCCTGTCTCCCCTAAATTCCATGGTGATTCACTGATTTTCAACTATGGCATGGCAATTGCAAATGACAAGAAATGAAAGATGGGTTTGTTTGTACCAACAATAAAAAGTCCGGGGAATAGTCTTCGGTGAATTATTATAACTTTGAGACAGCTTGGAAGAAGAAAAAAAAGCCACTCCTTTATTTGTCTGTGTTAGCCTTTTTTGTGGTTTGATTGAATCTGAGGGAGAAAAGGGAAATGGATTTAATTTTCATGGCTTTGAGGAGACTTGCCTGTTATTCCCACCTTGTTTCATTCTATGCAGTAACCAGTTGTCCTTGTTATTGACCTTTGTGTGCTGTTCTTCACTGGGGACATCCTGGCAGACCGCTCAGTAAAATAATTCCCCTTTGACCCATCATTTCTTTACCACCACAGACCTTGGATCAAAGCTTGAGTTAACGTGGTATGTTCTGGGTGGCTGATTCACAGGTTGTTGATGACGGTGTTTGGACATGTATTTGTAGTGATTTGATTCTGAGGGAAATCAATATTATGCCACACTTGAGACCCCTGGTATTTCGTTGGTCCTCTACTGTCACAGATACATGGGTGGGCAAAGGAAACGGGGTAGGCAGAAGAGGATTCCTTTCTTGAGTGAAATCGAGATAATGTTGAGGGACTTAGGCTATTGCTTTTGACCTTTTTGAAGGTCTACATTGTGTGTTAGCTCACATCCTTTTCATTATACTGGTTCAAGAAAGATATCTGCATTGACACACAGTTATCTGTGAAAGAAATGAAACATGGGTTGGCCAAGACATATCTCATTGTCCGAGAATGTGGGTTCCTGAACACCAGGAAGTTAACATAGAGGGGTTCATCTTAGCACCCAATGGGGTGCATGCCAGCGGGGGTCATTTGCTCCAGGTCATAGTCTACATGTAGTCTACACAGTGTCTTTCCCGAAAACAGCAAATCTGATCACGTCAGCCTCTGCTTAAATAACTCACTTGACCTTAGACTTAAGTTAAAAATTGTACAAGCATGGTAGGCAATAAAGTCCGTTCTCTGCCCAGCCAGTCTCTGGAAAACTCCAAATTTGCTTCTCCCTCTTACCTCTGCACACATAGTGTGACTTTCTCCCATTTTTCTGCTTGGCCAACCTCTTCTCATCCTTCAGGACCCTCCTTCAATGTCCTCTCTCCTGTAAAGGTGCCCAGATGCCTCCACCTCCGCTCGTCTCAGTGGTGTTAGCTGCCCTTTGCATAGAGTTTTTGTTACACGCTGGCCATCCCTCTACTGTGGCACGTATCACGCCATGTTGCAATTTATCTTCATGTCTGCCTCCTCCGTTAGACTCTGAACGTCTGAAGCACAGGCGCCATTTTTATCCCCCCCCCTTTTTTTTTCCCTAGAGTGGGAATGACAAACTCGATACCTTGGGGGTAGACAGGAGCATAAATGAATGACATTCTTACTGTGTTGTTGGGCTGACAGTAGGGTATAGTGGTGACTGGCAAACGAGAATGTGTGCTCTGCTGTACTACAGCCGGAAATGTCTGCTGAAGGAATGCTGGACCGTGCTGCTAGATCTTTCAGTTTTCAGGAGAAGTCAGATACCTGGATATTAATCTGAGATGTACTAACTTTTAAGCATTGCTTCAATAAATAAATATATCACACAGACCAAACCCAGCCTACCTGCAGGTCAACAGTCTGTGATCTTTGTGCCTTGTGCTCAGTGCAGTGTCTGGCACACAGTCACATCGGGACCCTCCTAGCTGAGTTCTGAGTCCCTGAAGTGTGGTTTCTGTTGGATTCTTTTAATGTCGATGTGGGAAGCCTGTTAGGAAGCTCTGTGTTACTCTGAATTCTGTGCCTGGATTTTCGTTTCCCCACAGTGTCTTAAAGAGAGGACCATGGTTGTGTTTTTGCTCCTTGTTAGCTATTGCTTCTGAAGGTGACTGCTGAATCAATGTGATAGAACCATACTTAATGGAAAAGAAATTGTGTTAATTTAGTGGACAGACGCTGCCTTTTCTTATATTACTTTTGTGTTGATATTATATAATAGAATTTTGCATTATCCTATTAAATGCTTGGGGGAGAGTGAATTAAATATAATATTTTAATTTAGCAAAGAGAGCTTCTTAAATGTGGAGCACTACTAGCCTTTCCCTGCCCCAGGGGAAGACCTACCCAGCACTGTGAGTAAATGCTGACCTTTCTTTAAGGAACTGCCTTGCATTGAAAAGTTCATTTCCTTGCTGAGTCTTAGGAGCCAAGCTCCTGTCCTCGAAGGTTTTCTAATTTTTGCCACTGCCCTAGGGCCAAAATCTCTAAAGTGCTATGTTACCATTGTCAGATAACAAACATGTCATCCTGGTCTGAGCTTGAGTGCTGGATGTTTTAAATTACCTGAACATTTGGGGAAAACCACCACATTATGTTAAGAACATTTTAAAGGTATTCCAGATACTCTGTAAAAATATTTTTTGTAGACCCAAGCTGCCACACCTTTTTAAGAACAGATTGATGGCTCAACAGGTGAGAATTCACGAATGCCTCGGTTACGCGGGGTTTCCTCGGTTACTATGCCGGGCCAGTAAAGCTGGGGTGGTTTGAGTTATCATGTGAGTTATTTAAGTTCTCTTCTTTTAAAGAAATGGCTTTTTGTGGTCTGTTACAAAGGAGATTCTATCAATCAAACATTCTCTTAAAGGACTCTTAAGTGCTTCCCAAAAAACCCAAACCCGTTGCTGTCGAGTCAATTCCGACTCATAGTGACCCTACAGGACAGAGTAGAACTGCCTCATAGGGTTTCTAAGGAACGGCTGGTGGATTTGAACTGCTGACTTTTTGGTTAGCAGCGGAGCTCTTAATCACTGTGCCACCAGGGCTCCCTTAAGTACTTAGGCACCGTATTTCACAACATAATTTTCTCTGTTACACATCCTTTTATATTCTCTCCAGCTTTGAAAAGGAAATGTCCTGTTTGTCCTTGGGTTTGTGGCAGTGGTTGGAACCCATGTAGGGCAAGGGGTGTGAATGAGTCTGCCATCTGGGGGTAGAATGAAGATGGTCCACAGCTGTTAGCTTGTCCTTATCATCCCTGACCCTTCCTATCTCCAACTCTTGTGCAAAAGAGAAGCACAAGACAGTGTCGTTTCTTAAGAGTTTTCAGAGAAGTCTCAGGTCAAATTCCAGCTCCTCCAAAAAATTCCTTGGTTACCTCTTAGACCGTAAAGTTTCCAGGGACCTAGTGCTATTGGAAATTTTGGTTTTGGTTTATCTTCCTTGCCGTACCCGGGACGGTCATCACGTTCCACTTTGGTATCCCCACTGTGCCTAGCTCTTAACAGGTGTTCAGTGAACGTTTGTGGATTGGAGGGACAGGAAGACAAAAGTGGAGTTGCCCTCACAGTCCCTGGCACTCTCTAAGACCAGACATTAGTCTGTTTTGAGGTCTCTTTTATGAATTAAAATGTTTTGTTTTTTCACGAAAATGAGCTGTCTGTTGGGAACAGTGTCATAATGGTAGCGTTGATCTCGGAAGGACTAATTTTGCGTCTAAAGCTGCAGGTATTTGGAGGACGATGAAAGAACCACTTTTATTTCTGTACTGGGTCATGTGACTTCTGGGCCATTAGGCACTTTCAGGGTGCCCAACAGGTAGCCGTTACATAATAAGTATTTCTTAAATGAATGGATGAGGGCGAAGAGGACGGAGGATGAAGGTATATGAGATACATTTGCTGTTCTCCATCTGTATTGCTTTGAAATATAGTATTTATTCATTTATTTACTGAGCAGTTGCCTTGTGCAGCGTATTGTGCTAACTTCTGTGAAGGCTATGAATGAAGATCAGATAGAATCTGCCCTTCTGGAGACGGAGGGACGAGAAGTCATAGTCAGGCTATTGAGCAGGACAGAGTAAATGCCCCAAGCAAGGCAGAGAGTTGTAGGAGGTGGGTTCTGCTCAAGACGAGGGCTGGTGGCAATCAGCAAAGATTTCATGAAGGGTGCAGTCTATGAGTTGGACTGTGAAAGGTAGGTTGTATTTGAACGTGTATTGGACACGTGTTTGGGCATGGGGGCTGTGGACATGCTTACACAATGCTTTGTAGGTGGGAGAGTGTGTCTAGGCTGGAGCCTTGTGGAGAAAGTTAAGGTTGCTATGGATTAAGTAGACTTGGTGATGCAGTGGTTAAGTGCTCAGCTGCTGACTGAAAGGTTGGCAGTTTGAACTAATCAGCTGCTCCCCTTAAGATTCGGAACCCTATGGGACAGTTCTACTCTGTCACATGGGGTTGCTATAAGTAGGGATTGACTCGTTGGCACCCAGCAGTAACAGCAACAAAGGGGCAGAGCATCTGATCCAATGTTTGGACTGTTTTTGGATCCTGAATCAAACAAACTATGTTTAAAAAACAAACAGAAATATTTAAAATTACTGGGGATGTTCAAATACAATCTGTATGTTTAGCAATATTTAGAAATTGTTTAAACAAATTCTTTGGGGGTGGTAACAGGGTTGTTTTTTAAAATCTTTGTCTTTTAGAGAAACATATTGAAGTATTTATGGTTGAAACGATAGGTTGTCAGGGATTTGCTTTAAACAATCCATTTTGGGGGCAAAAAGTGGGCCTGTGGGTGAAACAACATCAGTCGTATGTTGATAAATGTTAAAGCTGGATAAGGGACACACAAGAGCTCATTATATTCTCCTCTCTACTTTTGTGAATGTTTGAAGTTTTCTTTAATAAAAAGTTTTTTATTTTTAAATTTTTATTTAAAGAAATTTTTTTTCAGAGCAAGACAAGAAGAATTAAGACAGAAAAGGCAGGGCTGTCAGATTGTGAAGACCGTTTGAATGCCTTGAGGAGAAGAGTGGTCTTCAGTTGGTAGTCAGTGCAGAAACCGTTGATATTTTTATAATTAGGGAGCTAATTAGAGACATTGCCTTGTAGTGGCATGGCCTGGAGGTAGGAGAGGTTGGAAATGGGAGAATGGTTTGAAGTGAGGGGTGAAGAGGAATGAGCCGCAGGCAGGGGCTCGGGAGAGGTGGGACAGACTGAGAGACCCCACAAAGAGAGTCTTGATTGGGGTGAGGGGGAAGGAAGGGACAAAGCTAATCCCAAGGTTCAGCCTCTGGGTGCCTGGAAGGAAGGCTTGCTGGGAGAGCTAATGAGTTCACCGTGGTGGGGGAAGAGATTGGGGGTCTCACTGAGGCCTTGGGTGAGTGTAGCTGGTAGAGGCAGCTGCCCTTTAGACCTGGGAGTTGTTGGGTGGGGGAGTGATGTAGTCCAAGAGGTAAGAGGGTGTCTAGAGGGCACAGAGAGAAGGGAAAGGAGGCTAAGCCAGTAGGAGGAAGGCAAGGAAATGGGCACAGAGACTTGAAAAGAGGCGGCAAAGTCCAGGAGAGGAGAAGCAGGGGAAGAGCGTTTCATTTGGCTAAATTGATGATATATTTGAGGAACTTCTAAAGGCAGCCTGTTTTTGCATTATATATTTATATACCGACTCTCTGTACTTTCACCTGGTTCCACTCCACACACAGTAAAATCTTTCCAGCGTTACACCTGTGTGTTATATAAACCTTAATAGAAATTTATTCATATCCAGTAATGTTGAAAAAAATTTTTTCCCCAAAACTGTTGTTAAATTGTGCCTGTGTATTTACTTTTATGTCACTTGGTTTTATAAAACTGGGTATGTGCTTCAGTGCCCTTTCTCACATCCCTTCTGAATGTCCCTCCCCACTCCCACCAATCCCTGACTGTTTTCCTTTAAAGCATAAGGTCAGCTGAGGGTCAGATGGTAAAACCAGTGCTAATCTTAGATCAATGGCTTTGCCTCCCTTAAAACATGGCTAATTCAGTGTAAAATCTCATTTCTGTCTTCTCTGAGGGAGCCAGGTTAGCCAGGGAAACTGTAAAAATGTCCCATTTCCTCAGCTTTTTTACTTCACATGACCAGCTTACCCTGAATGACAACTATTGAGAGTGGGAGAAACAGCGGGGTTTGCTGCCAGGTACCCAGAAGAAGGAAAACGTCTCTTCTCCCACAGGCTCAAACTGCCTAGCGTCATAGAACTTTGTACCAGCAAGAGTAAGATAAATAAGATTCAAGGTTCAGACAGGTCTTTCTCCTTTCATTTTTTCTCTCTAACACTTTTTGTTTTTTTTCTGCCGGAAATGACTTTTATAATAATTGCATCACTCCTCCCGCATTTGGTATTGATTACAAAGTAGATAAGTAAGAGGCCTTGGGGTGATGCCCTAGGATGTTCGATTTGAAAGCATCACGGAAGCCCTGGAGTTCTGTGCTGTAGCTCGGATCCCAGGTACCACATGGTCCTGAAGGTCAGTGTCTGTAATGAGAAAACCCTAGGGGCTGCTGACTGATAGGCCTTGTTTTTTTTAAAATTGTGATTAAAAAAAAAAAAAAAATATGTGTATATATATATATATATATATATAAAACATCACATTAGCCAACTTAGTATTTTTCACACGTAAAATTCGTTGCTACTGATTGTGTTCATGTTGTGCAGCCATTACCACTATCCTCTTCCAAATGATTCCACCGCCATTTACAGAAACTCAGGGCCCCCTAAGCAATGCTGCCTCTCCCCCTTGCTCCTACACCTAGGAACCACTGATAAACTTGGGTTTACAGGCAGATCCCGGGCCACCAATGTCCAGCTTTTGGACAACCCCTACTTGCCCTTCATGCTCTGTAAATTTGTCCTCTCTTTGAAATAATCGAACCAACTGCTACTCACAACAAATTCTTCATCACAACCACCTTCACTTACAGCACTGTAGCTTTTAAATCATTGGAAATGCTTTGAGCTTTTCTTGCGCTAACACCCAAAACCAAACCCGTTGCCATTGAGTCGATTTAGGGTAGAACTCCCCCATAGAATTTCCAAGCAGCACCTGGTGGATTTGAACTGCCGACGTTTTGGTTAGCAGCCAAGCTCTTAACCACTACACAGTATGCACCTACCTGTTCAGACTTACCTGCAAATTCGACTTAAGACACAGTTAGGAATGGATCTCGTTTGTACCCTGGGGACTGCCTGTATGTGCATTTGCTGATTCCGTGTAAGTGGGATCATATAGTATTTGTCCTTTTGTGACTGACTTATTTCACTCAACACGATATTTTCAAGGTTCATCTAGGTTGTAGCGTGTGTTAGGACTTAATTTCTCTTTATGGCTGAGTAAATTCCATTGATGCATGTACCACATTTTGTTTATCCCTTCGTCTGTTGATAGACCTTTAGGTTGTTTCTGTCTTCTGGCTATTGTGATTGGTACTGCAGTGAACACTGGTACACAGATTTCTGTTTGCATTCCTGCTTCCAATTCTCCGATAAGCTTTTTAAGGGCCCTTCGTAAGCAGTAAACAGAACATTCCTTTACTGCACGCTCCTGGTGTTTGAGCTTCCCTGAAGTTCTTGTTATAGGTTGTAGGAGACAGAGTAAGAGTCTGAGAATGGTTGATTCACTTTTGATCAAATGCTTGAGTGCATTTTATGTGCAGTGCTGGTCGCTGAGGGTAGAAAGATGAGAAAAATGTGGTTGCTGGTTTGAGGGTCTTTACAGTCCTGTGGGGAGAAAGATGTGCAAGTAAAAAGGCAATTATAGAGTTATAGGTGCTGCAGTTGGGCATAAGGAGCCCTGGTGGTGCAATGGTGGTGCTATCCCAAAGGTTAGAGGTTCAAACCCACCCAGCGTCTCCGTGGGAGAAGAGACCTGGTGACCTGCTCCAGCAAGAATTACAGCCCAGGAAACCTTACGAGGCGGTTCCACTGTCATATGGGGTCGCTGTGAGTCAGGACTGATGCGACAGCTTACAACAACAACAGCTGAGGACGTGAAGGTAGGAGATCAGGAAAGATAGCTTTAAATGGCAAAATTCAGGCAAGAAATAGGGCATCCATTCTGTAACTGAAACCCTAAGTGCCCTGTAGGTACCAAATATGTAAGAATTAGAAATAAAAAAGGTAAGTTGTTTTCCTAGGACTTTGTAGAGTTTCTGGATGTGAAGTAGCACAGCAGGAGCCTGATGACTTTAAAGCAATCCGATTTGTTAGTAAGTTCAAATTGTCTAAATGCAAGATATAGTATTGACCTGGGGGATGTGTTAAAGTATATTTTATTTATTTCAAAAAATCAGTTCGTTTCTAGTTAAGTTTCTAGAGGTGGGATCTCATGAAATAGAACATTTATGCCAAGGGCCTTTCCTTTTCCTGGTTAGGATGGTGGAATTAAAGGACCACTCCTTCCAGAGCTCGTGTTGTGATTTGCTGCTGCTGCTTTTTGGAGAGTGGTTTGGCATCCGTGTCATGGTGCAGGAGGAAGCAGCGGTGTGAGATTCCATCAGGAAGATGCCTCACACAGGGATAGTGAGACAGTTGACAGTTTAATGAAGAGACTGTGAAGCCTCATGAGCTTGTTTAAGCAGACGAGCATTTTCTGGCACGCAGGTGACCCAGAAAACCACAGCACACTCCCACGCGGTGTGAGGAGAAGGTACTGAGACCGAACTGGGTAGAGGATGGTAGAAAACCTTCTTTGGCCTCAGGAGGAGCAACAGAAGAGCCTGGTCTCAAAGCCAGGCTGTATATGCTTGACCCTAAACCAGAAAACCAAACCCACTGCTGTCGAGTCAACTCCACCTCATAGTGACCCTGTAGGACAGAGTAGAACTGCCCCGTAGGGTTTCCAAGGCTGTAGATGTTTATAGAAGCTGACTGTCACATCTTTCTCCTGCGGAGCAGCTGGTGGGTTCGAACCTTTTGGTTAGCAGCCGAGCGACTTAACCACTGTACCACCAGGGCTCCTCTGCTTGACCCTACACAGGCCTTAACCCCTCTGGGTGGAGGGAGGAAAGCCTGTTTCCCACCTGTAATGAGGAATGACATAGGGAACAGGCATAAACAATTTGGAAGATTTGATGTTAAAGAGTCAGGATCCATTCCTAACCACAGGGAATGGAGTTGTTGATACAGTTTTTGGAATCTCCATTCAATAAATAGTAATAGTCATTAATTAATTAAGCATATATCTGTGGAGCCTTTGACCTATGCCAGCACTGAGCTGGGTGGTGGGAATAAGATGGACAAGAGGGTCGGGGGAGGTGTGTGGCGCTTTCAGCCTGGTGGGTGAGGCAGACCTTGTTCAAATGATTGCATTTACAAGTGGGTAATTCCCGTGTGATAAGCACTTTCTGTTGAGGAGGGAAATGAGGATAGAGATCTGAAGGATGAAGAGAAATTAAGTAGACCAAAAAACAACATCACAGAACGTTCTAGGAGAGGGAACAGCGTGTGCAAAGGACGTGTGGTGGAGGGAGCATGGTCTGTTCGAGATGTTGAATGAAGGGCAGTGAGGCTGGGGTGTGGAAGGCGAGGGGAAGTCTGGTGTGGGATGAAGGTGGAGAAGGAAGTGGGGACCAGCTCATGCCGGTCTGTGTGGCACATCTTCAAGATTTTGTTCTTTTTCCTGAGAGCAATGAAAATCATTAAAGACTTAAACAGGGTGTTGGTAAGTGTGTGTGTGACACGAGCAGATTGTTTCTGTGAAGGAGTGTCTGTCCTGGTCTTTACAAGTAGGGTGAGTGCTCTGGGAGGGTTAACTTATGGTGTCACTTAATGTGGAGGTATGGGCTCTCTGAGCTCTCTGCAGCAATCCAGTTCTCTTTATTTATTTATTGTACTTCAGGTGAAGGCTAACAGAACAAATAGTTTCTCATGAAACAGAAGTACACATGTTGTTTTATGACATTGGTTAACAACCCCACAACATATCAACACTCTAACTTCTCAACCTCTTTTTTTTTGGTGAAAATACACATAGCCAAAGATACACCATTTCAAAAATTCCTACATGCACAGTTCAGCGACATTGACTAGGCTCTTTGAATTGTGCTGTTGTTCTCACTTAAGATGAAGGCTTACAGAACAAAATAGTTTCTCATTTAACAGTTACTACTCATGTTGCCCTATGACAATGGTTAACAATCTCACAACACATCAGCAATATCCTTACTCAACCTTGGGTTCCCTATCACTAGCTTCCTTCTCCCCTTCTGCCTTCTGGCCCTTGTCACTGGACTCCTGTACCTCGTTAGTCTCATTTGGTTTTACGGGGCTGTCCACTTCCAGGCTGAACGGTGAACCTCAGAGATAACTTCACCACTGAGCTAAAAGGGTGTCTGGGGGCCATACTCTCGGGGTTTCTCCAGTCTCCTTTAGGCCAGTAAATCTGGTCTTTTTTTTTGTGAGTTAGAATTATGCTCTACATCCTTCTTCAGCTCTGTCCAGAACCATCTGTTGTGATCCCGGTCAGAGCAGTCAGTGGTGGTAGCTGGGCACCATCCAGCTGCACTGGACTCAGTCCGGTGGAGGCCTTGGTAGCTGTGGACAATTAGTCCTTCGGACTAATCATTTCCTTGTATCCCGTTCTCTTCATTCTCCCTTGCTCCCGAAGGGATGAGACCAGTGGAGTATCTCAGATGGTCACTCACAGGCTTTTAAGACCCCAGACACTACTCACCAAGGTAGAATGTAGAGCATTGTCTTTATAAGCTGTGTCATGCCAATTGAGCTAGATGTTCCCCGAGCCAGTTCTCTTTTTAATGAGGCTATTACCTGCGCCTCTCTCTACTGACTCCTGGGGAGGAAGGGTGGAAAGGGCGGGACCGTATAGGACCCTATTTTGTTTGTGAGGATTTGCTCTTTGTCAAGTACTGGGTGCCTGGATTTGCAAAAAATATCTGTAAGTAAGTAGATGAGGGTTGATAGGCATCATGGATGAAGGGAAAAGTTTGACATGTTGGAAATGAAGGCTTATAGGGGAAAAGTTCTCATTTGTTCTTATCTAATGAGGCTGTTACAGTGAGTCAGTACTGGAAATACTTTAAAAAAACTATAGAAGTAGGGAGGATAACCACCTAGAGGGGTGCTTGCCTATCTCCCCAAATGGGGTGGATGTCAGATCTTTGAGCCATCAGTGCCAGGGCTGTGAGTGGGGAAGGAGGTATGGCTGCTCCCTGATGCATTTCCAGGTGTGTGTGTGTGTTCAAACCACAGGAGCTGGGCAGTGCCATGAGTGGGGTGGTTTTAAATAGCCAAGGACGATTGCAGCCATGGTGATGTTGGCGAACAGTTGAATCTTTAATATCTAAAAGGAAAAAAGCTTTAACATCATTACCAAAATCCTACTCACTCTGTGTTGTACTCTCTCTGACCCTTACAGCTCTGCGCGATAGATATTTTTCTAAAGACTTGCCAAGATCATTAAGTAGATTTCTACTTTGTGGAAAAATTTGGCAGTATTACTTGATCACTTTAAGCAGAAAATGGAATAAGTCATAAACTCTAAATCCAATAGATAAGAAGCAGTGCAGAAACAAAAATATCTCAAGTATCAAAGCAAATCAGGGTATACAGTCCTTTATGGTAGCCAGCGTCTAAGATGGCCCCTGATGATCCTTACCTTCTCGTATTCACCCTCCTGTGTGGTTCCTTTGCACACTGAATAGGGCTTACCTGTGTAGTCAATAAGATATAATGGAAATGATTTCTAAAGCTAGATCATAAAAGACATTGTGGCTTTGGCCTTGCTTTCTCTTGGGTCACTCCTTCTGCGTGAAACCAGCTGCCATGTTGTGAGGACACCTAAGCATTCTGGGAAGAGACTCATATGGTTAGGGACTGAGGCCTCCTGTCAACAGCCAGTTGATGTGCCATCTTGGAAGCTGATCTCCTGGCCCCAGTCAAGCCTTCAGATGACTGTAGCTCCAGGCACCGTATTGACCACAGTCTCATGAGAGACCCTGAGCTGGAACTACCCAGCTAAGTTGCCTCTAGATTCCTTACCCTTAGAAACTGTGAGATAGTGAATGTTTACTGTTGTTTTAAGCTGCTAAGTTTCAGGGTAATTTGTTATGTAGCAATAGACAACTAATCCATTATGTTGACAGCGCCATCCCTTTTATACTACATTTCCTGATAGCCACATCCTCCAGCAGGAACCCACAGCACCCTGCCATACCCCTCACCTAGTCCTTGTTGGGCTGGACTATACCTATGAGATGATGTGTCATTTTCCCTGTCTTCAGAGGGATGATCTTGTCCTTTGTATCCCCAACATTTGCAGAGTGTCCAGTAAGTATGCGCTGTTTGAATAAATCAGAATGTGCAGCGGTAAATGAAGAATCCTATCACAGTTTCAAGGAGCCCTGGTGGCCCAGTGGCTAAGTGCTCAGCCACTAACTGATTACAGCCTAGGAAACCCTATGGAGCAGTTCTACTCTGTCATATAGGGTCGCTATGAGTTGGAATTCTACTCCATGGCACACAATAGTCTTTACAGGAGCAGATCACCAGGTCCTTTCCCCCATGGAGCTGCTGTGTGGATTAGAACTGCCGACGCTTTGGTTAGCTTTTGAGCGCTTAACTGTTGGACTTCATTTTTGTATTCCCCATTGACCTGCCATTAACAGTTGGTACATTTTTTTGTATGGTCATGTATTTATTCAATCAACAGATATTTTTGAGTGTTTGCTGTATTTGAGACACTGGACTGGTATAAATGGATTGTAGGCACGTTGGTGAGGGATGGTTTGAAATGGAAACCACTAGATTAGTAGGTGGCCTCCGAAGTGATTAGGTGTGGTTTGGTGAGTTTTGAGCTACAGAGTAAGTCATATGTTCGTGGCACTGACCACACGTTAGGATTCGGAAATGTCTGTGAGAACAAGTCAGAGTCAGATGCGATGGAAAACTTCTGCCCGCGGTGATCGCTGGAGGAGTGAACTGGTGTGAGCCAGCGTTATTAGGTTGGTTTCATGAAAGACAAAGTAAAGGGCAAGGTGCTTGTTTCACAGATGACTGCAGCAGCTTCACCGTAGTGAAGAAGGTAATGATGCTTTGTTAGTGGGGAGGAGGAGTTGGGGTGGGAGAGGGGAGAGGTCTGTTCTTTCCTCAGGAAATTCCAAAGCCCTGGATGAGCCTTACCCTTGGGGGACTTGCTGGCTAACGGGAGAATATGGCCAAACACACATTCTTTTCCTATTAACACTTACCCCCTTTTTCTTTCTTTTTGTTTTATTTGTTAAACTTCTGCATGTATTTTTCGAGTGTGTGGTCCAGAGAGAAGAAATTCTGGCTGTGGTTGAATTTAGGAAAACTTCGAGTGCACTGATAATTAGAAAAAAAGGCTGGCTGTGCTTCAAAGACATTTTGGAATGAGGCTGGGGACAAAGTGAAGCAGATAAATGACAGAGTCCAGAAGAGGTGGCCTTAGAGATGAGTCTGAAAGCACTCAGGTGGATGTGATGGGAGGAAGTTAAAATCTTGTCATTCCATCCCTGAGTTGTCCAAGAGCCTGATGAAGTCTGTCCTGCACCCGGGGATGGGTTGGCTAGATGGCTGTGCAGAGAGGACTCAGAGGCCTGTGCCTTTACCTGCAAAACAGCAAGTTCTTCATGGCTTTGGAGGAAGAACCAAGACATTCCTAAGCTTTGGAAAATGGACAGTGGGCTTGTCCTGCGGAGTCCACGTGGGGAGGTCTTTGGAGCCAGTGGGTTTATAATATGACTCTGAGCTTGGGTCCAGCATATGCCAAGGCTGAAGGACCAGGGTGTTGTTTGAATCCCACATGCTGTCTGATTTACAAGGACCTCTCTGTCCCGGCAAGGCATTTTTCCTCCGTGTCTCTAAGACCTCTGAGGCCTTCTGTGAGGTGAAAATTCCCACTGCTTCCTCGCTCCTTGTTTTCTGAGACCCCAAGATGCAAAGCCCCTGTGCTTCTGTGCTGTGCGTCCTCCTCCTGACCCTCTTGGGAACAGCTTTGCTTGTAGCTCTAACTCGGTGCCATTTCCATATCTGTCTTAGTGACCCTTCAAACTGGGGTCACATGCCTGTGCTGTGTACCGTGAACTTCCTGCTGCTGGGTTTGGGGGATGAACTCAGCAGCCGATTCGGGCCAGTGGAGAACCAGGGTTAATAATTCATTCTTCCTCTGTGCTGCCACTGGGTATGACCTTGACAGAACTCTGGCAGAAATTAGTCAGAGCCTGGCCTGGCATTTGACTGAAAGGTAGTATGACACAGAAGTCACTTCTTGGAGAGGTTGACCTATCTCTGAGTTTACAGTTGCCATTCACGTGCATCCAGCTGTGTTTGCATCCAGCAGTGGAGAGCTGTGTGTTTACAGGGTCAGCAGGTGGAGACAAGGCTGCAGTGACTAAGAAGCTCTGTAGGAGAGGCAGCAGAAGAACATGCGGGCTTAGTCAGGTGTGGAAAAGGAGCCCCGGGAGAAAAGACCTGGAGATCTGCTCCTGTAAAGATTTCAGCCTAGGAACCCTATGGGGCAGTTCTGCTCTGTGGTATAGGGTCATTAGGAATTGGAATCGACTTGATGGCACACAACAACAAGGTGTGACAGGTGGGGAGCCCCCCCTTTTATTTTAAATTCACAGTCCTTTTTCTTGAGCAGTTTTAAATCCTTTTCCACTGGTGCCATGAGGTTAAATGGATTAAACTTCTTAGTTTGATGTCAACAGCACTGCCATTTCCAGAGGACACCTTATTTTTATTTTTTTTCCCATACAAAAGTTTATACATACATTGTTATGTGACCCTAATTGCTCTCCCCATACTGTGACAGCACACTCCTCCTTTCCACCCCTGATTCCCCATGTCCATTCAAACAGCTCCTAACCCTCTCTGCTTTCCCATCTCACCTCCAGACAGAAGCTGCCTGTTTAGTCTCTTGTAGCTACTTGAGCTGAGAGGCACACTCCTCACAAGCATCACTTTATCCAGAGGACACTTGAATTGGAAGGGCCTCTCAACACTCACGTTCCTTTCTCTATTCCCTGAAATGAAACCTTCTTCAGGGTAGTGATTGTCTGGGTGTGAGCTGTGGAAAGATAGCTCAGATGTTTTGGTTAGCTACTGATGTTGTTGTAGTTACCCCCAACTCATCGCGGGTGACCCCAGGTACAATGGAACAAAATGTTCCCCAGCCCCATAATAAATTGCAGACTGTTGTGATCCATAGGGTATTCATTGGCTGATTTTTGGAAGTAGATCGCCAGGCCTTTCTTCCTGGTTTGTCTGGAATCTCTGTTGAAACCTGTTCAGCATCATAGCAGCACACAAGCCTTGACTGACAGACCAGTGGTGGCTGCGCATGAGTCGCATTGGCCGGGAATTGAACCCTGGTCTCCTGCATGAAAAGGTGAGAATTCTACCGCTGAACCACCACTGCCCTCAGTATAGCTGTGGATGCCTGGTGATCCAAAGGTAGACTCTTTACCTTATTAGAGCATTATCTAAATTAACCTGTTTTAACCTGTAGCTGTTGAGTCAATTCTGACTCATAGCAACCCTATAGGACAGAGTAGAACTGCCCCATAGGGTTTTCAAGGAGTGACTGGTGGATTTGAACTGTCAACCTTTTGGTTAATAGTCGTAGCTCACCACAGCTCTTAACCACTGTACCACCAGGGCTCCTAACCTGTGTTAGGTTACACTTACTGCTTTCTGAAGTAGGAGTATGTCGTAGTTACCTAGTGTTGCTATAACAAAATACCACAAGTGGATGTTTTTAACAAACAAAAATTTATTCTCTCAGTTTCGGAGGCTAGAAATCCGAATTCAGGGTGCCAGCTCCAGGGGAAGGCTTTCTGTCTCTGTTGGCTCTGGGGGAAGGTCCTTGTCATCAATCTTCCCCTGGTCTAGGAGCTTCTCAGTGCCGGGACCCCAGGTCCAAAGGACATGCTCTGCTCCTGGTGCTTCTTTCTTGGTGGCCTGAGGTCCCTCTCCTCTCTGTTTCCTTCTCTATTCTTTTATGTCTTCTAAAATAAAAGAGGATACAGGCCACACCCCAGGGAAACTCCCCTTATGGGGATCAGGGCTGTGATCTGAGTAAAGGTGTTGCCTGTCCTACCCTAATCCTCTTTAGCATAACCTAAGCTTGCCTCATTAACCACAAGCAGAGATTAGGATTTAGAACACATAGGAAAATCACATCATCTCACAAAATGGAGGACAACCACACAGTACTGGCAATCATGGCCTAGCCAAGTTGACACACATTTTGGGGGGACACAATTCGATCTGTAACAGAGTGCAATTATTTCCCTGTTAGGAGCTGCAAAGCACTGAAGAAGTGCATCTTCCCCTAGCCCTCCAGGAAGGTGAAGTGACTGGGTCAGAGCTGGCTCTCATATCCAGCCTTTTGGTTCTCAGTCTGTCGCTTTTTCCAGTACACTGGCTGGCTCTGTCATCTCGCCAACGAACACAGGCTCTGTAGACACACTTGCACTTGTGGAGAAGGCAGCTGGCCCGAGATGGGAGTGTGAGGAGGGTGGGGGTGAAGAGCAGAGCAAGCAAGAAGAAAGGAGGGGCCGCACAAACAGAGGACAGGGGCAGGAAGGGAGAGGCCTGGGGCCTGGGACCAGTGCCCAGCTACAGAGAGAATCAGTGCTAGAAAAAGGCAGAAGGAACAGAGGACAGGAGCAGGAAGGGAGGGGCCTGGGGCCTGGGACCAGTGCCCAGCTACACAGAGAATCAGTGCTAGAAAAAGGCAGAAGGGACAGAGGCAGTTGGAAGTATGATGGGCATGATGAGGAACAGTGGAGGCAGGAGGGAGAAAAGATGTCAGGGGGAGGCTGATAGGGTGGGAGTGGCCTGGACAGGAAGTGGGGAAGCTGGTAGCATCGGGAGGTGAAAGACAGAGGAGTTAGGAGTTTGAAACAAAGACGTAGAAGGTAAAGGGAGAGCAGATACATAGGTTGGAAAGGTACAAGGTGGAGGACATCCTAAGATGGGGTATAAACTGTAAGCTCCATATTATGCCAGGTAGGATGTCAACTCAGGGGTGTGGGCCCACCGTTATCCTAGATAAAGTGCTGTGGCAGCCACTGTTGGTTTCATTGCAATATTAAAAATACACAGTTACTAAATAAATGGCTTTGTAAGTAAAATGTGAGGTGTGAGAGTCTAGAAGAGGATAAATGAACTCTTTGTCACCCGGTATGGGTAATCTTTATGCCTCGTACTTCCAGGGTCTCTGTCTATAGAGAGTGTGGAATTTAATGTGTATAAGGGTCACCAATGTCACTTATCTGTCTGTGGAAAAGATGACCAGATAGTCCAGTAAGTTGTAGCTGTCTGGTCTTTGGGGACGAGTTTGAAGAATCTGAGAGGCATCAGAAAAAGAATTTAAATGACCCAGATCCCCGAGAACCTTCATTAAAAAAAAAATGTTACTCCAGCTAAGAATTTACGAGTACTATAAAGAGGAGGCAGGCCTACTCCTGGTTCCCACTGATTGTCTGGGAGCTTGTGGCATTACTTGGTGGGTCTAGGACTTGGTTCTTCCTGTCAGCTGGGTTGGGGCCATCTCCCTTCCTCTTAAAACCAGCTTTCTTCGATATGTCGTTATAGGTTTTCTGTTGCTCACAGATCATTCCTGGAAGACCAGTATACTTTAAAAGTCTTCTGTTTGTATCCAGACATTATCAGCTGAAACAATAGTATGCTTGTTAGTCCAGCCAGGGATCAGGGAAGACTTGGGCAGAAAGTAAAGTGTGGAGGGCAACGTTTAGAAAAGGATTTTTTAAAATTAAATGTTTTATTTTGAGATAATTGTAGTTTCACAGTGGTAAGAAGCAACACAGATAAATCCTGTATACTCTTTATCCAGTTTCCCCCAATGTAACATCTTACAAACTACAATAGCACAGCCAGGATATTAACATCGATACAGTCAAGAAACAGAACATTTCATCACTGTTCAATTTGTCTATTTCATATCGGGTGAGTTGTGGTAGTTTGTGCTTTTCAAGGAACTGGTCTGTTTCATCTAAGCTGTTAAATTTTTATTTGTAGAGTTGTTTGTAGTATCCCTTACTACC
This sequence comes from Dugong dugon, assembly GCA_030035585.1. NCBI lineage: Eukaryota > Metazoa > Chordata > Mammalia > Sirenia > Dugongidae > Dugong > Dugong dugon. The sequence goes on from CM057482.1 coordinate 3,162,696, forward strand.
CTTTTGATGTCTGCAGAGTCTGTATTGATAGCCCTTGCTTCATTCCTGATACTGGTAACTGGTAATTTGTGTCTTGTCTTTTTTCTTTGTCAGTCTGGCTCAGGTTTTTCAATTTTGTCAATCTTTTAAAAAATCAACTTTTTGTTTCATTGATTTTTCTCTACTGATTTTTTTGTTTTTCAGTCTCATTGATTTCTGCTCTTATCTTTATTTCCTTCCTTCTGCTTGCTTTGCGTTTACTTTGTTTTTCTAGGTTCTTGAGGTGAGAGCTCAGATTATTGATTTTAGACTTTTCCTTTTTTATACTGTGAGCATTTGGTGCTGTGAATTTCCCTCTCGGCATTGCTGTAGCTGTGTGCCACAAATTTGATATGTTGTATATTTTTGTTTTCATTCAGTTCAATGTATTTTTTTCTCTTTCCAGGCTCTCTTTTCAACCCATGGACTATTTAGAAGTGTGTTGTTTAATTTCTAGGTGTCCAGGTATTTCCTGTCATCTTTCTGTTATTGTTACCTAGTTTGATTCCATTGTGATCAAAGAACACACTATGTATGATTTCAGTTCTTTTAAATATGCTGAGTTTTTTTTTTTTTTTAAATGGCCCAAGATATGGTTTATCTTGGTGCAGGCTGGTTATGTCATCTATAAAATGGCAGTGCATCCTTTTAGGTGGTTTACATATCCAACTGTATTTGCATGTTAAAAGTAAGTGGTCAAGGATGTATGAAATATATTGTTCACCATTAAAGGTTCTTTCCATTCAAATCATAATTTTGTAGAACTTTTCTGTTAAATAATTGCTTTAGTAAAAAGAAATAATAGAAAAAGCTTATTTTAAAATAACCTAGACAATGCATAAGACATATAAAGTAGAAAAAGTAAATATATATTTTGGATGATTCCTTTGGCACAATATGTTTGGAATCCTTTTTAGGTGACATGTATGAATGTCCCCTTGCCCTGCAATAGTAGCAGCCCACTGGATGATGATTTAACGGGGGCTTAGCCACCTGCCATGTCTTCTGGTGCCCTACCCTACTAAGCTTTCCTAATAGTCTAGCAGCTGCCTTCTAGAGAAATCAAAGGATCTGCCAAGGTAAGTCAGCAAACCAGGCCAGAGTCAGGAGCACCAGGAATCCAGGAGTTCATGAGCAGCTGAAACAAGGGACTGGAGTTGGAAGTGAGGATGAGTCAGACCAGGGCCCAAACTGACTCAGACTGGCCAGATGGGGTGAGCTTGTTGAATCAACTGCTTTCCTGGTGCTCCTGGGCAGGGTTAGGCCCAATTGTGCTGAAGCCTGAAACTTCATTTCCGACCAGGAGATAGATCTGGTCAAGGAATTTGGCTCAGGTCAAGCTTCTGTACCTCCTCCATAATAGATTACCTGAAGAAAAGTGTAAACCAGAGTTTAGGATTCCATGATTTTTTTCTCTCTGTGAAAATGAGAACACTATCTGTTGCAAAGAGTCCAGGAGAAGGTAGTGGAGGGAGAGGAAGAGGGAGGTGAATAATGGTGAGGAATAGAGAAACATGATTGGAAAGCAAGACAGACTGCCATTTCTGGAAGAGGTAAACTGTTCTTTGGTTGATTCTGCCTCTCAGTGTAGTCTGTCCCTTCCTCCTCTGTCACACATCCACCTTGCTAGCCATTTAACTGAGGTCCACGCCCAATGTCATGACTTGATTAGAAGGAATGAATGAGAATGGGTTGTCTAGGATGACCTTCAGATATTTACACTAAGTCACCGTGTGGATATTGGAGGCATTGAGAAGTGCAGAGGAGGTGCAGGTCTTGGCAGAGTGGTGAGTGGGAGTAGGACCTCTGTTTTGTCCATATTGAGTCAGACCGTGTTGAGTTTGAGGGACCTGTGGGAGAGGTGTCTGGCACAAGAGAGGCTGAGTTGGAGCTCTTGATGTTGTGTGGCCCCAAAAGGCTCTTGCAATAGTTTAATGATCCTCAGAGACAGGCTGTTTGAAATCTGCCCCTGTTTCATGTTCCCACTGGGAGGAGATGTTCTAGAACTTCTTATAATTGTCACAAAAATTATAGCTCTGGGCCCACCACCTATGCTTGAGGCACTGTAGAGACAATCCACTTCTTTGGTGCTATTTTCTCCAACCCAGTTCTTCTGCTTTCTGTTGCAAGCTGAGCCTTTAGAAGAGAAAGCTTTTTAGTGCACAGATTTAAACTACCTTTCTAATAGTACAGTCACACTAATATCCTTTATATTTGTATGTTTTTGGGGTATCCCCGAGTGGTATAAACAGTTAAGTGCTTGGCTGCTTACCAAGATATTGGAGGTTCGAGTCTACCCGGAGTTGCTTCAAGAGAAAGGCGTGGTTATCTACTTCTGAAAAATCAGCCATTAAAAACTCAGGGGAACACAGTTGTACTTTGAGACTCATGGGATCACCATGAGTCAGAGTTGGAATGGACTTGATGGCAACTGGTTTGGTTTTGGTTCTTGGTGTTTGCAGACTTGTATTTATTATGAAGACCAGAACTGCTTCTCCTCGGGGCGTGAGTTTTTTCAAGATGGTGAGTTCCGAAGAACAACGTTTCCTTTCTCTTCTTGAGCTTATTTAACCTTCCTAGTTCATTTCGCCTTGAGCCAACATTACTTATTTTCAGGTGTGCAGAGCCAAAAAAAAAAAGTCATTAAAAAGGAAGGTTGGTTTATTTTTGTTTTTTCAGTGCATGTGTAATACTTAGGGGGACATTTGGCCAGGATTGGCACACTGGGTTCAAGTACATTTCTGTTTCTCAAGTGTCTTTAGGAATTTGAAGGGCTTGGAGTTCTCTGACGTGGGTAAGAAATCTGTACACTTGGAATTTTCTTTGTTATTACAGGTGTTTTAAAAGGCCCAAGTTAAGACAGATATCTATACAGGATTGAGTGATTAGAATTGTGATTAGTTGCTGGCTTTGTAGGTAATGCTGAAATTGAGAGTTTTGCCTTCACCAGCTTCTTTGTGGCTTATAATATGTGGGTCTAGAATCAGAGGTCATGTCTTCTGCCCAGATGAAGTAGAGTTGGGTACAAGTTAAGATGCTGCCAAACAAAAAAAAAAAAAAAACTTGTTACTGTCAAGTCCGACTCATAGTGACCATAGAGGACAGAGTAAACTGCCCCATAGGGTTTCCAAAGCTGTAAATCTTGACAGAAGCAGACTGCCACATCTTTCTCTCCCAGAGCAGCTGGTGGTTTCGAATCTCTAACCTTCTGGTTAACAGCAGAGTGCTTTAACTACCGTGCCACCAGGCAGGACTCCTACAGATGCTGCCAGGTTGGGGTAGGGGCGGGGAGGGAAAAAGCTTTATATAGACTTTCTCCAAAAAATGTCTCCAGTATTCTTTACTCTCTGGATGTACTTTCAGAGTATGGAAATTCTTTGTCAAGGAAAACCATTTTTATTAAATCCCTCAGTAATCAGGAAATAGCCGTGTTCTCCTGGGGCTATTAGAGTTTGCTTTTCTTCCCCACAATTGGAGTTTAAGGATGAATTTGAACCCCTGGTTTGCTAGGCAGTGGGCTCCTCAGCAGGCTGCAGGGCCCTGGGAGGCTGATAAGCTGGCCAGCTTCCTGATGTAAGCGTCTGCTCCGTCCCAGCCAGGCTCCTGGCCCACCTTACTGGACCTTGGGGAAGTCACAGGCTGGGCTGTTCCTTCCTTCACTGTTCCGCTCCCCAGCTTGTGTGTCTGCCTCAGACTTCATGTGAACAAGGAGGAAGGAGAATTTAGTTCCTAGAAGCCACGAGTTCTGGTGATCTGATTGAAGAGACTGATTTTGATGAGAAGGGAGTAAAGTTCTTTGGACCTTCTAGTGCCCGCTTGGCAGGTGTTCACTTGCCACAGGATATATGTAATCCCTAATATGTCCTAGTAGCACAACGGTTAAGCACTCGGCTGCTAACCGAAAGGTTGGCAGTTCAAGCCCACCCAGTGGCTCCGACCATCTGTTCCTGTAAAGATTACAGCCTAGATAATCCTATGGGGCAGTTCTACCCAACACTGTTCTATCCTCTATGAAGGATGTAGACAACCATCACATCTAAGGCAGTTTATCTCAGGATTATTTGTAATAAAGAAAACATTGGAAATTACCTAAATATCTAAAAGTATAGACTTTTCATATAAATTATAGTATATCCATTCAATGAAATACCATGTAGCTGTTGAAAATTATGCTTTTAGAGGCTTATTGACATTTGGGCGTAAGGCTCATGACTTAGTATTAAGTGAAAATAAGCAGAACCACTAGGCCAGATATATGGCACAATCCTGCTTTTGTTTTAATAAAATGTTTTATATATCGTGGTGAGTCTTATTTACCTCCCAGCAGATGTTCTCCCTTATTCTAGCAATAGTCTGCTTTCCATTTGATGATCCACCTCTCCCCCACTCACAGTTCATAGGATCAGCATGAGACTCCATCCCTTATCTTAGAGGTAGGGCCTGTGATCTTGGTCTGAGCCAGTGCGTGTATGTATTCCATCCCTCTGCCATGGTGATTGGGTTGGGGGTTGGCACATGACCTAAGTAGGTCCAATCAGAGTTAATCTCATACCTCATTATGAAATAAAGCTGAGCTCTTCCTGCAGAACATAAATGAGACAGAATATAGCCTGGGAGCTATTTCTTCTCTCTGGAAACAGACTACCTGTCTAAAAGACTGTATTTCATTGTCTTGCTTGTGGGTAGGTCTAGCCATATAACTATTTCTGGCCATTGAGATACAAGTGAAAGTGTTATATGGGATTTCCAGGAAAGTTCTTTAAGAGGAAAGGACCCCTTTACCTGTATTTTCCTTCCTTTGACCGTTGCCCTGGAGTGAGATTGAACTAGCTGGAGCTCCAGAAGCCATCTTGGACCATGAGGTAGTCTTCAGGATGGTGAGCCGGTGGTCTTACCATACATACCAGACCCAGGCTTCCCACTTCTTGATTCCTTTTACTTGAGAGGCCAACCTTTGTGTGTTTTGTCTCGTTGGTTACAGGCAAAGAAAATATGGAGGACTTTGATAGGGAACTTGAAGTAGGTTTGGGAGAGTGCAGAAAATAATGAGTGGAAAGGTACAGGCTGGAGTAGAGTGACCCAGGACACCTGGGTTTATGTGGTAAGTGCCATAGACCTCTTGGCATGTACATTTTCAGCCTTAGTGAATTCAAGCATTGTTAGCAACTTTGAACGATCATGACTTCGTGTGGCAATTTGTAATTTTGTTGAGGGCATGAATTGAAATCATATGTGTTGTGAGGTCAATGACCCAGTGGAAAAGTGGTTTGAAAAAAGCCAGTACCATGTACAAGTATTTCCATGAACTAATAGGTAACAACTGTAGCGACTACTAAAATTACCTTTATTTTGAATGCATTAAAAACAAATGTATTTCTGTTTGACAACTACAAAAGTGTTATACAATTGTAATTACAGGAAATTTTATGGAGTCTTTGAGTTCTGCTTTAAGAATTTCCCTATCCCAGAGGTCCTTGGTTGGATTCTTTCAGTGATAGGAAACTCATGATTGCATATAGCAGCCCGTTAATTGCTGGCAGCTGTGATTATTCAAATGTTCTTTTGTGTATTAATACAAAATTTGCCTCTCTGTATTTTTCCCCCATCACTACAGTCTTGCCTACACATTTCTGATCCCCTTTCCTCCTAACATGTTTGAAGGTCCTACCAAATCATGAATCTTCCCTTCTTAAACTCAGTCCCCTAAAAATGGAAAGAAAATGAAACACAAGATATTTCGCTTGTCTCTTTAATCAAGTTTAATCAAATAGATTTTTAATCCATTGTTTCAGCATGTTGAGATCATTTTGAATCTTGGATCTGTCATCCAGTATTTTGCCTGCTTGAGTCACCTACATCCTTGATATTATGCTTTCTGTGTCTTTATGTTACGGAAGACAAATCTGGACAATGGCAAGGTCAGAGTCCTGTCTTCCATCACCAGGGAATTCCTTCCAAATCCGCCCGTAATCCCAATCTCCTTGCCTAGTAACCCTGTCAAGAGGAAGAGAGAGAGATTTGTGTGACTCTGAATGAATTTTTCCTGGCTTGGAGAGATCATCTCTTTCTTTAGCTTGTACTTGAACCCTTAATATTGCCAAAAGAAGGACAAGAGGATCAGTATGATTGAACTCCTCACCATTAACTTCTCTGCAAACTGGAAATTATGAACTTGTTATTGAAACCTTAGTTGTGTTCTTACTTTACCTTCCTTGATTATTTATTCCTGATGTCAGATTAGAACTCAGGATCATGAAGACTCATCCCATAACGGACTAACTAGTCCATGGGTCCCATCAATGCAGATTTGCTCTCATACTTCTCAATAAAGAAGTAAAATTTGGAAATAAAATGCCAGTACCTTAGGGATTGTCTTTGGGGCCATGGCTTGTTGACAATGTGAACCTGAGGCATGTATAAGTGACTGGATGTGTCTGGATCTTAACATCTGCCTTTATTCTCTGCTCATGCCACCTCCTACCCCAGGCTAAGAAATAAACTTGAGTATAATTTTCAAAATTATGTCAAGAGAAGATTTACTTCCCCTGAGGAAAATATTTGTTTCCTTATGGAAAGTGAAAGTTATGAAGTTGATCGTGTTTCCTTTTTCGCTTTGACTGCCAGGAGTCTCATGGCACAATTTCTAATTTCCCTTCACCACATGACTGGGCTCTATTTTGTCCCCATCTCCTTTCTCACCTCCTCCCCCTCTCCCCGTTATTGGCTCTATTTAAATTTGTATTTCTAATGGTATTTTAGAAGTACATATTTTAAATTTTATTTTATGCACTTTTATGAGTAGCCTTAGATTCATCCTATGAAAAATGTCAAGGTATAAACAAAGTTGCAAAAGCTATTGCTCATGGAAATTTCCCTCCAAATGAGCCCCTGGCAGCCTTTAATCTTTGAACGGTACTGTTAGGTAGGATTTGAGGGTAATTCTGAATTGTGTGAGATACTTCTGAGGAAGTAGATCAAGTTAGGCCCACCTCTTCTCCTCCTTCAAGCCTCGATTGCTGTGGTTGCTGACAGGGTCAGATTCTCCAACACTCTCCGTTAAGATGCGCCTGCCATAATCCCTGTTCTCCCTGGTTCTGCCTTTATCAAGCTGGTAAATCTAAGGCTTTAGTTAATAAATAAAGTGTATTCCCACAAAGTATTCATTGAAAGTGGTGATGTCAAAGAGTAAAAGCCTGTAAATAAAGAAGTGAAGTCTCTAACCAGAAACACCTCGGAGTGAAGTTGGTGGGGTGGGGAGTGAGGTTGGTAATCCCACCAGTGCCCACCCACCAGCAAAGACATTTGAGAACACTTTGATTGACATAATCTCATTACCAACTTTACACCGGTCTCTAGAAAGTAGGCATTTTTTCCTCTTATTGCATCGTGGTGTTGTTATTCTGTTACCGTTCTGCTCTTAGCTACAATGTAACAGCCATCTTTGGGGACAAAGACTGTGCTAGCAAAGGGACCTACATATAGTAAATTAATGAAATATTTATCCTTGTGCTCAGTCCTTCATTAAGTCAGTCAACAAACATGGAAGGGCCTCCTAGGTACCAGACACTGTGCATGAAGATGCACAAGGAGCTTGTAGTCTAGCAGGGGAGACGAGAGTGAATTACCTGTGGTGCAGGGTGCAGGTGATATAATGGGGTGCATGTGGTGTGCAGTGCAGAAAAACAGTGGTGTTGTTGGAAGGCGGTTGCTCAGGGAAGACCTTGTAGAAGAGATACCGAATTGGGTGGTAGATGACTTCATCAGGTAAGTTTTCTACAAAAAAATTAACTTTATTTTTTTTTAGGACAGTTTCAGATTTACAGAAAAATTACAAGGTAGTACAGAGACTTCCCATATACCACACACCCAGTTTCCCCTATTATTAACTTCTGTATTAGTGTGGGGAACCCTGATGATGCAGTGGTTAAGAGCTTGGTACTAACCTAAAGGTCAACAGTTCGAATCCACCAGCCAGTCCTTGGAAACCCTATGGGGAAGTTCTGTTCTGTCTTAAAGAGTCGCTATGGGTTAGAATCGACTGCATACAACAACAGCAGCATATGTATGGTAAGTTTGTCACAATCAATTTTGATATGTTATTTTTAGCTAATGTCCATGCTTTATTCAGATTTTCATGGTTTTTCCCTAATGTACTACTTCTGTTCCAGGATCCCATTCAGACTGCTTCACCTATGCTCAGTTTTGTTTCCAACATGGATCAGTGTATATGTTGGGGCTCATATGATCTTGTGGCAGTGGTGTGTGTTTGTGTGTGTGTGTGCGTGTGTGTGTGTGCATGTGTTTGTTACAGTGGGGGAGAGAAGGTATCATATCAGGTCTGTGCATACACATCCATGTGTTTGTTCTAGAAACCCTGGTCTCCATAGTCATAGGTGGTCTGATTCTTAGACTGGTTTTCCTGGGGTCCAGTGGTCCCCTCTGGCCTTTGGGGTATGGAACTGTAGAGTCCAGATGTTTGCTTCTGGTTACCAAGTTTCCATGTCTTGCAGTCTCTTATGCTGACCCCAGGCCTCTGACAGTCCACATTCTCCCAGGTCCTCAGAGCACCCTGTCCTCTGTGAGGTGGGAACCTAAGATTCCTACCTTGGTATGTTCTGTCTAGTCTTCTCCCTTCTCTGCTGGGGGCATCCCTCATGTCCCACTGGACTCGTAGCCTCCCCAGGTCACTTCTGGGAAGAAGTGAGCCAGTAGCCCACCCCCCAGCCTGTTTTCCATTTCCCCACATGTATTTGAAAGTTACTCCACCCTCACCCCACACCTGCCCTTAGTCCCATGTTGAACCTTAGGACGTGACCTCATCAACCCACCTCTGCTCCGTCTCATCCTCTACGACCAGCAGTTTCCCAGGTGGATATCAGCCTCCCTTCTCCTTTGGCAAGGATTTTCCTTACACCATATCCTGGGTTCTCCTTCTACCCTGGCGAGTAGGGAAATTGGCTTAGTTCTTACTATGTTAAATGGTGCTTGAGGAACTTTGAAGACCTCTTTTTTCTTCATGAGTCTGGCTTTTAAGAGTATTGTCTTCCTGAGACTCTGAAATCCTATTTTGGATGTCAGAAGCTGAACATTGATTACTTTTTCTCTTTGCATCCTTGGGGTAATGATTCTCATCCTCCCCTAGGCAAGTGGATGCCTCTGGCTGAATAAGGAGATGGTTGAGTAAATGAAATGTTAATACACAAAGCATATTGAAGTATTTCAAAAATATTCCCATTTCATGTGCATGAGTAAACGTGCTATTAAATTTTAGAAACATTTGAAGTACCATTTCGTGGATTCAGTGAGGTTGTAAATTCCTTGAATTATAGGTTACTCTTTCCATCTGCTATGGATATAAGAGGCATGTGACATAGCAAACATTTATTGGGTTCTGGTTGTCCATGTGACACTGTTCCAGGCACTGTAGCTAAGAAGATAAATGAGATAAGGGCTAGATCCCCAAGAGATGCTGGCCTCCCTCCTAAATCTCTGTGGGTGAGGGATGAAGTCATGCCACCGGTATACCCTACAGTGCTCAAAAGAATGAGACACACAATAGTCACTCCGGGAGATGTGCGAGAACACTGATTGGGGATAGAAGACTGAAAATCCACTTACAAATAAATCTTCCAAAAATCACCCAAGGCAAGGAAATGTAGGCTCCAAAGACCATCATTTTTATGAGCCTGTGCTTTTGCCATTTAAAATTTTTACATTTATAGGCTCATCCAGTGACTTATTGTTTTAAAGACATAGCCATCAAATGAGTATTTGTAACTGGATAGTGTGTGAGGGAGGAGGGGTTGAGAAGGATCTGTCTTCTGAGTTGGCGGCCAGAAGCTTTATTATTTTCTTTAATGGAAGGTAGAATTCTCTTTCTTCTCTGCTCATCTCCAGTTCTCTTCTGTGGGTCTGTTAGAATCCAGGGTGTGAAAGAGTCTGCCTCTGCCCCCACCCTTCCTCTTTGTTCTTTTTTCCCCACCTCAGCATTTAACACCCTTCACCTGTGAGAGACTAAGAAGAAGCTGCTCCTGTGCAGTTAGGCCATTAAAAATACAAATAGAAAATTAAAAAGCATTAAGAGGAGTGGCTTTTATTTTGGGGAAGGACCCAATCTCACGAACTTTCTGTTCTTTCTGTTTTGGGCTAAATGTTCCTGATTCTTAGTTTTAGGCTAATGGCAAACTGGCGTGCGTTACGTTTTCCACCCCAGAACAACTGGATTATGTCTTTCTCTCCATTCCCGAAGCCCAGTCACTCGTCCTGGTGTACAGTGTTCAGCTGGTGTCCTGTCCAGCAGCTTTTGGCCAAGGGTGTTCCCTGGAAACTTGAGTGTCGGCATGAGCTCAGACACTGGCCCGTTCGCCATCCCTCTAAATATCTCCGTGTGCTTCTTGTATAATCCTAAATATAAAGCCAGGAGGCAGTGCCTCTTCTTTTCTGGATGCAGCTGCTTTCTCTTGTTTTTTTTTTCTTAGGTATCTGCCACCCGTTCTTTGTATCACAGGATCTGTGAAGATGGTTGTCATCCTATCTACTGGGAATTCTTTGAACTCAGAGTCTTCTTTATCTTTGCAACCTTCTGGGGGCTTTGTAGGGTATAGGGTCAGCTCATGGAACTTGGTTATGCTCTCTGGTTCCCTAAACCACTGGTGTTTCTTGTAGTTTTCTGCAGGAAGTTTTTCTTAGGAAGTCACTGAAGGAGTTTGCATGTATAACCCAGAAGCCAGCTGTCAGCAGCTCTTTTGCATTATGTCATTAATGTCCTTCTTGCTTTCTCATTCAGCTCATTTATAACCAGGTGTCTTAGGCTGGGTTCTCTAGAGAAGCAAAACTGGTAAAGTGTGTAAGTATACATAGACAGTGATTTGTATCAAGGAAACAGCTCACACAGTTGTAGAGGCTGGAACATCCCAAGTCCGTGGATCAGGGTAGAGGCCTCTCCCAAGTCACACAGCTGCAGAAGCTGGCAAACTCAAGGTCAGCAGGTCAGAGAGCAGGGCTCCCGCTCACAGGCTGTGAAGGTCGATGAATTCCAAGATCAGCAGATAAGACCGCAAGGTTTCTCCTGATTCACGTAGCTGCAGGGGCTGGCGAACCCAAGATCAGCAGGTTGGGGAGCAGGACTCTTGCTTGCAGGCTGTGATGATCGACGAATCCCAGGATCAACAGGTAAGCTGCTAGCTCAAGTCCCAAGAACCAGACATGAGATGACAAGAGGCAGCTGCTGGGTTTGGAACAAGCCAAAAACCTTGGCAAGACGAGCAGGAAGAAGTAGTCAGCAGAGAGGGTGGAGAGATGAAGGCTGAGGGGGCAGTGAGCTGCCACAGGCCCTACCCCCACAGGTACCACTCAGCAGATTCCATCATGGGGGTGATCACATGTCAGATCTCAACAGGGAAGTGATCACAACATTATACGACTGCCTAAACACTGAGAATCATGGCCGAGCCAGTCGACACACGATCTTAACCAGCACGCCAAGTCTTCCAATTTGGTGTTAGTCTCATTACCAGCCTGCTTGTGGATTGTAAGATAAAGTGTCTGTAACCTTGACCAGTTCTAATGCCTCAAGGATGCTTTGACCTGTCTTAATAGAAGGACTCCCTTTCACGTCAAGCATTCCTCGTGCCTATTACCTGCTCCCACCACCTACCTGTTAGTTTTTTGTACTGTTGTGGTTTACATGTTGCTATGATGCTGGAAGCTATGCCACCAGTATTTCGATACCAGCAGGATAACCCATGGTGGACAGGTTTTAGCAGAGCTTCCAGACTGACAGACTAGGAAAAAAGGCCTGGCAGTCTACTTCTGAAAATCAGCCACTGAAAACCATATGGATCACAACAGAGTATTGTCTGATATACCTGTTGCTGTTGAGTTGATTCTGACTCAGCATAGCGACCCTATAGGACAGAGTAGAACTGCCCCCTAGGGTTTCTAAGGAGTTGCTGGTGGATTCAAACTGCCAACCTTTTGGTTAGCAGCCTGAGCTCTTAACCACTGTGCCACTAGGGCTCCATTGCTGATATAGTTCTGGAAAATGAGCCCCGGAGGCTGGAAGGCACTCAAAAGTACACAGTGCTCACAAAGATAGACCCAAGTATACCGAGGATTGTGGATAAGGCACAGGGCCAGACAGTGTGTTATTCTGTTGTACGTGGGGTCACCATGAGTCCAGGTGACTCAGAGACAACTGAAAACAAGTTACCTGCTTGTTTCTTTAAGATCAAACTTCTTGTAAAACCCGAATTTCTGGTTTTATACCTGTGATGACTCTCAAAAACATCCTTAGCTTTGCCCTTTTGACCTAGGAACACCACCAGGAAGACAGAGAAAGGAAGATAGTAAAAAAACAGCCTTAGGGACTCTCAGTCTGTCTAGGAAAATGCAAAGATGTAGCCACCCTACTATTTTGGGGTTCTGTATATAACGCATTGATTAACATTTTGAGGAGGTGCTTGTAAACATGAAGAAAGAGTTTAATCCACGCTGTCACAGGAGCTCTTTAACATGGTTTGGATTATGAGCGGGATTATTTTCCCTGGTGTGGGCTGACTTCCATAAAGTACTAGTGTCCCGGCCCCATTGTAGCTTAGTTAATGCCATGTGTGGGGCAAGGGAATTGAGAAGGGATCTGTTTTCATATAAAAGCTCAACTTTGGAAGCACATAAAGCATCTAATTGACAAGAAAAATGAAAGCATATTTCCAGAAGGCCAAACATGTTTTAGCCATCCAGATAAGTGTTGTTTGTAAAAGCAAAACCGATAGCCAGGACTGGCTGGCTGGAGCCTCCTGAGCTGCAGGCAGTGGAGATAAGATAAAGGAGTGAAAAACAAGAGGAAGGAAGTGTGTTTCCAGGGAAAATGTTTATTCCCAGGGTTGTCTTAGAGACCGTGTGCTCTTGGATGTGCTCACAGGGGCAACCAATATGTGAAAAAATAAAAACAAAACCCAACAGCCTTATTCATTTCTTCTTAGGGTCTGAAAACCAAAAATTATTATTTCTAAGAAAATCCTTGTAATTACCAACAGAATTATCTACTAAACAGATTGAGAGTTGGGTCTTCTGTCAGCCTTCCCCTCCACACGAAGCTGTTTTATGTAGGAATTACCAAGGCCCCCCAAAAGGAAAGGGGTTCCTGGCCTTTTAGCTAACAGTCGGCGTGCTAGGCACCGTGTTATAGAGGGTAAAGGCAGAGCTCTGGAGTCGGGATACTTGGCAGAAGTCTCGGCTGTGTGGGTTGGGCCACACCGCTTAACTCGTCCCAGCCCGCTTCCTCACCAGTAAATTGGGGGGTCCTAAGAGAGCCCGCCCCGCAGAGCTGGGCGAGACGGATGCAGTCAGCCATTGTTGGTGGCACGGTCTCTGGCACGCTGTAGCTGCCCACAGATGGCTTCTCTCAGGGTTGGGAGGTGCAGGAGGAAGGAGAGTGAGGGGCCCGGGCTCCGTGGCCTCCATGCCCACAGCTGCAGAGGGATGGAAGGGAGCTGGATGCATCTTCCATGGAAGCAGCACATCAGCAACCAGCACAGACCCGGGAACAGGAGGCCCCCAAACACCGACACGCGCCCCACATCTACTGTGTTTGCTGGTGTGAGGGTTAGTGTGTCAAACACCTGACATACACCCCACATCTAGCATGTTTGGTGGCATGAGGGTGGCTTTGTAAACATCTGACACCCGCCCTCACGTCTATTGTGTTTGGTGGTGTGAGGGTGACTGTGTCAAACGCCTGACATACACCCCACATCTAGCATGTTTGGTGGCATGAGGGTGGCTTTGTAAACATCTGACACCCGCCCCACGTCTACTGTGTTTGGTGGTGTGAGGGTGGCTGTGTCAAACGCCTGACACCCGCCCCACGTCTACTGTGTTTGGTGGTGTGAGGGTGACTGTGTCAAACGCCTGACATACACCCCACATCTACTGTGTTTGGTGGTGTGAGGGTGGCTGTGTCAAACGCCTGACACCTGCCCCACATCTACTGTGTTTGGTGGTGTGAGGGTGACTGTGTCAGATGCCTGACACCCGCCCCACATCTACTGTGTTTGGTGGTGTGAGGGTGGCTGTGTCAGACGCATGACATACACCCCGCATCTGTGTTTGGTGGTGTGAAGGTGGCTGTGTTAGACGCCTGACATACACCCCACACCTACTGTGTTTGGTGGTGTGAGGGTGGCTGTGTCAAGCGCCTGACACCTGCCCCACATCTACTGTGTTTGGTGGTGTGAGGGTCACTGTGTCAGACGCCTGACATACACCCCATGTCTACTGTGTTTGGTGGTGTGAGGGTAACCGTGTCAAACGCCTGACACACACCCCACGTCTACTGTGTTTGGTGGTGTGAGGGTGACTGTGTCATATGCCTGACATCTGCCCCACGTCTACTGTGTTTGGTGGTGTGAGGGTGGCTGTGTCAGACGCCTGACACCTCCCCCACGTCTACTGTGTTTGGTGGTGTGAGGGTGGCTGTGTCAGACGCCTGACACCTGCCCCACGTCTACTGTGTTTGGTGGTGTGAAGGTGGCTGTGTCAGACGCCTGACACACACCCCACATCTACTGTGTTTGGTGGTGTGAGGGTGGCTGTGTCAAACGCCTGACACACGCCCACGTCTACTGTGTTTGGTGGTGTGAGGGTGGTTGTGTCAAACGCCTGACACCTGTCCCACATCTACTGTGTTTGGTGGTGTGAGGGTGGCTGTGTCAGACGCCTGACACACGCCCCACGTCTACTGTGTTTGGTGGTGTGAGGGTGGCTGTGGAAGTAGAACCAGGGCTGATACTCCTAGCTGCTGGGAGAACTGCTGCAGGCCCAGGGGCCTTCTGGCTGGGCACCGTGGGCGCCTGGCACATCCGGTGACTTCAAACAAAGGACACTAGTGACGGTGGCCGTCCAGCAGGAAAGAAAGCCTTTCGCAAGAGGTCTCTTTGTCTGCTTCTGTGTGCGAACCTTGTCTTCTCTGGCGGGCAGAACTGGCTATTTGTTTTGTGGAGCGAAGAATGGGCCTGGTTAGATTGGGGTGGGACAGGGGTGGGGGAAGGTGTGGCTCCTGACAGGCCTGGTTAGGGTGGTGGGACTAGGGAGGGAGGGGCAGGTATGGCTCCTGACAGGCCTGGTTAGGGTGGTGGGACTGGGCAGGGAGGGGCAGGTATGACTCCTGACAGGCCTGGTTAGGGTGGGACTGGGGGGTGGGGGGGCAGGTGTGGCTCCTGACAGGCCTGGTTAGGGTGGTGGCACTAGGTGGGGGAGGAACAGGTATGGCTCCTGACAGGCCTGGTTAGGGTGGGGTGGGATTTGAGGAGGGAAGAAAGGAGCAGCTATTGTTCCTTACAAGTTTCCTCTTAGTTAAAACAAATTCTAGGAGAAGCATCTGGCACATGTCTCCCTGTTTCAGATGGGGAGACAGAATAAAGACTCACATGTTCCTTGGATCCAGTCAAGTAAAAGGTACAGAAAAGGGTTGTGAGTGATCTGACCCTTTAACTCCAGGCTTCTTATTTGGAATAAGTGGGAAAATGATTGGGGATAGCTGCTAACCACAGAGTGGGATTAAAGGGAGGCCTCCAGTTTCCAGAAATGGGACATTGCCCCTGGAATGGTGGGTCTGGGTGTGTGGCAGGCGTGGGCATGGGGGAGGCTCTGCAGAATCTGCAGACAGCGGCTGTAACCCCAGGCCAGGGCAAGCCGAGCGTGGGCACAGTGGAGCAGAGAGGCTGGGGAAGGTGGCCGTTAGGGCCTCTGCCGGGGGGAGGCAGAGCCAAGCACAGCTAGGACACAGGGAGGGGTCTACTCCTCACACTGGAGTCCTGGGTGGTGCCAATGGTGAGCACGCTCAGCTGCAAATAGAAGAGTTGGAGGTTTGAGTCCACCCAGAGGTAACTTGCAAAAAAAACTTGGCAATCTATGCCCCCCAAAATCAGCCATTGAAAACCCTGTGGAGCACAGTTCTTCCGTGACACACATGGGGTCGCAGTGGGTCTGAGTCAACTTGATGGCACCTGGTTTTTTACTCCTCACATTAGCAGACGCTTCCATGTTCTCAGTGCACTGGGCTTGATGCCGGAGAGGAGAGCGTGAGAGACCCACTCCCCACCCTTGAGGACTGGAGATATAAAACAGAATCCAGCAGCCAGCCTCTAGCAAGCAGATGAACCTTTGCACGTGCTGTCCTTTCTGTCTGCGACACGTTTCCTTAGCTTCTCTGCTCAGCATCAAGCATCTTGCAGCTTTACCCATCTCACCCAGGTAGAGTTAGCTCCCTTATCTCTCCTCCCACGGCATTTGCTCATATCTCTATTGCAGAATATGTTCCACGATGTTATATTTTCTTTTTTCACATCAGTTGCTCATGCTTTAAACAAACAGAAAATTTTTTTTAGTATCTACTCTGGGCCAGACACTTGTACTAAAGCCCAGAAGGCAAAAGTAGACACACGTTCCTTGTCCTCAGAAGGCTTACAGTTTCGTGGGAGAGAATTAAGCGCAAAACATCACAGAAGTAAATAAAAATTACAACTGTGAGAAAAGTGATGGAAGAGAGGGGCTAGAATCTGCCTAGTCTGGAAGGTCAGGGACCGTTTTCTTGTGGAGCTGTGATGATTGGGCTGAGTAGGAGATAAGGAGGTGGCAGGGCAGGGGAAGAGTCTTCCAGGCAGATATGCAAAGGCCCTGAGGTGGGAGGAAGATGATACAGGAGGAAACTTAAAAAAAAAAGGCTGGTATGTCTGTTGTGGAAGGAGGGCGTGAGTGAGGAGAAGTGTGATGTGAGGTGTGACTGGAAATATAGGTCACCATGGAGACCCTTGTGGGCCAAGTTAGGGTGTTTTTTTGTTTGTTTGACTTTATAAGAGCACAGGAAATCCACTGAAGCATTTCAGCAGAGGGTGACATGATTTGAATTCTGATTCACAGTGATCTTTCCTGCTCCAGGGTGTGAGGAATGGATTGGAGAAAGTAGGAAAAGGATGTGCATAGATGAGCTAGAGACTCCTGCTGTTGTCCAGAAGGAAATGATGGCTGCGTGGGCTGGTGTGGTGGCAGTGGAAATGGAGAAAGTTGATACGTTTGTGATAGATTTGGGAGTTCCTGGGATAAAGTTAAATATCTTTTCTTACTACAGGACTTCTCAGAGCCTTTAATATACTAAAGATGGGTTGTGATTCTCCAAGAAAGGTCTGTACCATAAGATTTTTCCAAAATTATATAACCACCAAGCTCCTTTTTTTCAAAGAATCTTCCATAATGCTTACATTCTACAGAATTCTTCTGGCAAATGCTGCATTACATAATTCCTTTATTTTGTTACTTTCCACAGAGGGTCCTAAACAAAGGCCTGGAAGTATGGATCAACCTGACACACAGTATAGAGAGGAATCTATTTGAGTGCAGGCTTTGAGTTGAAGTCTTGGCCAATATCTGATTGAATAGGTAGCTAGAAGTCAATGTAGGAAGATTTTGGTGGCCAGGCTAGGAGTGTGGACTTAATTTTTGGTGTGTTAGAGCCGCTCTAGAGTTTGAGCTGAGATGTGTCATAATGGAAGTATCATCTTGGCAAGGTCATTCTGGAGGACGTATCATGAAGGGGTTTGGTAGGGAGGTGCATATTAGAATTGGGTAGCCTCATTTTATAGAACCGGGTAGATGAGAGCCTGGGTTTGGGTTGGGGGTACACATGTAGAACTGCGTCTTTTGGGTTAAGAAGGAAATGTAAGATGTTTTTCTTCATACCCTCTCCCCTGGTGGGTGGCCACTCTGGGCGGCAGAAGGCAGAAAGTGTCTCTTCTGTGTATTTCTGAGGCCAGGTAAGGGTCAGGACTCTCACGGAGCCCGTGCTTCCCAGGTAATGTTGGAAGAGAAGATGTTATGCATCCACATGTGTTCTGGGACACCACATGGCACTGTCATTGTAAGGGAGGAGAAGAGGTGTTACTTGGTTAGTAGATGATGTCCAACAGGGAGTCAGATTGGAGTTAAGTCCATCACGTTCCCCCCGCAGCTAGAATTTCACTATATGGCTTTAAACAAGACACTTAGCCTGCCCAGGCCTCAGTTTGCTCATCTGGAAAGCTGTCTCCGGGAACTGAAAATAGTGTCTCAAGAGAACAATCAATTTTGTGAAAAATTTGGATGAAACCTAGGACCTCTGTAAAAAATGTGAAGAGTGTCCAGTTCTCACATTACCCTGAACTTCAGGCATCTTCTCTGAGGCAAAGATGCAGCAAAATGAGGTTGACTTCAGGCAGCACAAGCTTTTTAGTAATGAAGGAATCTGCTAATTGGGTGCTCAATTTAGGAACTAAGGGTGCTAAAAATTTATTTATGTAGGGTGTTTGGAAGTTGAAAGAATTTTCTCGTAGAGACAATGTTATGTAGTGGGGTTAGGTCCTTAGGCCAGCTAATAAGAGTTGGTTTAGTCCACCCACCACACAGCAGAAATAGTGCCGACTATAAAAAATAAAATGAATGTGTGCGTGGGGCGGTGTATGTAGTGAATATTATTGGATACGTTAAAGTTTACCTACATACCTAAAAACATATTTAAAAAAAACAACCAAACCCGTTGCCGTTGAGCTGTAGCTCTTAACCAGTTGGCCACCAGGGTTTCCAAAAGCATATATAGAGCTGATTAATTCAATAAAGTTAGATTGAGAGCTATTGTAGATTGAACTGTGTCTCCTAAAAAAGAGATGTTGACGTCCTGTACTGTGAATCCCTGTGCTGTGAACATGACCTTGTTTGGAAATAGGGTCTTTGAAGATGTTATGGGTTAAGTTAACAGGAGGTCATAGCCGAGTGGGGTGTGTGTCTTAATCCCATCTGAGGGTGTCCTATAAAAGACAGCAGATGAGGGAAGGTGGCTAGGTGAAGGAGTTATGCTGCAGCTGCAAGCTGAGGAACGCCTGGCCTACCAGAAACTGGAAGAGACAAGAAAGAATCTTCGCAAGAACCTTTGAAGAGAACGTGATGTGGCCAGTGCACTGAATTTGGACTGCTGGCTTCTAGGACTGTGAGACAATAAGTGTCTGCTCTTACAAGCCACGCAGTTAGTGGTGTTTTGTTACAGCAGCTTTGAGAAACTAACACAGGAGCACGGTGTGCTCCAGGCACAGGACTAGACTGGGGCCCAGAGTGAGGCGCAAGCCCTGTCTGCAAACTGTAAGTAACGCCGCCTGCAGTTGCATCCTGGCATGACTGCTTACTAGCTAGGAAGACACGTCAACTCTCAGTGCCTCCGTTTTCTCACTTACAAGCAAAGAATAATAATGGTACTCCCTTGGGATGGTTGTCAGACTTAAACGGTTTGATCCTTGGACAGAACCCAGCACAGTGCCAGGCACAGATGAGCGGTCAGTAGATGTTGTGCTTGCCTGGCCCAGAACCTTGTCCTTGGGGCACACAACCAGCAGCTCACCTGGGCCCGTAAAGGGAATTAAGTCCCCTTGTCCACTTCCAGGCATAGCCCTGGAATGGGGTGGAGGTGTTGGCCATGAAGGAAGTGGTGTGGGAGATGGAAGGAGGCTAAGGGAGAAGGACATTGTCTTTTCATTTGTCTCCAGAGCGGTCAAGGTACAACTTAACCAGCGAAGGGGGTGGGGGTGGGGCAAGAGGATGAACTCAGGAGCCATCTGAGGAATGTAGGGGAGCTGGGGTGCCTGGGGGATGGAAGTGGAAGGGACTGGCAGCCAAAGAAGGGATGGGAACAGGAGGAGGACCCCAGCAGCGATGCCTTGGCCATCACCATTGGCTCCTGCAGTATTGCTCATAAAGGGAGTGTGAGTGGGACGAAACTAATGGACCCTGTTGGTCTAGAGGTGATTGAAGCTGTCTTGGGTTGGTGGACTTTAATTCAAGCTCCAGGTTTCACCTTTAGGCTTCATGCAGACATGTGCCTGTGAGGGATCTACTTTATTTACTGGGATACTTTGTCTCTCGAGCCTGGGATGGTTGGTAGTCAGGATGATGTCAGGCCAGGCTATTCCGGAGAGTATTGCTTTGGTTTGGGGCCTCCTGCTTTGAGAGGGTACCTGATATCAAGTCCTGGTGAGCAAGGAAGGACCTAGGAATGTTTAGCCTAAAGAAGAAAAGACAGGCTCCGATGGGAAAGTGGAAGGAGACAAGAGGGTGGGCTTCAGATGTTTGAAAGCTGGTCTTTGGAAGAAGGATCATACCATCCTTGCATGGCCCCAGTGACATTGTATGAATGCAGATGTCGGCTCAGCAGGAAGGAGAAGTTCCCGTGGTGGAGAGTGGTCAGAAAATGGAAGGACCTGCTCCTTGGGAGGCAGAGGTAGCTCTTGGAAGCAGAGAGGCTGGATGGCTATTTATCTGTCAGAGACATTGGGGGGTAGGGGTGGGGCTGGAGAGTATATTGGAAATTCCAGTTGGGGTTTGAACAAGAGGAATTTGTTATTCCAAATGACCCTGACATTCTACAACTTTATAGGTGAGTCAGTGTGTGAACGAATGAGTGAGTGAATGAATGACTATCCAAGTGTCTTAGTTTCTCAGCGCTGCTCTAACAAATATCTCAAGTGGGTGGTTTTAATGAACAGAAATGTATTTCTCACAGCTTACAAGTCTAGAAGTCCAAATTCAGGGCACTGGCACTAGGGGAAGGATGTCTCTCTGTTGCTTTTGGGGGAAGGTCCTTGTCTCTCTTCAGCTTCTGCTCCTTGGTTCCTTGGCGATCTTCATGTGACATGGCATCTGTCTTCCCCCATCTGTGCTTCCTGTCTCTGTGCGTAATCTGCTCTTTTTATATCTCAGAAGTGATTGGTTTAAGACACACCCTACACTGTTACGTCCTCATTAACATAACAAAGAAAACTTCCCAGATGGGATTACATCCACGGGTGTAGAGGTTAGGATTTATAACACCTATTTTTGGGGGACACAGTTCACCTGTAACACCAGGTCTGCTTTAAACTTACCTGGAGAAAGGAGAAGCATTGGTAGGTCAGGGAGAGGAAGTAAACTCAGTCTTCCATGGAGACGCCATATTCCTAGTCACAGAGATAGATGTGAATTTAGAGACCATCAGGCCTTTGTGTGCATGGTCCTCTTCTTAGGTAGTGATTACTTACATTTCAAACATAAGCATGTTTAACTTTCTGTGTAATTTTAAACTCTTTAAGGATGGCATGGTGTCATGTTCGACTTGTGTATTTACTGAGCATACATGACCTGTGGTAGCTACTTAAATGCCCAGTTGAATCCCTTCTCTTGTGACATTTTATGGTTGTGCACATGAGGCTCAGAGAAGTGACTAACCTTAAGGTCAGACAGCTAGTTAAGGGCTGCAGTGGGACTAGACCACCAGCTCTGGACTCTGCCTCCAATATTCCTTCCCTTTAGGCCACTTTGAAGGAGCCTTGGTGGTGCAAATGGTTAAGTGCTCGGCTGCTAACTGAAAGGTTGGTGGTATGAACGCACCTGGATGTGACACATACTACTGCTGTTCCTATTTCATTGGCCAAGCTAGTCATGTAGTGGCTTCGTTTCTTATTGCCGCTATAACAGAAATACCACACACAAGTGGGTGGCTTTAATGAACAGAAGCTTGTTTTCTCAAAGTTTAGGAAGCTGGAAGTCTGCATTCAGTGCACTAGCTCTAGGGGAAGTCTCTGTCTGTCCGCTCCGGAGGAAAATCCTTGTCTAAGCTTCTCTAGCTGGCCATCGTTGGAATTCCTGGGCTGGGAGACTTTTCTGCCTCTGTCGTCCTCAGATACTGTCAGTCTTCCTTCTGTGGCTTTCTTCTGTGCCAAATCTGCTCTTTCATTTCTCAAAAGTGATTGGGTTAAGACACATTCTACACTGCCATGCCCTCATTAACCTAACAAAGAAAGCCCTATTCCCAAATGGGATTACATCCATAGGTATAACCAAAACCCATTGCCATCGAGTCGATTCCGACTCATAGTGACCCTGTAGGCCAGAGTAGAACTGCCCTATAGGTATCCAAGGAGTGGCTGGTGGTTTTGAACTGCTGACCTTTTGTTTAACAGCCGAGCTTTTAACTGCTGTGCCACCAGGACTTCATCCACAGGTATAGGGGTTAGGATTTACAACACATATTATTATTATTATTTTTTAATTGTACGTTAGATGAAGATTTACAGAATAAACTAGTTTCTCAAACAGTACACATATTGTTTTATGACATTGGTTAACAACCCCACGACATGTCAACAACCTCCCTTCTGCACCTTGGGTTCCCTATTACCAGCTTTCCTGTCCCGTCCTACCTTCTAGTCCTTGCCCCTGGGCTGGTGTGCCCTTTTGGTCTTGTTTTGTTTTATGGGCCTGTCTAATCTTTGGCTGAAGGGTGAGCCTCGGTAGTGACTTCATTACTGAGCTAAAAGAGTGTCCGGAGCCATACTCTTGGGATTTCTCCATTCTCTGTCACGCCAGTAAGTCTGGTCTTTTTTTGTGAGTTAGAATTTTGTTCTACATTTTTCTCCAGCTCTGTCCAGGACCCTCTGTTGTGATCCCTGTCAGAGCAGTCAGTGCTGGTAGCCGGGCACCATCTAGTTGTACTGGACTCAGTCTGGTGGAGGCCGTGGTAGTTGTGGTCCATTAGTCCTTTGGACTAATCTTTCCTTTGTCTCTTGTTTTTTTCCTTCTCCCTTGCTCCCGAAGGGGTGAGACCAGTGGAGTATCTTAGATGGCCACTCACAGGCTTTTAAGACCCCGTATGCTACTCACCAAGGTGGAATGTAGAACATTGTCTTTATAAACTGTGTTATGCCAATTGAGGTAGATGTTCCCTGAGACCATGGTCTCCACGACCCTCAGCCCAGCAATTCAGGCCCTCAGAGAGTTTGGGTGACAACACATATTTTGAGGGACACAGTTCAGTCTATAACACATGGTCACACTTGCTTCAGGAGGCAGGGAAGAAGCACGGTCTTACACGCCCCTGGAGGAGAGACCCGGGAGTATTGGTGAACAACCCTAATGACCCTGTTGTGACTCTGATGGGCCTCCACAGTTGGCAACCAAGAGGGGCCGTTTTTTAAAGCAGACATGCCCTCTGGGAGCTGGCCCTGGAGCGGTCCCGGGGGTCTTTGTTTAGTCTTGGTTACTCCATCCCTCCCCATCTGTCTCTCCCAGCTCTTCCCGGGGGAGGATGCCATTTGCTTTTCCTTCATTCGGAAGAGGAGGGGCTGAGTGAGAAAGGTGCCAGCGGCTGCAGCTGGGAGACAACTGGTCCAAGAGGACGGAGGCCAAAAGTCTCCACGCCTCTGCCTGGGAGGAAACGTGCTTTATGCTCTGTGACTTCTGGGTGGTGCATACGATTCCTTCCCGGACACCGCTTGCTCACTGTGTGGGGACTAGTCCTTTGACACTCGGTACTCTTCTCTTGTGTCTCGATCCATGCCGTGAATGCATCCGTAACGCCACCCTGTTCTTAAGAAAGGCAAACTGCAATTCAGAGAAATCGTTACTTGGATGAAACCTCAGAGTGGGCAGATGGTCGTGCCTGGATTGGGATGCTCCTGCTGCTCCCTCTGCCCTTCAGAGCTGCCTGCCTTGGCGCATCCTGACCCCGCAGGCTCCCTGCAAGGAGGGGGCCAGATGTTGGGGGTCCCCATCAGGAACCCCATGCAGCTGTAGTGCCACTGGCCAGGTCTGCTCAACTCTGCCCCAGAGAACAGCCAACATCTTCGAAGGAGGAAATAAAGGTCCCCCTTTGCATTTGACTTCTAACCTAAAGAGTGTTAGTTCATGTAGAAACTTATGAAATGGTGCGACTTTGACTATGTGTATTTTCACCAAAAGAAAAAAAAAAAAGGTCCTCCAAGGTCAAGAAGTGAGAGTGTTTACATGTCGTGGGGTTGTTAACCAATGCCATAAAATAATATGCGTACTGTGTACTGACTGTTTAATGAGAAACTATTTGTCCTGTAAACCTTCACCTAGAGTACAATAAAAAAAAATTGTTAGTTCAAACCCACCCAGTGGCACCACAGAAGAAAGGCCTGGTCAACTGCTTCCGTAAAGATTACAGCCAAGAAGACCCTTCGGGGGCAGTTCTGCTCTGTAACATGGGTCACCGTGAGTCAGCCAAGAAGACCCTTCGGGGGCAGTTCTGCTCTGTAACGTGGGTCACCTGAGTCAGCCAAGAAGACCGTTTGGGGGCATTTCTGTTCTGTCATGTCGGTCACCTGAGTCAGTGTTAACTCACTGCAACAAGCTTGGTTTGGTGTTTGTTGAGTGTCTTAACTCTGGGGTTTGGAGGGATCAGCCCCAAAGCTTAGGGAGAGTATCGGCGCAGCCTCTGGCCTCCCAACTGTGATGTCAGCCCTGCTCTACCCTCTCCAGCCCGTTAGCATTGTTCCTGCAGCCACAGACCTGGGAGACAAAGGGAAACGTCAGCAATTTTCTGCGTGGAAGTTTGGTCTAGTGTCAGGGTGCAAAGGGGTGCTGATGAGAATGGTTAACAGGTTAGAGTTTGGTCTAAGCATTTTTATTTAAAATTTTAAGTGGCATGATTTCTACAACTGAGAGTTGATGCATTTTTTTAGCACTTATGGAAACATGGCTGCAGAACAATGGGAAGGTTGAAGGATCAGCTTTTGCAAATAACGACGTCTGGGAAGCAGAACAGTGTGGAACTATGGACTCGATTAAGACCTGTTAGCTTCCAGACTAACCTTTGGTTTATCTTGGAGGGGTCCCCAACTCCCCAGTAAGCAATGCTCTGGAGAACCTCCTTGTTTGTCTTCTGTTTTCAGAATCTTGTTTGACCTGTTGGGCTTGTATGTGCTGCCAGCGAGCTGGTTTTTAAACTATTTGTAGAGCCATCTGGTCTCACAGTGGCAAGGTGAATCTAAGTGGGAGTCCGGCCTCTGCTTTTATTCTGCCCCCACCCCCCAATAGTTTCCTGGTGATGCAGTGTTCTGGAAACACAGCACTGTCTGGGTGGAGTCCCTTCCACCAGACAGCAGCACCTCGGAGGACTAACAGCCCGGCAGGCTATGTTGGGTTCTATAAACAGGGCTTGTACGTGCTAGTCACAAGCTTAGCTTAGATCATGGCCCTCGGGGACATGAATGGTGTCTTATAAATGGGATGTGAGGCTCCTTCATCTCCTGGCAGCTGAGAGAACCCAGGGAGACAAGGGAAAGTTTTCTAAGACTTTCTAAAGGAGGGGTGTTCAAGGCAAATCCAGCAATTGGCCGTCTGTAGCTCTGTTTCCGAGATGCCTACGAATGCAGTCTGGCGAGTGCATGGATGTAATAAAGCCCCAGTCACAGGGCTGGGTCCTCCTTTTCCTCTACCTGCTGGACTTGAGGAACTTCCCCTGCAGCTGCTGGCCTCGTCAGCACTACCAGCGGCCACAGACAGGAAGTCGGAAGAGCTGGGTTCAAGTTCTGGTTGTGTGACGTTCACCTGCCTGACCTTTGTGTATATGTAGTACCGTTGACTGAACTATTTCTGTGGTTCTGAGACGTTGCTAAATGCTTTGCAGAAGATCCTACTTCACTGTTAGAACAACAGGAAAATAGAGGCTTAGAGTGGAACAGTGGGGCCAGTTCAGGTCTGTCTGAACTCCAAGGCCTGAACCCTTTTTTTAATAATTGAGATAAAATTCATGTAAAACTTGCCTTTTTAAAATCTACAGTTTAGAGGTTTTTATATATTCAGAATGTTGTACAACATTCACAACTATCTACATAATTCCAGAACATTTCCGTCACCCCAAAAGAAGCTTGGGACCTCCCAGCCCCCCCTTTCCACCCCCTGGCAACCACTGATCTACCTTCTGTCTCTATGGGCATGCCTGTTCTGGACATTTCACATAAATGAATCATACAATAGGTCAGGGCCTTGGGCTTAGCTGTTGAGCATATTGCCTCTGGGGAGAATGGTTTGACCTCTATTTTCTTAAAAGCATTTTTATCTCCATCTTGGGTATCTCTATAGGTTAGTTGTGCGGCTTAAATAAGAACATATGTTGAGTGCATTCTGTGAGCAAGTGTGAGGCATTTTATTTTCATAACTTTTGTCTTGGACCGGTGTCTGAATTTGAGGCCACCCTCAGAGCAAGTCTTGCTGGCTTGTTAACTGTTTAAAGGGAGGCATGTTGACTTATTTCAGAAGGACATTGTGAAGAAAACCAATGACGTCTTTAACCTGCATGGTCACTGAGTTACTATCGGAACAACTAGGGAATTAGATACGTTTCAAAGGAGCATCTTTTAGATGGTTCCGTAGGGTTGCTACCGGTTGGAATCATCTTGACAGCAAATGGCTTTGGTTTTTAGGTTTGGTAAGCAGGAAAATTACTACCAGGGCAATGAAAACACAGGATGCAAATAAAGTCTTCATTAAGCATATGGTACATTTAAACTAGGTGAATTACGACAAGTTACGTCGTGATGGTCGGGAGAGAATGAGCTAGTAACACCAAGTTCTGCCTCAGGGGCAGCAAGCTGCCTGTCTTCAGATATGGTCCTCACCTGTAGCTGTTGTGGTAGGGATATTGATTAGAAGCTATTTGGGTTCAGCTGACAGCATTTGGGAATGAAATTTAAGAACAGTATGGTAGGAATAAAACCTCTGGAATTCTTTGTTGTTGTCAGCTGTCAGTGAGTGGGCTCCAGCTCATGGCCGTCTTACGCATGAAAGAATGAACTCTTGTTCGATCCTGCACCATCTTCACGATCATTGGTACGTTTGGGTCCCTTGTTGCAGCTATGGAGTCAATCCCTCTCATTGAGGGTTCCCTTGGTTCTCACTGGTCCTCTACTTCAACAAACACGATGTCCTCCTCCACGGAAGGGTCCCTCCTGATGACGTGTCAAAATATGCAAGTCACAGTCTTGCCATTCTTACTTCTAAAAAACATTCTGGTTGTATTTTTGCAGTCCATGATACATTCAATATCCATGATTTCCTGATATTGCCCAGTTTCTTTAAGTTCATTCTAGAATCCCAGATTGTTAGAACTGGAAAGGTCACTGGAACTAGCCAGACTGACCAACTCATGTTAAAGAGAAGCTAACTGAACGCAGATAGAAGTTAAATGACTTCCCTGAAGTCATCCCACAGTAAATTATTAGCAGAGTCTGGTCTAGGATCCAAATCTTCTAACAAAAGGAAATTGAGTATTGACCTTCACTGTTCATGGCTATGGAATCAACTTTTCCTTGAAAATATTTGGGGTTTTGGTAGTGAGCACTCTCTCCTTTGCCATTTTGTCTGCCATATTTATTCCTGTCTCTCATATACTGCTCCCCTTGCCACAAATAAACAAATAATATGTACTTGTAACTTTGTAACCAGTTGAGTTCTGAATTGCCAATATGTTGGGAGGGAATGGTGTTGGTAGTTAAGAAACACAGTTAAGACATCTTCGGAAACTCTAGTGGAGCTCTTAGTTTGGGATTTAAAAATGATGGTTTTTTTAAATGACTCAACCCCATCTTAACCAAAAATGGTAAGCAGGTGGAGTCAAAAAGGAGGAAGGAAGGAACCCACCACCTTACATTTGTGTAGAGGTTTGAACATTTAAACCTTTTCTCTCTCTTTTTTCTTTGATTCTCTGACCCATTTAGGGCTAGGATTGCCTCATGCACTTGCTTTAAGGGTGTGAATTGAGGCTCAGAGGGTCAAAGACTTGCGTAAGTTACCTTGTGTGCTGGCTGCAAAGCGTGCTGCAGCACCCAAGCCCCCAGACACTAATCCTAGGCACTAAAAGTCACACCAAGAAGCATAAAGGACTTGAACAGGACTTGTGCTGTTTGACTGAGCTGTGAGCCTTTGCAGGAAGGCCCTGAAGCCGTGAGCAGCTTCTCATCAGCCTGAGCCCCTCTGCTCGAAGTGTGAACCGTGGACCAGCATCACTGGGAACTTGGCAGAAATGCAGAGTCTCAGGTCCCACTCCAGAACTGCTGAGCATTTAACAAGGTCCCCAGGTGCTTCCTATGTTTGTTACAATTTGAGAAGCCCTGGCCTAGAGGGTCTGTACCAGTGAAATTCGCGGATAACTAGGGAGCGTGATAAGGTGAACCGTTTATGACCAAACTAGATGTTATCTCTGTACCTAAATAGTTTACGCTTGCCCAGGGGGAGGGGTAAGGTGAAGACACAATACAGGGGATTTGGTTTTCTACCACACTCAGAGCAAGGAAGGGACTCGTTATTTGTGACCAGGTCCTCCTTGTGGGGAGCCCTGGTGGCATACCGGTTAATGGCTTGGCTGCTAACCAAAAGGTCAGCAATTCGAATTTACCAGTTGCTCCTTGGAAACCTTTTGGGGCAGTTCCGCTCTGTCTGATAGGGTCGCTATGAGTTGGAGTCTACTCGATGGCAATGAGTTTTCATCCTCCTTGTAGAAATGAAAGTCCACGGGGGTGATGGTGAGAAGGGGTACCCTCCCAGCAGATGACCTGACCTAGGGACACTTTGGACAGCTACCAGCCTAAATCCACTCTGGACCATGGGGGCAGCCAGCGAGATGGAACTGACAAACCCACATTCCATTCCCTGGACTCCTCAGCCTCCATGCCTCGCTGTTTTCACTCAGTCAGCAAAAAAGGGAGACAGAAAGGAAACACAAGCCGGCTGTGGCAGAGGTCTTGTTAATTAATAAAACCTGACGTGTGTGTGTGTTGCGTCTGTGCTAGGACAGGCCGGGAGCCCTCTCCCAGAGCCCTATACGCTCCCTGTTTGTTGCCTGAGGCATCAAGTCTAAGCATCCGCAAGGAAAGTGGGTCATGCTTTGGACCAGGCTAAACGCTCACCGGGGCCGATGGCCGTCTGTGGTGCTATGTGGAGGGTTTGTGCTCCTCTTGAATAAAAGCTTCCCCTGGCTCCGGGGGACAGTGTGAACATTTCTAAATGTGGCCTTAGCACATGAAAATCTGCCACCTAGGAAGAAAGTTATTATTTACAATGAATGGTGGTATCTGAAAGCAAGTGGGGTTTTGCTGTTTTTTCATGATACACTTGAATTTGTTTTTTTTCCCCCCTTTAAATCAGTAATTGGAGTGTATGGTTAAAAGTCAACTATTTTGGAAGTAGTGGAAATTTAGCAATTCAGCATACTGAAACATGCTGTTTTGGAAGAATTTTCTAAGTTTCTGTCAGTTTACCAGACCACCCTCGATTAGGAAATGGGCTGAATTTTTAATAAATTAGCCAACCAAGAAACCGGATTTACCCTTGAAATAAGAAAGGGGTCATCTTATTTGTACGGCACAGCAACCCAGAAAGATTGCTAGAAGACCTCGGGTTTTCTTTTTAGCTGCAAAAGTGGACTCCGACATACTAATGGTTGTGAAGATGGTGCAGGACCAGGCAGCGTTTCCTTCTGTTACACTTCAAGTGGGAGCCTAGTGGATGGCCACTCACCATAACGGGCTGGACTTTTAGCTGGTAAAAAGCTGCAGATTGCAGCCTGAAGCTAGGCTTGATCATTTAGAGCCATAAGGGGTAAGCTGTGAGAAATCCTTCCCTTTTGGGAGATAGATGTGGGTTAAGTTGATCTAATAATAATAAGAATGGCCCATCAACAGCCATGGCCGCTTTAAGTAGACATGGACCATAATGGACAAGGCAGGTAATTTCCCTCTTTTTAAAATAAGGAGCCCCAGTGGTGCAGTGGTTAAGCACTCAGCTGCTAATCGAAAGGTTGGTGGGTTCAAACCCACCAGCCACTCTGTGAGAGAAAGATGTGGCAGTCTGCTTCCATAAAGATCCCAGCCTTGGAAACCCTATGGGGGCAGTTCTGCTCTGTCCTGTAAGGTCACTATGAGTCGGAATTGACTCAAAGGCAATGAGTTTGGTTTTGGTTTTTGGTCTTTTTAAAATGTGGACCCTAAAGTTTTGTGAGGCGAAGCCAAGAGGAAGACCCCAGAAAGAGGTACTGCCTGGATTTGAATCTGATCTTTCCTCTACACTGTTAGATACGCATTTTTAGAATTAAAAGTGAGAATTCCATTCTTGAGATGATTTATGTCTCTGTTACTCCTCGGGCTAGGATACGTGCACGTGGCCTGGGTGCGTGGGGGAGGAAAGTGGTTGGCAAAGAAAGCCACGGGGTAAAAATGGCATATCTTCCTGGAGCACGAAGAATACAGTATCTTCATAGAAAAGGAGACAGGAAGTAGAATGAAAAAATGTTAGTGTGTAAAAGGCAAAATTTCCATGCTTTTTAAAGTGAAAACCCTAAGCCTTGAAAGCAGTCCCTTCCAGCCCCTTAGACGTCTGTCATCACCCCACACTGGGCTTCTCCGCCCTAGGGTTGTTTGGGTGGAAAAGTTGGAGAAGCACTCACGTAAGTGCAAGCCTGGCCTTCTGGGCCTTTTCCCCTCTCCCACTGTATGTGGCGAAAAGGAATTGCTTAGCTATGTAAACCAGCGAGGGAGAGCTGGCACGCTGCTGTTCGCACAGCTGCTCCTGGGCTCCGTTATCTTCCATGGCCCAGAAGCTTCTGTGAACGGGCTTGGGAAGGGTTTCTCGAGGGTGGAGGAGGGTTAGAACTTACTGAGAGACAGGTTGTCTTCCAAGCCCATGTGGACACTGATGGTCAATCTTTTTAAAAAATGTACTATTTATTTAAAAAAATTTTAATAGCTGTTGAATTCCCATGGTTCAAAGTTCGGAAGTTGTAAGAGGATTTCCTTTTCTTCACTTTCTGTTTGTAGCCCCCAGTTCCCTTCCCGCAGCTGGTTAGTGTTGCAGTTTCTTGTATATCCAAGTAAAAGCACACTTATCTCTCTTACCTTATGCTGTGCATACTATCCTGTGCCTTGGTTTTCCCTCACTTTCTCGTCCTTGTCCCGTCCCCCACAACAGCATAAGATGCCATTGAGCTGATGTAATTTATTTAACCAGTGCCCGATTAATCAGTATTTAGTTGTTTACAATCTTTTGCTATTACAATGCTGCAGTTAATGCTCATATCCATGTGCCATTTTGCACACACGTGGGATAAAGAGCTAAAAGAAGTTGCTGGGTCAAAGGGGATGTGCCTTATGACTTCATGTTGTCGTTGTGTGCCGTGGGGTCGACTTCTGACTCATTGTGACCTTGTAGGACAGAGTAGAGCTGCCCCATAGGGTTATCTGGGCTGTACTCTTTATGGGAATGGAGTCTCTGATGGGTTGAAACCACTGGCCTTTCGGCTGCCAGCACTGAACCAGCAGCATGTCACCAGTGCTCCCTTATGGTTTCATGGATACTACCAGATCGCCCTCCAGGAGCTCATACTAACTTACACCCCTACCAGCATGTATAAGAGTATACCATTCACACGCTGGTTATCAGAACCTTTGACCCTGGCTGTATGATAGGTTACAAAAAGAGGGGTCAGTGCAATTTTAAGGGATGGCCCAATCTTGAAGGACAATAGAAAATAGCACGTCTGCTGCTTTTGTCTTTATGGTGATGACCTAGTGTGGGGTTGCCAGCCTTCTTGGGTGGTGAAGGAATTGGAGTGTTTGGAGTGTTGGAACGCGAGTTTGTTAACTACTGTAACTCTATGTGAGTAATAGTTAAAATACTAAAAAACAAATTCATATAATCCTTATAAAAATCGACATTAGATGGGTGGTATGATGTAGCTGAATGAATCATTAAAAACCGTGTGCTCTCTGGCTATTTATACTGGGACATCCTCTATAATCTTTTTTTTTTTTTTTAATTTTTTTGTTATTGTTGAGAATATACACAAAAGAACGTACACCAATTCGACAATTTCTACACGTACAATTAGGTGACATTGATCTATTCTTCAGGTTGGCAACGGTTCTCACTCCATCCTCTATAATCATGTTGTTACATACAGGGCTTGAGATCAAAATCACAGAAACGTATCTACTGACCTCTTCAGTGAGGTCAGCTGCGTTTATCCCTGGGACCTCTTGTCTGAGGAGATTTTCACCAGGACTTGGTGTGGGTCTCCCGCCTCGGTCACACTCATGACATGCAGACATAAGCACTTGGAGAAGGTGATGCATAGATTGAAGAATTTCAGCAAAAAGACAGTTCTTCTGGGAGGTCTTCTAGGCCAGTTTTCTTTTCTTAGCTGGGAAGTCATGGGCAGGGACGGACTTGCATGGAGCACTTGCCTTGATAAAAGGTATATGATTTTTAGTTTTTTAGATCTCAGATTGAGGCAGAAGAATTAGGTATGGTTTTAAGAAAGGGAAGGAACCCTGGTGGTGCAGTAGTTAAAGCACTTGGCTGCTAATCCAAAAGTCAGCCGTTGAACCCAGCAGCCTGTCTGCGGGAGAGAGATGTGGCAGTCTGCTTCTGTAAAGATTACAGCCTTGGAAACCCCCTGTCCTATGGGGCGGTTCTACCCTGTCCTATGGGTCACTGTGAGTCGGAATCTACTCGGCGGCAATGTGTTTGGTTTGGTTTTCAAGAAACGGAGATTTGTCATACAGGCGCTATATAAAATGATGAACTGGATGTGGGGTGGGGGCAAGGACAGGGAAGGGGTTCTGGAAAGGTTTGTCAACAGAGGTGTAAGTTAAATTTGTTTGTAAACATTGTGTGATAGAGTTAGAAAAAAAACACATCACTTTGCAAATAGTCCTAACCTGACTAATATCACAGCACATACAGGCTTCCCTAGGGGTGTACTCAGCCTGTGAAGTGTCTTAATTATGACACTTTATTGTAGTTGTTGAACTTGGAGACTTTTTGTTTTATCTAGATGTGTTTGGGTCAGCAGAGGGGCAGGTTTGGGGCAGGTTTCACTAGGACTGGGGCAGGTTGGGAACAGGTTTTGCTAGGATTGGGGCAGGTCTCAGACAGCCACCAGCTAAGAGATACGCTTACCTGGGCAGTCCTCCCAACACCTATCCTCAGGACTCGGGACGTGCTCTACTGAGGCCTAAACATCCAAATGCCAGCCAAGTTCCCTTACCTCACGTGTTGGAGGCCCAAATCCAAGTTAAACCAGATCTAGTTCTCAGTACCCCAGCTGCCATTCATCCCTTTCCTTGCTCTTCCTGGGAATTCTGGGTGAACAACAACAAAAAAAAAAAACACTGACCACACATGTAGGTGTGCTTTGCTTCCTAGAGTTTGGAAATAAATAGTGGTGGTAGCTGCCCCCCCAAAAAATCCATTTTAGTAAATCTGCTGTAGGCGGGTATCTCGAATCTCCTCTTCCGCTTACTCACACCTCCCGTGAAAATCTAGACCACTTGGTTAAACACATCATCTCTCCCACCACCCCTACATCTGCCTCTGAGTTTACTTTGTCTTTTTTAAAAGATGAGCTTTGTTGAGATATGATGCATGTAATACACAACTCATCCATCTGAAGTGTACAATTCAATGGTTTTTAGTATGTTCACAGACCTGTTCACCCATCACCACAGTCAATTTGAGATATTTTCATTATCCCAAAAAGAAACCTCGTACCTATTAGCAGGCACTCCCTGCCCCTTCTCTCTGTCCCCACACTAGCCCTAGGAAACCACTAATCTACATTCTATCTCCATGGATTTGCCTGTTCTGGACTGTTGTGTATAAATGGAATTACATAATATTTGTCCTTTCACGTCTGGCTTCTTTCACCCAGCATAATGTTTTCAAGGTTCATCCATGAGTAGCTGTATCGGTACTTCATTCCTTTTTATGGCTGAATAATATTTCATTGTATGAATATACCACGTTTTGTTTATCCGTTCATCAGTTGATAGACATTTGGGTTATTTCTACTTCTTGGCTATTACGAATAATGCTGTTATGAACATTCATGTTTAAGTTTTTGTGTGGACACATATTTTCATTTCTCTTTTGTTATATACCTAAGGGTGAAACGGCTGGTTAATATGTTGGCTCTATGTTTAACATTTTGAGGAACTGCCAGACTGTCTTCCAAAGTGCCTTCATCATTTTACATTTCCACCAGCAATGTATGAAGATTTTAATTTCCCTATATCCTTGCAAACGCTTGTTATTATCTGTCTTTTTTGTTCTAGCCATCCTAGTGGGTGTGAAGTAGGTATCTCCTTGTAGTTTTAATTTACATTTCCCCAATAACTAGACATGCTGAACATTTTTCATGTGTTTATTGGCCATTTGTGTATCTTCTTTGGAGAAAATGTCTATTCAGATCCTTTTCCCACCTTTTAATTGGTTTATTTGTCTTTTTATTACCGAGTTGTAAGAATCCTTTATGTATTCTGGATACAAGTTCCTTATCAGATACACGGTTTACAAATATTTTCTCCCATTCTGTGGGCTATCTTTTCACTCTTTGATGGTATCATTTGCAACACAAGTTGTTTGTTTGTTTGTTTTTGATGAAAATCCAATTTATGAATTTTTTTCTTTTATTACTTTTGCTTTTAGTGTTTATCTTAGTTATCTAGAGCTGCTATAACAGAAATACCACAAGTGGATGGCTTTAAAAAAAAGAAATTTATTCTCTCACAGTCTAGTAGGCTAGAAGTCCAAATTCAGGGCACCAGCTCCAGGGGAAGGCTCTGGAGGAAGGTCCTTGTCATCAGTCTTCCCCTGGTCCAGGAGCTTCTCAGCGCAGGAACCTCGGGCCCAAAGGATGCGTTCTGCTCCTCGCATTGTTTTCTTAGTGGTATGAGGTCCCCCGTCTCTCTGCTTGCTTCTCTTTTTTATATATCTTGAAAGAGATTGACTTAAGACAAAGCTTAATCTTGTAGATTGAGTCCTGCCTCATTAATATAATTGCTTCTAATCCTGCCTCATTAACATCATAGAGGTAGGATTTGCACCACATAGGAAAATCGCATCAGATGATAAAATGGTAGACAGTCACACAATCCTGGGAATCATGGCCCAGCAAAGTTGACACATATTTTAGGGGGACACAGTTCAGTCCATGACAGTGTTATATCTAAGAAGTCTTTACTTAACCCAAAGCCATGAAAATTTGCTTCTGTGTTTTCTGTTTCTATGTTCTTATGTTTTAGTGTTACATTTAGGTCTGTAATCTATTTCGAGTTAATTTTTGTATATGGTGTGAGGTAGGATTCCAACTTCATTCTTTTGCATGTGGACAATCCAGTTATCCCAGCACCATTTGTTGCAGACTGTTCTTTCTCTCGTTGAATTGTTTTGGTACTCTTGTTACAAGTCAATTGACCATAACTGTAAGGATTTCTGGACTCCCAGTACTATCCCATTGATCTGTATGTCTGTCCTTAAGCCAGTACCACACTGTATTGAAAACTGTAGTTTATAGTCTCTTGTCTTTTAGTCAGTTTATTGTAGCAATCTCCCAAGTTAGGGCAGGGATGGGCAATCTAAACTTTTTCTTTTCTGGTCTGGCTAGTTATTGGATTCTCAAGCTTACAACCACACTTTATTTCTCTTCTGTTCGTCTTTGTGATGCACTCTCTCACTGGTGCCAGTAGAAGATGATATCCAAGTAGTCCTGAGAAATTCCAGATGCCTGGCCCCTTGGTTTCCTCCAGCCATGCCAGCTAAACTCATGCCAACTCAGTTGCTTTGCTCTGATGGGCTTTCTCAGACATATAGAACTTAACATGTGGGTTCAGAAAGGTGCTCTGGTTTTTAAAATTCTCTATTTGTCAAGTTCAAAATAATACAGCTTAGTCTGTTGTTAGAAGATTTAAAGATCTTTTCCCAAACTATGTGAGCAATTCCAGCAGATAGCCCACCTGAGGGGACCACGACATAGTGGCCCATGCCACGTCTTGCCTTCCCTGGGCCTTCTCTTCCTTCTAGGCACCTGCGGCATTGTGTCACGCGCGTTGGCTTTGCTGTGAGTTCTGTTGCCCGCGTAGGTGACCCAGACTGGTATTTCTGTTGTTGTCATTAGCTACCGTTGAGTTCACCCCCAGCTCATGGCGACCCCGTGCACAGCGGAAGGAAATGCTGCCCAGTCCTGCACCATGCCAATGACCGGTGGTGGATGAGACTGTTGTAATCCATAGGCTTCTCGTTGGCTGGTTTTCTGAAGTAGGTTGCTAGGCCTTTCTTCCTAGTCCATCTTAGCCTAGAAGCTTCGCTGAAACTACTCAGCATCATAGCAACGGGCAAACCTCCACTGACAGACGGGTGGTGGCCGTGCATGAAGTGTATTGACTGGGAATCGAATCCTTGTCTCCTGCATGGAAGACGAGAATTCTACCATTGAACCACGGCGGCCTCAAGCTAGTGTCCTTGTAGTAGTGGTGAAGTGGACAACAGGCAAGAGATCTGCCCGGAGAGCTGGGACTTTGCGGAGAGCCACTTACTGTCACTTCAAGTTGCTCAGCCCAAGAGTAAACAGCCCTGTCATATCTGGTATTAACAATAGCCACCCTGTACTTGCTGCTTTTATTTCTCTGGTGGACTGTGTGCAGCGCAAGCTCATTTTCGGATGATAGTAACTAGAGCCTGCACCATGAACTCTATTATAATTTAAGCAGATCTTAACGTCTGTTTTGTATTGGGCGTTTAAAAAATCTGTAAGCAGAAACCGCGGCTCATCGAGAGCTCATTAAAGGCTGCGTGTGATAAGAGGGTAGGGAAGATCTGAACACATCTGAAGGCGGTGCTTAAGAGCTCAGTTCTGGGGCCAGGCTGCCTGATGGCACGCCTCCTCCGCCATCTTGGACAGGCTACTTCCTCTTCCTAAGCCTCAGTTTTCTTATCTTTAAAATGGCGATAAGAATAGTATCTGCCTCCTAGAGTTGTTACAAGGTTGAAATTGCACGTAAAGAACTTAGCACAAGGGTTGGCAAACGTTTTCAGTAAAGGACCAGATAGTAAATATTTTAGGCTTTGCGGCCGTACGGTCTTTGCTGTAACTGCTTGACTCTGCCATCGTGTGAAAGCAGCGTTGACAACATGTAAACAAACGGGCATGGCCCGCTTCAGTAGCACTTCATTTTCAGACACGGGTGGCAGGTTGCGTTCGTCCGGCGGGCTGCGTTTGTCCAGCGAGTTGTATTTGGCCTGCAGGCTGTGTTTTGCAGACCCCTGGCTCCGCACAATGCCTGACATGTGGTGGGATTTTAATACACGTTGGCCATCCTTGTGCTTGGGGACTGCCCCTTGACACGGATGCCCATATTTTTCTGATCCATGTTTTTAACAGAATGTTGAGGTCCTCGCCAGCCGGAGCAACACCTCAGAACAAAACCAGGCAGAGGCTGAAGAGCGGGTGAAGGCTCTGAAGGAGGAGAACGAGAGGCTGCGGGGAAGAGTCGGAGACCTGGAGCGGCACGTCGTCCAGCTTCAGAGGCAGATCCATGACCTGGAAGGCGAGGAAGCCAAAGCAAGGGAAACACTCAGGAAGCACGAGGTAAGGCTCGCCGGCCCCTAGCCCGGAATGGCAGCCGCTGATCTCTCTTTCCTGTGTGAGTGGTTGGAGGAGTGGGAAGGGATTTATTCTTATAATTTAGTAAGAAAGATATAATGCAATTGTGAATGCATCTTCTGTGCAAGCTGCTGCTTTGTTTGTCAGGGAGTGGTGTGAACGAGAGATATGGTTCTGAAGAGGCCTGGGAACAGGGCTGATAAGGTCAGGGCGGAAAATACAGGACGAGGCCCAGAAACCCCCACTCACCCAGGCCTCAGGCTTCTGGAACACGCAACCTCTGATGCTTAGCGGAGAGCTCCTAGCACCCGAAAAGACGACCTAACACACCAGGCCTGTTGTCACCCAAGACTGTTTGTTCTTTTTTAACACACAGTCGATGGTCTTTGAAGTCACGTGGTTTTTAACAGACCAGTGATCTGGTTTAGTAGACCCCCAGAAGTGAGAGGCACACACAGGTGGCAGTGAGAAACAGTAGCTGACAATGGAAGCAGAGACAAAAGAAAGGTAAAGGGTAATGGATTCCAGCAGACTACATCCAAATGTGGTCATCTGTCGGCATCACCTGGAGTCCTTTTACAAAACTTTATCTGCCTGAGCCTATTCAGTACCTGCTGGTTCGGAATCTCCGGGGGTGAGACTAGATGTTTATATTTTCAAGAAGCATCTCGATTCTGTGGATGCTAACACCTGGCTAAGAACTGGAACCACAGACAGACACAGGCACCCAGCGGCGTGGCTGGCGTGTGCTGTCGTGGGCCAGTGAGTGGAATGTTGTGAGCGCAGCCTGTGCTGTGTCTGGGGGTGTCTCTGTATTCCTTTTACTCAGGCTCAGCACACATTTAAGTACCCACTGACCCACTGTTTCACTGTAGGACGAAAAGCGGCAGCTGGAGGAGGCCCTTGTGCATGCCAGAAAGGAGGAAAAGGAGGCCCTGACAGCTCGGAGGAGCCTGGAGGGTGAGCTGGAAGGTGCTCAGGTAAACGGCTCCCCACTAAAGGAAGCGCAGACAAGCAACATCGCAGGAACTTGTAAAGGAGCGGTCTCCTGCTCCTGCTAGCTCCTTTCCGCCTGCAGTAACCTTCCAGGTACGCCCTGACAGCTCGGAGGAGCCTGGAGGGTGAGCTGGAAGATGCTCAGGTAAACGGCTCCCCGCTAAAGGAAGCCCAGACAAGCAACATCGCAGGAACTTGTAAAGGAGCGGTCTCCTGCTCCTGCTAGCTCCTTTCCGCCTGCAGTAACCTTCCAGGTACGCCCTGACAGCTCAGAGGAGCCTGGAGGGTGAGCTGGAAGATGCTCAGGTAAACGGCTCCCCGCTAAAGGAAGCCCAGACAAGCAACATCACAGGAACTTAGAGCCATCCCCTTCTCCTGCTAGCTCCTTTCTGCCTACAATAACCTTCCAGCTACGGTCTAGACCAGTGGGTCTCAGTTGGGGGTGATTTTGTCTCCCTCCCCCTGCCCCTGGGACATTTGGAAACATGATTGCTAACCGGTAGGTGTGAAGTTCATTCCACCCAGAGGCATCTCAGAAGAAAGGCCTACTTTCCAGAAAGCAGCCTTTGAAAACCCCATGGAGCACAGTTCTACTCTGACATGCACGGGGGCCCCATGAGTTGGAATCAACTTGACGGTTCTGGTTTAGGGGACATTTATAATGTCTGGGGACATTTTTATTCTCATGACTTGGTTAGGGGTTCAGCTGGCATCTAGCGGGTGAGAGGCCAGGAGGGCTGCTGCACAGACTACAATGCCCAGGACAGCCCACCCGGTAAGGAATTGTGCAACCCAAAATGTCAGTAGTGCCAGGTTGAGAAACCCTGCTCCAGACGCTGAAGAGCTTGACAGCCTTCCCAGGATAGAATTTGAGTTCTGTGAGGAGGCCAGTGGAGTGGGTCCCCGAGGCAGTGTGGAGTCAGCTTTCTGGCAGACGCTAGTTTCCCTTCTCCTCTGGGCAAAGGCATTGCCAGAGCAAGCGAGCCCTTCAAGATGGCTGTTACAAGGAGAAGGAGGAAGTAGATGCCTTGAGAGGAGATAGCTATCTCTATTCAAAATCAGCTTGTTCTTAGAAAATTAGATTTTCACATTTGAAGGTTAGAGAGATTGTTTGAAGTGCACTCTTTTTTTAAAAAAAAGAAGCCCCCACTGAAGTTCTAAGTTGACTTTGCACAGTGCCCGGGCACGGCACGGTCCAGGCCTGCCCTTCTGTCTGCCCTCTCACTCCCTAGCTTCCCTCGGGCCAGTTTCTGTGGGGATAGAGCTATTGGTTTTGAGGGCTGTCTAAGGGGGAAGTTGTTAAAAGCTTTCCATTAGAGACCCCCTTGTGTGGGTGGATGGGGGAGGGAGAGAGAGTTTAAG
Organism: Dugong dugon; assembly: GCA_030035585.1. Taxonomy (NCBI): domain Eukaryota; kingdom Metazoa; phylum Chordata; class Mammalia; order Sirenia; family Dugongidae; genus Dugong; species Dugong dugon. The sequence continues at coordinate 3,202,360 of CM057482.1, forward strand.
GCACATTAAAGGTGCTTAAGAGCTGAGAAGCAGCCAGAATTCAGATTCTCAGAGGCCTAGTTGCGGTTCTTGTTTCAATATGCAGCTGCGTCTCCTCAGGGTGTGGAGGAGAGGAAGCCCACTCTTGCTCTAGGATTCACTCAGGTCAGCCTCACCTGGGGTTGCTCCTTCTCCCAGCCACACTCCTTCTCCCTGGGTTCTGGTAGAGAACTTGTTTGTGAATTTTATTGTTATAAAAATATATAGAACAAAAATTTTGCCATCTTAATCATTTTTTAAAATGTTATTGTGAGGAAATGTGTATGACAAAGCATTTGCCACTTCATCTGTTTTGAAGCCTACAATTCAGTGACATTAATTACTTTCACCGAGTTGTGCTCCCATCACCACTGTCTATTCCTCAGTTTTCCATCACCCCAAACAGAAGCTCAGAACCCTTTAAGCAGTAGGTTCCCATTTCTCCCTCCCCCAGGCCCTGGTAACCACTGATAACCTTGACAACCTGTTTCTGCACCGCTGAACCCTGTTTTTTCCTATGTTTCTTGCCCGACTGCTGCAACTTTGGATTTCTTTTTCTTTTTTTTCTTTAATTCTAGATTTCTGTTACAAACTCTTGATTGGTTGATTTTGTGTGGATGGTTTGTTACAAACTCCTGATTGGTTGATTTTGTGTGGACGGTTTGTTACAAAGTCCCGATTGGTTAATTTTGTGTGGACGGTTTGTTACAAAGTCCTGATTGATTGATTTTGTGTGGATGTTTTGTTACAGGCTTGTGATGGCTACTGGTACCGAATCCAGCTGCCAAAGTGCAGGGTTTAAATGTGTGAGCTCTTTAGGGGCAGAAAAAGAGAAGCATTTATACCATACAGAGACACAATTCTGCATCTTCATGTCACGTATGCTTCCAGCAGAACATCTTTGTCATTTTTTGGTCAAACAAGAAAGTTTCCCACATATGGAAGCAGTTCACCAGCTGTGAATCTTCACTAATATTTAATTCAGCGTATAGAACAGACAGATGATGGCCTCAAGGCCTAAAATCTTACTGTAATCCCCACCCACCCCCAACCCCTCGGATTTCTGTCCTTGCCTTGGAAGTTACCCCTGACATGTTGTTTTTGTTGAGGCCTGTTTTCCCAGCTGTGTAGAGACGGTGAGAATGCTTCATGCTGCTTGCAGCCATGCTAACCACTGGCAGTAGGATCTGCCAAGGATTTGAAATGGGTCCTGACAGCCTCGCCATCTTTCTCTGAATTCTCTGGTCTCAAAAGTTGTTGCCGTTGCTAGCTGCTGTCCAGTTGGCTGTCGAGTCAGTGACCCCGTGAACAATGGAACGGAATGTTGCCCGGTCCTGTGCCCTCCTAATGCCATGAAAAGCCCATGGTCGCTGTAAACTAAACACACTGTTTTCTCTGCTGTTTGGGAACCAGATAATCAGATCCTTTAGTTCAATAACTCTGCGTGCCTCTCTTCCCCAGGCTGGCTTTTAAAAGGGAGCTTAATCCTTGGATGAAGAAGAAAGCGTATGTGGAATTTTGGTTTTTCCATGCGATCGTTTTACAGTTCACAGCCTTTGTGCCTTCAGCAGTCCGTTGCATCTTCGTAGTAGCTGCAGACCACAGTGAATTTTTGTCTAATTGTGACTTGGTCGAAAAGTGGTGGAGGGCCCATAAAGAAGCCAGTCTTGGTCTGCTTGGCCCCTAGCACTTGGTTTAGGACTGGCTGCTTCCTAGGACGCCTTGTGATGCATCCACGGCAGTGGTATCTGATTCCCTTTAGAGGTTGCTTCTGCAGATGGGAAGGTAAAGAAACCTTTTCTGGAGAAGCCTCGATTCTTCCATTCAGGGATCGATACTGTTATATATTCTGATTCCCATCACCTTCCACCATGCTGGGTTTTTGTAAATTGAGACGGCAGAGGACAAGAGTTGTCGTCCATTTATTGTGTGGCCAGGGCTGTGAGAAGACCAGCTTCTTCCTGATCAAGCCGCCTGTTCCTTTGAGCCCATAGGATCATCTGCACATGATTATTGTTCATACGGTCTAATCTGGGTCTTACTCGGCCACACAGTAAAAGACTCTGCATCCACTGACAGATAAGGGTCCCCAAACTCAGGGGCACCATACATTGTGTCTTGAATTCTCTGAGGTGGTAGATTTCCTCTAACAGTTTTGTCGTGTTATCAATCCATGAACTTGTATTGCTGGTCTTGGAAATACAGTCACTGTAGCTGCAGAGCTTCTCACGCTAATATTGCCCACATGAGGGGCTAAAAGAAATGACAAAGTTGCCAAGTTTGTCTCTTCCCATTTGAATTTGGGGCATGTTTTCGCAGCAATGACTTCCTGAAACATTTTTCTTGAATACTCGAAGAGGTAGAACATTGTTCTAAAACAATGTTTCTCAAACTTTAGGGTACATTAGAATTATCTGGGTAACTTTTAACTGTTAAGACTATGAGTCCATGGGAAGGGGCTACGTTTGCATTTTAAGGAAGGGCTATTTAAATAAGGGCCACCCACACCCCCTTAGTGGTTCTGACGTAAGAAGTTTTCAGACCACTTTTGGGGATAGGTATTAATTTTCAACCACTGAATTTTTTTGTCATATGCCCAGTAGTGAACCTGGGCTTGCAACATGCCCAGATAGAAAATCTACCCCTTGCTTTGATAGATCCTACTACCTTGAAATAGAAGCAAGCATACAAGAAATATTTTAAAAATTAATTTAATGAAACTATTCTTTGAGGCAGGTATGTGTGTGTGTTTTGCGGGGATGGGGTGTTGGCCAGAGCAGTGAGTCTGTGGGGTCCCCAGCACACAGGAGAGCCAGGCGGAAGCCCAGCCTGAGCAAAGCGTGAAGCAGAAATTCACAAACCATATGGCGGTTGAATGGAGCCGACACTGACTTGTCTGCTGACCTGGAACCCTGGGATTGGGATCCGAGAGGAGAAAGAGGCTGGTGGATGCCCAGGGCTGGGGTTGAGTTGGATCCTGCAGATTCTATAGTAATTTGTTGTTTTTTAAGAATTTACATGTTTGAGTTATATGTTCCTGGGAGTTTTCTCCCATACGACAGATCCATGGTAACAAGTCCTTTTCCTTACCCCGTGTGTTCCCTTTCCCCCAAAACCAAAAGACCAAAACCCATTGCCGTTGGGTCAGTTCCAACTCCTAGTGACCATATAGGCCAGGGTAGGATCGCCCCATATGATTTCCAAGGCTGTAATCTTTACGGAAGCAGACTGCCACATCTTTCTCCCTTGGAGTGATTGGTATATTCAAACTGCCAACCTTTTGGTTAGCAGCTGAGTGCTTAACCACTGTGCCACCAGCACTCCTCTTTCCCTCAACACCACTAAATAAACCACCAACAGAAATCCCAGGGGTTGGCCCTGTCTGTGGAGTGTGGCCAGCCGTGGCTGTGGTGGGACAGCCTCTGCTAACTGGACCTCTGGTTACCTTCCTTTTGCCACCTTCTTTCCCCTAACCACTTTTGTTGACCTTGGTTCCCTGTGACAACTGACTTCAGCAGCCTGGCAGTGTTGGTTGGTTCTCAAAGCACAGCCAGGCCTTCAGAGCAGAGGCCGGAAGACCTCCACTGGAGGTTTCCTGACCCTAGGTCCCATGGATGGTGGAGCAGAGCTGTTTCTGTGCAAACAAGGGTTGTCTCGGGTCACTGGGGGATGTTTTCAAGACGCCTGAGTTACTACAGGTGGCAGCAGTTTGTAAAGGGTTAAGCGCTGTATGAATATGAGTCATTGTTTTTATGCAGCCTCTTCGGGGAGAAAGGATCAGGTAGACTCTGTGCAGTAACTGTACTAACCCACATTCAGCCCTCAATCCCCTGATAACGTTTTTTTAGATGATCCAGTCTGTGGGTTACACTCCCCTGCTCTGAGCTGCATCCCTTCTTGATATCCTCATACCAATGGCCCTAACACTTAGCTGTTTTTAAGAAGCCGCCTTCCTAACCTATTTTAAGATTTTGTTTTGGAATTGCATACCGTTTACACGAGAGACTTCTGTCTGTGTAGCTTTGGGAGATGAGATATTCAAGGGAGATCAGGGACGATATCTCACCCGAGATGGTTAAGTTGTGGGGTGAGTACTAGTGTCTCTGGTGCTGATTCACCAAGTCACCATCCATGTGCACTGTTTCCGACTAGTGTTTCTTCCAGTTAATACCATCTTCTGTTCATCAAGCTCATCCACATTTGGAGCTTCCCATGTTCCTTTGCCTCTGCAGCTGAGTCCAGCCCACTGGGTTCTGTTGATTACAGCTCCCTCCCCACAAGTGGACTCTCGGCCTGTGGGACATTATTCTCCTCCCTTATAGATTCATCTTTGGCCATTTTAAGAACCATTTGCCCAGCAGGGTAAATTCTAGAATGTGAGTGCAGTGCTGCATATCATAGGGGATAGATCGCCAGGTAGCGCTAAACCTGTTCCTGTTGCGTGGACTCTGGTGACCCCGTGTGTGTCAGAGTAGAACTGTGCTCTATAGGGTTTTCAGTGGCTGATTTTTTGGAAGTAGATGGCCAGTCTTTTCCAAGGCATCTATGGATAGACTTGAACCGTCAACCTTTTGGTTAGCAGTCAAGCACGTTAATCATTTGCACTACCCAGGGACCCTTACCTTAGTTTTTGAGCACGAACATTCAGATTTTCAGCCACTCTCCTGAACTGCCACCACCAGCAGCCTTGGCCCTTGTCTGTATTTCTGCAGTCAGCCTTTGTCTTCCCCTTCATTTCGGTGTATGTTTCAGTTAAGCCAACTTTCCATTCCCATCCTTGAATTTCAGAGCCAACAGTGTCCTTGTGTCTCTGGGATGGCTCGATTTTGATCCTTTCCCCTGTCACTGATGTAGCAGTTCCGGTTGCTTTGTGGTGTGGTGTGACATTCCCTCCGCCACCTGTCCCGTGGCTGACCTGGTAGATAGGTGAAAGCACTCTCCTTTCCCTGCCACCTGCAGAGAAATCTGAGTCGGGCCACTCAGGAGCAGAAGCAGTTGTCTGAGAAGCTAAAAGATGAGACTGAGCAGAAGGAGCAGTTAAGGAGGCTGAAGAACGAAATGGAGAACGAGCGGTGGCACCTCGACAAGACTATCGAGAAACTCCAGAAGGAGGTGAGGGAGGACAACGAGGGAGAGGGCAGGCTATAACCGTTTGTTGGGACCTAGCCCCCTCTGAGGGTCTGATGAAAGCTTAGAAGTGTGCAGTTGTGTCAATGCGATACTAGGTACGTGTGTCAGGGATTTGCAGATCACCTGAAACAGCTCTCAGGACTTGTTGGGAATCCCAGGTACAGAGAGCTTGGCCAGAAGTAGATGCTAATACCCTCTGGATTCTGGGCCCAGCTCCTTTAAAAAATCAGTTGAAGCCATATGGCCTGTAAGTGCAGACTTAATACATGTTTCTCAAATCAGAATCTAAGTATTGGTTGCTTGGTTAGAAGTCAGCACCTGTCTTTCTTGCCCAGGAATGTAAAGGACAGTCTCAAAGCTCAGTAGTTGCTGCCCCTCTGCTCGTGTCTACCCTCAAATACCTAGAAGGGGAAAGGCACGAGGTCGATGGGCTCCTTGCCTCCTAGAACCTGACAATGGTGGCTGCCATTTTTAGACACCTGTGCTGTGTGCCAGTCATTTTACTAGCTATGCTGCATCTAACTAGAATTCTGTCTATATCTCTGGATTGTTTTAATTCTGACAACAACCCTACAAGGTAGATGTTATGATTTCAGTCTTTCCAATGAGGATGTCACTGAGGTGCAGAGAGATTAAGTACATGCCCCAGTCACATGGCTGGTAGGCAGAAAAGCAAGGATGCAAACCCAGGACTGCATGCTCGTTCACCCCCGATGCTGCTCCCAAGTCAGACATGACCGCACGTAGGCAGCCCCCGCCCAGAGGCCTTGTAAAGTCTTATGAAAGGCCATAGAAGATGGGGAGAGGAGGAGATGTATTCTGTGTTTAAGTGGACCCCAAACCTAGCTCCCTACCCCAGATGGAGCGTTACGGTGGGCTCACGCCTGTACCACTTCTTCCAGATGGCTGACATTGTCGAGGCATCCCGCACATCAACGCTGCAGCTCCAGAACCAGCTGGATGAGTACAAGGAGAAAAATCGGAGGGAGCTTGCAGAAGTGCAGAGGCAGCTGAAGGAGAAAACCCTAGAGGCAGAGAAGTCCCGTCTGACAGCCATGAAAGTTCAGGATGAGGTAATGCCTGGCCGGATAAGTGCCTGTGTCTACTGCTTATTCCAAGAATCCTTTGAGATTGCTTTGAAACTCTTCTTTGAGAGACTTGGGGGCAGCTTCCAAGATAGCTTTTGTGCTTAATTCTTCCCTCTTTGCACTTGGGATGGTTCTGTGGGGAAGAAGGTGTTCTAAGCCCCAGAGGACCAGTGAACACAGAGGTGAAGTTGACACAACATTAAATTGACCATTTTCTTGATTAGTGCAGAATTTCCTGCTTAAAATGTTTAGCTACCGTTTATAGAGCACCAGCTGTGTACCTAGCTGTGTCTAAAAGATTTATAGGCATTAATGCTTTAATTTAATTTTAGAACAGGAATTGTAGTAACCAACTGTTTTTTGCCATTCGTTTTTGATAAGAGAGACTTTTATTGGCTTGGGGAGTGGTGGCCAAGAATTTCATAACAATAATGGAGACAGAAATAACTCATCAAGAATTTATGAGCACAAACCAAAGACACACTGGAAAGATTAGTCCAGAGAACTAAGGGACCACAACTACCACAGCCTCCACCAGACTGAGTCCAATACAACTAGATGGTGCCCGGCTACCACCACTGACGGCTCTGACCGGGATCACAGTACAGGGTCCTGGACGGAGCTGGAGAAAAATGTAGAAAAAATTCTAACAAAAAAAAGACCTGACTTACTGGCCTGACAGAGACTGGAGAAACCCCAAGAGTATGGCCCCCAGGCGTTCTTTTAGCTCAGTAATGAAGTCATTCCTGAGGTTCACCATCCAGCCAAAGATTAGACAGCGCCATAAAACAAAATGAGACTAATGGGGCACAACAGTCCAGGGGCAAGGACTAGAAGGCAGGAGGGGACAGGAAAGCTGGTAATAGGGAACCCAAGGTCTAGAAGGGAGAGCGTAGACATGTCATGGGGTTGTTAACAAATGTCATAAAACAATATGTGTACTAACTGTTTAATGAGAAGCTGGTTTGTTCTGTAAATCTTCATCTAAAGTACAATTAAAAAAAAAAAAAGAATTTACAAGTACTAAAATTACGTAAGCGTATTCTTGGTTTTATATTTAAGAATAATAGAGCAAAGTAACCCAAATGTTTAAAAACAAACTCAGTTGCCATCGAGTCACCTCAGACTCTTGGTGAACCCATGTGTGTCTGAGTAGAACTGCGCTCCATAAGGTTTTCAATGGCTGATTTTTTGGAGTAGATCACCAGGCCTTTCTTCCAAGATGCCTATGGGTGGACTCGAACCTCTAAGCTTTTGGTTAGTATCTGGGCATGTAAACTGTTTGCACCACCCAGGGACAACCCAAATGTTGGAACCATTAAATCCTGACCCCCTGAGGAACTGAGAAAAATGAAGGGAACTTTTTGATGGTTTTAATGAAAAACTGAAGGCTCTAAAATGCAGATATTGTGTACATTGATTTCCAGCTGTGCCTCTTACTAGCCAGGTGACCTTGAGCATGTTACTCCAGTTTTGTGAGCATCCATTTCCACTTCTTTAAAAATATACAAATCGTGAATGATTTAACAAATGAGATAACATGTGAGACTAGCAGGGGGTCTGCACATCTTGGGCACTTAATGTTAGCTTCCCGTCGTCACTTCTAAGACGTTTATCTCTATATAAATATTTTCATGCAAACAGCACCAAGACCACTGAGATTCCACAGGAAAACAACTTTTTCTTTACCGAACAAACTTTTTATGTCTTTGATGATCAAAGAGAAGTCACCCATGAGTCTGTGCTAGAACTGTCTGAAAGAACAATGGATATTTATTGCAGACTTTTGGAACGCTTCTGAAAGGACCTTGATAGCAGATCCCCGCTGACCGGAGGTCACAGATCACAGGGTACAGGATTCAAAGTAGCAGCTGGAATTAGCACACTCATATCACGGTTATCCGTAGCATTAAAAAAAAAAAAAAATCGTTTTTATTTCTATAGCAAAGGTATGGAGGAATTCATATATTTGCCAGAACACCAGTAAGCACTGGGTCTTCTGTTTTGATTTAAAAAAAAATTACAGTGTCACAGTGAACCCTGTAAAGTACTTCCCATTGCCTTTCATATAACGCTATTATCGTAGAATTTCCCGGTTGGAAGGAACCGTAGAGAACGTCCAGTTAGATAAGTAAACTGAGGCTCCGAGAGGTTAGTTAAGGCCCAATGGAGTGCGCTGTTGCTTGTCAAAGAGCAGTAATTCAGAGAAGGATCCTCTGCAACGTGAGCAAAGTTGGCTGTTCCTCAGTTTTCTCAGTGGTATAACCTGAGAGAGACCCTTCTCCTTTGAACAGCGGAAATGGACACGTCATCACTGAAGGGAAGCTAGTCAGATACCACCCTTGATCAAGCTGCTCAGGTCATGGGGTTGTTTACAGCAGCAGTGAATTAACAAGCCAAGGTCACTCTGGATCCTTGAAAAATTTAAACTCAACTCTGTTCACCACCCATGTTTTGGTGGAGCTGAGTCAAAGATCTTAGTGGAAAAAAAAAACAACTATAAGGGGTCCATCCTAAGTCCTCTGAGTAGTATTTTGATTTGAAAGAAATAGACATTTTAAAGTTTTCCTGCTGGTCTTCCTAAACTGATCTAACCTATTGGGTCTCCAAAGTAAAACTATCTCTGAGGCCTCCTCAACTTTTCTGTGAAAATCACTCCATAAGGGGGATGTCTAAAGGGAAACTCACATATACTCCCTGAAGGGAGTAATCCCCGCTATTCCTAAAACCGCACTTTCATCCGTTACCTTTGACCATCTCCGGGAGGGTGTAGGAAGACGGCCTTGGGCGTCACTCTTCGAGTTCTCACAGATGTTCGGGGAATACCCACCGTGTGCCTGAGGCGGCTGGGCTCCTTGGCAGAATCCAGAGAAGTGGACCAAGCTCTTTTGTCTGAGGCACTTTCTTCAAAGCTGTTAGTTCAGTGCCACCTTGTGGATGAAAACAACATTTTCGATTGTGACAGCGGTAACATCAGTTTCTTCTACAGAGCAGTGGTTTTCACCTAATGTACATACTTAGATTATTTGTTTTTGTGCCTACGGGTTGCTTTCGGGGTCATTAATTTAATTTTTCTTTTCCCTAAATATTGAACCTCTCTGTAGGTGATGCTCGTACAGGGGGGCAATAAATTACACTCTGGGAAGCCCTTATCTGGTTCATTGGCTTTCAAGAGTTTAACCATCGACCATAGTAAGAAACACATACTGTGCTGTGACTCAGGAATACGTAAATCCATACAAATATGTACAAAAGTTTCACAAAGCAATATTGGCTTATATTCTTGTTTTTTTTTTTTTTCTGTTCTATTTAATTAAAACAATTCTGGTCAACAGCTATTAAACAGAATTTACAACCCAGTAGGTTGTGACTTGCAGTTGGAAAACATTGATCTAGTCTAACCCCTTCTTTCTACAGAAGAGGAAACTGAGGCCCAGCAGGAGGTGGGACTTGCTCAGGGTCTTCTGATCTCCAGTATGGGCAGGGGGCCGGCCACTTGATCTTTTCTTCAGGGTCAGCCTGTGCCCTGTCTGTTGGGATCTTACCTCAGAAAACCACTCCAACTCCTCATTCTAGATGTGTCTGATGGAGGAAGAGTTACGGGACTACCAGAGGTCTCAGGATGAAGCTCTTACGAAAAGGCAGCTTCTGGAGCAGACGCTGAAGGACCTGGAGTATGAGCTGGAGGCCAAGAGTCACCTCAAAGATGACCGCAGCAGACTCGTCAAACAGATGGAGGTTTGTGGGCCCAATAAGCGAGAACAGGGGGGTCTTCGGAGAACGAGTCAGGGACGTGAGCGGGCAGCCTCTCTGCTTGTACCTCTGCCTTTGGGAAGTCTTCAGTTTTTATTCTCTTGAACAACCAGGTGTTAGTATTATCATTTCTTGATTTGGGGAAGAAACCGGTAGATCACAGACTCATTGGACATCAGAGCCAGAAGGAGTGGTGGAAATAATTTAGTCCCATGTCTTCATTTGCTTGAGGAGGAAGCAGAACTGAGTCCCAGAGAGGTTTGGTGACTTTACGTGAGGGCACATGGATAACTCATGTTCTGTTTGTTGCTTTGGGGGTGCTTCCAGCGACAAAGGGAACAAATCTGCAGTATATCTGTTGTTGTCAATGCTGACTGCCGTCAAGTCAGCCCTTTCTCGTGGCGACCCATGCACAGCGGAACGAAACCCTGCCCGGTCCTGCATCGTCCCCATCACTGACTGTGCATTGGACCATTGTGATCCCTAGGGTTTTCATTGGCTGATTTTCAGAAGCAGATTGCCAGGCCTTTCTTCCTAGTCTGTCTTAGTCTGGAAGCTCCGCTGAAACCTGTTCAGCATCCTAGCAACACATAAGCCTCCACTGACAGATGGGTGGTGGCTGTGCGTGAGGTGCACTGGCCGGGAGCCAAATGGGTGTCCACATGGAAGGTGGGCGTCCTCCCACTGAACCACACCGCCCCACTGCAGAGCTAGAGGTGGCAAAGCTATGCCTTGGGCCCGAACTGCCTGACTCCCGAGACAGTCAGTGCTCACCTGCCATGCCATGTACGCCAGTCTGTCTTCCTGTCTCTGGCCCCTTTTCTCCTCAGAGATTACCTCTCTTTGCCAAAGCTAGTGGCAAACTATGGCTCAGTTTAGTTTGTATGCGCAGTACAATCCTCAGTGCAGTCACTGGGCGGGAGTGATCTGTTGACAAGATGGAAACACAACACAGTAGAAAAATGTTTATAAAGTAATGGAATCTAAGTATCAACAGTCCGCTGATATGGCAGGAAGACCCTTAGAATCAGTCCACCTGAGCTTTCAAAAAAGAATAATCCTCAAGAAGTAAACCATCACAACACCAGAAACACCTGAGTACACACACACACACACACACACACACACACACACTCATACCCCACAGACGCACACGCATACACACCACACACACGCATATACACACACACACACTCATACACGCCCCACAGGCACACACACATACACACACACACATACACACGCTCACACTCCCCCACATGCATACACACCCCACACACACGCGCACACTCCCACACACGCATACACACCACAAACACACACATGCACATACACACACCTACATACACACACACAGAATTTTGAGAGAGAGACCTAAAAAATAAATCTTACACCTACCAGAGAAGTGAAAATTGTCAAGGTTTTGATAAAAGTTGGTGCTCAAGGCCGAGGAGAGATGGCTTGAATGTGAAGTCGATGAATTCCTGATTCAGCTTTGCAAATAAATAGCAATAACTTTTTTAAACCTCCAGGGCACTTAGTTGCAGTTTATATCTAGGGAGTGATGTTTCAACCATTAAAGATTTTATTAGATGGACCCCTTTTAGAGGCTCGAATAACCTGGTTACAGTTTTCTTATGCCTTTGTAGGATTGCTACACATTTTGCAATCTCGTCTGATCTCTTTGGGGGCGGTAATATCAGGGCACGCCAAGGTCAACCCAGTTAAGTAGAAATCGATTATTCTAGGGCCCAGACACCCTGGTAAAAGCAGGCTACAGCCTCTTCAGGCAGTGGAGTTAAGAACCCCTGGTGTAGACCCCTGTCCTGATCACACCTGAACACTCGTGCTGTGTTCTGTATGGTACGGAACGGGCCCTGGGAGGAGGTGCTGCTAGCTCAAGATTGGGTTGCCAGGCTATCACCTTCCAGAACACTCTGAATGAAAAGAGCATTTCCTTTTGCTGACTTAAGATCTAATCACAGTGGCATGGCTAAGCGTCATTTGCCCCTGTACAGTATTTTAGGTATTTCTCCATTAATGACAAAAATGAGTAGATCTCCAGGCCGCACCCCTGTGAAGCACACTTGAGAGGTGTTTCTTCCCCTAAGCGGAGCTGGCAGGACTGCTGTGCTGCGTCTGTGTCTTGCCTGTTCCTTCATTAGCACGTAACAGACTAATTTCTGATGGGCACTCTCTGTAAGCTCAAAAACTCAGGTGGCTGTTGTATGTAAATGTGACATTTGTGGAGCCTTGGTGACGTTTGACTGTGGTGAAGCCAGCCTTGGAGGGATCAGGACCACTGAACAAACAGGAGGCTTGGTGCAGGACCAGCCCTATTCTCACTTGATCTTTGGGATGCTTGGCTCCTGGGAGGGAGCTTTCCAGCTTTCTGTAGTTTTCTAGCTCTGGTGGGGAAGACTGTTCACAGACACTTAGTCATTCACATGAGCTCTGTGAGTTTTATTTTTGGTGCTTACAGAGACACCCTTAGCTTGTCAGTCATGTTTGGCCATCGTAGGGACGATATTCAAATACAAGTACTACAGAATCACGTTTAAAAACGCACAATGCAGGTTGCTTTCTAGAGCTTGTGGCTCTGAGTTCACCCAGACCCGGGACAAGTAGCCTGGTGACTGCAGAGGAGTAGCATGCACCAACCCCACAACCTAGCAGTTCTGGGTGGGGTTGTTCGTGGCAGAACCTCTTTCTTCATGCACAAAGCTGCTTTGAAATGTGTACTCCGTCACACTCAATGATGTTAAGTTAGGAGCCAGCAAGGAAGATGCAAATTATAATTTCTCCAACGATGATTGCCTTAGCTATGGTAAAGGGGCCCTGGTGGCACAATGGTCAAACGCTCGTCTGCTAACCGAAGGTTGGTGGTTCAAACCCATCAGCCACTCCACGGGAGAAAAGACCTGGCGATCTCCTTCTGTAAAGATTACCACCTAAGGAAACCCTTTGGGGCAGTTCCAGTCTGTCCTGTGGGGTTGCTATGAGTCGGAATTGACTCCTGGCATATAACAGCATTGGTATATTAACACAGTGCAGGTTTGGGGCTGTGCAGTGTGGGGTGGACGGGGTTCCCCAGAGGAAAGAGGCAGGTGCAAATGACTGTTAGAGACTTCATGGCCGCGAGATTCTTGGATACCCTGAGCCGGAGGGAGGTGAGATGTTTTCCGGAGCATGGAGCGTTTAGAGAAGTGTGCCTTGGACGATGTCTCAGCCTCCACGTTGTCTTGTAACAGGTAGCTGGCTTAGGTAATCTGTTTACAGTTGTAGATTCATAGTGGGGAAAAAGACTTGAAGGAAATATGCAAAAATATCTTCAGTGTTTATGTTAGCATTTGGGGTAATATTTTTTCACCTATTATGTATTTTCTAAATTTTCTGTAATATGTACTATTATATTTTACAGTATCTAAAAAGCGGTAAAGTATATAGTTTTTAAAATACCTGCCTTGGGTAGTATAAGAAATAGACACATCCTCTTCCCAGGCCCTAATAACACGAAGCTCCTTTTGCTCTTGGAGTTTTCTTTGCACAGGTCAGTCCTTCCTCTTAATCTGGGTCATGCAAGTTTCACAGGCTGTGTTTGTGACTTCTTTCTTAGGACAAGGTATCTCAACTGGAAGTGGAATTGGAAGAAGAAAGAAACAACTCGGATTTGTTGTTGGAGAGGATCTCTCGGAGCCGGGAACAGGTATCGTACTATAGTTGAACGATGAATGGATTGTCCTGAATGAAAAAGGAAGTGTGAAGGGATAAGTGAGGATTCAGCCAGAGGAGGAAGACAGTTCATGCCCCACGGAAAATGTTGGACAATGAGTAGTCTTCACCTTAATGAGCCTCTGGGAGGAGGGAGGTGTGGCAAATAACAAAAAGCATAAAGTGGAAGTTTCCAGAGCGGTCATGGGTAACAAACTATTAACCCTGATAAGCAAAATGCTTTCAGGGCTGAGGCTGTAAGTGTTGTTGATTCAACAAGCAATTGTGTAAATTTTGGTAGCCAGAACTATGTTACATGCAACAGAAAGTAAATCATATTATGCTGTCTTTTCCTTTAAGAACTTACAAGCTGACTAGCCGTACATACACCTATGAAAGAGTCACAATACAGTAACAGTACCTTCCAAGTCAATGCGTTTTGTGGTTTGAAAGGACTTCCACTTAACGTTTGATCCTTACAACGACACTGTGAGATAGTCAGGGACGTTGTCCTCACACTGTAGATGATGGTACTAATTTTCTAGACTACACTCAGTATCATCCCAAACTTTTAGATTTTGTTTCCGTTTTTTAATTAAGAAAGGGTTCTGAGCAGTTAAATGTTCTGCCCCAAATGCTTGACAGATAAAATATGGAAACATTCAGAGACAAGAATTCAGAACACTGAGGGGAGTTCTGAAGAGACTGGGTTTGCATTCACTAATCCCAGCCCTTTACTGATGTGGGACCTGTGGATCGTGTGGAAACTTCTGGCAGTGTGAACCTTCAGGGGCCACTTCCTCAGTTGTATGTGTAATGTCTGCAGATGGCACTGGAGGAGACATCTACAGAGACATTGAGAAAGGGCTTCCCTCCTTTCCCATAGTAATCACTCATTCCTGGACTAGACCAGTTGTCTGGATGATGGTCATGTTGACCTTAAATGATTGAAGTATGACCATCGTTGGGCACTTCTTATTTAAAGAATGGAAACAAAACTTAAAAATCTTGGGATGATAATGAGTGTAGTTTAGGAAATCATCTGTATCAAGGATTAAAATGAAAACCTGAAATAAAAGTAATTTGGGCAGCAGCTTCCCAATCCAAAGGGACACCTTTGTCTGGTCTTCTGCTTATACACACCTACCTTTCCACCATCTCAGGGGTCCACGAACTGGGGGTTCCAGTTGGTACGGTTAACACCGTTGTGCACTGGCAGCAGCTGGTGAATGTTAAAGATGAATCACTGGCCTTCTTTTCCATCAGCCATAGTTTCCCCTTGGACAGGTTCTTTTCAGAAAAGTAAGATAGTTATGCTGCTTTGCTCCTGAGAATGAAGGAAACTCAACCCTCAACTCCATCCTTCATTGCTTGCATGTTCCAGAGCTGTGCTGATGGCTTTCCTCTGGAGAGGCTGCAGCCTGTGCATCCTGAGCTGCAGAAGTTTAGAGAAGGACCTTCGTGAAAGCCAAAAGCCCAGATAGAGATCCTAACCTTTACAGCTGGGCCCTACTAGATTCTTATGAGGTCTGCCTTTTCTGACTTGACTCACGGGTATAAAAGCTGTTTTGTTAGGACTGCCTGCCAGTTTCACTGAGTAGCCAAATCGCCATGGACATTTCAGGATCTGCTAAGCATTCGTGATGACAGAAGAGGTAACTGTGACTTAGTTGTGCTGATGCTTCCTGTGAATCATGCAAGGAGGGAGGGTGGGGAAGTAAGCCATCCTGTCAGTAACGGGGTAGTAACAACAGCCTTCCAGTCCATGTTTCAGACCAAAACCAAAAACACAGGAGAAGGTGGTTGTCTTCTTGGCTCTGCTGTGGCCAAGCGCTAAGGGAACTGGGATAGCTGGTCCCAGAATTGCTCCGGGCTCCTTCTCTTTCCTCTCACCTGAGCACTTGGATCATGGGGAGTAGAACTGTTCTCTGTGATGTGGTCAAGGTCGAAAATACTTCCACTGAGCTAAGCCCTTGAAGTAAGCCCGGGGGAAATTAAGGGAACCGACTTACTCTCCTGGAAAGAAAGAGCCCTGGACTGCCAGTTCTGGTGCTGGTTCCCACACCAGCTCCTCGCAGCTCCAGGAAAAGTCCAGCCTCTCTGGGCCCGGTCTCTAAAATCTATAAAAGTGACAGTATTGGCCAGGGAGATTTCTACATTCTAACAATGAAATGCTGTGAGAAGATTTTATAAAACCAGAAGCGTCTGATTCATCCCTTCATTTTCCCCATCCTCTCCCTGTGTCTGAGTTATACACTTAAAAAAGATGAGCTTCACTGATGTTGATAGCCTCGTTCCACCTGTTAGCTCTATTTTGCTATTCTGTTCTTTTTTCTCACTGTATTTTCTGAGGTAGGGAGGGTAGAGCCTAGTGTTTGTTATAAGTGGAAGAATTGAGCATCTCGTTCAAATTGACAGGGGAATTGGTAAAAAACAGTAGCAAAAACAAAAGAAAACTAGAAAGCCCTGAGATTAAATGACGTCTCCTGAGTGAGTCTCCAGGACCTCTCTTCTGGCATTTGCTGCCTGCCTTAGTCATTTAGGGCTGCTATAACAGAAATACCACCAGCGGGTGGCTTTAACAAAGAGAAATTTATTCTCTCACAGTCTAGGAGGCTAGAAGTCCAGATTCAGGGTGTCAGCTCCAGGGCAAGGCCTTCTGTTTCTGTCGGCTCTAGGGGAAGGTCCTTGTCATCAGTCTTCCCCTGGTCTAGGAGCTTCTCAGCACAAGGACCCGGGGTCCAAAGGACGTGCTCTGCTCCCGGCTCTGCTTTCTTGGTGGCATGAGGTCCCCCTGTCTCTCTGCTTCCTTCTCTCTTTCTTATCTCAAAAGAGATTGACTTAAGACACAACCTAATCCTGTAGACTGGGTCCTGCCTGATTAACATAATTGCTTCTAATCCTGCCTCATTACCATCATAAAGGTGGATTTAGAATACACAGGATAATCACATCAGATCACAAAATGGTGGACAGTCACACAGTACTGGGAATCATGGCCTAGCCAAGTTGACACACATTTTTGGAGGACAGAATTCAATCCACGACACTGCCTCCTGATCTGTGAGGGAGGGTAGAAAAATGGGTTGACCAGATACCTGCCTCACAGAAAGGCATTTGATTTCTCATTCACAGGTGACATTAATATGAGATTTATTTCCTGCCTTTAAAATGAAGGCTGCCCCCTGCTCCAAGGGGAGGTCCCTGGGTATAGACAGATGGGCCTGCTTCTGAAGCTGTTTCAGTCCAGCTGGGTTAACCTCTAGGGTCGTATGCTTGCTGCTTTCCTGCCAGAATCAGAGCAGGAAATGGGAAACCTCCAAACTTCCCTCATCAAATGCTAACCTTGTGATACCCCCTTAGGAAGGGACTTCTCAAGAACAGGAAGTAGTGCCCATCTGTTACCTTTAACACGGACGCCCATGGCCAGCTGTGACTAGGCACTATGAAGAGAAAGGGTGGGAAGTGGCATTTTTTAAATTTTGCTCTTTTTTAAATTAAAGAAAGGAGAGATTTATACCTCTGTACTTAAACTCTGGGTTCTCACTGATCCTCTTCTGAATCTCTGCTTCCCCTAAACATCTCCTGGTCTTTTTTCTAGTCTTAGGGAGAGGACTTCACTGAAAAAGTCAGGAAAATGACCCAAACCAAACTGGTTTTCGAGCAATGTTAGCAAACGACAGATCCTTCTGGCAGACTCGGTTCATCTCCCCAGACTCTCACCTAATGGAGAGACGTGAGGCCCGGAGCCACCTGGTCGTCTGGCCAGAGTCACGTGGCCGGTTAGTTGCAGACCTGGCCTTCGGTCTCAACACCCAAGACAGTGTTTCACGCGCAAATGCTTGGAAAACATGAGGAATGCCTACGATGTGCAGAGCAAAACGTGAGAGCTGAGTCATGCCCCCAAATGGATGGAGAACTAATAATAAAAAGCAGGACATACTCATACTAAACGCCAGGTGAAAGAGTCAGGCAGCAGATGAGGGAAAGACCATCATAGCAAGGGTGATATGGAAGAGTTCTTAGAGAAGGGCGGACCTGGAGCCGTCTTTGAAGACAGAGTGCGAGTTAGACAAACTAAGAGGAGTGGGAATGGAATTCTAAATAGAATGAATGGCGTGAGCAGGGATTGGGAGGTATGGATATATGCAGCATTTTGAGGAGTAATGGAGGACTACTGTGGTTGACCAGGTTTCTGTTCGCACAAGGGAATATGGGAGATAAGTCTGGAGAGCTGGGTTCAGGATTTTGAGTCGATGCTATCCTGAAGGCTGTGGGGAGCTGTGGAAGGCTGTTGAGCAAGTGGATTGTGCACCATGACAGATGAATGTGGCGAGAGGGTGTAGTAAGAACTGGAAGGGTATAAGGACTGGAGGACAGGAGAAGCAATTGTTGAGATCGAATATTCCATCTTTCCATGCCCCAGGTTCTTTCTCTTTCTCGTGCTTACGTTTGACACTAATAAATGCCAGCCATATTGTGTGTAAGCTCTCAGCCTTTCTGACCTTTCTTTTCCATATGTGCTCAGGATATCATTATTCAGGCTGATAGATTCAGGGAACCCTAATTGAGAGAAAAGTTTTGCAAACCTTTTGGATGCTTGGATTTTGTTTTTAGATGTGGCTAATACAAGGAAGAAGGGCTGGATCTGGATTTGAAAAAATGGTGTCTTCTTTAATAAACCAGAGTTGAGCAGTATTTTTTATCTCACCCAAGTATGATTTCACCTTATACAGAAAGGTTTGACTTACAAATTGAAGGAAAAGTCCATAATAGTGGATATTTGACTGCCTTTTGGTCTATTTAAATCCAGAGAAATCCTTTTTGCATCCCTTTCTCCAAAAGTCCTATTTCCATTGTGACAATTACCATCCTTACTGAAGACTCTCTGAGTGCCGGGCGCTGTGCCACCAGCTGGGGTGCATCTTCTCTTTTTCACCTGGAACCTCTGATGTGGATCCTCATTTTACAGGGACAGTCACGTGACTGCCTGGCTCTCACCGCTTGTAAGAGGTGGAACCATGATTTGACCCCGAAGCCACCGCCTCGCACCCATCGCCATCATCCTTGCATTAGACTACGGAAGGGTCTTAAAGACCCCCAAGATGCACTTGGACCTCTAATCCCCAAGTTGAAAATAATGCCATGGTGCCTCTTAATATGCATGAGGATTTAAGGCCAGTTGACTCTCTCCTGACTCTCCCCAAGTGCAGGAGGCTAATAATGAAAGAAGGGCCAGCTTGATGAGTTGTGAGTGTGTCCAGCAGGCTGGTATTCGGGCCCCTGGGCGTTGCCCTGTTGCTGGTGGCTGAGTGCAGGCAGTTAACAGTAGAGCTGGGCTTAAGAGGAGAGGCATTCTCTTGGCCACGGAGGCCAAGATGGCCCAGCCCAGTGGAACGATGATGCATACAGCCCCGGCAGCCGGCAGGCAGGAGGAAAAATACCAACTCGAGAGCTTTGGGTGGCTTCGCAGTCTTTCCAGGGGCTGAACAAGGCTGCCATGTTGCCTTGGCAACTGCAGGACAAATCCCTGTGGATAAAGTTGCTGGCTCCTGCAGTCCCTTTCTGGGAGCTTCTCCCCAGTGGCTGGCTCACTCCTACTGCTCAGTCAGCACCCGGGTGCAGCCCATCAGTGAGACTGAGTCCCCTTTGCAGTCAGCGAGGGAAGGTCAAGTGAGCTTTCTGCTGTCTTTACCTTCTTTTTGAGCTTCTTTTTTTTTTTTTTCACATTAAAATGATCCTAGTTTCAGAACTGCCTCTTATTTTGTCAGCTCCTCAAAAAATCTAGCGTGTACAGTTGGTTAACACTAATTTTCCTTTCTCGTGATTGAGAATCCTTTTTAGTGCCAGCCAGCAGTGTAAGCTCACCCATCCCTTTACAAACCAATGGGAAATACAGTGACGGGATTAAATGTTGTTAGCAATCATAAGTATCTCTGCCTTTTCATTAACCCAGTGGCAGCTGCTGCTGATCCTGAGTGCCAGCACCAGGCCACAGGTGCTTCTGACATAAAGCCCACTGGAATCTGATACTGTTATTTCCCATCAAAATGCTCAGGGTTTAGCATTCTGTAAACCCAGCTGTGATGGACTGTTGCCTTCAGCTTCTGTTCTGTTTGTGAGGTGACTGGGAAGTTTTTCTTTGGCTATTTAATATAGTTGGAGGGTAAACCTCATGTAAAGTGCTGAGCTTATGTGAAGAAATGTTTTCCCAGCCTGAGGTTTACTTCCCTAGTCCACTGAAGAAGGCTGGTCACGTCATGCCGGAGGATTTTTTTTTCCTTTTTGCTGCTGTGGACTCTGGGTAAGAAGACTCCGAGCAGGGGTATTCCCAAGTCATTGGGCCCAGTCCTGGGGACCAGTGCATTGAGGAGCACAGCTGATATCAGCTACACGGAGAACATTCCTGGGTTTACAGTGAAGCCGTCCTTTAAAAAAATTTTAACTAGTATTTTTAATTTTATTGTGGTGAAAATATACACAGCAAAACATACTCCAGTTCTCCGTGTACAGTTTGGTGACATTGATTACATCCTTCAAGTTGGGTAACCATTCTCACTTTTTCTGGATCATTGCAACACAATTAATATAAACTCATTGCCTCCTAAGCAAAAAATCCGCCTCTCCCCTTCCACCCTGGCAAACCCCTGTTAATTTTTGGTTTGTGTATATTTGATGCATTTGAATTATGGTGTTGGCGAAGAATACTGAATATACCGTGGACTGCCAGAAGAACAGATGAATCTGTCTTGGAAGAAGTACAGCCACAGTGCTCCTTAGAAGCAAGAATGGTGAGGCTTTGGACATGTTATCAGGAGGGACCGGTCCCTGGAGAAGGACATCAAGCTTAGCAAAATAGAGGGTCAGCAAAAAGGAGGAAGGACCCTCAAGGAGATGGATTGACACAGTGACTACAACAGTGGGCTCAAACACAGCAACAATTGTGAGGATGGCGCAGGACTGGGTAGCGTGTTTCATTTTGTTGTACATGGGGTCACTGAGTCGGAACCGACTCGATGGCATCTAACAACAACAACATATTTGCTCATTTCATATATGTGAGGTCATACAGTATTTGTCCTTTGGTGACTGACTTCTTTTGCTCAGCATAACATTGTCAAGGTTCATCCATGTTGTGGCATGCATCAGGACTTCCTACCTCTTTATGGCTGTGTAATATTCCCTTGTATGTGTGTGCCATGTTTTGTTTATCCATTCATCTGTTGATGGACATTTCGGTCGTTTCTACCTTTTGGCGCTTGGGAAAGTGCTGCAGTGAATATTGTCGTATAGGTTTCTGTTTGCAATTCTGCCTTGGGATTGTGGGGTCATATGGTAGTTCTGTGTTCAGCTTTTTGAGGAACCACCAAACTTTTCCATAGTGGCTGTACCATTTATATTGCCACCAGCAGTGGATGAGGGTTCCCGTCAGCCATCCTTCTGGGAAGTGTGTTGGTGGGTGGGCCACAGAGTGCTCCCTGTCTAAGGCTCTGCTTGGTAGATTTATTTTAGAGCTTAGTGTTAGTCAAAGATCACCTTTTGGTTTTTTTAAAGAACTAAGACTTTCGGCATTTGTTATCTAATGAGAAGTAAGAAGTCCGTCTGGTTTGCCTCTTGCCTTGGTTTCTGAAAGGCTCAAGGAAAGTTTGCTGCCTGGTCACAGGGATAGTTAAGCCTTATGATTACAGAGTGACTCCTTCCTGTTCGGCTCTCTGATTTATTTTGCATTTCTGTTTTAATAGCCATTTTTTTGAAAGGATGTGTTGTGGAACAAATAATCACTGTTTCTCTTTCTCGAGTCACCCTTTGCCTGGGGCTCTCGGGGAGCTCTGGAAGCAGTTGGGACACTCGGGGATGCGGCCCTCCTGAGTGCCCGTCTGCACAGGGGGACGGTCCCTGGCGGGTCCTGACTTTCCAGCCGGTGGCACCAAGGGAGCAGAGTTGGGTTGGTGGCTGCTGCCTGAAGTTGCAGATTTGTGCTGAACTTGGGCCCAGTGCCGTGCCACTGTTTGGCAATCCTTGGATCCATCCACGGTGCTTGCACCGCCTCACTCCATGTAGACGTGTCTTTCTTTTGGGCTCCTAAGTCCCTGCCAGAACATCGTCCTCTTGATAGGACTTTTCCTTCATTGAGAGAGTTGGGTCCTCCAGGTTTGGCAGAGAGACAGTGGGGAGGGGGAAAGGAGAGATGGTTTTCAGTCAGAAGAATCCCAGAGCTGCTTCCACCTCTGACTTGAGGCATGTTTCCTCTCACCTGGAAGAATCGGAGTGATAACTTCCGCCTCAGAGAGTTAGTAGGCTCAGAAATGGACGCTCACAGTTGCTCGGTGCCTGGCATAAGGGGGCCCCTCTTTCTCTGTGTTCCCTTCTCCTTCCCCAGCCCAGAGCACAGCTACATGAGCCACCCACCTGACCCACTGAAGGCAGATGCTGAACATCCGCAGCAAGACCCCTGCTGCTCCGCTGGCCTTTCATTTGTCCTTTGGTGTTTTTTTAGCCTCACACCTCACAGCTGCTGAACTTCTAAATGTCTTTCTCTTGGAGCCTCCAGTTCTCCCTTATCCCCTCACTTATGGGAAAGTTATCTCCCATCTCGCCCTCCCTCCCTTCCTTCTCTACTCTCTCCCTCTGAGCTGTGGGAGCCTGCCTACCCCCAAGCCCTTGGGTATTTTCTCTCCCAGGCTCACGCTGACCCCAGTGCCTCTGCCTGCGTCCTGCCACTCCGCTCTGCTGAAGGGCCGGTCTCCTGGTATACTGCTTATTGCCCATCATCTCTAACTTTTCCCTCCTCTGTGACTTCTTATCCTTGGCCTGTTAATAGGTGCAGGTGGTGTAGTGTTTCAGTGCTACGGCTGCTAACCGAAAGGTCGGCAGTTCGAATCTACCAGCTGCTCTTTGGAAACTCTGTGGGCAGTTCTGCTCTGTCCTGCAGGATCACTATGAGTCGGAATCAACTTGACGGCAGTGGGTTTGGTTTTTTGGTTCTTTCACCTCTCCAGCTGTCTGGTGATGGCCTCCGTCTTTCTGGATGGCCTTCCATTTGATGGTGCGTTTCCTGCCTTGCCCTGTTCTCCTTAGGTCTCAGTTCAGTGTTCCCTTTCCCTGGAGGCCTAAGTGACCCTCCCTTCTGGGCTATAACTATTCCCATGGGCCCTGCCCCAGCACCCCATCCTTCCTCACCATAGCGACACTGACCACATGCATGCACAGTTGTTCCCTTGCCCCTACTGGGCTGTAATGAGGGCAGGGTCTGTGGCAGAGTTGATAATACAGGTGGATGAACAAACCCACCCCATCCTGCCAAGGCCACCTATCCTCCAGCACAGACACACTTACTCTCACCGGGATAAAGTGGGTCATTTTGGGGGACACTCCTACAGGTCTGGAGAGATAGGGTAAGGGCCTCTGGCTTCCTCAGAAGGAGCCCCACACAGTACCCCAAAAGGTAGAAGAGGCACCTGGGTATGCTTTCACTGTTTCATAGGCTAGCTCCAAGGGCCCTTAGAGGCCATCTCATTGCTTACTTTAGAAACGAGGGGACTGCACCCCCGAAGTGAGATGGCCAAGGTCAAGTGCAAGGTCACAGCAGAGCCAGGAAGAGCACGCAGGCCACTCCGCTTGTCTGGTTAATCGCTTCCCGTCTCAGTGAACATTTAACCACATCCCACGTCAAGTCCCGACCTCTGCCCTAGGGGTGTGAACAGAACCATTTCCCGCAGGAGGCACGTCCGCTGGTCCCGTGGCTCGGCGTGCTGGCGACCTCCACGTGTGGGATGTCCTCTGTGAGCTGGGTAACCGCGGATGGAGTGGGCTGTGAACCCGCATTCATTACCTGTGGACTCTGTGTTCATACAGCAGTTACAGAAATTGTTGCGGTGCCCTCTCTGTGACATGTGATTCCAGAGGGCTTTGGGGCCAAACCCGGTGATGGGAGCGGTGGCCGCAGGCGGCGTTTTATGTGCTCTACCTCCTGAACCTGCACCTTGCTGGCATGTTTTCCTGCAAAACACAAGGATACCCTACGGAGACTGGCGCCCAGGTCTTGGTTTTGACCTTGTAGGTATATTTGAACCCTACATCTGTTGGGAGCCTTTTCTTTTAGCTGGCCCAGAGAGACAGGGGCAGGTGGAGCAGTGGGCAGTGAAATGGGCTTAGCCTGAGTCTCGCCAGTTACTTGTTATAATTGCTGGGGCCTCGGTTTCCTCTGCTGTAGAATTCTGAACCTCTGATTTAGAAGCCAGCCAGTCAGAATTGCAGAGCAGGAGCATTTTCTTTGACCACACAGGCAGCCCCTGCCGAAGAGCAGAGTCCCAGTTTCCCACTGTGGTGCCCTGGCCCTTCCCGTTCCTGCAGTATCTTTATCACCCCCTGCTGCCCGCTTTGGACCAGCCATGCCATACTGTTCATTCCAGCACATACCGTGGTCGATGACCTGGACACTGGGAGATGGAGAACAAATCTAAGCCTGCACAATGTGGTGTTCTTATTCCTGAGACCCCTGTTTATGCTCTCTAGGGAATGGGAGGGAGTGTGGGAGCTTACCTTTTAGTAACTAGGCTGCTGGTACAGGTGGTCAGAAGTCAAGTTGAGGGTTGAGACTGGCAAATGCTCTCCAGGCCATGACAAATTGGAGCCCTGGTGGTGCAGTGGTTAAGAGCACAGCTGTTAACCAAAAGTTCGGCAATTTAAATCCACCAGCTGCTCCTTGGAAACCCTGTGGGGCAGTTCTGCTCTGTCCTATAGGGTCGCTATGAGTCGGAATCAACTCAATGGCAATGAGATTTTTTTTTTTTTTTTAATGTGGCTTAAAACAACAGAAACATTGTCTCACGGTTCTGGAGGCCAGACTCTGTATTCAGGGTATCATCAGGGCCATGCTGTCTCCAGAGGCTCTTGAGAAAGACCCTTCTGGCCTCTCCCAGCTTCTGATGGCCCTGGGTGTTGCGGGCGTGTGGTGGCATCGCTCCTGTCTGTGCCTCTGTCTTCACATGGCGTCTTCCCTGTGTGTCTGTGTCTCTGGGTCACTTCTTCTCTTTTTGTAAGGACAGCAGCCATATTGGATTAGGGACCACCACACTCCAGTATCACCTCATGGTAACTAGTAGCATCTTCAAAGACCCCATTTCCAAACAAGGTCACATTCATAGGTACTGGGGTTAGGACTTCAACATATCTTTTTGGGGGACACAATTTGATGCATAACACCCAGGTTTCCAGGGACTTTGTGTTGAGCCTCTTATTCGTGTTGGACCCTGGAGTTTGTGTCTACCTCATCCTTAAGAAGGAAAAAGCCAAACCAGACCCATTGCCATTGAGTTGATTCTGACTCAGAGCAACCCTATAGGACAGAGTAGGACTTCCCCATAGGGTTTCCAAGGAGCGGCTGGTGGATTCGAACTGCCGACACTTTGGTTAGCAGCTGAGCTCTTAACCATGGAGCAACCAGGGAGGAGAAGGTGATTTTATTTAATTGCTCATACGCTTGTTCTTTTGGCTTCTTCAGGCTGCCCTCTGCTGGGCAGCAGCAGAAGTCAGCTCAGGGGACAGGGCTGGGGCCTCTGCTTCTGTTGTGGATTGAACTATGTCCTCCAAAAATATGTGTTGTAATTCCTAACCTCTATGCCCGTGGTTATAATTCCACTTGGGAATGGTTGTCTTTGTTATGTTAGTGAGACAGGATTAGTGTGGCGTGTGTCTTGAGTCAATATCTTCTGAAATATAAAAGAGATTAAACAAGCAAGCTAGCAAGCAGAAATGGAGGAAGAGATGCCAAGCCACATGAAGCTCACCCAGGAGCAGAAGCTCAGAAGAGACAAGGACCTTCCTCCAGGGCCGGCAGAGAGAGAAAGCCTTCCCCTAGAGCCAGCTCCCTGAATTTGAATTCCTAGCCTTCTAACTGTGAGAGAATAAACTTCTGATTGTTAAAGCCATCCACGTGTAGTATTTCTGTTACAGCAGCACTAGATGACTAAGACAGCTTCTGATACTCATAGAGGGAGTCAGGAAAGGAGATGCTGACAGACAGGTAGTGGAATTTCTTTCCTGATGCTACTCAGCTAGACTCATTTTCTATTAACATAGAAGGGTCCAATCCAATTGCCATCGAGTCAGTTCTGACTTACAGCGGCCTCATATGTGTCAGAGTAGAACAGTACTCCATAGGATTTTCAATGGCTAACTTTTCAGCAGCTTGCCAGGCCTTTCTTCCAAGGCAACTCTGGGTGGACTTAAACCTCCAACCTTTCAGATAGCAGCTGAGTGCATTAACCATTAGGGACCCCTAACCGTCAGCAATGTGTAGGTTTCCTGGAGCTTCCTGGTTGTTACTGACTACTGTTTCCAGCTTAAGAGGGGAGAAATCTAGCAGCATCTGAGATATGCAGACTTTGGAGGCCCTTTCTAAAGTTTGTATCTGCAACGTAGCAGTTAGAAGCTCGAGGGAATACTAGTTCCCTCTATTACTAGTTGTGTAGATCTTGGGCAAGTTGAGTAACTAACTTACCCTGGTTTTCCTGGAGCCTTCTCAGTCTTGGCATTGAAAATCCCATGTCCTGAGAACATTCTCAGCCCTGGACAAACTTGGATGGTGGTCACCATACAAGTAATTAACTTCTCCAAGCCTTGGTGTCCTCAGCAAAAATAACATTACCTACTATGTAGGGTTATTCTGGGGATGTAATGGGATAGCTCACATGCGTACTAAGCAGGATTAGCTATGACTGTTACAGTTATTTGTATCATTACCTTGCAATCTTCAAGAAGCCAGGAATATCTGAGAAACAATCCAGCACTAGGAGGAGATGCTCCCAGAGGCCCTGTAGGTCGGCCCCCTTCTTTTTTTTTTTTTTTTATTGTTGTACTTTAAGTGAAAGTTTACAATTCAAGTTAGTCTCTCATACAAAAATTTATACATATATGGTTATATGACCCTAGTTGTTCTCCTTATACTGTGACAGCACACTCCTTCTTTCCACCCCTGACTTCCCGTGTCCATTCAACCAGCTCCTAACCCTCTCTGCCTTCTCATCTCGCCTCTGGACAGAAGCTGCCCATTAGTCTCATGGGAGACGGGGAACAAATCTAAGCCTGCACAATGTGGTGTTCTTATTCCTGAGACCCCTGTTTACTTGAGCTAAGAAGCACACTCTTCACGAGTATCATTTTATATCCCATAGTCCAGTCTAATCTTTGTCTGAAGAGTTGGCCTAAGGAGTGGTTTTAATTCTGGACTGACAGAGAGTCTGGGGGCCATGCTTTCTGGGGTTCCTCCAGTCTTAGACCATTAAGTGCTAGAATTTGAGTTCTGTACCCCACTTTTCTCCTGCTCCCTCAGGGACTCTCTGTTGTGTTCCCTGTCAGGTTGGCCCCCTTCTTGAAGAGGAGTTGACTTGGTTGTTGGACTTCAGTTCAGCACAAAGGATAGATGACCCCTGAACTTTTTGCTCTGCCTGTGTTGTAGATTGAGCAGATGAGGAACGAACTACTTCAGGAGAGAACAGTGAGGCAAGACTTGGAATGCGACAAGATTTCCCTGGAGAGACAGGTGAGGGCACCTGGCCCGTGGGTTCCTCATCCCCTCCTATGGTTTCGGACTGGGACCCTCAGGTGCTCCCGCCTTTACTTAGCCCCCGAGAGCTCTGAGGGTAACTCGCCTGAGAGGCAGAGGTGTGTTTAAGGCCCTTCTAGACAGGCTTTTCCCAGTAATATTAAATCTTCTTAGAAGTCTGGCATCTGAGGAGCAGGACCGTTGTAGATGTTGTGTTCTAGCTTCTGGACTGGGATAAATTCTAAT
This sequence comes from Dugong dugon, assembly GCA_030035585.1. NCBI lineage: Eukaryota > Metazoa > Chordata > Mammalia > Sirenia > Dugongidae > Dugong > Dugong dugon. Next base: position 3,229,852 of record CM057482.1, read on the forward strand.
GTAAAGGAAAGGAAAAAGAAACCAGTGATGTAACATCAAACACATGAGTTGCTAAGAAGCTTAATTGAATAATTTTTTGTTCATATTATTCATGTAACTTCTTCACTGAATAAGGTTGGTAAAGGGCCTGTTTCTCCTACCCCCACCCCAGTGGGTTTATAAAAGGACACCAACCCCAAGCCCGTTTGTCTGACATCCAGTAGATGTATTTGGAGTTCAGGGACATGCCAAAGATTTCATTCAGGCTTGCAGGGGAACGTAATCTAATAACTTCTTCAGCACTAGGACTGGAGCTCAAGGTCTTCCCTGAAAACATCCTTGGATGCTCCAGGGTCCCCGGGCCATGCATCCAGGTGTGGAAAACAGCTTCTTGAGGCACCACCCAAACACCTGCCTGCACCTGTGTTCAGCCCTGCTCAGCACAGAGAGCAAGGCAGAGACACAGTCTCCCTGTAATTCCAGAACAAGGACTTGAAGAGTCGGATCATCCACCTGGAAGGTTCCTACAGGTCCAGCAAAGAGGGGCTGGTGGTGCAGATGGAGGCCAGGATCGCTGAGCTGGAGGACCGTCTGGAGAGCGAGGAGAGGTGAGCCCAGGCCACCTGTGGTGCCGAGGCCCTGGCAGCTAGGGGTGACAGTGGGCACCACCCGGGGACAGAATCACATCACAGAGTGTCTTTGGTTCAGTATCTCGTCCGATTCTCGTGAGTCCATGCAGCAAGCACAGCCTTACTATGATTGTTTCCATTTTACAGTGAGAAAACTGAGGCCTAGCCAAGTAAGTGATTTGAGCAAGGCTGAACACTGGGGTAACTGGCCCCCCACTCCTGAGTCCACAGCTTTTCCACTGTACTTGCCGTTCCCCTAAGTAGCACCAGCTGCCGCAGGCTACTCAACTGGTGCTTAGTGCCCTCTGGTGACATCTTGCTGGAGAGGGGCGGGGACTGACTCTGCCCCAGTGGCCACGTGTGTTCAGACAGAGTTCAAGTGGCCAGCTGTTAGACATGGAGCAGGCCCGCCCCCGGTGAGTGGGAGGGATGTGGGACCAGATGACCACCTTCCTTTCCAACACGATTCTCTGCAAAACAAAAACAAAAGCAAAAGGAAAAAGCACCAACCCCGCTGCTGTCGAGACAATTCTGACTTCTGGTGATCCTACGGGACAGAGTAGAACTGCCTCACAGGGTTTCCAAGGCTATAATCTTTACAGAGTTAAGCACTCAACTGCTAACTAAAAGGTCAGTGCTTCAAAACCACCAGCAGCTCCACGGGAGAAAGATGGGGCAATCTGCTTCTGCAAAGACTTATAGCCTTGGAGACCCTGTGGGGCCACTATGAGTCGGAACTGACTTCATAGCGGCGGGTTAATCTTTACAGAAGCAGGCTGCCACACCTTTCTCCCGGGAGTGGCTGGTGGGTTCAAACTGCTGATCTTTTGGTTAGCAGCTGAGTACTTTAACCACTGTGCCACCAGGGGTCTTTCGATTCTCTGCAGCTAGCTCTCACAGCCTGAGGGCCAGCACTGGGTGGAGCTTAACCAGCCTCAGTTCTTACCAGTGGCCCCTCATCTACGAGGCGTGTGAGTGTGTGTGTGTGTGTGTGTGTGTGTGTGTGTGTGTGTGTGTGCATGCCTGTGTGTGCGTGCGTGCATGTGAGCGTGTGTGTCAGTGTGTGTGTGCGTGCGTGCATGTGAGCGTGTGTGTGTGTGCATGCGCTCATGTGTGAGTGTGTGTGTGCACACGTGTGCCTGTAACACTTTATCTGTTTTCAGTAGAACCTAGGGGCTGGCCTGGAGCAGCCTGGAGCTCACTCACAGTGTTCACAGTCCAGCAGGCTCAGGCCTTCTCCTCACAAAGCACAGCTCGGGGCTCGAAGAAGTCGAGCACCTCCAGCGGCAGCCCAGTGACCTGGGCAGGTGGCCCCCTTCTCGGGACCCGCTTCCTCCGTGTCTAGCCAGCAGCCCGCTCCTCCTCCACACTTGTGTGTGTCCCTGACCCTAAGCCTGAGGCTCCTGGGCACCCTGGCCAAGCTTCACCTCCTCCCGGCCTGGGCCTGGTCCTCCTGTGGGCTGGGAATGAGAGGGTCCTTGCTTCTGCTTCCCCTGCCCTTCCAGGGACCGGGCCAACCTTCAGCTGAGCAACCGAAGGCTGGAGCGGAAAGTGAAGGAGCTGGTGATGCAGGTGGACGATGAGCACCTGTCACTGACTGATCAGAAGGACCAGGTGAGGGGCCCGCTGCAGGTTCCTTCTAGGCTGGGATTTTATCTGTCCCAGGCTGGGGACATGAGGGGGGAAAGGCCCCATCTGGCGGCACTGGAGTTGTGGCGGGCTGATGCCTCTTTCTACTCGACCCAGTTACAGCATGGAATGGAGGAGGCTTTCTGGTCCGTTTTAGTAAACTTCACACCCTGAACTTGGCTTTTGAACAGTAGATTGTCTGTCTTAGAGTCCCATCTCCACTTCTCCCATGACACTGGTTGCCCCTTTGCCCATAGTTTGGTTGCCTGGAGAGGGTGGCTGGGCCACTGGGACTGTTCCCCATTCCGCTGAGCTGGACTGTGGCCCAGCACCTAGCCACCCTCTGTCCCACTGCAGCTGAGCTTACGCTTGAAGGCAATGAAGCGACAGGTGGAGGAGGCTGAGGAGGAGATCGACAGACTGGAAAGTTCTAAAAAGAAGCTGCAGCGGGAGCTGGAGGAGCAGCTGGATGTGAATGAGCAGCTGCAGGGACAGCTCAGCTCCATGAAGAAGGACTTAAGGTGGGTGAATGCAGTGGCCCTCAGGGCTGGCAGTCCCCCTGACGTCCGAGGAGAGCGGTCCTCTCAGGCCCTCTCACCTCTGTTGGCTCAAGCCGGTCCCTCCTTATTGCCTTTTGAAGTCATCCAGCTCTAGAGATGGGGATGGCTGTGGCCCCATGTGCTCAGCGGGGTCTCACACGTGTCGTCCCCATACCAGTGCCCCATGTCAGCAGGACAGGTGTTATCCCTGTGGTACATAAGGGGAAATTGAGACTCAGAGCAGATAAGACTGCTCACAGCATCACAGAGGGGCACCTCCTGGCCCAGCACTTGTATCACCTGCTCTTACCTGACGCAGGTAGGAGTCAGGTGAAGTGTGGGTTTATCTCCTCGTGAGGACCAGGTGAGGCCGGGCCTGGTTTCAGGAGAGAGCTGCTCTCCCAGGTTCTCCTGCCACAGTCCTGCGGAGAGGGTGGGTGAAGGGTTGGGTAGACTGTTTTCTCTGCTCCAGGTCACTGCCCAGGTGTCGGGGTGAAGTGGTGAGATTAGCTTCCTGCTCATTCGTAGAGCTGAGGCTCCGTATAGGCTGGCTGGGGTCTGGGGCGCTGCGCTGGCTCCCTGCCTTGGGCTGACACACAGGTAGTTGTCTTATAAATCGACAGAGGCTTCGGCCGACCGAGGGCCTTGGAAGACAGAGCCTCTGTTTGGGGAATCTGACCCCAGGGATGGCTCTAGGGTAAGATGAGTGAGCTCTTGACCTTGGGCGCAGAATGTAAGAGATGCCAAAACCTCAGTCAGCAAGACAGATAATACTTCAATGCAGTGTTAAAAAGCTAATATGATTGCAAACAACCCACGATGAACAAAGTATCAACAGTTTAAATAAAGGCAAGATAAGTAACAGCTGCGCTGGGGCCTGAGGCGAAAGGAAAACTTGGTGATATTGACCCTGTCCGGTCCCGCCTGGCCCTGTCCGGTCCCGCCTGGCCGTGTCCGGTCCCGCCTGGCCCTGTCCGGTCCCGCCTGGCCCTGTCCGGACCCGCCTGGCCCTGTCCGGACCCGCCTGGCCCGCGTTACAAATGCGAGCCTCCACCCTGAAGGGTGGGAACATTTGCTCCCTGTCGCTAAAGTCAGGGGCAGAGCAGTTAAGTCCACGTGCTTAATGTACATGATGGGACAAGACCCATCCTCTGTCTCCACGTTGGCGACGAGCAGCCGGTCCAGGACCAGGAACCATGTCCCCTCTTGTTTCAGCAGACTTAAGAAGTTCCCGAGTAAAGTGCTGGACGACATGGATGACGATGACGACCTCAGCACCGACGGGGGGAGCCTCTACGAGGCACCACTGAGCTACACCTTCCCCAAGGACAGCACCGCCATCAGCCAGCTCTGAGTCCACTTCTGGGGACGGAGCATGTCTGGAGAGGAGACCGTGGCCTCCTCGTCACATGATGTGCCATTCCTTCACGTACTTTCCTGCCTAGGAGCACTGAGTTAGACAGGTAGTTAGTGCCTTTTAGAATGTTGACAAGTCTGAGAACTAGCAGCCACTGCCCACTGGGGTGTTGGGGAAAATGTAATTGGTAGGGTGATGCCGCAGTTCTGTCCAGCTGTCTGCCGCCACCTGCTCCTGCCCCCTTTTCTCCACCCCCTGCCAAGAAGAAGGTCCCAAAGTGCTAGTTGCTGGTTACCAGCCATTGTGCGGGGAGTGATGTACAGGGTGTAAATATTTTCAACCAGACATTCTCACGGACTGCTGCTGTTCCATTTCGGAAGGCTGCTGAGGCTTGGTAGGATGGTTTGTAAAGTTCACACATCTACACTGAGTATTACTTTTTAAAATATGAAGCTACTAGATTTTAAGTGTTAAGGAGCAGAGGTAAGAGAGAGAAGGTAGAATAAAGGCCATTCTGGAACTCAGAGTTGGAAAGAATGAATTGTCTCTGAGATGATGGATAGTTAATGCCAAGAATAGAAGGGCAGGTGGTCTTGGTAGGCAGCTGGCTGACAGGGAGAGCAAGCGAGAGGTCACTGTCTTTGGGCTGCACAGTGACCTCGGTTGCTTGTGTTCTCTAGAACTTGTTATAATTTCTGCACCAGGCTCAGATTCGTTGCTAATCACTAATTGCAATTTCTTTTACGCAGGCAGGGTGAGGGGACTTGTAAGTAAGGTTTCAAACAAATGATGTGGTTTCTGGAAAGGTGGAGCCCCCTTGTCATTTCTTCTGGGTCCCTCCTCCCACACCAGGCCTCCAGCCTCTGCTGTCTGGGCCCTGGGTGAGGTGGTGTGGGTGAGGGCGGGGCAGGGGGGTGGGCAGAGAGTATGGGGGGCTTGGTTCAGAGGCTCAAGTGTGAGGAAGAGGCAGGGAGTATCCAGTAAGGTCCTGGGAGAAAGGAGAGGGGGAGAGTAAGCTGGTGTGTGGGAACGTGGGGCTGGGCATAAGAAGGAAGGAAGAAGAGGTCACAGAAGGTGGGGAGATGTCTGGACGAGAGGTGGATTGAGCAGGATGTAAGATTTGTGGCAGGGGAGGGAGGAAAGAAACAGGTCAGGTAGAGGTGGGTCTGTGCAAACTGAAAGGCTCCTGGCTTCCTAGGACAAAGGGACATTGGCCAGCACCAGGTACGAGGTGACTGGGAGGGGCTGGAGTCTGGGGGCAAAGCTGCAAGGCTAGGGCAGAACTACAGGGGACGCATGGCATTGGGAAGGTGTGGGGTACCCCAGAACCTCCTCAGGACCTACATGGTCTCACCTTGGACCTTGATAGTCCCTAGCCACGCCCATTCAGCAGTCCCAGCTGAGCCTCCCGGGGCAAGGCGTGGGGCAGGCAGTTCAGCAGAGCCGTGGCCAGGGAGGAGCCCTGTGTGCTGTGTGTGTCTGGGCAGAGGTGACAGTGTTCAGCTGCTTTAGCAGTGTCCCCAAGTCTCCCGATGATGGAGGCCTATGGACCAGAGAGCTCCATGACAGCCACCACAGGGGACAGAGATCTCAGTCCTTACCTGCCCGAGAGCACAAAGAGCCCACCCAACAGGACTGAGTGATCAGCCCACTTTGAGGGCAGGTATCACTGCACCCACAGACAAGGGCTCTGGAGCAGGAGAGCCAAGCCTTCTTCCACCTCTGCTGGGGTCCCTGTCACAGCTGGGGCGTGGTGTTTGCCTCTCTTCACTTACTTGGAATGTGGAGAGAGTTCTTCTTTTAGCCGTTCATTCAGTTAAAACCAAACCCATTGCCGTCGAGTTGATTCTGACTCATAGTGACCCTATAGGACAGAGTAGAACTGCCCACTAGGGTTTCCAAGGCTGTACTCCTTACGGGGGCAGACTGCTGCATCTGCCTCCCATTCACTCACTTGGCAAAGGTTTACTGAGCACCTACTATGTGTCAGGCACAATCCTTTGCACTGAGAACACAGCGCTGTATAAAACAGATAACAATTCCTCCCACCCTGGAGCTTGGCCAGGGGAATGGGGGGTGATAGATACTCAAACCAGTTGACACAGAGGCTGTCCATCCCCGTACCCGGCCCTGGAGCCCCTCTGTCCTCCTGGGGACATGAAAAGCCTGTGGTTGGTGGCCTGGCTCTCTGGAACTCATGGGGGTTCTTCTGTTCCTTACATGTTCTTTACTTCCCTGCCGCTTCCGCCATCATTAGATATTTGCCGATAAGCCTGCCTGGAAATGCCTCGGCCCTCATAACTAGAGAATTGAGACCAGAAAGGCCAGCAGGCCCAAGAACTTTGGGAATGAGTGAGAAAATAGCTGCCCCTCATTCTGGCCAATTCCTTCTGGTAGCTGTGAGGCTCCAAGAAGCAAATCTGTTCACGCAAAGACAACAGGAGTCGCCGTTCGGAAGAGGTGCATCCTGTAGCCTTAAGAACGCTGCTGTTGTTAGCTGCTGCCCAGTCGTCCCGACTCATGGTGACCTCGTGTACAATGGAACCAAAACTGCCCGTCCTGCGCCATCCCCATGATAGGTTGCGGATCAGACGGTTGTGACCCATATAGGGCTCTTGTTGGCTGATTCTCGGAAGTAGATCGCCAGGCCTCTCTTCCTGTTCCATCTTAGGCTGGAAGCTCTGCTGAAACCTGTTCAGCATCCTGGCAACATGCACGCCTCCACTGACAGACGGGGCATGGCTGCCCTTGAGGTGCATCGGGCGGGAATTGAACCTGGGCCTCCTGCACGGACATGCTGTTTTAAATGTTAGCGAACGTGCCATCTCACGTTGTCATGGAGTTGGCAGTGAGTGGGTGGGAAGAACACTGGGCTGGGAAGTGTTTCCAGGTGCCGGCTCATCTGTTACCCTGCTGGCCTTGGCAGGATATTCGCTGTCAGAGCCTGGGGGCAAAACCATGATTGGTGCCAAAGGTCCTTCCCATCTTAACATGCTACCATTCTTTGATTTTATAATATATATGTATATATATCCTCCCCCACCCCCATTTACTGCTTTAAGAACTAACCCTGCTCAAGAGTTTGTCATTAGCTAGCTTAAAAAGAAATCTATTTTATTTAAAAAAACATACCTGGCCAAACGCTGTGCAGAGGAGATAGTCATCGTTTATCTTTTCTAATTCTTTTTTCTTGCTTTGTCATTCTGCAGTACCACTGGGCTCCTTCTGTTGGGTTTTTGTGTTCAGGTATGGGTTAGTTGTCCTGGTTTGTCGTGGGGGGACTTTCTCACTGCAGCCGCCTATGTGCAAGCGAGCACCTGTAGAAAGCAAGCTGCCTTTCAATAAACAGCGTCACCTGACTGGACTCTCACCTCCCGCCATTTTGACTCCCTTGCTTACTCCAGAGCGTGGTCCCCTCTCCTCCAAGAAACCGCCAAGGTGAATGGCTGAAAGCTGCCTGAGGAAGTGGAACTTGGTGGGACTCCAGCCCCAGAGATAGCTCGGTGGTGAAAACTGAGAGAATTAATGGATGGTTGTGATGTTCTGAGAAATCCAAACTGCCCGTTTCTGGAAAACAGGAAAAGGGGACTTGTGTTAAATGTTAATAATGAAGACTAAACAGACACCCCTGTCTGTTCCTTGTTCCTAAACTAAAATGGGTTCTCGGTTCTCCTGTAATTACAGTTCACACATACTCTTTCTTGATGTTACAGCAGGTCCACAGTCTCCATTTTACAGGAAACCCAAGCTACTTCTCTGCTGACGGGGCACATGCTGACCATTCTGGATGCCCTCAGATCCACTCTCTGCCCTGCTCAGAGCATCTGGCGGCTGATCCCAGCAGACCCCCAGGTGCCCTCTGTTGGGTGCAGGCAGTGGGAGCAGCCAGCAATCCGAGCATCCCCAGCCCTATTGCTTCCTCCTTTGTGCGTCATATCCAACAGTGGTTCTGGTCAGGCCGGCGCCTCCGTGGCCTCAGCTCTTGGGACACTTGGGTGACCTTCCCTCCTATCCTGTGCCTCCAGGTCTAAAGGTAGAAATGGCTGCCTGCTCTGTTCTCTCTGGGTGCCTCGACAGGCCGATGGGTTCCCTCAACACTACCTGCCCTCTTGAGCAGCCCCAAGTCTGAGGCCCTTTGAGCCGGCAGAGTCAGATGCTGTTTTCTGCCGAGACCTGACTGGTGTGGCCACAGAGAGGCCCCGAGCTACATCAGCCCCTGTTCACCCAACCACCCCAGAGTCACCGACTCCCCCCATTTTAACTAAAATGAGCATCTCAAATATAAATGAGGTTTTCTAATTTTAATCAGTTCTCAAGGGCTTTGCATAAATTGTTTTGCCTTTTTTAAAGGTCATGTTTATTGATATATAATCTACATATAGTAAAAGCCGCCGTGTTTGGTATTATTTGCTTTTGAAACTGTATTTCAAACCAAACCTGTGGCCATTGAGTCGATTCCAAGTCATATCAACCCTATGGCGACCCTATAGGACAGAGCGGAACTGCCCTATAGGGTTTCCAGGGAATGACTGGTGGATTCGAATTGCCAACCTTTTGGTCAGCAGATGAGCTCTTAACCACTGTGCCAGCAGGGCTCCTGAGACTATTTGAGCCTGCGGTATTTGGCCTCTTGGCCAGCGTCCTCGGGGTGGGAGCTAGACATCCTGAGGTTGGTAGTTACCACCTCTCCCTCAGGCCTACGGAGGAATGTGACTGAGGAGGTGCAGAGCCTCTCGGCCAGCATCCTCAGGGTGGGAACCAGACATCCTGAGGGCGGTAGTTAATACCTCTCCCTCAGGTCTACAGAGGAATGTGACTGAGGAGGCACCGAGCCCAGAGGTCCCTCCAGGCCCACAGCTAGTTTCCTCTGCGTGCTTGGCCTTCCTCCCTTGAACCCGAGGATAGTTGTAGTGATCCTGTCTTTGTTGGAAGACTGTAATTAGCCAGAACTTTTTCTGTTCTAAATTTTCAAATGACAGGAACAAAGGACACAACAGCAGGTTCTTATCAGAGGCTTAACTGCTAAAAAGCCTCAAATTCCAGGCTTTGCCCAGGGATCAGCAGCCTCGGGCCTGCTCACAGACCTGCTGAGGACGCGGTGACCTGAGGCCCAGTCCAGGCCTCCATCAGCGAAGAGTTGGAGTGAGGAGCTGTGCTAGGGCAGTTCAGAAAGGATTCAGCAATAATAATACCTATTGTGTGCGCAACTTTGCAGAATCTCACTTGGTCTCCTAACAGATTGTTAGCAACTTCTTGAGGACATGGGTGTGATTCCAGAGTTTTGCTGATTAAACAAAATTAAACAATGTTATGAGAAAGGCAAGAACTTTGTAGATGAGGAATCTGAGTTCTGGGGAAGGTGAGCATTTTGCCACAGGTCAAACGTGGAGTGCGTAGCCAGCCCGTGAGAAAAACCTGGCACTGTAGGCCAGGGCCTGCGGCAGGTGCAAGGCTTAAGCCACAATCTAGGACCTTGAAGAGTTCCCAGTGTAATTAGAAAAATGGTGACCGTTGGTGGTACCAACTGAAATGTCCATCAACACACGATTGGACAAAATGTAGTACATACACACAATGGGGAGCCCTGGTGGCACAGTGGTTAAGAGTTCAGGCTACTACCCAAAGGTCAGCAGTTTGAATCCACCAGCCCTCCTTGGAAACCCAGTGGGGCAGTTCCACTCTGTCCTATAGGGTCGCTGTGGGTCAGAATTGACTCGACAGCACCGGGTTCTTTTTTTTTTTTTCCTTTACACGCAATGGAATATACTCAACCACAGAGAGAAACGAAGTTCTGTCGCATATGCCACAACGTAGATGAACCTTGGAAACAGCATGCTGGGTGAAAGAAGTCTGTTGCACAAGGACAACTGCTGTATGATCTCACTTACATAAAATAAGCAAATGCCTAGAAACCAAAGATTGTCCGTGGTTACCAGGCGCAGGAGGGAGGGGGAAGGGGGCATTTTTGTGGAGGGAGAATTGAGTTTCTGTGAATGGAATGATCTGGAAAAGGATAAGGAGAATGGTGGTACAACGTGACGAGTGTAATCGGTGTCACTTGATTGCACATTAGAACTTGGCGGTTGGCATACGTTTCATGTACGTTTTCACCATAGTAAAAAATGGTGATTATTCTGACTGCTCTGACAGGGATCACAGTAGAGGGCCCTGGGCAGAACTGGAAAAAAATGGAGAACAAAATTCCGACTCACAAAAAAAACTTGACCTGACAGACTGGAGAAACCCCGAGAGTATGACCCCCAGACACCCTTCTAGCTCAGTAATGAAGTCACTCCTGAGGTTCACCCTTCAGCCAAAGATTAGACAGCCCCATAAAACAAAATGAGACTAATGGGGCACAACAGCCCGGGGACAGGAAAGCTGGTGATAGGGAACCCAAGTTTGAGAAGGGAGAAGGTGACATGTCGTGGGGTTGTTAACCAATGTCATAAAACAATATGTGTATTAACTGTTTAATGAGAAACCAGTTCTGTAAATCTTCATCTAAAATAGAATTAAAAAAATAATTAAGCTAAATGAAATTACGTTTAACACTGAAGCATTTCATATGTTTATGCCACACCAAGTGTGTCTGTTTTTTCTTGTGCTTTGATTGCCCTGTATTAACAGTATCTGCAAGTTTCCCCAAGACACCTAGAATTTAATAGCTAACGTGTGCTGAGAGCTTACATGCAGTGTACCAGGCGTCGTCCTAAGCCCCTTACATGTATTGACTCGTGCACCAGGCATTGTCTGCAGGTATAATGCCGTGTATCAGGCATTATTTACATGTATAAGGTCAGGTACCAGGCACTGTTCTAAACCTTTACATGTATTGATTCACTTGATCCTTACAACACACTGAGCAGGTTCTCGTCACCTGCAGTTTAAGGTAAGGCAGGTGAGGCGGGGGTCGGGGGGAGGTTCACGGGAGGAAGGAGAACTGGGGTTTGAGCCTGGGTGTGTCTCAAGTTCACTCCGCACCATGGAGCTCTGGAGCTCTGCTGCAGTTTACCGATACCACCATGCCTTCGAGGATGAAGGTCTTTAATTTGGTCACCTGTATTAGGGACTTGCAAGGCTTGCTGGTCTCTGTCTTTCAGATCTCCCCTCCCAGCCTCTCCCAGGAGCAGCAGGGCTCTGGCCGTGGGAGCTGGACCCCTGACACCCTTCATGCCACGTGCATTGGGCTGGGGTTGTGTTGTGTGTGCATGGGTGGTGGTAGTGGGCAACCACCCCACCATCCACACAACTGACAGAAAGCATGCCTTCTGAACTCCACCCAGGGACTCTGCAAAGACTAATCAACTGCCCTGTGCAGGGACCCAGGGGTATTTGGGGGCAATGGGAATGATTCTTTATTAATGACTAAAATCCCTGAACAGGGCAGAAGCCACATGGGGCAAGCTCAATGGGCCAGGAATTTTCACACCTTATTTAATCTGTACCCTATGAAGTGGTTGGGATTATCCCCTCTCACATGTTAGAGAACATGTTCAGAAAGATAAATAACGTCCCAGGGTCACCCAACTAGTCAGTAGTGGAGCTGGGATCAAGTCCCCAGTCTGTTGCTCTCACAGCCTTGAGTTTCCCTATACCCAAGCCATTCCCACCCTGCTCCCCTCGGAAATGGCCACGGCTGATTTCCTCACTGAGGACACAGCACAAAGGCTGGTGGCTTGTCTGAGATCACAGCTGCCCGGCCCTGGATTCCAAGTCTGCAGTCAGAGCATGAGACCTGCACGCAGGGCAGGTAGACGGTCGGCCTGCTCTCTCTTCCTGCAAACCCCGTCCTGCCAGCTGCCTGTGGGTCAGCTGGCTTCCAGGGCAGGGTTGTTTTCCCAGAAAGGACTTGGAGATGAAGATAAACAGTTGCCCCTAGATAAATGCCCTCTTGCCTTTCAGAGGAGCCCTGGTGGCGCAGTGGTTAAGAGCTCAGCTGCTCACCAAAAGGTTGGCAGTTTGAATCCACCAGACTCTCCTTGGAAACCCTATGGGGGCTGTTCTACTCTGTCCTGTACGGTCGCTATGAGTTGGAAGCCACTCCACGCCACGGGGTGCCTTTCAAAGGACGTAACAATAAGCCTACCAGTCCAGCTCCTTGGTTGCTTGCTTCTGTCTCTGTGGCTGGGGCTGCCTCGCTTTTCATCTAGTTGCAGTGGTTCCCAGCCCATCACCAGGCACAAACGTTGGGCCTCTTTGGAGGTGGGCACAGGGCTCCCTGCAGAGTTAGGCCAGGGAGACAGGATCTGGAAGGGGCTGGTGCCCTCAGCTCTGCTTAGGCATCTGGCTCCTCCAGAAGGGGACACCCATGACCCCACCTGTCTCCTGGGGGAGACTGGCATCCAGATAATGACAATGGAGAACAGAACTGCTGCAGAGTCCTCTGGGTGTACCCACAGTGCTGGCCTTGCTGAGAGGTGTTTGTTTCTCATACACGTGGTTTCCAGGTTCACTTTGGGACACAGCAAAAGCAGTGCTCAGAAGTCGATTTACAGCAATAAATGCACACATCCAAAAAGTAGAAAGGGCCAGAATCAAAACATTAACCCTACAACTCAAACAAGTACAAAGAGAGCAGCAAAAGAAGCCCTTGGGCACCAGAAGAAGGGAAATAATAAGAATTAGAGCAGAATTAAATGAAATAGAGAATAGAAAAACAATTGAAAGAGTTAACAAGACCAAAAGCTGGTTCTTTGAAAAGATCAACAAAATCGATAAACCATTGGCCAAACTGACAAAAGAAAAACAGGAGAGGAAGCAGATAACCCATATTAGAAATAAGATGAGCGATATCACAACAGACCCAACTGAAATTAAAAGAATCGTAACAGAATACTATGAAAAATTGTGCTCTAACAAATCTGGAAACCCAGAGGAAATGGATAAATTTCTAGAAACTCACTACCCACCTAAACTAACACAAACAGAGGCAGAACAATTAAACCTATAACAAAACCAGGTTCCTTTTCTGAAACTGAGTCTTTGAGGAAACGTAATTCACCGTGCAACTCCTCTCCCTCCTGGCAAATTCTTCTCTTTCGTCTGTGAGTTTCGTGACTGCTGGATTCTGAAGTCAGGGTGCAAAATGCTTTTGGACTTCATATTTACTAGATAGGGTGGTCCTCCCAGGCCCCATGGAAGGGTAGGGGAGCCCAGTCTGTGGTCGTCAGAGGTGTGCAGGCTGGAAAGAGCACTCCCAGGCTGGCCGTCCCGTGAGGAGGGTGTCCTGAGGGTGCTGATGTGCATCCAGAGCTTGCTCCCTAGGTGTTACCAGGCCAACTGAGGAGTTAGTCCCAGTGACTTTGCTATCAGCAACACAGACACAGGTTGTGTTATTGTTAGTTGCTATGAGCGTTAGGCTGCAAACCGAAAGTCAACAGTTCAAATTCACCAGTTGCTCCTTGGAAACCCTATGGGGCAGTTCTACTCTGTCCTGTAGAGTCACTATGAGTCGGAATTTACTCAATAACAATGGGTTTGGTTGGTTTTTTTTGTTTGTCTCTTGGTTGGGTATGTATAACAATGAAATGTTGGCCGGTCCTGACCCATCTTCATGATCTTTGATATGTTTGAGCCCAGTATAGACATTTAGAGAGCAACAAACACGGGGAGGACGGAAGTAGGTAAGGAAACAGCATGACATCTGACCTCTGAGAATTTTGAATTGAGAATTTCTTGGTTTGTTTTGTTGACCAAGAATTAGCAGTGGTTAACATTTGGGCACATATGCTTCACAGTTTTGAATAAAAGACAGAAAACATTACTGATAAAGTTGCCGATTTCCTCCTTTGCCCCTCCCTGCCAGTCTCATTCCTTTCTTTCCCTTCCAAAGGCAACCACATTCAGAATCTGATGCATATTCTTCCGCTCAGTTTTCAATATTTTTAAATATATGCATTCTGAGCACTATGTAATGTTGTTTTGTGGGTTTGAACTGGCCTGGACAGTGGGGGAGAGGCTGAGGGCTGCCACCAGTGACTACCTTCTCCACACGAACCCAGCATACCGCTTCCTTTTGTTCCTTAAATATGGTGAATGAATAGTAAAGAATATTGACGTGAAGGAACACCAAGTTATTAGCTTGCTTGGGAAGTAGCATTTTCAGCTTGCCTGGGGTGCTAGCTCCAGGCACACAAAGACCAAGGCCTCACCAGCTTTCTCCCATGGAGGACAAAGAGTGGTGACATCCTGGGTCATCCCTGGAAACACCCTGCCTTGGCTTGGGATTGACCTTTGTTCCTCCTTGGCTGATGCCTTGTACTTATAACCCCGCCCCTGTGGTGTGGAGGGAGGTCTCGCACATCCCATAGGGCCAGCGGGTGTGGGCTGCCATTTTTACTTCGCCGTGTTCCATGGGGCTCCTTGAGGACCAGAGTGTGAACTACGTTTGGTAAATTTCCTCTTAACTTCAACACAGTAGCTGAATCCTTACATGCCAGGGGTTGCTTTTCAAACACTTTGGAAGTAGATGCGTGTGTGGTGGTGTTTACTCTTACTTAATACGCATTTCATAGCCACAAGTTTCTGAAAATGGGATAATGCCTCAACTTGCCAAGAAGCCTCCCATGTGCTCCTTCTTGGGAGGCAGAGGAACTGAAAGACAGCCCTCATTTCTTTCTTTACACATTTCTTTTTTCCATATAAAATACGGTAACTGTATTTTACAAAAAAAAAAAAAAAAAATTGGAAAATAACCCCACTAACTGAACGCACCTGCTGCTGGTGTTTCGGTACACTTCCTTTCAGTCTTTTTTCTATGCAGTTTTTGGAACAGCTACAACCACAGTACTAGGAGCCCTGGTCGTGCAGTCGTGAAAGCCCTTGGCTGCTAACCAAAAGGTCGGCAGTTCGAACCCACCAGCCCCTCTGCGGGAGAAAGATGCGGCAGTCTTCTTCCATAGAGATTACAGCCTTGGAAACCCTAGGGGGCAGTTCTCCTCTGTCCTAGAGGGTCGCTATGAGTCAGAACGGACTTGACGGCAGTGGGTTTTAGTTACCGCCACAGTAGGAGCTCTGCTGATACAACTGGCAAGCGCTCAGCTACTAACTGAAAGGTTGGTGGTTCAAACACATCTAGTGGCTCCGTGGGAGAGAGACCTGGCAATCTACTTCAGTAAAGAGTACAGCCAAGAAAACCCTATGGGGCAGCTCTACTCTGTCACATGCAGTCACCATGAGTCGGAATTGACTCGACAAGATCCAACCACCCCCCGCCACAGTGTTTATGTGGTTTTGTATATACTTTTATTGTCACTTCACATTATAGAAGGAGCATGTTTCCGGTTAGGAAATCATCTTTGTCCCTCTTTTTAAGCACTGCATAACATCCCATTGAGCGAATCCCATCAGTTAATGACCCACCCCTCTCTTATTGGACCTGTAGATCCCAAGTTCTGCCTTCCTGCAACGAACATCTTTGTGTTTGTAGCTTTTTCCATAGTTCAGACTGTTTGGCTGTTATTGTTAGGTGCTGTCGAGTTGGTTCTGACTCATAGCGACCTCATGTACAACAGAAGGAAACACTGCCCAGTCCTGCGCCATCCTCACAATCGTTGTTATGCTTGAGCCCATTGTTGCAGCCACTGTGTCAGTCCATCTTGTTCAGGGTCTTCCTCTTTTTCACTGACCCTCTACTCTACCAAGTGTGATGACCAAAAGTGGAGTTACTGGGGTTAGCAAGTGAAAAAAAAAAGTCTAAGTCTCTATAAATGTTGCCAAATTGCTATTCAAAAGATATTACCAATTTGCATACACACTAGCAATACATAAATGTGGCAAGTTTTCCATCCCCTCACCCCTCAGCTTTTATTATTAACATCTTTTTTTCTAAATAATAGACTAATTTCTCTTTAATCAGTCAGTCTCCTTTTTTATTGTTAGTGAGGTTTGTTTTATAAGATGTCCTTTTGTGATTTGTCTATCATTGCCCTTTTTGTTTTTGTCTATGAAGACAAGCTTGTTTTTTTTTAAGTAGCATATGATAAAAAATGCAGATAGAACAATAGGGTAAAACAGTGAAAAATAACTTCCCCATTTTTGATCCCAATTTCCCAGTTTCTCAGAGGCAGTCACTGGTTCTAGTTTCTTTTATTTCTTCCAAGCCCGTTTCTTGTTTCATCAACGCCCGAGAGGTATAAGCGTCCCACAGGACACAGTCACAGAAAAGTAAACAATAGCAGCTTGAGGGGGTTTATAAAAGACGGTGAGGTAAGTGTGGGGACTGGGAACCCCCCCCAAGCTGTCCCCTCCCCTACTGTGGACTCCTCACAAGCCTCCCCCCACTTCCCCGTCCAAACCAAAAAACCAAACTTAGTGCCATTCAGTCAATTCCGACTCATAGCGACCCTATAGGACAGAATAGAACTGCCCCAAAGTGTTTCCAGGGGGTGGCTGGTGGATTCGAACTGCCAACATTTTGGTTAGCAACCGAGCTCTTAACCTCTGCACCACCAAGGCTCCTTCCCTGCAGTATCCTGCCATTTCCTGAGGGTCATAGAGGAGGCTTGCCTGTGGACTGCTGCCCTCAGGGTCCCAAAAGGCAGGCCCTGGGACTCCTGGTCAGTGAGGTGACCCTGAAGGGAGACTGTCCACGAAGTTTTATATCAGTGACTGTTGTGTCAAATACACAGGAGCTTCAACTCAAGAGACCAGGGTCTGTGTGAAGGCCTTTCAAAGTGACACAGGCACCCAAATCCAGACGTGCCTCAGACTCTGCTTGAGCCCCAGGACCTCACCCTGTCAGCTGCAGATGACCTGGTGGACTGGCCTTTCCCATTTGCCCCCTCAGGCTTCAATGTCTTTTGCTCCCTGTTTTGGCGATAGTCTTCTCATAAATTTTTCTACTCAGACATTTTTCTCTTACTCTCTGACTTCCCAGTGGCTTTCAGGTTCTCTCTCAAGGGCCCCAGCTCCAGCGTCAGGCCTGGTACATCTCTCTTTTAGCAGGTCCACAGCAGTCAGAATTGTAAACGTAGGGCCACTTATTGGGGTGTGGGGGGATGTGGTGAGAATGGGACCCAAGCTGGGAGAAGAGAAATAGCAGGGTTGGCCCGCCGTCCTGAGATGGCGTCAGGAGACTTGGGCCAGAGACTCAGGTCCGTGAGACGCAGCATTCCCAACTAGGTGTTAGCAGCTGCAGGGGTGGATTGTTTTGAGAGCTGCTGGGTTCTCAGGTGGCCTTCTTAGGGGACTAGGGAGGTTGATGGGATTGAAGGCCTCACAGGGCTACCGGAAGGAGCACTAGCCTAGCAGCTGCAGTGGCCGGCAGGGGGAGCTGGTGGCCTCTCTAGTCCTGTTGGAACAAGGTCCATCAGTGGGCATGGGGATGTAGGGGCCTGCCCAAGAGGCTTTGGATCATACTGAGATTTATCGTCCCAGCCTTGCCCATCTGGTGCTCCTAAATGACCCTTATGTCAGCTCTCCACTGCAATGTCTGCATCACCCTGATTTTAATTCCATCGTTTGTGGTGGGCTACTGTTTTGTGAGAGACCAGTCATTCACGTACCCCCTTCAGAGAGCATTTGCCGAATACCTACTCTGCGCTGGACGACACTGGCATGACTAGGACCCAGTGCCTGGCCGCAAAGGGATAAGAAACGTCAACTAAGCACTAAAAAACAAGGGGTGAATCGGACAGAAACTAGAGGAACCCCGAGACTATGTCCCCTGGACACCCTGCTATCTCAGAACTGAAGCGACTCCCGAAGTTCACCTTCTGGCCAAAGGTTAGACAGGCCTATAAAACAATAACACACGTGAGAAACGTGCTTTTTAGTTCAAGCAATTATACGGACCAACACCTGCCCAAAAGCAAAGACGAGAAGGCAGGAAGGGACAGGAAAACCGGAGGAATGGAGACGGGGAATCTGGGGTGGAAAGGGGGAGAGAGCTGACACACTGTGGGGATTGCAACCAGTGTCACAAAACAATTTGTGTATAAATTTTTTGATGAGAAACTAATTTGCTTTGTAAACTTTTACCTAAAGCACAATGAAATCTTAAAAAAGGCAAAAGCAAAACAAAACACCAAACAACAAAACCCCACAAGGGGTGAAGTCTAAAGCGCTGACGGAGACTTGGAGATGAAGTGTGATGGTAGTTCATGATGGTGGAGATCCGTATCGGCTGGGGCAATCAGGGAGGGCTTTGTGGAGGAAATGGTGATCGAGAGAGCCTTAAAAATGAGTGCAATATTTTAGAACTTTTTATTTTGGGGTTTTAATCTTACGGATGGGTGTGTCTTTAGTGGATGGAATAGGGCGAACGTGGTGATAAAGGCTGGATTCAGAGAATCAGCCAGTTGCATTAGTCCAGGATAAATGAAGTGGAGGAATGGGGGGAGGTGAGACTGGGAACAGGTATGGGGCCAGATCTGTGGAGGACTTTAGAACGCTACTGTCATAAACAGGGAAATAGCGGATGTTTAGAATCAGGAGATTCTGGATAAAAAGCAGAGGAGTTGGATGTTATGCCTTCTTGTCCTTCTGGGGAAGAAGCTGAATATTTTTTTAAATGGCTGGTAAGATTTACTTTTATAAAAGGATATGATCTTTGATGGCCAGTAAGGAGAATCAGCGTCTCCCAATTGAGAAATCCCTGATTATCCATTTCATACATCCCTGGGTACAAATCATTACTTAGTCTACACCAGTGTTCCTAAAACTTGAGTGTCCATCAGAATTATCTGGAAAGCTTGTTAAAACACAGTCGGCTGGCCCCACTCCTGGAGTTTCTGGACAGCTGAGGACTTGCTGTAGGTCTAGGGACCACAACGAGCCCGTCTGGAATGAGCACGGTGAGCTCTTCCCACCTGCGCTTTCTCCGTGAATCCCCTGGGTGACAGCAGAGAGCACGCGGTTACCACGCTGCCGCCAAACCTGGCGTCCTCAGGCAGAGGCTATGGGGCTGTTCCTGTGAGTCTTCAGCTCAGGACTTCTTTGCTACCAAATGAGAACCCAACCTGCGAGCAAGATCAAGTATTCAAAGAGCAAGGACGCATTGTAGAAAGGAGTGGTTGATAACGTGTTCCTTCTCCAGGATGCCTCCACTGCCAACCCCACCACACCCTCTGCCAGGCCCCCCAGAACTTTCCCAACAAATCCCTCCTTTAGGAGGGGAGGAAATTTGATAAGTTCCAAGGGCACTTCCAACAAGGTTTCTGTCTGAGTGTGCATCAAAGCCCTGAGCAACCCAGAGTTGAACTAGAGCATGGACAGGCAGCCCTGGGGACCAGAAGGGATGGGTTAGGCTTCGGCCTTGGGGTCTTCCTGGTGTCCTCATGCCAGATTTCACACTGCCCACCGTGTCTCAGCAGGAACCAGCCCTGGCTGAGACCTGATTCTGAAACTAGCAAGGTACTGTCCTGTGTAAGACAGCATCCTGCCACACCCCTCTGCAGTGCCTGCTCCATGGCCCGTGATTGTCCCTGTCAGCAGCTCTAAGGGACACATGGGGGGGGGGGTGTTCAGAAGTTGGCCCTGGTGTCCCGCTTCCCTTAATCACCCAGCAGTGAAAGGAACAATCGAGAACACGTGTTTCTTAGTTCTAGTTCAGTCCTCCCTGTCCTGCCTCCCTAAATTCATCTCCACCTTTCTTGGGCCTACTTGTGAATTTCTTCTGTACGTAGTTTTGAAGATTATTGTGGAATTTCAAACTTGAACATGACCTACATCATTTGGGGGTGAGCTCCATGTGGTGCGATGGATTACTTTTATATGGCTTTTCTCACCATGGGCTTGTAAACTCCCACACAATGACTGGGTAGGACTATGCAAATAAGGTGCTTGTGGCCTACCAAGGGGACTGGACAGCTTGCTAATAATGCAAATAAGGTTCATGGCACCCTTGTAGGGGTGGGACCATGCAAACAAGGCATATGGAACCCTAACGAGAGGATTGATCAGTTTTGCCATCATGCTAGGCTTAAAATGAGCCATCCCAGAGGGAAAAAGGGGGGACTTCACTGCCACCAAGAAGAAGATGGTAGCAGAGCATGTCCTTTGGACCTGGAGTCCCTGTGCTTAGAACCTCCTAGACTCAGGAGACAGAGAGAGAGAGCTGTAACACCAGAGCCGGTGCAAGACAGTGAGAAGCAGTGGCAGAGAAACAGCAGCAGCACGGCCAGGAAACCACCGCAAGATGGCTTGATGGGCTTCCCGGCCCACAGAGTGAGATGGCTATAGTGGGCGAGCCAACCCGTGGAGTGGAAGAGCTGAGCGCCTTTGGGCAGGAGACTTCGTGGTGGGGTAGAGTGACTCTGGGTACTTATTGGCAGAGATAGGCTCCCCGACCCACGGAGCAAGAGAGTTGAGTGCCTTCGGGTTTACTGGAGGAGCGGGGTGCCTCTGGGCACTTACCAGTGGAGCTAAAGAGCTTTGTAACACTTGTTCGAGCATGGTAGAGGCCAGGCCAACCCAAGAGGCCCAAGGGCCAAGGGGCTGAGGGCCAGAGAGAGGCTGCCTGTGGGCACGGCTGAGAAGCTGTCCTGACTGAAGAACTGTATCCTGAGTCGTTCCTGATCCTGAGTGGTAACCTGTAAATTCCCTAATAAACCCCATAACTGTGAGTATGGTTTGTGAGTTCTGGGTGGCCATTGCAACAAATTATTGTATCCGGCAGAGAGGTAGAGAATGCCGTGGGAGGAGCAGCTGGTGCCAGAACTGGTAAAAAGTTTGGAGGGTGGAGATATGTTTGACCTCCAGAAATCAGTCTTGGGCTGTTGGTGCTGATGGTTCTCCCCCTTGTGAAGTTAGAGGACACCAGAAGACGCCTTGCCACGCCATTTTTACACTTCTCCAGGGCAAAGACTGGTTCTCATTATTTGTCTTTGTAGGAGGTACCTGATAAATGTTGGTAGAATTGAAATGACTTTTGTTTGTCTCACATTTTTAAAAGTGAACAAGTCTGTATTTACCTAAACTTTATGTTTTCATAAACTGAAACTGTATTTCCTCTGGGCCTTTCTATTTCCAAACTAAATAGGCTTAATGATTTTAGTCTTACATCATAGGGCAACCCTCCACCCCTGGGTGAAGTGAAATTATAATAAGTCTAGGGGTTTCTGGTTAATTTGTGAATCACTGGGAAAGAATCTACCCTGTTCTGGTCAAAAGGTGACAAATGTAGTTAACTGTAATCAACAGAAGACAAAGAGTCAAACGTGCTCCCTGCTGCTAAAGACTCTTTTCCTGTTGGCTCGATTTCACTCTCAGCCCTCTCCCGTTGACTCTGCTCACAATATTTATTCTCTTTTGTTTATATGCTTGAGATCACATGCCAGCTATTTTCATACCATTTAATTTACTTAATATCAATAAGAATTTTCTAATGTTTTTGAACATTGTGCTAATGTTTTTAAACATCTAATTTTTTTTTTTTTGGCTTTAACAAACAAATTTATTCTCTCACACTTTAGGAACCCAGAAGTCCAAATTCAGGGCACCAGCTTCAGGGGAAGGCTTTCTTTCTGTGTCAGCTCTGGGAGAAGGTCCTTGTCATCAATCTTCCCTTGGGTCTAGGAGCTTCTCAGCACAGAGACCCCAGAGGACACGCTCTGCTTCTGTTTTTTTTTTCGTGGTAATAGCGAGGCCTTTCTTCTCTCTGCTCGCCTCTCTCTTTTATAGCTCAAAAGAGATTGACTCAAGATACAACCTAATCCTGTCGATTGTCTCCTGCCTCGTTAACATCATAGAGGTTAGGATTTATAACACATAGGAAAATCACATCAGATCACAAATTGGAGGACAACCACACAATACTGGGAATCATGGCCTAGCCATGTTGACACACCTTTAGGGGAACACAGTTCAATCCATGACAGACAGGCAAGTTAGCCTTTCCGTCCTTAATGTGTCTCAACTACAAAATGAGACAAGTCAGGCTCGGAGCTCAGAGCTCAGCCTGGTGGAGGTCAAAGCTGTCTCCAGCTCTGCAAGTCCTCATTAGCTGAATTATGTTGCCCTGCAACTCGAGCCCACTGGGGACGGGGGTCTGTGAGGAGTAAGTGAGGAGGTGTGTCACGAGGCGTGACAAGGAGAGGCTGCTACTTGCAATGGGGAGCGCTGATCTGCAACGGGCAGGAAGCAGGTCTGCGTTTTTCCTTATTTTGAAAATATTCCACTTAACTCCATGGTAAACATCTAATGTTTTGAACACAATGAACATTTTTTAATATCACTATATATTCTTTTGAAGCCCCAGTGCATAGTGGTTAAGTGCTATGGCTGCTAACCAAAAGGTCAGCAGTTCGAATCCACCAGCTGCTCCTTGGAAACCCTATGGGGCGGTTACACTCTGTCTTATAGGGTCGCTATGAGTTACAATTGACTGACGGCAATGGCTTTGGTTTTTTGGATTCATATATTATGTTATCATATGCAGAGAACACATTTTACCTAATTCCTACAGGCAATATTTTCTTCTGTATTTGGGATTTTTTGCCGGTATTGGTGAACCACGAGTCCGATGGCTTCAGTGCAGGGCCTCTATCACGCTTTTCCCTGGAATCTCATCATGGAGGGCCGGTGACGGCCACACTGTTGGAGAGCTCTCTCTTCAGGTTACTGTTCCTTTAGTGTCTCCTGTTCCGCTCTCCAAGATACTGGCCTTACAGCACAGTAATCTCTGCGAAGGGGTGTTAATGGCCAATAAGACATTGGCCTTCCATCAGGGGACTCACTGAGTCCTAATATTTGCCCAGGATGAATATTTGCCCTGGTGGTGCAGTGGTGAAAGCACTCAGCTGTTAACCGAAAGGTCAGTGGTTCAAACTCACCAGCCACTCCACAGGAGAAAGATGCGGCAGTCTGCTTCCGTAAAGATCACAGCCTTGGAAACCCTATGGGGCAGCTCTACTCTATCCTATAGGGTTGCTATGAGTTGGAATCGACTCGAGGGCAGTGGGTTTTGAATGAACCTAATGGTGAGAACGCCAGGCCCGAGACAGAGCAGAATGGCCTTTCAGGGCCTCTCAAATCTGGCCCTAGAGGACTATGTGCAGGTCAGAGCTTGGCATCACTGTAGGAACTTAGCACCATGTTCGAACCAGATTTTTCTGCATCTTCCTTCTTATACAAAGATCGTATGAAAAAGCCAAAATTACTGGCAGGATTCAGGTGATTGATTTTTTTTTTTTTTTTTTTTTTTGCTTCATGTTATTTTGTTTTTCTACACAGTGGACGTGCAATAACTGAAAAATTTTAAAAGACAAAAAAGATCAGGGCTCCGTTCAGCATCTGGGGGACTCTGGGTTCGCAGTTCTTCTGCAAAGACAATGTCTGTTTATGCTCACTCCTCCTTTCTCTCTTTAAGCTGGTTCTCTGTGCCCCACATAGAGAAATCATTCCCCACAACCGTGGCGCATTTGAAAGCATAGCCTTTGCAGAAGAATCGTGTCAAATGTTCTTCCATCATCTGTCAATTACATACAACTGGATGATGGAAACGGCTAAGTGCTTGACCACTAACCAAAAGGCAGTTCAAACCAGGGCTTTGAACCAGTTGGAAGCTCTGGTTCAAACCCACCTAGAGGTGCCTCAGAAGACAGGCCTGGCAATCTGCTTCCAAAAGCTCACAGCCTTGAAAACCCTAGGGAGCAGTTCTACTCTGCACACATGGGGTTGCCATTGACTGGATGGCAATGAACAATTTTCCGCTAACATTAACGTCAGTGTTTACATTCACTTCCTCTGAAACTGGTGAGACATGGTTACTCCCTAGGCAAGCCATCTTCCTGTTGCTCCCTCTCACTCATATCCCTGTGCATTCTCTGTGTTCACTAGTAATTGTGTCAACGCACCCTGGGTCAAAAAAGATACCAGAGTCCATGGCTGAACCCCCTTCAGAACCCAATGCCAATGTTCACTGCAGCATAGTCACAATAGCCAAAAGCTGGAAACAACCCAAGTGTCCATCAACAGATGAACATCATCCAAGCAAAAGGTAGTACATACACACAATGGAATATTGCTCAGGAACAGAGAGAAATGATACATGCCACTCCATGGATGAACCTTGAAAACATTATCCTGAGTGAAATAAATCAGACAGAAAAGGATATTTATTGTATGACTCCACTTATATGAAATGTATAGACTAGGTAAACGCATAGAGACAAAAGGTCATTAGTAGTTACCAAGGCCTTGGGGAGGAGAGAATGGATTGCAGAATTATTGCTGAAGGGTCACTGAACTTCTGCTGGGGTGATATAAAACTTTTGGAAATAGTGGTGATGGAAGCACAACCTGGTGAATGTAATTAATGTAGCTGAATTATACACTTAAAAATGGTTAAAATGGCAAACATTTTGTTATATATATTTCACCACCATAAAATAACAAGAAACTCAACTCGTAGGAGAATCGCACATTTCCCAAGCCCAGGCAGTCTAGAATCCTAGTTCATGAAGGCGCTGTGGTCAACTAATGGCTGGGTGTTCCTTGTTTAAATTAAAACGTATTTTCCAGTTGTAATGCAAACACACCCTTGCAATACTACACTACACCCCTTGCTGGTGCAATCCACCAGCTCGTCCACCCAGCATTTTACCACTCGGTATGCTCTTGCAATATTCCAGCCAGCTACCAGCCCAAAAAGTGAAGCAATTCAAATATTCAGGAACAGTGAGCTGTCATATCACCCTTGCCCTATTTCCTTGTGATGTTTGTTTATCACACATGAATTGACTCTTTGTAATTTTAGAGGTCACCTCATGTAGTCCTTGCTTCCAGGAAGGCGTACGTCTAAACTAACCCAGGCTGTGACTGTCCATCCTATTCTTAAAAATTTATGGGTTTGGAAAGATGACATCTTCAACAAATAGTAACTCCCAGTATCTAATTTTTATGAATTTAAGAAGATCTGCCTGATTCTAACCTGAATATTTTTTGCTGCACTGCATGCCATTTTTTCAGAACGGATCTGGTAACTAAAAACAGCAGCCAGTATCTACTGAGCACACACTGCGTGCCAGAAACCGTACGTAGTGCGTTACAAACATTACCTCATTTTATTCTGGAAACATCCCATGAGGTATGTATTATTGGCGGCCTTTTTCAGATGAGGAACAAGAGGCCTGTTGTTGCTGTTGGGTGCCATCAAGTTGATGTTTGACTCACAGCAACCCCACATGACAGAGTAGAACTGCCCCATAGGTTTTCCTAGGCTGTACTCTTTATGGGAGCAGATCAGAGATCTTTCTCCCAAAGAAGATGCTTAGAGACATGAAATCACTCACCGAGATGATGTAGACTATCGGTCAAACATTGCAGGTCCAACACATGAACATGTGGCTCTTGTGGAGCTAGAACAGGGTCCTCTAAATGAGTAGGGTTTAGGTCCCTCGGCTTCAGGTCCCTGTCCTCCTCGAGGGGGTTGCCTCCTACTGTGATATCCCTGCAAACCCCAGGCTTCATCAACAGGCAGCCACACCTGGAATGGGTGGCTGGGCTGGAAGACATTTCAAGATATCCTCAGAGAAATCGCTTGTGTTGGAACAAAAAGGAGCCTTGTGTGGCAGCAGGGACAACACTGACTTGGGGGTCAGAGGAAGGGGCTCCCAATCCTGACTCCTCCACTGACTAGCTGTGAAGCCACTAACCCTGTATGTCTATAACCAAAACCAAACCTGATGCTGTCAAGTCGATTCTGACTCATAGCGACCATGTAGGACAGAGTAGAACTGCCCCGTAGGGTTTCCAAGGCTGTAAATCTTTACAGAAGCAGGCTGCCATATCTTTCTCCCGTGGTGTAGCTGGTGGGTTCGAACTGTTGACCTTTCAGTTAGCAGCTGAGCACTTAACCATTGTGCCACCAGGGCTCCTATACAAAAACAAAACAAAACAAAACAAAAAAAAAAAAACCGAAAACCCCAAACCTGTTGCGTGGAGTTGCCTTCAACTCATAGCAATCCTATAGGACAGAGTAGAACTGCCCCATAGGGTTTCCAAGGAGTGTCTGGTGGATTTGAACTGCTGACCTTCAGTTAGCAGCTGAGCTCTTAACCACTCTAGACCTACTGAATTGCCTTTATTGAAAAAAACAAAATCACACAGACTTGGCATCACTCTACAAAATTGGGGAGTGGAGTTTATGTAATCTTGGGGTTTTAGCCTTCGTTTAGTATTAATTAAGTAGCACTTTGTCTTCCAGGGAGCCCTGGTGGTGGAGTGGTTAAAAGCTTGGCTGTTAACCAAAAGGTCGGCAGTTTGAATCCACCAGTCGCTCCTTGGAACCCTACAAGGCAGTTCCATTCTGTCCTGTAGGGTCACTATGAGTCAAGCGACTCAACAAAAACCAGTATTGTCTTCCAGGGACCCAAATCCTGGCTGAGTCTACAACTGCCCCACCGTCTTCGCTGCCTGCTAACAAGCCAGCCCTCACCACAGAGACAAATGAGGACAGTGATCCCCTGGGGGCCTGGAGATGCTCTCATGGGACCAGCAGACCATCCACGACTCTGGGCAGCTTGACAGGAAGATCGCACAGCTGTGAGCAATGCTGCTCCAGCCACTGAAACCATTGTTGCTCGGCTTGGGGCTTATAGCAACCCAGCCAGGCAAGGCGGGTGCTCTCAGCTGCTCAGAAGTTCTAGTTGATGGTTATAAATCACTTTGGTTAATGAAAATAAATTAACTGCTCATTAGAAATGTAATTTGACAGACCAAAATCTTTCCAAATGTTTCTAAACTCTTAAGCAGTGTTATCGAAAGAGTCCCCGGTGGTAGAAAGTTTGAGAACCACTGACAGAAGCAATTGTATTCTTCAAGGTCCTGGTTCTTGCATGTTCCATCTCCATGTTTGGCTGGTGACAGAGTCCCCTTCAGCTTTCTCCCAGGGATATGTCTTTGGCACGTACATGTCTCAGAAATTCGTAGAATTGCAAGAGTTGGAAGGTCTCAGTCATTTTGCCATCTTGGGCGATGACCAACCTGTTACCTACTGTCAAAGCACCATGGCCAACACCCATGCTGTTGCCCCCCACCACCTTCCTGGAATGCAATGCTGCTTTAAATGGCCCCATTTCCCAGAGCTCAGGGTCAGGATCCTAACCACAAATTCCTCAGCTTAGGCTGTAGCCATCCAGAGCCACTATGACACTCACAGAACCAGTTCTTCACCTTCATTGAGACCACAGATGCCTGGGCCTCACCCAGTGCACTAATATCTCACTTCTCCTTGACCTTCACCCTGCCTTTGGCACAAGCCCCACCCTTAGGGAAGGCAGCACTGAGCAGGAGTGAGGTGCCCGTGCTCAGGAGTCAGGCTGCCTGGGTTTGTGTCCTCACATCTTCCTTACTGGTTGTGAGACTGTGGGCAAGTTACCTAATCTTTCTGGAACTCAAGTTCCTTATCTGTAAACTGAGGTTCATGAGAGTACCTACGTCATTGGGATGCTGTGAGGATGCTATAATACACAATGAGACAATGTACATACAGCTTTTAAAAGTGGCTGGTCCATGGAATGAGTTGGAATCGACTCGACACCAACGGTTTGCTTTGGTTTTGGTCCACAGAAGCTCTGAGTAGCTGTTACCTATTGTTAGTTATATGGAGTCCCTGGGTGGTGCAAACAGTCAATGTGCTCAATTGCTAACTGAAAATTTGGTGGGTCAAGTCCACCCAGAGACACCTCAAAAAAAAGACCTGGTGATCTACTTCAGAAACATCAGCCATTGAAAACCCTGTGGAGCACAGTTCTACTCTGACACACATAGGGTCACCATGAGTCAGAATCAACTTGATTTCTGGCAACTGGTTTCTTTGCTTGCTGTTAGCTATTACTGGCTCTGTTTGTTCACCCTGCTTTCTTCACTCTGCCACTGGACTGCTCAGAGAAAGGCTGAGAACCAGACTAATCGGCTTTGCTACCAAGTGATACTATTTACTCCCCACTGGATGGCCCCCTAGCCTGGCAATCATACTGTGTGTGTAGGTGTGTGTGTGTGTGTCTTAAAGTTTCCTTCACAGATATATGTGTCACAGTGTCTGTTTTTGGTAGCAACTTTATTGAGATACAATTTGCATACCATACACTTCATCCATTTAAAGTGTACAATTCAACGGTTTTTGGTATAGTCACAGAGTTGTGCCACCATCACCACAAGCAACTTTAGAATATTTCCATTACTTCAAAAAGAAACTGCACACCCATTAGCTTTTACTCCCAATTTCCCCCAAGTCCTTCCAGCCCCAGGCAACCACTAATCTACTTTCTGTCTCTATGTATTTGCCTCTTTTGGACATTTCACGTGAAAGGAATCATATGATGTGTGGCCTTTTGTGAGTGGCTTCTTCCACTTACTATAATGTTTTCAAGGTTCATCCATGTTGTAGGATGTATCAGTACTTCATTCCTGTTTATTGTGGAATAATATTCCATTGTCTGGCTCTACCATAATTTATCGTTCATCAGTCAGTGGATATCTTGGTTGTTGCCACTTTTTAGCTAATGTGAATAATGCTGCTATGAATATACATGTACACCTTTTTGTGTGCACTTATGTTTTCATTTTTCTAGGCCATACATCTAGTGGTAGAATTGCTGGGTCATATAATAACTCTATGTTTAACCTTTGGAGGAACTGCCAGACTATTTTCCAAAGTAACTGCTCCATTTTGCAGTCTTCCCAGAGTGTATTAGGATTCTGATTTCTCCACATGTTTGCCAACACTTATTATTATCTATCTTTTTTATTATAGCCCTCCTCGTGGATGTGACATGCTACCTCTCTGTGGTTTTCATTTGCATTTCCATGACAGCTAATGATGTCGAGCAGCCTGGAAATAATTTTATCCACCACTTGCTGTTATCTCTTGGATTCCCACTGTCCGTATCCCAAACCTTTTCCAAACTTCACAAGGTCCCAATCCCTCCCATCCTCTCAGTCTCCAGAGATCCCTTCTCCTCTTTTTTTGAACTATTTTCATGCATGCATGCGTTCATTCTTCAACAAATATTGATTGAGAGTCTTGTGTGCACATGTTAACTGCTGGGACACACACTGAAGAAGCCACACTCTTTCCCTTCATCCTGCTCGTAGTCTAGTGGTGGATCTTACAGCCTGGCGGAGACATGTTATAGTGAGCCTCCTCTGCTTAAGATGCTTCAGAGGTTTCCCGTCACCTTTGGGATGAAATTCAAAGGTAAAATCTCAGAGCAAAATTCATGGCAACCAAGCCCCTGCGTGTGCATGATCTGGCCCCTGCAGGGCAGAGCAGCCCAGCCACCCTCCTGCTGTTCTCTCCACCTCACACCTTCTGCTACCATCTTAGGTCTCCAAATGAATAATTCTTTCATGCTGCCCTGCCCTTCTTTCCCGTTGCCTCCTTCCAGACTGTAACCTTCACTAGGACAGGGGGTGATTCTTACCTACCCTTGCATTCTCTACAGCCCTGGACAATACTAGGTATGTTGAAAGTACTCAATAAATGGGTGTCCACTGAGTTAGTAAATGAATAAATAAAGTGAATGAATGAAGGCATGTGGTTCTGACAAATAGTGCAGTTTACTTTAGTGTTTAGTTGGCCAAAGTTGGGCTCTATTATGATCCCCGTTTTAAACTGGTCAACCAGAATGATGTGCTGAGCCCACTGAACTGGGGAAGTTTTAGTTTAGTCAAGCATTTTTTAATGTTTAATGCTGTGTTTTGGTGGAAGTTTACACATCAAATCTGGTTCCCCCTTAACACAAATTTCTACACAGATTATTCAGTGATATTGGTTACATTTTTCACAAAGTGTTATCATTCTTATTCATTCCGTTCTGGTTGTAACATTTCCAGTACTCTACTTTCCTTGTCCCCTTACCTTCTCATCTTTGCTTTAGAGTAATTTTTGACCTTTCTGTCTCCTATAGATGATTTTTTAAAAATTGTACTTTAGATGAAGGTTTACGGAGCAAACTAGCTTCTCATTAAACAGTACACATACCATTTTGTAACATTTGTTACCAACCCCATGACATGTCAACACTCTCCCTTCTCGACCTTGGGTTCCCTATATATGATTTCTTAAAGGAGCTCATTACTCATGGGTGATATTCTTTATTTTATGGGCCAATCTGTTATTTAGCTAAAAGGTGACCTCAAGGGATAATTTTGGTTTAAGGTTTAAAGAGTATCTTGGGGCAATAATCTCAGGGAGTCGTCTAGTCTCAACCGGTCCAGTGAGTCTGGACTTTTTAAGATATGAGTTCTGGTCCACATTTTCTCCTGTTTGATCAGGATCTATCTGTTGTGGCCCTGATCAGAACAGTCAGTAGTGGTTGCCAGGCACCATCTAGTTCTTCTGGTCTCAGGGTAGATAAAGGCTGTGGTTCGTGTATTTAGTCAAGTGTCTGCACTCAACCACTAACCTAAAGGTTGGCAGTTTGAACCCACCCAGCGGCACCACAGAAGAAAGTCCTGACGATCTGCTTCTGTAAAGATTACAGCCAAGAAAATCCTATGGAGAAGTTCTACCCTGTAACACAGGGGGTCGCCGTGAGTCAGAATAAACTCATGAGCAACAAGCTTTTTGGAAGCAATTTTAGTTCCTGGCATGTCTGGATCCTTTTGTAGTCCTTAGGTTCTTCAACAAATAAAGTTGGGGAAAGAAATAACATGAAATGACATAACAACATAACATACAACCCAACACACCATGAAATACCCCACAATCCAGATATAAACATGTTAGACAGTCATGGCAGGGCAGCATGCGCTGAAATTTGCAAGGAAGGCTGGACAGTTAGCAGTGTCCAGTCACGACATGCCTTCCCCTACCACCCTCATATAGGCAGGACAAAGGTCTCTCTCCAACAGGACGGGAAGATGTTTCTTCCTGGATAGTTTTGCTGAGGGAGGGGAAGAAGAAGGGAAGGGGTTTTCCAGCCACGTATCCAGCCGAGCTGGCCCATGGAAGACCAGATGCTGGTGAGGCAGGCTATCCAGTCCCCTCTAATGCAGGCTGTTTCCTTTTTCCAGAAGAATGTGTGGTGGCCCATACCGGGAAAGAGTGATGAATACATTGTCCTAAAATCTAAACCGGACAGGGAGGAAATGCCTGGTGATTATGATATATCTGTCTGCTTATTCACTGAGAGCGTTGTTTGGGGGAGATAATAAGCATGGTGGGGATGGTGTTTTCAGAGATCTTTGTGAAGATAAGTTTGTCCTGGGGAAGGGCTAAGACACTGATGATGTTCTGGAACAGGCCTTGGCTCTCACAGCCCGGGCTAAGCTTGCCCCTGCATCTTCCCCTCAATTCCCCTCCAGCCCATTCAGGATCTTCCCAGTTGCCCATTGTCTGACCACATTGTCTGAGCCTCTGGCCTCATTTCTCCCCCATGCCTCTACACTACTAAGGGCCCATGGCTCCCCCAGGGTGCCCACTCATGTCACAGCTACCCACAGCTTCTTCCCCCGACTCTTACCCAGCCCTTCCTGAAACTGAGTAATCAGATCTTCGCTGATAGGTCAGTGAGAAAAGGCCACAGGAGACAGACTTCTCTGCTCCTTTCTCTTATTAAGTACCTATGACATGCCTGCTGTCTTTCTTATATTATTAAATGATATAATCCTAACAATGCTAAGGCAGTGATAATGACCTTTTCCCCTGTTTTACAGATTGAGAAACTGAGGCTCAGGGAAGTAAATGGACTGCCCTGGTGATGGGTAGCCTCGGGATTTGAACTCAGATAGTCTGATGCAGGGACCTCACTCTTATTTAGTATGTTCTAGTGCCTTCTTGCTATTTGCTGGTGCAACAGAGATGCACAAGGCAGTCCTACCATTGAGGAGTTCCGGTTAAATGGTGTCACCTTGAAGACTAAGGTGTGCCTGACCCAAGCCATGGTGTTTTCAATCACCTCATATGCATGGGAAAGCTGGACAATGAATAAGGAAGACAAAGAAGAGTTGAGTCATTTGAATTGCGGTGTTGGCTAAGAGTATCGAATATACCATGGACTGCCAAAAGAACGAACAGATCTGTCTTGGAAGAAGTACAGCCAGAATGCTCCTTAGAAGCAAGGATGGCAAGACTACATCTCACATAATTTGGACATTTATCAGGAAGGATCAGTCCCTGGAGAAGGACATCATGCTTGGTAAAGTAGAGGGTCAGCAAAAAAAGATGAAGATGACCCTCAACGAGAAAGGGTTGACACAGTGGCTGCAACAATGGGCTCAAGCATAACAACGATTGTGAGGATGGTGCAGGACTGGGCAGCGTTTTGTTCTGTTGTACGTCGGGTAGCTATGAGTTGGAACCGACTCTACACCACCTAACAACAAGTTAAACAAAACATGGCGAAACGCTGCAAGAAGTACTGTGACATCAGTGACGGGAGACAACAGAAGACTTCTCAGAAAAGGCATCATCTGGGGTGGGGGGAGGAGCATGAGCAGAGGCACTGTGGTGGATGCTGCAGAGTGCCGCCCACGTTTCCTTGGTTCTCCAGCTGTCACGCATGGTGGACTGCTCACGGGAACTGCCCTAGGCTTCCCTCTCCAGGGGAAGGGAAGGGACTGGTCAACAGGAGAGGTACAAAGGTCTGGCCCCCTTGCCTCAGATGAGGACAACTCTGAAGGACCAATCCTGCTCCTAAACTCTCCATGGAACTGGCTGAGGCCAACTACTATCAAGATAAAGGCTGAAGCCATAGAAGCCACAGCTGAGGGGCAGCTGTGCCTGTTCCCACACCTGTTCAGGGTTTAGTGCTAGCCCTGGCTACGAGGGTTGTTGCTTTTCTTTATCACATCCATAGATTACTTGGGCCTCTCCCTTCTCTGGAGAAAGGGTCACCAGGTAATCCAACCTTCAGTTGGAGCACTTGTTATGAAGAATAGCCATCCTTAGCCAGTATTTTAGCCCCTGATCACTGGGGGACTCCTGACCCATCACCCTGCAGGAGACTGCAGTCCTCAGTTTGGGCCGTCATGTCTGAAACTGAGACTTTGTCCCGCAATCTGGTGCTCTGTAGAGCTTGGCAATGATTAACCCACATAATCAGACCCTGTGTGAACTTTCTCTCCAGGCAAGTCACATGTTGAAAACCTGCCTTTAAAGCAGGGTCTCCCAGGCTAGGTTTTGTGTTTTCCTAGCTTCCTATACAAGGAGCCCTGGTGGTGCAGTGGTTAAGCGCTCAACTGCTCTCTGAAAGGTTAGCAGTTCAAACCCACCAGCTGCTCTGCAGGAGAAAGATGTGACAATCTGCTTCCATAAAGATGACGCCTTGGAAATTCTTTGGGGCAGTTCTACTCTGTCCTATAGGGTAGTTGTCAGTTAGAATTGACTTGATGGCAACAGATATAGCTTTCCTATAAGCGCTATTTTTTTTTTTACTTTTAAAAATTTTTTCCCACACAAAAATTTATACATACATCGTTATAGGACCCCAACTGCTGTCCCCATACTGTGACAGCACACTCCTCCTTTCCACCTGATTCCCCATGTCCATTCAACCAGCTCCTAACCCTCTCTGTCTTGCCATCTCACCTCCAGGCAGAAGGTGCCCGTTTAGTCTCTTGTATCTACTTGAGCTAAGAGGCACACTCCTCACGAGTATCACTTTATGTCCCACAGTCCAGTCCAATCCCTTTCTGAAGAGTTGGCCTTGGAAATTGTTTTAGTTCTGGGCTGATAGAGAATCCAGCGGCCATGCTTTCCGGGATAACTCCAGGCTCAGTTAAGACCATTAAGTCTGGTCTTATTACTAGAATTTGAGTTCTGCACCCCACCTTTCTCCTGCTCCATCCAGGACTCTCTGTTGTGTTCCCTGTCAGGGTGGTCTTTGGTGGTAGCCGGGCACCATCTAGTTCTTCTGGCCTCAGGCTGATGAAGTCTCTGATTTGTGTGGCCCTTTCTGTCCCTTGGGCTAATACTTTCCTTGTGTCTTTGGTGTTCTTCATTCTCCTTTACTCCAGGTGGTTGGAACCAACTGATGCATCTTAGATGGCCACTTGCAAGCTTTTAAGACCCCAGACACCACTCACCAAAGTAGGATGCAGGACATTTTCTTAATAAGTTTTGTTATGCCAATTGACCTAGATGTCCCCTGAAAGCATGGTCCCCAGATCCCTACCCTTGCTACTCTGTCCCTCAAAGTGTTTGATTGTATTCAGGAAACTTCTTAGCTTTGGCTTAGTCCAGTTGGTCTGACATCCACCATAGTCTGTGCTGTCTTTCCCTTCACCTAAGATAATTCTTATCTACTATCTGGTCAGTAAATAACCCTCACCCTCCCTCCCCACCCTCGTAATCATCAAAGAATGTTTTCTTCTGTGTTTAAACCTCTTCTTGAGTTCTTATAATAGTGGTCTTATACAATATTTGTCCTTCTGTGACTGACTAAATTCACTCAGCATAATGACCTCCAGCTTCCTACGTGTTATGTTTCACAACTTCATCGTTGTTCTTTATCATTGTGCAGTATTCCACTGTGTGGATATCCCATAATTTGTTTATCCATTTGTCCATTGATGGGCACCTAGGTTGCTTCCATCTTTTTGCTATTGTGAACAGTGCTGCTATGAACATGGGTGTGCATATGTCTATTCGTGTGATGGCTCTTATTTCTCTAGGATATATTCCAAGGAGCAGGATAGCTGGATCCTATGGTACTTGTATTTCTAGCTTTTTAAGGATGCACCAAATCAATTTCCAAAGTGGTTGTACCATTTTACATTCCCACCAACAGTCTATAAGTGTTCCAGTCTCTCCACAACCTCTCCAGCATTTATTATTTTGTGTTTTTTGGATTAATGCTAGCCTTGCTGGGGTGAGATGATGTTGTAGTTTTGATCTGCATTTCTCTGATGGCTAATGATCGTGAGCATTTCTTCATGTGTCTGTTAGCCACCTGAATATCTTTTTTGGTGAAGTGCCTGTTCATATCCTTTGCCCACTTTTTAATTGGGTTATTTGTCTTTTTGTTGTTCAGGTTTTGCAGTATCTTGCAGATTTTAGAGATTAGACGCTGATTGGATTTGTTGTAGCCAAAATTTTTTTCCCACTCTGTAGGTTGTCTTTTTACTTTTTTGGTGAAGTCTTTTGAAGAGCATAAGTGTTTGATTTTTAGGAGCTCCCAGTTATCTAGTCTCTCTTCTGGTGCTTGTGCATTGTTACTTATGGTTCGTATTGTGTTTATGCCACGTATTAAGGCTCCTAGCACTGTCCCTATTTTTTCTTCCATGATCTTTATCATTTTCGACTTTATATTTAAGTCTTTGATCCACTTCGAGTTAGTTTTTGTGCATGGTGTGAGGTATGGGTCTTGTTTCAGTTTTTTGCAGATGGATATCCAGTTATGCCAGCACTGTTTGTTGAAGAGACTGTCTTTTCCCCGATTAACAGACTTTGGGCCTTTGTCAAATATCAGCTGCTCGTAGGTGGATGAATTTATGTCTGGATTCTCAATTCTGTTCCATTGGTCTATGTATCTGTTGTTGTACCAGTACCAGGCTGTTTTGACTACTCTGGCAATACAATAGGTTCTAAAATCAGGCACTGTGAGGCCTCCCACTTTGTTCTTCTTCTTGAGTAATGCTTTACTTATTCAGAGCCTCTTCCCTTTCCATATGAAGTTGGTGATTTGTTTCTCCATCTCAATAAAAAATGCTGGTGGAATTTGGATTGGGATTGCATTGTATCTGTAGATTGCTTTGGGTAGAATTGACATTTTCACTATGTTGAGTCTACCTATCTATGAGCAAGGTATGTTTTCCCACTTATACAGGTCTCTTCTGGTTTCTTGCAGTAGTGTCTTGTAGTTTTCATTGTATAGATCTTTTACGTCTCTGGTTAGATTAATTCCTATGAATTAATGGGGGATATTATTGATTTGGTGATTTCCTCTTTGAGGTTCTCTTTGTTGGTGTAAAGGAATCCAACCTATTTTTGTATGTTTATCTTGTATCCTGAAAGTTTGCTGAAATCTTCTATCAGTTCCAGTAGTTTTCTTGTGAGTTTTTTGGGGTTTTCTGTGTATAAGATCATATCATCTGCAAATAGAGATACTTTGACTTCTTTCCTACCAATTTGGATGCCCTTGATTTCTTTTTCTAGCCTAATTGCTCTGGCTAGGACCTCCAGCACAATGTTGAATAAGAGTGGTGATAAAGGGCATCCTTGTCTGGTTCCCATTCTCAAGGGAAATGCTTTCAAAGTCTCTCCATTTAGGATGATGTTGGCTCTTGGCTTTGTGTAAATGACCTTAATTATATTGAGGAATTTCCCTTCTACTCCTATTCTGTTGAGAGTTTTTATCATGAATGGGTGTTGGTCTTTGTCAAATGTGTTTTCTGCAACGATTGATAAGATCATGTGGTTCTTGTCTTTTGTTTTATTTATGTGATGGATTACATTGATTGTTTTTCTCATGTTGAACCATCCCTGCATACCTGGTATAAATCTCACTTGATCATGGTGAATTATTTTTTTGATATGTTGCTGAATTCTATTGGCTAGAATTTTGTTGAGGATTTTTACATCAATGTTCATGAGGGATATTGGTCTGTAATTTTCTTTTTTTGTGGTGTCTTTACCTGGTTTGGGTATCAAGGTTATGCTGGCTTCATAGAATGAGTTTGGGAGTATTCCATCCTTTTCTATGCTCTGAAATACCTTTAGTAGTAGTAAAGTTAACTCTTCTCTGAAAGTTTGGTAGAATTCTCCAGTGAAGCCATCCGGGCCAGGGCTTTTTTTTGTTCGAAGTTTTAAAATTACCTTTTCAATCTCTTCTTTTGTTATGGGTTTATTTAGTTGTTCTACCTCTGTTTGTGTTAGTTTAGGTAAGTAGTGAGTTTCTAGAAATTTGTCCATTTCCTCTAGGTTTTCAAATTTGTTAGAGTACAGTTTTTCCTAGTATTCTGTTAGGATTCTTTTAATTTCAGTTGGGTCTGTTGTGATATCACCCATCTTATTTCTAATATGGGTTATCTGCTTCCTCTCCTGTTTTTCTTTTGTCAGTTTGGCCAATGGTTTATCAATTTTGTTGATCTTTTCAACGAACCAGCTTTTGGTCTTGTTAACTCTTTCAATTGTTTTTCTATTCTCTATTTCATTTAATTCTGGTCTAATTCTTATTATTTCCTTTCTCTGGTGCCTGAAGGCTACTTTTGCTGCTCTCTTTCTACTTGTTCCAGTTGTAGGGTTAATGTTTTGATTACAGCCCTTTCTTCTTTTTGGATGTGTGCATTTATTGCTATAAACTGACCTCTGAGCACTGCTTTTGCTGTGTCCCAAAGGTTCTGGTCCGATGTGTTTTCATTCTTGTTTGAGTCTAGGAATTTCTTCATTCCATCCTTAATTTTTTCTATAACCCAGTAGTTTTTGAGCAAGGTGTTATTTAGTTTCCATGTGTTTGATTTTTTTGCTTGCATTTTGTGTTGTTGATTTCTACTTTTATGGCTTTATGTTCAGAAAAGATGCTTTGTAATATTTTGATGCTTAGGATTTTGTTAAGGCTTGCTTTATGGCCTAATATGTGGTCTGTTATAGAGAATGTTCCATGTGCGCTGGAAAAGAAAGTATACTGGGCCGCTGTTGAGTGGAGTGCTCAGTATATGTCTGTGATATCAAGTTGGTTGACTGTAGCATTTAACTCTTCCGTGTGTTTGTTGAGCTTCTTTCTGGGTGTTCTGTCCTTCACCATAAGTGGTGTGTTGAAGTCTCCTACTACTATTGTGGAGCTCTCTCTCTCTGTTTTCAGCACTGTTAGAGTTTGTTTTATGTATTTTGCAGTCCTCTTGTTGGGTGTGTAAATATTTATTATAGTTGTGTCCTCCTGTTGTATTGACCCTTTAATCATTATATGGTGTCCTTCCTTTTCCTTTGTGGTGGATTTTACTTTAAAGTCTATTTTGTCAAAGATTAATATTGCCACTCTGCTCTTTTTTGAGTGTTGTTTGTTTGATATATTTTTTTCTATCCTTTAAGTTTTAGTTTGTGTCTTTAAGTCTAAGATGTGTCTCTTCTGGCAGCATGTAGATGGATCGTGTTTTTTTTAATCCAGCCTGCCACTCTCTGTCTGTTTATTGGTGCATTTATTCCATTTACATTCAGTGTAATTATTGATAGGTCTGAGTTTAGTGCTGCCATTTTGAAGTCTTTTTTTGTGTGTTGTTCACAGTTTCTTTGTTCCACTTAATTTTCTGTGCTGAGTCGTCTTTCTTTATCTATTTTCTTTTCATCTTTTTCATTGTTGCTGATTTTGTGTTTGCTGAGTCTTTATATTTTTCTTGTTTTTATTTTGACTTGTAGGGTTGTTAGTTTCCTTCATGGTTACCTTAATATTTACCCCTATTTTTCTAAGTTTATACCAGTCTTTTTCTTTATATCGCTTTGACTTCCTCACCATATGAAAAATCTATGTCTACATTTTTTAAGTCCCTCTTTTTGTTTTAATGTTGTCGTCTTTTACATATTGACATCTGTTACCCTATTTTCAGTGTTTTAGCTTTGATTTGCTTTTGTGACTTCCCTAACTGGGTTGATATCTGGTTGCTCTGTCCTGTGTTCTAGTCTTGGGTTGTTATCTGATGTTACTGATTTTCTAACCAGAGGACTCCCTTTACTGTTTCTTGTAATTTTAGTTTTGTTTTAGCAAATTCCCTAAACTTCTCTTTATCTGGAAATGCCCTAATTTTGCCATCATATTTGAGAGACAGTTTTGCTGGATATATAATTCTTGGCTGGCAGTTTTTTTCCTTCAAGGCTTTATATATGTCATCCCGTTGCGTTCTTGCCTGCATGGTTTCTGCTGAGTAGTCCGAGCTTATTCTTATTGACTGTCCTTTGTAGATGACTTTTCGTTTATCCCTAGAAGCTCTTAAAATTCTCTCTTTATGTTTGGTTTTGGCAAGTTTGATTATAATACATCTTGGTGACTTTCTTTTGGGATATACCTTATGTGAGATTCGATGAGCATCTTGGATAGATACCTTGCCATCTTTCACGATATCAGGGAACTTTTCTGCCAACAAATCTTCAAGAATTCTCTCTGTATTTTCTGTTATGCCCCCTGTTCTGCTACTCCAATCACTTGTAGGTTATTTCTCTTGATAGAGTCCCACATAATTCTTATGGTTTCTTCATTTTTTAAAGTCCTTTTATCTGATTTTTCCTCAAATAAGTTGGAGTCAAGTGCTTTATCTTCAGTCTCACTAATTCTGACTTCCATTGCCTCAATTCTGCTGCTATGACTTTCTACTGAGTTGTCTAATTCTGAAATTTTATTGTTAATCTTCTGCATTTCTGATTGTTGTCTCTGTGTATTATTGCAGCCTGTTAAATTCATCATTAAGCTCTTCTCTAATCTTTTTAATTTCCTCTATTACATATTCTGCATTTTGCTTAATTTTCTTCCGAATTTCTTGAAGAGTTCTGTATATTAATCTTTTGTATTCTGCTTCTGGTGATTCCAAGAAATTTTCCTTCTCTGGAAGATTTCTATATTCTTTATTTTGGGAGCTTGCTGAAGCCATCATGGATTGCCTGTTTATGTGATTTGATATTGACTGTTGTCTCTGAGCCATCAATAAGTTATTGTGTTTATTTATTTTATGTTTGCTTACTGTGTCCTAGCTTCTTGTTTTGTTTTGATATGCTCAAATAGGTTGCTCGTCTGAGCTAGTTTGATTATTGGCATCTTTGAAGCTCTAATGTCCTGTCACCAGGTGATTAGATATGTTACTAGGTATATGAGCTCAGGAGTCCACCCACTCCTCCTGTATGGATTCAGCTTAGGTGCCCAGGTAGATAGCCACCAAGTGTGTGGTGTAGGCTCTCACTTACAGTCTTAGACAGGCATGGGTGATTAGTGTAGGCACAGGTATGTGGCTGCAGTAGGGAGTCATATGTTGAGCAAGACAGGGGGCTGATGCTGCCCCTGAGTGTCCAGGAGGAAGGCGTGTCCCTGTTCCCTAGAGTGCGTAGGTGGGTGGGTTTTGCAGCTGGACTATGAGCACCTAATGCTGTTGGCTGTAAGGACTAGGGGGCACCTCTTATTCATGGGCCCCTATCGCAGGTGACTAGGTGGCTTGGGGGGATCCACCAGTCCTCAGGCCCCTGATATGGGTAGGTGAAGACCCTGCTTAATGGACAGAGCAGTGTCAAATGTTAAGAACCCACCACTTCACAGCTGAAACAGTTGAAGTTAGACTTCTGGTATATACCCTGTTGTACTGCGGTAATGAGGGCCTAAGCTGTTGAGATGGGTCCACTCAAGTCTATGCAGGGGGAAAGGCACTCAAACTCTGTGGATCCCTTATACCTGTGCTTAGGCAAAGGAGCTGTGCCTACCCTGGGTTCCTGGCTTAGGGGAGCTGGCAGTTTATTTTCTCCCGTCTGTTAATCTGTTCACTCTCCAAGGCAGGGAGAATGGCTCTGGGCATGTGACGGATCCCACTTCTGGCCCAGGGGACTCAACAATCGCTGAAGGCTGTCTGGGACCCAGTGCTGAGCAGGCAGCGGGGAGGTAAATGGGAGAGAGGTTTTTCCCTAAGGGTGGCGTTTTCGATCCATGTGGTAGGCTGTATGCAATTACTTATCTTTCGCCAATCCAGGGCTGCTTCTCACTGGTTCTGGGTGTCCGAGTAGAATCTCTACAGCTGGGTCTCTCCCTATGCAGAATACGCCTCCCAAGCACCACAGCTGGCCTGCCTCACTGCTCACCCCCAAGCTGATCAGGCCTGAAGGGCTCAGGCTCTCGCCAGATCAGATCTGGCAACTCCTCGATGCTTCTGAACCCTCTCTCCCTCCCCCTGCCACTCAGTCCAGTTCCTCAACTCTGCCTTTGATGTTCAGGGCTCCCAGATTGCCATATATAATCAATTCACTTGTTTTTTTGGGTCTTTGTTGTAAAAGTGTCCACCGGAAGCATCTGACTACTCTGCCATCTTGTCCCTGCCTCCTATAAGCCCTATTTTAATAGCTGTTTCATGCTTGATGTGCTTTAGGAGCCCTAGTGGTGCAACAGTTAAGTGCTCTGCTGCTAACTGAAAGGTTGGTAGTTCCAGCCTACCCAGCAGCAGCAGAAGAAAAGACCAAATGATCTGCTTCCATAAAGATTACAGTCTAGGAAGCCCTATGGGGGCAGTTCTACTCTGTCACACAGGGTTGCTGTGAGTCAAAAATCGACTCGATGGCCCCCAACAACAACCATGTACTTTAGGGCAATAAGTCCTATCTTCACATAAATACCAAACCCATTGCCGTCAACTCATAGCAACCCTACAGGACAGAGTAGAGCTGCCCCATAGCATTTCCAAGACTGTAATCTTTATGGAAGCAGACAGCCACCTCTTTCTCCTGTAGAGCCACTGTTGAGTTCGAACCTCAGACCTTTCGGTTAGCAGCCGAGTGCTTAACCACTGTGCAACCAGGGCTTCTAGTCCTATCTTAAATCTGTTTAATTTTGTTTAACCTAGAGTTTCCCAATTTTATTTGAGTACAGAAACCCTTTTTGTTTATAGTGGAACACCTTTTAACCTCTCAAGGGGACTTCACCGTGCCTCTTTCTGAGCCCAGTTTCTCTCACCTGTCCTGGCCCTTACCACTGGGCTTTCTGTCGGGCTCACTCTTCTGGAGCCTCTGTCCCCTCAGTGTCCCCGGTGTCCCTTCTTCACACCACAGCA
Source organism: Dugong dugon (assembly GCA_030035585.1). Taxonomy (NCBI): domain Eukaryota; kingdom Metazoa; phylum Chordata; class Mammalia; order Sirenia; family Dugongidae; genus Dugong; species Dugong dugon. The sequence continues at coordinate 3,271,602 of CM057482.1, forward strand.
CTGGCCTTGCTCCTGCGGCTTCACACCCTGAGCCTGAACTTCGGTGACCGACTGTCCCGGTGCCCCTGGAACTGATGGTGCTTCCCAGGACCCAGGACTTACAATGCTGAAACTGGGAAAACCCAGACAATCCAGGACAGGCTGGTTACCCTGTCCTGAACCCAGCTCTGAATGGAATATGGGGGCGGGGGCAAGGGCAGAAGCAGGAAGGCCAGTTAGGAGGCTGTTTCAAGGATCCAGGAGAGAGGTGATGGTAGCTTAAACTCTGGTGGTGAGAAAGGCTTGGATCCTGGATGTGCTCTGAAGGCAAAGCCAGAGAGATAAAATGTAGGGTGTGAGATTAGAAGGAGGAACCAAGAATGACCCAAGAGATTTGAGTCTGAGCTACTGGGAGAAAGAATCCCCATTAACTGAGACGAAGAAGGCAGGGCAGGAGCAAGGGCATTTGGGGTGAAGGGGGAGGAGATCATGCACAGAAATAGCCTAGCCCCCCACATTCAAGCCAGGACCACTGCCAGCCCAGACGGCACCTTGGTGTGGATTAGAAACTGTGCCCCTTCCTCTGGAGCACACAGGCCCAGGCAGGGGCCCAGCCCAGGGGAAGAGCAGCCTTTCCAGCCTGAGGCCCTTGCCCAGTGAACACTGTCACAGCCCAGGCAGGGGCCCTGCCTGAAGTGACTATTGTATATCAGCAAGACCCTGGGGTGGCAGTGGGCCAGTTGGTACTTGGGGAAGAAGAAGTTAGACCTAGAGAAATAATTTTTCATGTTCCATGTTTTATAGTAAAATTTATACTTGCCTCAACAGTTATAATGGAAGCCTGCTCACATGAGTTCCTTAGAGGCATACAAATCACATTAGAGAGTGTTGTTGGTCTCCCTAGGGTGAAAAAAGAGAGGAAGGATGTAGTTTTGCTTTGAAGTTATATGATCTCCTTCCATGACATGCTAGGAGCAGATAAATTCTCCGTATAAATCTCTCCTAATAGAGGAAACCAAATATAGGGAAGAAGGATTTTTATTCTTTTCCAAGTGTCTTAGATTAGCACTGGTATGGAACCATCAGTATTTTTGCTTTAACACTCAGGGTACCCAAAAAGTGACTGGCCAGTTCATGGTTTTCTTTGAGGGCCCACGACATACCACAGGCTATAGTTTTACGTTTTATAATCTCATTCAAGCCTCACCGTGACCCTAGGAGGTGGTCTTATTATCTCCCGTTTTACAGGTGAGGAGATTAAGGCTTGGAGAGTGGAAATAACTTGCCCAAGGCCCCTCAGCTAATACGTGGCAGAGCCTGAATGAGAGTCCAGGCCTGTTTGGCTCCAAAGCCCATGCTCTCTCTCTAATCCTCCTGGTGAGGTGACTTCACGGGTCGTCCCAGACCCTCATCCTGGTACAAAAGCTGGATGATGACATAAGAAACATTTGGGAGCTTCTTAGAATATGGAGTCCTGAAGCCAAAACAAAACCCGTTGCCATCGAGTCAATTCTGACTCACAGGGACTCTATAGGACAGAGTAGAACTGCCCCATAGGGTTTCCAAAGAGCGCCTGGTGGATTCCAACTGCCGACCTTTTAGTTAGTAGCTGAATGCTTAACCACTGTGCCACCAGGGCTCCCTGGTGGTGCAAATGGTTAATATGCAGCTGCTAACTGAAAGGCTGGAGGTTTGAGTCCACCCAGAGGCACCTTGGAAGAAAAACCTGGCAATCTACTTTTAAAAAAATCAGCCATTGAAAACCCCATGAAGCACAGTTCTATTTCAACACACATGGGGTCGCCATGAGTCAGAATTGACTCGATGGCAACTGGTTTACTGGTTAGATTTCTGGGTGTCAGAATATCTGTGGGGAGGGCCCAGGAACCTGTATTGTTACCAAGTCCCTGGTGACTTTAGTGGGCAGTAAGGCTCGGGGACCACTGTTAAAGCCACATTCCAGTGCTGGGGATGCCCTGGCTCACTTGTCAAGGTTGCTGTGCCCATCATTTCCACCCTCCCCAATTTCTTTCCTTTCTGCCTCCCTTACTCAGCCCACTCTGACTATTAGTGTTTATCCTTAGAGTATATTGGACACCATCTCCTTTCAGCTCTTACCTGCTGGCCCCCGTCCTACACTGTGGGTTACACAGAACAGGTCTAGCGTGTCTACCACAGTGGCACTCATTCCAGAACAGAAGCCACCTAAACCTACCATGTCCTCAGTCTTTTCTTCTCTAGGAACAGTATTCCCAGTTCTGTTACCTGTATCGCCTGTGAGTGAGGGTCAAGTTCTTACGCCATCTGAGTCAAGTTCTTCTGAAGTCATTTTGTCAGTCCATGTTTCCTTAAACCATGGCACCCGGAACTGAAGGCCACATTCCAGGCATGGTCAGACCAGCTCCACACAGTAGGGACCCTTGTCTTTCCAGTTCCAGACCCTGCCTTTCCACTGAATGTAGCTTGAAGCTAGATGAGATGTCTCAGCAGGGTCAGCTTCTGTGGAGCTGCTGGCGGCACTGGGCCCTGTGAGTGTCTTTAGCACATGATGCTGCCAAGCTAGGACCTGCGTCTTGCACTTATGGACCCATGGCTAGAACCCTAGCCTTATTCCCGGCAGATTCCATCCTGTTGGACTGTGCTCCTCGCTCTGCCTCTTGACTGTTTGAGTCCTGCCTCTTCCATCCAGATTTAGTGTCCCGTCATCTTACTTTTTCAGGCTCTGTATTGAAACTGTTTTGTACCTGACTCTCTGGGTCTCATGGTGGTTTGTGGTCACTGTTGTTGCAGAGAGCTTCACTCTAGTAGTGACATATCACATCCATTAGTGCTGATATTTGTTTTCAGATCTGTATGTGGAGGTAGTGTGCTGATGGAGTGGACACAGCCGGTGCTCACCCAGAACTGCTTGGTTCTCTTCCACCAGCTCTGTGTGTCTGTCCGCAGCTCTTGCAAGCTTGTCTGACCTCAGCTTTGATGCTAATAGTTTGTATCTGTGGCCCTCTTCAGAGGGCTTTCCATTGGTGTGGAGGTTTCTTGCTCTTCTGCGGTGCCACAAGTGCCTGGGAGCGTATATCTCCTCCCACCCCTGCCCTAGTTCTTCAGGAGCCCCTAGTCCATGACTAACTAGTGAGGGAGGACAAACCCCTCAGCTTCTTTACTTGAGGCAGGACTAACTGCGAGGTCCATTTACACACCAGGACCAGCCTCAGCCTCAGGCTGAATCATGAACTTCACTCAAGACCGCCCCGGCTTCCTCCTTCCCGTTCCTGTACCCCCCACTCACTGTCTGGTTCTCCTGGAAGCACCTCCTTAATACTCACTTACACACAAACCCTGGGCTCAGAGTCTGCTTCTGGGAGATGGTGACCTAAGATGACAGTTATAGACAGATATACAGGCCAGACGTTCTGCACGTATGTGTTGCTGTTGTCGCTGGGTGCTCCTGAGATGAATTTTGACCCATAGCTACCTCAAGGGACAGAGGAGCACTTCTCCATAGAGTTTTTGTCTTAGGCTGGGTTCTCTAGAGAAGCAAAACCAGTAAAGCATATAAATATATATATAGAGAGAAAGATTTATATCAAGAAAATGGCTCACGCAGTTGTAGAGGCTGGAATGTCCCAAGTCTGTGGGCGAGGATAGAGGCTTCTCCTGATTCACCTAGCTGCAGGGGCTGGTGAACCCAAGATCAGCAGGTCAGAGAGCAGGACTCTTGCTCACAGGCTGTGAAGATTGACAAATCCCCAAGATCGGCAGGCAAAACCAAAGGTAAGCTGCTAGCTCAAGTCCCAAGAACCGGAGGTCCGATGAACAGGAGCCAGCTGCAGGATCCAGCGTGAGCAAAAAGCCCCCTAGTCTTGCCAGAAAGTCCACCTATATTTGATGCAGACCACATGCCCAAGGAAACTCCCTTTTAACTGACTGGCTATTCATAGCAGATCCCATCATGGGAGTGATCACAACTTTATACGACTGCCAAAACACGGAGAATCATGGCCCAGCCAAGATGACACACAATCTTAACCATCACGGTTTTCTAGGCTGAAATGTTTACGGGAGCAGATCACCAGGTCTTTCTTCCGTGGAGCCACTGGTGGGTTCAAACCCACAACCTTTCAGTTAGCAACTGAGCACTTAACCATTGTATATCCTTCTGCATATACGTGCGTATATAAAAATTTCAGGGCTTTTTATTTATTAAAAAGTAAAAAAAAACAAAAAACAAAAAACAAAAAAAACACACAGACCAATTCCTTCTCCCATCTATAGATTAACTGTTTCACTTTTGGTATAGATTCAAATACAGGTATTACTCATATTTTCGTCAGTCCAAAGGGGATTTACTGACCAGTCACCAGTTCAGTGGCTTTCAGGGTAAACACCCTAAATTACCCAAGGAAGCACCTGGGTTATAAAAGGAGATGCTTGCTCTTTGTACCACACTGCTCAGGAATGCCCCTAATTCCTTTGACATTTCTCACCTAACTTACTCTTTCTCTTGTTTTTTTGACATTGGGTGGAGCCTGTTTCCTCGTAAAGACAGTCACCAGGATGTCTACCTGAAAAAATAAATATGCAAGATGGCTGCCTTTGCACCTGCGGGTTTTCTACTACAGGACCATTTAGCTACTCGGAGAAGTCGGAGATGCTTTCTTCTAGGGTTCCAGATTTACTCCTCTGTGTTCAATGCACAGAGAAGACCCCTGCTGAGAAAGTAAGGAATCATTTGTCTTCTCCTTCATTCATTTTCTTGAGTGATTTCCCTTCTCCCAGGATCTATGGATTGCTCACTAGGATGAACTATGAAATCCTCCCACCTCTAGTTGATCGCTAAGTTCTGCTGATTTTCTGCCTAAACGCCTTTTGAATCTGTCTCCCTCCTTCCTTTCCAATGCCCCTTGCTCCTCTAGTTCAGAGTCTGTTTATCTCATATCAGTGCTACTCAGTCAACTCCAAAGTACTCTTCCTGAAGTCTCTGCCTTCTATCCATGCTCCTCTCTCTACCTCCTGCCATCTTCCTTAATGTAAATCTGATGAGGTTTCTGCCCTTCTCACAAACTGTCAATGGCTCCCCATCACCAGCAGATCATATCTCAAATCCAGTCAAGGCTGTTTGCAGTCTGACGCTGCTCTGCTTCATCCCTGGCCATTGCTTCCTGTCCTGAAGTTCAAGTTAAGCGGGCACATGCCCATTCCCCAGGTCCTCTTACCCTTTTCTCCTTGTTCAGGGCCAGCTCCTATACAGCGTTACTTCCCTTCTTCTCTACTCATCACAGCATTTGGACATGCCTCCGGTTTGGCCTCTCTCCCAGTATGGAGGTGAATTTCCATGGACACAGAGCCATCTGGAGCCATTTTGCCAGCCATTGAAGCTTAGCTTCACCACTTCCTAGTATTGTCACTGGTGGCAAGTCACTTCACCTCCCTGTGACTTGATTCCTCATCTGCAAAATAGAGTACCTTATTCAAGGAGTCGTTGTGAAAGTTAAATGTAGTTGAGGCATTTTAAGCCTTTTGAACAGAGCAAACCAGTTGCTATAGAGTTGATTTCGACTCAAGGCAACCTCATGTGTGTCAGAGGAGAACTGTGCTCCATAAGGTTTTCAATGGCTGATTTTTTGGAAGTAGATTGTCAGACCTGTGGCACCTCTGTGGAGACTCAAACCTCTAACCTTTCCATTAGCAGCCAAGCATGTTAACTTTTTGTACCACCCAAGGGACTCTTTAAACACAGAAAGTGCCTTGTGAGTGTTAGCTATCGTTTTACTTTACAAAGTACACTTCTCTTCCCAGGTTGATAGTGAACTCCTAGAAAGCAAGGTCTATGTCTTATTCATCCTTGTGTCCCCTGTGCCTGGAATGTAGTAGGCACTTGACACATATTTGTTCAATGAATTGGCTTATTATTACTCTGCCAGCTGCTCCTTTGTCAGTGGTTTAGCTGGTGAGCCAGCAGGATTATGTTCAACGAGCTGGCATTCCCCAGGGTGGGTCAGCTGTGGGTTCCAGCTCGTGTCTAGACAGGTTTATGAACACTGTGTATCTGGGTGACTCGGCCGGTGTGTTGAGTTCCTCTCAGTCTGCTTTCCTTATCTCTGGGCCCTGTTCTCCGCTTCTCAGACTCCCTGTGAATATCGTGTGTTTCTTGTTCTACTTTATCCAAAGAGGCTTTGTAATCCATACCCTGGCCCTTGGGTTGGATCTGTGTCCTTTTTCTATTGTGAAAGTTTGGTCTCTGGCATTCAGACAGAAGAATATGCCAGGACTTTGCGATGCTGTCACGCCGAGAGGAAGAGGAAAGAAAGGACGCGTCAGAGACACACGAGTGAAGAGAGCAGAAAATGTCAGGAATCCTGGTGTGGCTGGGCTCACCTAATCCTACCCTCCTGTGGCAATCTAATTCCTGCTTGTTTCGGCCGAGAAATAATGACAGTCTTTGCTGCTCAGGACTTTGCTGAAGAAATGGGTCCATCATCAGCCCATCACGTAAGGATGCCGATAGAGTTTGGAGAGGACTCAGAAAAGAGAAATAAAGACAATGCAGAAAGCAGAGGCCTGGAGGACATGAGAGAGAATTCTAGGAACTGAGATGGGAGAAGGAGGTGTAATTCATTAATTGATTTCAAGAAAATGTAGGGCTTTTACACAGACATCTGGAATTTTCTACAGCCTGGGCTCCAGCAGAGAAATTTAGGACTGATATTAGGAATATGTCACTCTTACTGTGGCTAGGAAGGGATGGCAGCTAAGACAGCTCTGTCATCCTGGTCCCTGGTGGTCACTCCTGCCCAAACAGTGGCAACCCCCTATCACCATGGCTCAGGTAGGGTGCTGTTCTTTGGTTTAACTGGTGAGCCAGCAGGGTTATGTTCAATGAGCTGGTGTTTACGGAGTAAACTGAGCATGCCGAAAGGGAACAGAGTGACCTTCTACACCAGCGCCTTACCCTGTCTCTCTCACTTCTGCCCTCTTTGCCACTCTCTGTTCTAGAGATTCCACAGGACTTCTGGCTGAGGCAGAAGTTCTTGACTTTGACTTCTCTTCAAAGAGTCAGTCCTTCTTCAACTTCCCTTTCTGGGTCTGTTCATAGAAACCTGTGGCTATGGTTTCATGTTTTACTTCTTCTTCTCTGTTCTAGATCTACTTTTCCATTGACCCCAAAGCCCTACTTGTCTTCCCTTTGCCTCCTTTCCCATTTTTCATGGACTCCCCACTCACCTCCTCTCCCTTGTGGCTCCTTACCACCTCAGCTTCCTGGTCTTGGCCTGGCAGGGGCTGCAGCATAGGCCAGAGCTGGCGTCTGCCCATTTGCACCACCCCAGTCCTCGGGGACACTCAGTATTGGGGAGCTGGCCTGGCTGGGACAACCCCGGGGCTCTGGCTGCTTCAGCGGGCAGACTGCTTAGAGACCTGGCCCACCCTTGAAGCTGCGTCATCTGGATTGGTAAAGATCTTAGTTTCTGCTTTACTTGACCATGAGTGAGTTGAAATCTTTCTCTGTAAGATTATTTCTTCATTCATTCAACACTGACTGTGCACTTACAACATGCCAGCTACTGTTCTGGACACTGGACATACAGAGATGTAAACCAGGTCCAGTTCCTACAAAGAGTTCAAAGCTAGTGAGCACTCAGGTGCTTGTGTAAGGAGCTATAATGCAGTATGAGAAGTATTATATTAGTAATGTGAAGAGGACGTGGATGGATAGAGGAGAAATGAACTCATGGACAACCCTTCTTTTCAAATGTTGACTCTGTCTTGGATGGTCACCATAATATAAATAAACATTGATGATGCCAGGTTATTTGTCTGAACAACAGTCCACTTCTTTTCTCCTAAGGCAACATGACAAAACAACCATCGTCATTAGCCTCTTTCTGTTGAGGTAACCATGCATCTGTTGCTAATCTGCGGTGGCTTCCATCAACTCTATTTTGACCTGTTTTTATTGAAAAGTAAGTCCAGTTTTCAATCTTATAAACCTCTCCCAAGAGTAGGGACTATGAAGTAGGATGGGAGGGACCTCCAAGAGCAGACTTTTTTTTGGAGTAGGTAGGTGGATGGGGGACTTCAAGGAGGATAGTAACAATGCAGTAGATTTGAGGTTAGAAGACTAGACATCTAGTCCCAGCTGTGTTGCTAATTAACCTAACGCCTTGGGGCCTCGGTTTCCTCGTTTATTTGCAGAATGAGGATAATAACAGTATTCACCTTGTGGGGCCATTGTGAGTTTTTTGAGGAGAAATGCATGTAAAGCCTTGGAACACTGGCATAACTGTGACAACGACAATGTCGGGGCTGGTGAAGAACAGGCTGTGTGACGTCGGGAAAGTCACTTCTCTACACTGAACTCAGTTTTCTCATCTGCAAAATGACCGAGTTTCACAGGATGGTTTGGAATGCTGTTTGGCAACATGTACCGAGAATCTTCCCTGTTGGTGTCACCCTGGGGGTTCAGAGAGGAATGAGGCCTGGCTCCTGCCCTTCAGAGCTCCCAGTCTGGGAGAGGAACAGACACACACACACACGGCTCCAACACAAGCCGTGACCCCAAAGAGCTGTGAGGTTCACCAGTGTGAGCGTTCAGGGTAGGAGGTTTCTGGAGACCTCTGGAGGGGGCAGTGTTTGACCTGGGCTTTGAAGGACCAGTAGAGAGATACTGTGCCAGCGTCTGCTTAAAAACCATTCATCCTCAGAGTGAAGGCCAGACCCGTTAGCTAAGCACAGGTGGGTCTTCATGATCTGGCTCTGCTTCCTTCTGCTGCTTCTCCATCGTTTTGCCCCTTGCCCTGGGATATTTCCCGCTTCTTAAATAGGTACCCTCCACTCTCTTGCTGGCCTGCCATCTTTGCACATGCAGGTCTCTTGGCCTGAAACTCCCTCTTCCACCTGCGGGGGGCAGCAGAGTGAAGAAGCAAGGTGCTAGGTCGGACTGTGGGGTTTTTGTCCTAGCTTTGCCTCTTACCAAGTGTGGGGCGTCTGGTGTGTTACTCAATCCCTGGTGACTCAGTGTCCTCATCTGCAAAATGGGGATACAGAATAATAAAGGGCTACCTGAACGTCTGGTTGTGAGGATGGAATGAGGTAGTACAGCGTGTTTGCTAGCCCAGCCCGCAGTAACCACTGAATGAGTATGAGCGATTTTCTTTACCACTCTGTGGCTGGAGTGCTCCTACCTGTATTTCAGGTCTTAGCCACGGCTTCCAACCTGTTAGTTCTGGCCCCACTCCCTGCTGAGAACTTGCATTTCCACCCCAGATACACTGAATCAGAATCTACATTTTAACATGATCCCCAGTGATTCTTACCTGTAATAAATTTTGAGAACTACTGCTGTACTAGCGGTTCTCAGAAATGGTTCCTAACCAGCAGCATTAGCATCGTCTGGGAACTTGTTAGAGATGCGAATTCTCAGCAGGGGTTCAGACCAGCATCTGAACTAACCGGCTGAAAGCCCTGGTCTGAGCCTGGTCATCACCTCTTCTGGGAGGCCTGTCCTGGCTTCCGAGGCCGGGTCGAGTGTCCCCACGGTCCACTGTCCCTCCTTCTCTTCCACAGTGCCGCCCCTCCTGCCTGCCCTGTGCGGCATGACCGCAAGGCCCGCGAGGACAGGAGTCGGTGGACTGTGTGGGCGGCGGGGAGGGACGCGTGCTAGCACTCAGTAAATACTGAATGAATGGCAGGGGGCAAGGGTCTCAGTCATCCCCGAGTGGGGCAGAGCCTGGATGGGGCGCTGGGCAGCAGGCCAGGAGGCTGAATCGCAGGTGGGCCTCGACCCCACAGGCGACAGAGCGAGATCCTGGGGCGGTGCCCAAGGCCTCCTGGTGTCGGGGCTCCTTCCCAGCCTGGGGGTGACCCTGAGAGCGCGCTGCGCGGAGGGGAGAGCGGCGCTCAACTTTGCCCGGGCTGGGCCCTGGGGAGAAAATGCAGCCGGACGGGTCGGGCGAGCGCTCGGCCCCCGCCCCCGGCTCCGCCCCGGCCCGCCCCCGCGCCCCGCGGCAGCTGGGCACAGCTGGAGCCGCGCGCCGACCCCGCGCAGGGCGTCCCGCGAGCTTATCCGCCGGCTGTCCGCCCGCCGGGAGCAGCTGCGGTACCGCCTGCGCCGAGCGCCCCGCGGGATGCTGCGCTCCACGTCCACCGTCACCCTGCTCGCGGGCGGCGCCGGGGCGCCAGGGACGCCCAGCAGGAGGGTGAGTAGCTGAGGCCGGAGCCGCCGCTGCTCCGACCCCTCTTCCCCGTCCAGGCCCCCCGCTGTAGGAGGGTAGAGAGGGTCACGCGCGAGAGCTGGTCCTGGGCCACCCTGGGAACAACGCTCCCGTCCTGTCCCAATCCTGCCCGGACCCTTCTTCTCGACGCCCCAGGGGCGCCCCACTGGCTCGCCGGACAGGACTTAGGGGACGTTCTGGAATTCCCAGAGATTTCCTCTTCTTCCTGCCTCCCGATCAAGCCAAGTTTAAGAAGCAGGAGACCTATGGGGGACATTTCTTCACTGTCCCTACCTTGAGACCCAAAGGTAATGAAATATATTTAACGTGCAAACTTCCCCTCTTCCATTTGTGTCCACTGGCGATCAGATAATACCGATTCTGGGGTGGGCTTACCTAAGGTGGGTGCCACATTACAAACTAGAGGTCAGCAGCGGGGCCACCCAGGAGCCCAGTTGTGTGGGACTTGGGTTTATGGAAATCACTTTTTCTTTCTGATATAAATATTAGCACAGCGGCAGAAGAGGTAGCCCTGGAAGCTCTGGGCACCATCTCCAGGGAGGCTGCATTTTTGGAAGTGCACTGTTTCCCTACAATCCTTGTTGCTTCTTTTCTCACCTCTCCAGATGTCATGTGAAAGAAACGCTAGACGCCTGCAGGAAGTATCTTTCACATTCCTTGTCTCTCCCAAGATCAGCGCCTCAGAGCACATTGCCAGGGGCTTAGCTGGTGGCTTCTTAGTTCATCCATTTATCATGATATTCAATACTTACTATGGTGCCTCTTTACTTGGGCTGAGACTTCTCTAATCACGTTTTCCCTAGGGTTGGGTAACCAGATGGTTGAGTCCAAACCTAAGCTCCCTTTGGTGCTCCAGTCTATTTCCTAGTCTTGTAAACATGCTTTGTTTGTTTGCTTGTTTTTACAAACCTTAGCCAAATGATTGGTAAGTTACCTTATGTGCTGTCTTTCTTTGGCTCTAGAAGAAAGGCATTGTTTTACTCTTGGATGTGGGCTAAGTGTTTGGTTCTTGTGTGTATGCTACGCCAATTAAGGCTGATAAACTCTAGTTGTCTAACTGTTAGATTCATAAAGCAAAATCCACATTAGTTGCAAGTGGTTTTCCAACCGCAGGGCCAAGCGTGGGACCTCTAAGTCGTCCTCCAGAGGTGTGACTGGTCGGGGTGGCCAGAGTCGTACTGTGTGTCAATACAAATGGGATTAGTATACCAGATATCATTTCTGGAGATTTCTTTTTCCTCAAATATTTACTTTTGAGCATTTCTTTAGTTACAAAGGAGCCCTGGTGGCACAGTGGTTAAGAGCTATGGCTGCTAACCAGCAGACCGGCAGTTCAAATCCACCAGCTGCTCCTTGGAAACTCTATGAGGCAGTTCTACTCTGCCCTATAGGGTCGCTATGAGTCAGAATCGACTCGACGGCAGTGGGTTTGATTTTTGGTTTTAGTTACAAAGGGTCTGGTGTCTGGCACAGTGGGACACACTATCAAGAAGGCTTTGCCTTTGGAATAAGATGACAGAAATGCTTTGGAACTGGAGGTTGTAGGGCCTGAATCAGACCACGCAGGACCGAGTGCATACACTGGTACTTGTTCCGGAGAGAAGACATCTAGAGGCTCTAGAGCTCATCCTGTCTCTATGGCTTCCAGCTCTGCTCATGATCCACAGATGTCACAGGTACTGTGTGTTGTGTGGTCATGGGCAGGAATCTGTGACGTTATAGATTAACTGAGTTATTAAAAATATTCATAGATCTTCACTGATGCACAGGTCCATTAGGGCCCATTCTACCTGTGGAGGCAGACATGATCTCCAGTTATTCTCGTCCAAAGTGATGATTGTTATAGTGGGGCAGAGTGTTTACAAAGTTCTGTGGAAGCTAAAAAGAAAGGCTGTTCTGTCTAAATGGAACACATGACATATACCTTATGACAGTGACACACTGGATCTGCTTTAAGGCAACACACAAATTTTTAGAAAATCAAGAACAGGATATATGGGAAATAAAATTGTTGACAAATAAGTAATCATTAAAAGGGTTCTTGAAATGGAAAGTTTTCAGTAAAGTCGGAGCCATCCCCTTTCCTCTCTGATGCTGGTCGAACAATGACATGTTAGCTGTTAAAATTACATTTCTGGTTCAGCCAGAGAGCTTATCAAATCAGGCCCTGTAGGGGAAGCAGGCCAAGTTAGTCCAGACGGTCAGGCCAGCCAGAGATGGTGGTGACAGCTGATGCTGAGCAGGGAGTTCTCTGGGTCAGCTATCAAGGGCAGTGCCGCCAGACCAGGCTGCTACCAGTCAGCCTCGTTTCATGCTGCCACCTGCAATCTGTACTTCCTTCCTGTCTGAAATCATCCCTGGAGGAAAAAAGAGGTGGAGGGAGTGATTTCTGTCAGGTGATAAGCAAAGCTCTGAGAGGTGTTTATGGATGCCGACGCGCAGAGATTGTGAAATGTAAAAAAAAGTCTGCCTGCAAACCAGTTGCACGCTAAAAATAGTTTTATCTATGGCAACAGCAGGAAGATAAATCGGCCGGAGAATAACCTTCTCCAGAATGATGACTTTGCGGGGTAGGGGGATTCATTTTTAAAAAATAATGACATTTCTTCATGATTTTGAAAGGAATTTTGTAAACGCCACTTAATCCTGCTGAAGGAGCCTTTGAAAGGAAAGGTCAGGTGTGTGGCCAGGTTGTGCGCTTTGGGGGAAGGCACCTGTTGCTTTATGCAGCCATATATTTTGGTTACGCTGCTCGGCGAGGGTGGCGTGAGAAGACAGACCTGTCTAAGGTTTAATCCAGCACCGCACTCTGCTGATAGAAGAGATTGTTGGCTGGTGTCACTGGTGCTGTGGACTCTCAGTGGCACATACCAAAAAAAAAAAAAAAAAAAAATAAGGCATAAGGGTAGTAGGATTATCTCCTAGGCTGCCTTTGGTGATGTATCTTTCCATTTGGCAAAGGCCTCTTTTGTTAAAAGCCGGAACCGGACTGCAGTCACCATGCCGTGACCAATGCACCGCTCTCCTCTGTTCTGTTTCTTCCTGATTGGCCCTAAGGAAGGTCACCTTAGCTGCCCTGTGAATGGACCTGGCAGGTGTTTGCCTCACTTCCCTTTCCCAGAACACAGAAACATCTGTGCACACCAGCCTGTAACATGCTGGACACAGGATGCTGTTGGACCTCGGAGTCTGGCGGAAGGAAGCAACTGCAGCAACTACCAGGATGGGGTGTTTGGGGGGCCCTGCACCTAGAAAAGGCCAGCTCTTCCCCAGGGCCCTCCTGAGCCAGCCCCTGACAGCCTAAATTGTGAGCTTTTGGCTTAGCCAAAAAGCCTGTGCCACTAAAAATGACAACTGCAGGCTCAGAAAAAATGTCCCAACCTCCATGCTTTTTTTGTTCATGGGTCTTGCTGAGACAGAGGTAGGACCATCAGACTGGAGTTCTGGAGGCACTTAGGGGAACTGGATTCACCCAAGACACATATGCTCTTGAAGTCCTGGTGGCACAGTGGTTAAGAGCTATGACTGCTACCCAAAAGGTCAACAGTTCGAATCCACCAGCTGCTCCTTGGAAACCCTATGGGACAGTTCCACTCTATCCTGTTGGGTTCCTCTATGGCAACGGGCTTGGGTTTCTCCACACATACTCTTTATAGATGTTCCAAATGACTTGCCATTCCCCCAGCTTTTGATGCTGTTCCTCACCTCTTTGCCTTCATTTGTGCTTCTCCTCCAGGACTCCTGCCCTGAACCCCTCTTGTCCACAATTCCCCACAGGCCTGAGTACCCCATCGTTGCTCGTATCACCTAGATACACTACCTGGGAGAGGGGCGAGGCTCCTCTCCCATCCTGGTGTAATAGGGGCTGAAAAAGCCGAGTCTCACCAGGGTTCTAGAAAGCCACACTGAACATTCCATTGGCCAATGAGGGAACAGGAAGAGGCGTCTTGGGATAAAGCTGGTCCATCGGCCTACCCCCACCTGGCAGGACACAGGTGCCACATGGATGGATGAACCGGCCCAGGTGAGGAGTCTGACGGCTCCGGGAAGGCCTCACAGATCCTGGTTGTCCTATCCTGTTGCAGTTAGACGTTGACTCCTCTGGCTAAGCTGGTGGTTTTCAGCCCAGGTGACACAGAATCGCCGGGAAGCTTAAAATATCTACTTATTGTTAGTTGCCGTGGAGTTGATTCCAGCTCATGGCGACCCCATGTGTGCAGGGTAGAACTGCTCCATAGGGTTTTCAAGGCTGTGACCTTTAGGAAGCAGATCACCAGGCCTGTCTTCTGAGGAGCCTCTGGCTGAGTTTGAATAGCCAACCATTTGGCTAGTAGAGTGTTGAACCTTTTGAAACACCCAGGGGCGCATGCTCGGGCCTTACCCCAGACCAACTGAGTAAGAATCTCTGAGGTGGGGGAACAGCTTCAGTGTTTGTCAGGCCCCTCCCCGGGCACTTCTAACATGCCAGCCACTACTTTATCCGCTGTGCTCCGCTCACGGCCGTCTGGGAACGCAGCCATCCCTGGGCAGTGTTGCCAAAGGTCACTCTGGCCTGGTGGTGAAGGGCACGGGGGTGGGGCAGCGGGGTAGCGATACTCCCGGTCACACTGGTATCCTTGGATGCATTCGTTTACTCTCTGGATATCTTGGCATTTGAGGGCACGTTCATGTGCCTGGTGCAGAAGTGAGGCAGAGAGAACAAGGAGAGGTTGCCAGCCTCCTGTCTGTGAGTTTTGTCTGGGTCAGATCTGCCAGGGGAAAGTGGGACTCCAGGACACTTCTCACCAGACTACCGCCCGTGGGTTGCATCTGGCCCTCAGCCGTCAGCCCTGACAGGAAAGTGGGACTCCAGGACACTTCTCACCAGACTACTGCCCGTGGGTCACATCTGGGTCTCAGCTGGTTTGTGTACGCCCTTGAGCTAAGAAGGGTTTTTACAATGGCTAGCAAAACCTAAATATTTACTCTCTGGCCCTCTCCAGAACAGTGTGCCCCACCCTGATGTAGATAACCAGACCAGCTGAGGTAAGAAGCATTCCGTTGCACATGCAGCCTGACCTGCATATTCTGGAGACTGTATACCGTGCAGAGCAGAGAGGTCAGGGTACCTGTCCTCCTGGCCACACCCCCGGGGCCACACCTTCTGTTGTTAGGTGGAGCTGGCACAGTCACCAAGTGGATAGGCTGAAAGAAATGTGAGTGTGTTTGGGTAATTTCCTTAGGTAAGTCCATCTTTGTAAACTGATTGGCAAACCCTGTCACCCGCTTGCTGTTTGTGGTTTTTTCTTTGGGTTAGTCCAGGTGCCTGCAGTTGAGTGCATGATGGCACGTGGGTGCCCAGAGCACCTCGAGGGTGAGAGACTTAGGTCTTCTGCCTCCACAAAAGGGGCCAGAAATGAGGTCCCAGAGGAGCTACTTAGCCCCCCGAGTGTTCCGAGTTTCAGACAAGGGTTCCGTTGTGTGTTTTCTTGTGGAGGTGGCCTGAATGTTGCCTGCCCCTCCCTTGCCATCCTTCCCAGGGGTTTGGTTTGAAGAAAGTGTGGGACTCTGGGGAGTTTCAGGTATATCTTCCTTCCTGTATTTTAGTTCACACTGAAAAACCCCACACACTGACCTTTACTGAGCAAGCACCTTTTATGTGTTGATACCGTGCTAGGCGCTGAAGGGTGACAGAAGTGACTAAGGTACACTGCTTGCTTGACCTCTCCCGGCTTCTCCCCTTCCGTCCGTTTTGTAGTACGTGGAACACAGCCAGTGTTCAGTAACTGTTCATTGAATTCTTGAATTGAGCTTAGGTTTGAGTATTAATCAAATCTAATCAAATCTCAATCAAATCATTGACGTTTGAATGGCTCTCCATGGTCTTGACCGGAGCCCCTCTTCTCCACCAGGCATTTCTAGATTCAGTCCGGCTCACTTACCAGTGTCCGAACATGCTCACCTCTCTGCCTTTGGCCAGCCTGGAATGCCTTGCAAGATGGTTGTTTGTGGTTATGATGATGATGGATTCTCCAAACTCCACTTGCCTGAAAAGTCCTTTCTATTCCATGTTGTCCCTTCTCTACTTCTGTGTTGTTGTTGTTGTGACATTGAGTTGATTCGGACTCATAGTGACCCTGCAGGACAGAGGAGAGCTGCCCCATAGGGTTTCCAAGGCTGTAATATTTACGGAAGCAGACTGCGACCTCTTTCTCCTGCGGAGTGGCTGGTGGGTCTGAACCGCTGACCTTTCAGTTAGCAGCTGAGCACTTAACCACTGCTCCAAATGTCATCTGAAGAGCCTTCTCATATACTCCCACTTCCAATTAAGATTAATGTTTTCCTTCCTATATTCCCATGGTAATAAAGAACCCTGGTGGCACAGTGGTTAAGAGCTTGGCTGCTAACCAAAAGTCAGCAGTTCGAATCCACCAGCTGTTCCTTGGGAACGCTTTGGGGCAGTTCTACTCTGTCCTGTAGGGTTGCAATGAGTTGGAATCGACTGGATGGCAGCAGGTTTGGTTTTCCTACATTCCCGTGATAATGAAGAACACTTACCAGGTGCTTAATATGTGCCAGGAGCTGTTCTCACCCCTTTACAGGTATTAGCTAATTTAATCCTCTCAACAGCCCTAAGAAGATTGTTCTGCAGTTTCTACCTTGCTATTAGCTTGGTGCCCCTGGGTGGCGCAAACAGTTAATGTGCTCGGCTGCTAACTAAAAGGCTGGAGGTTCGAGTCCACCCAGAGGTGCCACGGAAGAAAAAGGCCTGATGATCTACTTCTGAAAAATCAGCCACTTAAAACCCTATGGAGGATGGCTCAGTTCTGACACGCGTGGAGGTGCCATGGGTCGGGACTGGCTCAGGGTAGCTGGCGTCATCGTTAGCTCTGGGTTACAGCTAAGGTCGCTGGAGACTAAGTAACTTGCGAAAGGTTGCGTGGTGGGTGAGTACTGTCAGAGCCGGTACCAGAACCCAGGAAGTGCAGTCCTCAACCACCAAGCACTCTGCTTCTCAGTACATGTTACGCTAAGTGTTCTTGAATCTATTGTTGGGGTGTGTTTCTAGATTATGAGCTCCTGGGGGGCAGGGCTGTTTGTTTTTCACTTTGGTAACCTCTAACCTCCCAGCCCCTGAAAGTATTTTGCAACTAGTGGGTGCTCAGTAACTGAGTGATGAAATATGCTGAGTCCAGCTGCCTGCTTTTGATCCACTGGAAGGGAGCTTTGCTTCCAGGGACGCTGGTCCAATAGCAGTGGTGATTTGGGTTAGAAAGATTCTGTGCTGTTCACGGCTCAGAACCCAAGGGCTGAGCCAGCCCTGGAGGTCAGGTGTCCTGGAGGTCAGGTGCCCTGGAGGTCAGGTGTCCTGGAGGTCAGGTGACCTGGAGGTCAGGTACCCTGGAGGTCAGATGCCCTGGCGGTCAGGTGCCCTGGAGGTCAGGTACCCTGGAGGTCAGGTGCCCTGGAGGTCAAGTACCCTGGAGGTCAGATGCCCTGGAGGTCAGGTGCCCTGGAGTTCAGGTAACCTGGAGGTCAAGTGCCCTGGAGGTCAGGTGCCCTGGAGGTCAGGTGCCTTGGAGGTCAGGTGTCCAGTGTGGGGCAGCTCTGGGTATTGTGGATCTGGGTTCCAGGGAACCATGGAGATCTGCATCATAAAATTCTCAGAGAGATAAGCATCACTGCCTCAATCTTACTTGGTGGCAAATTTTCCACAGGGAGGTTCCTGAAGGCGAATGAAAGGGGAGAGGTGGCCTGTGCCAGGTCAGCCGAGTGGATGGATTCAGGAATTTCCTGGTGCTTTTGTTAAGGAACTCAGAGCACCTTCTAGACCTCCTAGATGTTCCCTTTGCTGTTGTTGCTGTGTTGTGTGTGTGTGTGTGTCTCTTCCTCCCTCCCTTCTCTTTCTCTCTCTCACACACCCTCTCTGCAATCTTTATAATTGTGACTATTACTACTACTATTATTTAATTAAAAAACTTACACACACACCTGGAGCTGTTGTAAACAACACAGGAATGTGTAAAGTCAGAAGCAAAAGATCCCTTGCCCGTCCCATTTTCCAGAAATAATCGCCATCAGCAGTTGGCTGTGTTTCCTAAACACAATTTTCCTCCTACATCTACACAAATGACCAGAGCGTATCTCAAAAACGAAAATAGGATTCGCTTTAATGCCTGTTTGCAGCTTGCTTTTTCTCACATGACGGTACATTTGGCGTTTTTCCCGTGACAGTACATTTGACAATCTTATTACAGAGGACTCGGATCCTGTTCTAATCCTGGGTTTAAACTGTGTCTGTGAAGCCAGCCCACAATTTATTAAACAATATTAACAGTGCTTCTTAGTGTTTCTGTCAAAGCACCTCTAATGAAGGGCGGAAACACTTCCCATTGGGCCTGGGGTGTAGCCTAAAGCGCCTGCCGCACCTGCCAGATTTCTTTGGAGTCTGTTGTTTTCTTTCACCAGTCCCTCTCATTTTAACTGTTATCTATCACCAGGTAAAGCTGATGGTTTAGAGAAATGCATATCAGGGTTTCCTGGCCTTTGCACACCTCCAGGGTGCCCGAGACTCGGTGTGAGCCTGTGGTACGTGCACACGTAGACGCTAAGAACTGAGTCCAGGAGTTGAGAGTTTTGGGTGGGTGAAGAGTGGGTCACGTGGGGGTTGGGGCCGTCTCACTTTGGGGTGTTGGGCCCAGGAGGTCTCTCTGGAGCTTGTCTTCTCTTCAGTCTTTTAGTTTGCTCTGAAAATTGTTGCCATCAGGGGTTAACCCTCTAGGGCAGTCAGCCAGCTACATGGTGTTGCATAGGGCGTTAACCCCCAGCAGAGCTGTTGACCAAGTTATTATCATGGAAAGCGGGGCCATAAAGCCAAGTAGATGTGCTTCACTTGGGGGCATTTAGGATGATGATGATAATGATGATGATGTCTAACACAGAGACGGGGCTTAGTGCTGTGGGCCCCGCGCTGCTGTAAGCTCCTTCCTGTACCCCCCATTTCACCCTTGAAGAGAGTGGGATTCAGAGATTAAACACCTTGCCCATGGTCACATGGCTAGTAGGTGATGGAAGCTATGTGTACACGCTTATACATGTCTGTGCGTGGGTGTTTACACACGTGTGTGTTTATGGGATGTGGTGCGGGAGCAAAGTACCTCCTGTTCTCTGCAGAATTGTGCAGTGGATTAGACCCAGCCTAATGGAGAAGATTCCTGAGCATCATTGATTTAGATTGCCTATGTAGTATGAGTTACATGTCCATGTATGTGCAAATACCAGACTGGTTTCAGCCAGTCCCAGTGGCCTAGAGTCAGAGGGTTGCCTTTCTCAGGAGGCTTTAGATTCTCACCAGGAAAGAGAGCTACCTGGGGGATGGCTTGGTTTCTTTGTGGCCAATGTGACTGGCGGTGAACTTGGAAGGTTTGGTGCAAAGTTGGCCACCTAAGAGGCAGTGATAGCTCTGGGGTCATGGGTGGATTAAAGCTTCCCCAGAAAAGAGTGAGGCTGGAGAGGAATCTTGAAACCAAGCCATGTGGCAGAAAGAACTGGGGCCGTTTAGTCCAGAGGATAGGAGGCTCAGGGGACAAGAGGCCTGTCTAGAGGAAGGGGATTTTGCTGCAGTCCCCAAGGTCATCCCCGGGTCTGTTAGGTAGAAATTATGAAGACGAGCATTTACACTCAGTTTCAGGAAGTTAAAGGTGCCTGGCAGTGAAATGGGTGCCTCAGAGGGAGGCAGTAGTGCATGTGGAAGTGCTAACATTGTGTCCCTAACTTTGGCTCTCCCACCTGTTCAAGGAAAATGGTACCCTCAGGCCGGGTGCCCACCTGTCAGGTATACATTGTCAGGTGTGGGGTTCCTTCATGGCGGGTTGGACTTAGAAGTGTTTTACAATTTCATTCAACTGTGGGCTTCCAGGCTGCAAGGTAGTTTTGCTCAGAGGCTGCCCTGTGGACCAGTGCAGGCCCATGACCCTGCCAACCAGTTGAGGGGCAAGCATCACCCCTCTGAGTTGTGCTGCGTGACTGTGGACTGGGTGTGCTGGGTGCTGCTGGGACCCTCCATAGTCTTTTTATGGCAGAGTCACTTCTCCCTGGCAAACGTCACAGCAAGACCAGGCAGTGACAATAGGGTGAGAGGGGCATGTGCTTTGTCTACCCATCCCCTCTCACTTCCCCCTTCCCAGTCTTGCCCCTGGCAGACCCCCTACGCTTCCCTTTAAAGCTGCCCAAATCTTTTTAGTCTGAAGGGAAAATACCTGCCACTTTGGGTTTTGGAGACTCTGAGTTGCTTCTGGGGTGGGGAGTTGGGGTGGCTGGGAAGAAAGGGTGGGTGGGAGGGAGAATGTTAGTATAAGCCATTTGTATCTTGGGAGCAATATGAACATATTATCTCTTCAAAACACGCAAGAAAATAAAGTTACTTTTCCCAGAAAATCTGCAGGTGTGGAGAGCGTGCCCTTGCTCAGGATGGTGGTATAGCAGGCGTTGATGCAGGAGGTGATTAGAGCCAAGGGGAGAACACAGGCTTCAGAAACTGCCTGCGTTCAAATCTCTGCTCCACCATTCCCTCACTGCGTAAGCCCTCGGAGCCTTAGCTTGCTCATCTGTAAAATGGGGCACGCTTGGTAAATAGAGGGTCAGTGAAAAAGAGGAAGACCCTCGATGAGATGGATTGACACAGGCTACAACAGTGGGCTTAAGCATAACAATGATTATGAGGATGGCACAGGACCGGGCAGTGTTTTGTTCTGTTGTACGTAGGGTTGCTATGAGTTGGAACCAATTCAATGACACCTAACAACAGCATGTACCAATGAGGAGCCCTGGTGGCCCACTGGTTAACCACTCAGCTGCTAACCGAAAGGTCAGCGGTTTGAACCCACCAGCTACTCCACGGGAGAAAGATGTGGCAGTCTGCTTTCATAAAGATTGTTGTTGTTGTTGTTAGGTGCCATTGAGTTGGTTCCGACTCATAGCGACCCTATTTACAACAGAACGAAAAGCTGCCCAGTCCTGTGCCATCCTCACAATCGTTGCTATGCTTGAGCCAGTTGTTGCAGCCACTGTTAATCCATCTCGTTGAGGGTCTTCCTCTATTTTGCTGACCCTCTACTTTACCAAAAAGTGCCATAAAGATTACAGCTTTGGAAACCCTATGGAGAAATTCTACTCTGTCCTATAGGGTCACTATGAGTTACAGTCGTCTTGACGGCACCTAGCAACAAGAAAAAGAGTCCCTCTGCCATAGCCTTGCTGTGGGGAGTAAATGAATAAATAGACGTAATGCACTTTGAATGGCTCCTGGCGCAGAGTGGGTGGTCCGTACAGGGCTAGCTGTTGGAATTGTTGTGGTTGTTATTGCTGTATTCATGCCACATACACATCATGATAGACTCCTTTCCGTTCTGTGGGTCAGGAGAACGGCTTTGCTCATAGTCAAGGAGGCAGAACCCTTTGTTAACAGAATATTGACAAATCACACAAGTTGTAGCTTCTCTCACTGAATATGGTATAATGCCTTTTTTATTTTAAGAGAAGCAGAGAAATTTTTTCTTCTTCTGAGCTTTGTCATTAAATGTGCACATGCCTATTATAGAAAAATTAAGGACGTCATCATGCAGAAAGTACCCCGTGCCCCAGCCACTTGAAATCTTACCGTTTAGAGATAACCACTGTACTTGTTTCCTGTGGCGGTGGTGGTTTGCCATCAATTGACCCAGACTCATAGTGACCGTATATGACAGAGTAGAACTGCCCCATAGGGTTTCCTAGGCTGTAATCTTTATTGGAGCAGATCGCCAGGTGTTTTCTCTTGTGGAGCGGCTAGTGGGTTTGAGCCACCAACCTTACAGTTAGCAGTCGAGCACTTAACCGTTGTGCGACCAGGGCTCCTCATTGTTTCCTAGGCCCTCCTTAATAGAGTAACACAGAGTGGGTGGCTTAAAACAAGAGAAATTTATCTTCTCACAGTCTGGCGGCTAGGAGTCCAAATCCAGGGTGTCAGCAGGGCCACGCTGTCTCCAAAGGCCGCGGGAAAGATTCGTCCTTGCCTCTTCCAGCTCCTAGTGGTCCTGGAAATCCTTGACTTTCGTTGGCCTGTGGATGCGCCACTCCGCTGTCTGCCTCCATCCTCACATGGCTGTCTTCCCTCCGAGTCCCTCTGTGTGTCTTTTCCTCTTTGTATAAGGACATCAGTCATGTTGGATCAGGGCCCACCCTACTCGGAGTGACCTCCTGTTAACTAATGACATCTTTAAAGACCCTATGTCTAAGCAGGGGCACAGTCACAGGGACTGGGGGTTAGAACTTCAGCATATCTCTTAGGGACACAATTCAGCCCTTAACAACCACTGTGTGTATTTTGGCCTCCAGCCCTCTGAACGTATCTTGGCATAAACACGCGAAGTAAGAGAATTCTGTACGTACTGTTATCGAACCTAGCCATTAAAAACTATGCTGGAAATATACTATACGAGCATGTTCAACAGTAGTGAGTAGCGAGTGCCTCTGATGGGTTAGGCAAAGGCTGGGATTCTCCTCACAGTCCCCTGTGTGACTGGTTCAATTATCCCATTGCTAAGTGGGGAAACAGGCTCTCAGAGGTGAGGTAACTTGCCCAAGGTGACCCAGCTCAACAGTGGTTCGTAAGCAGGCCTCTCGTCTCTGTCTCTCCTAGACCAATGTCTGCAGACTGTGGCTGACGGTACCCCCTGAGAGCCCAGCTTCTGAGCACAGTGAAAAGAAGACTGAAAGAAAAGAGCAGGTAAGCCATCTCTGAGATACAGCTCTGACAGGTTCTAATCTTTGTACTGTCTTTCAGCCCTGCCCCCTCCAGCTCCGGGTCTGTCCCCGTGACTCACAGAGTCTGGATGTCAGCAACCCTGCTGATAAAAGGCCCTGTGGACCTGCCCGCCTCGCCTCACCTCTTCCCAGAGCCAGACGCCCTCCCAGTGAGCTCTGCTGCCTCATGCCCCTGCCCCCCTTCTTGGTGAACACTGTGGCTCTGTGTGGCCCCGAAGCATGTAGGGAAACCAGTTTTGGTGACAGGTGCTGTGGCAGGGGGCTTACTTTTTCCTGAAACAGCCCAGTCCGGTTGAGTCAAAGGGCCCATTGTGAGTGGCCTGTGGGGCCAAAGCCTTCCAGCTCCGCAGAGACTGGGCCACCTGGGAAGGAAGAGCTTGAGCAGGCAGCCGTACTAGTACGGGGCAAAGGGACTCGGCTGGGGGAGGAGGAGGTCAGCAAGCATTTTCGTGCCAAAGCCTGTGCTAAATGGAGATAAATATGACCTTGTCCTTGCCATGGGGAAACTCATAGTTTTTCAGGTGAGATAAAGGTCTCAATAAACAATGATGATGTGATGTTCAAGTGTTAGGATCCAGAGGTGGTAGACGGGATCTGGGGACACAGAGGAGAATGACTCACCACGTGGAAGGTGACATTGAAGGGGAGCCTTGTCGGATAAATGGGAATCCTGCCTGCCTCGAGGCTGTGGTCCTGGGCAAGCTTTTCCTTCAGTCACCAGCAGCTGTGAGGCACCTGCTGTATTCCGAGCTCTGTTTTGGCCACTGCTAGGACAATAGGGAGCAAAGATGGAAACAGAACATCCCTGTCACCCACAGAGCTTACGCTCTAGTGGGAGGAGAATGAAAATAAACAAAATAATTAAGGACATTTTACAGTGTTTCAGACAGTGGTAAGTAGAGACAAATAAAGCAAGAGAAGGGACAGGAGGGCCGGGGGTAAGTGGCATATATTTCTTCTGCATGTATTTTATATGAGTATAAAAAAGTGATATGATATACTTATCAGTTACGTAAGTGGAGTGCCAGGACAGTGACTTTTTGAAATATAAGTATTGATTAGGAGTTAACCAGTAATATGGTAAACTATAAAAAATGAAGCTTCTCATTGGCAGTAAATGCTCGATAACTCATGCCCCTAATTTTACAGTAGACCTTTGTCTCTCCTTCCTTCTGCTCACCCCCTTCTTCCTGCTTTCTACCTGGGACAGAGAGCTACCTGTGCTAATACAGACGGTGACCTGAATGACTGGGAAAGGTGGCGCTGTGGCTAGAGAAAGGGGGGAGCATGTAAAGTTGCTTGTCTGTGTAAAAAGTGAGGGTGCATCCCACCAAAGGGAACCAGGAAAATAGCTCGTCCCAAGGTGGAGCAGGGAAGGTATAAGGTGAGTCTGGGACACCTTGCTGAGCTGGGAAGCAAGGTAGCGCTCAAGGATGAATGGAGTCATATTTGAAGCACCCAGGCCATCTCACTGCTAAGGCAGAATCACCAGCTGCTGTTGAGCGGACTCCCACTCATGGTGACCCCCCTGTGTCAGTAGACCTGTGCTCCATAGGGTTTTCAGTGGCTGATTTTTTGGAAGTAGATTGCCAGACCTTTCCTCCCAAGGCCCTTCTGGGTGGACTTGAACCTCTTGCCTTTTGGTTAGTGGCTGAGCACATTAACCATTTGCACCACCCAGGGACTCCCTTTAAAGCAATGGGACACTCTTTTTTTTAAAATAAAAACATTTTACTGAGCCCTAATATATAAACCAGATGAGAGTGGCTCTTCTCTGGCTGAAGCACGCCTCTATCCGCCCCCCGCCCCCAGAAAGCCCCCTGCGGGTACCTGAGAACTCCACGGCTCTGAGGAGGAGGGGAGGAAACCACGGGGTTGGAGTGTGCCCCTGTTGAACCAGGTGTGCAGTCTGACTACCTGCCTAGGATGCATTGGTGACTCAGTGCAGAAGAACTGGGGTACAGAGCAGGAGGGTGGGGCCTGGCTGTCTCCCCAGGTCTGAAGTCCTTGGCTGGTGGCAGCACTTGAAGGTACTGGTGGTAACCAGGAGGCTGTTGTAGGTGTTTTTGACCCCATGCCCTGGCCAGGTTTCTGGGCATGAGTCGTTGGGAGCCAATACCCTGGAAGGCCACCTCCTCTGATGTGACTGCTGCTCCCTGGGACATTGTAGCCCACAAACTTGCAAGACGCCTAGAAGTCTGGGCAACCCTCCCTGGTCAGATGACTTTGGGCACTCTGGAGAGGGGTCTGCTATGTGCAGAGGCGGAGGATTGGAGCTGGCTCACACATGGAGGCAGGGAGATGTCAAGGGCCCAGGTGGCTTCTGATGGAGGGAGACTTCTTGCAGGCTTTCCACGGCCCCTTTAGAGCTGCAGCAGACTGAGGGCAGGGCTGGGCCTTGCCCTTCGACACAGTCGTAGAAGATGCTTAGTGTATGTTGAGGACCTGGGATGCTAAGGGGCAGCCAGCCGCACACCGATGCCACTGCCAGCTGGGCCGTTCTCTGCCCACCGTTCCCAATCATTGAGGGGAGGAATTACTCACGATGGAGGGCGTGGCAGATGGCACGTCCGCAGCTCCACGAACGTGTGTCGGGAGGCATCTGGAGGCAATTACAAAACCATCAGCGTCTTTTTCTTTGAGTCATAGGTTCATGGGATGTGTGTGGGGGGCTTCCTACCCCTAAGGCCGATGCCCTGGCTGCCTGTTCCTTTGAGTCCTTTTCTTCCAGGAGATACCACCTGCCCCGAGTCGGCTTTCTGCAGATGAGCTCCCCAAACACCTGGTTTCGCTGATGCTCAGTCTTCTCATCTGTAAAATGGGCATAATCACTCCTGGTTGCGAAGAGTTAAATGAATCTGATGGAGTCATCTTGGAAATGGGACAGAGGACGTTAGGAGAACGTTCAGAGGGTGTATGGGGGTGAGAGGAGGAGAGAGGGGAGGCCATGAGGAGGCAAGTGCCTGGGCTCCTTCCTTCCCTTCCTTGGAGGCCTCCCCCACCCTCACCCTCCCAACAGATTCCCTCTACTCCTTCCCTCCTATTTCCTCCAGGGCCAAATCCCTTCTCGCTCAGAGCATGACCCCTCCTTCTCTAGGATAACTTATTTTTATTAGAACCTTCTTCCCCAAACAACCTTCCTGAGAGATTCAGACCTGGACCTTGGCCCCCTCTGAGATGAAACAGCAAATGAGATCAGAGGGTAGAAGAAGATGATGCTATCCCTCCTTTAAAATATATGAACTGAATTTTGTTATACAGAACATAAATGCCAGAATATCAGAATTTTGATGTTGTTGCCATGTAGCACCCCTGGTTGGGTTGCAGGACTCAGAACCTGCCTGTCACTTCCTCTTGCGTGGCCACATTTGCTCCAGACTCAGCCTGTCTAAAACTAACTCAACAATGCTTCCTTGCTTTTTGTTTTGTTCTTGTTCTCCCAAACACATGACACGTACCCCTCCCTCCAAATCCTCACTAAGGCCTAGCCATGCCTGGAGCCTCTTCCACCGTCTGTCTGTGTATCCAGGCCCTCCCTGTGGTTCAAGGCTCAACTAAAGCCCACGTCCTCTGGGACCTACCCCGACTCTCTGTGCTTCGGGGCCTATCCCCCCTTCTCCAGGCTGTCTCACCTGCCGCTCTCTCTCGAGGTGGGACCAGCACCGGTCACTGTAGGATTATCATCTTGAATCAAATGGTTTGCGTTGAATGTGAGGGGGCCCTGTTGATCCCGAGTGTGTCTGATGGTGAGGGCTTTGCAAGTTCGTGTTGCTTGACGCAGCTGACACATTGGGTAGCTGTTAGCGTCCCACCCTCCCAGTATGGCGGGTGGCCTTCAGTGGCCTGTTTCTGAAGAAGCTGTTTCTCTTTGAGGACCCCGAGTGAGGGACCCCCCACATGATGTCATAGATGTAAAGGCTGGGACTTTCATAGCCCCGTAAAATGTCTGAAAGGAGGAAACCCTTGCCATGGGGTTTGAAAGCTCCCGATACTGGCAGCGGGTTTTCCTTTAAAGCCCCTGGGTAAGTAAGCCCGCTGACATCTGGCCCTGGTGGCTGTGTACACAACAGCGCGGGCTGTTGCCAGGGGAGGCAGAGCGCTGCCATGATTCAGTCCCTGTGTGACAGCAGGCAGGGCTGCTGCCTCGCAGATAACAGCCGACATGCTGGGCAGAGGCCCGCACGCCTGTCCTGGCTCCCTCAGTGGCCCCTGCAGGCGTCGGCCAGTCCTGTCATCTACAGGGCTTCTGTGACCTCATCTAGCAAGTGCAAGTGTTCGCCGAGAGCCAGCAGTTTTCAGACTTCTGTAGCTGGGGGATTTTTTATTCTAACAGATACATGTCAAGCAGTGAAAATGCAGCGATTGTGGTTTAAAGTAAGGCCAGGGCTGCCCCCAGCAGCCTCTCCCTACCCCAGCCTTATTAGACACCGAGGAGAAGCTGGGGATAATATTTACAGACCCACTGGACTCACACCTCTTTTCAATTTTTCTAATATTCTGAGACTTTCTGATTCTCTCCCCATGAGGAGAAACCAATGCCAGTTTAGGGGCAAATTTGATGAACTGCTAAAAAGATCCAAAAGAGAGGTGGGTAGATAGAGCATCCAGACAGACACGCAGAGTTCAGTAAGAACCCAGAAATGCCAGAAGCCACAGTGCTAATAACAGCACCCGCCATCTTTTGTTGCGTGTCAGTTGCACACCCAGCAGCATTTTGTTGTTGGGTGCTGTCCAGTCGATTTCGACTCCTTGCGACCCCATGTGATGGAGGAGAAGCACCCATGGGGTTTTCTCAGTTGTAATTTTTATGGAAGCAGACTGCCAGGTCTTTCTCTCATGGAACCCCTGGGTGGGTTCAAACTGCCAGCCTTTCACTTAGCAGCCGAGCGTGCAACCATCTTACCACTAGCTCATGCTGGGTGTTTGTAGATTACTTCCGGTGTCCTTAGGATAGCCTTCTGAAGTTGGGGGCCTTGTCTCCGTTTTGCTGTTCAGGACCCTGAAGCTCAGTGAAGTAAGTAGTGTGCACAGGGTCATGCAGCTACCACCTCGGGAATTAGCAGTTCCAGCTCAGATCCGTGTGACTCCAAAGCCTGGACTCTCGATGGCGCCAGACTGGGCCACAGTTGCCAGGGGCGCATCAGCTTGCATGCTTTCTCCTATCAGGGAGAGTCTGTTGAGGATGTTTGCATTTTATCAGTCAAGATTACCCAAGGTGTGTCCTGTCCTATACCACTAGGGTCCAGAAGAGCAGTTCCTGATTTTTTTTTTTCCTCCAGATATTCTTACTTCTCTTTTTCCCCGGGGTCGTTAGGCCTTAGCAGCGATCCTGTAAGACAGAGTAGAACTGCCCCATAGGGTTTCCAAGGAGTGGCTGGTAGATTCAAACTACTGACCTTTTGGTTCGTAGCCGAGCTCTTAATCACTGAGCCACCAGGGCTCCACTGTCTGAGAGAAGCTCTAAAGTCCTATTTTTAGGGCGTTGCCTCTATCAGGGTACTGTCATTAGCGCTGTCACTCTTTGGGAGCTCTGCTTGGCCAGAAGGTTTTCTTTTTCTGCTCATCTCTAAGCATTTGAAGTGGTCAGTTTTTTCTGAGGATGTGTTTATTTAGGAAGCGGTCTCTGTTCAGCTTGTAAGATAGTCAGTAGAGACAAGTCCTTTAACAGGGCAAAGGTTCCATTTCTCTGAAGGTACGGGCTGCCAGTTCCCTCCCTGTTCCTCTCAGGCTCAGCTGTGATGTTCATGTTTGTCACACGAAGGCAAAGTCAAATGTGAGTGATGACGAGGCCCAGTGCTTTGCTAAGATGGACACACAGGTGAGACAGGCGAGGGCACATTCCTGAAAGGGATGGACATCCTCTGCCTGCTACATGGCTAGGGCGCCCATTAGCGGTCAGCTCCCAGCTGTCCCTGGGTCAGCTGCTGCCCTAGGCTGGAGACAAAAGGTCCAAAGCAAGATGTTTTGGGAAATAACTTGCTTTCTAGTTTGCAAGTCATTCAGTTCATGTTAGGGAACGTCCAAGGCGTATTTGCAACCTGGGCAGGTGACCAGCTGCCTCTTCTGGCCTCTGGGCCTGGGGACTGGATGCAGCCGTCTGCCAATGTCAGTTTGATTATGTTAAGCTGTGTTTCTGCTGTTATTTATTCCCTGAGAGCTCTTATTGACCAAAGCATTCTCATCCTTTGCACAGATTGATCCCAATTGGCTAGGATGACCAAACTCCTTCCACCAAAACTGTGCATCTGTTTATGCTAAGCATTGGGGATATAGCAGTGAATAAGTCGGATAAAGCCGCTGCCTTTGTGGAGCTTCTTGCATTGTGAGATCATATATTTTGATATAACCTGTTAAACCTGTTGCCGTTGAGTTGATTCCAACTCATAGTGACCCTATAGGACAGAGTAGAACCGCCCCATAGAGTTTCCCAGGAGCAACTGGTGGAGTCAAACTGCTGACCTTTTGGTTAGCAGCCAAGCTCTTAAACACTGCACCACCAGAGCTCCATATTTTGATATAGGGTTTGGCACTGCGGTCCCCCATCGCTGGCCTCACTAACCCACATTCTCCAATGGCAGTGAAGACATTACAGCAGGAAGTTAGACTGAGTTACTTTTCTATACTTTCTCCTTCTTTCTAGGACCTTTGCTGCTAAACATCTCTCTAGGGAAAATGGCCATCACGTCAGCCTACAGGTAAATTTTAAGCTGGGAGTAGATTGCAGGAAACGGCTTGAGAAAGTATGTTTTACTGATTAAACCTGTGTTGATCCACTTAGGGATTGTAGAATGCCTTTTCTGTTGTTTCCTTTTGACTTCTTTGGTGATAACCTTCTTTTGTTCCATGCATTTATTGAGGCTTTTGTTTTCAGGGTGATTTTGCCTAGTATTGCTTCATGGCCAGAAGTTTTAATAGGTGTCCATTGTTTTAATCTGTGTATACATTTTGTGATGTCTCTCATCCTCCAAATAGGAAGTGGTGCGGTCAAACGTCAGCTACCACCCTCTTTATCTCACAGGGACAAAAGGTGTTCCCTTTAGCAAAGCCATATTTACATCCTCTAGCGAATTCCCCAGAATCTCTTCCAATTTATTCATTTAGCAAATATTTATTAAGGACATCACTGCATGTCAATCACTGTTAGATACTAGGGATTATAGCGGAAAAGAAGACAAACATGGCTGTAGACTTCTTGGAGCTTACAAGGAGGCAAGCCTTACATACTGCACGATACTAATAACCCCTCGGTATGGTTGTGGTGATTGCTGTGGAGAATGTCTGAAAAGTCAATGAAAGCTTCCTTGAAGGAAGGATGTTTGAGCTGAACTGAGAGGAGTGTGGAGCCCTGGTGGCACAGTGGTCAAGAGCTCAGCTGCTAACCAAAATGTCGGCAGTTCAAATCCACCAGCCACTCCTCGGAAATCCTATGGGGCAGTTCTACTCTGCCCTCTAGGGTCACTGTGAGTTGGAATCAACTCAAGGACAACAGTGAGCAGTGCAGACAGAGGGAACAACGTGTGTAAATGCCCTGAGGCAAGAAGGAGGTTGGCCAATAAAGGAACAGAAAGGAGCGATGAGGCAGGTGTGGATGACCTGGGAGTGGACCCAGACTGGAGAAGAGCCTCCTTATCTTGGCCATCTCTTCCAAAAAGACCCAGGACGTGCAGGCCAGGGTCTGGCTTCCTTACCCTTGGAGGCTCTGGGCCACCACATAGAGATGTGAGTTCCATTTCTGCTCCTGACTGTTAACTATTTGGAGGCACTGTGGTCAAGCAAGGAACTTGAATTTGTAAGGTCACAGATAGGCATTTGAATCTTGCTGCCTTGGAAGAGCTAATAATATTTACACAGTAGGGTTATTGTGAGGATGAAAGAAAATATTGTATAGTAAAATGGCTAGACAGCAAATGTCTTTCTGCTTCTGTTTCTTCATAAACGTGCGTCCCTTTTCCGTGCCATAGCCCAGCAGCTCTGCAGGCTGGCTCAAGAATCCTCTCCTGCTGGGGTGATTGCCCTGCTTCTGAGTGGAGGAGTCCTGTGACCAGACCCGTCCCTGTGGGCCTTTCATTTTAACGCTGACATTTCAAAAATCTTTTTTTTTAATTAAAATAAAAATTATTAATTCAAAAATAATGCTTTTTTGTTGTTGTTGTGCCAAAAACAAATTCAAAGAGTATAAAAGAACATAAAAGAAAAAGCGAAACCCCCTTCTGCTGAGGATACTGTCATAAATGGTTTGAATTCCATCCTTCTAGATGTTTTATGCTGACAAACATTTTAAAACAATAAAGGTATCTTAAACATCTTTCCAGGTGTGTAACCTTTAGATCCAGGACCTCTAGCATGTAGTAGCATGTAGCATGGGTTGTTTGTGTTTTTTCCCACTGGTGTTGGTCCTTATCTCCCCACATGGTTTCCATGCCAATGCAGAATCCTCCTAATCCGGTCACCTGAGGGGTTTCCTGCAAACCAACCCACCTACGAAAGTCTTTGCTTTGCAAAAATGCATTTTACGGAAGCTGTGTGTGGTCGCTAGCTTGTGTTTCAGGAACTGGGTGGAGCCGGAGACTGAAGGAGCGGGCTTTTGTTTCCTGGAATGTGGAGGTTTCATTAGAGCTTTTCCTCTTCCTAATTATATGCTTAGTACCTAAGGGATTCTTAATCCCAGCCTGTCACTCTACAGAGAACCACTTAACAGCCTGGTCACCTTAGCTTCCATCTGCATTTTAGGGGCAGTGTGTGGGACCTAACTATAAGGGACTCACGTGTAGGCGTTTATCGGAAGTAAATACAAAATGTCACAACCCCTCACACCCCATTTCTTCCCAGAGATGTGCAGAAGGGTGGGAAACAATAGATGTTTTATTCAGTTGTGAAAAGTTTTTATTGTAAAACCAAAAATACTACATAAGGGTGTAAAGAAAAAAATGGTAGTCACACCCATTGCCAACACCTCTGTCCACCTCACAGTCTCTCCTTAGGGCTCGTAATTATTGATAACTTCTCATGGATCTTTCTGGATTCTGTTGTTTTTGCTTTTACAACTTTTGAATGAATGGGGTCATAGAGTATTTATTGTTCTGACTCAATGAATGATTTAAAAATTCAAATTACAGTTTTGTATGTCAAAAATATTTAGGGAGTGCATAGACAGAATCTATGCAGAAGTAGTTTAAAGATCACTGAGAGCAGAGTTGCCCTCATGGAATTCACGCTCCTGTACTGTGGCCTCCTCGAGGTACAGGGTCAGCCCCAGGGAAAACTGGGAGCAGGCCAGTTTGTCTATGAAGTCTCAGCCCTTGGTCTTGATTTTTTTCTTGGCCTCTGTCCCTTCCATGTTGTGAAGCCCCCTACTATTTGCCCTACATCTAACGAAGCCTGAAGTATAGAGAAGTGGACTCAGGGTCACACAGACCTGGGCTGGAATCCAGGTGTGGGACCACAGGCAAGTTACTTATGCTCTCTGAACTTCAGTTTTCTCAGCTATGGAGGACAATTACTATGTTATAGAGCAGTTGTAGGAGCCCTGGTGGCACAGTGGTTAAGAGCTCAGATGCTGACCAAAGGGTAGGCAATTTGCATCTACCAGCTGCTCCTTGGAAACCCTGTAGGGAAGTTCTCCTCTGTCCTACAGGGTCGCTGTGAGTCGAATCAACTCGACGACAGCCGGTTTTTAATGGGTTAGAGTAGTTGTAAAGATTAAATGTGCTAAGGAAACCTTCTAGCTTATAGTAGATGCTTGACCAAACTTGGTTTCCCTTTCTCCTCCTTCCTGAGCCTTCATTCTACAAAGGTGTGTTAAAACTTGGATGTGGTACTCCTTCCCAGGGTTTTTGCATTTCAACAATGATCAATGCTTTAATTGAAGGAATTAAGGATCCACAGGCAGGATCAGGGAGATTCTTTTGAAGTCACACCACCTCTGCCTGGCTTTTCAGAAATATTTAAGGAATGGTCACAGCGGGTTGTGTCCTACCCCCCATCATCTCAACACCAGAGTCAGCCCTCACCACAGAGGACAATTTGGCTGCCAGATGGCCACCAACATTCTTCTTCCACCAAAAACCAACCCCACTGCTGTCAAGTTGATTCCAACTCACAGCACCCCTGTAGGACAGAGTAGAACTGCCCCATAGGGTTTCCAAGGCTGTAAATCTTTGCAGAAGCAGACTGCCACATCTTTCTCCTGCTGAGCAGCTGGTGGGTTCAAACTGCCAACCTTTCAGTTGGCAGCTGAGTGCTTAACCACTGTGCCACCAGGGCTCCTTACTTTCTTCCTAAGTCTGTAATATTTCAGACCACGTATGCAGTGATGGAGTTGAAGACATACAGGAGAACTGACCCAAGGGGAAAGACAGAATTAACAAGAATGCGTGATTTCAGACACTTGTTTTTGTTATCAGGGGCACCACAAACCCATCTGGCACCTTTGTCAGAATTAGAAGAAGATGCCCCCTCTAGAAAGATCCAGCCCTGCAAATGTGCTATAGGCGAGTGGATGGGGCCTTGGGACAAATTAGAGAAAGGTGCTCATTCTCCAGGGTAAAGGCAGGCCAAGCCCATGCCAGATGTGACTTGGAGAATAGAGACCAGGCTGGATTTCTGCCCCCTCCCTCCCTGCAGCCAGGCACCCCTGTGCTGGGCACAACTGCATAACCACACACAATGGGCTCACTTATTATAGCTGTTTACATGAGGCTAAAGAGTCATTATTCTTTCTGTCTCTGTCTACCTTTTTTCAGCATCCTGACCTAAGCAATGGAGAACCTCCCAGGAAACTTCCTCAAGGTGTTGTGTACGGTGTGGTGCGAAGATCAGATGAAAATCAGCAGAAAGAAATGGTGGTGTATGGGTGGTCCCCCAATCAGCTGAAAGAAGAGATGAACTACATCAAAGACGTGAGTCATTTAAGGACTGTTTTTCTAGTTTCTTCTCTTTTTGTAGGTGTGTAAGAGGATGCGGTTGACAGCAATGATGTCAGTGCAGCAAGACATTTTGAAAGATTTCTTAGCGTTACCATTTTGGATGGAAATGTCTCTACATACCTTCATGGAACGTTGAAAGCACAGATGTAATTCTGCAGTGAGGTATAGGTTGAACTTCTGTGGGATGGATGATACAAAGTACAGCTACTCGGGACACCAAATGGCTTCCTTCTTCTGTATATGGAGCAGAAGTTCTTAAGTGGTTTCGCTTTTTACATTGGACACCCCAAAGTAACCTGCACAAGTTTGGATGATTTTGACAGCAGGTAACAGAAAAGCTAGCTCAAACTGGCTTAATCAAAGGAGACGTCTATCTCAAGTGGGCATCAGCCTAGGGGTAGGTGGGCTCCAAGCAGGTCACTTCCAGGCTTCATTTCCTCTTGTCTTGAGTTTCCTTTGGCTCTTTCCTCCTTCAGCCTCAGGTGAGTGACATCATCTGAAAGTGTGACAGTGTCTGGAGGAAGCTAAGAGGACACTCCTCTCTGTATTACTTTCTAGAGGCCCTCCCTCAAACTTCTTCTCGAGTCTCATTGGCCAGGACTGGGTCACTCACTCATTCCCATGCACGTCACTGGCAAGGAATGGGACGACCATGGTTGGTTCAGACCAATCAGTTGGGGTAAGCAGATGCTGAGAAGTCAGCCACAATGGACATTGCACAATATAAGCAACCCAGGCTTTTTTTTGTGTGTGTGTGTTTAATATTTAACTTCTTATCATTTTAACTACATACTCTTTGGAGAAAATTTGGAAAATACAAAAATATATTAAGAAGGAAACAAAATCATACCAGCCCAGGGCAAGGATGAGAAGGCAGCAGGGGACAGGAAAGCTGGTAGTGGGGAACCAGGGAGAGGAGGGGAGAGTGTTGACACGTTGTGAGGTTGGCAACCAATGTCACAAAACAATATGTGTATTAATTGTTTAATAAGAAACAAGTTTGCTCTGTAAACCCTCACCTAAAGTACAATTAAAAAAAAAAAAGACCAAACTTAATGGTCTGAAAGAGACTAGAGGAATCCCCGAAACTATGGCCCCTGGATGCTGTGTTAACCCAGAACTCAAACCATTCCCGAAGCCCACTCTTCAGACAAAGATTAGACAAGACTATAAAACAAAAAAATAATACATATGAAGAATGTGCTTCTTAACTGAATCAAACATGTAAGACCAAATGGGCAGCTCCTATCCAAGAGCTTAATGAGGGGGCAGGAACTGGTTGAATGGACACAGGGAACCCTGGATGGAAAGGGGGAGGGTGCTGTCACATTGTGGGGATTGCTACTAATGTTACAAAACATTATGTGTATAAATTTTTGGATGGTAAATTAACTTGAGCTGTAAACTTTCATCTAAAGCACAATTAAAAGAAAAAAAAAGCCATTCAGTCAGCAGGTGGATACAGCTGTGATTTGAACCCAGATCTGTCCAACTCCAAAAACTGTGCTCGAAACCACTGGGACCAGTGCTTAGCAGCTCGGTTAACCAAGGGTGGCCCTAGCTGAGATCAGCCCTGGCAAAGCAGGTTGTCTATGACTTCATCGTATCATCTTTGAACTGACTGTTCTCCCTTACAAGGTAAACAGGAAGTCTTAAATATACTTTCCCGTCATTGGAGGGGGAGAATTGAGGCAAGTTTTTATTTTTGTCTTATATGTGAACTTCTTTATTGAAGTATAACATACACTAAGAAAAGTGCACAAATCTTAAGTGTACAGCTCAATGAATTTTGATAAATGGAACACATCCTGTAACTAGCACCCAAATCAAGAAAGAGAACATCATGTACACCTGGAAGCTCTCCCCTCACCCCTACAATGCCCTCTCCCAGTCACTACGCCCTCTAATCAATATGCTGACTTCTAACCCCCCTAAAAAAAGAAGAAAAGAAAATAAGCCACAAATTCATCCAAAACAGTTGTTAACACTTTACAGCATTTCCTTCTGACCTTTTCTATCCCTGTCCATCTGTCCATCTACCACATATCTATCTCCACTTCTTTTCATTCCACCTGTTGTCTTCCTAGATTGACTGATGCACCCAAACCAAGGCCCCTGATTAGATAAAAGAGGAAGAGAGCTTCTCTGACATTGATGGGCCCCGAGCACTGACCTGTGGGCTAGAAAGTGCGCGTCTCATGGGAAGCAGAGGCAGGGTGGGGCAGCGGAAGGCACCCAGACCTGCGAGCCCGTGGACCTTGGTTCAAAGTCCAGCCCTGTGTTTGGCCTGGCACGTCACTTCTCCTTTCTGGGTTTCTGTTTTCTCATGTAAATATTTCTCACGTAAGGTCCAAACCTCCACCTCTGTGAGCCCCATTTTACTGGGTGGGTTTGCAGATAAAACACAAAGCTATGTTATCTTAATGTTTGTATGCGTTTTTACAAAGAACCTATCTTATCAAATTTCAGAAATAAGAAATGCCTAACAGAGGAAATGAAGCAAAGCCCAGAAAAGCTGCACACACATACACTAATGCACAGATCATATGTGACAACTGCCAGCCTCAAATCCCCAGTCATCCAACCCCCACAAAGTAAATTTTAACCATTCAGAGTATTTCATTCTAGATTTCCCCGTATAAGAGCAGCTCTGACATTCTACGTCTTCTCTGTTTTCCTCAAGGAGATGCCTAGCTCTTCCTCATTTAAATGCCCCCAGATACTGTGGCATTACTTCAGTGGTTAACAGTCTAAGCAGAGTGGAGCATTGCAAATTGCCCAAGACAAAGACAGCAGTTTCAGGCCAGTTTTGAGCCATGGATGACAGGTGGAGAGGTTGTAGGGGTGGTTCTAACCTAGAATTACCAACCTCTGCTATGATCTGCAATTTAACGTTAATTCCGGGTCCCAACTTCTATAGCCCGGCTTCAAGTCCATCCCCAGCTTTGTCATTTCAGTGTGTTTATGGGTTTGTTTGCTTTCCTCCCTTGGTGTGACTCTGCCCAGCTGACTTCCCCCAGTGTTTGCCGGTGGGAGTGACAGCTGGCTCAAGATTCTACCCACTTAGCCACTGGTGAGCAGCTCAAGAGCCAACTCAGGGCCCAAACAAAAGTCATTCTGCCTGCCCAGAATGAAGAGCTGGGCTCTGGCTGTGTTCTTCCAAAATGTTTATAGGTAAAGGCAAGAAAGTTGACTCTACTCTTAGAATTCATCTGAGAAGGCCTTGGGTTCTTAATCCTTTCCCCCCTCCCCAGTCTCCATCAGTGTTCTCCCTCCCAGCCACCCCAATAGACATAGAGTCTCATTTAATACAACGTGCTTACTATGCAAATAAAGCTTCAAGTCCCCAGTACTGTCTCCTACATGCTGGTCATTCAAACCAAACTGCTGCATTTAAGCCCTTCCTGTTTAGAAATTCCAGAGCATCCCCGATAGGGCTCCTTTGACACTTCCTATCCCATTTGAAGATTCCTGAGCTCTTTTAGGGAGGCCCGGTGGCACAGTGGTTAAGAGCTTGGCTGCTAACCAAAAGGCCAGCAGTTCAAATCACCAGCTGTTCCTTGGACACCCTATGGGGCAGTTCTACTCTGTCCTACAGGGCTGCTATGAGTCAGAAGCAACTCGACAGCAGACTTGATGGCAGCGGGTTTGAGAGCTCTTTTAGGGGCCTGGGAAGAAGGGAAGAGGCAGGGCCTGTAAGGTTTTTTTAAACTGTTAAGGCCCCATTACTCCTCTGGCAGTAGTAGTATAGAGAAACTTGAATGGCGTGTAAACAAGTGTTACTTAACTTTTGTGCCTTGTGTATTATTGGTAATTATTAAGGAATTGACTTCCAAATTTATGGGTTTATACTCCTCTGCCTTACGTTCTAGGTGTTTAGTTGCTCTTTGGTGATTAGAACAGAGACGGGGAAAATTACAGAGCTAGCTTTTTGTTTTTTGGTATTTTGGTCCTCTTGACCGTGTGTTTGCAGAGTCATTAACAACGTCTGCTTGTAAAACATGTGTGATGGAGAAGGAGATAAACCTTGCCTGAACTTGGTTTGAAGGTGGTAGGTGAATTTCAACAAACCATTTTTTTTCTTTAGAGTTTATTGTTAGGATAATAAAGAGTTAATAAATTAAAATTTCCTTGGTTTCTAACTCAACGTCCAGAGTGATCTTCTCCTTAATTTTGGAAATTATCTTGTTTTTAAGAATGTCTTTTTTGTGGGACCCTTCTCTCATTAAAGTTTCTTAATGGTTTGGAAATCGGGCATGAAAAGGCTGTGTAGCTCGAGGTCTAACTAGCGTCTCTGTGGACCGCAGGTGAGAGCCACTCTGGAAGAAGTAAGGAGGCGAGTGTATGGGGACCATGATGAAATGAGACAGAAGGTTCAGCAGCTCACCCAGCAACTGTCAGTGAGTACCTATCTCAGCGCTGTGAAGTTGGGGGGTGCTGGAGCTTAGGACTTCCTCTGCATGGCTGGTGCATAAAAATCTTTGATATGTAATGTTCTTTATGAATGGAATCATATTTTAAATGACCAGAGGGAACTTTTTGATAGAATAAAGTCTATTATTTAATGGAAAATTTTTATAGCAGGGGTAATAGTCTTCTTTGCATTAGAAATGTTCCCACCAAAGTCAAGAACAAGGAAGCCAGCGATCACCATTATTGTTTAACACTCTACCTGAGATACTAGCCAATGCAATTAAACAATAGAAAGGAATTTGGAGGTACAGAAAAACAGACAGGTACATATAAAGCTATCACTATTTACAAATAATTTGATTATATACCTGGAAAACCCAAGTGAACCGATGTGCTGGCAGGAATGTGAATTTTTATTACTCTTAGGACATACAATTTGGCAGCATCTATCAAAATCACAAATTCTCCTGTTTTCTGACTCAGCAGTTCTAGTCCTAAGAATTTATTCTATAGATAAACTGTCACACGTGTGAAATGCATGCGTACGAAGTTACTTATTACAGCATTGCTTGTACTAGCAAAAGATTGGAAACCTAAGCGTCCATCAGGAGGGGGCAAGTTAAATAAACAATGTTATAGCTCTACAGAAAACATCCGCTGTTGGAAAAAGAAAAAAAAAAAAAAAAAAGGGAGAGAGAGTAAGCTCTTCACAAGAGACTCCTAAACATTTCCAGGATACGTAGTAGATGTGAAAAAAAGCAAGATTCAGGAAAATGTGTCTAGTATGCTGCAATCTGTGTAAAACAGGAGGGAAAGTGAATATATCTGAATCGTCTGGTGTGTGCACAAAAAAGCTACTAGAAGGATAATCAAGAAAGTAATTAACAGTGGTTCCTAGCTGGGAGGGTGGCAACTGAACAAACGGAACAGGGATGAAAGAGACTCTTCTCCCCCTACGTACCTTTTAGGCTTTAAAATATTCCAACCATGTGAATGTATTACATACTGGAAAAATTTTTAAAAGATAGCCCTCCTCTAGTTTAACCGAGCTAATGCTTCTGGGGGAGTTTTTTTGTGTGTGTTTGTTCATAATTCCAAAGCTAAAAGTCCATGTATATGTGCACATACCTTGCATAAGAGATACGATCTGCAGAAAAGAAGAGTTCCAACAGTCATGCATATGAGTTTAGTTTGTGACTGGGCTGTGAGATTATCTGCTTAAGTAAGACCTGTTGCTTTAATTGTAGAGTTGGAGGCCCATAAATAGATCCACTGCGTCACATTCTTACTGGCAGGTAGGAAGAGACTTGTGAAATTCCTACATATTTATGGACATTTGCTCCATCACTGCTGTAATCAAAGCAAAAGGATTGGATTTGCGATAGACACATAAACAAGACTCTGCCCCTTGCTTTCGATTGCTATCTCCTGCACACCCTCATTTCCTAAGGCCAGAACCACCCCAGGAACCCTGTCTCTTCTTCCTCCAGGCTGTGCTACATAGTCCAGCCAAGTTATGATGGCTGAAGTACAGCTTTCATACAGACACACCCCTGAACAAGGACATGCCGTGTGTTCCTGGTCCCGGCCCACTGTTCATCTCTCTCTCTCACAGCTCCCCAGGGAGCACCCCTGTTCCATCATGCTGGGTGGCTTCCTGTGGCTCCCACAGGCCACACTGAGGTCCATGCCTGAGTCCATGTCAGAGCCCTTAGCCCTAGTTCCACTGCCTGCCTGCCTATATCCAATCCTTCTTTACAATCTAGCTCAAGATCACCCTCTGATGAGACACTCCCCATCTGTTCCAGGCAGCACAGGTGACTTACTGTTGAACCACACAACTTAACAATATAATTCTTGTTTATGTAATATCTTGAATACCTTGTGCCTGCTAGCCCTATGAGTAAGCTTGGGCCACAGTGATACTTCTTTTGTAAAAACATCCAGAAAAGTACTGCACACACTGGGTGCCCAGCGGTTAACTCGCCCATTGGCCTTTCCTGCTGCAGACTATTTACCAACATTTGAGTTCAGACATTGTTGATGGGTGTTGAAAACAAATCTCAGGTTTGCTTTGCTGATTTTCTTGTCTTAATAATATAGTATTAAACAAACAAACAAACAAACAAAAACCTGTTGCCATCGAGTTGATTCAGACTCATAGCAACCCCAGCCAAGAAAACCCTATGGAACAGTTCTACACTGTGACACATGGGGTCGCCATGAGTCACAATCAACTCTGCAGCAACGTGTTACTATGTGCTAGACAGTGCTTAGTGCTTCGTATGTTATCATACTTGTCTTCATTTTTTCAGATAAAATTAAGATTCAGAAAGGGAACATAATTTATTTAGGGCCGTAAAGCTAGTAAATGGTGGTGATGGGATTCAAAAGCTTGTGCTCTTAGTCATTATATTATATTGCTTTCTTGTAGAATACCCTGTGTAGAATATACCCTGTAGTATACTTGCTGAGAGCTATCTGTTCAAATTCAGAGACTAATTGAGCAAAGGTATTCCCCTCCAGTCTTACTTCCTCATAAATGCCTCTCATATTTATCCTCTTATCAGTAACTTCCCTAATAGTTGTCGTACCTATTAGGCTAGCAAATATTGATAAAGTAAAAAGGGTTCAAGGGCAGATCAAAGTTGAAATCATGATGAATACCAGAGTATATGCAATCACTGATCAGCTGAAAAACAAAACCATTCACTTCTCTTGTCTCAAACACATTAAACACACTCACCCAACAAGGACGATAAGAAAAACAAAGCTTGAGAACTGGGTGAGCTCAAAGTATATACTTTCTACTTCCTTTGAGTAGAAAGAGCAAGAAGACACAAGAAGTTATTCCAACAGGGTCCTAATTCTAGTTGCACTGCTTCTTGACTGTTTATGGGCAAATTGCTCAAATGCTGTGATCCTGTGTCCTCCCTGATAAACACGGAGGACTAAATGAGGTTCTGTGGGTGAACGTGTAGATACTCGCCAAGGGAAGATATTACTGTCTTTCTGTTCTCTGTGCCATACGGATGTTGATACTTAAATTTAAAGCCTTACTTAAAATATTGTTGAAGTAGATGTGGTTGTTATCAGAAGGAAGTCCCAAACTGTCTGAAGATTGTTGTGGGTGCGTATGGATTGGTTTTGTGTAACTCTGTCCTCAATCTGTCCAGGTTTCACATGCTCAGCAGAACTATCTGGAAAATCACATCCAAACACAGTCGTCAGCCCTGGATAGTTTTAACGCCATGAACTCGGCTTTGGTGTCGGACTCCATTGGCCTGCAGGTATTCTTCTGCTCACTGTTAGACTGGGGTCCCCTCTGCTGCAGTGAAACCAGACTTAACCAAGAGCAGGCTCTGCTCTTTGTAGACAGATAGGTCGCAGAATGCCCTCAGGTCATTATTCAGCATCATTAAGCATAGCCACATTAAAGACTGTGCCAGGAAGATGGTGAAGGAGGTTGAAGGAACCATGTCCAAGCTGAGACCCTAAACCTTTGCATTGCGGTTGTTTCTGACCTCATCACAATGAGAATTTAGATTCTGAGCTCAGTGCTAGAGATGTCACTTGGTCCGCCGGACACCTGAGTGGGCTTAAGTATCAGTGCCTAACACAGCACATCAGCCTATTCTCCCTGGAGCCCCAGTGTTACAGAAGGGTCCACCCAATCACAGAAAAGACAGACTTAACCAAAGACAATCTGTACTCATTCTCAGCAAGTGACTCCCAAAGGCTTGTCCAAGAGTAAAAAACACAAACTCTATCAAAATAAAGGCAAAGAGATTTATTGAAGGTTTAAATTGATTCGAAACAGAGAAACGCCTAACCTCACAAAAGTGAAATCAAATGCTCCCCCAGGGTGAAGGCAAGCAGGTACATTTATATGGTAAAATCAAAGTACAATATTCTGATTAGAGGATGGTGATGTAAAGAAATCAGAGGCAGGGCATCTCGAAAGGGGACCTTAACATGATTGGTTAACAAGTTAATATGGATCATTTGGATTGGTTATATGCATAGCAAAATCTTTTGATTGGCTAAACTTTGAAAATTCAAGCAACAGTCTCAAGACAATCATGAGGCCCCTTAGACATTGTTTCAGTAACTGTAAATTTTAAAATAGCTCCAGCATCTGTTTATCAGTAGACGTCTCGGAGCCAGCCTGTGTAAGCATTTCCCTGAGT
The DNA here is from genome assembly GCA_030035585.1 of Dugong dugon. NCBI lineage: Eukaryota > Metazoa > Chordata > Mammalia > Sirenia > Dugongidae > Dugong > Dugong dugon. The sequence goes on from CM057482.1 coordinate 3,314,121, forward strand.
GAGGAAAGAAAGCAAGCTAGGGGTGGTAGGCTTCCTGGAATGAGTTGACTGTTAACTGTTGAAAGTAGCTGAAGCAAAGCAGTAAATACCAAAATGGAGTCAAGGCTCAGACCTCAGGCTAGCCATTTTACTAAAGCCAAACGCCTCAGTTTTGGAGCTCTCCTACAGGCTTTTAAGCCCTTTTTCTTAATTTACAAATTATTGAGCATTAGAAAGAATCGTGTATGCTTCAAAGAATGTCTTATAGCACCAGATGGGGAAACAGAAAAACCCAGTGTCCAAAATTTGTGAAAATATGTGTTGTCAACCCATTTGAAGGGAATTGTTCTCTTGATTAGTTTACTTAACCAAGGAGCCCTGGTGACGCAGTGATTAAACGCTTGACTGCTAACCGAAAGGTCAGTGGTTTGAACTCACCAGCCACTCCACAGGGGAAAGATGTGGCAGTCTATTTCCATAAAGATTACACTCTTGGAAACCCCCTGGGATAGTTCTTTTCTGTCGTATAGGGTCGTTATGAGTCAGAAATGACTCAATGGCAATGGATAACTACTCAAATGCTGCCCATTTACTCTTCCAACTGACTCCCCACCTAACATGCAAATTAATTGAAACTAATGAGAACATACTGTTATATTTACCTGAAATGGCTTCTCATGACCTTAATTTTGAAATATATAATAGTCTCTGCCCCTCCTCCAACTTTGTTATTTGGTGCTTACCTGTTTTCCCTCCTCTTAAAAGATCCACAAGCTATTTCCAATCCTTTTTGGTGGAATATAAATAATATATTAGACAAGCAAACAAATTTTCATGTTAGGATTATCTACTTCCCCTGGAACCTAGCACTATCTAATAATAACTGATGTGGCAGTATGCCAACAACAAAGCTAGTGGGGCTTGGTAGGCCTGGTATTTGAGTTTGTCTGGGTTACCCATTTATGACTGATGGGGCCTCTGAGTCCCACCCTTTTCCTGGCTCTCTTTACTGCATGCCCCTTCTCCCCAGGCCTCAGGCCAAGCTCCACCTTGGGCTCTGGTTTATTCAGTAGCCTTTGCTTTCCCTTCCACCTGCCACCAGGGAGCTCTCTAAGCCTCTCTTTACTCCCCTCTTGACCACCCATGAAGGGTTTTACCTCATCTGACTTCAGACAGGGTCTACCCTAACCCAGGTACCTTGACAGACTTATAGTTGTTATCCAGTCTCTTTTTCTCAGGCAGCTAAAGGAGCTTTATAACTAGAAAATCAAACCATTTTTTTTAAGGCACCATCTCATAGCTGGGAAACTCAAATGAGTGTGAAGGTAGTTGACTTCTTATTTATGCAAGGTCCCAACCTCTTTTGTTGTCCATACCACCCCACGTTTATCATTGTTAATAGTGAGAGGACCCTTAGTTTGAATTTACAGAAAGTCTGAGCTAGAAAGAACTGTTGAGATGAGCAATTCCGATGTCTTGTTTTATGGGAAAAGAAACTGAAGCCAACGCAGAGAAATGACTTAAACAAGGTATCTGCTAGTGGCAGTGCCAGGACTAGAAGAAGCTTATTCTCTTGGTCAAGACTGTAGGTTCATGAAGAAAAGACTAATGTCTGTAAAGCTGGTGGGGCTTGGAGTAAGGGCGGCTGGGCTAGGTGGCTCCTAAAGCCCCATGAAGCTCAAATGGTCTGATTGCATGGCTCCGGATGGCTTCAGTATTTCCTTCAAAATCTACCACCAATGAGAATTCTTTTTCCTGATTCAGGTGGATTTAGGAATGTGAGACTATTTTTGTTCAAAGTGGAGGCTAAGGAGTTGGGGAAGCTTCAGAGACTCATCATAGACCAAGAAACTGTGTCCAACACCAGCATTTCCAAATCTTTTAATTTGAAGTTGCGGATGACTTGGGGAGGTGGTAGAAGGTGCCCGTGACCCAGTGTCCAGTGGTGGGAATTCTCGGGCAAATGGGAGCCATTTCTCTGTAATGAGAGTCAACCAAGTAGAAACTGAAACACTAAATAACCTCAATATTAATTTAAGCATTTCTGTTTCAGTGGGTGGCCTGGAGCAATAATCACCAGGCTCTTGCTAGGCACTTGTCTGAGTCAGTAAACTCTACTCCTGGGTATTCCTTTATCATGTCTGTCTCTGCATGCAGGCATTGGAATAACTTCAGCCACGTTGTCCCTATCCTGCTGGGTAGTCTGGAAGTACAGAATCGACAGCCCTTTTAAGAAAAAAGGGGGATATTTTCATTCTATAAAACTCATTTAATTTTCTGATTTCATTGTGGGAATTTGGAAAATATAGAAATTCACAAAGAAGAAAATAAAAATCATCTATAGCCCTATCACATAGAATAACCCATTATTTGGATTTTGGTATACTTCCTCCTAGTCTTTTTTTCTCCCAGTGAATAAACACATATTTGAACATACACTTACACATTTTTTTTTCAAAGTGGGATTGTTTTCAACTCATTTTTTCCAAGTGAATGCTGTATTATGGATACTTTTCCTTGGGAAGGCCCCATTTTAATACATTTCCATCTATCCTGAGTGGTAGCAAGTGGTGTTGGCAGCAGTTGTGGGGGGAGGCTTGCTCTCCATCACGTGACAGGGTGACAAACCTCTTGAGCACTGTGGGAGGCCCTCAGCCCCTGCAACACTAGGGTCCCAGGCTGCAGTGCTGTGGTCTGATATCTACCTCAACGACAAGTGACAAAGGGGTGTCCCGTCCATGACTCTTGTCATGTTTTCTCACACCACAGGGTTTTGTTTTTATTTTGATCCCAACAGAAAACGCTTGTGAATGTTACTTTGGAAAATAACAACATTAAGGGTCAGATCAGAAATCTGCAGCAGACATACCAAGCATCCATGGACAAGCTGCAGGAGAAGCAGAGGCAGCTAGAGGCTGCGCAAGTTGAAAACCAGCTGCTGAAAATGAAGGTGAAGTACATGAGCCTACGTGTCCCGTTAGCCTTCCTCTTTCGTACACCTCTCTCTCCTCCCATCCTCCACTCTTCCACTTCCCTTCCTCCATTCTCTTCTTCTTTGGATTCTCTTGTCTTTTTGGTGGCCAACCCCACAGGACTTGTCTTGAAGATACTGAAGAGCTTTCTGTGATTACTATTGTCAGTCCAGATTGTGGGTAGCCCCTAAAGTCCCATTGGACCTTCCTTCATTGACCCCCCCAGGGGCTGCAAGGGCTGCTTAGACAGTCAGCAAGGCAGTGCCGTTACATTGCTGAGAAAGCAGTCGGGACCCTCACATGTTTGGGACTTCAGATCCTTTAGAGATCTGCCCTTAGTTTAGATTTTCTCTGAGGTCCCAACTGTCTGATATGACAAAAAAGAGCCAAGGGTGCACGGTTTGCTGGTACATGGGCCCTGGCCCCTTCTCAAGAAAAAACATGATGGGTGGTTAAGGACTCTGGGCATGCCGCTCTTACCCCCCAGGCTGTGCTTGTTCATTGTCTAATGCCCTGGTGGTGTTAGTGGCCCCCCCACCCCAGATTTGAAACATGGATGGATTCCTATCCAGGGGCAGGAGAAATTATTTCCTGAACTAATTCTTTTTTATTTAAGTCTGTGGCTTTCAAATTGTGTTCAGCACAGCCTTAGATTAGCCTATAGGATGGCACCTTATGTAGCTATATAATTTATTGCTCAAACTTGAATATGTTTGAGAGCGAAAGGTGGTGCTGTTAGTAATTTAGTTGGGAAGTAAGCTGGGATGTATGGTCCTCCTACCTGTGGGCTGTTTCCAGGGTGGGTGGAGGAGAGGAGGGGGCTGCCATACCACATTGCATGGCCTCTGTAATTGGCACCTGTGGCGTGCGGTGTACCATCCACTTGGCCAAACACAGCCACCCTGGGGAGAGGGACCAGGGAGGTGTACAGTAGATGGGCTCCTCTCTGCTCTCACTTCAAATATGGCAGCTCTTCTCTTTACCAATGAATATTTTATGGTTCTGAGTAAGAGTCACTTTGAAACAGAGGATTTTGTTGCCAGATAAGTCTGAAATCACTGTTTGAGTCTCCTCCATGGCTTAGGAACTTTATCCATTCATTCTACAAATATTTGTTGCCTCCTATGTGTGTCTCTTCCAGAGGTGGTATGGTGTCAGGGTCGGGGGGCATCTTAGGCTTTGTGGCCGTCCGGCAGCTTCCATGGAGTCCACGCCTCGCCCACAATTGCCTATTTCAGAAATGAGTGCTTATTTTCATCTTGAGCAGCAGAATTAAAGAGACTTTCCCCTACTCTTTCTCTCATGTTACTCCCCTCCAAAACAAAACAAAACGAAAACAAAAAACAACCAGTTACAGGGACTCCGGGTGTTTCACGTGACCTGGATGCAGAGAAAACAGGACCTGAAGGACAAAGCCCTTTCCAGCGACATGTCTGTAGAAGACATGGAGTATGGGGCATGCTGGCTCGCTCTCAGGTGGTGATATCTCTGATTAAGATTTTCCATTTTGTGGCTTTTTGCCCACTGATGAGAGGGAGCATTAGAGGGCATCAACGGAAACTTTTGTCAAATCCTTGAAGAGAATGTTAGGTAACCAGTGAAGGATGACTGAGGCCTCAGCTACCCAGAGATTCCATATTCAGCCAACTCAGCGCTCTGGAACAAGCAATAACCTGGAAGGAAGGGTCACAAGTGAACCGTCAGCAGCATAACATCAATGTCAGGAAGTCCACGTGTGAGGAAATGGGCCGGGCAGAAAGGAAACACCAGCTCCCACCCACCTAAGCTCCCACCCACACTCACGTCCGCGTCCACTGTCTCTGTCCCCGAAGCTGGGTCTGCTCAAGCCACCACAGGCCCCTAGCATAGAGTTTCCCAAGCCAGGCTGGAATGTTTCAGATGGTTGGGAAAGCACAAAGGTATGGAGAGGATGCGTCCAGATTTCTTATTTGAATTTAGCTGAAGTCTTAACGACAGACTGGCTCTGCCAGAGCAACTGATGGGACAACTTCAGTCCACGTGGGGACCTTCTCTTCAAAAGCCTCCGTACTGTTTTAACATTATTATTATTTTTTCAGTAATACGTGCGCACGGGGCAAAAACCAAACCATATAACAGGTAAACTAAGGAAGAGAAAGTCTGTCTGGTTTCTGAGCTCCCATTCCTTAGTTCTTTTTCCTAGAGACAACCATTGCTACCATTTTGTTCACCCCCCCATAGTTATTCCTAGCCTGTGAATAATCAAGCTTATATGCATGTATTTTTCTGTGTTTACGTGTATATCTCTTTTTACATACACATGTTAGAATGTTAAACAGACCTTTATACCTTCCATTTTTCACGTTCTGGGTCTTGAAGATCATTGTTATCAGTACATCTAGTTTTATTTTGTTCTTTTTAACAGCTACGTATTCAGTTGTGTAGGTGTGCTGTAATTTATTTATGCGGTTTCTTATTGGTGAACATTTGGGTTGTTTTCAGATGAAGTTTCCTTTAAGACCTTTGATTTTCCCCTCCCCCTACTTCCCTCAACCCTTCTCTCCTGGAATGAGGCTGGAACAGGGGCCCCATCCAGGTCCTCCGGCCAGGTGGGCAGTCACCTCAGTCACCTCCAGCAGCATCCTTCCCTAGGTAGAGCCTTTCTGATGGCGTGATCGTGTACTCTATCCACAGCAGAGCCTCAGCCTGACCCACTTCTCTTCTTTTTCTTCAAAAGTAACTTTCTATTAGAAAATTTCCATTATTTACTAAAGAAGAGAGAATAGAATCATGAACCTCCATGTACCCAACATTTACCAACTCAGGGTCAATATTGTTTCAGCTACACCCTCACCTACTTCCCACCATGCTCCTGCTGGTTGTTTTGGAGGCTTTCATCCATAAATATCTCAGCACATAACACTAAAAGATAAGACTCTCATGCCATTAAAAACTCATAATAGCGTAAAATAAAATGTTTAAATTACCCTGGTTGTCTTATTTTTATTCAGTTCAGGAAAAAACAAGGTTCACGCACTGCAGTTAGTTAATATCTTTCGTTTCTTTGCATTTGTTTATTGTGGTGAAAATACACACACTAAAACGTTAGCCGATTCAACGACCTCCACAGGTCTGATTCCGTGACATTGTTCACATTCTTTGTTGTGCGACCCTTATCACTGTCTTTTTCCAAATTATTTCACCACCGTTCAGTTAATATGTCTCGTAAGCCTCTTTTAATCTATATGTTCTACCTCCATCTTTTTTCCCCCTCGCAACGTATTTGCTGAAGAAAAATTCACTCATGTGGAACACCTTTGTTCTGATAAAAAGAACCTTTTGCTGTAGAGTCGATTCCGGCTATAGCGACCGTATAGGACTGAGTAGAACTGCCCCATAGGGTTTCCAAGGAGCGGCTGGTGGATTTGAACCACTAGTCTTTTAGTTAGCAGCCAAGCTCTTGATAATGTCCAGAAAATACCGAATAAGTTAGTGTGAAGTGCCACTTTTTATTTTTCTGTATGCCCGCTGGCCCCTCTTCTGCCCTCTGTCTACCCGCCGCCCTTATGCCTGCTGCCTCTCTCTGCACGGGCCCCAGAATGATTCTCGGTTCTGGGTTGGTGCCTTCCTGCCTCCCTGTGTCCGTGCACCGTACGTTCAGAGCTAAGGCCGCCGGAGCCCCGGAAACCTGCAAAAGCTGTAGAGCTGACCTGACTCTCTTCCTAGGTGGAATCGTCCCAGGAAGCCAACGCTGAGGTGATTCGAGAGATGACCAAGAGGCTGTACAGCCAGTACGAAGAGCAGCTGCGCGAGAAGCAGCAGAAGCATGAGGCCGAGAAGGAGGCACTTCTGGTCTGTGTGCGGTAAAGGCCGATAGAGTGACCGCCATGTGCTGGGTCGTTACTGTGAACCAGCCCCCTGCCATCTAGTCAGTTCTGACTCATGGCGATGCCACGGGTGTCAGCGTAGGAGTGTGCTCCGTAGGGCTTTCCAACGGCTGATTTTTCAGAAGTAGATCACCAGGCCTTTCTTCCAAGGCACCTCTGGGAGGACTCAAACCTCCAATCTTTTGGTTAGCAGCCGAGCACGTTAATTGTTTGCACCACGCAGGGCCTCCTCATTATTGTCGGTGAAGTATAAATAGACGGATTTCTTCTCAGAGGTGCATTAATATACTCTAAGGTGAGCGAGAAGGCAAAGGAACTTATTTATTTGCTCATTCTCTCCCCTCCTTGCTTCCCTTCCTTGCTTCCTTTATTCATCCCCTTCCCCGTTCAGAATAGGTCCCATTTCTCTGTCTCTGAACACACCCCTTTCTCTAGCCAACTGGACGATTCACCAGCATCTCAGAGGATCTGGCTTTCCCACAGCCATGTCCTTCCTCACTCCGGCCCCTCCTCTCTACCTGGAATTTCCCCTTTTCCTACCCTCCGTCCGCCCTCAGCTGCCAAAAGCCCCCAGAAATGCCACCCTCTCAGTGAGATGGATTGACACAGTGGCTGCAACAATGGGCTCAAACATAACTACTGTTGGGAGGATGGCACAGGACCAGACAGTGTTTGGTTCTGTTATATGTAGGGTCACTGTGAGTCGGAGCCGACCTGACAACAATAGATGAAATCTCTCTCAGTCACACAGCTTCAAGTGTCCTGTGTCCTTGGAACATCCATTCTGTCTCTGCTCTGTGCTGTGGAATTTCATTATACCGTAATTAGAGCTGGGGCGTATGTCTCCCAGCTTGGCTTCTCTGGGAGAACGTAAGTTCCTTGAAGACAGGGACACCATGATTGCCTTTTCCTATATCCTTAGAGGTTTAATAAAACACACTGACCGATTGGCTGGGTTTTGCTTTCAGGGGCGAGTTGGTACAATTCCAGAGGCAGCCCTAACTCCCTTACAGACTTGCAAATACGATGATACTCTGAGCATCTAGTCAAGGGCTAAGGAACTTTTTTTGCAGGCTCTTTTTACACCTTTTAGATACCAAACCTCAAGGGCTAAAAGGGGAAGAAATAACCAGGTCCGTTAAAAGCTGCCCAGTGTGTCTTTCTTCACAGGCGAGAACCAGACTCGTGGAGGCAGAGTTCATGATTTGAGGCACTTCTGGGACCTAAGGTCATACGTCAGAGATTATGACTGAGCAAGGCTGAATTTGCGTGGACCCCGTCGGTAGCCTCGGTACTCAGTGGTGGTGTTAAGGACGGTGTTTCTTTTGCAGGAAGAAACCAATAGTTTTCTGAAAGCCCTTGAAGAGGCCAACAAAAAGATGCATGCGACAGAAATCAGCCTGGAGGAGAAAGACCAGAGGATCGGGGAGCTGGACAGGCTGATCGAGCTCATGGAGAAGGTAACCATCCTTGGCCCTAGTCCCCACTGTCTCAGAACCCCGCTGCTCCAGACCCCAAAGCCTGTCTGAAGACTTGGGAAGCCCTCAACGCTGATCTCTCACATCCCTCAATTTTGTGATTAAAAAAAAAAAAAAATATATATATATATATATATATATATATATATATATATATACACACATACACACACACACACACAACACATAAGGAAGTCCAACAAAGCTCTGATTTTTTCCCATAGTAACTATTTCAGTGTTTTTTAAGAAAATTACGTATGAAATTCTTCACAAAAAGTTAATATTTTAGGAGCCCTGCTTTGCCAGTGCCCCAGGCATGAATTTAGCTTACCCGCTAGGTAATCAAGCCCTAGTTAGCTGTTACATCAACACCCATCCCTGTCATTTCTGGGCATTGGTCTTAAGGGTTGGCTTTGCCCTGACGGGAGATGCCACATTTCTTTGTAGGTGTGATAAGCAGGCTGATGGTGGGGATGGGATTTCATGAAGCCAGAGATGAGAAGGGGAAGAGGCTGGAGATCAGGAAGTGGGGAGAAGCGATGAGACTGGAGATCAAGAAGTGGGGAAAAAGGAGGAGGCTGGAGATCAGGCAGTGGGGAGAACAGAAGAGGCTGGAGATCAGGAAGCTGAGAGAAGGGAGGAGGCTGGAGATCAGGAAGCGGGGAGAAGGGAGGAGACTGGAGATCAGGAAGTGGGGAGAAGAGAGGAGGCTGGAGATCAGGAAGTGGGGAGAAGAGAGAAGGCTGGAGATCAGGAAGTGGGGAGAAGGGAGGAGACTGGAGATCAGGAAGTGGGGAGAAGGGAGGAGACTGGAGATCATGAAGCTGAGAGAAGGGAAGAGGCTGGAGATCAGGAAGCGGGGAGAAGGGAGGAGACTGGAGATCAGGAAGTGGGGAGAAGAGAGGAGGCTGGAGATCAGGAAGTGGGGAGAAGAGAGGAGGCTGGAGATCAGGAAGTGGGGAGAAGAGAGGAGGCTGGAGATCAGGAAGTGGGGAGAAGGGAAGAGCAGTGGGAGAGAGTAGAGAGAAAAGGAAGGGCGGAAGGGAAAGAAAGGATGGGTGACCTTTAGTAGGTGACAGCTGACTTCTGGGGCAGGGCACAGTGGCATAGGGCCAGCGCTGTGGCTGGTTTCTGGAAATGACTCTCCAGCTGCGTGAGTTTGCAGACTAGTGGTGATCTGCTGAGACCGTGACGTTATCGGTGCCGTGGAACTTGTATTCTGGATGCTGAGAATTTCCAACGTGATGGCAGAGGGAAGGGGTATGACAGTGTTAACAAGGCTAACAGCTGGGCTGCTAAGTGATCCCCAGAAGAGGTCCCCTCACCCCTCAACGTCTCCAGAGTCCCCTGACCAGGCAGGGTGCAACCAGAGTGGGACAGCATTAAATTCAACACTGTGGAGCCTCGGGGCTCCCTGGGGGCTCCCGTTGCTACTAATAGTATCTGTATTTGGGAGGGACTTCAGCAAACTGAAGAGTCAGTTACAATCTCACCTCTACTGCCTGGGAAAACAGAATCCCATCTTTTATTGAAGAGAGGAAGGTTGACTTGTTTAGGACTAAACTCAGCATTGGTTAGATATGGAGCCCTGGTAGCACAGCAGTTAAGAGCTCGGCTACTAACCCAAAGGTCGGCAGTTTGAATCCACCAGCCACTCCTTGGAGACCCTATAGGGCAGTTCTACCCTATCCTGTAGGGTCACTATGAGTTGGACTCGACGGCAGTGGGTTTGGTTTTTTCAGTGGTGGTCAATAAAAGATGGGATTCCTTCTCCCACGTTACGGTTCTCCTGCGACAGCAGAAGCTGGTTAACTCCCATGTTCTCTTGAGATGACAGATTTTCCTGCAGCATGAAGAAGCGAGGTGAGCAGGCAGCATGGGGAGGCCATTTGGGCAGGGAAGGCTTCTTATGGAGAGACAGTACCTGTAGGGGGACAGGGACATGGGTTTTAGAATGGTATGAGTGAACATAGGGTTTGAACCTTGCCCTTCTTTCTAGTTTCGGGCAGTTACTTGACTTTTCCAAACTCAGTTTCGTATCCTGTACAACACTTACAAGAATAATTCTTATTCTTAGGCTTTCTGTGAGGAGTAAATGGGAAAAAGTCAGGCAAAGTGCTAAGCCCAATGTTTGGCACATAGTAAGAAACAAACAAACTCATGGTGACTCCATGTGTGTCAGAGTAGACCTGTTCTTCATAGAGTTTTCAGTGGCTGATTTTTTGGAAGTGGATCACTAGGACTTTCTTCTGAGGCACTTCTGGGTGGACTTGAACCTGCAACCTTTTGGTTAGCAGCTCAGGAATAAATCTTTGAGAGCAGGAGTCTTGCCAGATTTCCACCACACCCCACGAAACGTCAGGAAACATCACGTCCCCAGGCGTGAACTGCGGCGGTGTTTGTATCCCCTTCTTACCTGTCTTGGGACACTGCCCAAGGACAAGCTGTGTGCTTTTGAATGACTTCTCTGTCTGCTTCAATTACTGTTTCTCTTACTGAACATTGTGTTCAAAACACCTTGTTTCTGATCGGTAAAAATCTTTGAAGGCAAGCACTCCCCCAGGGCCCCTTCTGGGCACAGATTGTATTCTATACCTTGAATGGGGGTGGTGGTTTCACAGGCGTATACAAATGTAAAAAATTACTGTGTAGTATACACTTAAGTATACAATTAAAAAAATAAATCGATTTTTAAAAGTGTGCTGTAAGTTAGGCCTTGTCCTACTTTATAACAGCATTTTGTTTTGGAGGGCGCCTCACCTGGGAAAGGCTTGTCACTGTTAACCCTATGCTCGTTGCACGTCCCACCCAAGCCGGATCATGAGAGCAAGCGTTCGCTGTAGAGAGTTTGAGATCAATAACAAAACCCCACTAAAAGTCATTAGGATTATTCTAAATACACGGGTGATAGTGTCCACTTCCTGGTCAGGGTGGACTCCTCCTCCACCTCTTTGGTATATTCCTCGCCCTGGCGGTGCAGTGGTTCAAGTGCTCGGCTGCCAACCAAAAGGTCGGTGGTTCAAACCCACCAGCCGCTTGGTGGGAGAAAGTTGTGGCCATCAGTTTCTGTAAAGATTTCGGCCTTGGAAACCTCGGGGGCAGTTCTGCTCTGTTCTCTAGGGTCGCTGACTCTGTGGCAAGGGGTAATCCACTGACCACAGAAGTTGTGGCAGTTGAATTTTTAAAGATTTGCTGTTAATAATTTGGAGGCTTGGTGGCGCAGTGGTTAAGCATTTGGCTGCTAACCAAAAGGTCGAATCCATCAGCTGCTCCTTGGAAATACTGTGGGGCAGTTCTGCTCTGTCCTATAGAGTCACTATGAGTCGGAATTGACTCAATGGCAATGAGTTTGTTTGGTTAATAATTTGGAGGAAAGAGGGTTTGGAATCTCCCCAACAGGTAAGAGTTTTGTTGGGGAGGATTTCTGAGAATAAAGATGAGGTATGGTAGTTCTTAGAGGAGGATCTAAAGCAAGATAACCTGTGTCCAGTCAGCGGGCATGGTGTACACCTCATTTTCATGAAATGCATTACACTAAAGTCTGTGGCATATTTGTAGTATAATTTTGGTTAATATGGGCACCACATTTTATTAACATTTTTCCAGTTTGTCCAGAAAAACAGCTGTCCAGATTATCATAGTACTATTTTGGATAAATATTTAAATTTACATATATATACACAAACTTATAATTTTTTTATTTTAATAAGGTCTTTTATTTGACTCAAGATATTGAAAATATGATTTCAATATGTGATCAATATAAAAAATTTTTTTTGTAATTTCTTTTTGATGAAGGTTTACAGAGCAAATTAGTTTCTCATTAAATAATTAATACACATATTATTTTGTGACATTGGTTGCCAGCCCCACGACATGTCAACACTCTCCCCTTCTTGACCATAGGTTCCCCATTACCCGCTTTCCTGTCCCTTCCTGCCTTCTTGTCCTTGCCCCTGGCCTGGTGTGCCCCTTTAGTCTCATTTTGTTTTGTGGCCCTATCTAATCTTTGGCTGGAGGGTGAATCTGAGGAGTGACTTCATTACTGAGCTATAAGGGTGTCTGGGGGCCATACTCTCAGGGTTTCTCCTGGTCTCTGTCAGACCAGTAAGTCTGGTTTTTTTTTTTGGTGAGTTAGAATTTTGTTCTATATTTTTCTCCAGCTCTGTCTGAGACCTTGTATTGTGATCCCTGTCAGAGTAGTCGGTGGTGGTAGCCAGGCACCATCTAGTTGTACTGGACTCAGTCTGGTGGAGGCTGTGGTAGTTGTGGTCCATTAGTCCTTGGACTAATCTTTCCCTTGTGTCTTTGGTTGTCTTCATTCTCCCTTGCTCCAGACGGGATGAGACCAGTGAGGTATATTAGATGGCCACTCACAAGCTTTTGTTTGTGAGTAAATAAACACTGCTTACCAAAGTAGAATGTAGAACATTTTCTTTATAAACTATGTCATGCCAGTTGAGCTAGATGTTCTCCAAGACCATGGTCCCCACAGCCGTCAAAGCTTACAAATCCTAAGTGCGCATCTTGATAGATGTATTAGTTTCCTATTGCTGCTATAAAAAATTACCACAAATTTAGTAGCTTAAAACAACACAAATTTATTATCTCACGGTTCTGGAGGTCAGAAGCCTAAAATCCAGGTATCAGCAGGGCTGCATTCCTTCTGGAGGCTCTAGGGCAGAATATACTTCATTGCCTTTTCTAGCTGCTAGAGACCTCCTATGAAGAAGCCCTGGTGGCGCAGTGGTTAAGCACTCAGCTGCTAACTGAAAGGTCAACAATTTAAACCCACCAGCTGCTCTGTGGGTGAAAGATGTGGCAGTCTGCTTCCATGAAGGTTATCGACTAGAAAACCCTATAGGCCAGTTCTATTGTGTCCTGTAAGATCGCTGTAAGTCAGAATCGACTTGATAGCAATGGGTTTTAGAGGCCTCCTGTATTCCTTGGCTCATGGCCCCATTCTCCATCTTAAAGCCAGAACCCATTGTTGTTGTTAGGTGCCATTGAATCTGACTCATAGTGACCCTATGTACAACAGAACGAAACTCTGCCCAGTCCTGACCCATCCTCACAATCATTGTTATGCTTGAGCCCATTGTTGCAGCCACTGTGTCAATCCATCTTGTTGAGGGTCTTCCTCTTTTTCGCTGACCCTGTACTTTACCGAGCATGATGTCCTTCTCCAGGGACTGATCCTTCCTGACAACGTGTCCAAAGTATGTGAGGTGTAGTCTCACCATCCTTGCTTCTAAGGAGCATTCTGGTTGTACTTCTTCCAAGACAGATTTGTTCATTCTTTTGGCAGTCCATAGTATATTCAATATTCTTCACCGACACCACAAATCAAAGGCATCAATTCTTCTTCGGTCTTCCTTATTCACTTTCCAGCTTTTGCATGCATGTGAGGCAATCGAAAACACTATGGCTTGGGTCAGGCGCACCTTAGTCTTCAAGGTGACGTCTTTGCTTTTCAACACTTTAGAGAGGACTTTTGCTGCTGATTTGCCCAATGCAAGGCGTCTTTTGATTTCTTGACTGCTGCTTCCATGGATGTTGATTGTGGAGGCCTCCTGTATTCCTTGGCTCATGGCACCATCCTCCCTCTTAAAGCCAGGGCATAGCATCTTCCCATTTCTCTCTCAGACTCTGACCCTCTGCCTGCCTCTTACGAGGACCCTTGTGATTTTTACATTGGACCCACTTGGCTAGTCCACGATTATCTTCCCATCTCAAGATGCTTAATTTAATCACACTGCAAAGTTTCTTTTGCTGTGAAAGGTAACATATTCATAGGTTCTGGGGATTAGAATGTGGACATCTTTGTGGAGCCATAATCGTGACTACCGCTGTGCATTTTTACATGTGAATACACCTGTGTAAAAACACCACCCGAGTTCACATATAGGATATGACCGGAATCCCAGAAGCCTTTTTTCTGGATGTTACAGAAAATAATCAACAAATTTACAGCATCACAGGCCATTGATTTTGAGTATTGATTATCATTAAGCTTTTGGTTAGCAGGCTGAGCTCTTAACCACTGCACCATCAGGGCTCATATTACTATTTAGGACTGTAACTTTCGACAAGACATCTGAGCCTGGACTGATGGAATTTTTTATTTTTTAAATCTTGAGTGGTTTTATCCAGGAAATTTGTCTCTCATTCCTGAGTACGTCTATAAATACACACCAACAGATATGGCTTTACTTGACTTTGGGTAGGTGGGTGTGGAACAGCCTCGGGGGTGGTGGAGACTGGAACTAGTGATGGAATTACTTGATGTGCATTCTCTGTCCTAACTTGGGATCCACTGATTGAAATACCACCTTCTGCCTGTTTTAGGAACGTCATCAACTGCAACTCCAGCTCCTGGAGCGTGAAGCAGAAATGTCAGGGGATAGAACTGATTCTGACAAGGAAAGGTAAGACGTAGTGCCCTGTGTCTTATAATGGATTTCGAGGTACGGCGTGCTGTGTTTCTGTGGGGTCATTTGGTTTTTGCATTTTCATTCATGCGGGCAACAATTGCAGACTTATCATACATGTGAAATATTGGGCTGAGAGCTTCTGAGTGTAGCCAGTTCCTTTAGGAGCTTACAGGCACATCTGACAGCCCATGGCTTGTTTCTAGTGCACCAGAACACATCAGGAGCCCTGGTGGTGCAGTGGTTAAGAGCTCAGGCTGCTAACTAAAATGTCGGCAGCTCGAATCCACCAGGCGCTAAGGCGCTCCTTGGAAACCTCATGGGGCAGTTCTGTTCTGTCCTGTAGGGTCGCTATGAGTTGGAATCGAGCCGATGGCACACAACAACAACAACAGAACCCATCAGAGACTGTCGCAACTACAAATGTTTAGTCTATAAATGTTTTCCATACCCTTGAACTCCACAGGATGCACCTTGTTGATGAGAAAACTCTTCAACTGTGGCTGATACCATTTGCCCCGGAAACTAATTTTAAAATGTCTGTTTCCAAACATTGCTCAGTGACACCTTGCATTGCCCCTAGATCTGAGTGTCTAAGCCTCACCTTCTCTGACAGAAATAAAAATGTGGAGAGACCTGCACTCTCTCTGGTGAAGGAAACCAAGGGTGGGGTGATTTGCGCATTTGGGGCAAGTTAGCTTAGCCTCTCTGAGATTCTTTGCTTACCTGTAAAATGGGGATTATTTTTTTAAAGGTGGTTATGATGATGATAGGAGAATAAACAGTTAAACACTTGGCACTAACCAAAAGTTTGGAGGTTCAAGTCCACCCGGAGGCACTTCGGAAGAAAGGCCTTATGATTTATACTTCTGAAAACTCAGCTGTGGACAGCTCTATGGAATTCTACTCTGACACACGTGGGGTTGCCGTGGGACACAGTCAACTCAATGGCAGCTGGTTTTTTATGATGATAATAACAATAGTGCCCATCTCATTGGGTCATCACTGTGAGATAATAATAATAGTGCCCATCTCCTTGGGTCATTATTGTGAGATAATAACAATAGTGCCCATCTCATTGAGTTATTATTGTGAGATAATAATAATAGTGCCCATCTCATTGGGTCATCACTGTGAGACAACTGTTGGGCGTACTGCCTGCCACATGGTTGTGCTGAAAAAATATTTGTTTTCCTTCCTGTTCTGAGACTTAGGCGTCTCAAAGTGATAGGAGTCTTTTCTAGTCCTTCACATATTGCTGAGAAGAGAGCTAGGAGAGATGGGAAGTGGGCCACCAGGCCCTTTGTCAGTGCTGCACTCTGGTGGTTCCATAGAATTGAGAGTCTACCTGCTGACTTCTTTGGTTCCTTTGAACCAAGCAAAGTCAGAAAATAATTGGCGCGGCTTCAACACAAAAATACAAGATGTTTTTTAATATGGCCTGCTCTACTTTGATGCAGAGAAGGTCTTTCCACGTGTTTCCCATTTACACAAAGCAAGTGGTATGTAGAACAATGATCATTCCAGACTTTTCAGGACTCTGCCACTTGATTTCAGATATTTTGTTGTATTGTTAGACTCAGTTCCTTCTCTGTTCTTCTAATCAGGGTAATTTACTGGGTGTTCCAATATGGTATTAATACCAAGATAGCCTCTCCTGCCTGTAAATGGTACAGAAACTCTCTCAGTTTCTGGAACGTATGGTAACTGTCCTTAACAAGATGAAACTTGCAAGTGGAACTTGGAAAAGAGTCCTGTATTCCTTCTACAATGGGGGCAGCTGATCACAAGTTAATCACCCACCCAAGCCAAAACCCCATTGCCGTTGGGTCGATTCCGACTCATAGCGACCCTATAGGGCAGAGGAGAGCTGCCCCAAGGGTTTCCAAGGCTCTAATCTTTACCAGAACAGACTGCCACATCTTCCTCCCATGGAGCGGCTGGTGGGTTCGAACCACCGACCTTTCAGTTAGGAGCCAGGTGCTTTAACCACCAAGCCACCAGGGCTCCTATGTTAACCTCCCAGAATACACACAAAGTAAAGAGAGTGCATTTTTGGAGTTTCGTTTCTTGTTACTTGGCAATATTTCCGAAAACTCAGCCTGTGAGTTTCTAAAGCTGTGAGTTTGTATGCTGGTGTTGCCGCCTTGGGTTTGGACTCGGTTGCTTTCTCTTCTACCGTGTCAGGTATCAGCGGCTGGAGGAGGCCTCCGCCAGCCTCCGGGAGCGGATCAGACACCTAGATGACATGGTGCTTTGCCAGCAGAAGAAAGTCAAGCAGATGGTTGAGGAGGTAAGCCAGCCCTCGTCAGAGGTCGTGGGACCGGGATTGCTTCCGGGTGGATCACTTCCGTCCACAGCCAGATCCAGCTCTCAGCTCAGCTTCCTCTGGCTCACGGCTGAATGTGCTCAGGTCACTGTCATCCTGGCCCAGAGGGGGATTTCCTCGTATACCCCCTGGTCATCGCCCCCCTAAAGAGGAGCTTCTCCGGGTCAAAGGGTTACTTACGGTTAAGGAAGCCGTGAGTACACGTGGGGTTGCTGTGGGACGCAGTCAACTCAACGGCAGCCGGTTTTTTATGATGATAATAACAATAATAGTGCCCATCTCCTTGGTTATTATTGTGAGATAATAACAATAGTGCCCATCTCCTTGGGTCATTATTGTGAGATAATAACAATAGTGCCCATCTCCTTGGGTCATTATTGTGAGATAATAACAATAGTGCCCATCTCCTTGGGTCATTATTGTGAGATAATAACAATAGTGCCCATCTCCTTGGGTCATTATTGTGAGATAATAACAATAGTGCCCATCTCCTTGGGTCATTATTGTGAGATAATAACAATAGTGCCCATCTCCTTGGGTCATTATTGTGAGATAATAACAATAGTGCCCATCTCCTTGGTTATTATTGTGAGATAATAATAATAGTGCCCATCTCCTTGGGTCATTATTGTGAGATAATAATAATAGTGCCCATCTCCTTGGGTCATCACTGTGAGACAACTGTTGGGCGTACTGCCTTCCACGTGGTTGTGCTGAAAAAATATCTGTTTTCCTTCCTATTCTATTCTGAGACTCAGGCTTCTCAAAGTGATAGGAGTCTTTCCTAGTCCTTCACATATTGCTGAGAAGTGAGCTAGGACAGTGATACCCCGTGCAGGTGTCTCAGCTCAGGGGACAAAAGATGTGATGAGAAAAGCTTACTGCAGCTCAGGGCTCTGCTCCGCTCTCGAGCCTGCCTGTCTCTCTCCCGGCTCGCACCCTGGTCTTTCCTCTGCCTCTGGGCGTCTGTCTGCCCCGTCCCCTTTCCTCCTCTTTCCCCTGTAGTTCCCCTTCTTTTTCTCTCCCTTCTCCCTCCTTCCCTTCTTCCACTCCCGATTCTTCCTCATCCATTCGCTTTTCCTCCATTCTTCTTCTCCTCAACTACCTATGCAGTGTGGAACCGACTTACATGTTTCTTATCTACTGGACAAAGTTTAATACTCTGTTTTTCTACGTGGAAAACAATTGGTAAGTTAAACATTTGTATTTCTCTAAGAGGAAGAACAACTCTTTTAAGGTGCGTTACTGTAACCTGTCTCTTCTTCCTGTGGGGATGTCCCACAGAAGAGGGCCCCGGCTGTGGTAGAGCTAATCACACGTTACAGTCATTTCTCCTTGCTCATTTAAAAACTGATAGAAAATAGAACAGGTAGGTACTCACAGGCTGATAGGAATTCGGAGAGTCTAAATCTCTAAACTGCAAGGAAAAGAAAACGTTGCAATTAATTAAACATTAGTTGGCAGTGGACGAACTGGAAAAAACCTTTTTCTTTTCTTTATGTTAAACGCTGCTCTGAAAAGTTACCGATTTTGTTAATCCATAAAATGTTGAGACATTAGTGAGGTGGGGTTAAAATCAAGAAATCATGAGGATGGGAAGGGGCACTTTTTACCATCACGTGTAGGAGAAATATATTGTGTTGTTGTGCGCCGTCCAGTTGATTCCGACTCACAGCAACCCGACAGGACAGAGTAGAACTGCGCCCTAGGGTTTCCAAGGAGTGACTGGTGGATGCAAACTGCCGACCTTTTGGTTAGCAGCCTGAGCTCTTAACCACTGCGCCACCAGGGCTCCTGGATAAACATACACATTCAGTAAAATCATGTCCTCAAATAAGGAATCCAATCATTTATGTTGAGTCTTACGAGGCTTATATTATTAGCACATACGCAGGTCTCTGGGGATCAGTGGACTACTACCAGAGGTTCAGATGAGGAAGCCAGGCCTGCACCTCCCCAGCCCCGCTGTACACAGCCAGCAGCACCGCCGGCAACAGCCACCCTGCTCACCCATCAGCCCCCTAGGGAGATGTCAGGAGCTTGTTCCTCAAGACTCAGTGAACCCTGACTGTCAGATCCTGTTTCTGCTTCTGAAGTCCGCACACCTGGAGTCTGGGACAAGGGCTAGCCTGTATTGTCTCTGTGGGACTTCTTATAATTGTTGAGCACAGCCGTCCTCCCGCTCCCCACAGGGGGCTGTTGTCATCTGTTTTAGCACCTAATATCCCAGGACCTAACAGTGGCCGGCCTCCGTCCTCTTCAGCTTATTATCTGTAAGGACTTAAGACTGATACCAAAACCGAGACGCGTTTTTCTTTTTCACAGACACTTTCAAAGAAGTTTAGAATTCTGTTTTCTAACCTACTTCCAGAATATAACAAACATAGCAATTTGAAGAGAGTGAGGGGGGGGTGTATATATGTGAAAATAAGGAGCCCTGGTGGTGCAACGGTTAAGCTCTCGACTGCTAATCGAAAGGTTGGTGGTTCAAACCCATCAGCAGCTCCGTGGGAGAAAGACCTGGAGATCTGCTCCTGTAAAGATTACAGCCTAGAAAACCCTTTGGTGCAATTCTACTCTGTCACATGGGGTCGCTATCAGTTGAAATCGACTCGACGACACCTAACAACAACATATATGAAAACAGAGAAGCAGACGAAAATCAATAGCCGTGCCTTGCTTTTCCGCCTGTGATTTCCTATCTCCCAGATAAGCCTCTCTAAGGCCTGAGGAAGCCCTTTGGAAGACCCTGTCATTGGAATGAAATCATAGGCTAAACCATCAGAGTTAGCGCCACCTAGCGGACAGCTGAGTTTCAGCAGTGGATAGAGGCTAAAAAAAAATCATAATAAGACCTTTTAATTCTAAATTTATTTAAATTGGGTTCTAAAAATGAATGTGCTTGTTCAGTATACCATGTTAACTTATACAACAAAAGGATGGCATATAATCTCAATTGCCACACGTCTACGTTTCTTTTAAATGCTAGAAACATAGAAACAGGACATTGGCAGATGCGCAGTTCAGAAGATCACGTTGATAACTCTGGTCATTCGGAGGAGGGTCGGAGAAATTGGGGAAGAGGTGACTGAGGAACGATGTGAGAGCTGAATTCATACCTTAGAAAACGGTCATCTGGGAGAGGAAGTGTACTTTTCGCCCTTTATCACGATGCAAGGCCAGGCCAGAACCACTGGGCGGCACTTGAAAAAGGCAGATTTCAGCTCTTCGTTCAACATGAGGAAAACATTCCCAATACCAGCTGCCCTGGGAAGGTGTTTAACCCTTTATCATGGGTGCAGTCCTTATGAGGTAAGAAGTTGAGGTAGAAGCTCTGGTGTTTCTTCAAAATTCTGTGTTCTGTAATCTGAAAGACTATGTGGAGGAAATTTGGCGACTTTTAGTGCGTGTTCCTTATATAAAGAAGTCTCTATTGTTTACTGAGCCCTGATGACACAGTGGTTAAGCTCTCGGCTGCTAACTGAAAGGTTGGTGGTTCAAACCCACTAGCTGCTCCGTGGGAGAAAGAGGTGGCAGTCTGCTTCTGTAAAGATTACAGCCTTGGAAACCTTATGGGGCAGTTCTACTCTGTCATAAAGGGTAGCTATGAGTCCGAATTGACTCGACAGAAGTGAGGTTTATTGTTTACTATGCTGTGTGTGATACTCAGATCTCAGCGCGTCATTAATTTGACATAATGTGTGAAATAAGCAAAGTCATACCTAAAGCACTTCATTTGGACTAAATTTTTAAAAATCCAGACTACTGATTGGTCCCTTGTGGAATCTTTAACTCTGACTACAGAAGAACTTATGGGGTCAAGTTCACTGACAGAAGATAAAGCAAAGTGTCATCTGTGTGGTGTGGACCCGACACCCCACTAAGCAAGAGCTTTCTGTCCATTTGTCTTTCTGATCTTCCTGTTTGTCATGGTGTCAGGGACTGGTTGTCTCCCTCCCATCACCAGTTCTTACAGCTGATTCTGCTTCTGACAAAAGGAAAAAGAGTAAAAATAATGCACACCCCTTTAGACTTTTAAGGACTTGCCAGACAATAGAGAGAAGTACCGAGGGACTGAAAAAAATAGCGCTCATGGAGAATTCATTCATTCGTTCACTCACCAGCTACCGGTCAAGCACCTTCTCTGTGCCGGGGCTGGGTACTGAGTGGGAGTGATGGGAACATGATCCCTGCCGTCATGGAGCTCATCACCTGGTGTTCCCTGAGGTCCAGAGTAACCCTTGTCCTTGGGCTTTGTTCTGCTGTTTAACAGCTTTGTTGGGATTAGATCCTTTGTCTTGAATTGGGCTGTACTTTTTAGAGTCCTTGGGTAGTGCAAACGGACGCCCTGCTGCTAACTGAGAGGTTGGAGGTTAGAGTCCATCCAGGGGCACCGCAGAAGAAAGGCCTGGTGATCAACTTCCAAAACATCAGCCATTGAAAACTCAATGGAGCACAGTTCTCCTCTGACACTTACAGGGTTGCCATGAGTCAAAGTGGGCTGGACGGCAGCTGGTTTTCTAGATTATCATTAAAGGAAGTAGGAGAGCAGGGAGGAGCAAACGCTGGGGAAGCACCTGCAGGCCAGCCAGAGCCGTTAACCACCGTTCACACAGCTCTGAGTGCTGTGTCTTCAGTAAGCTGGGTCATTCACGTCTCTGTACCCTCTCCACCAGCTAAAGCAGCTCGCCTGCCCAGGGAAGATTATCTGGGAGAAAAAAAAACAAGTTCTTATTTGCCCTCCAAGGGGGTGGATCTACATTTTTGCCAGTGAAGGGTGATGTTATTTAGCTGAATCAACAGTGATTTTATAAGAGTTCCTGGACTGTTTTGCACTTGAGCCGTTAGGCGTCTCTGCCTCTCTGTGTATCATCTCTGTTCCCCACTGTGGTTTGTGATGCACGAACTGTTTGTTCCAACTGAAAGTGTCTGAAGCGGGTTGGAAGGGAAGAATTACTTCTTTAGACTTGTTTTCTTTCGCAGAAAGCAGTTGTTTTCCCTACCCCTTCCTGTAAATCAGGTGTTTATCAAGTGCAGAGGTGCCGGGATGCAGGGAATTCACAGTCCATGTAGTCCCTGCTTCTCCTCCCAGGCTGCAGATTCCAATCACCTGGGGAGCTTTAAAGAAAATGCCAGAACCTGGCAGGTGGGGGTGGGAAGGACTTGGTATCTTTTTTAAAGCTCCCCAGGTGATTCCCACTTGCCGTCAGGATTGAGACCCACTGCCCTGGATTCTTAGGCAGAGCAGTGGGCTGGCTGTCCCTGCTGGCTTTGCATAATGTTGTTAGTGTATTCCAGCCAGGCTCCTTCAGAAACGTCTGTACCTGAGGTGGAAAGCTGGTAGTGAACTCCCCTTTTGCCAAAGTGAAACAGGCAAAGCAGAGAACCAAACACCCAACCTAACTCGTTGCCGCCAAGTCAGTTCCAACTCATAGTAACCCTACCGGACAGAGCAGTACTGCCTCATAGGGTTTCCAAGGAGCGGCTGGTGGATTTGAACCGCCGATCTTTTGGTTAGCAGCCAAATGCTTAACCACTGGCCACCAGGGCTCCAAAGCAGAGAGGGAAGGGCTAAATGGAAGAAAGCTAGGAAACCCAGGAGCAGGAGCGCTGATGTGGGACGGCTGGTGCGAGTCTGTGACTGCCTGAAGGTCTTATCTGCCGATCTAGCACTCGCTGCCAGCCCTTGTCCCAGGGGTATTCCGTCACAGCTCACTTTTAATAACTGTACGTGCCTGGTGGTGTCTAAATGATAAAAACTTCCCAGGTACGTCTAGAGAGAAGATGTGACTAAGTTGGGATAAGGCACACTTGTTAAACAGATGATGGAGACTCTAAGGGACAAATCTAATACATCCAATGTCCTTGGAAGCTTGAACCTACCACTAACAGAGAGATCAAAAGTAGGTCTTGCGGAGCCTCTTCTCACTGTGTATGTGTGTAAGCGGGTGTATGTGCACGCGTGCGTGTGTGTATGCTCTCAGCCACTTCTGTCTATACGGAAGACCTTACACCTGACTATGCCGTACCTCTTTAGAAAGAAAAGAACCACATACCTTGATAAAATAATACTATTAACAAGGACTGTTTCTCAAGTGCAAGACAGAGCAGAACATGATTGCCATTCCTAAGAAGTGGTTTTGAAAGTAATTTTCATCTCTTGGATTTTTTTTTTTTTTTTTTAAGAGTGATGCTATTATCCTAATAGAATAATTCCACGGAGAAACATACTGTTTTAGGGCAAATAGATGATGAATGCCTCTTCAGAGTTAAGGCTTTGAGTTTCCGGCTTGTGAGCCAGACAGCAAAATAGGGCTTCCCTTTGATTTTCCGAGGACCCCATAACTCACCTTCCAGGCCCTGAGTCTACAAGCATCCCCTACAAACACCCACTGCAGTTAGAAGCCCGGGAGAAGTGCCTTCGGAGTATGCAGTGACAGGCGATCTGGCAAATGGCAATGATCATGGGCTTTAGAATCAGACAGCCCACGTGGAACCCTCAACTAGTTATTGGTTTTCTTGTCTGTAAAGCAGGGCTAATAGCAGTATCTACCTTCGAGGGAATATTGTAAGAGTTAATGAGATGATGCATATCAGGCACTTAGCATGTAAATTGGAACATAGTAAATACGCAATAAATACCAGCCCATATTACTGTTGACCACTGGTGGATGAGTCTTGCTGTGTATGCCCAAAGTCAAGTTAAATGAGTTAGAAGCAGAAGTAGTTTGGTTGGTTTCTTGACCAATACGCAGGGCTACCCTCTTCCCTTTTGGGGGTCTTATGGGCCACATTGGATGTTTGGGATAAGATTTCCTCTGCTCTTCTGTGCTCTGTGCTGCTTTCTAGCTTACCCATCAGTCCCTTGAGTAGAATATTTATGCACAAAGCAATTTAAAAAATTCAAGTCCTCTCCATCTCAAGAATCTTCCATTTGAAATGGTGCAGCCATTTGTAAGCACACAATGATTTAAAACTATTGTGTGTTGTGCTGAAATGTATAACACCCAAAGTACATTTTTGACAAATGCCTTGTGTTGGGAGGATTCAGAGGAATTTCCATCGCTAATAATCAGCCAATGTCATTCCTAAATGGGGCAGGAGGTGGGGGAAGGGAATCATAACGCTGATCCGGGGAGCCTAATGCACTCAATTGAACTGTTTCCAGATCATGTCCCACGAGCTCTTCTCCAGATTTAGTGTCTGGTTCTTTGGAAGATGATAAAATGGTAGCCTGCTCTGGGTTGGAAGCCATTCCTTTTCTTGTTCGTGATTAGAAGAACACATGTGCTCTCTGTGCTGGGAAGAGGTGGCATTTATCTGTGATGAGCGGATGAAGCCAGCAGGAAGGACATGCTATGAGAGGAAATTTGACTGTGTAGGTAGGGCTGGTTTGTGAAAATACTTGCAGACTGCAACCTGGCCTTGTACAACCTCAAACTGCAGGGTCGAGAGAATGCAACTGTCCTCAGAGTAGTTTTAGAGACTTAGATTCCGAGACGTCAAAGTAGGAAATGCAATGAAAAATAGCACTAAGAACGACTTCAGAAAGTGCCAGGTGGAGGCTGGTCTTAAGATGTTGGAAAATGAAGCCTTACTTATGGAAAAAGCTGCCAAGGATGTCTGCCAAGGAGAGGGGAAGAGGGCTTGAAGAACATCAGTGCCCCAGGAAGGAAGTGCCCCCCACCAAATCACAACCCAGAAAGTACTGACGCAGCCAAGTGCCCACGTGGTTCGATTATATCTATCGTGGGAGGTGGCCTTGGGATCGTCCTTTCTGAATGGATATCATTAACATTAGTCAACTTAGCACTCATCTTGTTTGTTTAAGAAAAGTTTATTTATTTCTGTTGTCAAGAGCATTTTGCCTCAACAGACGGTTCAACCAACTTCATGGAAAGGAGAAGTATATCTGATGAAAAGAAAAATGTATTCCGCTGAAGTGTACTGAAGTGAAATAATACTTCCTGGGTGCTTTATGTTAAAGCAGTCTTCCTTGAGGTAGCCACAGGTGCTGGCATTTCATCCAAACTGACGGAGTTGCTGAGAACTAATGGTAATAGCAGTAGCCCCCGTGGCGGGAAAAGTCGGTGAGTGAGACTCGCCTGCATGGGTCGTGGGCTGGGCTAACGGAGTGAGGGGCCCACTGGTCACTTAGAGCCTGGATGACTCTCCATTCCCACCACTTTTCCATGGCGGAGTGGACAGGTAGGTGCCTTCTTGTCAGTATTTGCCTGTGGTCTTTCGTTTAGATGCTTCTGAGCACCTTCAGCAAGTAGGGAGTGGATGGGAGAGGAAGCAGGTCAATCATTTTCCACTGTAGTAATTACCCATTCAGATAGCCGGGCTCTGCAGACTGCTGGGTTTAAACACAGCTCCCCGTACTCCAGAGTTGCCCCGGGGAGATTGGGGTCACCTTTGACAAGTGCTGATCTAGGTGTCGGAGTCCCTGGGTGGTGCAAAGGGCTCACTGACAGGCTGGAAGTTCTAGTCCACCCAGAGGCACCTTGGAAGAAAGGCCTGGTGATCTACCTCTGAAAAATCAGCCACTGAAACCCTTATGGAGCACAGCTGTACTTGACACACACAGAGGTACCATGAATCAGAGTCGACTCGGCTGCAGCTGGTTAATCCAGATGTCACTCTGGTGTAGCTGCCTGCATTGTGTCTTGGGATGCCTTTTCTGCCCTAATGTTTTTCTAAGTCTCTGAAATGGATCCCAGTTACAAAAAAATTAAATAATATAAAACAAGGGGATGTAATGACTTACAGTTTACCACCCGTGTGAGTCTCTCCTGTGTGCACGTGTGCACTCCCCGTGTCCTTGGTGTTTCGTCCTTCTGGGCTGTGGATGGTACCTGGAGGCCAGGTAAAGCCTCGTTTTGTGGAGCAGACAGCAAGGATCTTGGCCCTGTGGGTGAGGCAAACGAGCAGCCAGGGCTCAGCATTTAGAGGCACTCGCTCTCCTGGACGTGTAAGTACCCTAGGCGCCTCAGTCGCCTCTCCCTGGTCCCAGCCTTGGGCCCAAGGCTAATTGGGATGCTCCTTAGATCTGGGTCATCCACGTGCCAGGTCCTGCATCCCCCTGCACTCTCGGCCTTTGCTGGTGTCCCCTTTCCTGCCTGGACTGTGAAACGTTCCAAACCTGACTTACTGACTGTCAGATCTGAGTTATCTGCTCAGATCCTGCCTCAGCCTCCCCCTAACCCTCAACACAAATGTACCCCACCCTCCTCCCCCCACCCTCCCCTAATGGATCCTCAGTCTCAGCCTCCTGAGGCTGCACCTGTAGCTGCTCGTGCTCCCATCCACAGAAAGTGCCCTTTTTTGAGGTAGAATTTATTTATAGTAAATGGACGTGTTATAATTTCAAATTCTAGGGTTTAACATAGTATTATTTACTTCTTTATTTTAAAACTTAGATATTTTGTCTAAGATGTAAAATTTTGTAAGGTATCAGAAATATCACATGCATGAAAGCCTTTATGCATTCTAGAAAGACATACTGCAGGTTGGTTTTATGACACGTATTGATTAATGTATTCACGATACAAATTGTCCTTTCAAGGCAGAAGGCTTTTTGTTTGTAAATGTCATTGAGCCCACTTTCTCTTTGTTGGAATTGTTTCTAACTGGCTTTGGAATATTTCTCAGAGAGCTGGGTCCCCACACTCTGCCCATAGAGAGTACCAGGAGGCTAAGTAGTTCGGATTCCAAGTAACTACCCGTTACTCAGTGCTTCTCATCTTCCAAGGCTGTGCATAAAGACCACATTCCCATGCTAACCCTCTGTGGGAGGCATTATTAGCTCAGTTTTTTTTTTTTTTTTTTTTTTGGTTAGCACAGGAAACCGAAGCTTAAAGTCTTAAAAAAATAAGTAGCTGGCAGCCCATCAGCATATAGTGGTGGCGAGGGGTCCACCCCCATATCTGTTCTCCTCTTTTTAATTGGAAAAAATTTTTAAATACAGACAATTACAGAGAATGGTTAAAAACAAAAACCTCTAGAATTAACAAACATTAATATTTTGGCATACTAGTTTCAGATTTTTTTAATAAAAGAAATAAAATATTATAGATAATGTTTTCACTCCTTTTAACTCCTCCCCGGTTCTGTTCCTCTTCCTTCCTCCGCACGCCCACTCACTACAAGAACTTGCTCTCTATCCAAGCCATGTGTGTGTGCTCTTCTTGCACACACGTGCCCATCCTCAAGATACAGCTTTTTTACGTGTTTAAAAACCTGCACCAGTGGTATTTATTGCACATGTTTTGCAGCCTGCGATTTTCCCCGATTTTGTTTTTGATGTTATCATGGATAGATCTAAATTACTCATTTTCATGACTGTATACTATTCCATTATATGAATATATTGTGATTTATTTCTCTAGGACCCTATTGATAGATGTTTAGTTCCTGATTTTTATTCTTTTGCAAATAAGGCTGAACATGTCTCTGTGCTTCCCTAGCTAAGAAAGATACTAGAGGAGGAAGTGGTAGGGACTTTAGTAGACATTAGGAAGCCCTGGTGGCGCAGTGGTTAACTGTGCTCAACTGCAACTGAAAGGTGGACGGTTTGAACCGACCAGCTGCTCCACGGGAAGGAGATGTGGCAATCTGCTTCCCTAAAGATTACAGCCTTGGAAACCCTGTGGGGTAGTTCTGCTCTGTCCTATGGGGTCGCTATGAGTCAGAATCGACTCGACGGCAAAGGGTTTCTTCGTTAGTAGAGGTTGCTAATCGCTCTCCAAGTTTACACGTCGACCAGTCTTCCGTGAGAGGGCGGGCAGGCGTCTCCACCTCCTTGCTGCAGTTCGGCAGTGTTGGGCTGTCATTAGGGCCTGTTGTGAAATGGAATCTCATTGTTTTAATTTGCATCACCCTGACTACTACTTAGTAAATGTAGTGAGATTAAACACGTTTTTGTAAGTTATTGACCGCCCAGGCATCACCTTTTGTGAATTGTTTGCTCATAACTTTTTCGTTTTCCTGTTAGGCTGTTTATCCTTTTCCTGATGATTTGCTAGGACCTCTTTACGTATTATCAAGTTAATCATTTACCAAAAAAAGATTTGGATGCAGCTCTCTTGTCCCAGTGAGTGGTTTGTGTACGTTTGTTTGTTCATGGTGTCTTTTAGAATATACAAGTTTTAAAATTTTGGTATAAATGTATCAGTCTTTTTGTGTTCTTCTGTGTGTCTTTGTTGGTGACACAGATGTCTTCTGTCATAGTTATAAAGTGTCATTTTCATCTTTGGTCCTTTGCTGTCCCCGTGCCCTCCTCCGCCTCCCCTGCTCTGGTTTGGTTTGTAGCACTTGTCATTTTCTGGAACAACATGCACTTTGCCCGTCTCTTCTGCCTTTTTATTTTGTGCACCATCTGTTTCTCCCCACGAGACTAGAATGGAAGCTCCACGAGAGCAGGGGTTTCTGTCTGTTTTGTTCTCAGCTTTATCCCCAACACCTGGAACAGTCACTGGCAAATAGTAGATGCTTAATAAATCCTTGTTGTACAAATAAAGAATAACCCATGTGGAATTTATTTTTGTGTGTATAGTATGACCAAGTCTCTGTTTTTATTCTTTACTTTTTTCTTCATGGAAAACTTGTTTCCAGCATCTATTGAATGGCTACACTGATTTTTTCAGGCTGCCTTTCTCAAACTGAGTTTTTTCCACTGTGCCACGGTTTTTGAATATTCCAGCTCTCCTGCCCCGCTGCTAAAGTCTGCAGGAAGTCCAGTTCTGGGGTTTAGGGGCAAGAATGGGGTGCTGTAGAGCCAGGTAGCACTAATGGGGAGTTCTCTGATGGGTCAGTCATTTTAGAAGCACCTTTTCTTTTTATTTTTCTAATTTATTTTTGTTCCCGGTGAAAATACATATAGAAGAACATACCCCAATTCAACAATTTCTGTGTACAATTCAGTGGTCGAAAGGATAGAAAGGCCTTTCGTATGAGTGCAAACATGGACGTGCATTCCTGCCCTCAAGGAACTTTCTGATTGGCCTTAGAAATTGTAAGAACTGGAGAGCGTTGAGCAGGGGCGTGTGCTGTGTGTGGGAACACAGAAGCTGCTCATAATCATAGGCTTTGAGTAGTTTAACTCTGACTTTGCATCGGCTCTGCTCCTGGCTCGGCTTTGCAATCTTGTTCAAGCTACTTATCCTCTGCAAGACTCCATTTCCTTATTTGTAAAATGGGGAGGCTCACAGTTGTGCCTCCTTTCTGAGGCGGCTCTAAGGGCTGACTGGCTGATAAAACCGCATGCCGAGTGCTTAGTGCCTGTGGACGCTCCCTAGTCTGGTATGGGTGGAGTGTCTTTAGGGAGGAGATGGTTATCGGACCAGGCTTTGTAGGGTGGCTTGGGTTTTTCCAGGCAGGGAATGAATGAGTGGAGAAGAACAAACAAGACAGAAAACACAGAATAAACAAAAACGGGGAGGCCAGAAAGCACGGGGCTTGCTCAGGGAGTATCAGTCTCGTTTGCCTGGGTTGTAGGAGGGAGCGAAGGTGAAAAGGCTAGAAATGTAGGTTGAGACAGATGGTGGTGGGTTATCCGGACCAAACCAAGACAAACGCCCATTGTTACTCTGCTCGCAGTTACTCAGCGGCTCCCCATTGCCTGGTCAGATCTGAACCCCACGGTGATGCCTCTGGCACGAGGGTGCTGGGGTGCTGGTGAATGCGTGGGGCGAGGGACAGGAAGGGCAGCTAGAGGCTCCCAGGAAGGCCCGTATCCCAGGGCTCTTAACTTCAGGGACTTTTTTTTTAAAAACTAGCACTGTTTTGAGCACTGGCTTTGTTGCCAGGGGTGGAGCTAGGTGTTTCCATGTGTATATTCCGTTAGTCTGAAGCGGGTGTCTCCCTGCATAGTCTGTTCAGTGTATGTGTTTTTTCTCTGAAACTGTGTCCACCTGGGAATAGAGAGGCTTGGAGCATGTCCTTCCCACTCATCCTTCCTCCTTCCTTCTCTAAAGTCACCGAGGAAGAAAGGACAGCCTGGAAATTCAGGTTCCCTTCAAACCCTTTGTAAAACAAGCTATCCAGTGCCAGCATTACTTCTAGAGCTTTGCCTGATTTCTGCGTAGCATTGCAGCGACAGCTTGTCATCCAGAAGGATGGAAGGAAAACTCTGGACATCGCTATGGTGTGGATAAAAGCACCTGGGTATTGGCATCAGAGAGTCTTGGGTTTAGATCTTAGTCCTGCCAACATCTAGCCCCAGGGTGGCCCGCTGCCCTGGTTTGTCTAAGAATGAGGAGGTTCCTGTCACGTGAGACTTTCAGTGCTAAAACCTGGAAAGGCTCAGGTGAGCTGAGACAAGCTGGTCACCCTGTTTAGCCTTGTGAAGCCTTCCGTGAAGGTTGGGACCATGTCTTCCTCGCTCACTGCTGTGATCCCAGTGTCCAACACCATGCCCAGCATAGGGGTGCTCATAGATGCCTTTTGAGGGAATGAATGAATGATGAAACTCTTGGAGCCTCAGTTTCTCACCTCTAAAATGGGGATAGCCATCCTTAGGGTCGCTCCCCTGAAGCTAGTGAGATGACTCAGCAAAGACCTGTTGCTAGCACAGCCTCCTTTCTTCTTCCCAGTGAAGGCACACAGCTTGGCGGGCTGTTTTAGTCATCCGTCCACGACATTTAGATAGTCAAGGCATTATTAGGTACCCAAGAGAATCAGGGTGCTGTGCCTCTCCTTATAAGGAGCCCCTCATGGGGTAATGTTTAAGCTTTCAGCGGCTCCGCAGGAGAAAAGGCCTGGTGATCTGCTCCCAGAAAGATTGTTGTGTTGTTAGGTGCTGTCGAGTCGATTCCGACTCATAGTGGCCCCATGTACAACAGAAGGGAATAACTGCCCCGTCCTGCGCCATCCTTAAAATCCTTGTTATACCTGAGCCCATTGTTGCAGCCACTGTCACTCCATCTCATTGAGGGTCGTCTTCTTTTTCGCTGACCCTCTACATTACCAAGCATGATGTCCTCCAGGGACTGATCTCTCCTGATAACATGTCCAAGATTACAGCCTAGGAAACCCTGTGAGACAGTTCTACTCTGTCATACAGGGTCTCTGTAAGTCGGAATCAACTTGACGGCACACAACATTTCTCTCCTTATAGAGAAGTTGGATTATCTTTAATATAAGGTAGAAATCAAACCCAATTAGATTATTTTACCTCAGAAGCCAGTTTTAGGTGATCCTTTTGAATGGTGTAGTTCTATTATTATATATTACTTCAACCTTAATAGGAAAAAATTGATTAAAATATGTGCCCTGTTCATATCCACCCTGGCTGAATGCCACAAAATACATTAATTGAAAATGAATTTCCACAAACCCAATCAAACATCATGAAGATGAAAAATGTACCTTTTTTCCTCCGTTCCTTCATTGATTTTTCATTTTCCCCACTCAGAGCTTCGTTTAGCAATTTTTCAGTTTCTTTTTGTTGCAGCCTTAATTCATTCCCCTACGCCCCCTTGCCAAAATGAGCTAATGTACCATTTCCCCTGACTTATTAAACTGTTCTTTCATGCCGCATTTGTGCAGGGCAGATTTTGATCCTGTCGTACCAGCCCTGTGCTTTATTATTTTTTAGCAAAGAGGATAAGCTTTATTATTATTATTTTTATTCTTGCATTTTGCGGTGGTTCTTATCAAGGAGAATGCATATTAAAACATACAGCAACCAAGGAATTACAGTGTTATAAAACAAAAAAAACAAATCCTTTGCCGTTGAGTCGATTCCAACTCATAGCGACCCTATAGGACAGAGCAGAACTGCCCCACAGAGTTTCCAGGGAGCGCCTGTTGGATTCCAACTGCCAACCTTTTGGTTAGCAGCCATAGCTCTTAACCAATACACCACCAGGGTTTCCTACAGTGTTATAAGATATCTAAAATAGAATTAAGAGAAGCTGTAGCAAAAATTAAACCCCTTTTCCAGGGAACAGTGTAGAATTTCAAGTATTCTCATTTTGCACAACGGAGTGTCTGAGGATCAAATATGGTTCCTAATTTGCTGATGGGAATGGACACAAGTTTTGCCAGATCACAGGGGGAAGGAGCGGCTGGGTTGGGAACAAGGCCCTGTTGGGACCGGAGGAAGCAAAGGGAAAAGGTGGCTCTTGAAGGTCTGTGCCTGCCTCCTTCCTGACCCGAGTCAGCTCACTGATTCACTGGGTTTCTGGGGGATTTCAGAAGCAGTAATGGGGATCTTCAAGCTATTTTCTTGCAAAACCTTGATATTTTCAAATAACCCACCAGTAGCTGCCAAGTCCACTCTGACTCATGGAGACCCCATGTGTGTCAGAGTAGATCTGTGCTCCGTACATAGGTCTGATTTTTTGGAGGTAAATTGCCAGGACTTTCTTCCTAGGTTCCTCTGCAAGAACTTGAACCTTCAACCTTTCAGTTAGCAGCCCAGCACATTAACTGTTGGCACCACCTCGGGACTCTTCAAAGAGACTGACAACATAAATTTCCTCCCAGAAGGCTACACGGGCTCAGTAAAGTGCCATGTTATTTTCTCTTGACCCAGAAAGCCTTTTTACTAGAAGCTCTGGTTGGCAGTGGTACATCTTCAATAGGTTTTTTCCCATGGGAACATGAATTATTTCTTTGTAAATGTGGTTAAAATTAGAAACACTTTAAGTGAGGGCTCATGGGAAGGGGTGACAGAGCGGGGGTGTTGGTGTGAAGGTTAGGGAACCTTTGGCGTACTTATTATTGTGTGGCCGTATTTTGCCGGTGTGTGCGAACACCCACACACAGCTTCACACTGATTTTTGATCAAAGTGCCTGTGGGCATCAGCTGGTTGTTCCTAAAATTAAAATGAAACCAAAATTTTTTTGAAAAAGCAAATTTCCAAGAAAATAAACAATACTATCATAAACTTAGACTGTCTGGATTTTAAAAACCAAATTCCCTTTACCTTACAAGATTTTAAGCCATTTGGTCGAATGTGACCATCAATGTTCGTGTAAAAAGCTGATTTCGCATGTGGCACTCCCGGTGTGTACTAACCCTAATGTGCACACTTTACATGCCCCTTGTCGGTGCGTTCTGTGTTTTAACGTGAGGCGTTTCGCAGATTACATGTGTATTACCATTTGCCAGCTGGGGAAAGGACACACCCCAAAATCCAGTTCTTAAAAACCCCTATCAAGTGCTCTCTAGCATTTCATACTTATTTGCTGCTGTGTTTCTTGTATTCACTGATTTCTCTTCACAGTCCGCGAGTTCAATGTTATGTTTTGTGCGTCTTGCACAGTTGGGTACCGTTTATGTAATTCTAACCATAGGGCCGTGTCATATTCTGACATCTAACAAAAGGACTTGTGTCCTACACGTAACCGCTGGTGAAAATTCCTGAAATCGCAACCTCCAGGTCACACTGTAACCATAACACAACCGTCCTAAGTTCTTGTACAGTTTTCTTTGGGTCTGGTCTACATGCAAGTTCTTTTTCTAAAAAAACTTTTATTCTACTTTAGGTGAAAGTTTACAGCACAAATTAGTTTCTCATCCGAACATTTTTACACAATTGTTTCATGACATTGGTTGCAATCTCTGCGATGTGTCAGTACTCTCCCCCTTTTCCTTTCCAGCCCGGGTTCCCCGTGTCCATTCGTCCGATTTTCCCGTTCCTTCCTGCCTTCTTGCCTTTGCTTTTGGGCAGATGTTGCCCACTTGATCTCGTGTACTTGACTGAACTAAGACGCACGTTCCTCGTGTGCTTTTGTCTTTGGCTGAAAGGTGGCCTTCAGGAGTGGCTTCAGTTCTGAGTTAGCAGGCTGCTGGGGGCCCACAGTCTCAGGGGTTCCTCCAATCTCTGTCAGACCAGTAAGTCTGAACAAGTTCTTTTTAGAAACAATTTGGGAGGAATCCTTTCACTATAGCAGCCTGTTTCCATAGTGGTTTATAAACGGTGTGCGCTGACGAGGGTGATTTCGGGTCCCCAAGAGGAGTGTTCTTCTGTACAAGATAATTGACACACTGAACAGTTGCCCACTGTGGCTTTGCTGCCCAGTCGTGGGGAAGATGTAAACAAAAGTGGCAGTAACTGTCGTGTGTCCTAACAGAGTTTTCAAAGGGCTAGGGTTGCACAGAGGAGGTGACACAAAGCCAGCCTAGAGGATGTGGGAAACACTGGCCTGGGAGGTGACAGCTGAGTAGACAGTGACAGCAGGGTTAGTTATCCTGGTGGAGAAGGGGATGGACTCGGGAAACACTGGCCTGGGAGGTGACAGCTGAGCAGACGGTGACAGCAGGGTTAGTTAGCCTGATGGAGAAAGGGATGGAGGGTGAGAAGGCATTCCCACTGGAGGCACCAGCCTGTGTGAAGGCCCAGAGGCAGGACCAGAGCGTGGTCAGGAGAAAGCCAGGGAGTGCTAGGAGGATCGTTGTTGTTGTTGGTGGGTGCCACTGAGTAGATTTCAATTCACAGCAACCCCATCTGACAGAGGGTTTTCTGACAGACAGCATAGGATTTTCTAGGCTGTAATCTTTATGGAAAGGAGCCCTGGTGGTGTAGTGGTTGAAGTGCTTGTCTGCTAACCAAAAGGTCGGCGGTTCAAACCTACCAGCTGGTCTGAGTGAGAAACATGTGGCAGTCTGCTTCTATAAAGATTCCCAGCGTTGGAAATGCTATGGGCAGTTCTACCCTGTCCTATAGGGTCGCTATGAGTTGGAATAGAGCTGACGGCAATGGGTTTGGTTTGGTTAATCTTTATGGGAGCAGATTGCCAGGTCTTTCTCCCTCAGAGCCGATGGGTGCGTTCTAACTACAAACCTTTCAGTTAGCAGTCAAGCACTTAACTGTTGTGCCACAGGGCTAGGAGGATGGAGTGACTTGAATGTAGGGTTCATCATAGGGAGGACCGGGCATGAAGTGAAGCGGTGAGAGAGTGGGACCCCAGGGAAAGGGCTTCATGTGTCACACTAGGGAGTTAGAACATTATAAGGTTGGAGGGTTTTAAAGCAGAGTGATACATTCAGAATCTCTGGGGGCAGGGTCTTTTTAAAAGTTCCCTCCCCCCAGATGATTCCAGTGTGTGGCCACGGTCTAGGGTGGATTGGTTAGCTCAAACAACTTACACATTCTGTTTTAAGAAGTTACGAGAACTTTTATCCTCACCACCCCCACTTAAATATCATACTAATCTGTGGTCTTAGAGGCCTAGCATCCTGTGGGATTCATTAGGCTGCAGAAAATATATTCTGTCTGAGTTACAAAGAAGCATGCTAATCATGGCAAAAATTAGAGAGAGAAAAAAAAAAACCCTATTAACCTTAAAGATTAAGGGCTCCAAACTTCACCAAATACTACCTACCCCTGACCTGCCAACATTTTAGTTAATTCCGGTAACATTTTGCCTATCATATAAAGATTTTAAAAGTTAATTTAAAAATCTTAATACCAGAGGGATGAATGAAAAAGGAACAAAACTTACTCCTACAAAAATTAAAGGAAATCTAAACAAAACAAACTTTTTCTTACCCCCTTTTTGGCCTATACCCCAACCTCGAACTGTTTTTGTTTTATCTAATTTCTCTTCCAGTTTGTACCTTCGTCATTATAAACTTCTGTTTCTCTACACCTCAAGGCTTTCTGTAAACTTTTCCCTTTTGCAATACACTTGTTTTTGGTGCTTGTGTAATATACACCATCAAATTGATATTCCAAAATTTATTGCCCATTCCTTTAGTGCTCGACATTAACATTATTTCCATCTTCTCTCTGTTATAAATAATAGGAACGAGAACTTCTTTGTATATATAGCTTTTTTCCTGCGCTTGAATTATATCCTTAGGATTAATTCCCAGGAGTGGAATTAGTGGACCAAAGGGTATGAACAGCTTTATGGCTCTTGGTATTTATTGCTAAGCTGCCCAGGGGTCATTCTAATTTACAATGCCACCTGCAACACACAAGAGTAGCTGTCTCTCCTGGCTCCGCCGACACTGCTTTCTTCAGTCAGTCGTTGTGGGCAGATTTAATAGGTATTAAAGGGTAACTCATTACTGTTTTTTAATTTTTAGTTTCTTTAATTATTATTAACATTGGACATTTTTTTTCTTCAGTGTGTTTCTTATTATATTCTATTTCATAGGGTTTGCTTTCCATATCAGAAGATTATATTTTTTGACACCAGGTGGAATTTAAAATATTTTATAATGAAAATGTCAAATGCTCTTAGAACAGAAAGAATAATCAGTGAAGTCCCCTCGACTCATTACCCAGATTCAACAATGGCAAGGACTGGCCACATTTGCTTTTTTAACGGATCTCAGACACTCTGAGTAATTTTCCTACATTCTTTACTCTACACTTCTAAAACACATGGGATTTTTCTTATGTAATTCCAGTGCCAGTATCTACTTAACAAACTTCATGGCAATTCCTTGGTATCCTTTAATACCAATCTGTAATTAAACTTTCCCAAATGTCTTAAACACATCTTTTTACTGGTGGCTTATTCCAGTCGGCGTACAGACAAGGTCCCTTACATTTGGTTGTTACGTTTCTAAAGTCTCTTAATCTAGAGCACACTGCCTTCTGCGTGTCTCCTCTCCCATTCCTCCGACCCTCTGATTTACTGCTGGAACCAAGGCAGTTGTCCTGCAAAAGACCTCATATTCTGGATTGGACTGTTTCCTTTTAGCTCTAGAAGCTAGACTAGATTCAGATTCAACATTTTTATAAGATTGGGTCGTGAGTGACGCCACATGCTTCCTGTTGTAGCGCATCAGAAGCACACAATGTCTGGTTGTCCCACTTGGGGTGATGCTAAGGATGATCATGGGTTCAGGTGGCGGCAGCCCAATAGCACAGTCGTCAAGTTCCCTGTTATGGATTGAATTGTGTCCCCCCAAAATATGTGTTGTAAACCCTAACCTCTATGGAGCCCTGGTGGCACAGTGGTTAAGAGCTCGGCTGCTAACCAACAGGTTGGTAGTTTGAATCTACCGGAGTCTCCTTGAAAACTCTATGGGGCAGTTCTACTCTGTCTTATGGGTCACTATGTGTCAGAATCTACTCAATGGCAATGGGATGACTGTGGTTATAATCCCATTTGGGAATGGGTTGTCTTTGTTAATGAGACAGGATTAGTGTAGGGTGTGTCTTGAGTCAATCTCTTTTGAGATATAAAAAAACTTAAACAAGCAAGCAGAGCAAATGTGGGGGAAAAGATGCCAAGCCACATGAAGCTCACCCAGGAGCAGAAGCTCAGAAGAGACACAAGGACCTTCCTCCAGGGCCAGCAGAGAGAGAAAGCCTTCCCCTAGAGCCGGCTCCCTGAATTTGAATTCCTAGCCTTCTAACTGTGAGAGAATAAACTTCTGATTGTTATAGCCATCCACGTGTAGTATTTCTGTTACAGCAGCACTAGATGACTAAGACTTTCCCCATCCACTTTGTGCCTCCCCGTTTCAGCTATTGATGATCGTGGCTTGAATCAGTTATTTGATAGGAGCTGCAAAATGGTGATTTTCTAATTCTCTCATTCCTTCCTCATTTATTAACTGGAATTCTTCTGTAAAGTAGAACTTCTCCCTCATAAACTAGGGATTTTTAGTAACTGTAAAACACAATTTGTACAAATAAGGCAGGATAAATGCTTTATTCTTTGCTCTAAATTGCCAAGTTAAGAGTTGGTGCCCTTGTGACTCCAGTGGTGTCCAGTGAGTTGTTGCTGTTTCTTTTCTTTAAGAATCATAAAAAACACATTCTTTTGAAATATATATATTACATATATATATTTTACACACATATATTTTTCACATACATATATATTGCATATATTTTTTAAATGTGTTTTAATCAATTACATTCCTTTTGTTTTGATGATCAGATTGTTCCATCCTTGGCCAAAGGGAGACCCTTCATGTCCCTGTTTTCAGGCCTGATGAGTTATGTCAGGATCATCTTGTGTATTTCTTGCCGTTCCTCCAACGTGCTCTGTGTTTTCTTAGTGGGGAATGGTATTCAGAGACCACAATCTGAATATATTGTGTGCTTGTTGTTACTGTTTCTAAGTTTTTTCAGTGGGTAGAGCTTAGAAATGCATATTTTACAAAAGAAAGTGAAAGATGATGTGTTCATACTGATATTTCCATTTCAAATTTAACAATAACTTTTTTATTTCTTAGATTTCATACTTGCATTTCTTTTCTTTCACACTAAGTATCTTGGTTCGAAACATCATTATGCTGCAATATATGTATCAGAAAGTTTAAAGAAAGTACCAATATCACAACTAACAATTTTCTTAGTGAGTGAGAGATTTCTTTGAAATTTCATTTATCCTTCTAATATATTCCACTAAAAATATATAAATTACTGTGTTCCAACAACACTTGAATTAATTTCTTCACCAATTTGACACACAGTTATGTTCTTTCATTTCAGTTGGTTTTCAGGTTTTGGGGTTCACTTTTTCCCTCTTGTTTAATGTTAATTTTTTTGCAACTGTAAAATATGTTTTAAATGTAAAACAGTGTAATAAGGTATTATCAGGAAGTCTTCGATTCTGTCTCCCTACTTAATATCCTCTTTCCCCTACTGGTAACTGTTTCTTAATAATTCGGTTATTATCAGGTTAGGATGTGCCCTGGTTTATTTAAGTGGCCACTTAGTGATGGAGTTTTGTCTTGTGTTCCCTAAAAATCAAAACTCCTATACCCAAGTCGTTTCACATTTTGGCCAGTGCATGTTTGGGATCTCTTCCTAGAAATGGGATTGCTGGGTAAAACAGTAAATGTACCTTTTCTAGATATAGATTTGTTAGATACTAGAGGCCCCTCAATAGGAATTGTAGCATTTTTTTACTAAGAAGGATTTTCTAAAAAGATTTTGTGAATGCTTAAATTCAATATACTAGACTGTTGGAAAGGCAGCGTGTTCTTAAAATCCACAAGTTATTTATTGAATCTGCACGTTGTTCCCACTATGGCCCAAGGCATGTCCTGGCATAGGGTACTATAGTCCCTGTTTGGGGGAACATATTGTTTTTCTTTGTTGTTGTTGGTTGCCCTCAAGTTGGCGCCAACTCATGGCAACCTTGTGTATAACAGAATGAACCATTGCTCGCTCCAGCTCCATCTTCACAATCATTGGTATGTTTGCGACCATTGTGTTAATCCATCTCATACAGAGTTTGCCTCATTTTCACTGACCTCTGTTTTACCAAACATGAAGTCCATTTCTAGTGATTGGTCTTTGCTGGTTTGTCCAGGGAGATGTAATATCTGAGTGAAAAACAGAGACAGAGGGGTCCGAGATAGAATATGTCACAAAGACAAAAGTGAAGGCCCAGCTCAAACCTCACCTCTGTAGGAAGCCTCCCTGCTGACTTTCAGCCACATGACGCCCTGATCCCCTGAATTTCATTCATTAGCACTTTTAGTGACAGTGATCCTTTTCCCAAACCAACACTTGACACTTGGTTCAACAAATATGAGTGTAGTAACGGGGATAACAGCACTGCATGTTCCAGATCTGGGCTGCCTCATAAACTCACATTGAATAATTATTACATGTAGAGTTGCATCTGCCGTTTCCCATAGCAGGTTTTCTGGAAACCTGGGCTTACTAAAGGTTACAAGGTGAAATCATAC
This sequence comes from Dugong dugon, assembly GCA_030035585.1. Lineage (NCBI taxonomy): Eukaryota > Metazoa > Chordata > Mammalia > Sirenia > Dugongidae > Dugong > Dugong dugon. Next base: position 3,353,800 of record CM057482.1, read on the forward strand.
TGAAGATGCTGGATTAACCTTAATGAGATGTGACTCTCCAAAATCCTGTTGGCTATCCCAAGCGTACTTGGACGTAGGATCCCCCTGTGCACAGGACATCTTATACTAATACTGTTCCTTGGAGCACAAAGAACCAGTGTGTAGCTTCTGTTTAAATAAACCCAAAAACATCTCTTCCAGTTGATTCACTTGTATTTATATAATTCTGTACTTTTGATTAATTATAATATTTATTTGGTTTCTTTATAGATTGAATCGTTAAAGAAAAAGGTGCAGCAGAAACAGCTCTTAATATTGCAACTTTTAGAAAAGATATCTTTCTTGGAAGGAGAGGTAAGAAGCTATGTTTCTTTAAGATGGTGTCTACCCTACCATTAAATTTTATGTTTCTGCGCCTACCACCAACACTTAATTAAAAATATAGCTATTTTCTGGCCTTATAAAATTGATTGAAGGTTAACTGCCAACTCCGAAAATGAGGTTCTGACAGCTAGTTTGTCTTCACACCGACCCGCTCACTCCAGCTGGCTGTTCACCTCTGCTTTCTGGGTCTTTTTCTTCTTGCTCAAGAATTTTCTTCGCAAGTCTGATAAGCTGTTGATTAATACTGATCATTTTCTGTATTTGCGATGTGCTTTATAACTTGTAAAGTATTTTCACGTATAGCCCTCACATAATTCTCTGAAAGATTTTTATAGCTATGTTAATAAGTGAAAAAAATGGAGGCACTGAGACGCAAGTGGTTTTGCTCAAAGTCACCCAGCGTAGTGAGTGCCAGAGCCGGGCTGAAAGACCTGGGGTGGGGGGGGCGGGGAGGGGGAAGAAAAAAACCTGTTGCCGTGGAGTCGGTTCCAACTCCTAGTGACCCTACAGGACAGAGCAGAACTACCTCATAGGATTTCCGAGGCAGTGGTTAAAGCGGTTGGCTGCTAACCAGAAGGTTGGTGGTTTGAACCCACTCGGCAGGAGAAAGATGTGGCAGTCTGCTTCCGTAAAGATTAAAGCCTTGGAAACTCTATAGGGTCGCTGTCTTAGTTTTCCAGTGCTGCTGTAACAGAAATACCACAAGTGGATGGCTTTAACAAAGAGAAGTTTATTTCCTCACAGTAAAGTAGGCTAAAAGTCCAAATTCAGGCCGTCGGCTCCAGGGGAAGGCTTTCTCTCTCTCGGCCTTCTCATCAGTGTTCCCCCGGACTAGAAGCTTCCCTGCGCAGAGACCAGGGTCCAAAGGACACGCTCTGCTCCTGGCACTGCTTTCTTGGTGGTGTGAGGTCCCCCAGTCTCTGCTTCCCTTTCATCTCTTGTAAGATAAAAGGTGGTGCAGGGCACACCCCAGGGAAACTCCTATTATGTAGGATCTGGGATGTGACCTGGGTAAGGGTGTTAAACAATCCCACCCTAATCTTCTTTAACATAAAATTACAACCACAAAATGGAGGACAACCACACAGTACTGGGAATCAGAGCCCAGCCAAACTGATGCACACATTTTTTGGGGGAAATAATTCAATCCATGACAGTTGCTAATGAGTCAGAATCAACTCAACAGCCGTGGATTTGGGTTTTTTTTGGAATATTTACAGGAGCAGACTGCCACGTCTTTCCACATCTTTCTCCTGTGGGGCAGCAAGTGAGTTTGAACCCCTGACTTTTTCAGTTAGCAGTCGAGAACATTAACCACTGTGCCACCAGGGCTCCTTGAACATGTTTTAGAGGTGACTTAGTTTTACCTGAAACTTTAAGATACTTAGTATTCCCAGCTTTCTTGTCTTTTGAGGGTCATTTTGTGAATTTTGTATAGGTTCCAGACAAGGAAATTATGGGATAAGAAGTACCTTAAGAGCTTAGGTATTAATAGAAAGAGAAGCCAGAACCTCTTGGCTCTGAAGGCTCTTTATTAAGAGTTTGGCATGGAGCCCTTTCTTCTCGAGCCTCTTCGTTTGCCAGGCATCTGTCCTTGTCTGTGTTCCTCGTTATGGTCCTTCCCCATGAGAGAGAGCCCAGGAGAGACTATGAAGTAGGAGGAAGGAAAGAAAGAACATTTATTAAGCACCTAGTGTGTGTTGAGCACTGTTAGACACTTCCCTTATGTCCTGTATGATGTACAGGCTCAGAGTGGAATCAGACTTACTCAGGTGTGAACGCTGGGTCTGCTTCCTATAAGCGGGGTGACCCTGGAGAGGTTTTTTCTGATCATGAAAGGAGGATGATAACAGCACCTATATGTGTGTGACAACGCAATGAGAAGTCACATCACATAGCGACCGAGCGTGTAAACCATGCAGGGACTCCTGGCACGTACGGAGCACTTGGTATTTGTTAACTATGATTGTTCTCTCTGTTAAAAGGGATGCCCCGTGAGTTAGACTGTATTTCACTCCTTTAATAGATAGGGAAACTGAGATTCAGGGACATGAAAGAACCTGCCCAAGGTTACAGGTACAGAGGGGTCACCTGAGTCCAGAGCCTGAGCTCTTAATCACCATGTTTTCTGGAGTGGTGAGCTACATCTTCATTTACTCTCTCTTTTTGAGGGACTGTCTACCAGTCATTCTCAGAAGTCCCACATGGCCATGGGGACCTGAGTCCCGGGTGGCCCGTGGGGACCTGGTGACAGAGTCAAGGCCCAGGAGTCTCAGTCTCCCGACAATGGAGGAAGTAGGCACTTGTTCCCCCCCCCCCCATCTTCTCCCCCACGGTCACTGGGTCCAGCTCAGCCGATGAAGAACATTTCTGTTTCTGAGATTTCGCTCTGAAATCACAGCTCCCTTGTGTTAGTTACCTGTGTTTCAACTCCTTAGATTCCATCTTGCACCCACCCCTCCAGATTCCTAAAGCTTGGCCCCATCAGACAGGGTGTTAATCAACCGATTCAAAATAGTCCTGATAAAAAAAATCTACCCATTTGTTTTTTTCTTTTCTTATTTCCAAACAAATATATATTTGCTCACCTTCTGGAGGAGAGAGATTTTATTCCCTATTTCCAGGGTAGAGAATACTATTAAAATAAAATTACAAGGCATATATCTTCATAAGATAGATAAGCTTTCTGATACTCTGAGCAAATTCCATTCCATTTTTCTTACTGCTAGAAATCCTGAACTTGCAGCTAAATTCTAAGGTCAGAGGAGATCTTGCCTGTGGCGGTAAATACTTGAGCCTACGCATGCAATAAAATTATGTAGAATTAAATACACACACACACACACACACACACACACACACACACACACACGAGTACAAGTAAAACTGGGCAGATATGAAAAAAATGCTGGATTTTATCAGTGTCAGTACCCTGACTGTGATATTGTAGGATAGTTTTGTAAGATGTTACACTGGGAGGAAGAGGGTGAAGGAGACACAGAATCTCTCTGTTTCATCTTTTTTATAACTGCAGGTGAATCTACAAGAATTTCAAAATAAAATTTTTAATTAAAAAAAAAGTTTTAGAAAAAGTCAGAGGAAAGGAGTCAAATACCTTAATTTTGTCCGTCCTGCATTTAACGTGAGCTGTGTAATACATAATACGTTTGTCTCAGCGTGTCTGTTGTGCATACTTGGGGCTGTTATTAATTTCCCTGGGTAAACTGGGGTGGCAGCACAGACATCAGGGCCCTGCAGTTGAATTTTATTGGACACACATTCTTGTTCAGTGTGGGTGCTCCAGCCCCTAGCTGCTTGCTCCCCTGGGCCCGAGGGAGCTGGAGGCAAGCTGGCTGCCATACATTTGTGACAGAATTCACCCGCCTCCCAAAAAATACCAAATGGTATCACACAGGGTTCTTCCTTCCTGGAAGGCCCACAAGCCTCCAGAGCCACAGTGTGGTAGGCATTACACATATAAACACAAGGTGGTGGTATTTGAAAGCAGGAAAACCCTGGATTCTTAATCCCCGAGGCAGTTTTTTCCGGATCAGGGTCCAGGCAGCCATTGGAGGTGATTCTTCATCATCCTGCTCAGCCACGTTCTGCAGGACCCAGGAGCAGAGGGTTTTACTGATGGGACCTGTCGATTTTATTTATGAAGTATTTCTTAGATTTGTCCCCTCCTTTCTCACTTTCCTGCTGCTGCCCATGTTCAGGCTGTCACTATTTTTTGTCTCTTTCTTATCAACTTTATTGTGTATTAATTTATGTAAATCAATTGCATCTATTTAAAGTGTATGGTTTGATGGGTTTTGAGAGTCGTATGTACCTGTGAAACTACCATCACAATCAAGATACAGAACTTTCTACCACTCCCCCAAATTCCCTGTTCCCTTTGACCTGTGTGTCTCCATTAGCCCAGGCAACCACTGAGTATTATTATTTTGCTCACTTTTGTCCCCTTCATCATCAGAGGTTTGTGTGCAGTTTATATAAATGGAACCATACTGCATGTTCTTCTGTGTCTAGCTTCTTACACTCAGAGCAATATTTGAGATTCATTGTGTCTTTGTCGTCTGTGTTCCGTTCCATTGCAGAGTGGCGGTCCATTGTATGACTGTAACCGTTCGTTTATCCATTCACCTGCTTACATATGTTTGGGTGTTTCCAGTTCCGGGCTGTTGTGACTAAAGCCGCTGTGAACATTCCTGTACAAGTCTTTGTGTGGACACGTTTTCCTTTCTCTTGAGTAAATTTCTAGTACTGGAATAACGGCTGCATGGTGACTGCAGACTTCCCTTTTTAAGATATTGTCAGTTTTTTAAAGGAATTGCAGTGTTTTACATTCCCAGTGGCAATCTGAGTGTTCCAGTTTCTCCAAATCTCCACCAGTTTTTTTTTTTTTTTTAATTCTCATCGTGCTTTTCATTTGCATTTCTCTGGTGACTAATGATACTGAGCATCTTCTCAGATGCTTATTGGCCATTTGTGCATCTTATTTTGTGAAGTGTCTGTTTAAATCGTTTGCCCATTATTTAATTGAGTTTTTTGTTTTCTTGTTATTGAGTTATAAGAGTTCTTTATATATTCCAGATAGTCCTTTGTCAGATACATGTATTTGTGGGCGTATTCTCCCATTCTATGACTGGCCTTTTTGTTTTCTTAATGATGTCTTTTGGGGAACAAAGATTTTTACTTGTAAAAAAGTTGAACTTAATTTTTTCTTTTATAGTTTGTGCTTTTTGTGTCTTATCTATGAACTCTGCTTACTGTGAAGTTATAGAGATTTTCTCCTATAAATTCCTCTAAGAATTTCATTTAGATCTATAATCCATTTTGAGTTAATTTTTATGTTTCATGTGAAGTAAGAATCTTTTTTTCTATACAGATACATAATTGTTTCCTTTTAATTTCTCTCTAATTCCTAATATAACCAAACCAAATCTGGTGCCATTGAGTCGATTCTGACTCACAGCGGCCCTACAGATGTAGGTGACCCGTATTCTGACTCACAGGGGCCCTATAGACGTAGGTGATCCGTATTCTTTCTCTCTCTTCTCTTTGTTCCTTTGATCAGTCTAGCTGGGGGTGGGGGTATCAATTTTGTTGATTTATTTTTTAAGTAGCTTTTGGCTTTGTTGTTGGAGCGTTGGTGGTGCCGTGGTTAAGATCTTGGCTGCTAACCAAAAGGTCGACAGTTGGAATTCACCAGCTGCTCCTTGAAACCCTGTGGGGCAGTTCTACTCTGTCCTATAGGGTCACTATTAGTCGGAATAGACCTGACAGCAGTAAGTTTGTTTTCTGGGGTTGGGGGGAGAGGTTTCACTTTGTTAATTTTCTCTATTTGTCTGTTTTCTATTTCATGGATTTCTGTTCTGATATTTATTATTTCCTTCCTTCTAATTATTTTGGGTTTACTTTGCTCTTCTTTTTCTGTCTTCTTGAGGTGGAACCTTAGGCCATTGATTTTAGACCTTTCTTTTTTTTAATATAAGCCTTTAAACTATAAATGTCCCCATAAGCTCTGCTTCAGCTAGATCCTACAAACTTGGATATGTTGGATTTTCATTATCATCCAGTTCCAAATATTTTCTGATTTCCCTTGAGATTCTTTGACTTATGTATTATTTAGTAGTGGATTGCTTAACCTCCAAATATCTGGGGGTTTCCTAGATATCTTATTGTTTTTGATTTCTAATTTAATTCTGTTACGGTCAGAGAACATATTTTGTATGGTTTTAATTATTTTAAATTTATTGAGACTTGTTTTATGGCCCAGCATATGGTTTCTTTTGGTTCAATATCATGAAAAAAGTATGTATTCTGTTGTTGTTGGTGTGTGTGTTCTATAAATATCAATTAGGTTTATTTAGTTGCTAATATTGCTTGCATTATTTATGTCTTTTCTGGTTTTTGTATAATTGCTCTATCAATTGCTCAAAGAGGGATGTTAATATCCCTTATTATGGTTTTAGACTATTTCTCTCTTTAATTCTGTCAATCTTTACTTCATATATTTGAGACTCTTAGGTACACAGACATTTATGATTGTTATATCTTTGTGATGAATTGAGCTTATATTATTAGCAAATGTTGATGTCTACCTTTGTTAATGCTCTTTGTCTTGAAGTCTCTTTTATCCGGTATCGCTATAGCCATTCCTGCCTTCTGATGTTTACAGTTTGCATGGTTTATCTTTTTCCATCCCCTCATTTTCATCTGGTCCATGTCTCCATATTTAAAAGGTGTCTCTTGTGGGCAACATTTAGCTAGGTCTTACTTTTTTAACCAGTCTGATAATCTCTGACTTTTAATTGGAGTGCATAGTCCATTAACATTTAGCTAATTATTGGTATGGTTGGGTTGGGATCTGTTTGTTTATTTGTAATTGGAGTGCGTACTCCACTAACATTCACCAACTGTTGGTATGGTTGGGTTTGGATCTATTTGTTTATTTGTAATTGGAGTGCGTACTCCACTAACATTCAGCTAATTGTTGGTATGGTTGGGTTTGGATCTATTTGTTTATTTGTAATTGGAGTGTGTAGTCCACTAACATTCAGCTAATTGTTGGTATGGTTGGGTTTGGATCTGTTTGTTTATTTGTAATTGGAGTGTGTAGTCCACTAACATTCAGCTAACTGTTGGTATGGTTGGGTATAGATCTATTTGTTTATTTGTTCTCCATTTGTTCCCTCTGGTTTTGTTGTTTTTCTTTCGTTCCCCTTTTCTTGCCTTCTTATGCATTATGTGAATATATTTTAGAATTCTGTTTTATCTATTGGCATTTTTGCTGTATCTCTTTGCTGTCATATTTTAGCGGTTGCTCTAGATATTGTAATACACACCATTAACTGTTCACAGACCACTTAGAGGTAATACTGTTCCAACCTCCACACCAAAAAAAAAAGGAAAACAAACCAAACCTGTTGCTGTGAAGTCGATTCCAACTCATAGCGACCCTATAGCGTAGACTAGTACTGCCCCATAGGGTTTCCAAGGAGCAGCTGTGGATTCAAACTGCCAACCTTTTGGTTAGCAACTGACCTCTTAACCACTGCGCCACCAGGACTCCAATATCATACCATTCCATGTAAAATATAGAAACCTTGCAACTATATCGGTCCATTTACCCCTTCCCTATGATATGATAGTTGTCATAATTATTGTATATAAATACATTGTACATCCACAATACATTATTATAATTTTTGCTTTAAACAATCAGATATATTTTAAAGAAATTAAGAGAAAATACAGTCCTTCATATTTACCCATATACTTTGTATTTCTCATGTTCTTTGTTCATTCCCCCAAATCCTAGTTTCATCTCTCTTCAGCCTGAAGAACTTTTATTTAGCATTTCTTGTAGCGAAGTTCAGGGGATGACAAATTCCCTTAGTTTTCTTGTCTTAAAAGAAGGCCTTTATTTCACCTTCATTATTGAAAGCCAGAGAAGTTTCTATGGACAGTTTCTTTTTTCTTCTAAGCGCTTTAAAAATACTCTTCCACAGTCTTCAGGCTTCCATGATTTCTGATGCGATATCTCTGGAAAATCAGATTATTGAACCTCTTTGAGGTTCACTGAGCTTCTTTTTTTTTTTTTTTTAGTACACATATTGTTTTATGGCAATAGTTAACAACCCTACGGCATGTCAAAACTGTCCCTTCTCAACCTTGGGTTCCCTATTACAGCTTTCCTGTCCCTTCCTGCCTTCTAGTCCTTGTCCCTGGACTGTTGTGCCCCATAGTCTCATTTTGTTTTATGGGGCGCTGAGCTTCTTGAATTTGTAAATTTATGTCTTCCACTAAATTTGGGAAAATTTCAGCCATTATTTCTTTGATTTTTTTTTTTTTTTTTCCTTCTCTAGTCTTTCTCTCCTGTCCTTCCGTGATTCCAGTATCCTTTATGTTAGGCTTCAGAAAAATTCACAGTTCCCTGAAGCTCTGTTTATTGTTTTAAATCTTTTCTTTATTTTCTTCAGATTGAATGATTTCTATTAGTGTATCTTCAAGTTGACTGACTCCTTCCCTTGCTATCTCCATTCTTCTCGTAAGTTTATCTAGTGAATTTTTTTATTTGTTTTTTCTGTTCTAAAATTCCCATAAAAATATTAAAATGTCCCTTTTATATTTTCTATTTTTTCCAATCTTTTAAAATTACTTCATTAATTATAAGCATATTTTCCTTCATCTTACTGAGCATGGTTATGACACCTGCCTTAAAATCATCTCAGAACTGGCATCAGTTGATTCTCTTTTCCCTTGGAATTGGTTACATATTACTGACTCCTCGTATGTCGAGTAGTTTTGGATTTTATCACGGCTAATGCAAATGTTTTGTTGTGGAGAATTTGGATCCTGTTGGAGTGTTTCAAAGAGTGGTGAGGTTTTTGTTCTAGCAGCAGTTAACTAGTTAGATCCAACAGCACCCTGCGGTGCCTGTGCTGGGTGGTATCTCAGGTCTCAGTACAGGTAGCCCCCAGTTCATGACCGGGCTCCTTTCCGACCACTGCATCGTAAGTCAGTTCTGACATAAGGCGAATACCTCATTTCTGTTTGTTTACATTATTATTGCCTTTTATTATCAGTGTCTTCACAAGTTCTATCCTTATTTATCTTTGAGGGGTTGGAAATATTAGCGTATTTCCAATAAACTTGCAGGTATATTTTAATACGTACCTACACAAAAAAATACACGAATCATAAAAATTACTCCAACAAAGAAGCAGAGTTGGACGATGGTGTCATTTGTCAGTTGCGGTAATAACTCCACTTGTGGAAGGTTCTGGATCATCTGGATTATCCCTGGGAATGAGGATGGCGTTTCTAGTCAGAAAATTAGTGAGAGTTGTCTCTGTGGTCCTTTTCTTGTTTTCTTTACATGTTTTGTGGTAACATCTCACTGGTCCCCAAATGTGCCTGTCGACTTTAGCAAAGTAATCAGTGTTTGGGTGCATGTTTCAAGCAACTGAAGCCCCCGATTTAGTTTAGAAAATTAAATCTATACAGCAGTTTTGAAGGGTAAATCACAAAATTGAACATCTGTGAGTGAACATCTGAGAATGATAACCTCAGCAAACTATACACTGCAACGCTGTAAGTAGAACATATTCCTAACGATAAGACGTACAAAACGAAACTAATGGATGGTGGTAAGTGTGGTTCACCAAAACGCAAACGTGCCGTAAGTCGGTGGCTACCCGGACAGATCTTTAAGCCTTGGCTGGGAATTTCTTTCCATTTGTCCCAGACTTTCATGGTCTGTGTACAGAATTTGGGGTTACCACCTTCTCTGATTCTCTCTTTCGGCTTTGCTCTCACGTTTGGTGGCCCGGGTTATCCTGGGTTCCCTCTTCTGGTCCCTTCTGCTAGAATGATGGTCTTTCTCTTGAATTTTTACCATCCTTCTGCTGCCACCACCATGGCTGTGCTGCTCTCGGGGCAAAGCTGCAAACAAACACAGAAACCAAAAGGAAGACAAAACATGTTACGCTTGTCGCCGGCTCCAAGTTTCACCTGCCCTTCAGGATGTGCCCATCTTTGTTCAGTTTCCAGAGACCTCAGTCGCTGTGTTTGGTCTTTTGTACAGAGTTGATGGCTTTTATTTGCAGGAGGATCCTTTGTTAAACACCCATTACTCTATACTGGAGGTGCAGCTCTTTCAGCAGGGTACTGCAATGGCCTCCCTGGCTGGTCTTCCTGTCTCTAGTCTTATTTCCCTCCAATCCAGTTTTCACTTGGGAGCTCAAGTGATTAATATAAAATTGAGTTCTGACCTTGCCTTTATGGGGTAGGGTGTAAGCTCCTTGTATTGGCATGCCTAGCCCTTAGTAACCAGCTCTCGCCCACCTGCCTGTTCTCAGCCCAGTATGTCTGCACAAGTCTGCCATACTCATCCCCATGGCTTTTTCTTCCTCTCTTTCCCTTGACTAACTCCAGGAACCCCTCATGGACAATCCAACTCCTCTCCCCATTTTGAGTTAAGTGTCCCCTCTGAATTCCCCCTGATATGGCATTTATCACATTGTTCTGTTATTTTCAGCTTACTTATCTATACCTACTGTGAGATTGAGCTCCTCAGGTTGGAAATCATGCCACACTCATCCCTTTAAGTGCTAACTATGGTCCCTCACCCAGTTTCACACGCGGTCTGATACATAGTAGATATCCAATAATTCTTTTTTTTTTTTTTACTGACGCATTCAATTTTCATGAGTCTAAAAAATTTTAGTTTCTGTGCTTCTGTAGGTATCTGATGTGCGCTCATAGAGTTTTCATGAAATAGGACCAAGGATTTTGGGCTATCTGCCCCACTATTCACTGTATACCAACTAACTTTGTCTTTCATGCCCCCTAATTGTAGGTCCCAGACCCAGCAATCTGTGAAATCCTCATGATTACAGTCTTTACCCCAAGAAGGGATAAGGCCGTGGGATTGTGGACCTTGTCAAAGGGCAGGCCTCTTCTGCCTCCCTCTTTTCCTTGTGAATGGGGAGGCCAGATGTTGCTGGGGAAGCTGTGTGTGTGAATGGATGTTGTTGTCTCCCTGGCTGTAAGCCAGCACCCTTCTCCCATACAGAGAACCAGGTGATAGACCCAGAGCCATAGATCTGCCGTGGCTTGTCATCTGCTAGGGCAGCTGGAAAGTATTCTCTTCTTGACACCATTTCCTATTTATCAGAAGGGATCTGTAGACCTTTACATTCTGCAGGACACAGGTTTGTACAAGAGCTGGCACTCACTTCTTGGAATCAGCCATTCAAAGCAGGAGCTATTGTGCTATCATATTCCTTCTTATAAAACAGATGGGCTTCTGTTTCCATAGTAACACTAGTTCCATGTGTTAACTAGTATCTCAGAATCATATTCCAACTTTGGCTTCAACTTTAAAAAGCAAAAACAAATGCTCAATTTTTTTCTGGTTATGCACATAATATACTCATTGTAAAACACTTATACATCTGTTTATTCAATAAATATTTATTGAGCATCTCCCACGTGTCATGCTTCAAGGATACAGCGAAGAAAATAGACATGGTTGTTGCCTCATGATAGAAAAATAAAGTAAATTACAGAAAAATGTATAGAAGAACTTTAAAAAAAAAAAAACCCAAATTCTCAACACACAGAGACAACCACTATCAACGTTTTTACGAAAAATGTTTGTGTTTTTTCTTTTCGGAATCTAGACCCTCCGTTCATGTTTCATTTCAGCATCTTCACTTCTCTTGCTTCGTTGACCTTCATTTCCCTCATGGGGCAAACTTCCAATTCCTGAGCATCTAATCATCAAACTGTGTAATATTTGGCTCTGGCCTGGAAAAAAGCTATTCAAAATGCTAATTTTAGTCCCTATTGGCTTGTTCTACTTTATATGTTTGGGATTCAGAATTCTTCACACCTAGGAAATAACTAATTATTAAGTTAGAGAGGTATTTCCCCCTAAATAAAATTAATAGACTTACTCATTTTATAGTTTAATGAGGGGGTGTTAAAAGTTGACCTGCACCTCATTTATAATTGAAAAAAAAGAAAGATAAATACTTAAACACTCATCAATAAGATACTAGTTAAATAAATATGTCCATATAATAGAATGCTATTAATGCATTAAAATAGTTTGTTGACATAAAAATAAAACTAATAAGTGTGGAAAGAGGACCCCAACAAATTGTTTAGTGGGGGGAAAAAAGCGGTTTATAGTACAGTTTAGGGTATTTAGTTTCTTTTCATTTATGTAAAATTGGATACATATGTATCTACACAAACAGAAAGCTATCTGTAAAGATTCCGTCAGTATTCAGTGAATATTTCTTTAACATCTGCTATGTGCTTCTTGTTGTTGTTAGGTGTCATCAAGTCGATTTCGACTCAGTGACCCCGTGTGACAGAGTATAACTGCCCCATAGGGTCTTCTAGGTGCTCAGTAAATATGTTGCCGTAGATGTCCGCGCCATGAGAAAAACGCAGATACTGCAGATAAATTGTATCACACCTGTTTGTGGGGAAACATATTTGCTTTACTAAGTACCTTTCTTTCTCATCCCTAGAATAATGAACTCCAAAGCAGGTTGGACTATTTAATAGAAACCCAGTCCGAGACCGATGTGGAAACGAGAGATGTTGGCGTGGGCTGTGACCTTCTACCCAGGTATTCAGGAATTTCCTGTTTTTCTGACTCGAATTCCTCTTTGACTTAAGAAATACTTTATTGGGCTCTTATTACCAGAATTTCATTTTTTCTGTCAAAAACCTCTCTGTAAATGTAAGTGGTGTCTGCTGAGGGGTCTGCTGGTTTCCGTGGAAGCTAGAGCAGTATGCAGGGTGAGGGGACAGTGAAGGAGAGACCTGGGCAGCCAGTTTAGGGAGAGGTTGGCCCTATTAGTGAGTGCATTCATTCATTCATTCATTCAACATCTCTGAGTATCTCCCTTGTGCCCGACAGCTGTGGTATAAAGAGGAATGAGATATGGTTCCTGCCCCAGAGTGCAGCCTGGGTGGGGGAGACAGATAGGTGAGCAGACGTTTAAAGCACTGGGAGAGAGACTTACAGGCTGTGTTAGTAACAGAGAGGTGAGTGGGTCTGAATTTTGAACAGAACGATTCTGACCCCAGTACCATAGCAGGGTGCTGTCATGAGCAGACGTTCGATGACTATAGACTGGCTCATCCAGTTGCATTGCCGAGCTGGAGGGCTGACCCGTTTGCTTGGGTGTCCTCTGTGTGAGGTTACAGGCTGTGACCCAGTAACCTGCCTTTGGTAGCCGACCCACTGGCTCTACAGGCTCAGTACTGTGCTTGGCCAAAGAGGGCAGAACACAGGTTTACCCCAAGGACCCTAATCTCACGTGGCATGTGATTTAGGTAATCAGCGTCACCACGTGCTGGCCCACTGTGTGTGGGAGTGTCTGTTCTTGTGTATTTGGGACCATATGCGCGTATTGTGTCAGGCATCAGTAGCCCAGAAAAAAGTAGACTCCTGGAAGCTGGCATGGTTCCATCTGGTGGGAAGGAACAGTGATGAGCCACTGACTGAGTTAGGATAAGGAACACGGGTTCTTATTGTAGTTGCCAGAAGCAGAATACCTGCAGGCAGGTCTCTCATCCCAGGAGCCTGGGTTTCCTAACCTATAAACTCAGAAGTCTGACCAGTGACTTCTCAGGTCTCTTCCAGCCTACCATGGTGTGTTGTTGCTGTTGCTTTTTTGCCCTTGAGTTGGCCTGATGGCTACTCAGTGCACAATGGGATAGACTGTTGTGATCTACAGAGTTTTCACTGGTTGACATTCAGAAGTAGGTCACCAGGACTTTCTTCCTAGTCTTAGTCTGGAAGCTCCACTGAAACCTGTTCAGCATCATAGCAACAGGCAAACCTCCACTGACAGATGGGTGGTGGCTGCGCATGAGGTGTACTGGCCTGGAAGGGAGCCCAGGTCTCCTGCATGGAAGGCGTGAATTCTACCAGTCCCCCCACCGCTGTCCCCCCACTGCCCCCCACTGCTGTCCCCCCACTGCCCCCCACCGCTGTGTCCCCACTGCCCCCCACCGCTGTCTCCCCACTGCCCCCCCACTGTCTCCCCCACTGCCCCCCCACTGTCCCCCACTGCCCCCCACCGCTGTCCCCCCACTGCCCCCCACCACTGTGTCCCCTTACCTTGCTAGTTTTACTCATAGCTGATGTTTCCTTTTTTGTTCATTCCAATGAGCCACTTGTCATTCTCAAAGAATTTACTGAAAGCAATGTTAAGCTCTTTCTTTGACAATGTTCTTATTTCCATTGCTTGCCTTTTGGGAAAAACAAGGCAATTTTGTCATCCTGACGTAATTAACAAAAATGTTAAAAACAAAAAAAAGGTCAGGGAAAAGACAATGTAAATTGAGCCTGGGTGTCATCAGCCTGTAGTATATGTACAGGATAAATCTTGCCAAAAAGAATGATTGATGGCGTTCAGGGATGCCTTGTAAAATAGAAATAGTTTGGTCATTTCCCCCTTTTTTATTTTTCAAGAACCAAGTGGCTTAGTCTACACTAATTGCCCACATAATAAATCTTGTTCGGCTAAGTCAGGTTCAGAACTATGCCTGAAACCAATAAATTGTTTGTTTTCTAATTCCCACATTTTGGCTTAAAATAAGCTTTTCAATTTGTATGCTGAAGTATAGCCTGAAGCAAACTTTTATGGCTAAGTTATGAAACCACAAAGCGGTTTTCATAATGGAAGTGCTGACAGACCCATAACTTATGGCCACAGTGAACTTGGAAGCCACCTCAGTATCTAAAAGCAGCTTTTCCATAAACGTAACATTTGGTTTCCCCCAGGATCTGTCTTCGTGCTTTAACTGCCTAGGTCAGTGAGCAGAGGAAATGGGAACTCCGTATCTGTGTTTCCGAGAAGGCGGAGTAGTATAGCATGTCGTTCGTTTCCCCACAAGTATTTATGAAGTGCCTACTATGTGAAAGACGCAGCGTGAGTCTTGGTGCGGAATGTGGGTGTTTAGAGATGAGTCAGTGCAGCACCTTTCCACCCGAGCTTCCTGGAGCTGCCTTGCTCTGAGCCACAGCTCCTGGGGAGGTCTTGGGATGCTGCGGAGGTGGAATAGGGGAGAGGTGGGAGCCAGGGAGTGCTGGTGAGGACATCCCAAAAATTACCTGAGTAGCTTACCTTTTAGTCTGCTGTATATGTTGAATTCCAAGTAAGATTTTTTTAAAGCCAAGTTCTATAGTCAAAACCAATTTGGACCATCTCTGTAAGACCCAAAGGTCAACAATTACCCCAAAGCAAAGATGAGAAGATAAGGGGACAGGGAAACTAGAGGGCTGGAAATGGAACAACCAGAATGCAATTAAAGAGAATGATGACACATTGTGGAAAATGTAACTAATGTCGCTGAACAATTTGTGTAGAAATTGTCAAACGGAAGCCTAATTTGCTGTGTAAACTTACACCAAAATCAGTAATTAAAATGTTTTTTTAAAAACTATATTAAAGCAGAAAACAAACAAATTGGAAACCACTGGTCTAGTTTAATGCCCGTGTTTTATAGATACAAAAATCGAGGCCCTCAGAGACAAAGTAATTCGCTGGAAGCCGCACTGGAGCCAGGCCTTCTGAGTCCTGGGGCTGTGTTCTTGCTACCATGCAGCGGTTCCATGTATGGTTTTAAAACAATAGAGAGAGAGTTGCTGAATTGTGCTGTGTATGTGCTAGCAGAATTTCTGGTTCTTACTTGACTTCAAGCTTGCATCGAACTAATAAAAGATTACATCATGTTTTCCAGCATATTTTTTAAACGGATTCTTTCAGCATCTTTTAGACCAATAAAATTATTGAATTGAACCTCAATCATACAGAAGGGTTTTGTGCTCACCCTCCGTCCTTCCTCCACAAAGAGCTTGGCAGTACAGCCTAGTGGTCCGGTGGGGAGTCTCAGGCTGCCTGGGTTCCATTTTTCACCTCACCCAGCTGTTGGCTGAGCACAGCCTTGGACCAGTTACTTAAGGCTCTCTAAAGCCTCAACCCCTTCCTCCTTAAAATGAGCTGAAAATGACAATACCTCATAGGGTTGCTGTGAGGCTTAAATGGAAGCATGTGCATAAAGCATTTAGCACAGTAACTGGACTGGAGTTAAGCACTAAATAAATCATTTTATATTATTAACTAATAATAATTATTATTAACTAAACAAAAAGTTGATTTTATTAGTAACTATTGTTACTAATATTATCTGAATCAAAACTAATTTTACATGTTAAACACTGTATCAAACACAAGTGAATTTGGGTATGCCAAGACAAGTTCACGAACTTAGTTTTTATTGGTGATAATTAGTGATTTTATTAAATGGGTTGATACCCTAATCAAGTGCGTAGTGCTACAGGATGCACCGAACTCTTCAATTAAACTATGAGTGGTTTGAAACCCCTAGACTGTGCGTAGAACTCTGAAGGCTTGGTGACTGACGAGGTCTCTGTCAGCTGAGAATCCGCACGGTCCCCTGTGTTCTGGGCAAACAGCCTCATTGTGGAGCAGCCCGTGCCTGCTCGTTTCCCCTCATGCCTGCAGGTGTTACCTGCTGTACTGTGGCTGACCACATTGACGTCAGTTAGCGCTGAGGAGCCCTGGTGGGGCAGCCGTTAAATGTTTGACTGCTCACTGAAAGGTTGGCGGTTCGAACCCACCCAGCAATTCGGCTTCCATAAAGATTACAGCCAAGAAAACCCTATGGGACAGTTCTGCTCTGTCACATGGGGTCACTATGAGTTGGAATCAACTCCATAGCACCCAGCAACAACAGTTAAAGCTACTCTATTTTTTTTTAAATTGACTTACTTTGTTAAAAATTCTTCTATTGTTTTTTAGGTGAATGTTTACAGCACAGATTACTTTTTCATTCAAAACAATTTATGCACAGATTGTTTTGTGACACTGGTTGCAATCCTCGCAATGTGTCAGCGCTCTCCCCCTTCCCCTTTCCGCCTCGGTTTCTCTTTTGTCCAGTTTTCCTGTCCCTTCCTGCCTTCTCGTCTTTGCTTTGGGGCAGGTGTTGCGCATTTGGTCTTGTAGACTTGATTGAACTAAGAAGCAGGTTCCTCATGTGTGTTACTGTTTGTTTTACAGTCCTGTCTAATCTTTGGCAGAAAGGTGGGCTTCAGGAGTGGATTTGTCCTGCTGAGAAAATGGGGTGGGATGAGACAATTCAAACTCAGCCTTTTCTTTGCTTGCATAGCCACTAACCACCTCTCATTACTGCCCCCCCACCCCGTTTCTCCTGTCCATGCCAGGACCGTGAGCTCCTTGTGACGAGGACCCTAGGTACCATCCCCTAGTCTGGTACTTGGCTGATGCTCGATAAACATTGATTGGATGAATGAATGAAAGATACCCACTAAGTTCTAAGGCTTGTGGACTTAGGCAGCAAACTCATAAATTATTTCTTAGTAGGTACACTAGTAGGAGCCCTGGTGGAGCAATGGTTAAGAGCTCAGCCGCTAATCAAAAGGTCAGCAGTTCGAATCCACCAGCTGCTCCTTGGAAACCCTATGGGGCAGTTCTACTCCGTCCTGTAGGGTCGCTATGCGTCACAATCGACTTGACGGCAACAGGTTTTTTGGTTTTAGGTACAATTTAATGAAAAACATTCCTCACGGTCGTAAGTGCCCGGTACATAGTAAGTACTTTCAAAAATGTGTGTGTTTTCGTATATTTCTGATGCAGAGGACACACAGTTGTTTTTTGTCAAAGCTTCATTTGCTGATTCTACTATTGTTTCTCCCAGGGAGAAACAAAATTAACAATAGCCTGAATGCGTGAAAGAAAATGGTTGAATTTCAGTCCTGTAGCTGGGTGATCTGTGTGCTCAGAATCCTGTCGTTTCTGGTGATTCACTAAATAACATATCCCACTTCCTCTCCTAGAAGGATATGAGAGCCTATTTTTGAAGCCCAGAAGGTCAACCTTTATAAATGTTTCTGTTCTTGTTATGCTTTTAGGATATTGTCACTGGAGACCATTTCTGTTCTTTGGAAATTTCCCAGTGGTTGGCATAAATTGCCATCTGGCTTCTGCCCCTGGCACTCCACTGAACTGCCTGGTTAGGTCACCCAGGACCCCCGATTGATAGTTCCTGTAGACTCTGCTCTGTGGAAGTTGACATTATGACCACTCACTCCTTCTCGAAACTCTCTCATGCCCTGGTTTCCTTTGTCATCCATCTGTGGAGTGATAGCTCAGTGCCTGGGCTATGTGAACTGCTGGGGTCATGAAAATGAATGATGAGGGGTTGACACCTTTACAGAAATCATGCCTAGTAGGGGAGACAGATGAGCAGACCACTGTGGGCAGTAAGATGCTTCCAGGGCTGTGTTGGAAGGCTGTGTAACAGTCATTTTCAAGGTGCCTGTTACGGTAGGAGGGTGGCGGCAGGAAGCAAGACATACTGACTCTCTCGGAGGGAGACCCTTGAAGTTGAAAATTCTCCCCATGCTTCTAATCTGCCCCTTTAAGAAGCTGTCTCCTCTCCGTGCTTTGGTTGAAATTGTCGCAGGGCAATGGGAGGTGACACTAACGGGAAACTTTAGTGTAGGTGAACCTGGTGGGAGCACAGGGTTGAGCACCACTGTCCAAGGAAGCTGTGAGTGCATAAAGGACTGATCGTTTCTGTCACTGGGGTGAGAATGGGCGTGCCAGCAGGGCAGGATCAGGGGAAGTGTTGTAGAGGACATGAATGTTTGGTTTGAGTCTTGAAATCTGTTTGATTAGGGATACATCCAAGGCAGTGGAGATAGACAGCACAAGAAAGACAGAGAGACGTGAAGCAGTCAGTGTAGTAAATTCTGGGAACTGTATGCTGCTCAAGCAAAGCCAGATAGGAGATACCAAGGAGATGGTGGTGGACCCTTAGACCATGCCGAGGAGTTGGTGCTCCGCCCGGAAGCCGTGGGGAGACTTGGAAGGGTTTTAAGAACAGTAATATGCACCAATTGTCTTTTTGGGAAAGTATCTTTGAAAGCAAAATGAATAGGATTTGGGGAGAAGGCAGGGAGACCGTTGGGGACACTATTCCAAAATTCACAGCTGGATTAGGATGGCTTGAACCAGGGCTGTGGCTGAGGGAGTAGAAAAGAGAAGTTGCAGAACAGTTGTTAAGGAGGTAGACTTCGTCCTGCTTTGTGAATGGTTCACATGGGAAGTTAGAGGAAAGAGAGTTCACTCTTGTCCCTCAGGGACCCAGCTGGTCATTGCGTTAGTCAGGATACGCAGTGTGACAAGCAGCTCACGATCTCAGTGGCTTCGCACAGTAAAGACTGACCTCTCTCATGTCACACTTCTGGCCAGGTTGGCATGGGCTTTGCTCACACAGTCATCTGGGAACCCAGGGTTCTTCCACCTAGGGACTCTGCCTGGACTTTGGAGTCCTCCTGGTTCCTCCACTGTATCCTCTGTGTTTAAGGGAAGAGAGGGCGTGGAGGGTTATGTGGGAGGCTTTTTACAGGCTAAACGTGGAAGTCCTGTGCATCATTTCCACCCATTTGGTCACATGGCCCACCTAATGGCAAGGGGGACGGAGAAGTATAGTCTAGTTACGTGTCCAGGAGGAAAAAGAAGTGGAGTTTGTGTCTCTGTCTTAGCCACCAGATCCTCTTCATTCTAGCTCTCCGCTATCTCTCTGATCTTGCCTTGCGACCTCACCTCCAGCGCTACCGCTGTGATTCAGGTTCTCATTGTCTCTCGCCTCTTAAACAGCAGGAGTTCAACCTTCCTGCCTCCAGGCTAGCCTCTCTGCAGTGAGCCAGAGGCATCTTGCCAGAATAAAAATATCACATCTCTCCCTAAAAACCTCTAGTGGCTCCCTATCTCCGCCTGAAAGGAGCCCTGGGTGGTGCAACAGTTAAGTGCTTGGCTGTTAACCGGAAGGGTTAGAGTGGCGGTTCAAACCCACCCAGTGCTTCTTTAGAGACAGACCTGGTGATCTGCTTCTGTAAAGATGCCAGCCAAGACAACCCTCTGGGGCAGTTCTACTCGGTCACATGGCATCGTTGTGAGTCAGAATCTATTCAGTGGCCACCCAGAATAACAATAACATCCCCTTCGGAACTCCTTGCGAGGCACACGGGGACCTTCTCCCCTGGGCCCCAACCTGTCTCACTTCCCTTGTCTTCTTCCACTTCTGTCATGAACTCTTTGCTCCAGCCCCACTAAACCTGTCCCACGCCCAAGGCAGGTGTGTCCATTCATCCTTGCCTTTGCACTTAACTGTCGCCTCTGCCTAGAATCCCCGTCTCCTCCTTGCTCAATTGACAAAGCCGAGGTGTCCTTCAGGATCCACCCTCCCTTCGTGGATTTCCCCATGCACTCCTGGTGATGCTAAACTCTTCTACCCTCAGTTTGCCCATAATATGTTCACGCTTGTATTGCTTGGCGTCCTGGCAGAGGGGGAAGATTGAAGAGTTAAATGAAGGCACTGTTTACAAAGGCTGGAGTGGCTGTGAGGGAAACACACTCTGGAGCTAGCGACAGTGGACGCTGTTACAGCCTGGGTCTGAGGAGGCTGGGGAGAAGGCAGTAGATGAGCACGAGGGGAGAGGACTGCCCCATGGGAGCTGTGGCCTCTGGTGGAGGAAAGCAGCCAACTACCAAGCTGCAAGGGAGCCCTGGTGCTGCAGTGGTTATGCGCTTGGCTGCTAACCGACAGGTCGGCGGTTCAAACCCACCCAGTGGCTCCGTGGAAGAAAGACCCAGCAATCTGCTCCCATAAAGATTAACCAAAAAAACAAATAAACCAAACCTATTGCCACTGAGTCGATTCCAACTCATAGCAGCCTAGAAAACCCTCCGGGGCAGTTCTGCTCTGTCACATGGGGTCGCTATAAGTTGAAAATCGACTCAATGCCACTTAACAGCAGTCAAGCTGCAGCCTGGCTGGGGTGGGGGGGAAGAAAGATCCTGGCCTCTCTGTCCTCCCACTCTGCTCCCTTGCTGGCCTCTCCCAACTAGTCAGGACCAGCTGGAAGCCGAAGGGCAAAGCAGGCCGTGAGGCAGACCTCCCAGGTCAGCTTCCCGGGCACAGAGCAGGGCGAAGGGGCAGAGTGGATCTGGGTGGGCAAACAGAGGTGTCCAGCACGATTCTGTGAGTCTCTGTCATGGCACCTAACACATCATATTAAAATTATTTATGTCCCTTGAAGGCAGTTTTGTGCTTTTCTGAGTCATTGATGCCTAGCACAGCCTTTTAGGAGGTGCTCAAGTAATTGTCCCTTTGTTGTTGTTAACTGCCATCAAGTTGGACCTTGACTCAAGGCAACCCATGCTCAGCAGAGCAAAATGCTGCCCGCAGCATGATCAACTGTGGATCAGACCGTTGGGATCCGTAGGGTTCTCACTGGCTGATTTTTGGCATTAGATGGCCAGGCCTTTCTTCCTAGTCTGTCAACTCCTCTGAAACCTGCTCAGCATCACAGCAACACCCAAGCCTCCACTGACAAATGGGTGGTGGATGTGCATGAGGCGCATTGGCCAGGAATCGAACCCTGGTCTCCGGCATGGAAGGCGAGAATTCTATCACTGAATGACCAATGCCTCGCTGGTTGCTTAGTGACGGTGAAATGAAATAGTAAAATGTGTTATTACAGTCTTTTTAAGTGCTGAAAACCAGCTCCTAGACTTGTGTTAAGCCCATGAGGAGCATGGAGTGTTTTGTCTCATCCTCCTGACCTGCTTTTCCCACTTCTCAGCCAGCCAGCCAGGACCCGTGAAATCACAATACCTTCCAGGAGCTACACCCCGTACACAAGAGTCCTGGAGTTAAGCATGAAGAAAACCCTGACCTAGACCCCCACGTAAGTGCGCTTCTCACAGACGGACGCAGACCCTGAGCTTTTCAAGTCTGGAAAGGGTGACCTTTGCTTCCTCACATACACAGTTGAGCCAGAATGGAACTTGTTGAGGTTCTGATCCACTTCCAAGATACGAGGGAATGTGAGGGTGCCGGGGAGGAAGGAGAGAGAGGTGTATGAGGTCGTGCTTCAAACGCTCAACCAGCACACCCTGCTGTACCGTACGGTCGTTTGTTTCCTGCGCAGACCCTAAAATCCTGTCAGCAGAATTCCCTCACAGTTTATTTTCTGTTTTACTAGACTTTGGTTGGGAGGAAGAAAGACATTAATTTGAAATCCATGTCGGGATCATTTGTTACAGTGTGAAGGTTTTGTTTACCTGTACAAGTATTAGAGGTGGCATTTCTCTGTTACAGAGGAGTCCGTCCACAGGAGCAGGGGCCCCTGTGGAAGTGGGGGGCACCTGTGGAAGCGGGGGGGCACCTGTGGAATCGGGGGGCCCCTGTGGAAGCGGGTGCCTGGAGGGGAAGGGCTCCCAGCGCGCGGACACTGTGCCCTCTGGGGCCCGAGGATCTGTGCAGGGTTTGTGGAGCCCTGGGTGGAGCTGGTCCTCGCCTGGGCCAGACATCTCCAAGCTTCATTCTGACGCACTAGCTCTTGGTTTTAATTTGTGCCTTGTGCCTTCATCGGGCCAGCTTAAATCACTGTATTTATACACCCTGTGATTTTTTTGCTGTCCCACTTTAACTTACAGAGAATTTTGTATGCTGTGGAAATGTCAGTCTTTAATGTTTTCGGTATTAGCTGGTGTTTTTGTGAAATGAGTAATCTCTTCCTGCATGCTCCGCCTTGCAAATATAGCCCATGCCACAGGTATTTAATAAATGCCGTATATTTTGTTCTACTGGTGTTATCCCTGTGTTTCATCCAAGGCCGTGTCGGCGGGTAGAGACCAGAGTCAGGGCTGGAGTGAGCGTCATGACCCGTACAAGTATTTATACACCGTAAGATAGTGTAGTGAATGTGTGTGTAAGTCTGTATGTGAGTGTGTATGTGTGTGTGTGTGTGTGTGTCTATATGTGTATGTCTGTGGGTGAGTGTATATGTGTCTCTCTGTGTGTATGTGTGTGAGTGTATGTGTGAGTGTGTGTCTCTGTGTGTCTGTATGTATGTCTCTGTGTGTATGTGTCTGTGTGTGTTTATGTGTGTCTGTGTGTGTTTATGTGTGTGTCTGTGTTTATGTGTGTCTGTATGTGTGTATGTGTGTGGTGTGTGTGTGTATGTGTGTGTGCGCGTGTGTGTGTGATTGTGTATGTACATGTGTGTGTTTGTGTGTGTGAGTGTGTGTATGTGTCTGAGTGTGTGTGTGTGTGTGCGTGTTGAATCCCTGAAATGTAGCTAGGTAACCCACCTTCTGGAAAGAGTGAGGTACTTTCATGGTTTCAAAATGCAAAAATTGTTTTTCCTTTTTAAATTCTCCCTCCCTCGTGCCCAGACTCCCCACCCCTTATTCTCCCCACCCCAGTCCATCAATCAATCAGTCAACAAACAAACATCAAGGAAACGCAGCTGGGTAAGTCACTGTGAGGCAGGAGAGTACCCTGAGGAAACTCTTCTCTGGAGCCAAGTCTGTATTTAATTCCTGGCTGTGGAAGCTTGGGTAAATAACAAAACCTCTCTGAGTATCCGTTTCATCCCCGAAAGCTTGGGATCAGTCACACCTACCTGGTAGCCCGTTGTGATGGCTGGATGAGATGACTCACGGACAGTACCTTGGCAGCGGTTGTTGTCATTCTGTAGGTTTGTGTTAAAGGGCTGTACACTCCGGGTCCCCTCTGTAGTGGGCATGTCCTAGCCACCAGCAAGCCTTGTCCTGTGGATAGCAGCAAGGAGGGGCATTTAGGGAACAGGTAGTTCTCGGGACCAGTGGATAGGGAACCTGGACTCTGAGAGTGGCAAAGGGTCCTGGGAACGCCCCAGACCTGGAGAAGCTGATCTGGAAGTGACAGCCACCGCTTAGCCTTTATCAGTCCCAAACCTTAATTGATGGGGTTGGTGTGGCTCAGTTGGGAGCTGCTCAGGCCAAGCGGAACCTGCTCCACCCCATCCATTGTCCTCAGAGCCCCGGGTGTGGCTCCAGCCAGTCAAACCCGGTTTACTAGCCTACATGCCAAAGAAAAAATGCCTTTTGTCTCACTGCACCTGCCGCCCTGATAACCTGTGTAGTCCATGACGTTTGTGTGTACTGCTTGTGAGGGAAGGTATGACAGGCTGTGTCTCCCTGTGTTCAGGGAGCTGGATTTGAGGTGTACACCCGCTTGCTCCATGCCTGCCCGCTTGCAGTAAGTGCTCTTCCTGTCTCCTCACCTCGGCTGCCTGTGCTGATGAGAAGCCTCACCAAGCGGGATAGGCTGTGGGTAACAGAAGCAGTTTCTAAATGAAACGCAATGGCTTAAACATGTCCGTTTTAAGGAGACCAAAGCAGAAAGGAAAAACTTCTCCACAAACACTTCCACGTCCCCTCCTTTCTTTCTTAAGACAAGCCAGAGAAAGACAAAAGAAAAACTGAGTAACTTGAAATCTGAAGAAGGCCAGGGGCCGTTCCACAGCATCAGAGGTG
This sequence comes from Dugong dugon, assembly GCA_030035585.1. Lineage (NCBI taxonomy): Eukaryota > Metazoa > Chordata > Mammalia > Sirenia > Dugongidae > Dugong > Dugong dugon. The sequence goes on from CM057482.1 coordinate 3,378,123, forward strand.
GTCCCCGTCTGGCCCTTGCATTTCTTCAGTACGTCTTCAGAAAGGCTACCTCGAGCGTTCCGAGATAGGACAGACTGCAGATGGAAGAGACCGAAAGACAGCAGATCCTTGAGATCCCTGTCGAAGTTAGCTAGTGATCCCGACCCTCCATCTCACAGCCTTCGTTCATGAACCTCTTCACGAGCCTGGGTGCTGGGTAGAATTGGGGAAAGAGCTCTGATATCACAGTACATTCATCTCACAGAAATCATTTTTTTAAAGGCCGGGAATTTAAAGTATTGTGTTTTTTTTTTTTAATACCGAAATAAAAATACTTTAGAATAATGCCTCAGTTAATATTTTCATTTCAATCCTCCTAGACTTTTTAAACACACACACAAAGCCCTATACTGTTTACTTTGTTTTGTTTGTTAAACAATGTGACCCTCTGCCGTGAAGTTGCCGCTGCTCAGTAGTGTGTGCCTTGGGCATGTCACAGAACCTCCCTGAGCCCCTGTAAAACGGGAAAATGACCTTTCTTTCCGAATGGAAGTTGTTGTGAAGATTAAATGACTTCACACATGCGAAGGTCTTAGACTATGCTTGGCACATCGTAAGCACTTAATAAAAGTTGCTTATTATCATTATGGGAGTCCCAGGGTGGTGCAAACAGTTAACCCTCTTGGCTGCTAACCGAAAGCTTGGAGTCCACCCAGAGGTGCCTTGGAAGAAAGGCCTGGCAATCTATTTCCAAAAAAATCAGCCACTGAAAACCCTATGGAGCACAGTTCTACTCTGACATACATGGGGTCAGCGTGAATCAGAATCAATTGGACAACTGGTTTATTAGCATTACATACCTTTGTAACCACTTTTCACTTGTGATCATTCTTTTATATCAATAAATATAGACCGATACCATTGTGTCTTACAGTTAATAGGATTCCATTTTATTGATGTACCATAATTACTCGACCTATCCCCTAATGCTGGCATTTTGAGGATTGTTTTCAAGCAGAGTCCTTTGATGAACCATCTTGTACACATGTCTGTGTACACTTGTCTGTTTTCCCAGGATCAAGTCCTAGAGAAGGAACTGGGAGATCGAAAGTTATGCACATTTTAAGTCGTTTGGTGCCTACAGTCCACTTTGGCCTGGATACGTGGACCCATTGAAAGTCACCAACAGGATGAGAGTATGGTTTCCTGATCCCTTTGCCAACACTGGGTAGGGGGAGAAATGAAAAGTGTATAAAGTGCTGTCTTTAGGCAGACACATCCCCCAAACAGGCAGTGAGACAAGTTCCTTCAGGATATTGCCTTTGAATAGCTAAGCTCAGGGACTGCGCAGGTGTGGGCTGCAGGCTTGTAGGCGTCCCTGGGCCCAGAGAGTGGAAACAGGACTGGGCTCAGAAGGAGCAGTGTCCCCCAGGGCCCAGGAATCAGGGCCTGCTGCTTGGTGAGCCAGAAGCAAGAGCCAGCTGCCAAAGGAGGCCTGCCCCTGCCTTCCATGGAGACGGAAAACTAGCCAGGAGGCCATAGGCCTGGGGTGGGGTTTTAGTCTGGGTGGGGCATGCCCGCTAGGATGATTTCAGGGCCAGCCAGGGAGAGAGAAGAAGGCTTGGGAAGCTCTTGGAGTCGGGTGCTGTGACATGGTGCCCCCACTGAAGGACACACCAACCATGACTCCCCCCTGAGCTGGCCTGTGTGTTTGCTCTGGGTGCCCACCTGCCCCCGAGCAAATGCCATCTGCTTGCTCCAGGATCTCCAGGCTGGTCCCTGGTAGGGCTGGGGTGTGTCAGTGTGTGTATGTGGGGTGGGGGATTAGGGGGGGTGACAGGAGGGGCAGGATTTCTTTCTGTCCTGGCTCAGGCTATGCTGATCTTCTTGACACCCAGACCTGAGACTCAGTTCAGTTCAACCAGTGCGTACCAGCTACTGAGTCAGATGCTGAGGAGACGCAGACAGGGACTTCGAGTCTCTCGCCCCCTCCAAAGCCTTTCCTGGTAGGTCCGGCCCCTCCTGATGTCTTTTGTCTCTGAATCCCAGGAGGACTTCTTTTTCAGCCCCTTCTTTTCTGCTCTTCTTCATCTAATGCTTGATCATCAAGTCCATTTCATGTCCTTCCAGAGATGGAAGCCCTTGGGGGCAGTTTTCCATAAAAAACACACTAGCCACTTAGCAGGGACACATTCCATACTTTGATAAGCATGAAGAAATCTACAAATGAAAGTCTTCCAGAAAGAATCCTGGCTGGGGGGAAGTAAAGGCACCAAGAGTTCCTGAGTCAGACACAGCAGACATACACTGAGTCTTCACAGGAGTCCTATGAAGAAGAAGATGTTGTCAGCGCCATTTTGCGGATAAGGAAATGGAAACACAAAGAGATATGAACGTTCCCTGAAACCAGCCCGGCCCGTCTGCTCCAGAACACGGGCAGGAGGCCTGAGTAGGCCCTAGGTAGGGACAGAAAGCAGACCGGTGGTTGCCAGGGGCTGGTTAGAGGGGAGGATGGGAGTGACTGCTAATGGGTACGGGTTTCCTTTTTGGGGTGATGCGAGAGTTCTAGAACTAGACAGTGCTGATGGATGAACAACATTGTGAAGGCGCTTAAAGCTACTGAATTGTATACTTTAAAATGGTTACAATGGAAAATTTTATGTTATTATGTTATTTCTTATTATTGTTCCACGATAATAAGAAAAAAAAACTGTACAGATGGTAAATCATTTTGAAGAAAATGTGCAAAACCTTCAGGAGGCTACCAGAAGGTGAAAACGTGAGCCCGGTTAATAGATCCGGTCTTTACATACTTTCATAACTATGCAGTATTACAGCCGAAAGAGACCTCAGAAGCAACAGTCTAATAGGTTGTTCCAGTAGCAAAAGTAAACTTCTCACTATTTTCTGGGTTTTTTGTTTTCCTCCTGCCTTTGTGAGGGTTTTAATGCAATGAGGAAACATTGCTGGCTGCCCCAGGAAGCAGCTTTGCCTATGACACGTGGAATTGCATCCCCAGCGTAAGACTGTTGTGTGGAGCATGAGAAATAGCAGGGATGAATTTCCCACTGTTGCACCAGAGGCATGCCAGTAATTGATACCTGTTATTAGTTCTCCTGGAGCCCTGGTGGCGCAGTGGTTAAGAGCTTGGCTGCTAACCAAAAGGTCAGCGGCACGAATCCACCAGCCGCTCCTTGGAAACCCTATGGGGCAGTTCTAGTCTGTCCTATAAGGTTGCTATGAGTCGGAATTGACTCAATGGCAATGGGTTTATTTTTTTGGTATTAGTACTACTAAGGAGCCCTGGTTGCTCAATGGTTAAGCACTTGGCTGCTAACCAGAAGGTTGATGGTTTGAACCCAACAGCCGCTCCATGGGAGAAAGATATGGCAGTCTGCTTCCATAAAGATTAAGCCTATTGCTGTCAAGTTGAATCTAAGTCATAAAGAACCTATAGGACAATGTAGAACTGCCCCACAGGGTTTCCAAGGCTGGTGGGAAGACTACCACATCTTTCTCCTGTGGAGCATCTGGTGGATTCGAACCCCAACCTTTTGGTTGGCAGCTGAGCACTTAACCACTGCGCCACCAAGGCTCCTTAGAAACACTATGGGGCAGTTTTAGCCTGTCGTATAGGCTCACTATGAGTCGGGATCGACCCAATGGAAATGGGCTTGGTTTGGGTTTGGTGTTAGTACCACCAATACTGGAAAGGTGGTATTGCACTGTGAGTATTTGCAAACCCAAGGATTCCATCTTACTGGGCGTATATTAGAGATTAGCGAACACTGCGCACACACCCATTGCCGTTGCTTCTGACTCCTAGTGACCCTCTAGGACAGGGTGGAACTGCCCCATTGGGTTTGCAAGGCTGTAATCTTTATGGAAGCAGACTGCCACATCTTTCTCCCACTGAGCAGCTGGTGAGTTCAAACGGCCAACCTTTCGGTTAGCAGCCAAGTGCTTTAACCAGTGTACCACCAGGGCTTCTTTCATGAATCCTGGTCAATTGGATTGATGTATACTAGCGAATGGGGTTTATGCAGAAGGAAGCATAGGGCAGAAAAGGTGGTTGCATAAACAGGAGAGTAAACAAATTGCAGTCTGCTTGTCCTCATCCGGGAACTGAGGCTAATCCTGTTTGACTTCGTCAGGGGAGGGAAGATGCAAAAGATGAGATTCTGGAAAGACTGTTCGAGAGTAAAGAGACCAGAGGGATACAGCTGCTGAACGTGGGGGTACAGCCTTATGCAACAGGAGACAGTTAATACATGGTGTGAAGGATCAATCCAAGTACTGTTTGGAACGTGGACGTCCTGAGGGTGTCCACTCTCCACTGCATGGCCCTTGGCGCCATTGTTGAAAATCAATTGGCCGTATATGCAAAGGTCTATTTCTGTACTTTCGAGTCTGTTCATTTATTTGCCTGTCTTGATGCCAATACCACACTGTCTTGACTACTGTAGCTTTGTCATAAGCCTCGAAGTCAGGTAGCATATGCCCTCCAGCTAGGTTCTTCTTTTTCAATATTGTTTTGGCGATTCTAGGTCCTCTGCATTTCCACGTGAATTTTATAGTCTGTCGGTTTCTACAAAAGGGCTGGAGGGGTTTTGACTGGGATTGCATTGAAGCTATAGATCAGCAAGGAGAACGCCAAGCCTCAGCTGTGAGTAGTAGGCCAGCTGCTAACAGCACCATGGTCTGGCTGGTAGTGGTCCCAGGCCAGCTCCTGCCTGTCAGGGACCGCTTGTTTCTTTCTTAGCTGGAAAAGTCCTAGGTATAAACTTACATAATGTATTTTGATGAAAGTATAGTATAATCTTTGTGGAATCCTGAACAAAATATTATAAGAAGCATTAATTTGGGCCCACGGGCCATAAAACTGGTGTAATTTGGATGCAATAAAATATAAATAAATGACAAACAATTCTTGGGGGTTTTCTCTTAATTTTTCAACACATACTTAAGGGTTTTAACATGGAGCATTTACAGCATTCACCTTCCTGAATGAGGACTGGGAGGGGGGTTGAGAAATAATTAGTAGGCAATTTTTGGGGCCTGGGACTTTTCTTGTAAATGTTTTCTTTGGCAGCCATACCCTTGAGAACAGGAAGTTACTCTCTTGTTACAGATTTAAGACTTTTCTGAGCCAAATAACAGAAAGCTGGATTCGTTCTGAAATAAAGTGGGGGGGGGGGGGGGGGGCGGCGGCGAGGGGGAGAAACAACAACTCTAGACTCCTGCTGGAGATTAATGACAGCTTGCAAATATTTTAATTCTCCCCTTTCCTCTTAACTTGCCACCTCCTAAACCAAACACACCCCGCCTGAAAAACTTAATGGGTTGCTTTGTGGACGAATCCTAAAATAAAATATCTTTATGGTACCCACAAATGGATTTAAACATTTTTGGGGGGCTCGGAGTAAGGAAATTAGGGTTGTCTCAAGCTGACTTTTTTTTAAATTTTGTAACAAAATCCCAGACACAGAATTTAAAATGGAAAATAGAGTCGTAAAGATGCTAACGTTTCCACGGCCTTGGTAAAGATTCATGATTTTCTTTGACCTTTTAAAATGGCTTTCGTTATAGACAAAAATGTTAAATCAAGCTTTGTAAACAATGGCTATGTAACACTTGATGTGGTTGCAAACAATTCCTTTAGGAATTGTTCAAAATGACAGGATTATATCCTTTGAATAGGCCACTTACTAGTCTCACTATAAAGCAAAGAAACTGATTTTCCTCCCAGAAAGGGCTGAGTCCTTCCGTGTAGATGGGCCTGCTAAGGTAGTCATTGAATTAAAATTTATTTTTTATACTTGATTCTAGAGAAAAAATGTAGTCTTGATGAAGCTTATTGCCTGGGGGAACATTAATTCTATGAAGTATCTGAGAACAATTTGTGAGGATTTGTAAACATAGAAGACCTTACAAAACTGAGATTTGGAGGGTAGAGAACACTTCTGTCACAAGGACATATCTTTGACTAGTAACCTACAGAGTTCCTACAGTATTCATTGTGGCCTCTCAGAAAGGAAAAGGGGCAGGTTAGTAAACTCTTCCTTTGCACTTACGTCACACACCCAAACTCAAGTGACGGTGACCTGGCGTAAAGGGTCTGCAATGGGACAGTGGGAGTGGATGAGGGGGGTGCTCCCTTGTGCTGTAAGTACATGCTCATTCTGACGTCACTCAAATTCATGATTTTGAAAAACTCTTATGCTGCCAAACAAACCCATCTGTAGGCTAGACTTGGTCAAAGATCCACAATTTGGGACCCTTAATTTTTTCTGTGCATTATAACTTTTTTTTTTTCCCCTAGCTGCTGTCAGGTCAATTCCGACTCATGGTGATCTCGTGTATGTCAAAGTAGAACTGTGCTCCATAGGGTTTTCAGTGACTGATTTTTTGATAAGTAGATAGACCTCTTCCCAAGAGCTTCTGGGTGGACTTGAACCCCCAACCTTTCTGTTAGCAGCTGAGCTCGTTAACCTTTGGCATCACCCGAGGGCTCCTGCATTATAACTAAATAATACTTAGTCTTTCAAACTACCTTTTTCTGCAGTCTGCTTCAAGTGCTGTTCCTCCCAAATTATTCATTATCGTTTGCTTGTTTTCTGCTATTTTGACAACTTTAGTTTTTTTTTTAACCTCATAAATACTCTTAAATTACTCAGAGCTGTCATCCATTAGATTAAAAAAAATTAAATTATGGCCAAGAATTCTACCTGATGGAAAACATTATCCAGCTCCGTAAGATATGGACAGTGACGGGAGTACAGCAAAGGCTGATAAAACCTGAAACTTCATCAATGCAGGGTGAGTACTTCTTTAAAGGGAGCTACCTGCTCCCTGGTTTACTGCATACCGAATATTTCTTCTCAACATTTATGAGCTTAAATAGATGCAGATGTTGCCAAAGAATGTCTTATAATATTAATCATGTTGGAATCACGTAATGCAAGTGTTGGAAGGCATCTTGGAGTTTATCTGGTTTAATACCGTCCTTTCAGAGGGGAGGAAACTGAGGCCCGAAGAAGTTAATGACTTCAGAGGTGTGGGGGGGTGGCGGGGCGTGGGTAAAAGGAGGCCCAAGCCCAAAGGGGCAACAGACGAGGCATGGAATGACATTCCGAGGCGCCACAAATATGAAAGGCGCCCGACTGAGGCAGCCAGACAAGAGGGGGAAGGCATTTCAGCTGACATAGCCGCTATCAACGTCTATTCATCTTGAAACTGGCAATTCAGAGGTTGCCCCTGGGTGCTCGTTAACCTCCCCACACCCCGCTTGACTTGCCAAAAAAGAAAAAGAATTGAGAATAACGATCCTCCCCTATCGCTGATCTGGATCATTTTTATTGTCCTATATGCTGTTAAAACAAAAATCATATTAAGCCAATAATAGAAATTGATTGAAGTTTACGTAATACACAATTTGCAAATCAAGATAACATTTCCACTAGGAAGTCAAAAATGTTCTGAAGATGAGAACTTCCTAAAATTCTTATACCCCATCTTATTGCGGAAAAGGGCTAGGGAACTGTGTTTACATAACAATTTATCCTAAAACACAGCTTCCAGTCTGACCCTGGAATTTCCGTTTCCTGAAGCTGACTGAATTCTTCAAAAGAGCACAGTGCCCAAGGCAAAAGGGTCTTTACTAATTAGCAAGACTATTGTTTGACTTAAAGGTGACTTTTAGGAGACTAGTGTGCTCAGGGCTCTATGTTCAAAACAACTTCTAAGGACTATGGCCTGGGTGGGTTGCCCCACCTCCCTGGACCCCAGAAATCGGGATTCCAGGAGAATTAAAACTGTTTCTCAATACCATGCCTGACTTTTCTCTCCTCCAAATTTTTTGGGAGAAAATCGTGGATTTATTTCCCCCTGAATTATTCTCCGACTATATGTTACATGGGCATTCCTTACCCCTCTCCTCCTATTCCAGTAGCTGAAGCCTCTCAGGACTGTGTTCTTTTTCATGCAAGATGAAAATTAAAGGTGATCAGAAAAATCAAACTCCAGAAAGTGTAGATATGATGTGCTGACACTGTAGTAGAGACCTGGTTCTTTCTCTCCACGAAGTGGACAACTCCCACCTCAGTGAAAGCTGAAGGGAACGGAAGTTATGAACTCTCACCCTTTGATGACTTTGCAAATGACCTCCCTCCCTCTTCTCTTCTGTTTTCTGACAAATATATGCGCAAACTGTCTTTCATCAAGCACAAAAGACATGTAAACATCGCTTATCTGGGCATATTTTATTGAGGTAATTTTTATGATCAGATTTATGATACACAATGTCATGGATTGAACTGTGTCCCCCCAAAAATGTATGTAACAATTTGGCTGGGCCATGATTCCCAGAATTGTGTGGTTGGCCTCCATTTTGTGATTGTAATTTTATGTTAAAGAGGATTAGGGTGGGGTTGTAACACTGCCTTTACCCAGGTCACATCCCTGATCCAATGTAAAGGGAGTTTCCCTGGGGTGTGGCCTGCACGGACCTTTTATCTCTCAAGAGACGAAAGGAAAGGGAATCAAGCAGAGAGTTGGGGACCTCATACTATCAAGAAAGCAGTGCCAGGAACAGAGCATGTCCTTTGGACTGGGGTCCCTGCATCGAGAACCGGCAAGTCCGGGGGAACACTGATGAGAAGGCCAAGAGAGAGAGAGAGAAAGCCTTCCGCTGGAGCTGACACCCTGAATTTGGACTTTTAGCTACTTTACTGTAAGGAAATAAATTTCTCTTTGTTAAAGCCATCCACTTGTGGTATTTCTGTTGTAGCAGCACTGGATGACTAAGACATACAACATACTGGATGTTTTATGAAAACTCTCAGATGCAGCCCAGTTATGGTCAGGAGACTCTGCCCTCCAGCATGGAATTTGAACCAACCCTCAGCAAAGTTTGCTTTTCACATCCTCCCACTTCCCTTTTTGCCTGGTATACATATTCTACAAATCCTGGAGACAGCTCCTCTGGGGTCTGCTTTCCACTCACTGTATCCGTTCTAACCTTCTCTCCGGTCTGCCCCTCACATTCTCAATATTCCCTCCATCTTCCCCCTCTCTCTCCGATCAAATCCCACTCTTAGGGTAGACCTATCACCTCAGCTGGCCTTTTAGGAGAAAGCCACTTGGAGCATCGGCTTACAGGAAGCAAGGTAGGCACCAAAAGATGTGAAACCCACATGAAATTGTTCACTACAGATTAGAAAGTAAGCACAAGTAAGCCCATACGTACCTTGCTTATTGGATAATTTGCCCATACCCATAGGGTTTCCAAGGCTGTAATCCTTAAGCAAGGAGACTGCCACATCTTTCTCCCATGGAGTGCCTGGTGGGTTTGAACCGCTGACCTTTTGGTTAGGAGGAAGTGAAATAAGCCAAGGGGAGGAGAAGGTTCTTTAAACCCACCTCACCGGGTTCTCTCCTAAACTGAGAGGAGGGGCCTGAGCTACAGTGTCTAGTACACATGATCTTTCAAGGAATTGTTCTTCTGGTTTGTGAGTTTAGTCATATGAAAAATTTCACAAAAGTGTTCTCATTCAATCACAGTTAGTCACATATCTAACCAGTTATCTTCATTAATTAAAAGGTAAAAATTGCAAATTAGAAAGTAAAATTACATGGAATCTCAGAAAAGCAAACATTTCATTTTTCCCCCTCTAAATTATCTCTTCTCCCCACACAGTCAGAAAGATCATAAGATACAGTGGTGGCCTAAAATGTGAGATTTGTCACCAAACAACACTCAGCCATGAGAAGGTCTGAGGAGAAAAGAGTTCTTTTCTTCCAACTTGAAACTTATTTGGCTGGGATTTTCTCACCCAAGTCATTATATATATGTATGTTTTCTTTTTTTCTTCATGGGCAACTGCCCCCTTGATTAATTCCATTTCCCCCAGTCCTAGTTTTTCCTTGCAGCTGAGCAAACAAAGGTGCAGGCAGCCACTTTGACGAGCTTCCTCATGCAGCCCCTCTGGGATGGGCTGTCGTGCATCCTGTTCGTAAAACAAGGCCCGGCCCGATGGTGCTTGCAGAAAGCAGCAAGGATCTCCTGTCAGGATTCATTTTAATAGGCCACGTCTGTCACCCGGGACCCGTAGTCCCGGTAAATGGCTTTAAATTGCTATTTGCTGATAAAGAGGCAGATATGAACTGAAAATTTGGTTCCTCCTTTCAAACAGTTTGGATAACTAATGGAAGCACGTACTTTCAGTGTGGAGTGTGTGCACTTTACAACCTAAACCCTTGGGTAACAGAGGAAAATCTTTCGCTGCCTCGGGATCACAGTGAAATATAAAAAAGGGGAAATGGGACATTTTGTGGAAGTATAGAATTGTAGAGCTGGCAGGGAAATGAGGAATGTATCTGTGGATTCCTAAGAAGTTACGAAGCATTGTTTTTCTTATTTCTGTGCAGAGAAAGGCTATTTTTCTTATGTCCTTTCCACTTTTTTGCCTCCCTGTCTACCAGTCACTTTACCCTTTTTCCTGCCTTTCTCTCTCCTTTTTTTTTTTTCACTCTGGTTTTCTCCAGGATTTTGAACCAGTTCGAACCCCTGCTGAGAATTTGCATTTCCACCCCACATATACTGAATCAGAATCTACAGTTTAACAAGACCCCTGGGGTGATTCTTACGTATAATAAAATTTGAGAACCACTGCTCTACTAGTGGAAACCCTGGTGGTGCAGTGGTTAAGAGTTCGGCTGCTAACCAAAACACTGGTAGTTCAAATCTACCAGGCGCTCCTTGGAAACTCTATGGGGCAGTTCTACTCTGTCCTCCAGGTTCGCTATGAGTCGGAGTTGACTCAGTGGCAATGGGTTTGGTTTGGCTTGCTCTGCTGGTGGTTCTCAGAGTTGGTGCTTAACCAGCCGTTTTAGCATCGCCTGGGAACTTGCTAGAAATGCAAACGGAACGAACCAGTTGAAGCCCTGGTTTTTCAATCCCCATGTCCACTTCCCCCACCCCCTTCGTTACTTTCTCTTCCCTACCTGGCCAGGCTCCAGTCGTTTCTTTGTGAAGTTCTGTGCTGAGGGACCGACGGGCAGCCCACAGGTGGGGTAGTCAGACAGTACTAGCGCTGTCTCTCCTCTGTAAAATGGGGATAAGCACCTCTCCTCTGCCCTTCTGAGAAAGCAGACTGACTGAAAGAGGACTTTTGGTAAAATTCCACACAGATATGAGCCACTATTGTTCAAGACAGTCTTCGGTTTACCATTCCTTTTTTTAATACATTTTTTAAATTTGGTTGTTGTTGAGAATATACACAGCAAAACACACACCAATTCAACAGTTTCTACATGTACCTTTTAGCGACATTGATCACATTTTTTGACTTCTGCACCCTCGTTTTCTGAGTGGTTCATCTCTCATTCACTGCCCCCTAAGGTTCCTATCTAATCTTTCAAGTTGTTATTGTCAGTTTGATCCTGTATAGATAGTTCTTAAAAAAGCAGAATGCTAAAGGCAGACATTTTTTTACTACTTAAGCTAAACTACTGTTTGGTTTTAAGAAGAATTTCAGGGGATATTTTTGGTTTAAAGTTTAAAGATTATCTCAGGGTAATAGTTTCAGAGGTTCATCCAAACTTCATGGCTCCAGGAAGTCCGGAGTCCATGAGAATTTGAATTCTGTCCTACATTTTCCCCCTTTTGATCAGGATTCTTCTATGGAAGAATCAGTAATGGTATCCAGGCACCATCCAGTTCTTCTGGTCTCGTGGCAAAGGAGGCAGTTGTTCATGAAGGCAATTAGCCACACATTCCATATCCTCCTCCTATTCCTAACTCGCCTTCTTTCTCTGTTGTTCCAGGCAAATAGAGACCAATCGTTGTGGTTCAGATGGATGCTTGCAAGCTTTTAAGATGCTAGGCAGTACATATCAAACTAGGAGGTAGAACAGAGGCACTGAACACATTATTAGGCCAATTAACTGGGATGTCCCATGAAACCATGACCTTAAACCTCCAAACCAAGAAACTAAATCCCATGAGGTGTTTGGCTGTACATAAGTAGCTGTTCTATTTTTTTTTGTTGTTGTTTTATGTGTATCTATCATACAACTTTTGCCAATTCAACTTTTTATAGGTATACAGCTTATTGACAGCAATAATCAGCTGTGCAACCTGACCCTTAATCAATGTGATTTTTCCATCACTGTTAACTCCCTCCCTCTTTTCCCCCTCTCTCCCATCCCTGGAAACCACTAATAAATTTTGGTCTCTGTGTATTTTCCTGTTCTTGCGATTTTATATAAGTGAGGTCATACAATATTTGTCCTTTTGTGACTGACTTATTTCACTCAGCATAATGTCTTTCAGCCCCATCCATATTGTAGCATGTTCAAGACTTCATTTCTCCTGTTGGCTGAGTAGTATTCCATTGTATGTATGTATGACATCTTGTTTACCCATTCATCTGTTCATGGGCATTTCTTTCCACATTTTGGCTATTGTGAACGGTGCTGCAATGAACATTGGTGTACAAGTCTCTGAGTCTCTGCTTTCAAGTCTTTGGGGTATATATTTAGGACTGGAATTGCTGGGTCACATGGCACTTCTATTTTTACTTTTTTTGAGGAACTGCCACACCGTTTTCCACAACGGCTGTACCATTTTGAATTCCCACCAGCAATGGGTAAAAGTTCCATATCCCCCACATCCTCACCAACATTTCTTATTTTCTGTTTGTTTGTTTTTTTAATCTTAGCCTAGTGGGAGTAAAATGGTATCTCACTGTGATTTTGATTTGCATCTCTCTGATGGCTGATGATGCTGAGTATCTTTTCATGTGTTTGGTGGCCATTTGAATGTCCTCTTTGGTGAAATGTCTATTCAAGTCCTTGCCCACTTTATGATTGAGTTATTTGTCTTTTGTTGTTGTCAAAGTTTCATAAATATCTTTGATTGTTAGATTCTTGTTGGATGTATGGTTTTCCAGTCAGTAGTTTGTCTTTTCACTTTTTGGTAGTCTTTTGATGAACAAGTTTTTAATTTTTATGAGGTCCCATTTATTTATTTTGTCTTTTTCTGTTTGTGCTTTTGTTATTATCTTAGATTAGATAATCCATCATTAAAAGCTAGGCCTGACAGTATTGTCCCTGCTTTTTCTTCTAAGAATGTTATGGTTTTAGCTGGCACATTTAGGTCCTTACTCTAGTTTGAATTTGTTTTTGTGTATGGTGTGAGACATGGATCTGGTTTCATTTTTCTGCATGTGGAAATGCAATTTTCCCAGCACCATTTATTGAAAACTCTTCTTTCTCCATCGAATGGATTTAGCACCCTTGTCAAAAAATCAGTTGACCATAGATGTGTGGGTTTATTTCTGGACTCTCAATTCTATTGCATTGGTCTATGTGTCTATTGTTGCACCAGTACCAGATTACTGTAGCTGTATAGCATGTTTTAAAATCAAGAAGTGCGAGTCCTCCTACTTTGTTCTTCTCTTTCAATATTGCTTTAGCTATTTGGGGCCTCTTGCCATTCCGTATAAAGTTGAAGTTTGGTTTTTCTATATCTGTAAAGAAGGCTGCTGGAATTTTGATTGGAATGGCATCAAATCTATAGATTGCTTTGAGTAGTGTTGACATCTTAACAATATTAAGTCTTCCAATCCATGAACATGGAACATCTTTCCATTTATTTAAGTCTTTAATCTCTTTCAGCAGGGTTTCATAGTTTTCATTGTATAAGTCTTTCATGTCTCTGTTAGATTTACTCCTAGGTATTTTATTCTGCTAGATGCTATAGTAAATGGAATTGTTTCCCAAATTTCCTGTTCAGATTTTTCATTGCTGGTGCGTAGAAACCCAGCTGATTTCTGTTTGTTGACCTTGCACCCTGCACCTTTGCTAAATTCTGCTATTAGCTCTAGCACTTTTCTTGTGAACTCTTTGGGAGGTTGACCATTCTTAATTCATTTTTCACTAGCTGTCTTTGGCTGCTGCTTTGGTTTCTTTGAAAACTCAGCATGTTCCATTTCCAGATGGATGCTTTTTAAAAAATTACAAAGGAAAATAAAATTTGCTTCTTCCTTGTTTGTGACACTTTGTTTATCCCTCCTGCTCCCCACAACCCAGCATTGTTACTTCTTTTCATAGGGAGAAGTTCTCCACACCCCTTTGAAGTGTAATTGATAGCATCAAAAAGGTTTGGTACAAGTTCCGTAACCTTTCTTAAATGCCCAAGCCACAGCACATAGAACCTTGGGGAAAAAGGCAGTAATCTGGAGGCAAAAATTTAAAAAATAGTAACCATATCAAGAGCTGATGTGATGGGGAGCAACTGGTACCCTCATCCACTGCTGGTGGAAATGCTAAATGTAAACACTTCAGCAGTTTCTTATAAGGGTAAACATTCATTTACCATATGACCCATTAATCTTACTCCCAGGTATTTACACAAGTGAAGTGAAAGCTTCCGTTCACACAGAAACGTGTACGCAAATTTTACAGAGACTTTATTCATAATCACCAATAACTAGAAACCACCCAAATGTCTTTCAACTGTTGAATGGATAAACAAAGCCATACAGTAGAATACTACATCCATACTACTGAACAATAAAAAGGAACTGATTACTGACCAATGAAACAGCAAGGATGCATCTCAAAACCCACATGCTAAGTGAAAGAAGCCAGGAACCAAAATGGCAGCAAAGATGGGCATATGGGGCGGCAAGTCGAAAGGGGTGGAAGAAATGACAGTGTAGCGAGAAGAAGGGCAAGATTTGAACGATACGAAAAACGAAACAAAACCCGTTGCCGTCGAATCAGCTCCTACTCATGAAGAGCTCATGTGTTTTAGAATTGGAATTATGCTCCATAATGTTTTCAATGGCTGTGATCTTTCAGAAGCTAATCACTAGGACTTTTTCTTTCAATGCCCCTCTGGGTAGATTCCAACTGCCAGCCTTTCATTTAGTAGCCAAGTGCTTACCCATTTGTGGCAACTGGGAATAGAAAAGTATTTAGGCTCTAGGGTTTAGTGACTTGTCGGGTTGAGGGTTGAAGAATAGCCAGCGTGAAGGTGTAATTTTCAGGTTGGGCAACTAGGTGGATGGTGATGCCATTAAAAAAAAAAAAAAAAGGAATGAAAAGAGGAAGAGCGGGTTGTGGCGGGAAATATAAATGAGTACAGTTTTGAACATGTTCAACCTGAGAAGTCTTCGGGATACCAGGTAGTGAGGTCCTACTCTGTCTGACTCTAATTCTAGCCCCAGGGCAAAGAGCCTAAAGACTCGTCTGCTGAAAAGCCTGAAGAGATTGATGCCATGGACTTCATGGTAGGAGAGAGTATTAAGAATGAAAAAGTCATCAGCATAGCCAGATGCAGCAAGGAAGATAAAGACTAAAACCTGTTCCTTGGATTTGACACCCAGGAGGAGACTGGTGGTACCGGCAAGAGTGGTGAAGAAGCGGAGTCAGAGAGTGTAGACCACTCTTGGAATCTGATCTCTGAAAATGGAAGAGAGGGTGGAAGCTAGAGGGGAATGCTTAACAGCTTCTTGGGATATAACTGACACACTATTCACTGTACACAGGTAAACTGTATAATCTGGTAAGTCAGTTCATTTGACTTATCAAATATACACCCATATAACCATCATCACAATCAAGATAATGAGCACATCCATCATCCTCAAAAGTTTCCGCCTGCCTCCTCGTACTCCCTCCCCCCATCTCCCCCTGCCACCGCACATCCTCAGGCGATCACTGATATGCTTTCTGTCACTATAGATCAGTATTCATTTTAAAGAATTTTATATAAATAGAATCATACAGTATATACTCTTATTTTTCTGGCTTATTTCACTCAATATAATTATTCTGAGACTCATCAAAGTTGGTGCATGCACCATAGTATTCCATTGAATGGATAGATCAAAATTTGTTTATCCATTTGCCAGTTGATAGATATTTGGATTGTTTTAATTTTTTGGCTATTCCAAATATAGCTACTATGAACATTTATGTACAAGTCTTGGTATGGACATACGCTTTCATTTCTCTTGGGTAAATACCTAGCAGATGAATGACTGGGTCATATGGTAAGTGGATGTTTAACTTTTTAAGAACTGCCAAATTATTTTCCAAAGTGGTTGCACCATTTTATAGTTCCACCAGCAATGTATAAGAGTTCCAGTTGCTTCACATCCTTGCCAGCACTTGGCATAGTCAGTCTAATTTCAGAATTTCTAATAGGTGTACAGTAGTATCTCACCGTATTTTTTATTCATATTTTCCTAATGTTTAATAATATTGAGCACATTATTGTGTTTATTTTTCATCTGTACATTTTCTTTGGTGAAATGTCTGTTCAAATCTTTTATTACCTAATCTTGGAAGTGATACCCCATGACCTGCTGTATTTATTCTATTTGTTAGAAGAGAGTCAGTAAGTCCAGCCCACACTCAATGGGAACGGATTACATAAAGGTGGAATCATTGGGAGCCATCCTAGAGGCTGCCCACCACAGATGGCTTAGAATAAAGTCCCAACTCCACGTCTTGGTTGACAAAGCCCTGTGAGACCTAGCTCCAGCCTTCCACACTGGCCTTTTTGTGATTTGAACATGCCGAGCTGTGCTCTCCTTTTAGGGCCTTGGTACTTGCCATTCCCTCTGCTTGGAATGCATTTCCATCACACTTTCCCAAGACTGCTTGTTTCTTGTCATTCAGGTTTCAGCTAATGAGTTACCTCCTCAGAGAAGCCAACCATAATCAAAGTAGCCTCCCAGTCACTCTGTATCACATCGCCCTGTTCAATTCTCTACGTGGCACTTAGTACTATCTGAGAAAATGTAAGTTCCAATGTGGTAGAAGCTTGTTTGTCTCATTCATCGCTAGTATGTCTATAAAGCCTAGAACAGTGTCTTACACATGGTACCAAAACCAAACCAAACCCACTGCTGTCAAGTCGATTACAACTCATAGTGACCTTATAGGACAGAGTAGAGCTGCCCCATAGGATTTCCAAGGAGTGCCTGGTGGATTTGAACTGCCAACCTTTTGGTTAGCAGCCAAGCTCTCAACTATGGTGGCACAGTGGTTGAGAGCTTGGCTGCTAACAAAAGGGTCAGCAGTTTGAATCCACCTGTTGCTCCTTGGAAACCCAATGGGCAGTTCTACTGTGCCCTGTAGTGTTGCTATGAATTGGCGTTGACTTCATGGCAACAGGTTTGGTTTATGAGCCCTGATGGCTCAGTGGTTAAGAGCCCGCCTGCCGACCAAAAGGTCAGTAGTTCGAATCCACCACCTGCTCCTTGGAAATCCTATGGGGCAGTTCTACTCTGTCCTATAGGGTTGCTGTGAGTCAGAATGGCCTCAATGGCAGTGAGTTTGCTTTTGGTTTCACTGGCCTTCTTCCAGTTCCTCAGAACTGCCAGTTCTCTATTACCTCATGGCCTTTGCACAGAGAGTTTCCTCTACCTGCAACCCCTTCCCCCACCATCTGCCTGGCTAATGCCTCTTCCTTCTTCAAGCCTCTTCTAAATGTCTCTTCAGAGGCCATTCTTGACCAGCCCTCTCAACCTAAACAAGGTCCTGGTCTTTAGGGAGCCATGGTGGTGCAGTGGGTAGGAGCTACAGCTGCTAACCAAAACGATGGCCATTCGAATCCACTAGCCACTCCTTGGAAACCCTATGGGGCAGTTCTACCATGTCCTGTAGGGTCACTATGAGTCGGAATCGGCTTGATGGCAATGGAATTTACACATGGTAAAAACCAAAAAACCTATTGCTGTCAAGTTGATTCTGACTTATAGCAGAGTAGAACTGCCCCACAGGGTTTTTAAGGAGTGGCTGGTGGATTCGAACTGCCAATGTTTTGATTAGCAGCTGATCTCTTAAGCACACGGTAAGCACTGAATAAATATTTATTAAATGAACAAATAAACGTGCTCTCCAAGGAGGGAGGCAAGAACAGATGAGATCCAGAGCACAACTGGAAGGACTAGCTTTCTATCGTGTTCCTGTTACTATTGCTGTGTAACAAAGCACCCCCAACTTAAAGGTGTAAAACAAAAATTTTTATTTTATTATGCCTCTGAATTCTGTAGGTCAGGAATTCAGAAAGGGCATAGTGAGGATGGCCTGTCTCTGCTCTGGGACAATGTCTGGGGCCTCAGTTGGAAATCTTAAAGTTTAGAAGTGACTGGACAGCTAGGGGCTGGAATCATCTCTAGGATTGCTCTCTCACGTGACTGTTCTCTCAGCTTGGGCTGACAGCCGAAACATCTAGACAAACTCAGGCTTCTTCACAGCTTGCTGGCTGGGTTCCCAGGTCAAGAGCCTCAAGAGAACCAGGCAGAAGCTGCATCACCTCGGATCATCTTGCCTGGGAAATTACTTCTGCTGTGGCCATGAGCACACCCAGGTTCAAAGGCAGGGGAGGCCGATACTGTTGCTACCATCTCGGTGGACTCCAGGTGTATCATGGACAGTTTTACTGCCATTCAAGCCTCCAAACTGACAATCAGTTGGAGAAAGAGAGAAGAGCAGGCTGGGGATTCTGAAGATGAACTTTGATCAGTTTTACAGTTGATTGAGTCTGTTTATCTTCAGCTCTGTAAGGACAAATGGAAATCTGCTGGGGGAGTTTTTATCAAGTTCCAACAATATCTTTTGTTACCGCAATAATGCAGATTGGAGCCACCCGCCGCAATAGCCACTTCTGAGACAGGGGTGAGGTGAGCAGCAAGAGTTTTATTATATGTCGATATCAGGAAACAGAGGGGAATAGATTCCTGCAAAAAAAAAACCCCGTCTCCCCACTGGAGATCAGCCGAAGGCTTTTATAGGGACAGGATTATGGGTCTTAGAAGTTTGTGTTCATTCCCCCTTGAGGTGGTCATGTCTCAGATGAGTTAATCTCTTTAACTGGTATTCTTGGGGGTTATTTGGCAACATTCTTGGGGTTATCTGGTGACATCCTGGTTTTCTTGTCACAAGATGGGTGCTTTGTTTGGTTTTTCATCCTTAGATCATTATCACTTGTTTTCCACCCTCCAAGGAGGAACATTGATTAATCTTAAGCCTTTTGTAGAGACTGGAACTGGAGGGAAAAACAAGATCATGAGACAATGTGGCGGTTAGCAATGGGGAGTAATAATAGTGAGCCAGGCCTACACAGCCTCTTCCACTTCGGTCTGCTGAGTGTCAGTGGGACAGCTAAGTCATCCCAGCAGAACTTCATGTGTCTGAGGAAATTTTCCCTCCCTTTTCCTCTTTGTTTTGAATTTTTCTTTCTTTCCAACACAGCCAAATTCGTTAGTCTGCTTTTGAGGACAATTAACATTTAAGAGGTTAATCAAAGTATCATTGGAAAGGTGATTTGGAGTTTTTCAGAAATTAGCATTAAAAAACAAAAACCAAAAACATTTGTCTAGATTCAATTTTAAAATAGTAAAATAATAAACAAAATTATTTTGATATGCAACTAGAGTTCTCTAACAGAGATAAGCTGCCTGTGATCTGTGGGACTCATTTCTTCTCAAGGGATTGTCTAGTTTGGTTGAAAACAGCTAAAACCTATGGAGCTCATTGTTCTTCGTTTTTCCATTGTTAATTTTCTCCATTTTATGTCCTTTCCCCCAGACATTGCTGTTCAAATCTGTGTTTTAAATCTTTATCTGTTTTTTGTTGGATGCATCATAAAAGAATACTCGGCTCGTTTTCATTCTGAAGTACAAACATCCTGCTTTGTGTCAGGGACATCTTTCTCAACTTGCCAAGCCTCCTGGTCACTGACAAGAGAACTGGATGGTGTGGGCAGGAGTGTTGTTAGGAATTCAGATGTGCATTATGATATCTTCTTGAAGCCCTAAGCTATGTTGTGTAAAAGGTTCTATCCGACACCACTGAAAATATTTTCACAGTAACTATAGTTAATACTTACATAAAAGGCTTACGATTTATATATGTAAAGGGGACATTTTACTAAGAGAAAGTGAAATATGGGAGAAAGAGGGAGAAAAATGATGAGAGAGGGAGATTCTGCCAATTAGTACTTGCTGTGGGAGTTCGAGGAGACAGAAAAGTACAAACTTAGCTCTGTGACAACAAGGACTTCACAGTTTAGTTGTGGTTGTTGTTAGTTACTGTTGGCTGGATTCCTACTCATGGCGACCCCATGTGTATGGGATAGAGCTGCTCCATAGGGTTCGAAGCCCTGGTTAGAAGCACCAACCTTTCAATTAGCAGCTGAGCACTTAACTGCTGCCCCACCAGAGCTCCGGTAACACAATTAGAGAAGCATAATATGCTTCCTGTGGTGAGGTGCCAACTCTAAGCACTATAAACCCATTGCCATCAAGTCGATTCTGACTCTTAGCAACCCTGTAGGATAGAGTAGAACTGCTCCATAGGGTTTCCAAGGAGTGGCTGGTGGATTTGACCCGCCAACCTTCGGTTACCAGCTGTAGCTCTTAACCACTGCACCACCACGGCTCCCTGAGCACTATAGTGATGAAAAAAAAAAGGCAATTTGGGTTGGAATAATCTAGTAAAGCTCAGGGAGGAGATGAAGCTTGAGCCAAGATTTCTAATTGGTGACAGGAGAAGGAGTAGCCTTCTACAAGAGGAAACTGGCAGGGGTGAAACTCTGTGGCCTGAAAGAAAGGCATCCTTGCCTTGGAACCTGTAGCCCAGGATCGGAGTATGGGGGTTCACTACTCTGAGGGAATAAAGGCCTCCAGCTGCGGTCCAGGGGCAGGATGAGGGAGGCCTTGGGGAAGCTTGTCAAGGGACTAGGATCTGACTCAGACACTTTAATCTGAGTATTTCTCAGTTAGCTAGGGCTGGAGCCCTGGTGGCACAGTGGTTGAGAGCTTGGCTGTTAACCAAAAGGTCAGCAGTTCAAATCCATCAGCTGCTCCTTGGAAACCCGATGGGGCAATTCTATCCTGTCCTGTAGTGTTGCTATGAGTTGGCATCAACTGGATGGCAATGGGTTTGGTTTTTTTTGGAGCAGGTTACTGAAGTTCTTGAAAGCAGACCATTTCTCTTGATATATTAGTTAATCTGATCAGATGGACTAGACTGGGGAGGATACAGCAAAGGCTGCAACTGTGCTCCCTGGATGGCTCCAGATTTTGTCCAGAGCATGTCTCGTTGGCTGGGGAGCTGTTTTGTGTTTATACAGCACCTTACATAATTTGTTTCCTTTTTATAATTTATTTTTGGTTCTTATTAGTTTCATTTTTTAAAAAATTTTGTTGTGCATTAGGTGAAAATTTACAGCTCAAGTTAGTTTCTCATTCAAAAATTTATACACATATTGTTTTGTGACATTGGTTGCAATCCCTGCAATGGCACCTGACATAGTTTTGAGAACACTTCAATTTTCCACATCAATTTTCTTCCTTGCTTGGGAGGAATGCTGGAGATCATGGGCGTGTTCAAGCCTCCCAAGCCACATCTCCTGTGAGTCTTGCACGCTTCTTACACTTTCCTTCCAGAGACAGCTCTGGGAGCTGAATTGTAAAGAGAAGGTGAGAGCTGGGTGTGACGCTTGTTACACTGCCTTCCTCTTCTCAACAGCTGGGAAACAGACAAACACTTTTTTTGCTTTGTTCACCAATTTTATATGTTTGGAAATAGGCCTAAAGCAAAGAAGCATTTTCCAGTTGTGTGTTGGAAAGAGCAGCTGAGCGGTTGGGTTTGAAATCTGCGGCTGTCACTTACTGGTTTTGTGCCAGGGGAATATTCTCTTCAGTTTTTGTACCTCTGTATTTCTATCAGCAAAATAGGCAATTGTGAAAGAGCGATTCCCTACCAGTGGCACCACACCTCCCACCAACATCATCAACTCTTGTGAACCTTTGGGAATGGTCGGATGTTTGGGGTTGTTATGAAGACTTGGATGTGTTATCGCAATTAGTGAGCAGACGCCAGACATCAAATGACCTGGGGCAATGCCCAAACGAGGAATTGTGCTGCTCCAAATACAGAGAACCTCACTAAGAAAGCCTGACGGTTTCTAACTAACCTTTAAACTTTAACATTCAGGACTTCACTAAGCCTTAGGGTAGGAGGAATCACACCACAGGCCAAAAAACCAAACCGGCTGCTATTGACGCATGGTGACCCCAGGTGTTACAGATTAGTTCTGTTCTATAGGGTAACAGAAAGGAGCCCTGGTGGTGCAATGGTTGAGGACTCGGCTGCTAACTGAAAGGTCAGCGGTTTGAACTCCTTGGGAGCAAAGACCTGGTGGTCTGCTCTGTAAAGATTACAGCTTAGGAAACCGCACGGGACAGTTCTACTCTGTCATATAGGGTTGCTATGAGTCTGCGTCGACTTGATGGCACACAAGATCGCCAGGCCTTTCTTCCATGATGGCGCTGAGTGGGTTCAACCCATCAACCTTTAGTAGTCCAGTGCAAACGGTGGATGCCACCCAGGAATAATGACTAATTTTTTTCATTTCTCCAGGTTTGGACATAAATTTCATTTCTCAGCGATACCTTCTCTAACGTCCGTCCCAATCTCACTATCATACTATTTCATTATTGTTTGGTTTTCTGCCCTCCTCCTCGATGCTGTACATTCCATAAGCACAGGGGCCAGTGGCTATTCGTTCATTAATATATGCTGTGTAGTGACGTCACAACGCCACTGCACTACTTTTCGAAGAAACAGATGAAAAAGACCGGATAAACGGAGAGCAGGCGCGAAGAGAAGCCTGCCCAGACGCCGGACGTCATTCTCCGTCACTTCCGCCCCTTCCCGCTCCTCCCGGCGGCCCCTTCGCCTGGTCTGTGTTTGTTTCCGGCGTGTCAATAAAGTTCGATTTGCCTCGAAGAAGCCTCTTCTTCCGGGAAAATGGCGTCCCCCGCTCGCGCCCCTGAGTCGTCGCCGCCTGCGGACTCGGCGCTAGCGGCGGGGTCCGCCGAGGGAGCCGAGTGCCCGCCGCCTCGCCAGCCGCAGACCCCGCACAATGTCCTCGCTGCCCCGCGGCTTCGAGCCCCCAGCTCCCGAGCACTGGGGGCAGCGGAGTTTGGCGGAGCTGCGGGAGATGTTGAAGCGCCAGGAGAGACTTTTGCGCAACGAGTAAGCTTGGGTCCCGCCGAACTAACTCCGGGATCCCGTGGTTTGGGCCCCCCCGGGAAGCTCCCCTCCGCCTCCTCTGATCCGTTTCCCCCGAAGGTGACCTTGCCGAGCCGGGCGGGTGCCTGTCAGCCGCGGCGATGGACGGCCTGCGGCTGGCGGGTCACGGGGCCTCGGTGGTGCTCGCGTGCTGGCCGCCGCGTCGCGATTGGGCTGCTCTTGGACGCCCTGCTGGTTTTAGTTCCCCAGCTACTGTGGCGGTTTCACGACGGCTCTGTGCCTTGTGTGTGCCGCCCCATACAGTGCCAGATACAGTGAAGGCTCGGCACCTTGTCAGTTTCACCGCGGGTCCTGTTCTCGTGGGAACGAACCTTAGGAAATGGCAAGAGTCGGATATGAAGAGTGGTTTATTAGGCCGGGGAAGTTTGACTCTTGCTCAGACTTCACGGGTTTTAGCAGGGGGGTGGTACAATAAATAATAAAAGTTATTTTTAATTTATTTAATTTTAGGAAGCTTAATTTAGAGGCAGGATTGTTTGAAGGAGTAAGAGGCAGAGGACAGTAGGCTATTTTTTTGTGGGTTCCCAACAAGGCGTTGTAAGAAAGTGAACTAGGAAGGTGACTGGGGAATAACTTGAAAAAGTAGTTGGCAATGATGATTGAAGTTCCCAGCCTGCTTGGAGAGCCTTTAACAAAACCAGGAGAATTGGGGAGGGGAATGAATACGTCCGAGGTTGATGTTTGCTAAGTTCCGGGATGGCAGGATAGACATTGGGGTAATTATGGCTAGTTAAAAGCTAGAGAAGGGGTCGTGAAGCTTAAGGAAGGGAAGCCTGGAAAGATACAGGAATCTCAATTGCAGAGAGGAGCCCTGGTGGCGTAGGGGTTAAGAGTTTGGCTGCAGACCAAAAGGTCGGTAGTTCGAATCCACTAGCGGCTCCTTGGAAACGCTATGGGGCAGTTCTACTCTGCCCTGTAGGGTCTCTGTGAGTCGGAACCTACTCGACGGCACAGAACAATTACAACATAGCTGCAGAGAGGTGCTGATAGTTGACACTAGGGGAATAATGTGTGTCAGAGAAAGAATAGAGGGCCTCAGATGTAATTCCTGTGAGCTTTCTCTCCCCGTTTATTGTACCACTAAAGAAAAAGGAATCTGCGAAGGGAATTCTGTTACCCAGCAGAGGGGACTGATTGTCACTTGGGTGTTTTGACTTTGCGAGGTTGGACTTTCTCTTAACTTTTTGGTCTCAGAGCCCCTTTATACACTTCAAAATTATTGAGGATTCAAAAGTGCTGTTGTTTATGTGAGTTATGTTGATCAGTGTTTACTGATTTATTAGAAGTTACAACTGAGAAATCTTGTAAACAAGAATATGCAAGCACACATTCCATTAGCCTTCAGAGCAGTGATGCCATATGTCAGCGGAGTCTCTGGGAAACTCCACTGTTACCCAAGTGAGAAAACGAGGGTGAGAAAGGCAGTATGTGTCTGAGGATTGTTAGCAAACTAGTTTTGACCTTGTGGACCTCTTTCGCCTCTCTCCTCCGATCACACTTAGAAAACTTGATCTGTTGGAACGTCTTGTATGATTATATGCTTGAAGTGCTTTTACTAAATTCTAAGTGGATGAGACAGATGAGGCATATTCCCTGTTCTTCCTGCACCCCCTTGTGTTTTGGGGTGTTTGGACGATGATTACCTTATTTGTTTCATTCCTATTCCGCGGCAGTTGGAAATCAGATTTTGATTTAAAAATCAGCTTCTCTCCCTTTGAGGATAATGCTTTGTCTTTTTAATTTTATATCTCAGGTTTGAAAACATAGCCCTAATGTATGCATGTTCTTTTCCATTTGACAGAAAATTCATTTGCAAATTGCCCGACAAAGGTAAAAAGATCTCAGACTCTGTTGGCAAGCTGAAAGCGGCCATTGCCGAACGTGAAGAGCTTAGAGGAAAAAGCGAACTCTTTCATCCTGTTACGTTAGACTCTAACGTAAGGCAAACAGTGACTGCAGGAGTCCATGTGGACACAGCTAAGGCTCAGAATTCAGAGCAGATACTTGATACTTCACCACTAGTTCCTGGCTGTTCCTCTGTACATAACAGCAAGTCATCTGAAACAGCATCACCAAAACAGGGAACTGGGCATCTTTTTCACAGAGGCAGTGAGGAGACCGCAGAGGCAGAGGGCACAGTGAGCAAGCACACAGCTCCCAGCAGCAGAGCCAGTGCCGAAGCCAGTGAGCATCCCCCTCGGCGTTGTGTTTCCAGCAGCTCTGACGAGGTGATTGTCGATAGATTACAAAGGATGACAATTGCAGACCAAGGGGAGCACCGCTCAGAGGGCAACGCGAGTACTGATGACTTGATGGGGCTTCGTAGCGGGACGCAGAAGAAGCCACATTACGTGGAAGTGCTAGAAGTGCGAGCCCAAAACCCAGTGCCCCCACCACATAAATTTAAAACAAATGTGTAAGTACCGTCAGAAACGGGTCTATCACAGGGCATTTGTTGAAGGGCATAGTATTTGTTAAAACTTAAAAAAAAGAAAGAAACAAAAAAAAAGTTCCGTAGGCTTTGTTTGAGAACTACTTGTACTTAGCAGTGAACATATTTTGAAAACAGAGCAGCCTGGCTGGAGTGGCAGAGTCATGTTGAAAAGCAGTTTAGCGTTTTAGCCAAATAACTGAAATAACAGATGGGAGAATACGCAGTTTCAGAGTGCTTAACCAGTATTTAACAGTAAAACAGAGAGGAAATGCATTATGCTTTTTCCTCCAGAACCATCTTGCACTCTACAGCTCTGCCTTTGATTAGACTGTACGCTGCAGAAAAGCAGTTGCAGGAGCCGATGGGGACATTCTCAGCAAGAAACACCTGCGTGTTTCCTGTCTGTAAGCAGTAGATGCTCTGGTGACACAAGTGAACAGTGTCTTCCTCAAAGAGTTTAGGATCTAGATAAAGCTCCAAGGCTTACACACTTGGAAAAATATTAAACTAAATAACAGTAATTTTTTTGGGTGGGGAGCAGAGGGTGTGAAAAACCAGAGGGAAAACAGATCCGGGCAGGATGGGTGAAAACCCTGCTTCTGAGTTACTTGCCATAGTTTTATTTCTGAAATCTCCAGAAAAGTAAAAGCTCTTTGAAAAGTAGAGACTTGTTACCTATTTGTATTCAAATGTAGTGTTCCATCAGGGACTAGCGGTTGGTAGCTGCCTCGATGTAATATGAGATATGAAATCAGATCACTACTTTACTGCCTTTCTTTGAAAAACTGAAAACCTCTAAGTAAAAAATACCTAGAACTTTTTGTTCCTATATAGATTTTGAAGTTTAACCTTACCCCACCATTCTTTTAACCTCAAAACCTTATTTCTGCTGTGTGGAAAACCAGGATATTACATTAATTTTTAGTTAGGAATAAAAAAACCATCTTTCACGGAGTAACCTCACATCCTGTGTGAAGTGGGGTGTCTCTGCTCACTTCTAGGAGCATCATCTCGTCTCTAACTGCAGCAAAGAATACCCCAGCTCCAGTTCCGTGGCACAGTTAGTTGGCCAGAAGTAGGAGAGAGGGAAGGGAATAGCAATGCAGGCTGCCAAGGAGGTCAGAGAGAGAGGGGGCGCCTGTGCACGTAGAGGTCGGAGAGAAAAGGGGGGCCTGTGCAGGTAGAGGGGGTCAGAGAGAGAAGGGGCGTCTCTGCAGGTAGAGGAGGTCGGACAGAGAAGGGGTGCCTGTGCACGTAGAGGTCGGAGAGAGAAGGGTGCCTGTGTGCTTAGAGGAGGTCGGAGAGAGAGGGGGCGCCTGTGCACATAGAGGTCGGAGAGAGAAGGGGCACCTGTGCAGGTAGAGGGGGTCAGAGAGAGAAGGGGCGCCTGTGCAGATAGAGGGGGTCAGAGAGAGAAGGGGCGCCTGTGCAGGTACAGGGGGTCAGAGAGAGAAGGGGCGCCTGTGCAGATAGAGGGGGTCAGAGAGAGAAGGGGCGCCTGTGCAGGTACAGGGGGTCAGAGAGAGAAGGGGCGCCTGTGCAGGTAGAGGAGGTCAGAGAGAGAAGGGGCGCCTGTTCAGGTAGAGGGGGTAAGAGAGAAGGGGCACCTGTGCAGGTAGAGGGTGTCAGAGAGAGAAGGGGTGTCTGTGCAGGTAGAGGGGGTCAGAGAGAGAAGGGGCGCCCGTGCAGGCAGAGGAGGTCGGAAAGGCTGGGCTGCTGACCGTGGGACTGAGAGGCTTGGTGCAGCACGTGGAGGTGGGCAAATGCTCTCCTGTGGGTTTCATCCTCTTGTGGCTTCATTACCACCTGGTGCTGGCTGCTAACCTGCATCAGCCTCTAGCCCTGTCCTCCCCAAAACCTGAGATTGGCATGGACAGTGACCTTTGACACATGAGCACTGGGGTGTCTGCTGCCATGTCAAGCATTCGTACTTCATGTAATGAAGGTGAACTGCTTACTATTAGCTGTCTTTTTCCCAAACTGACTTTCATACTCTCTGGTAAAGTTCCATCATCACCTTGTTGTTTTTTTTCTCACCCCTCGAAGTGCCTACCGTTTTCCCCACCTCCAGATCCTGATGGCGCAGTGGTTAAGCGCTTGGCTGCTAACCGAAAGGTCAGCAGTTTGAACCCACCAGACGCTGTGCATGAGAAAGATGTGGCAGACTGCTTCCATAAAGATTTCAGCCTTGGAAACCTATGGGGCAGTTCTGCTCTGTGCTGTAGGGTCGCTATGAGTCAGAATCCACCTAGCAGCGTTGGGTTTTGGGTTTATATCTTACTAGTCTCAAAGATCTACAACATAACACCTGCTTGACCTTCATCTCTATAATGTTTATAATCATCCTTAATGTTCTGTCAGAGTGAAAGCTCTCATCCCCTCTTGGGATGTAATTGTGGCCTCTTCTGAACTCTTCCATCCCTTCACTGCTGCCAGAGTGACGTTTGTAAAATGCCCATATGGACATGTTACGTAGAATAGAACTCTTCATTGCAGGCTGGGCCCAGCCTGCCCTCCAGCCTTATGTTTTGCTGCCTTTCTGTCCTCTCTGCCTCCTCTGCCCCTGTGTGCTGCAGCCACGTCATCCCTCACTCCTCCTGGTTTTCTAGGCTCAGCTGAAGTTTCACTTGTTTGATGTCTCTTTTTTGAAGCCTTTGAAGAAAAGCCTTTCTGATAATCTCCCCAGCCCCTAGGAGGACTGTCCATTTACACGCGTATGCTCCACTGGATACCTGTCGTAGTACCTGTGGTGTTCCTTGCATTGAAACGGTTGGCGTGCTTGTTTCTCTCTACTAGACAGTAAGCCACTTTGCAGGTGTTTATTGAGTTAATAGATGAAAACATAGCAGCTTCAGTTCAAGTAGAAGGTTGCGAAGCAGGGAGGAAAAGGCACGGATAAAAACCCGTTTATACCTCCTGTCTGTTAGAACAATGAATGAATTGTCAAATTATTCTCCAAAAGAGGTTGTGCCAATTTGAATGCTCCTGTTTTCGAAGTAAATATGTTGAGACAAAGGAAAGAGATTTTATCTATCAATGTAATAATATAGGTAAACTGCCCACTGTTACCTTTTTGAAAAGAATTAACTTCTAAGGGTAAAGCCCATTTCTTAGTGTGTGAACGTTTTAAACGTGTGTCTATAAGAAGGAGACGGTCTGATTGTATAGCCTAAGTTTTCTCCCCTTCAGGTTACCTTCCCAGGTGTGGAGTGGCTCAGCCAGCCAGTGCCGGGGAGGAGAACCCCTGGTTTCCTCAGAAGAGAAGCGGCGCAGGGATAAGAAGCATCTCGATGACATCACAGCAGCCCGGCTTCTCCCGCTTCACCATATGCCTACACAGCTGCTCTCCATGGAGGAGTCTTTAGCGCTTCAGAAACAGCAGAAACTGAATTACGAGGTACTTAGAGGGCTAAAATTAGTATTGGTTTTTCTTGTCTGTATGTTGGATGCTGCTTGTATCAGTCCATATCTACTCTAGGACATTCGGAGAGGAAAGGATTTAACGGGATTGGGTGCTGGAGAAGTGATGGTCAGCGAAGGTTGCTGCTTGCTCTTGGTGTTTACCTCTAGTTAGCAGAGTCAGGAAGGTGCTGGACTGGAGACAGCTGGCCTTGATCATAGCTACCTGCAGCATCCAGGTGGTGATTTGCCAGGAAATAGGGGAGGCTGCTGCAGAGTTGCCCATCTCTTCTCCTTCCACCTGGTAAGCTTGTGGGACAGCCAGCGCAGAACCCTGCTGGGAGGGTCAGGGAAACGTGGTCCCAGGCTTCCATGGGGGGTGGGAGGGAGCGTCGAGATGCCAGCAGCAGACAGTTGGACACTGCACTTAAAGCACAGTCTGCGGGCACGAGGAAGATAGAATAACCTAATCTCCTACCTTTGGAGACTGAATTTAGCACTTTGCCAAAGGTCACATCTTCCGTAGACAGCTTTAAACATGGATGTTGGCGGTTTGTATACAGGATGATGGGACGGCGGATAGTAAGCGTGAGGACCGTAAGAGAGAATGGAAAGAGATATGCATAACCAGTTACTGTTGAGTGGACTCGGACTCATGGCAACCCCATGTGTGTCACAGTAGAATTGTGTTCCACAGGGTTTTCAGTGGTTGAGTTTTCAGAAGTAGACTGTCAGACCTTTCTTCCTGGGTGCCTCTGGGTAGACTTGAAAGGCCAACTTTTTGGTTAACAGCTGAGAGTGTTAACAGTTGTACCACCCAGGAACTCCTAGGTACATGGCAGCACCGTAGCACACCGAGAGGAAGAAGAATGGCTTATATAAAAAAGAGCGCCTTGAAGATGCCGTTCTATACCAGTTGAGCTTTTAACGACATGCCAAGGCAGAATAGCAACCTAGTCTTGTATTTTTTTTTTTTTTTTAAAAGGCACTGAACCAGTTGCTGTTGAGTCACTTTTCACTCGTGATGGCTCCATGTGTGTCAGAGTAGAACCGTTGTGCTCCATAGGGTTTTCAGTGGCTGATTTTTCAGGAGATCGCCAGGTCTTTCTTCCAGGGTGCCTTGGGTAGACTCAAACCACCAACCTTTTGGTTAGCAGCAGAGTATGTTAACTGTTTGCACCACCCAGGGACTGTGTTGCTGGATAGCACCTGACTAAAATTTAGCTAAGTATTAGCTAGGCTGCTGTTTCCTGGGGTTCACAGTTTATGTGTCTGTATACATGCATGTGCCCACATACTTAATGTGTCAGTGTTTATAACTGTTCTCATGCTGGGCTGATGACTCAGTTCTTGTGTGTAAGTAGTTACGATAGTTTGATACAGTCTTGTTTATTAACAGAAGTCTGTAACTACAGATATAACAGGCTGGTAGTTCTCATAAGCTTTGCCCTCTTAAATGTGTTTTTTTATAATTATGGAGCTGTAAATCTGCTTTTTGTTGTATTGCTGGTGAGAGCAGTTGTGAGGTTGTGTGTGTGTGTGTTTGAATGAATTCCTGTTGAAAAACTGTAAGGCAAAGATGTGAACATGTAACTTTTTGGTTTGCTTTTTGTTTTAAAGGAGATGCAAGCCAAGCTTGCAGCACAAAAATTAGCTGAAAGACTGAATATTAAAATGCAGAACTGTAATCCAGAGGGAGAGGCTTTGAAGAAGTACCGAGAAGTGAGGGATGAGGACGATCAGTCCTCTGATGATGGATTGTGAAGGCGGGCCCTGGGGTCATCTCTTGGGTCATTCACTGCTGCCGTGTCGTCATCTGACATCGGACCCCTAACAGGTGCCAAGGTCAGCGTCGGACGTTGCTGAGGGAGAGAACTTTGTAAAGGTACACACAAAGGTAGTTATGAGAAAAGCCCAGTTCATCTTTCAGAAGGTGGCTTCTGTGCGCTTGAAAAGTGTAATATTTGAATATTAAAGGTTTGCGGTATGTTGTGTATTGGTCTGATATTTTGGTATATAAGAGCACATTTTCTTTCTTTAAACCAAATGAAAGCAGATAACTTTGCTGTTTTCCTTATTCTCACCTCTGTCAAATAACATTGCATGTCTTTCAGTGAAATACTTCATTGTCCCTGACGTCACCTAAAATGAACTAGGAAGACATAGTTCCCTCCTGTTTTGAGTAAAGGAGGGAGCTGTCTAGATAATTCTCTGCCTGTTTGCATGGGCTGCTGAGTGAAGTTGCCAGGAAGAAGCTCATAGGAAATACCTAACAAGGGTTTGCTTCCCTCTGTCTTCCCTTAGGAAGAAGGAGTGCTCCTGGTGGGGCCTTGGTGGCGCAGTGGTTAAGAGCTTGGCTGCTAACCAAAAGGTCGGCAGTGTGAATCCACCAGTGGCTCCTTGGAAACCCTGTGGGGCAGTTCTGCTCCGTCCTCTAGGGTCACTATGAGTTGGAATTGACTCAGTGGACCTGGGTTTTTTAATAGATGCAGGAGGTTGGAGGGTTTCTCTGGGTGCTCAGATATGCCTGGAGCTACATGAGGTCTAGCAGAAGTCTAGAATCTAGGTGAAGGAATGGCTGTGTTCGCTCTTTTCTTGAGTTGACTTCATTGCTCTGACAGGTGCAATCAAGGAAATTGATTTTTTTTTTTAAATCTAGAGTTGTTGTCTTGTCAATACATCACCTTTTTTCCCCCCAAAAGAGGGAAATACAGGCTGCAGAAACCTCAGTCTCATGTCTATACGTGTTCATGTCATCTTGAAGAATTAGATGGTTGGCGCCAGAGAAATTAACATTTATGTTATCAAAGACATCTTTGTCTGATATGTTGAAGTCTTTAAACAGTGTTGAAAGAAAGAATAAAATATTAGTTAGAAACTTCAGAATGCTAATGGTGCTGTTTTACTGGTTCTTAAATCTCTTCTGACTTTAGAAAAGACTGGTCATACATGACGGGAGCCCTGGTGGCGCAGTGGTTAAAGCGCCCACTGGAAGGTGGGCGGTTGGAAGCCACCAGCCACTCCACGGGGGAAAGACACCGGCAGTCTGCTTCTGTAAAGATTAGCAGCCTTGGACACCGTATGGGGCAGCTCTGCTCTGTGCTGTAGGATCGCCATGAATTGGATTTGACTTGATAGCAGTGGAGGGTTCATGTGGGAAATTTGGCTGAAAGTACATTTAGGTCAGATACACACATGACAAAAAGGGCTCAAATCTGCGTCATCCACTTTCCAACAAAAAAGCCAGTGTGGAAGTATACGGAGCTAAGGCTCATTATGTTTAGTCTTTAAAATTTAGAGATGATTTCACAATGTAAAACTGTTTGATCTTATGTTCTTTATAGAATAAAATAATACGTGTTATTTATGGAAAGATGGATAGTTTGGAAGGGCTCACGTGCATGTACACACTCAACCTGTAATCTACCACCAGGAAGAACCCCCGCTAACATTTTGGTGTATGTATTTTTACTTATTTTTCTGTGCATAGCTATATGTTTATATTTTCAAAATTCACAGTCTCTTCTATATAGAGGCAGTCCCTGGGTTACGGATGAGATCCGTTCCTACGTCTATCTTTCAGTCAACTTTGTAGGTAAGTCAGAAGAGGTACATACGGTTCTTATTTAGCGTCACTCAAATGTTTGTCTTAGTACATAAAATATGTTTTACCTCTCTATGCATTGAAAACACGAGAAACACTTCCAAACAATACAGTGTTTTCATGAGTGTAACAAGTAGTGCGTGCGTTTATATATAACTCAGATTTTTTAATATAATAGGCTTTACGGCGGCCTGTTCTTAAGTACCGGTCATCCGTAAGTTGGACGTTCATAACCTGGGGACTGCCTGTGTTGTAAACATTTCCCACATTGTTAAACACTTGGCATTTTAGATGGCTGCAGGATATTCCATGTCGTGGGTGGACCGTAATTTTAAAACTCAATTTCCTATTGTTTAGCAATTTGATTATTTATAGTGTAACCTGTAAATAATGATGTGATCAGTATCTTAAAAGATGATCACATTTGTACAAAAATGACGTCTTTCCAGAAGATCCATTGCTAAAGTGAAATTGCTGGGTGGAAGGGTATGTAAGTTTGTGAGAATCTTGTTGACACACATTATTCACCACAAAGGTGTCACTTTACTTTCCCACTAGCAATATGTCACACTTCCAGAATTGAAAATGATTATTAAAAAACTGGAAGCTTAATAATTACAAAATAGGTTTACATTTAAAATTTGTATCTCTTTACTAGTTGAGTTTTTTTTCAAGTTGATTGGCCACATATTCATTCATTTATAGTCACTGCTTATTCATATCCTTCATATTGGAGAGTTTACCTTTTTTATTGATTTGTAAGTTTTTTATGAATTAAGAATGCCCATCGTTTGTCACACGCTGTAATTGTTTTATTTATTTGCCTTTTAATCCAGTTTATGGTATTTCAGTGTAGACATCCTTCTCTTTGAGGAGTTCACCTCTGCACCTGGGCTTGAACATGCCTTTCCCACCCCAAGAGTGGATAGTTACCCTAATTTTCTTCTAGTACTTTTATTTCACTTTTTATACTTACCTTTAACTCAAAGGAACTTTTAATCCGTCTTGAACTTACTTGATATCGTATGAGGTCAGCATTTAATGTTTTGGTTTTCACAAATAGTTGACCAGTTTGTTCAGTATTATATTAAATAAACCATTATTTTCCCACTAATTTGTAATACTGTATTAAGTTCCTGTGTTTCTTGGGCCTCATTCTGGGCCTATACTTTAATAATTATGGCTTTAATTGTTAATATTTGGTAGTAAAAGTCCTCCCTTGTTTTGTTAGCTTTAAATTTTATTGTGAAGTATAATCGACAGAAAAGTACGTAAAATAGATAAAGCCAACAGCTATGTAACCACAGACCAGATGCAGGAAAGCTGCTACCTGCCTCTGGAATCGGGTTCTGGAATCAGGCTCTGAAATCGGCCTCTGGAATCTCCCTGGGTGCCCCCTCTTGCCACCCGTCTCTCACCAAGAGGTAACTGCTATCCTGACTTCATGGTAAGACTCTCCGACCGCCTGTTGAAGTGGTTCAGCAGTGATGTGTACACGACAGTGTGAGTGGTTTCAGTTTTGCCCACTTTTGACTTTATAAAAATGGAATTATGTGTTTTATTGTGTCTGGTGTCTCAACATTGCTTATAAAATTCATGTTCTGTGTGGTGTGGTTTATTCATTTTCATTGCTGTATAATGTGCCACTTTATTAATACCGTTCTTTGTCTCTTCTACTGTGATGGATACTCCTGCGGTATTTCCAGTTTTGGGCTATCAGAAACAATGCTGCAATTAGCATTTCTGCGCACATAAACGCATTTCAGTAGGATCTGTGCCTAGGACTGGAGTCCCTGGGTAGCGCAAACAAAATGCTTGCCTGCTAGCTGACAGGTTATGCTTGTTATAAAAATTTCCCTCTCTGTGGGTCACTTGCCATTTTCTTCATGACTCCTTTTGCTGAGCAGACATCTTTAATTGTAATGACCGAGTCATCCGTCTTTTGCTTTATGTCCCGTCTCCTTTGTGCCTTGTTGGAAGGCACCGTTCCCTGTGTCCTAAAGTCATGAAGATATTGGTTTGTTTTTAAGTTTTAAGAAACGTAATTTTATTTCCAGCTTGGGTTTTCCGACCCACAAGGAGAATGCTATTTAAAAAATATTCCTACTTAGGTAAAAGCAACTGATCCTGGAACGTTCAAAATAACAAAATTTGGAAGGCTGGAGATGGTCCAGCGTTTGTCTGGTATTCAGTGGACTTCGTGGAGCATGTACCAGACTAAAGATGGGTGAGGGAATACCTAGGTAGCCACTGATTGTTGAATGACTTAAAAAAAAAAAAAAGAATAAACATTTCAGTTGATTTTGTCTCCTCAGGTTTAGGTAAGTTAATTTGATGTGGATAAGGAGGTCGGTTTTTCTCTTTAATCACTGTATCCAGCAGAGCATACATCAGCCGTTTCTGTATGTACAACCCTCCGACACTGATTTCATTCTGCGAGCTGTGCACCATTTTCACCCTCCTTTTTCGGAGGTGTTCCTCCCCCGTGAACATAAACTCCCTGCCCTCTAAGTTTCCTATCAGATCTTCCCGGTTGCTGTTGTCAGTTTGATCCCATATACCAAACCTACTGCCATCAAGTTGATTCTTCTCATAGAGACCCTATAGACAGAGTAGAACTGCCTCATAGGGTTTTCACGGCTGTAATCTTTACAGAAGCGAACTCCCACATCTTTCTCTCATGGAGCGGCTGGTGGGTTCAAACCACCGACCTTTTGGTTGGCAGCCAAGTGCTTTTAATCACTGCACCACCAGGGCTCCTGATCCCATATAAACCAAAACCCAGTGTCCCCGAGTCGATCCTGACTCACAGCGACCTTATAGGACAGAGTAGAACTGCCCCTTAGAGTTTCCAAGGAGCAGCTGATGGATTTGAACTGCTGACCTTTCGGTTGGCAGCCAAGCTCTTAACCACTGCACCACCAGGGAGACCACAATGCTCAAGGCAGACATTCTTTACTAGTTAAGCTAAACTATTGTTGAAGACTTCGGGGGTTTCAGATTTAAAGATTATCTCAGGGCAATAGTTTTAGGTCTTTATCCTGCCTTCATGACTCCATGAAACATTTGGATTCTGTGAGAATTTAAAATTATCTGCATTTCCCACATTTTGATCAGGATTTTTTATAGAATCTTTGATTAAAAGACCCCAGGCACTACACAGTGAATTAGGAGGTAGAACTGAAGTACTGAAAAATGGCATTAGGCCAATTAACTGGGATATCCCATGAAACCATGACCCTAGCCCTCCAAACCAAGGAACCAAATCCAATGATGTGTTTGGCTGTATATAAGCAGCCTCAGCAGCTACACTGTTTTTTTTTTTTGGTCATAAATGTATCACACAACTTCTGCCAATTCAGCTTTTTATAGGTGTACAACTTATTGACAGCAATTACATTGAACAGCTGTGAAACCCAACCCTTAATGTGATTTCTCCATCACTGAAAACCGAAATTCGGTGCTCCATAAGCAACAAACACCTTACCCTTCCCTCCCATCCCTGGTAACCACTAATGAACTTTGGTCTTTAAACATTTGCCTGTTCTTACTTTTTTATATGAGTGAGGTCATAACAATATTTGTCCTTTTGTGAGTGACTGATTTCACTCAGCATAATGTCTTCAAGCTCCATCCATACTGTAGCATGTATCAAGACTTCTGTGGTCTGTATGTACCACGTTTTGTTTCTCCAGTCATCTGTTGATGGGCAGTTAAGTTGTTTCCACCATTTGGCTATTGTGAATAGTGCTGCGGTGAACACTGGTGTACAAGTCTGTTGGATTTCTGCTTCCGAGTCTTTCGGGTATATACCTAGGAGTGGAGGTGCTGGGTCATATGGTTGTTGTATTCGTAGGTTTTTGAGGAAACTCTACAGTTTCCACAACGGCTGTACCATTTTGTATTCCTACCAGCAATGTATAATAAGGGTCCCTATTTCCCCACATTCTTGCCAGCATTTGTTATTTTCCTCTTTTAATCCTTTGTCATTTTGCCTTTCACACTAGGTCTTTGTTTGTGAATATGTGAGGAAGGGTTCTGGTCTCCTTTTTGCCATATGGATACCCTTTTGTCCGGGCACTGTGGGTGAAAGACAGACCTTCGCCATCTGCTGTGGAGTGCATTGCTGTCACATACCAAGCATCTGTATATGTACGTGTTGGCTTTCTGGGCTTTCGCTTTGAGAAGAGATTCATCTGTGCTAATATCGTATCACCTTATTTATGGTACTTGTAGGAGAAGGATGGGTGGAGCATTGAGCAAGCTTTCTACTCAATGGCGGCATTGCTGTCACATGTCAAAGCATCTGTATATGTGTATGTTGCTTTCTGGGCTCTCTCTGAGGAGAAATTTATCTGTGCTAGTATTCTATCACCTTATTTATGGTAGTTTCAGGAGAAGGCTGGGTGGAGCCTGGAGCAAACCTTCTACTCAGTAGTGGCTTGGCTACTTTGGGCCCTTTGCATTTTCATTTGAGTTTTAACATCAGCTTTTCACATTCCACAGAAAAAATCCTTCACAGTGCAAATTCTCCCTCAGTCATTTAAAAAAAAAAAAAAAGGGTATTCTGTCACTTAAATCAATTATTTTGAAACTTTGAAGATAGACATTTTGGAATCTTGCCACTTACTAAAGTATACTTATTGTTTCAATTAGGATGATTAGCTTATTTGAGTTAAATGGAAAACAGAATACTGTGTTAGTGTGGATACCTAAAGCATTTTATAGTTTTGATTGAGAAAATTAGCAAGGAAGGAAGAGAAAGGATTGTAAAAACAGAACAGCCAAATGTAGGTTTAAAAGCGGAAACGGGAGAACCTGCAGTCATGACCTCTTACCTTCAACTTCCAAGTGATTGAGTCAAGAGAAAGGTAAGTGCTGAAGTTGGGGGCTTAGCCTGGCCCCTGGAAATGGTCACAAGGATTAATTCATTATATATTAGTCATCTCTAGGAGTCATAATTTTTCGTTTTCACAGGACCTGTCTGTAATCCACATAATCCCGGGGGAGCCAGGAGGCTTGCTCTGAGGCAGCGTGGAAGGCAGGGAGCATTGGGGTTATCCCGCTTTCCTGTAGCTGAGGTGATTGGCTCCACAGCACGCAGAGGCAGCCAAGAGAAGAACGGAGCACTCAGATGTCTGGGCACCAGCTTCGTGGCCTTGCAGCGAGCACCACAAATCAAGGTTACGTCTGGGCTCCAGGAAGTGCTAGTGCCAGCCGAGAGCTCAGATTATTGTGAGGGTATTTGTCACATCTGTATGATTTGTACCACAAAAGAGCTTTTTCTCTTCTGATGATTTTTGTATTTGGAATGTTCTTGCTTGTAATCATTTTTGGATTGTGTGACCATTTCAGCCCCTGCTGGCATCTTTACTCGTCCCTCATCGCTTGGGGGTTGGCCGCGTAAACTTCTTCGGAGCAGCGATGGCAGAAAAGTGACTTGGAATTTCATAGCTTTGTTCGTTTATCTTTTGCAGGCTTCATGACATAGTTTGTAACACTAAAAGAAAGTTAAGTTGTTCGGGGGAAAACAAAAGACTGTACAGACAAAGTTGAAGAGCACGCCTGTGCTAACTAAATAACAGGATTATATAGCCAGCTTTTATAGGGGGCATATAGAGTCCTTTTACAAATATGGCAGATCTCATTAATGACTAGCTCCTTGACAGGAAAGAGAAATTTAAAGCTATTACTTTAATTCCTGGCTGAAGTGAGGAAGCCTTGATACTGTGCGGATGAGATAAACCTGGGGGTGGTGGATATTGAACTAGTGCCACAGCCCACAGAGCAGAAGCTATTCGGAAAGCGCAGCATAAAAGCCCCAACAATTAACTATGATCTGTTGCTTCCCAGATGATTTTAGAAAACTTAGAATAAAAAAGAAAACGAAAAAGGGTAAGCTACTGGAATAGCATGAGATTATTAGTTTAAGATTTAAATGCTACTATTCCCTTTGAATTCAGTGGGGAGTTATGTTCTCATGACTATCAAGTCTGCCAGGAGAGGTCAGCGACCTCTTATGGGGTATGTTTTGAGAGAAAAAAAATTTCAAAGTGTGGTCTTTATAGAGCACTTTGAGGTCAAAAAGAGATTCTATATGAAAACCTTATTGGAACGATGGTAACAATTACGATCGAGGTAGTTTAGGAGGTACCTTTCGGCATATGAAGTAAAATGTTTTAAAACCACCACCATATGAAAGTTTTAATTTAGTGTTAACATTAACTGAGAACAATAGAGACTCCCTTAAAACGCTGTTTTGACAAAGGGAAATTAGGACATCGAGCTAAGGAGAGGCCAGCTTCGTATGGAAAAATGTCACATTATTAAGGCAAGAGAATGAAAGTAGTAAATCAAGTCCTTATTTAGTGCATACAGAAATGTTCCTTAAAAGGTGGGGACTCAGCCTGGTGCTTATAAATTTTGTCTGAAAATATTGTTAGTAACTACATCAGTTCCCCTAATCAGTACCACATACGCTTGTATTGAATTACATAGCTGTTCTGGTGATTGTGTTGTAAAAATGAAAGCAGATCTTGTATCGATTATTTAGATTTTTAATAAAAAGTTTCTTCAGCTACTTTGAGTGGGGCCAAAATGAGGCACCATTAGGAAACTCACCAGCTACAGCAGGCAACTCTAACCTCGAGGTACCACGCTTAATTCTCGGAAGGAAGGAAGGAAGGAAGTGTAGGTATAATTTCTCCACATTCTATAAATGGGGAAACTGAGGCTCAGAGAAGCATGGAGACTTGCCCACGCCGCGCAGCGGGGTCGAACAGAGCCAGCTCTTTCTGCCCTAGCCCAGTGCTCTTTGCTTAATATGGATGGAGTCTACTTATAATTAATTCCGGACACATTTTGGGAAAATTACAGAAAAAGCACACTGCCAGAAATCTGTTTTCCAATTTTAAAACTATAGAAAT
The DNA here is from genome assembly GCA_030035585.1 of Dugong dugon. Taxonomy (NCBI): domain Eukaryota; kingdom Metazoa; phylum Chordata; class Mammalia; order Sirenia; family Dugongidae; genus Dugong; species Dugong dugon. The sequence continues at coordinate 3,417,589 of CM057482.1, forward strand.
GTTTAGATAATTTCCTCATAGTCTTAACGACTGCAGCTAGGTTCACCGACGACAGTTTTCTTGAAATGGATAATGTGCTGCCTGTTGTTTGGAAGTGTGACCCTGTTTTTACTTTTTCACTGCCTGCCTCGGCCCCCACTTTTTCAACAACTCTTCCTTTAGTCTTCAGCAGTTTGACTTCCAGCAGCCCCCAAAGCCTCTTATCCCTCCTTCTGTGACTTCTCAGTCTTCTACCACCTTCCAAAGGCAACAGGGGTCTTGGGGTCTGAACATTACTGCTGACTAATTCACATCGTTAATAAAACTTCCAGGAGGCCCAACAGCTTCTGTGAAGCAAATAAAATTGAGAGGGAAGAAACTTCTTTGGGAATCCTTCAGTGCCGTTTGAACTGAGTCATCTTGATGAAGTGTCTGTGACCACAGCAAGGTGCAGGCTACATTTTGCCCTTCGGTTTCCTCTCTTTCTCTCTCTGGGAACAAGAAGGACTTGGAGAAAGTGCCATTCTTCGTGGTGCTTCCTGGGTCTCCCGGCTCTGTCCTTTGGCAGGGGACCTCTGCCTTCCGCATGTGCCACTGAGTGGTTTGTGCTGTCAGCCTTCAGGGAAGGGCTGAAACGTGGAAGTGAGCCAGGGGCCTGCCTTGCCTTACTCTGGTTTTACGCACACAGCTGACAACCCCATTGATACTTGTTTCTTGGATTGCCTCTTGTGTGTGGCTTTCTGATCATTAAAACTTAATGGTTTAATTACACCTGCTCCTTATTTATCGACTGTCTCATTATCCGACATTTTGCATTTATGACAGTAGTAAAAAATCTGCTATCCAACTAATTTGTGCATTAATGACATACGTCTGGCATTAACGATCACTGAGGTGGTAGGTGAGAGTAGTGCTGGCTGTGATGGTTAAGCTTATGTGTCATCTTGGCTGAGCCAGGATTCTCAGCGGCTTGGCAGTTATGTAACGATGCAATTTGGCAGTTACATAATGATGTAGTCATCCTCCATTTTGTGATCTGATGTGGTCATCCGCCATTTGTGCATAACGCTCATTTTTGCATGATGACCTGGTCTTTGGAACCTAACCATGTCGATAAGTGAGGAGTGGGTGTACCATCCAAGGGTGGGATCAGTACTGCTCTTTAGAGCTTCCACCTTTCTGGATACTGGATACTGGCCACCTGGGGCCCAACATGGTTAGGACAAGCTGTGGGTTATGTGCAGTTCTCAGCCCACAAGCTGGAACTCCACTCTGCCTTTACTTTCTCCAGAGAGAACACAATGAGAGCCACGTTAGAATGGGGATCACCTTAGATGATTTATGGACAAAGGAAACCACTTTTACTTTGGGACTTAATTGTAGTAACACAGTACTTAGAATGCCTCACAACCAATGGAGACCCGCCAGTGTGTCTTCAGACTTCCCTTGAGTAGCACTGGTCTAGGCAATGATCTTAATGTAGCGTTTCTTCAGTATGAAAGTTTGTTTCAAAATGGTAAATTTCAGATATGCAGATTGTGCAGATGAAAAGTGGGTGTAGGATAATGATGAACAGGGAGGCAGTACCGTGTCCCTGGTTCAGTGTCTGCCCCCTTCCAATCTATAACTGCCATGATTTCCTCTGGGAAAAGTTTCTCTGTCAGAGTTCTTTGTGAAAAAGCAGGTTACCTCCGAGGCAGCAACAAATCAGTCAGCTCTTAGTTATTTCCTCAGTAAATGTCAGTTCATTAGACGACTTCTTCCTGGAGGAAAGTAGGGCTTAAGGCAACGAGAGATACAAGCGAGTTCTTTTGTTTTTTCTTTTTTTGAGGGGTGGGGGGAGGGAAGAGGAGAAATGGAACATGGAAGAGGAGAAGGACAAGGGTAGGAAGCAGGCCTGGATAGACTGAACAGCCAAGGGGCAGCCAGGAAGCATAACCTGTAAGAGTTGTCTGTACCCGCTGTCTCCAATGCCTCTCTTCTAATTTTCTCTTGAATCTACTCCAGTCTCAAGTATTTGCCCCTAACACTCTCCCAAATCCTTTTGTCAAGTTCACTAATAGCCTCATTGAGGTATGATTAATTACTTTTGTGTGTGGCCTTTCTAGTCATGGTCTTGTAACTCCCACCCAGGAGATTGGGCAGGACTATGTGATAAGGTAATTGTGGCCTACTAAGAGGATTGGTCACTTTTTCCTTAAAAGAGAGCCAATTCCAGAGCAGAGAGGAGGATCCTACCACCACCAAGGAAGAACAGCCAGGAGTGGAGAGCGTGTCCTTTGGACTCAGGATCCCTGCACTGAGAAGCTCTTGGAAGCAGGAGACTGAGAGAGAGCGAGTGAGCAAGCTGTAACCCTGAAAACGGTGAGAAGTGGTGGCAGGAGAGACCTGGCAGCAGAGAGCTGGTAGCAGGAGACGGCACGGTGGGCTTCCCGGCCCACAGAGAGAAAGCTGAGTGCCTTTGGGCAGAGGCCGGGGCCACAGAGAGGCGTGCCTGTGAGCACAGCTGGGGAGAGGCTGTCCTGATGAAAGAACTGTGTCCTGAGTGTACCTGAGCTTGAGTTGTAACCTGTTACCTCCCTAATAAACCCCATAATTGTGAGTATGGTCTGTGAGTTCTGTGTGGTGATTACAATGAATTATGGAACCCAGCAGAGAAGTAGAGAGGGCTGTGAGAGGGATAGTTGGTGTCAGAGAGAGAAGGTTTGTCTGACCCCCACCCCATAGGAATCAGCCTTGGACTGTTCATATTGATTCTCTTTCCCCCTTGTGGGGTTGAAGGAGATCAGACACTGTCCGCACACCGGTTTGACACTCATGTAGCTAAATTCTATAGTCAATTCTCATTCCTACTTTGTTTGACCTCTCAGCAGTGTTTGACATAGTTGATAAATTTCCTCTTCCTGGAAACACGTTTTCTTGGGTTCTGGAACACCACGCTCTGTTGAAGGTACTCGATGGCCACTTCCTCTTGGTCTCCTTTGCAGGTTCCTCTTCATCTTCCCAATCATGCGACATTGGAATCCCCAAGGTTCTCCCCTCGGACCTCTTCACCATGCATGCTCATTCCCTGGTAATCTCATCCAGGCTCATGGTTTTAAATACCATCTATACATGATGACTCCCCAAACTATGTCTCCAGCTCAGACCTCGCCCCTGAACTCCAGATTCATTTTCAATGGCAACAAAAGTGCTCTGAGGAGGCTCCAGGGCTCTTGGGCTAGGAATCCGGATATATTGGTGGTAGTGGCAACCCGGGATGGTGGTGGCAGAGTTCTTGCTTTGCTGTTAACATAATGAATAATCTTGGCCAGTCACTTCTTGGGATTTGAGTATTCCAGTTTCTAAAATGAGGAAGTTGGTCAGCGTCTCCCAGAAATCCTGAGAAAAATGGGATTTGGTGGTCAAACGAAGCACCATGCTCTGTTGCCTGGATTATTGCAGGGGCCTCTTGCCTGGCCTCCCTGCCTCTCCTCCCACATGACAGTGGAGTCTCAACCCAGTAGCGCAGGGTTTTTACGACGTAAGATCGTGTCATTTCTCTGCTCAGCGCTCTCCACAGCCTCCCATCTCATGAAGAGAAAAAGAGGAAGTCTTTAAAGGGACTGCCAGTGTCTCCGTGGCAGCCACAATGGCCCCCTTGCTGTTGCTGCAACATGTCAAGAGCGCCCACACTCTGGGTCTGAGCACAGCTTCTCTCTGCCTTGAGTCTTCTTTCCCCAGATAGCAGCAGGGCTGGTTTCCTCATTTCCTGCAAGAATCCAACCACATAGCACCTCATCAGCCGATGAGTAGAAAACAATCCTCATCACCCGCTTGGTTTTTCTCCGTAGCATTGTATGTTTTTCTGTTGGCTTGTTGTCTGCCTTCTTCCATTAGAATATGAGGGTAGGGAATTTTATTTGTTTCGTTTACTGCTGTGTCCGCAGTGGCCTAGAACAGTGGCTACTCAATAATGAATGAATGAATGAATGAATGAATGGAGAGGAGATGGAGCAAATGAAGGGAAGGGGGGCCTTGAGGAGCCACCGTCTCATGTGTGTGCCTGTGTGTGTCTTCACTTCGGTGTGTAACAGTAATGCTGAACACTTACATGGAAACCCTAGTGGCGCAGTGGTTAAGAGCTCAGCTGCTAACCAAAACGTTGGCAGTTCGAATCCATCAGCTGCTCCTTGGAAACCCTATGGGGCAGTTCTACTTTGTCCTATAGGGTCGCTATGAGTCGGAATCGACTCAGCGATAACAGATTTTTTGTTTTTTGTTTTGAACACTTACATAGCAGTTCGTTGTTTCTGAAATGATTTCACATCTGTGGCTTCTCTTAACTCTCATACCTGCCCTGTGAGGTAGACATTATTATTGTAGCATTTTCCAGAGAAGGAACTGAGGGTCAGGGAGCTAGTGCCTTTCTCAAGGTTATACACTGTTAAGACCTACATCTGTTTTTCTCTAAGTCAAGTGCCCTTTTCAATTTCCCAGGCTGCCTTCCTATTTGTTCTGTTTGTTTGAATTCCAGAGAGTTAGTGTCTGGCTTTCCCTGGGGTGGAGGGCGAGGATGCAGCGGGGGAGGAACCCGAGATCAAGTCACCCAAAGCCCTTACACTATATCTCACCTTTGGTCCTGAAGCATGGCTGCTATAGGCTGCGACTTTCACAGATATGTTCCTTAATGATAAGGGAGAACCAGTAAGAGACAGAGAGCAAGAAGCTTGGAAGCAGCTCAGGTTGTAGCCCTTCCGTAGCCCCTGGATCTTAGAGTCTCCCTTCCAGAACCCCTGCCTCACCCCAGGTGGGGCTCAGCACCGAGGCGTCTGGTCTGCAGGAGCAGCTCAGCTCCACCACTTTGGGGCGTCCTGGTTTCCTAGTGCGGCTGCTGCTGCTGTCGTTCGGTGCCGTGGAGGCCCTTCCTGCTCATAGCGACCCCATGTGACAGAGCGGAACTGCCCCATGGGGTTTCCTAGACTGTAAGCCTTACGGGAGCAGATCACCAGGTCTTTCTCCTGCTGAGTCACTGGCGAGTTTGAACCGCCAACCTTTCTTTGGGTTAGCAGCCGAGCAGTTAACCTCACACAAATAGCGCAAGTGGTCGGCTTTAAAGACATACATTGATTTTTCACAGTTCTGGAGGTGAAAGTCCAAATCAGGGTCTCAGCCCTGTCTACCCCTTCCTCGTCAGTAGCCCCGGGTGCCCCTTAGTTCTCGGGATACTCAAGTGGCGTCTATTTTCCCCGGTATGGTATGCGCCTAGTCAGTGTCTAGTCTGCTCTTTCTCTAGTTCAGAAGCAATTAGGACACAGCCTAAGTTTGTATGGCCTCATTACCATAACAAAGGAAACCTTATTTCCAAACAGGGTTCCATCCATAGGAATAGGGGCTAGGATTCCAACACCCAGGGGCAGATGAGCCAATAATCAAGGTGCTCAGGGTTGCTTGTGCTTATTTACTAATCTGCAATGCACAATTTTGCCTGTTTTTCACCACATCGTTTTTTGAAACCCATGTGAAATTGTGCGCTACAGATTAGTAGGTAAACACAATTAAGGCCGTGCGTACCTTGCTTACAGTTAATCCGCCCCTGCCAACACGTACAGTATTTTGGGGAGACACAACTCAATCCATCACACAGGGTAACCTTGGGTAATTTACTTAACCTCTGTAAATCTCCACATCTGAGAAGTGGGATCATCATCATCATCATCATCCTCCCTCCTTCGCGGGCTTGTTGTGAAGATTTAGTGCTTGTGGAGTGCTTAAGCACAGTGCTGGGCACAGGAAATGTAAACAGTGTTAGACGTTAGGCTTCCTGCCCTCAGCTTGCCTCTATGAGGAAGGTTCCATCTTAATACCTGCCCGCCCCACCCCCGAATCACTCATCCTTGTAGAAGGGAACCGGTTAGGGCTTTCCTATGGGGTGTTGTCAGGTGTAAACCCAATGTACTAGCTTCCTAGAGCTGCCGTAACAAAATACCACAGATGGGGTGCCTTCTGAGAATGGACATCTATTGTCTCATGGTTCTGGAGGCTAGAAGCCCAAATCAACATGTCAGCCAGGTCATGCTTCCTCCCACGTTTCTATGGGAAAGTCTCTGCTTGTCTCCCCAGTTTCTGGTTGTTGTGTGCTGTCGAGTCGATTCTGACTCCTAGGGACCCTATAGGACAAGGAGTGGCTGAAAACTCAAAAGGTTGGCAGTTTGAATCCACCAGCTGCTCCTTGGAAGCCCTATGGGGAAGTTCTACTCTGTCCTATAGGGTCACTGTGAGTTGGAATGGACTTGACGGCAAAGTGTAGATCTTGCAGACGTGTGGGTGGCTGGAAAAGTGAGGCCGAGCCTCAGGAGAGAGGTGAGGGCTGAAGACCAAGAAAGGGGCTGCTCGGAGTAGAGCAGGTGGTTAAAGCCCATAGATTAGACATCCAGGGGGACCTAAAGCAGGAAGAGAAAAAGACCAATAAGAGAACCTCTGGGAGCACGTTTTGGGGTGAGCAAGGGGAGGCCTGGCATGTGGCAGACTCAGTTTGGACTCAAACCCTACCCTCGAGGACACTATAGGACAGTGGGGGAAGACCAGCGCCACGTGCGTAAATAATTCTTATCCGCAGGAGACAGGACCAAGCGCTGTGGGGGCGGGAAGACTAAAAGCAGACGGGCTTTGAGCTGGGCGGTGGCCCGTGGGCGGGCTCTGGGCTGATGGGAAGAGGAGAGGGTCTGGCACGGCATTAGGAAAGGCAAGGGGGCAGGATGCCTCGGGACTGGGAGAGGCCGGCTAACATCCGGCCAGAGGTACCCAAAGAATAATGCAGAATTGGATTAGAACTCAAAAGCGTCTTTGAAATTTTTATATTTTTAAATACATGGGTCCCGGATTGTAGTTTAAGGGGACTTTGAAATGTGCACTATTGTTGAAGACCCTGAGCTGGAGACGAGCAGGCAGGACGTCTCTTAGGGAGGGCTCTTGAAAGAAACACCTGTGGGAGGGAAGCCACAGGAAGGAGGCGGGACTGGGCTGTGGGAGAAGTGGGCTGTGATGAGGTGACCCCCCAGGGAGCTCAGGAGCTCAGGTGAAACTTCAGAGCCGTTTTCCAGTGAGAGGCCTGACTGTCACACTGTGTATGATCAGTCACTGGATGTGGACGGCCCCTGCAAGGAATCAATGATCTTTACGGTTTTCTTCAGCCAAGGCAATCCCCAAAGAGTGCTAAAAGCTGAGGTCGATCGCCTGGCCGCACTCCCGACAGCTGAAGGAATGCGTTCTTCATCCGTTACAGCATCCGCGTCTCTGTCCCTCAGTCTCCCCATCTAGACAATGGGAATAACAGTAGGGCCTATCTTACAAGATTGTTGGGATATTAAGTTAAATGATATACTAATAGCTAACGTTCATCGAGCACTTGCTGTATACGTGTCAGCACACCAGTTCATGCACACGTGCTGCCCAGCATACTGTAAACCAAAACAACCAAACCATTGCCGTCGAGTCAATTCCAACTCATAGCGACCAGACAGGACAGAGTAGAACTGCCCCCATAGGGTTTCCGAGGAGCACCTGGTGGATTTGAACTTTAACCACTATGCCACCAGTAGCTGCTATTATTATTTCACCACTGGATTGTTGGTTTGTGGTGCTGTGGTGGCTTGCATGCTGCTATGATGCTGGAAGCTGTCCACCAGTATTTGAAATACCAGCAGGGTCATGCATGGTGGACAGGTTTCAGTGGAGCTTTTATGCTAAGACACTAGGAAGAAAGGCCTGGCACTTCTGAAAATCAGCCAATGAAAACCCGATTGATCACAACAGAATATTGTCTTGTTGTCTTCCAGTAGTGCTGGAAGATGAGCCCCCGAGGTTGGAAGGTACTCACAGTACACAGTGGCTGCAATGAGCACAGCAACAATCGTGAGCATGGCGCAGGACCTGGCAATGTTTCCTTCTGTCGCACAAGGAGTCGCCGTGAGTCAGAGCCGATTGGACAGCAGCTAAACAACAACGAGTTATTATTATTAGGAGATTTGTCCAGCGTCACACAGCTGCCAGATCTGGGGCCGGAACCTAGATGTCCTGACTGTGGGGCCAAGACTCCTTCCTCTGTGGAAGTCTCTCTCTGCACACACCCACACATGGCTTCTTTTCACAATGCCCATGGTATTTTCATGCAAGTAAGCAAAATTTGCCCTTCAGAAATGTTATTTTGCCTTGTCACCTGAATGGAAGCGCCCTGAGTTGTCTGAAATTCATTCACAGTCTCTCTGGCAGACGCTGTGTGACCAGAGACGTTAATTTGCGGGACAGGCTGGGGCAGGAGGGGCCGCGGGGTGGGCACGGCTCCTTGTTGCCCACGGCTAATTGGCCTCCGTAGGCCCCACACCCCAGCGTCTGCTGACAGGGCATTCCTGAGAGTGGGGAGAGGCCAGATACTATCGTTTTAAAGAGGACAAAGTGAAGGACAGGGCGATTAGCGGATCTGCCCTCTTAATTACGTGGTGAGCTGGAGATGGAGCCAAGAATTGAATCCAGATTTCTGGGTCCCAGAAGAGCTTTCTCCTCGGAGGTCTTGCCACATTCCTTCTCACGGACCCGCCCCTTCTCTGGGTCCCAGAAACGTACCCAGAGTGAGTTCAGGGGTGTGTGTCTCTGGGTGTTAACTACCGCTCTCTTCATGTTATACTGATTCTCAAAAAAATTCTCACTCTTACAAAATGGTCGCTTAATTGAGACTAGCGTAGATGACACACAGCTTGCTTACATGCTCCTAATCGCGTCGATTTTCCAGGAATTTTGGCTTGGTTTGTCCAGAGCCCAAACGGCAGAGATCCTCAGATTTGGCCCATGCATTTCTTCCCAGAAGAATTTACAAACAGAAGCAATGTGCACGTTATTAATGTTAAAAGGAATTTTCCCCTCTCTCCAGAAACCCCAGACAGCATTCACATAGTCTGGGACTAGGAAGGGACAGTACTTTCCAGAAATCCCCATCTGCAGCCCTCCCCAGTCAGAGGGCACTTTAAGAACAGTACTGTGGGCTTCCACCTCTACGGAGCTCGACCTGAATTACACACTTCAACATGTTCTAGCCAAGTATGGAGCCCAGTGGCACAGTGGTTAAGAACTTGGCTGCTAACCAAAAGGTCAGCAGTTCGAATCCGCCAGCAGCTCCTTGGAAACCCTATGGGGCACTTCCATTCTGTCCTACAGCTAAATGACAATGGGGGTTCGGGTATCCAAGTGCAGACTTCAACCATTTTCAGATTTCCTAGCAAAGTTAGCTTCCCAACGAGGTAACTTACCAGAGGTGACTGCTACTGTTGACTTCAGAGCCTGCTGCCTGTTACATGGATCTCTCCCCACAACTGAATTCTTTTTTTTTTAATATGGAAAACACAAGAAACAAAACCACTTCAATAACGTTCATCTAACCGGTTACCAACCACACTGTTTCTATTTCGGTGACTCTTTTTGTGGAGCCACCAAGGTAAGTGCCGTCTGGTGAGGCTGGTTGGCAGCCATCATTGGAGGGGAAGAACGTCACATAGTAAAGCAAAAAGAAAGTTTTATGTGGCATATACTCAAAAGGGCAGAACTGGGAAGTGGAGAAGCTTGCTTCCACAGCCTGTCTGCCCAGGTCCCAAGACCATTACAGAATCATCAGTATAGATTAACATTACAAATGGACAAAACCATTGAAAGCTTCACCTTTTCAGATTGGCTGGAAACTGTGATCCTACATTTTGAATTGTCTTTCTTAACAATCATTGGTACAGGTTTCAGTAACAAGAGTCCGGAGGGTCTTCATTGGTCCAACAGATTTCTATTCACTAAATGCTCATAGAAAAAGATAAGAGTGGAGAGGCTTTTGGGTTGTGTTTGATGGGCTTTATGTGAAATTTTCCCTAAAAGATATTTTTCCCAGATTATCTTAGCTATTGTCTTTATATCTCAGGGCCCAGTTGATGTGTCCTTGTGAGTCCTTGTGAGCCCAGCTCCAGGTGGGTCATATTCTGTTTGCTCAAGGAGAGGGAATAATAACTCCAATATTATTTCCTAAATCACCATCCAGCCCGTTTGTCTCAGCCAGGTCTTCTTCTGAAACACACAATTCTCTCTTCACGCCTTCTGATGCCGCTGAGCCAGGCGATGCTTAGTCACTCTTTCCTTCAAAGGCTGAGAAGTTCTTCAGGGCAACAAAGAGCTGGTTAGTTTGTTCCATTGGTCACCCATTCATTCACATATTCAGCTGATGTTCATTAGCACTCCTGTGTGCCCGGCAGGTAGAAGAAGGCTCTGGGTTTAAATTCCTTCATCTCTTGGATTCACCAGTCTAGTGAGGAATACTAATAATTACAAATGTGGGGCACTGGAAATAATGAAAGGTGCTATGGAAGCATGACTTTTACTTACCCCCCTCCCCCAAGGGTTAACTGTGCCTTTTACTCTCGTCCCTGCTCAAAAGAGACCACTAAATTTATTGTGTTAAAATTATTACAGCACGTGACGTGAGGTAATGTTCAGTCTCAGTGCTGGGTTTAAATGTGTTGGGTTTAAAAGCATTCCCACTGGGCTCCACTTGAAGTAAAAATGGAGCTCTGGTGGCACAGTGGTTAAGAGCTCGGCTGCTAACCCAAAGACTGGCAGTTCGAATCCACCAGCGGCTCCTTGGAAACCCTATGGGGCAGTTCTTCCTGTCCTATAGGGTCGCTATGAGTTGGAATCAACTCAACAGGTTGGAAGTAAAAATAAACATATTAGTAACAGAGCAACAGAAGCAACAGAACAGGACCTGAGGGACCCTGACTCTTGGGCTTGGAATCAGAATCTGTGGGGAGTGGGAGGGGAGGGTGGCAGAGTTTTTGCTTTGCTATTCACAAATTGAGTGCTTGACCAAGTCACTTAACTTCTTGGGATTAGAATTTTCCAGTTTCTAACATGAGGGAGTTGGAACTGGTCAACATCTCCCAAAATTTGTCTCTTAAAACAGAAATCCTGAGAAAAATGGAATTTGGTGGTCAAATGAATTTGGGAAACACAGCCTAATCTCCTCCCTCCCTTCCCCACCATCCCATGGAAATTCAAAGTCACCTTAGCGTATTAAAGGTTTAGTGAGGTCCTAGTGTGAAAAAGCCTGTTTAACTTTATTTAACGCAATATTTCCCAAACTTATTTGCCTGCAGATCCAATTTTATGTAGCACCTATTAACATAGAAATGTTGGACTAGATGTTAATTCAAAAGCCAATAAACATTTATTGAGGGCCTATTTTGGGCTAGGAAGTTACTTCTTGGACTGTATTATGAGTCTATGAACCTTATGATTTAATCAAACAAACAGAGTAGGTGGAGATTTTCCTGTAGATAACGCGTTCTCATTAATCTGCCCACGATTCCCAGAAGTGACTTCCTTCCTTCAGTATCAGCGGTTTCTCACATCATGGCCAAACTTTCTTTTCACATTGTGTTGGGGTTCAAAGAAGATTTGATCCTTTTAAATAATCCTGTTGTTGTTACGTACCTCAAGTCGTTACGTACCTCAAGTCGGTTCTGATGCACAGCAACCCTATAGGACAGAGTAGAATCCCCCAAGGAACAGCTGGTGGATTTGAACTGCTGACCTTTTGGTTGGCAGCCCAGCCCTTAACCATTTCGCCACCAGGCATCCCGTAAATAATATGGTGAATAAAAAAACAAACAGCTTAACCAGTCTTCAGGCGCACAGACGAAACAAAGCAACCAGACCTGTTGCCATTGAGTTGATCCTGACTTACGGGAACCCCATGTGGTACAGAGTAGAACTGCTCCATGGATCTCCAGGCCTTTGTTCCACGGTGCTGCTGGGTGGGTTCAAACGGCCAACCTTTACGCTAGTGGTCGAGCACAAACTGTTTGCAACACCCAGGGTCGGACACACAAAGGATCTTTAAATGTTCATGCCTCCTTCACTTGTTCATGCCTCCTTCATTTGTTCATGCCTCCTTAGTTTGAGTTGCTGGTGCTGTAACAATTTGGGTAAAATCTCCTTGGTTTTGGGAAGGAGAAACTTTCAGCGCCTGTCTCCTTTCAGCCTGGTTAAAAAAACAAACCCCTATCTGGTCACTAAAATGTATACTCATTTTGTCTTTTGCCATTTTCATGCGAAGGGGAAGGACATCATGTAATACGTTTTTAAAATGTTCTCCCAGGTGCCTTATTCTGCAGAAACTTCAGGAAGCCAGTTTTGACAGAGATCCTGGTTTCCTTTATTTTAAAGTTATCTTAGTTTAGGTTTTCATAAGACGACAGGACATGTCTGAGAGCGAGGAAGAGGTTGAGAACACACGTGGGCTCTTGGGGAGAAATCCGTTTGCCTGCTCTAACTTTGCCTTGCATAACGTTAGGAAAAAAGAACAAGCAGGAAGTTAGAATCTGCAAGTAATGCATTCTTAAATCTGGATTCCATATTCTTTTTTTTAATTCTCTTTAATTGACTTTATGCTGCTGATTGTAATGCCTAAGTGATAGCTGCTGATAAATATTATCTTTGTGGAGACACAGGGCATCATCATATGTCAAATCTGTAGACTAATTTTTTATGCAAGCCCAGCAGATTTTTGCGGATACGGGCCAGGAATTTTAATGAAAGAAAACATCAAAGATGCAGAAGAAATGAGAATATTAGTCAAGGAAGATACACAACGATGCTCTCTGATAACCCCTGGTATTGACATTAGAACTCTGTGGGAGCAACTTAAATAAACATCTGGCCACCGAGTTTAGACGTTTTCAGTGACAAACCCCAGACAGATCCTTTCGACTTGTAATAATAAATATTTCAGAGGCTATATGAATCAACAGCAAATCCTGTTTTCAATTATTCTAGTTTTATAAATAGAGCATAGTTAATTATTCAAGTATAGAATTTCTTTTGAAGATTAGGTGAATTTTATATTTCCTTTGTCCATGTTATACTTCAGTTTTATTATTCATATCAAATTCATGTCTGTGTGTTCAAAAATAATAGAGTTAGCTTGCCAGATACTATTAAATCAGAATCCAGCTGAGCTTTATTTTTGATTATTTTATTTTCAGGAAAGATCCTTTTACAGCCCTCAGCACTGCGGTTCGCCAGCCCCAGTGAGGGATACCAGTAGCAGACAAAGCAGGAAGACTGTCTCCCTAGTTCCTCCAACTTCATGTCTTTCATTATTTTGGGGTAATTTGGCTGTTGGTTAGCCAGGAAGGGACCAGAAGGATGGCGTGCTGGTAATGCTTCAAGAAATCCCAGCTTTATGAAAAACTTTACCAAAGTGAAAACAGCTATATAGTCAGTAACCAAACTGCTGCGATGGTCTTGTTGACTGCTTCCGTACATTGTGTAATACAAATACAGGATCTCCCCTAAAAGTTGAAAATAAAAAAGGGAAATGTGATGGATTGCGTGCATCATATTGAGAGAGGTGACAATCTTACGCATTAAAAATTAGCGTCTGCCATTGATAGTCTTCAGTATTTACCACCCACTCCGGCATTAACAGTGTGACGCAGAGTGATTTCTTGGTCAAGACCAGGTTAAGAGCTACCGGAACTGTGTTTATGGGGCTGACCGGAGTGCACTCTGTGACACAGCTGTGTGGGCACTTGTTCACCACCCCGCCCTACCAGCCTGCGAACTCATCAATGGGGACTGCCTCATCTTTGCCTCTGACACAAAGGAAGGAGGTGCTTTTCAAATGTTTGAATCAAGAGGTCACAGGGAGTCCTGGGGTGGTGCAAAGAGTTAATGCACTCTGCCGCTAACAGAAAGGTTGAAGTTTCAAGCCCACCCAGAGGTGTCTTGAAAGAAAGGCCTGGTGATCTACTTCCAAAAAATTCAGCCATTGAAAACCCTGTGGAACACAGTTCTACTCTGACACACACGGGGTGGCCGTGAGTTTGAATCGACTCCACAGTAACTGGTTACTGGTTTTTACTGGTTAGTTCTGCTTCTGGAGTCCTGGGTGGTGCAAACGGTTAACACATTCCCTCCTAACTGAAAAGTTGGAGGTTCAAGCCCACTCAGAGTTGCCTCTGAAGAAAGGCCTGGTGATCTACTTTCAGCAAATCACCCATTGGAAACCCTATGGAGCACAGTCTACTCTCACACACATGGGTCACCACGAGTGGGAGTTGACGGCAGCTGGTAGTTCTGTTTCTGATAATTTTGGGGGGAGGAGGTTTTAGACACGTGACAATGTCTCCATTTACCTGTTTTAAAATCTAGGGCACGATAATATCAGCCAACATTCATTGGGCTCTTAACAAATGCAAAACACTGTGTAAGAAGAACACTAAAGAAATGCATGTATATAATGTAAATGTCAAGTAAAACTAGAAGGTTTTTCATGAAAAAGCACCGATTCCTTCTCAATCCCTCCCATCCCTAAAGCAACTCCTTTAGTCTCTTCGCCTCTCGGTTCCTCATCTCTAGATTTCCAAAGAATGTGCTTACGCTGCTATTGTTTAACTTTTAGAATGCACGTTATCTACTGACTGAAGAGTGAGGTTTCACTTCTATAGCCCCATGCACCCTCTTTCTCTTCCTCTCCTTTCATCTTCCCAATTTTTGATTAAATATTCTGTGTCCACACTATAATGACTATAAGCAATATTTTCTGTTAACAGTATTTTCAAAGCATTCTAAGATTACACTGCCTTCTTTATATGACTTGAGTTTACATTGGAATTAATAATCACTTTATTTGTTTGCTTAATTTTCTATGTACCTAAAAAAATGAAGGATCAAACGTACCAATAGACGCATGAAACTGCTCTCCATATGCCCGAACATATCAAATAAGCTATCATTCGGGTCTCCTTCACCTGAGCCATCCCTGCTGGAGCCCTCTGTCCTGGTCCACTCCGCTGGTCTGTTGGTTTACTACACGCTGCCCTCCTGAGACTTCTTTTCACCCACTTCTTGGGAATTCTCTTTGCCTCAGTTCTGCACATGACCTGTTTTCTGGATCCCATATCTTTGTCTTTCTTGGTTTTCCTCTGAGTTTTGATCGAACGCATCATTCCAGCAGCAAAATGGCAGCATAGGAGATACATTTTTTGAGACTTTGCTTATCTGATAGTTTTGTTCTATGCTTACTCTTTTTTTTTTTTTAAATTTTATTTTATTGTTGTACTTTCAGTGAAAGTTTACAATTCAAGTTAGTCTCTTATACAAAAATTTATACATACTTTGTTATGTAACCCTAGTTGCTCTCCCTATACTGTGACAGCACACCCCTTGTCTCCACCCCTGATTTCCCATGTCCATTCAACCAGCTCCTGACCCTCTCTGCCTTCTCATCTCCCCTCCGGACAGAAGCTGCCCATTTAGTCTCATGTATCTACTTGAGCTAAGAAGCACACTCTCCACGAGTATCATTTCATGTCCCATAGTCCAGTCTAATCTTTGACTGAAGAGTTGGCCTTGGGAATGGTTTTAGTGCTGGGTTGACAGAGAGTCTGGGGGCCATGCTTTCTGGGGTTCCTCCAGTCTCAGTCAGACCATTAAGTCTGCTCTTTTTACTAGAATTTGAGTTCTGCACCCTACTTTTCACCTGCTCCCACAGGGGCTCTCTGTTGTGTTCCCTGTCTGGGCGGTCATTGGTGGTAGCCGGGCACCATCTAGGCACCATCTAGTTCTGCTGGTCTCAGGCTGATGACGTCTCTGGTTTATGTGGCCCTTTCTGTCTCTTGGGCTAATACTTTCCTTGTGTCTTTGGTGTTCTTCATTTTCCTTACTCCAGGTGGGTTGGGACCAATTGATACATCTTAGATGGCCGCTTGCTAGCTTTTAAGACCCCAGATGCCACTTACCTAAATGGGATGCAGAACATTTTCTTAAAAAACTTTGTTACGCTAGTTGAGCTAGATGTCCTCTGAAACTATGGTCCCCAGACCCCCACTCCTGCTACTCTGTCCCTCGAAGTGTTTAGTTGTATTCAGGAAACTTCTTAGCTTTGGTTTAGTCCAGTTGTGCTGACTTCCCCTGTAGTGTGTGCCATCCTTCCCTTCACCTAAGATAATTCTTGTCTACTATCTAGTTAGTGAATAACCTTCTCCCTCCATCCCCACCCTCGTAACCATCAAAGAATGTTTTATTCTGTGTTTAAACATCGTCTTGAGTTCTTATAGTAGTGGCTTATACAATATTTGTCCTTCTGTGACTGACTAAATTCACTCAGCATAATGACCTCCAGCTTCCTCCATGTTATAAGATGTTTCACGGCTTCATCGTTGTTCTTCACCGTTGTATAGTATTCCATTGCATGAATATACCATAATTTGTTTATCCATTCGTCTGTTGATGGGCATCTAGGTTGTTTCCACCTTTTTGCTATCGTGAACAGTGCTGCAGTGAACATGGGTGTGCATATATCTATTCGTGTGACGGCTTTTATTGCTCTAGGATATATTCCAAGGAGCAGGATTGCTGGATCATATGATACTTCTATTTCTAGCTCTTTAAGGAAGTGCCAAATCAATTTCCAAAGTGGTTGTACCATTTTACATTCCCACCAACAGTGTATAAGTGTTCCAGTCTCTCCACAACCTCTCCAGCATTTATTATTTTGGGTTTTTTGGATTAATGCTAGCCTTGTTGGGGTGAGATGGTATCTCATCGTAGTTTTGATTTATATTTATCTAATGGCTAATGATCGTGAGCATTTCTTCATGTGTCTGTTAGCCACCTGAATATCTTCTTTGGTGAAGTGCCTGTTTGTATCCTTTGCCCATTTTTTAATGGGTTATTTGTCTTTTTGCTGTTGAGGTTTTGCAGTATCTTGTAGATTTTAGAGATTAAATGCTGATCGGATTTGTCGTAGCCAAAATTTTTTTCCCAGTCTGTAGGTTGTCTTTTGACTCTTTTGGTGAAGTCTTTGGATGAGAATAAGTGTTTGATTTTTAGGAGCTCCCATTCATCTAGTCTCTCTTCTGGTGCTTGTGCATTGTTACTTATGGTTCATATTCTGTTTATGCCATGTATTAGGGCTCCTAGCTCTACCCTTAGTCTTGATTCATAGTTTGGGTGGGCATAGAATTCTGAGCAGAAAATCATTTTCCCTTAGGATTTGAAAGGCATTAATGACACCACTACCTTTCGGCTTCTAGCTGTTGAGAAATCTGATGACATTTGAATCCAGTCTTTTGTGTGCAACCTGTTTCCCCGCCCCCGACACCTTGCCCTCAATATTTAGGGATTTTTTTTTATCCCGAGGATTTTGAAGTTCCATGACGGTGTGCTTTGTTGTCAGCCTTTGCCTCCCTCTTTTTTTTGTGAGGGGATTGGATGCGTAATCTAGAAAACCATGTCTTGTTTTGTTGTTATTTGATAATTTACTCCTTCCAGTCTTTTATCTTCTCATTCTAGAACTCCTATTAGTCAAATATTGGATTTCCTGGTTGATTTCTGTAGTATTCTCATTCATATTCATTACAGTATTTTTAGTATGTTTCTTTCTGCTCCTTGAATGATCTCTTTTCTTCCAAGTGCCCCCGCCCCTTTTCCTATTTACTCTTGGTCTCTCTATCACGTTAGAGACTCTCTTCTGTCTTGGCTGTCTAGTGAGTTACTGAAAGTTCAAGGGGACATCCTGTGTGTGGGGGCCTAGAGAGATGGAGGCAGCAGCCTCTCTTTGGGAGATCAGCAGGCTCCAGCTTCCCTCTGTCTTTCCTGTGCTGGCATGCTCTTCAGAGGGTCTCCTGCCTTTGCTGGTTGCAGCATTCAGAGACGGTATCACGACACTCACCACTCAGCATGCAGTCTCTTTCTCCCTGGCCCCTCCTTTTTAATAAACTGCCTCACCTGCCTTCACCGGGCCAAGTGGCCTTGAGTCCAAACCTCTCTGGTCTGTCTCTCCAAGGGGTCCACCATTAGAGCAGAGGCTGGAGGAGGGGATGGGGTGGGGTCTGCCCACTTTTTATGCAGACTGCCAGTGAACCCTCCATTTTCTCGCCCCACCCCTCAGACTGATGTGCAGAGGATCCTGCTGCCTCAGTTGCTGAACCTTTCTGGGGTTCTGTGCAGTAAATTGGCTTGCTTTTTGTTGGTTTCGCTCCTGCAGGTAGTTACATACTAGCTTTCACCACTTTTCTTGGTTATCCAGTGCTGCTGTAACAGAAATACCACAAGTGGATGGCTTTAACAAAGAGAAGTTTATTCTCTCGCAGTTTAGGAGGCTAGAAGTCCAAATTCAGGGTACCAGCTCCAGGGGAAGGCTCTCTCTGTTGACTCTGGGGCATGGTCCTTGTCATCAATCTTCTGTGGGGTCTAGTCGTTTCTCAATGTAGGGACCCCAGTCCAAAGGATGTACTCTTCTCCTGCCTCTTCTTTCTTGGTGGTATAAGTTCCCTCTCCGGTCTGCTCAGTTCTCTCTTTTATATCTCAAAAGAGACTGACTGTCTTAGTTATCTAGTGCTGCTGTAAAAGAAATACCACAGGTGGATGGTTTTAACAAAGAGAAGTTTATTTCCTTACAGTAAAGTAGGCTAAAAGTCCAAATTCAGGGTGTCAGCTCCAGGGGAAGGCTTTCTCTCTCTGTCGGCTTTCTCATCAGTGTTCCCCCGGACTAGGAGCTTCTCCGTGCAGGGACCCCGGTCCAAAGGATGTGCTCTGCTCCTGGCACTGCTTTCTTGGTGGTATGAGGTCCCCCTGTCTCTCTGCTCACTTCTGTCTTTTATATATCAAGAGATTGCCTCAGGATACAATCCAGTCTTGTGGATCCAGTCCTGCCTCACTAACACAACTGCCACCCATCCTCCCTTATTAACATCGTAGAGGCAGGATTTACCACACAAGGGAAAATCACACAAGACCGAGAATCCTGGCCCAGCCAAACTGATGCACACGTTTTTGGGAGGACATAATTCAATCCATGACACTGACTCAAGATACAACCTAATCCTGTAGATTGTGTCCTGCCTCGTTAACATAACCGCTGCTAATCCTGCCTCATTAACATCATAGTTGTTAGGATTTACAACACATCAGATCACACATTGGAGGACAGCCACACAATACTGGGAATCATAGCGTAGCCAAGCTGACACACACTTTGAGGGGACATAATTCAATCCATAACACCACTCTAGTAAGTTGGTGGGTGTGTGAGCTTGTACAATTTTTATTCTTTAACGAGCAGTTCAGTAGGGCTTCAGGATAGAATGGATTTAATTGCATGTACTCAGTCTGCAATGTTTAACCAGAAGTTGTAACTCATTTATACGCAACCCTCTGAGGTAAGAACAATTACTATCCTTGTTTTGCCGACGGGGAAACAGACATCATTAAAGACACATAGCTAGGAAGTGACTGAGTTAGGTCTTAAACCCACTTCTGTTTTGACCCTGAAGATGACTTACTCTCTGCCTCAGAACATTGGACATTTTGTTGGGTGCCACTGAGCCGATTCCAACTCAGAGTAACCCCGCGTAACAGAGTAGGACTGTCCCATGGGGTCTTCTTTGCTGCAATCTTTATGGAAGCAGGTTGCCAAGTCTTTCTCCTGCGGAGCTGCCTGCGGGTTCAAACCTCCAACTTTTCGGTTAGCAGCTGAGGGCTTAACTGTTGTGCCACCAGGGCTCCTCTGACTGGATTTAGTGGTCTTCAAAGTAGTGGTTCTCAACTCTATTTGACGTTAGAACCACCCAGGGAACTTTAAAAATGCTAATTCCTAGGCCCCCACTGAAACCCATTGAATCTGAATCTCTGAGGATGGACTTCAGGCACCGATGTTTTTAACAGCCCCCCAGGAGATTCTAACATGCACCCAGGGTGGTGACCCGCTGCTCTTAATTCTCTTCTAGCTCTGGGACGCTCTCCCTTTTCCTTTGAGAGGGAGAACCCCTCTGCAGGCTGTGGCCGTCTGAACCTCTTGGTAAAGCTCCTCCAGCCCCTTCCTCAGTAGTTCTCCATCCCTCCCAGCCCTGTTCAATTTCCCACAAGCTCTAATCAGATAGGGCTGCCAGATTTAGCAGGTAAAAATGCAGGACACCCAGTTAAATTTGAATTTCAAATAAAAAACAAACAGCTTTTTAGCACAATGTCCCATGTGATATTTGGGGTGTACTTATACTAAGAAATAATTTGTTGAGCGTCTGAAATTCAGATTTAACTGAAGGTCCTGTATGTTATGTGGCAACAGTCAGAGCCGGGGTGCGAGGTTGGCAGTACCTTCCATCCGGAAGCCTCCCGCCTCCAGGTCCCCAGGCCCACTGCCCCAGGCCCACCCTCAGGCCAGCGCCCCCCACAGACCTGCTTCACATTGTAAAATCTGGTGGCTGGGCAGGAACAACGACCCCACCTTGCTCCATCTCCTCTTATAATATCACCTTCCTCTTTCTCAATGCAAGTTTATGCCACGTCTTCCTCTATTCTTACTGTGTCCCTGTTATGGATTGAATTGTGTGCTCCCAAAAGCTATGTTGAAGTCCCAGCACATCCCTCAACCTATGAGTGTTGTTGGGAAGTAGGGTCTTTGAAGGTATTCTCAGTTAGTTTAACCCGTTGGTGAGCCAATTATTTTCTGCTTTGAATTTATTGTTGACACCATGTGTTTTCATTAGTGGAAGCACGCTGCATCATCGAGTGTGTCTGAATTTTTGGTAGGTGGTATGGATTTTTTTTCTTGCCCCCTCCCATAAGCCTACCCAAGTGTACATATGAAGTACCACTAATTATATCCCAGAGTCCCCACCAGGGTCTATGGGTACATATGTGTAACAAATAAAAATTTTCAAAATTTCTGTTTTTCCTACCAAAAATTCAAACAACTCATACAACACCCTGTAAAAACAGTAATTTACATTACGGCATGCACGTTTCTTTGGTTTCAAACAGTCATAAAGGCAGCACGCACTGTCGGTGGGAAAACACCTTCCCAATTAACCCCAGAGGCTAAAAAAGGTCATGGTTGCGATGTGTACCCTTGGGCACGAAAAGGTCATCACAAGGCCATACTAGAGTAGGGTGGGTTCTAATCCAGTATGAGTCCTGTCCTTGTAAAAGAGAAGGCGCACAGAGAGAGACGGAGAGAAGATGGCCGAGTGCCGACAAAGGCAAAGACGGCAGTGACGTCCGTGAGTGACGTCCGTGAGTGACGTCCGTGAGTGACGTCCGTGAGTGACGTCCGTGAGTGACGTCCGTGAGTGACGTCCATGAGTGCCAGCCGTCTCGTCTCCGGGAGCCAGGAGAAAGGCACGCACCTTCCTCTCCCTCAGAGCCCTCAGAAGGAACCCGCCCTGATGACAGCTTGCTTTTGGGTTTCTCGTCTCCGGAGCTGTGAGAGAATAGATTTCTGTTGTTTTAAGCCACTGATTTGTGATATTTTGCTCGGCAGCCCTAGGGCACAAACCCAGTCCCCACAGCGTTTCGTCTGGGACTAGTGAAGAGGATGGAGTGACTGCATTCATTGCCCGTTGTTGGGAGGCGTTGCACATCTCTCTCCTCCACCTGACCGAAGCGTCTCCAGGGCAGAGACCTGTCTGTTCATCGTCTAGCCCCTGGTACTGTGTCTCTGGCTGTCGCAGTCGAGCGTGGCGGAAATTAGGGACCGGCTGTTGGGGAGTTACGTCCTCGGTGCTCCTCCTCTCTTGGGGTCCTGGCTGTCCCTTGCTTTGGCAAATCTCCTCCTCCTGGCAAGCAAGGCACCTCGGGTACTAAATTAAGGAAGCGCTCCCTCTCAGGGGCGTGCAAGTTCAGGGTCAGCCCTTGCACATCCCTGAGAGTGAGTGTATCCTTAAATTTTATAGCCTAGTACCTCTCTGGAGCCCTGTTGGCGCAGTGGTTAAGAGCTCGGCTGCTAACCAAAAGGTTGGCAGTTCGAACCCACCAGTCGCTCCTTGGAAACCCTATGGGGCAGTTCTACCCTGTCCTGCAGGGTTGCTATAAGTCATTATCAACTTGATGGCAACGGGTTTCATCTGGGTGTTTTTAGCACCTCTCTGGCCTCACCCTAGTCCAGCCCTGTGTCTTGGGGAAACAGCGCTTACACTGCTTGGCCCAAAATAAAATGGGCCTTGGATCATCCAGGTGGTCAGGTGTGCTTCCAGCACCCACGGGCTCGGTTTCTGTGGGTTTTTCTCTCCCTCGCCTCTTCTGCAGCGCGTGGACGCGGGGACCTGATCCTGCGGTCAGCGGGGCCTCCAGGGCATGGCCAACGGGTGAGAGTATAGTGTGAAACAGGCACCCCAGGTGCACAGACGGTCTCCAAAACCTTCTGAAGTCTGCAAATATTTACTGAGACTTTAGAAAACTGCAGTAAAAACGAGAATCAATCCCTGCCCTCAAGGGGTTTATGGTTTGTAAGTGACTTAAGTTAAAATTAAGGAGCCCCGGTGGTGCAATGGTTAAGTGCTCAGCTGCTAACCAAAAGGTCTGTAGTTGGAACCCACCATCGGCTCCGCAGGAAAGAAGACCTGGCCATCTGCTCCTATAAGGATTACAACCTAGGAAACCTATAGGGTAGTTCTACTCTGTCCTATAGGGTCACTATGAGTCAGAAGCAACTCGATGGCACACAACAAGAAGTTACAATCACATACCTGTCTGTTCATACAAATATATTTTTTCCCAAAAGAAGAAAAAAATCACCAGACCCTTCTGAATTGTTCAGTAACAATAGGGCCCCCGACGCCATTAATGGCTGTGTTGTTTTAGGAGTCACTTAACCTCGTGGACCTTGCTTTCTTTGTTCGTCAGATGATGGGGAATCAGATGGCACGATCTCTAAGACCCTTCTATGTTTTAAAATTCCATGATTTCTCTTATCTTCGTATTTCATTCCCTACTAAACTGAGCAGCAAAAATATTTCTGGTTCGGGTATCTTTCTTGATTTATCACTGATGTTAATCTAGTTAGATATTCTGGTATACTTCTTTGTCTGAAACCTGTATTTTCATTTTTTTTAAATGCTATTTGTCTTTTATAACTCTTTTTCATGTCCCATAAAAATGATGGATAGGGGAAGGTAGATAAAGCTACAGATCAATCTTAGATTCTGATAATCTAATAAGTGCTCTGAGCACCAATCACGCAGTTTATGACCTCTTGCCAACTGATTTATGGCCTTGCAGTAAATTTTCTCTCCCACTTATCCAATATTTATTGGAACATCTTGTTCTTAACAGACAAAGTACTGTATAAAACATCTGTCAAAACAAAAGCCAATTTTATTAAATATCTTTTACTTCTAAATCTACTTCTTTGGTTCTCTCCAGCATCCAGATTGCAAAACAGCAAGCCATGTTATGCACAAGCTTTGAGCAAGATTCCAGACACATAAAATGTGCTTGAAAAATCATTACAGCAAGAGTTAATCTTAAAGGAGTGAAAATCTCTGTTTACTCAGCATGAGAGGGCTGGACCCCTGCTGGTCCTGACCCACCGGTGGTCCCAATCTCTGCTTCCATACAACTCTGTGATTCATTTTCCCTCGCAGACACCACGCTCTGAGAGATTTTCTTCACAAACAAACTTCATTTCCTTGGTAGTCATTAGTTTGCGGAGCCCTGGTTGCTCAGTGGTTAAGAGCTTGGCTGCTAATCAAAAGGTCAACAGTTTGAATCCACCAACTGCTCCTTGGAAACCCTAAGGGGCAATTCTCCTTTGTCCTATAGGGTCTCTAAGAGCTGGAGTCAACCTGATGGCAGTGGGTTTTGGAATTCGTTTGTTGTCTCTTTAGTTATTAACCCAAACACGTACGTAACCACCAACTGCCCTTGTTACTCTGCCATAATCCATCTTCACTCACAGAGTTGATACAATTCCAGCCATAAGCAAAGACAAAGTCATTTATGTACAATTTCTTTGAGGCATTTAGAAATACTGAGACTAGTCTAAGGGTCTCTCCATGACTGCCATTGAAGGAACCAGTAAGCAAGTGTAAACCGAGGACTTTTTCACTCCATTGGATCATCTTTTTCCTACTAGCAAGTCCAATGAAAAAAGAGTCTGATTCTCCAAGAAGTGCAGTAGTGAGAGGGAGCCTCGGGCTCCGGTAGGGCAGAGATTATGTGCCTGCACTGTTTCCTTTGTGTAAGGGTGAGGCTGCCCAGATTCATCTCCTCGACCCTCTTCTTGACCTACAACCCCCTGATCTGTCTGAAAGTCAGTTTATGGATGGTTTGTGTGTGGGACTCAGTAAGCACTGAGTTGCCACATTGCCATCTTCTACATTTCTACAGAATTCAGGGTTCCAATTTGGGTGTGGTTGTTGTTTCTAAATGCTCCCCAAATGTTGTAGCATGGATTGATGACACATTGAAAGCATATGTATGTTCACCTGCATGTTGATGTCATTTGCTGTCACTCCAGGGATTCTAAGTGAGGTTCAGGGACGTGGGGTGCAAGCAAGAGGATCCAACCAGTAGAAGCAAGCCCTGAATGTATTCCAGGGGAGGACTCTGGCATTTTTGGTGCTCAGGTCGATACCTGAAATATATGCCCATCTTAAGGAAAACAAAACATGTTCATGGACGTGAAAAATACCTGAGACATGTTTCCTTCATCTGGATCCCAGGGAACTTTGGAAACAGTCTTTACTGGAGACGTTCAGATTTATTGCCAGGTGGTGACTGTTTTTACCTGGGATTAACCTCTCAGTCACGATTTTTCCATATTCACAGGGATTAAATAGATAATTCTACTCAACTGAATCTCAAACTTGTTAATCACGTATTTTCCGTAAGGTTGACAGCTGAAAGAGAAGGAAGGAAAAACCCAGCTTGGAATAATATATTTAACAAAAACAAAAACCAGTTGCCGTCACGTTGACTCTGACTCATGGCAACCCCATCAGAGTAGAACTGTGGGTCAGAGTAGAACTGTGCCCCATAGGGCTTTCACTGGCTGAGTTTTCAGAAGTAGGTGGCCAGGTCTTTCTTCCAAGGTGCCTCTGGGTGGACTTAAACCTCCGACTTTTCGGCGAGCAATCGCACGTGTTAACCATTTGTGCCTCCCAGGGACTCCTAGAATAATATAGGAGTGGAATTTTGCAAATGGTTGATTTCTGTCATATCTGCCTGGGGTATTCCCAGCTCTTCTGTGAACAAAATGCATTTTAAGTTCTCTCCTTAAAACTCAGCCACTGAAGGCCAAAAATATTTTTTTAAACCCTGCAAATTGTCTGTGGGCATTTAACATTTTAAATGTTAGCCCTGAGTTTCTCCAACGCTGAAAAAAAATCTTCCGGGACGCATGTGGGCTCGCAAGATCCTCCATTTGATCTGCGCCTCCTCCTCCCAGCCCCTCCCGGCCATGCCAACTTCCAGAGCAGGTCTATGGCAAAACTGAGGAGTTCGTGCCGGGAGTCTCTGACGTCACTACTCTCTGTGCCCTCGCGTCCTCTGCTTTCTTTCCAGGTAAATCACAGCTGCACCGAAGGTCTCCCACCCAGAGTCCGGTCTGACCATCCCAGCCGCGCCCCTACTGACCTGCTTCCGGTGGGCCCAGGGCTCCCTCACCGGGAGAGCACAGGCTCCCAGATCAGAAGTCCGGGACTCGGTATTTGCTGAATGACCTTGCACAAGTTAACAGCCTGTCTGTACCTCCACCTGCTTACCTATAAGATGGGATGGTAACAGTCCCTACCTATAGGGTTTTGTGAAGATTAAGTAATATGATGCATGCAAAGTGCTCAGTACTGTGCTGGGCACATATTAGGGGCGCAGATCAGGGCTGGATTACCCAATAACAAGCTCTGCACGGATGGGCCCACTGTGTCTTCCCACCAACCTGCAGTACACAATCTCACCTGTCCTCCACCCCAGCAAAGACGTGGTGAAACCCACGTGAAATAGCCCACCACAGATTGGCAGGTAAACATAATTAAGTCGGTGCATACCGTGCTGACTGGTTAATCCGACCCTGGGCACAGTGAATACTGATTCTTGTTATTAGCGTGATTAACATTAGTGAGAATGTGACCACGTCATTTAATGCTGACACTCTTCCTTGCTTTTCCACATCTAGATGCCGAGGCCAGAGTATGGAAATCCATAGACGTTGACTCAGTTCTGCCCGTTCTGTAGGCCACCTGAGGCTACAGTCGGTGGGAGAGAAGGAGGCAGTAACCAACCTCAGCAGCCAGAGCTTGAAAGGCCACAAGATGGCGGTGAAATATATCAAAATGGTTTCACGAAGGTTCACGGAGCTCTTGCTGGAGCCAACCCCTGGAGACAGAGTGGACAGAGCAAGACTCTCATCTGGCAGGGGAGATTAAGAAAACCAAACCAGTTGCCGATTCCAATTCATGGTGACCCCGTGTGTTTCAGAGCTGAACTATGCTCCACAGGGTTTTCAATGCTGTGCACTTTCAGAAATAGATCGCCAGGCCTTTCTTCCAAAGTGCCCCTGTGTGAATTTGAACCACCAGTCTTTCGGTTAGTGGGCAAGTGCTTAACCATTTGCGGCACCCAAGGACAATATAGTAGCAAACAAATCACTGCCCTGCAATTCTCTGGCATGCTTTTTCCCCTGTTTGGCTGGCTACCTGCAATGCCTCTTCTCTACACAGCTCACTCCTATCTAACCCATCCTGCCCCACCCTGCCGAGGTTTGGGCCATCTCTCCTCGGTCTCTCTGAGCCCTCTCTGTTGTACCCCCACTACACTCTCAGGCTACTGTCCTGGGGTTCACCCAGCCACTTAACTATGTCTGCTTTCTGTACCTGCAGCAGGATTAGCCCAGGCCTGGTGCACACAGAGCAGAGAGAATTTGCTTTGTCTGGCAGGTTCTTAGTGAGGTGTCTCAGCCTGGAGTCTTCAGGTCAGCCTCAAGGGGTGAGTTCCTAGGGAAGCTCCATTTCCCTGATATCCCTGCTGCTAAACAGTAGTTCCAATAATGCAGATAACGTTGACTGAGCTTCAGCATGTGAGAAGCACTGTGCGAACACTTCATATGCAATATCTCATGTAGTCCTCCTGTTAACCTTTGAAACTGGTTATACTTATCCCCATTTTACAGACGAGGGTAAGCCGAGGCTTACCAAGGCTAAACAACATGCTCAGATCCCAGCGTTTGTCAGCTGCAGGGCTGTGATCTGAATTCTGCTTCGTATTTTCAATCCTGTTCCACAAAGCTTCTGCGGCGGCTCAGGCACCTCTCTCCTGGCTTCAAGCTTGCCATTTCAAGTGTCAACTTCTGTCCCGCCCCATCTGTCTCCTCCTGTAACATTCAAGGCCTTCCACAGTCAGGGACCAGCCAGCCCCCACATCCACCTCTCTCCCCATCCCTTCCCCTCAGCCACCCAGATTACTCACCCATCTCTGCACCCAGCAGCTGGAGGCCCTGCTCCCTCCTGCCCCGCCAAAGATCTCCGCACCCTCCAAGACCTGGCTCAAAGGGCACCGCCTTCACCAGGCTCCCCAGGATCTCACCTCCCCCCGTTCTCCTGCAATGCTGATGAATGCAGGCATCTATCTTCCTGTCTGAAGAGTCAGCTTTGCAAGCTCTTGTCTACCTCCCTATTCTACAATTCCAGCACACTGAAGGTGCTCAGAGTGTGTGTGTGTGCAGACTGGCGGTTCAAATCCACCCAGGGGCTCTTTGGAAGAAAGGCCCGGCGATCTATTTCTGCATTCTCCATTAAATCGTTGTTAGTTGCCACTGAGGTGGCTCTGACTCCTGGCGACCCTCCGTACAACAGAGTGCAATGTTGCCCGGCTCTGCGCCGTCTTCACGGTGGTTGGTGTGCTTGAGTCCACTGTTGTGGTCACTGTGTATTTTGAGTGCCTTTCAACCTAGGGGGCTCATCTTTCAGCTCTACATTGGAAAATATTCTGTTGTGATCCACAGGACTTCCATTGGTTAATTTGGGGGAGTAGATCACCAGGCCTTTCCTCCTAGTCTATCTTAGTCTGGAAGATCCACTGAAACCCGTCCACTGTGGGTGACCCTTCTAGACTTCGAAATACCAGTGGCACAGCTTCTAGCATCACAGCAACACACAAACTGTAAGACAGTGTGATAAAATGACAGATGGGTGGTGGCCCATTAAGGAGACATGGTAAAAGCAACTACACGTAGGCTGTTGATCTGGCCACGCGGACTTATCACAACTAGTTTGCTGGAGGTTTGTTGCCATGTTGATCAGGCACCAAAAAAACAACAAGAAATGGATGGAAATCAATGGCACGATGCCCCATTTGGCAAAACTGTGAAACGTGCGTTTGCCTACTTTGTTGCTTGTCCCACCTCTTGCTACTGTGCCTTTGTGGCCCAGCGACTGCTCATCTTCCTCGGACCCTGAGCCAAACCTGCTTACAGAGCTTTCATTCACCCTCGGGCATAACCAACTGATATCCTCCTCTTGAGATGTGAGATCTGTTTTAACCGGAACCAAAGCCTTAAACTAAAGGGAAGGCGGGCTAATGGAGGGATTGCAGGCATCCTCAGGCAGGGGGTCCTTGCTTGCCCCCTGAAATTGTACCTAAGCTATCTAAGTTTACCCTTGTCGTGACATTTTTGCTATTCCCTAAGGGGTTATTTTCTGCAGAAAGATCCCAGGGCGGGAAGTCGCGCCTGCTGGCTGTGGGAATTCCAGCTGATAAGTGTGTCTGTCAGCTCTTAAAGAAAGGGGCGCCCTAGAACCTGACCGTGTTCTTCTCCTCTTGCCTTATCGGCCGCTCTGCCGTGGGCTCCCCTGCTTCCCCTCGCTCTCTAACAACGGGCTCCTTTCAGGCCCTGCTCCTTCCTTCCCTGGGCCTCTTCTCTCCGTGAGCTCGTCTGTTCTTGTGGTTTCACGTGTACCTCTTCACAGATGACGGTCAAGGCCACCTCTTCAGCCATGACCCTTTCGTGTGCCCAGACTGGATTTCCACCAGCTGACAGGACATCTCCACTCACCCAGCCTGCGGTCCCCGCCCAGTGCGCCCGACGCAGGCTCTCCAGCGGCTCACTCCGCCCGAGGTGGCTCTGCGTCCGGGCGTCTGTCCGTCTCCGCCAGGGCTCCCTCCGGGTGTTCCAGAGCTCTCCGCTAGAAACACTGAACCTCTGCTGTGTGTCAGGCGTCGTGTTTGGGACTCAGGGTAGAGAGAGAAATAAAGGGCACCGAGAGAGCTTAAGGCACTCAGTGGAGAGATGGGGAGAGAGGTGTAAACAATGCCAGGCGGTCGCTAGAGGAGAGGGGCGTGCGGGGTGCCAGGCAGGGCCGCCATCGGCGACTGTTTCCAGGCCAGGGGGTCTGCGCGTCTTGCCTGGTCTCGTGTGTCTTGCCTGCTATTTGCACCGTTTCTGTTCAGGGTCCGAACTTTCCTCGCCATCCCCACTGCATCTGTCTTGGTTTAGTCCCCATCGCTCATCCCTAGATTTCTGCAGTCCCCTCCTCTCTGAGCCCTGTGGCTGTGAATTTCTCTCTGTCCCCAGCTAATTTCCCTAGATACCGCTCCCATCAGTTTCCCTCCTCCGTGGCCTTACTTCAGCACAGGCTGTCAGGTCACACAGCTCCCCGTGCCAGAATCGCAGACCTGCCGCTTCCTTGCCATGTGATCTTTGCCAAGATGTTTAACCTCTCTGTGCTTCATCTTCCTTATCTGTAAAATGGAGAAATAATAATAATAATACCCACCTTATAGAGCTGTTGTAAGGACAGATTGAGTTACTGTAGGCCAAAGTTATAGTGAGCACTGAATAAACGGTAGTTATTGTTATCGGAGCCCTGGTGGCGCAGTGGTTAAGAGCTCAGGCTGCTAACCAAAGGTTGGCAGTTTGAATCTACCAGCTGCTCCTTGGAAACCCTACGGGGCAGTTCTCCTCTGTCCTACAGGGTCGCTATGAGTTGGAACCAGTTACTGTTATGATTGTTCTTTTCTATTCCTTCCAGTAGTAGGGGCCCTCTGCCTCGGGAAGTTCTGCCTGTGTGCTAACCGCGATGGCGCCCTACCTGAAACACTCAGCCCCCTTCTGGCTGTGTCGCTCCTGCCCTCTCTTTAGGCCCAGCTCAGTTTACTTAACGTGAATGCAGTGTTCCCCAGCATCTCCAGGTCCCAGTGGCTTCTCTCGCATTTGGGCTTGGATCATACATATAATTTTTTTTTCCAGTTGCCGTCAAGTCGATTCCGACTTATGACAACCCCGTGTGTGGCAGAGTAGAACTGTGTCCCACGGTGTTTTCAAGGCTGTGACTTTTCAGAAGCAGATCACCAGGCCTTTCTTCCGAGGTGCTGCTGGGAGGGTTTGAACTGCCAACCTTTTAGTAAGTAGCTGAGAGCAAACCATTTGCATCACCCAGGGACCCTGTGGATGTAATAAACCAAGACCAAATCTGTTGTGGTTGAGTCGATTCTGACTCATGGTAACCCTAACAGTTACAGAGTAGAACTGCTCCATAGGGTTTTCTTGGCCATAATCTTTATGGATCAGATTGCCAGACCTTTCTTCCTGGGTAGATTCAAATAGCCAATCTTTAGGTTAGTAGATGAGCGCAAACTGTTTGAGCCACCCAGGGACCTTGTCGGTATAATTGCTGTTGCTGTGTGCGGTCGAGTCAATACTGACTCATAGCAACTCTATAGGACAGAGTAGAACTGCCCCATAGGGTTTCCTAGGCTGTAGTCTTTACAGGAGCAGATCACCAGGTCTTTACTCCCATGGAGCAGCTGGTGGATTTGAACCACTGACCTTTGGGTTAGCAGCCAAGTGCTTTAACCATTGCATCACCAGGGCTGCTAAATACAATATGATATATAATAATAATAATAAAACCCAAGCCCACTGGCTTTGAGTCGATTGCAACTCATGGCAACTTTATAGGACAAAGTAGAACTGCCCCATAGGCTTTCCAAGGCTGTAAATCTTTGTGGAAGCAGACTGCCACATCTTTCTCCTGCAGAGCAGCTGGTGGGTTCAAACCATCAACCTTTAGGTTAGCAGCTGAGCACTTAACCACCACACCACCAGGGCTTCTTATAAATATAATACCAAAACCCTTTGCCATCCAGTTGATTCCAACTCTTAGCGACCCTATAGGGCAGAGTAGAACTGCCCATAGGCTTTCCAAGGAGAAGCTGATAGATTTGAACTGCCAATCTTTTGGTTAGCAGCCGAACTCCTAACCATTACGCCACCAGGGCTCCTCCATAATATAATAGAGTCCCTTAAATAATAACCCTTTATTGTCGAGTCGATTCCGACTCAGAGGGACCCTATAGGACAGAGTAGAACTGCCCCATATGGTTTCCAAGGAGCGCCTGGTGGATTTGAACTGCTGACGTTTTGGTTAGCAGCCGTAGCTCTTAACCACTACACCACCAGGGCTTCCCCTTAAATAACAGAGGTGCTTAAATACACTTCTTTATCATCTCTCCTCCAAGCCAGTAAAGGCACTGTCTGGAGAGTTTGCACTGGTGGCATTTGCCATGCAAACACTATTACCCCTGCCCAGATACTGGAACAACCTCTTACCTGCCATTTGCACCCTTTCTGATCAGGGTTGGCCCACTTTTGCTGTAAAGGGCCAAATAGTAACTATTTTAGACTTTGTAGGTCATATGTCTGCATCTTGACTCTCGACTATTCAGTTCTGCCAGTGTAATGTGACAGCAGCCGTAGCCAACATGTGGCTGTGTTCCAATAAAACTTTATTTAAAAAACAGTAGTGGGCCAGATTGGGCCCACGGGCTGACCTTTGTCAATCCCTGCTCTGAGAGCCAGTTGGCTGGACAAGCGCAGCTGCTCACCGAGGCTCCCCCATTTCTGTCTCAGGAACAGCTTGTTAGCTGGTTGGTTGGCGGGAGTCAGCCTTGGCAGGTGTTTGAGCAGCCCAGGTGCTAAGGTGAGGAACCGCTCCTTGGCTGACAGCTTGTTCCTGAGATGAGCCAGAGCTAGGGAGGACGGACCCGGGGGCTGAAGACATTTAAGCAAAAGAAAACCAGAAGTTCTTCTCATTGCTTTCTTCCTCCCGAACCTATGGTCTGTTTGCACTGCCCTCAGCTCCAGTCCCAGAGGTAAATAGATACATGTTTTATAACCACCTCGGACAGATTTTTCTTATTAAGAAAGGAAATTAGAAGTCGCTTAAGTGTAGATAATATGGAGCTTGCTAGACAAACAGACAATAACCAGGAAATTTGAAATGTAGTGCTCCAAGCTCCTCTGCCCATGAGCCTTTTGCCTGTAAGCTCTCAGGCTGGTCTGACCTCCGTGTGGTGGGTCATTGAATAGCTGTCATGGACGTAGTTCACCCATCGCCTTCGGAAACACATTCTGTGGGCCGTGTATTGATTCGACACTTGTGAGGCCCCTTCTTCCCCAGACCCCGCCCCTCCCTTTGCCCTCCTAGGAGGTTTGTGGGGAAGGCAGCCCACTCCCTAAAGAAAGTCTCCGCTGCTCAGCCCTGTTGTGGCTTGAATTGTGTGCCCCTAAAATGTGTGCTGGAATCCTAGTGGCACAAACGGTTAAGCGCTAGGCCACTAGCTGTAATGTTGATGGTATGAACCCACAAAGAGGTGCCTCAGAAGACAGGCCTGGCAATCTTTTGGAAGGTCACAGCCTTGAAAATCCTATTGAACAGTTCTGTCTGCACACATGGGGTCGCCATGAGAATGGGCACGTTTCTGAAAACGGGCCTTGTCTTTTGCTGAGTGGAAATCGACTCCGTGGCAACTCACAACAACAAAACCTCTGGAAGTAATCCCATTTGGGAGCAGGCTTTTGTTGTGTTAATGAGGCCACATCAGTGCAGGATGCATCCTAAACCAAATCACTTCTTAGCGGTGTAAGGAGCAGCATAGACACGGAGACAAGCAAGCACAAATGGGGAAAGACACTGTCTAATGACGGCAGAGGCAGATGACTCTACGAGCCCGAACTCCACTGCCGTCCAGTCGATTCCGACTCACAGCGACCCGACAGGACAGAGCAGAACTGCCCCCTCGGGTTTCCAGGGAGTGACTGGTGGATTTGAACTGCCGAACCTTTGGTTAGCAGCTGAGCTCTTAACCTCTGCACCACCAGGGCCCCTCCCCATAGCCGGTGCCCTGAATTCAGACTTCTAGCCTTTGAACTGTGAGAAAATACATTCCTGTTCTTCAAAACCACCCGTTTGTGGCATTTCCATTACAGCAGCACTAGGACACTAAGACCCCTCTCCTAATGTAGTCCCCCTTTGGGGGAGGCAGGACACTGTCTCAGGGACTGCCCTTCACAGCCCCCTTTGTTGTCACCAGGGAAGGGGAAGTAATTATAATTTAGATCTGTAGGTACTTGTGAGAAGGTGAACTATTTGCCCTCAGCTAGCTCTTGACATAAACCCTGGCGCAGTGGTTAAGAGCTGCAGCTGCTAACCAAAAGGTCAGTGGTTCAAATCCACCAGGTGTTCCTTGGAAACCCTGTGGGGCAGTTCTGCTCTGTCCTATAGGGCCACTATGAGTTGGAATGGACTCAATGGCAACGGGTTTGGTTTAGCACTTGACATTTTGAACATTGGACAATGAGAGGTGACTTTATTTATTGAGCTGTTAAGGTTTAGTGCTAAAAGGGAATCTTGCCAAGATCTGAGAGAAGCTGCCTTTTTTTTGGATTAGATCTTTAAGCGCATATGGCTTTGTTACTGGTCAATATTTGGGGGTGGAGGGGAGAAAAAAGCCTTGTGAAAGCTGTATTAATTCGATATTGCATACATTTCCCTATATCTCACTGAGTACGCTGAAAGTACGTTTCTGACATCTGGTCCTAATATTCAAAAGCCTTTGTTTCATATACTTTTGATAGACAACATTTTTTGTGGAGCATTTTATTATTAGACTCTACGAATTGTTGATATTAATCTGAGCTGCCCTGATCTTCATGAAGTACAAGGCCAATCTGAAACTATCCTTGGGTGCATCTTTGAAAGAGTATTTTTGGGATCATGCAACATATTTTGACATCCTTCCAAGGGCATTTGATGTTATTTTGTGGAAACACTGTCTGTGCTTTTAACCCAGAGGACCCCTAAGTGGATTTGCTCCCCAGTCAGGGTGCTGGGGACAGACCAGTGTGGTTGGAATATTGGCAGGTTAAGGGGACAGGTCTCAGGGTTTACCTCCGTCACTCGGTGCTCTGAATGCAAAGGAGTGGGAGGGCTCTGTCAGTAGAAAGGTGGACTGTGTTTTGAAGGGACTTTTAACCCTTTCTGGATTTGAATGGACTGAAAGGTTGAAGCCTGTTTTTGGGAGATGCCCGTTCTCAGACAGGTGGGCTCGTGCTGGTCCATGCCGAGGTGCTGCTCTCTAGACTCGGCCAGGTGTTTGCAAATGGGCAGACGAGACCTGCTCCCACGCAGAGTGATGCCCAAGGTCACTTTGAGTGACTTTAAGGAAACAAATGTGCCTAATGAAAGAAAAACTTAGAAGGTTTATGGAGATTTAGGTGGTGGTGGTACCGTTTCTGGGGAAGAACTTGGGATGCAGAAGTGTGGAGAAGTGGAGGTAAGGTGATTTCACAGCCACCAGCGTCTCAGACCCAGAAATTGTGGGACCTGGCTAAGGTCACAGAAGCAAGTTAGTATCAAAGTCAGGACTAATGGCAGGTCCAGGGCTGAGTGTCCCTGCTTATGAATCAGTGAGGGTTGGAATAGAGACTGAACTCTTTTGATCAGAAATGTTAATTCTTGTTTACACGTATTTCACATATTTTTCTTTTTCATATAAACTGGTAAAATGTCAGTAAAACTTTTTAGTGCAGATTCCACAGACTAGTAGAGAGAACTAAGACCAAGACACAGAGAACCTTCAGGATATAGTCACATGTTGACTTCTGCAGAATGGCCCCAAAGCCGCCCCTTCCTCCTCTTTCCATAGCACATGCCTCACCCCAAGAGAATGCTAGACTTTTTTTTAAAAACCCATATAATTCTACTTTGAACTAAACTTCATTAGTGAGTTCTCAATTTACAAATGTGCTCTTCTTAAGTTCACTGAAGAGGAAAATTAAATTGAAATGCACACAATATAATAGAATTTATCATCAGTTTCATACATTAAAATAGAGTTAGAACCTTGGAAGAGAAGAATCCCAGACCATTCCCAGGCAGAGGTTGGTGGAGCCTCACAAGAGAAGAAGACCTTTTAATCCTCAGGATGAACGTTTGTTGCAGCCACTTACAAAGACCTCTAAAGTTACAGCCTGCTCGGATAGCTGGGGCCGGCTTGCTCAACGTGCTGAAATCCCGCCTGTTGATGGAAGGATCTCCCAGATGCTAAGAGAAATGGACAGTGTGCTAACACCGAAAAGAGACCTGTCGCCTTCAAGTCGATCCAGACATGTTAAAAAGTGACAAAGAACATTTGTGTATGTACGTGTAGCGAGTACACCTGGAAGGCTAAACACAACCCCACCAGGGTGCATCTGGGAAGGGGCGCTGGCTGGCTAGGGTCTGTGGCAGGAGAGGTACTTTCTCTTCACCCTGTACTCTTTTGTATCTTTTGGAATTCATACAACATGCATGTGCTACCAGTTCAGAAAAATAATTAGTTAAAATCAGTAACCATTAAAATAACTACTGACTGAGCGTGGGTGTACTCGATGGGCGTTTGGAACCCAACTCTCTAAAGAAAACAAAACTTACCAAACCAATTCAGGAAAACCAGTGTTCTCACCCTGTTGTTGTTGAGTCCACCGAGTTGATTTTCAACACGTAGCAACCCCATGTGACAGAGTAGAACTGCCCCATAGGGTTTTCCAGGCTGTGATCATTGCGGTAGCAGATCGCCAGCTCTTTCTCCTGAGAAGCCGCTGGGTGGGTTCGAATCACCAACCTTTCATTTAGCAACTGAGCGCCTAACTGTTGTGCCACCAGTTCTTACCCCAGCTCCTCTCTGTTCCACTGGCTGACTAATCAATTGGACCTCCAATATCACAGTTTTTATTAAAGAGGTAAAACCTTTCAAAGCTTTTACCCCCTCTTCTATTCCAGCAGTCACGGCACAGAACAATTGTCAACAGGATAACATGTCAGCAGCACTTCTGCATTTAACTGATGGTGTCTAAGAAGCCCTGGTAGCACAGTGCTAACAAAAGGTCGATGGTTGGAATCCACCAGCTGCTTCTTGGAAACCCTAAGGGAAAGCTCTACTCTATCCTGTGGGGTCACTATGAGTTGGAATCGACTCAACGGCAGTGGGTTTGGTTTGGATTTTGCATGGCTTCTAATGCGTGCAAACAGGTGCCTCGAAGTATGGAAAGGTGTGCTGGATTATTTGAAGTCCACTTGCCCATGAACGAGCTCATTCACAAACGAGAGTGCCCAGAAGGCTGGCTCTGCCCTGGAGGCCGGGCCAGTGCCTGTGGGTAACGATAAGGAAAGGGAAAGCCACTTTCTAAAAACATTACGCGTAGAAGGGAATGAGGGTGAAGGAGAAACTGGCCTCTGTAATCCCCTAATATCCCAAATATAGTTGCTATGCCACTCAGATCTTCTCAGAGGTTATAGAGCATAGGTCAACTTTCTAGTGGCATATCTTTACCACTAAAAAAATAATAATTTGGGGGTAAAATCCTGTAATGAGTTTGAATTCCTCGGTCACTGTCTTGTTTTCCTCCACAGCCATGAGGCTAGGATCTCCTGGGAATGAAGCAGAACAAGTGTGTTTTCTAGGACTGGACTTTTCAAGGGTCTGTTCTGGATCTGGAATGTTGCCCTCTCAGGGGACAGGGAGTATAGACAGCGGCATGGGGGACGGAGCCAGGCTGCAGTAACCCATCCTGCTTACTGGGCCACTTATTAAACCAGTTACCACTGAGTCGATTCGGGCTCACGGTGACCGCACGTGTGTCCGAGTAGAGCTGTGTCCGAGTAGAGGGTTTTCAACAGCTGATTTTTCGAAAGTACATGGCCAGGCCTTTCTTCTGAGGCACCCCTGGGTAGACTTGACCCTCCAGCCTCTGGATTAGCAGCTGAGTGCATTAACCGTTCGCACCACCCGGAAACTTGGTCCACTTACTAGCTGTCTAGTTTTACAGAAGTCACAGAGCGTTGTGGGACTTTAGTTTTCACATCTGTACGATGGGGTTAATAATACTAACCTCGAAAGACTGTTATGACAATTAAAGGTCCAAATTGGCACTCAGCCCCTACGTGCCCTTAGGACTTGGAAATGGTTCCTTTCCCCTTTAAGGAGAGCACTGTGATGGGACCACTCTTCCCACAACGGCTGCAGCTCCTTTCCCTTTTCACAAGCCCCCCAGTGTCCTGACCTTCCGGGGAATCTGATGAGAGCTTGCTCCAAGGTGCACGCTGTGCTGCAGGTGTCCTTACCTGTTAGAGAAGCGTCTGTCTCAGGAGGCCTTCGTTGCCTTGACTTCGAGGAGTGCTATTTCACTGTCCGCCAGTAGGTGTCAGCAGCACAGCAAACATCTCTGTCCCCCAGTGGAAGCAGGTTGGTTCAAAAGCAACTTTTCCAACGAAAAAATGAGGGTAACCCATGCTCCCCTTTGCAATTGTCTTCCGAAGTCCCAGAACCTAAATGGTGCGATTTACTGGTCCCAAAGTCTATTCTGGAGAGGATCACTAAGGGCGTGTTTGCATTTTGAAGGCCAACCTTTTATTCTCAACCATGAAAGCAGCATCCCAGAGATGGTTAGGGATTATAGGGATCTTTTTAGAATTCTCCGCAAATTCATCTCCTGTTTACCCGCCAGGCAAAAAGTGAAATAATAGATGTCCAATATTTTGCTTCTTCCTGTGAAGTAAATCAAAACCGTGGGAGTATTTTCCCCTAACATACTTTACTGCGGTCTCCTAGAATATATCCTTTATTGCATTCAGTTAACCCTCTGATCACTACCATAGACAACTGCAATGTGGTCAAAGAATAAGACAGGGTTCTCTTGCCAGAAAAAGAGGGATGATTTGAGCTTGAGGGCTGTACTACTGAGACGGACTGACAGAATAGCTTCAGCAATGAGCTCACACGCATTAGAGATCACAGAGACGGTGTAGGGCTGGGGACAGTTTGCTTCTGTTCGACACGTGGTCACCAGGAGTTGGAGCTAACTCTATGGCAACCAATAGCGACAACAATAACAATAACAATTATTTGACGTGAACATCAAGCCAAGGCTTTGCTTGTGGCCTTTAATATCTAAGCTGGCCCTCCTTCCCACTCCCTTCTCTGTTCTTCCCTTCCTCTCCCCCAGTTAGGAGATGGCAAGGCCAGGCCTGCTAGGATGTGAGACTGTCTCTGTCGACTTCATACCCCCTTTTTCCAAATAATAGGTAATTTTGACGCAGAACTTTCTTCAGACTAGGCTGCTTCTTGGACTTCTTATGTGTCTTGCCTCCGCTCCTCGCGGACGCTTCAATCTACGGTGGTTTCCTGCTGTTTCTGTCAGTGCCTGCGTTTTGGTTGGAGGGAGATGATTGAGTCCAAGGTTTGAGAACTTATAACGGGTCTCTTTAGGTGGTGAGTTCCCCGTCTCTAGAAGCATTTATTCATCAGTGTCATCTAGGAAGAAAACAACAGCTAAAGTGACCAGCCGTCTTGGACTGCCCTGGACTGTCCTAGCTGAAAGTCCCACAGCTTTGTCCTGGGCAGACCGAGACAGTTGACCACCCTACTGATGTCCCAGAGATTCTGGTTTCAGTGAGCTATGGGTTTTTAAAAAGCAGTAGTGTGCAGCCAAGGTTGAGAACCGCTGAACCTAGAGGCCGAGCGACCATAGTCAGCGTCTTAGTTATCCAGTGCTGCTGTAACAGAAATACCGGAAGTGGATGTCTTTACCAACAGAAATTTATTCTCTCACAGTTCAGGAGGCTAGACGTCTGAATTCAGGGCACCAGCTCCAGGGGAGGCCTTTCTCCCTCTTTTGGCTCTGGAGGAAGGTCCTTGTCATCAGTCTTTCCCTGGCTTAGGAGCTTCTCAGCACAGGGACCCTGGGTCCAAAGCGCATGCTCTGCTCCTGGCACTACTTTCTTGGTGGTATGAGGTCCTCCTGTATCTCTGCTCACTTCTCTCTTTTGTATCTCAAAAGAGATTAACTCAAAATACAATCTAATCTTGTCGATTGAGTCTGCCGCATTAACACAACTGCCTCTAACTTTGCCCCATTAACATCATAGAGGCAGGATTTACGACACACAGGAAGATCACATAAGATGACAAAATGGTGACAATCACACAATACTAGCCAAGTTGACACACACTTTTGGGAGCGTTGAAATCGGAACCCTCTCCAGACCCAGGGACCCCACGGTGAGGGCGGCCCCCTTCCCTCTGCCCTCCTGACAGTTTGGGTGAGGGATTGCAAAAAGCGTCCTTGCTGCTGAATATTGAGAGAAGGCAAGCCTAGCCAAGTTGACACACACTTTTGGGAGACACAATTCAGTCCATAACAGTCAGAAATACAGTAGAAAAGGCTCCTGTGTTGGGTAAGTGGCAGGAGTAGGTGGCTTCGCAGGTCTTCTATAACTGTCAGCGCCTTGACCTGGGGATGTGGCGTGGCTTCAAAGGCAGCAGTGACTGTTTGTTTAGGAAGAACCAGCTCCAGGGCTAGGGTGAGGCAGAGGGGCACTGCCTCAGGCATAAACCTTGAGGGGGCGCCCCAAACGTCAGTAATTAAATTAATGCAGAAAAATCCATGATGGGCAAAATATCAGAATTTAAGATAAAGACAGGAGCAGCAACAGGGCCTTGCCGAGCTGTACTGGAGCCTGGGACAAAAGGAAAAAGCCAGTCATACTGATTTATTTTAATCAGGCTTCATTTAAAATTCTGATTTTTTTGTTCTTCATCATGAAATTTTTGCCTTAATTTTGATTTTTGATGTAGCCTTTAAATGTTCTGCCCTCTTAGGTCTTGCACCCAAGAAGCTGCCTCACTGGCCTCACCCTAGTCCTGGCCCTGTGGATGCCACACTTCCAGGGTCCCTTGGGCTTCTTGGAGGCCCAGCAGGTCCAGTGGTGGGCACCGGTATTTCATGTACTGTCCTCAGGAGGAAGGCGTGTTCCTTAGAAGGTTATGGCCACGGGAAGGCCTAAGCGAGTGGGAATCATGAGGGCCGTGTAAGGGGAACTGCAGCCCGTGGGTCTCGGCACATAAGCCCGGGTAGAGCAGGCACAAGCTGTTTTGATCACCCAGCTGAGGAAATGCTAGGTGACTTGCAGGCTTCAGCCGATTTCAACCCTTACAGCCTTCTTGGTTAGAAACCAAAAGCAAAGTGTGCTTCCCCGTTTCCAGGATTAAAGCTAAGCAAAAGCAGAACCTGTTTTTTGTAAATGGAATGGAGAGGAAACAGTGCAAAAACCAGTCTTGGGCATAAGACAAAGGCGAGTCAGAGAGCTCAGCCTGTCCAGCACTGGACCCTTACCCAGCTGGCAGCTGTCTGGGCAGTGCCCCCCGGCCCAGGCCAGGACTGGCAATGCCGACGGCAGAGAATGTGTACTGGGAGCTCCAGACCCAGAGACCCCACGGTGAGGGCCGCCTCCTACCCTCTGCTGGGACCCCACGGTGAGGGCGGCCCCCTTCCCTC
Source organism: Dugong dugon (assembly GCA_030035585.1). Classification (NCBI taxonomy): domain Eukaryota; kingdom Metazoa; phylum Chordata; class Mammalia; order Sirenia; family Dugongidae; genus Dugong; species Dugong dugon. The sequence goes on from CM057482.1 coordinate 3,458,009, forward strand.
TGCCCTCGTGCCAGTTTGGGTGAGGGATTGCAAAAAACGTCCTTGCTGCTGAATATTGGTTGAGAAGGCAAGCATGGCAGCAGAATGTTATTATAGTATAGCATGGTCCAGTGAAATAGGGCCAGATTTGGGGTGAGAAGTCTTGATTCCAGTCCTGGCCCTACCCCCGGCTGGCTGTGGGCCTGGGAAAAGTCACTGGGCTTCTAAAGATTTGTTTTCACCTGTGTATTAGGGAGAACAGCACGTATCCTGTCCGCCCTAAAGGTTTTCATGGGACTTGACTACATTAATATTTGTGAAGGTGCTGCGTAAAGGTATAAAAAATGAAAACAAATCAAAACAAACATCGCGTCGCGTTGGTTCCGACCCTTGGTGACCCCGTAGTTTATGGAGTAGAACTTCTCCGTAGGGTGGTCTTGGCTGTGATCTGTACGGAAGCGATGGTCAGGCCTTTTATCTGTGGTGATGATGGGTGGGTTCGAATTGCCGGCCTTTAGCAGATTGCAAACCATTGGCAGCACCAAGGACCACGTGTGTGAGGTATAAACGTGCCACAGGCAGAAGGCGTGGGTGTGGTTATTATTTGCTTCCTTTTCAAAGTTCATCCTCTGACTATTGCGCTTGCTAATCTAATTCATTAGTTAATTCAGCACATATCTGAGAGCCCGCCACGGACAAGGCTGTGAGCTGTGACGCAAATCAGCTGTCTCCCTAAGGATCTAGTGGGAGATAGGACAAACATACAGACGACTGTCACGCAGGGTAGAAAGCATCAGTAATTTAGGAGAAGCAAGCAGAGGAGGAACGCCTGGAGGAATCGCAGAGGACCTCATGTGGAAGAAATGCTGAGGCTGAGCCTGTAGGCAGGGCTGGACGCTTGTGGAGTGAGCTGGGGGGTGGGCACTCATTCCAGTGGAGGCGTGGGGGCTGGAGATAGTTAGACCTTGGTGCTCAAATGTTTCCTGTGAGGATTTTAGATCGATTTAAATTAATCCTCTGTTCATTCCAAACCTAGTGAGTCTTCAAAATGCACTCAAGTGTTCTGACCCCAGAATTCTGATCCCGCTGCCTGCTCATCCTAGTATTTGACACTCCTACTTTGCTGTGTTAACATGGTGGAAGGTACCTTAGAGAGCTATATCCCAGCCTCCTTTTCATACAGAAGAAACCAAGGCCCTTCAAGTGGAGGCTGCTTGCTCAAGGTCACAGACCTCAAAGCAGGTGACAGAGAGGGTGGTGTCTCACCTTCCTCCTGGCCTCTTACCTGGGCTATCAGTGTAAGGCCCAACCTCCGTCATATGCCACCCTCTCACCATCCCAAAGCGTGGGATGTCGGGGTCAGAAGCTGATGTCAGGCATCATCCTGGGGGCTGTCACTAGAGCCCGGGACAATACAGAGCAGACGGCACCCACCCAGCACTGCTCTGCCATGAAAGACGTCCAGGGTCAGCTGTGAGGAACGCTGCACACAATCCCCTCGAGATTCACAATGAGCAACTAAAGCATCCCAGAAGATGCCTCCTTAGCTCCTTGGCTAAGGAAGCTTGTTCTTCCGCACAACAGAACAGAAGCAAAACGGATGAAGCATGTTTATATATATATATATATATATACACACACACACACAGATGTATATATATGTGTGTGTGTGTGTGTGTGTGTGTGTGTGTGTGTGTATACACACAGAAAGAGACAGAGAGAGATTTGCCTCAAGGAAATGGCTCATGTGGCTGTAGAGGCTGGCAAGTCTCAAGTCCATGCGTCAGGCATCAGGTGTCAGGCTGGAGGCTTCTCCTGACTCACCTAGCTGCAGGGGCTGAAGAGGAATCCAATATCAGTAGGTAAGATGGCAGGCTGCTGGCCCAAGTCCCAAGAACTGGAGGTCAGATGCTGACGAGCTGAACGCAGGATCCGGAGTGGAGCAAAAGCCCTCGAGCCTTGCCAGGAAGTCCATGTATGTTGGATGTAGGCCACACCCCCAAGGAAACTCCCTTTCAACTGATTGGCTACTCATAGCAGATCCCATCATGGAGGTGATCACATTATATCAAGTCTCATCATGGAAGTGATCAGATCATCAGACACTTTGGGCCCTAGAAGACCTGGGTTCAGATGTAGACTCCATGACTTGGCAAGTCAGCCCCTCTGAAGGTCTGTCTGTTCCATGTACTTAAATAGGTGATAGTATGTACCTCATAGGGTTGTGGCAACGATTACCTGAGAGCCTAAGCAAAGCACCTGGTCCAGGGCCTGGCCGGTAAACGTCGAGGAAGAATCACTGTTACTATGCTGTGCTATTTGGGGAGGCAGTTTCTTGTAGTGCAAAGGAGTCAGATACACTTGAAAAATCCTCTTTAGGAATTATATCATATGGGTAGGTTATTTTTACCACTTTGAACCTCTGTTTTCTTATCTGTAAAATGGCGATAATACTACTTACCTCATAGGATTCTTGTGAGAATCAAATGAGACAATTTATACACAGTGCCTGGAACGCAGTAGGTGCTCAATAAAAACCAAACAAATAAAACAGAAAAAAACTGTTGCCACTGAGTCATCTCTGACTCCTGGCGACCCCGTGTGTGTCAGAATAGAACTGTGCTCTGCAGGGTTTTCAATGGCTGATTTTTCAGAAGTAGATCACCAGGCCTTTCTTCCAAGGCACCTCTGGGTGGATTTCAAACCTCCAACCTTTCACTTAGCACCTGAGAGTGTTAACTGTTTGCACCAGCCAGGGACTCGAGGCCCTCCAAGTGGATTACGACTCATCGGGACCCTGAGGGTGCAGAGTAGAACTGCTCCATAGGGTTTTCAAGTCTGTGACCTTTCAGAGGCAGATCGCCAGGACTGTCTTCTGAGGCACCTCTGAGTGGGTTTGAACCACCAACCTTTCGGCCAGTAGTCAAGCCCTTAACCATTGGTAATTATAAGTATTTATTACAAATGGTCCCTTTCGAACTTCTCTGTCTGTATTATTTCTCACCCAAGCATGGAGAAATCATAGACTTTCAGCACTGAAAGGGTTTCTAAGATGGGAGGGAAAGCTGAGTAAAATATCGATACTTTGAAATGTTCCTTTTGATTGCAGGGCACTAGGGGAAGCAGCTGGAGTTCAGATATCTGGGCTGTAACAAGCCGCGCGTTCTTGGGCAAGTCCAAAGGTCCAGCCGTCATCTGAAAACTGGAGAACTTAAAAATGCTGTAAGTGCATCGGTAAGCGTGTAGATTTGAATGGAAGGCTTTTTTCCCCAGATCTCATGTCTTTCAGAGCCTGTCAAAGCCTCGTCCCTTCCGCCCTCCATCGTCTTGCTAAACTGCCGAGCTGCAGGGGCAGGATGAGAACCTTTCTCTTCCCCTCCTCCTCTCCTCTCCCTTCCTCCCCTACCCAGGGCCTCTTCCATTGCCTGAAGGGCCTGCCATGTGGACAACACCCTTAGCAATCATCATGTTCCCACAGATATCCATTAAATAAAAAAGGCTTTTCAGCACCCTCTCCATTTCCTCTGAACTCTCAACGTAAAGACCTTTCCTAAACCCGGATCAATTTTGTTTGGGTTGAGATGATTCTGGTAATATATACACAGTCTGAACCTCAAGGAGGAAATATCAGCATGTTACTAATACGATTCAAAATGTATACTGTCACATGTACCTTCCAATTCATAATAGTGTGTGTCAGTTTCTTAAATTGCTACGTGGCACATGGGATTGTATTTGCACTCCCCACACATGTTTTTATGGTATTCTAGTCAGGATAAATTATGCTTGAAGATTTATAGGTGTTTTTTTGTTCTTGATGGTCTAGTTTTGATTTATCATCAAAATGGCTTTGGTTACATGATTAAACCAAACGTTATCTTCTTTTTTTTTTTTTTTCATGGATATTTGGGAATGTATAATGCTGATGAACATTAACAATTTAAGATTGAGCACAAGCTAAAATTTCTATTTTGTAGCCAGACATTCTATTTATTAGACATATACGAAAAAGAAAAAAAATGGAGTCACAGTTACCAGAAAAAGTTCAAAATTGCTGAAGCACAGGGGTATGTGTGTGGGGGGCAGTGGAAAATATATTTGAGGGTGTAGATGTCATTTTGAGGACTAAAGCGCACCTGACCCAAGCCATGGTATTTTCAATCACCTCATATGCGTGCAAAGTTGGACAAAGAATAACGAAGACCAAAGAAGAATTGATGCCTTTGAATTATGGTGTTGGTGAAGAATATTGAATATACCATGGACTGCCAGAAGGATGAACAAATCTGTCTTAGAAGAAGAAGTACAGCCAGAATGCTCCTTAGAAGCAAAGATGGCGAGACTTTGTCTCACATACTTTGGACATGTTATCAGGAGGGACCAGTCCCTGGAGAAGAACATCATGTTTGGTAAGGTGAGTGAAAAAGAAGAAGACCCTCAACAAGATGGATTGACACAGTGGCTACAATAATGGGCTGGAGCATAATAATGATCGTGAGGATCATGCAAAACTGGGCGGTGTTTCGTTCTGTTGTACGATGGGTCGTTATGAGTCGGAACTGACTCGATGGCACCTAACAACAACAAAAACAAGAGGATAAGGTCATGAAGGGCCTCAAATCCTCGGTTAATATTGGCGTTTTATCCTGTGGACTGGAGTCACAAACTCGAATGTGTACTGGGGCCAGGCAGCAATGAATGAAACAACAGTGAATGAAGAGGTCCAGCAATAAGAAATGACATCTTTGATTGTACTTTTAAAAACAGGACGTATTATGCTTATGGAATGTGTAGGAAAAAACTTACTGTCTACAAACAACTATGCATTCTAACATTTTTCTGTAGACTACACTCCATCTGGGGATTGCCAGTGTTTTACTACTTCCAACAACTGAAGAGCTTAAGGATTGAAGTGACGTGATCAGTTTACATTTTAGGAAGATTAATATCCCACAGCATGTTAACTCAAAGGGTGCTAACTGGTTAAAATAGCCTCATTAGCATCTTTAAAAAATTTATGTAACAAAATACCTATGTAATATTAGTTAATGTCCCAGGAACTTTTAAAAAATATTTTGCCAACGTTTCCTCCTTACAACGAACCTATATAATCGACACTATTATTATCCTCAAGGAGCCTTGATGGTGAGGTGGTTAAGTGCTCGGCTGCTGACTGAAAGGCCAGTGGTTTGAACCCACCAGCTGCTCCACAGGAGAAATGTGCCGTAGTCTGCTTCTGTAAAGATTACAGCCTTGGAAACCCTATGGGGCAGTTCTGCTCTGTCTTACAGGGTCACCGTGAGTCAGAGTCAACTCGACTGCAACAGGTTATTATTATCCTCATTTTATAGATGAGGACTGAGGCAAGAGATCACACAGCATTAAGAGACAGCTGAGATTTAAACTCTGACCATCCAGTTCCAGAATCTGGGACTTGACCACTAAGCCATGTTTTAATAATGCATACAGATTATGTGTATGTTGGGGTGGTAGGTGAGTATACCTTTTCTTTTTTTGACATACTATTATATTCTGACTGTGATTAAGGAGGGGTCTGGTGGCACAGTGGTTAAGAGCCCCCCTACAGGGGCTGTGGATCCACTCAATGGCAACGGGTTTGGTTTGGTGATTAAGGAAAACATAGAGAAAAAAAGCAATTTTTACTGGTTAAACAACACTTTTAAAGGACTGGAATATTGGTTCATCTAGAATGATAAGAATTAATTAAGGTTTTTGTCAAGAGAGAGTAGAAAATTAAATCTCAGTAGCCTGCCAACCTTCACTCTCAACCTGTAGCTATACGTAACCTCCTTTTATTCTATTCTTTTTAAAAGACTTCCGATAATCTAAATTTTAACCTTGGCTCCGGCACTGATTGGTCGCTGGTGAACCTGCGCCAAGTCCCTATTCTTCTGTATTAGTTTCCTGTTGCTGCTGGAACAAATCATGGCAAATTCAGTGGCTTAAAACTACACGAATTTGTTCTCTTACATTTCTGGAGGTGGGTGGTCCAAAATGGGTCTTATCGGATTAAAATCAAGGTGTTGGCAGAACTGAACCCTTCCGTAGGCTCTCGGGGAGCACCCATTCCCGCCTTTCACATCTGCAAAGCCCCTTTTGCCACGGAAAGTAACAGTCACAAATTCCAAGGATTAGGAGCAGACGTCGTGGAGGGGGTATTATTCTGTCTTCCACACCTTCTGAGCCGCAAATTCCTAAACTGAAGCGTGAGATGTCGTCTAAAACATCAGCAAGTTAAAAAATGCTACAACTCTGAAAGAAGGGAAAATGAATATCGTAAAATGTTCTCAGGTCTGGGGTTTCATCGCTCCCGCGGTGCAGTTGCTGGGTATGTGGGCAGGGAGGTGGAAGTCAACCTCTCCTTCTGTTTTTGCGGGGAAGAGCCCTTTGGCTTCTGGGGCCTCTTTCCTTTCAACCCCTTCTGCCTTCTGCAGCACCAAGAACAGACCTCCTCCTCCTGCCGATGCCCTGAGCTAGAGGGACTGTCCACCTCCCTTGGGACCAGAGAGTGAGTAACTGAGGAGGCAAAAAGGAGCTCCAGTAGACTGGGGGAACACAATGACTAAATGCAACTTGTGGTCCTGGACAAGAAGACATTAGTGGGACAACTGATGACATTTGAATAATGTCGGCAGTTTAGATTATAAGTACTGTAACAATGTCGGTTTTCCGAGTCTGATCCTTTCTCTGTGGTTGTATAGGATAGGTGTTAACATTTAGGGAACCTGGCTGACGGATTTACAAGATTCTTTGTATTAATTTCACAACTTTTATAAAGTCTGAAATCATTTCAAACTGAAAAGTTAAAAAAAAAAAAAAGAAAGAAATTTAAATAATGAGTCCGTTGACAAGTGGCAATTGTAATTGCAAGCTCCTCCCCAGCGCTGGGTGAGCCTGGGCATGCGCACAGGCACCAGGCTCCTGTGGGGGTTCTGCTGCGGCTGGGTCATGAACCACACTCGAAGAACCTCATGTGCTGTGCCGGTGCCCTGATTTCCCCAAAGGACTTCGGCTTACATCAAACTGATATGTGGAGACTTCTTTTTTAAAAATTTTATTGCACTTTAAGTGAAAGTTTACAGCACAAGCTAGTTTCTCATTCAAAAATTTATACACAAATTGTTTTGTGACATTGGTTGCAATCCCTGCAATGTGTTAGCACTCTCCCCACTTCCGTCCTGGATTCCCTGTGTCCGTTCGTCTGGTTTTCCTGTCCGTTCCTGCCTTCTTGTCTGTTTTCGGGCAGGTATTGCCCATTTGGTCTTGTATAATTGATTGAACTAAGAAGCACGTTCCTCGTGTGTTATTGTTTGGTTTATAGGCCTGTCTAATCTTTGGCTGAAAGGTGGACTTCAGGAATGGCATCAGTTCTGTTAGCCGGGTGTCCAGGGGCCATAGTCTTGGGGGTTCCTTCAGTCTCTGTCAGACAAGTAAGTCTGGTCTTTTTTGTGAATTTGCATTTTGTTCTACATTTTTCATCTGCTCTGTCTGGGACCCTCTATTGTGATCCCTGTCAGAGAGGTTGGTGGTGGTAGCCAGGTGCCATCTTGTTCTTCTGGGCTCAGGCTGGTGGAGGCTGTGGTTCATGTGGTCCATTAGTCCTTTGGACTAATATTTTCCTTGTGTCTTTGAGCCTGCTTTTGCTCTGATTTAATTTACATGTTGACAAAGGCTGTTTGGAGGACCCACCCTTGGATAGTGTGCTAGGGGTGGGGGAGGACAGACTTTGGAGCGAGACCTGAAAGCTCAGGTGGTCTGGGTCAAAACAAAGAATAATGTGGTTTTGTTGGCTGATGGAGTGAACATTCCACTAATTAAAAAATGGAGCCACCACAGATTACGACGTTTAGGAAGAATTCAAATACAAAGAACTACACTTAACAGTCAACAAATTGACCGGACACGATCCAAGCTCTCTTTAATGATTCAGAAGGCCTGTCAAGATTTTGCAGGGTCAACCTAACAGGCATCCGTGGGTAGCGAAGAGACACAGAAGTCCTGGCTCTCATCCTTCCGCAGGAAGGACAGAGTGTCTCGATTGCTTCCAATCATCTTGATGTTCTCTTCCATGGGGCAGTATCTCAGCAAGTAAAAATTCCATTTGGGGATGCTTGGCTTACTCCTGTTAAAGACCATAATGATGATCATAAAGAGGATGATAAAGCTAAAAATAGTAGTAGCCACCCAGTCTTATGTTTTTTCTTGGCTTTTTATAATTCAGAAGAATTTCTGTACATTAATTATTATTGTTTTTAATAAGTCATTAGAAGCATGGAGCCCTGGTGGCACAGTGGCCAAGTGTCTGGCTGCTAACCAAAAGGTTGGCAGTTCGAATCCACCGGCTGCTCCTTGGAAACCCTATGGGGCAGTTCTACTCTGTCCCATAGGGTCTCTATGAGTCGGAATGGACTCGAGGGCAGTGAGTTTGGTTTTGGTTATTAGAAGCATAGATTGGAGACCAAAAAGATAGTGATGGTCAAAGTAGAATAGGAGAGACAGAGGAAATGGTCAGCTCTCTCCCCACGCCGGGATATGAGCCTGGTTAACTTCACCTGAGAGCAAGAGAAGGGTTGAGATAAGCACTCAGATATTCTGACACACAGTGATGCAGTGATGTCACAGTTTCCCTTGGAAAGCATGGTCCCATCAGAGTCCTGGAACCTGGTGTGGGCATGCATGTGTCTCCATCTCTCAGCCAGCATGTGAGAAAGGGGCAGGGCATTTTCCTCTCTTTTGCCATCAACACGTACTTTTGCTGTAAGTCCTCAGATGAGTGGCGTGTTCTCTATTTGCATTTCAAATTCTGAAAGAGGAATATGGTTGCCCCTGACAGTTTTTCAAATTGGGCCACAGCTGGTGGGTTTGGTTGGCCTATGGATCAGCCGCTGGTGTCACATTGGAATGAGTATCTTTGTCCAGTTGGTTACAGCAGGAGTGGGGGTCACAGGCAACTGCTTTGGAAAATGTTTAGACTTTGCCTTTTTCTCTTCCAGTGGTTCCTTCCCAGGAAGAGCACTCCTAGCTTCTTGCTTTGGAAACTTTTCTTAGGAGAATTTCCTCTGGATAATGGATTTCTTCTTTGTTATGCGAAAGTAAATCATCCTTTGGATGTTTGTTTGTTGAGGGAACTCGAATTTATTTTATCAAACCTTTTTCTGGCATTTACGGGGTACTTTTCCCTCTCGAGCAAAACCAGGGCACTCTGAGAGTGCATGTGTAATATAACCCCTCTCCCAGGCTTCGCTGGCCTGAGAATACAGATTAAGTCACATTAATGTCAATAACTTTATGAGTTCTTGCTCTTGCTGGCCCACATACTCACATGAGCCCTACAGCCCCGGTGAAGCCTCTCCAAACATTTCTGTGACTCCACAGAGAAGCCTCCCACGGGGCCACAAGCCAGCCAGTTGTCTGTAGCCACCATGTGGCTCCCACCATGTTCTTCCCCTCCCTGCCTGTTCGTCAGCCTCTGCCGCCGGTGGTCACGCCAGCCCTGTGCCCACAGTAGATTCTGCCCCCCAGTCGCCGTACAAAGCTGAACTGGAGTGAGAGTAGATCTCTCGCCACCTTGTGCAGAATTTGTCAGCTGAGCCCCCAAGTGGCCTTGTTTGTGCTAAGTTCCCCAAAGTCCCCCTTGACAATGGCTTCTTTTTTCTTCTACCCTAACTTCTTTGGCTGTCTGGAGTCCCAAGAGATCTTGAAGGGAGCGATTTCGTGTGATGCCCTCCTTGTTTTCTTCTCTCTTGTTTCTCTTGGTGTACCCTCAAACAACAGCAACAACGTCCTTCTTTCTCCTTCCTCAGCCCCAGCTCAGAAGTCCCCACTCACATCGATTTGTATACAGTTGTGTCTAGGGCACCCCGGCTCACCAGGACCACAAACACAAACCTCAGAAATCCAGTCTGGATAACCCAGGAGACACTGCTACACAATCAGAGAGAGAGTCCACGAAATGTAGAGAAATCCTTGAGCTGAAGTTTAAGAAGCAGTGAAGTAACATTTTTATTGACTTGGAAACCAAAAATCAAATAGAATGAAGATTTTCTTTATTTTTTGGAACCCAAAGTCCTTCCATTTAATTGCATTCTTTTAAAATTCACCATTTAATATAAAGTAGGAAGGATTTTAAAGTTATCTTGACTCTCTTCCTCCCTCTCTCTCTCTGCCCACGTGCAAATATGCGTATGGGTGTAGCGCAAGTTTTTTTTCTTAATTTGATGTGTATTTCTCTACTCTGAAAAAGCAGAGAGATTAGTAGAAAGTTAAGAAATAGAAATATATATTTATATATAAGTAAATAAACTATATAAATATATAAAATACAACAATTAAATTGAAACAATAGAACGGTACTTAAAAAGACTAGACCAAGAGATACGACAAGGCACCGGCTGTAACTGAGTTACCGTGGTTGACGTTAAATGTGGTTGATTCCTGACAGCCAAAGGAAATGAGTTAGGTTATTGAACGCTCCTCTTCTGGGACAAGGTGGCATACAAGGCTCTGCAGACTGGGTTGGAGGAGGAAAGTGACATTGGTGGGTGTGCATGAAGTCAAGCCCCAGACCAGGGCTTACTTATAGCTGTGTTTGCACGGAACCCCTACAGCCTTTTGGGGTAGGGATTGCTCCCCGTCGGGTCCCGTAATGTGTTTGGGGTCACAGCGCTGGTGAATTAACGACAGAGCTTAGATCTGAACCCAGGCTATCTAGTTCCAAAGCTGTGGCCTCCAGCACGCTGGTTCTGCATCACATGACTGCTGTGGTGGTTGTTTCTGCCTCCTGAGGACGCTTAGAAAGGGGGCCCTTTAGATAGGGTCACTGTGAGTCAGAGCGGGCTTGAGGGCAACAGGTTTGATTCCGGTGTTTTTATATCAGGACATAAAAATGGACAATGTCCGTCTGACAAAAGACAAAGAAATGAAGTTCAAAGATACGCTATTTAGGACAGCTATAGGAAGTTAAATAAAACACACCACATCTTTAACCTTTCCTCTGCTGGGTGGTAATTGAGTCCAATGGTCTAATCTAGCACTGTTCAATAGAAGTATAATGGGAGTCACATGTCCTTTACAATTTTCTAGTAGCCATATTTAAAAAGTAAAGGTAACAATCAAAATTCAAAAATATTTTTATTTAACTTCATATATCCAAAATTTTATCATTTCAACATATAATCAATGAAAACATTACAATATTAACTTTTTTGGATTAAGGCTTTGCCATCTGGTGCATGTTTTATAACACATCTCAGTTTGCACCAGCCACATTGCAAGTGCTCAGTTGTCATCTGTGGCCGCTGGCTCCCATCTTAGATAGCACAGTTCTAACTCACGCGGATAGAGTTTGGGGATCCTAACAATAGTCTGTTTCCGTGTCTTTGGATTGTGGCTCTCTGAGAGGGCAAGTGTGTCAAATGGATCTTTGGCAAGGGGTCGACTGCCGTCAGTTCACAGCTGACATCTCAGACACATGCCTGGTGTCCTGATAACTCTGCGGCTCTGAATGTTTTAGCGCCATGCTGGAGCAGTGGGGCTGACGCTTTGAAAACGGAGGTTGGCCTGCACTCTCTCCAGGCAGGAGGATATGTGCTGTCATTTACACACTCAAAAAGTCGTTATGCGAGGTGCCAGACATAGGGTGTACACACACACACACACATACACACACACACACACACACACGTTTCAACATACTGACTACATTTCGTATGGCTCCTCCTCCAGCACTGTATCCGATAATATTCTGCTGAGATCTGTAAGAGTTTCATTGGCTAATTTTCAGAAGCAGATTGCCAGGCCTTTCTTCCTAGTCTGCTTAGACTGGAAGCTCTGCTGAAACCAGTCCACCTTGGGTGACCCTGTTGGTGTCTGAAATCCTGGTGGCACAGCTTCCAGCATTGTCATAGCACACAAGTCACCACAGTACAGCAAACTGACAGACAGGTGGTGGGTAGGTTTGTGTGTGCATCCGAAAATAATACTGCCCCACAATGACGTTTATTCACGAATTCAGTGATGATTTGTCGAGCACCTTTTATTGGCTGGGCACACAGTATGATGAACACAGCTCTCATCCTCAAGGGGCTTGACCCCCAGCTCATGGGCCCTCCCTGGCAGTGACCTTGACACTAGCTGACCTGAGAAGGAGAAACCCTGCCCTTCTCAGACTGGCAAGCCTTTCTCCTGCTCTTTCTTCCTTCTAACCTGAGAGGTCTTTCCGCTTTCTTGATGGGCCACGCCAGTGGAGAAAGAAACATTTACTCTTCGGCACTCGATGGGTTACTGAATCACGTAAGTTACGTGGGAATTTGGGGGTCTGTTTTTATAAATATAAGAGGGTAAATTGCCACAAAAATTACTAAACACTGAAGTTGGCTAAATAACAGCTCAGGTGGCCAAGGCAGATTTTCTCACATCACCCAACCCCCTAAATAGGGGGTTTGATTTCGTAAGAGTCTTCTTTTTGCAGCTAATGAGGGCCCAAGCGGTGTATTCTATGTCAGACATGAGTGATTCCTACAGAGAGGGTTAATAGCCTATGATGTGAATGCGCCACTGGAGGCTCAGCCTGATTTCTTCCCTTTGTTTATTTATAGAGACATGCACATGATGCCTGCAAACGTCCCTAGTGGCCTCCTTTGTCCCACTATCCACAGCACAAGGAAATCAGGGAGGCTTGGACATGTGGGCCATTCCTGAGAATTGATTCCTTGGCGCCTCCTGGAATCAAGGCCTTGGAGCGATATCCCACATTTCCTTAGGCAAAAGCCCTTACAATTAATGGATTCTCACTCAATACCTCAGTGTGATATAAATACTTCCATTCAACTGATTTCTAGAGGTGTAGATGAAGACTGGGTGGATTTGGATGGAGGTTTTTGTCCTTCCTCTTGGGACAAGTTTCTGGGGACTTTAGGTAAGAATTTAGTAGAGACTCTGGCTTCTCCATCAGTCCCTGTCGTATCCAGGAGGACAATTCAGAGCCGGTCTCTGGAGGCAGCCTGGGGAAAGCCAAGCTCACCACTCTCCGTATGTTGCTTCCTGTCACCATCAGCCAACTCAGGAAACCCGTCGCCTCTTCCCTCTGCCCAGCCAAGCAGCACCCCCTCGTTGCCCACTCCCAGAGAAAATTTCTTCTACAACTTTCTTTGCCGCATACATCTTCCCGTCTTTCAAAAACCAGCTCAAGAGTCTCCACCTCTTAAAGCCTTCCCAAGCAACTCCCCTAACTGTGCCTGCTACGTTCTTCCCCCGTCTGGTTCCTCGCGTTTGACTCATGCCTCTGAGCTCTAACCAAGATCTTGACAGCAGAGGCCCGAAATGTCCCTCAGCCTTTGCAGATTGTGGAGGTAGATGAGATTCTACCAATGTAAATACATCGTGTTCCCTCTCAGCCCCAACTTGCTTGTGGAAAAAAAAAAAAAAATCTTGCAAACCTCCCCCCAGCCTAAGAATTTCCAGCAGTTCTTTGTCCCCATGTCCTTCTGAATCAGCTAAGATCGCCTCTCACAGCTAGCTTTTGTCGTTCTGGGCCCCATCACAGCCTGGCTTCTACTGCCCGAGAGGAACCAGCATGGCCGCCCTGCCCCGGTGCCGGGGCCTCTGCCTCCCCTTCCCTGGCCTCTGGGGCCCCAAGGGCAGTGCCTGTGGAACTGAATGTCAGACTCTTTCTTTCACCTCAGTTCTTTTGCCACAACCCTGAAAATCTAAGGGAGAAAAATGGTGAAGAAAGATGGTTGGATTCTTTGTTAAGAAATGTAATGCTTTTCTATGCTGAAGCAAATCACGCTCCTCTAGGGAAGTTCTCCCAGCCCTTTCTCTTTCAGACATGCTTCTAGGGTGTTTCGGACATGCAGCTCTGAATCTCCTCCTGATAGGAGGTCTCTGCAAAAACAGAGCACAGCCCTCGGACATTGAGGGCTTTTAAAAGCATCTTCACGTGGTAACAAGAACAACCAACGTCTGCACAGAACTTGGGGGTTGTTGTTAGGCACCATCCAGTTGATTTCGACTCATAGGGAGGGCTGCTCAGGCATTACTGGAATCCTGGGGTGGTGCAAATGGTTAGCGTGCTCTGCTGCCAACCGAGCTGGCGCCTCGGAAGAAAAGCCTGGAGATCTACTTCTGAAAAATCAGCCATTGAAAACCCTGTGGAGCACAGTTCTACTCTGACACACACGGGATCACCATGAGTTGGGATCGGCTCTACAGTGGCTGCTTTTTTAAGGCATTGTCATTATCACAGGGAAGGAACACGCTCTGGGTGAGTGATCTGCTCGTGGTTGTCCAGTGCACAAGACGGGAACCCAGCTCGTGGGCGTCAGTGTGGACACGGTCCTGCAGTCGGCCCAGCGTGGTGAGTGGAGCATAGGCCCCCCCCTCACCCTCAGCCGGGAGCAAATCCTCATGGTCGTGTGAGGCAGTCTGTGATCCTGCGCCCCTTCTCGTTTCTGCAACGCCTTTCCACTACCTGAGGGAAACCACAGAGGGCCCGGCCAGGCTGGGGCTGTTCTTTCTGGTAAGGCCCAGCCTCCTACCTGGGCAATGGAGGCTGTGGGTTATTGCGTGACTTGAAGGACACGGCGAAGCTTCCTGACCTGCCTGCAATTCCACCACTGAGCCTGGGATCTGTTAGGAAGGCAGTGTCGACTCTGGGCTTTGCTTTCTCAGGCGTGCAGGTCTCTGTAGGTCTCATCTTCCAGACCGCGGTTTCCTCAGTGAGATTAGATCACTGATTTTTTTTTTTTTTAACGGGATGTATAATTCACATACCATAGGATTTACATTTTTTAAAGGGTACAATTTGGTGGGTTTTAATATATTTACAAGGTTGGGCGGTCAGCACCACTATCTAATTTCAGAACATTTTCATCATCCCACAGAGAGAGCCCATACTCCTTTGTAGTCACTCTGCTCTCTCCCTCCCTCAGCCCCTGGCAAGCTCTAATCGGCTTTCTGTGACTATGGATTCACCTAGCTGGACATTTCATAGAAATGGGATCCAACAGTACGTGGCCTTTTGGCTGTTTTGCTTAGCATAATGTTTTCACGGTTTATCCGTGTCATAGCATAGATAACTGATTTTTAAACTTTCTTGTTAAATGCAAAATGCCCTGGAGAAAACCCTTGAGTGGAACCTCAGTATATAATGTGGATAGAAGGAGAGGCGAGGCGGGTGGGCAGGGCCGACTCCCCTGCCTCACTGGCGGCCCTCAGCCTGGCAGAAGCGCCTACAGACTCCAAACAGGGTCATTTCTAAAGCACCTTTCTGTTCCGAGACCTTGCATCTCAGAGAGGGTTTCTTCAAGAGTGCACGTAGCCCTCCCTGTCCTTTACACCTGCAGTAGCTAACAAGACCGCCCTCCAAAATGTCTCAGAGAAAGCACGGAATTGGGCCTTTGCTCATTTATGAGATGGGGCCGACCGGGGAAAGTAAACTCTATAAAAACTTCGTGGCTTTGACACTGCCTCGGAGAGACAGCGGGCCGAATAAGAGCTGTGGGCATCTGGGAAGGGGGTGGGCACTTGGAAAGAGGGAAGGATATGGAAAGGAAGGTACAAAAGACTGCATGGGTGGCTGCTGTGTAACATTGTTGTGGCCTGGACCCCAGTGATGGACTTTTCTGAGAAACGTCCCTTTCTGAGGCCAAAAAGGATTGTCCGGTCTGCAGCTGCCTTGTAAATCTGTGGCCAAAGCCAATTATCTGAGATTGGGAGTAGAGCAGTTTGCCAGCAGAAACCTCAGGCCATTTGTATGTGGCCTGGTATGTGGGACACTTCAGACAGCTTTCCTGGCTCAGCCGTGCGCCTCATGGGAGGCTTCAGGCAGCTGCAGCAGCCTCCTTAGCTGTTACCCGCTCCAGCTTTCTCCCTGAAGGGAAGGGGTTTCTTTGCTTCTGAGTAGGTGTCAGCCATCTTGGCCACGCCGCAAAGCCACCTGGGAGCTCCCAAAGGTCCACGCCTCCTTCCTCCCCAACACAGCACCTGAATCCAAGGTGAAAGGAGACCTGGACAGGAGCAAGGAGACCCAGAGCTGACCAGGGAGACATGGGCTGTATACAGTCCCAGCCTTCCTGTTAGCCAAGGGATACCCTGCAAGTCATGGCCCCATAACCCCCAGTTTTATCATCTGTAAAACGATTTATTTATTTTCCATTTTGTTCCAAAAAGGATTTAAGGCAACTCTTCCGTAAAATTAAGGAGTTGAATCAGAAGATTTCTAAGTTCTTTCTTTGTTCTACACATTCTAAAGACTCTTCAGTACGTTGGGTACTTGCTTAGGATTGGTTGTTGTTGAGTCAATTCCAACTCACAGTGACCCTATAGGACAGAGTAGAACCGCCCCATAGGGTTTCCAAGGCTGGAATCTTTATGGAAGCAGGCTACTACATCTTTCTCCCATGGAGTGTCTGGTAGGTTTTAACTGAGGATGAGCACTTAACCACTGCGTTACCGGGGCTCCCCTTAACTTAGGATTTAGGGCCTTTTAAATGTCCCGACAGTTTCCACAGCATAGCCTAGTAGTCACTTTGCCATCTTTTGCCCCTGTTAACTCTTGAAGCCAGATTCCAATTGATTAATTATCTTAAAATGCCCGTTAGATGGGGAGGCTGTTCTAGAACAAAGGAGAATTAGGAGACAGGAGAACCAAATGCAATGTGTGATTCTTTATTGGATCCTGGATTAAAACACAGAACAACAACTTAGAGTAGACAGTTTGGGAACACTTGAGGTCTGAGGACTGAGAGGGCCCCCTGCTTCCCCAGAATGCCTTCTTTACTCTCCTCATTCCTTCCAACTCGCACTTATCCTCCAAGGTTCAGCTCAAACCTCAGCCCCCAAATCCTTCCCCAGATGCTCTGGGTCACCACCTCTCCCTCCCCCTTGGCCAATGCACTTCACTCCTGCTGAACACTCCCTCATATTTTCCCTTATGGGGCATTCCTGAAGCCCTGGTGGCGCAGTGGTTAACAGCTCAGCTGCTAACCAAGAGGTTGGCAGTTGGAATCCACCAGCTGCTCTTTAGAAACCCTGTGGGGCAGTTCTGCTCTCTCCTGTAGGGTCACTGTGAGTTGGACTAGACCTGATGCCAATGGGTTGGGGCATTCCTGGTCATGGGAATTGCTTTATCAGCCCAAGTGTCTGCAATCGGAAGCTGTTAGATAACCGCCAGGGGTCCTGGCTTCTGTGCTGCTCTGTTTTAACACACTTAAGAAAAAGTTTTGTTATTGCACTTGGAAAAGGTATTAAAAATTCAATTTTTACTGTTCTTTTTTTTTACTGCTGAAGGCAAAGTTTTGTATTGTGTGCCTCTTGCTCATTACTCAGGGGTGAGGGCAACATGGGCAAGATAAGCCTGGAACTGGACCAAGCCCAGCCTCCCCCATGTGCACAGTCCATGTTTATTTTACAACAATGAGAAGCATACAGGCTCCATCCCAGACAGGGTAATATATCAGACCAGCTTGCGCAAAGCCCCGGCTCCAACATGCCTGGTGCAGGACCTTGAGCACAACTGAAAACATTACCTCAGAGCAGGATGTTGAGAAGCACTTTCCTCATTTCTTCAGAAATGGTGTCCAGGGCCCAACGCTGGGGGTGAAAAGGCATTACTACCTCCTGTGAGCCCTGGTGGTGCACTGGTTAAGAGCTCGCCTGCCAACCAAAAGATAGGCAATTTGAATCCACCAGCCGCTCTATTGGAATCCTACCGGACAGTTCTACTCTGTCCTACAGGGTTGCTATGAATCAGAATCAACTCCACGGCAGTGAGTTTGGTTTGCTTTTTTTTTTAATTAGAAAGGGAGCCCTCAGTAAGTGGGACCAAACCACAGTCCAAGGCTTCCTAAAAAGGGCCAGGGCCAGCCTATCTCACTCACCCGGCGCCTTTTCACCCCACACCGGCCTTCCCAGCCTACCCAGGCAGAGACTGGGAGAGGATAGGAGAGAGGCTCTTTGGAATTGTGGTTCATCAGCTTAGTAGGATGCTGTGGGCTGCAACCCCCTCCCCTGCTCTCAACACCCCCAGAACGAAGTGGGAGGGGCTGCAAGAAAATTATATGTAAAGATTCGCTCTGCCTGCAAGCAGGGGAGGCTAGCATCCCGTTATCCAGTCGCATACCTGCTGGGGCAATAGCTCTGTCCATCAGGGAGCACTCGGCAATGCCTGGAGACGTTTTTTGTCGTCACCTGTGGGAGGGAGCCACTGGCATCTAGTGGGTGGAGGCCATGGAGGCTGCTAAACATCCAACAACGCCCAGGACGGCAACCTACAACCAGAAATTACCAGTCCAAAACGTCAACAGTGCGACTGTCAGGAAACCCTGATTTAGTTCATGCTGTACCAGAGCCAGGGCAGAGGGATGGCCGTGCAGAGAGGCGCGGGAGCAGGGAAACCCTGATCTAGTTCATGCTGTACCGAGGCCGGGCAGAGAGAGGTGGCTGTTCGAAGAGGCGCAGGAGCAGCTGCCTCTCACCGCAGATTTTAGCTCTCTGGTCTCTGTAACCCCCTTCTTACATACCACCCCCACTTTTTTCTCAACTCACCTTCTTCTTCCCTTTTCCTTTACTTTTTCCCCCTCTCCACAAAGTTTGGGTAAGTTTCCTTTAAGAAATGTTGGTTCAAAAAATGCTAGAGCTTGAAGGGAACTTGGAAATGATTTAATCATTTTATTTTACAGGTGAGGAAACCAAGGGAGCCCCAGGGGAGGTCTGTGACCTGCCCAGGGTCACTCAGCTGGTAGATCAGTTGGGACCAGGGCCGTCATCCCTCACTCTAGGTCAGCATACGATTGCTAAAACAGAACACCCCAAACCAGTTGCTGTCAAGTGGATTCTGAGGCACAGTGACCCCACGAGTTGCGGAGCAGAGCTGAGCAGATTGTCAATGGCTGTGACCTTTCGGAAGTAGACTGCTAGGCCTTTCTTCTGAGATGCCTCTGGGTGGATTCGAACCGCCGACTTTTCAGTTAGTAGCCGAGTGCTTCACCTACTGCTACTCCGTGAGGTATACTTGTGTGCTCTTACGCAAACATTCAGGGTATGGCCCATACCCTAGGGACTCACGGGATCTCATTTTTTGTCCCAGGTGTGTGGCCAATTAACTGTGCAATCCTGCACAGACCTTTTGAAAGGGAAGCCGCTCTATTAATTTTTCGTTTTTTAATTGCTGCACATTAGAATCATCTGGAAAACTTGTAAAATCTCCCAATGAAACAGCTGCATCCCATGTTAAGTAAGTCAGAATCTCTGGAGGTGGAACCCAGGCTTCTGAATTTTTTGAAATTCTCCCAAGTGATCCCAACGTGCAGTCAAATCTGAGAACGATTGCTCCTCGTGGCCTTACCTTCCTCGGGCGTGTCGTCAGGTGATTCGATTGTTTTGTTGCAATTACGTAGCAGGTGGGCTGGTGGCTTCAGCTGTAGCCATCCCAGCCCAGGCACTGCTGGGTTGACAGTTGGAAGGTTATTTTGGTTCACTCATTTCAGATCTTAGCTGGTCAACAATAGCTGGATATATCTCTATCTCTAACCATACCTATCCTTACCTATATCATCTATATCTTTATGCCTGTACCTGTATCTATATTTGGAGCCTTGCTGGGGCAGTGGTTAAGAGCTTGGCTGCTAAACAAAATGTCGGCAGTTGGAATCCACCAGCCACTCCTTGGAAACCCTCCGGGGCAGCTCTACTCTGTCCTATAGGGTGGCTGTGAGTCGGAATCGACTCGATGGCAATGGGTTATACCTGTATCTAGATGTCTGCCTATTCATCTGTCTATCTTGTCTATCATCTATCATCTATCACTTCAATATATACATACCTATTACTAGGTACATCTGTGTTATATGCATTACATATCCTTGCCTAACCATCAGTCAGTCCCGTCTCTCTAAGGAAGATGTCTCTTAGCCCTTGGTCTTAGGCTTCTGTATCATCTGATTAATCCTGAATATAAGGTCATCATACGACAACAATAAATAATAATAAACCGTAAAAATAAACACTTGTGTGCCTGCCCACCCAACCCAAGAACTAGATTATTATCGGTACCTGGTGCACACCGCTCCTATGCCCGATCTCTGCTTTGCCACCAGAGTCGACAATATCCTAAATTTTTTGTTTATAATTGTTTTCCCTTAGGAAAAATAAGTTTTTAACATGGGTGTATGGATTCTTGAACAACATATTGTTTGGTTTTGCTTGGGTTTGAGCTGTATTATTATGGTAGCATACTGTATATAATCTTTTGTGGCTTGCTTTTTATTTTTCTTAATATTTTATTGCTAAAGTTCCACGTGAAAGCTGGACAATGAAAAAGAAAGACAAAGAATAAATGCCTTTGAACTGGGATGTTGATGAAAAATAATGAACCTACTGTGGATTGCCAGAAGAAGGAATAAATCAGTCTTAGAAGAAATACAACCAGAATGCTCCTTGGAAGTGAGGATGGCGAGTCTTTGCCTCACTTGTTTTTTTTGCTTTCCTCCAGAACTATTTTATTTATCTATTTATATTGTACTTTAGATGAAGGTTTACAAAACAAACTAGCTTCTATTAAACAATTAATACATATATTGTTTTGTGACATTGATTGCCACCCCCACGACATGTTAACACTCTCCCCTTCTCGACCTTGAGTTCCCCATTAGCAGCTTTCCTGTCCCCTGCTGCCTTCTTGTCCTTGCCCCTGGGCTGGTGTGCCCATTTAGTCTCATTTTGTTTTATGGGCCTGTCTAATCTTTGGCTGAAGTGTGAACCTCAGGAGAGACTTCATTACTGAACTAAAAGGGTATCAGGGGCCATACTCTCGGGGTTTCTCCAGTCTCTGTCAGACCATTAAGCCCGGCCTTTTTTTTGTGTGTGTGTGTGTGAGTTAGAATTTTGTTCTACATTTTTCTCCAGCTCTGTCTGGGACCCTCTATTGTGATCCCTGTCAGAGCAGCGGGTGGTGGTAGCTGGTCACCAGGTAGTTATGTTGGACTCAGGCTGGTGGAGGCTGTAGTACTTGTGGTCCATTAGCGATTTGGACTAATCTTTCCCTTGTGTCTTTGGTTTTCTTCATTCTCCCTTGCTCCAGACAGGATGAGACCATTGGAGTATCTTAGATGGCTGCTCACCAGCTTTTCAGACCCCAGACGCTACTCACCAAAGTAGAATGTAGAACATTTTCTTTATAAACAATGTTAAGCCAATCGAGCTAGATGTTCACCATGACCGCGGTCCCCACAGCCCTCAGCCCAGTAATCTGGACCCTCAGGGAGTATGGATGTGTCTATGGAAGGCTCACTTACTTCAGACATGTCATCCGGAAAGACCAGTTGCTAGAAAAGAACATGTTGGTTGGTAAAGTAGAGGGTCAGTGAAAATAAGGGAAACCCTCGACGAGATGGATTAACACAACAGCCGCGACAATTGACTCAAACACACCAACGGTCATGAAGATGGTTCAGAACCGGACAACGTTTCGTTCTGTTACACATAAGGTCGCCACAAGTCAGCGCCGACTCAACAACAATAACGGCAACAAAGTTCATCCTTACGGCACATAAGTGGAATTCACTTATTTTCAGTGCTGGATGATATTCCGTTTGTTTATTTATTCATTTTTCTGTTGATGGACATTGGTGTTGTTCCTGCTTTTTCGTTATTGTGAACACTGCTAAGAAACATTCTCTTACACATCTCCTGGCGTGTCTGAGCAAGAGTTCCTCTGGACCAGTGCTTCTCAAACTTTAGTGTGCATGGGGATTGCTGAGAGGTCTGGTTAAAATGCAGATTCTGATTCAATTAGCCTGGGGGGCAACCTCCTAGTGACTCCAAAGCTGCAAGCCCATGGACCACACTGTTGGTGTCAAGGCTCTGCTCTGTGATCTGTCAGCTTTACTAGATGATGCCACACACCTTTCTAAAGTGGTTGTACTGATTTACTTTCCCACCAACAGTGTATTTTCATATATATCTTTTCTGGTACTTGCTATTGTTGGTCTTGAGGTCTTAATTTGCTCTTCCCTGCTTACTAAGTTGAACAGGATTTCGTATGTTTATCGGCCATTCACATGTGTTTGCTCTTGTGTGAAATGCCTGTTCATATCACCTGTCCACTAATAACAAGGTGGTTTGCCTTTTTATTAATTTATAGCGCTCTCCTTATGTTCTGATTCAAATCCTTCATGGTTATGTGTGTGCCAAATATGGACACCAAGTTTGTTTCTTCTTTTCCCTTTCTTTATGGCATCCTTTGATGAACAGAAGTTTTTAAATTTGATGTGGTCAGATCTATCAATTTTTTAAAATGGTGAGAGCGTTTTGTGTCTTTTTGTAAAAAGTCCTTCTCTAATCCAAATAAAGTCTATAGTTTTGGTAAATAGTGTGTGCCAATGATAATCTCTTAGTTTTGATAATTCTCCCTTGGTGATGTAAGATGCTCACTTCAGGGGAAGGTGGATGAAGGAGATACAGGAACTCTGTACTATTTTTGTAGTACTATTAGACTCCTCTGTAAGTCTAAAAGTATTTCAAAGCAATTTTAAAAAATAGTCTGTCCCTGTACAAAGGTTATAAAGATAGTTTCCTATATTTGATTCTCAAAGTTTCGTCCTTCACATTTAGGTCTTTAACCCACCTGGATTTGACCTAGTGTTTGGTGTGAGGTATGGGTTTAATTCCATCCTTCTGCCACACAGGTCTCTAAGTTTCCCACCATCATTTTTTGAACAGGGTCTTTCTTCCCCAGTGATGCAATTCTGCAACGCCATCTTTGTCATCTCTCACATTTTCATATATGCACAGAAGAGCTTTCCCTTCATGCAATACAGAAAGCCAAGGAGGACTCTGTGAAGGGTGCTCCTCAGAGGACTGCACCATACTCTCCCCAAACCCAAACGCCCCTTTCTTTAGGGCCGTTCCTGTATATGCAGCAAGGTCAGGACGTTCGTTCACCCTTGAGGTTGCAGCTCCTTCAGGGGTCTCCGTTGTACCTCTGTTATCTTCATGCTCTTGATTCCAGACGTCGTCAGACCTGTCTTGCTCATATTCTGTCTTTCAAATCATAAGCTGTTCAAGTTAGGGAGGAACTTAGGAATCAAGTTTTCTAGGCTTTTCAGTTGAGAAAACTGAAGGGAGTTAGATAATGTGCCCAAGGTTAGACGTTTGGTTGATGAAAGAGCTGAAACCTGATTTCTTAACTCCCAGTTCACTGCAGAAACGCTGGTGGTGTAGTGGTTAAGAGCTATGGCTGCTAACCAAAAGATCAGCAGTTCAAATCTGCCAGGTGCTCCTTGGAAACCCTGTGGGGCCGTTTCTACTCTGTCCTATAGGGTTGCTATGATTTGAAATTGACTTGATGGCAACAGGTTTGGTTTTTTTGGTTAGTTCACAGCACTGCCACACACTGGTTTCTTTCTCCTCCTTCTGTGCTTCTCATTCTAACTCACGCATCACAGCCCACCCCGCCATTCAGGCTAGAAATTGGGGTGTGCGACTGGCTCCTCTCTCCTCTTCACTCTGCACGTTTGGTGGCGGCCGCGTCCTACCAGTTCTGCCTCTGGACTCCTTTTCCAATTTATTGCTGCTCTCTGGCCCCTGGTTGGCAGCCCCTCCTCATGCCTTCTCCGTGCTTGATTGGATTAGAGCAAGAGCTCCTCGCCAGCCTCCTTGTTTCACTCTCTAGACTTCTCTTAAAATACTAAATTTTAAATTCTGTTACAACATGTATCTGGTTGTTTAACAGCCTTGATGCTTTGCTTAAAGACCTCCGTGTCTCCTCCTTGCCAACTTGCAGCACATATTCCAAACCATCTTCTCCGGTTCATCTCTTATCCCCTTCCTCCTCCCCTCCAGGTACTCAGTGCTGGATCCGCGTTGAACTGCTGAATGCTCCTGGGAAAATGCCACACGTGTTTGAGCCTTTGATACTTAGCACATGCTTCCTTTGCCTGGATCAAACACCCTTACGACTTTCTCTACCTATTGCAGCTGCAGTCACTTTTCAAGGCTCAGCAAAAGTGCTGTCTTCTCCGTGAAGTCCTCCTGAGTGTCACAGTTGCAGTTAATCACTCTCATTGCATTTTGGATGATCCCATGAACCTCTGTTAGAGCAGTAGACTGGTCTATGTTTCTCTACTCCTCACCAGCTTGTGAGCCCCTTGAGTTCTATAACCGTATTTCATTCAACTTTGTACCTTGAGTGTCTGGCCCATCATGGAGGCACAATATAAAATTACTGGTCGAATCAACAAATACTAAGAAAAATGCTGAAATGTTTCTTAAGCTTATTAATTTCTTATTGTGCCGACACATCCTCGTATGGGTATCACTTACTTACTAGTCAGAACCCTTGACTAATGGTGGCAAGCGTAGAAATTTCTATTAGAATAAAGTTAAGTGAAACAGGAGGCAAGCTTTGGTTCCATAATCTGCTAGGGAAAGGGCAGGGCAAGAGCTGGCTCTTGGGGAGGCCGGACCCAGGGATTTAAATGTGTTCGGAGCTGTCTACTCCAAACTCTGGCCTTTGAGTTTCTTTGCATAATGGCCTTCTTCCCTCCCATGGGTTTTCTCACAGGGCACCTCTGGACCAATATTAACAGCAACACAACAGAGAGAAAGAACTCCTCTCCTAAGTCCCATCTGAATCATCCTGGAGAACTCTGGCTCAGTTTGGGTCAAGTGCCCACCCTTTAGCCATGTGCGGATGTAAGGTCAACCAAAGGAATGAACAAACATGTCAAGAATGGGGAAGAAGGAGCAGATTCCCACCCCCGCCCCCTGAGATGGTTGGGAGAGCACCAACGTGTTATGAACTAGACGACCCTCCACCCCAAATTTGTGTCCACTTAGAGGATGGGAGACAGAAAATGACTTTGTTTCTTTTAGTT
The DNA here is from genome assembly GCA_030035585.1 of Dugong dugon. NCBI lineage: Eukaryota > Metazoa > Chordata > Mammalia > Sirenia > Dugongidae > Dugong > Dugong dugon. The sequence goes on from CM057482.1 coordinate 3,482,884, forward strand.
GTAGTGTTTGGACAAGGAAAGCACACTGTATTTGCACACTGAGCAGAAACACTCAATGAAGGGAGCCAATATCCCCCTAACGAAGTTATTCCATCTTTGGGGGAATCGGGTTTTCTTGGTCATGTTTGACAAGTACCAGGAACGTTAATTGAAAATTACTTTGGGAATCTTGCCAGACATTACGAATTGAAAGTATGAAAACCCTTCTCCTGGGTCAGGAGTGTAACAAGCTCCACGTCAAATGTCATTACTCTAAGCGCATTCTAGAACTGTGCAGGTGGGAAGCTAAGTGTTGATTGCATATTTTAGCCCAAGAATAATTTCCTGAATGGCAATTTGTTCCTTTATTTGATGAAGGCGAGGTTTTCAACAGCAGTAAAATGCAATCCTTCCAGAGTGTATTTCCGTAGGTTATGAAGATTGATTGTGCTGCTTAGTGAGAGATTCATTATTTGGTTATTTACACTGTGATTTATTAAAAAAAAAAAAAAAAAAAGTAAAAAGCTAATGATTTCCAGTTAGGAAGGTTTGCTCCACGAGCAGTGGTATTTAGTCCTACTCTGCTTCTAATGGATAGTGTGGGGGTGGGGAGGAGGGGGAGCCAGGAGGCTAAGGCCTGGGTCAAGCTTGGTCATTGGTATGTTCTTGGACCATGAAGGTGCTCCCCAATTTCTCTAGATCTCAGAGCTGCCTCCCTCTGCCACCCCTAAACCTGAAGGGATTGGAATTCTGATTACACAGTAGAAGAAGGGGATGGAGGCAGGGCAAAAGTAAGACTGGAGGCAAAATGGAGGCCGGGAGAGAACACAGAGCACAAGAAAGGCCCAGGGAAAGTTTAAGGGGAAAGAGCCGTGAGGAAGAAATGTAGAGGAAGAACCAGGGAATAAAGCATGAGTGAGTGAGTGTGAAGGAGAGTCAGGCTCAGAGAGAGGGCTCACACCCAGCAGGAGACTACGAGACACAAGGGTGAAGACAAAGAGAAAAGGGAGAATGGATTCCCCTCACCATTTCATACAGAACCTCAGTGCTTGCTGTTCTCAGCTCCCTGCCAGCAAGTACCCCTCACTCAGCAGGACTTAGGCTTCTTGTCCAGACCCTATGCAGCTGTGGAGAGAGGGGCAGCCTCTGTCTGGGCATAGGACACCCTGACAGCCTTTCCAGCTGCAGCAATCCCAAAGATTCTTTTTTCAGGAACACAAACAAACAGATCTGTTCCCAGCTTTGAGGATCAACAACAAGGGCTCTGGACGGAATCTTGTTCACATCAGGGAGGAGACTTGGAGAAAGGAGGAAGGACGGGTGGAAGTGTGGACAGATGGGTTCCCTGTTTACTCCTCTGGGCCTAGAAGTGAGTCCTTGCTCCATGGAGCTTACACCATCGTGTTTGTCACACTCCCTGCCCTCTGCGGGGGCGCTAGCCATGTCTGATCTCCACGGAAGGTATGGGAGCCCCGAGAAAGGGCTTTGTTCCTCAAGCTTCCTCTCGGGAAGGAACCCTGAGGTCCACAGTGGTGAGAAGACGTGGCAAACAGGAGATCCTCTCCATCGTGATGGGAACCAGTCCTAGACCTGAGAAAAATTGCCAGAAAAATCTCAGTGCAAGAGTTGAGATGATGACAATCATAACTACTAATTGTTGAGCTCCAAAGTGGCTGGGACCTGACAGTCATGATCTCTTTTCAACCTTGTGAGAAGCCTGCAGGGCATATTTTGTCGATACTGCTGTTTGTTTTTTAAAGGCGGGTGTTATTGCCTCTCTTGTCAGAGGAGCAAAGTGAGGCTGCAGAGAGATGGGTGTCTTGTCAAGGTCGCTATCCTGGAAGACGATGATGCAGGTTGGCTCTAAAACCTCGACATTTTTTTTTCACACCTTGATATCCTCCAGCCTGTCCAAGGGCCAACTGGAGCTATCTATGACCAACTAATTTAATGCAAATGTAAAAACAGCTCCTTCCATTTGTGTCAGAGATGATGATCCCTTACCAAGCCCATTCATGTCCATCATTTTATTTCACTTTATGGCCATACATGAGGCTAACCAGCCATTCCAGAGCCAGTGATTCACAGCTGCATCAGGTAGACAGAGCATGGGAAGACCTTCTGAGTGTGCTCTTTTGTGTTTGGAAACCCAGCATTGCTGGTTACCCTGTCTCATGAAAGCTAACCTTCAGGTTAGAACTCAGCCCTTGTGCCTCTGACCCCATCCCAGATCAAAGAAACGGGATATTGTTTGAGGAATGTCTTTTCTGCCAGGCTGCAGAGGAACAAATAACCCCATCATTGGGATCAGGAAGGGAAAAAATGGCACATGCAACGGAGCCGTGCCAAGGACAACTCCCCGTACAAACCTCAAAGGAAACCGAACTGGGGGAATCACAGTCATTGGAGGAGTAGAACGTCTTTTATTTGTCCTTTGAGATGGTCCCAACCCAGTTTCCACAAAGTCATGTTTCAAATTCCTTCAGTGTTCTTACATTTCTTTATTACTGTGTCTCCAGGGGGAATCCTAACCTCTGAACACCTTGGGATCTCACGTCCAAAGATAATGATCGCAAAGTCCATTGAAATGATTCTTTGAAAAAAAAAATTTATTTTTTCTAAAGTATTGCACTGTAGCGACAACTTTCACAATTAGCTGGGGGCCACATGACTCTCTTAAGGTTTGCATTAAATAATTTCAAGTCCACAAGGGTTGGTCAAATTGTTCTGTGTTTTCTACGTATCAGAGTTTATTATGGAGGAAAAGAAAATTTGACGAGGGCTCCTTAAGATCTGAGAAATGTGGGGTGGATTTTTGTAGCACATTTCCAACCAGGAAAGGCAGCACTCAGCACTGAATACCAGAAGAGGCTGGCCAGTAGACAGAGACATTCCTATTCATTCTCCCTCTACTTGGATTTCATTTATCGAGCTGTAAATGAAAAACTTAAATTTGGAAACATAATCAGGAAGAAGGCAGAGGGCATGAGAGAATGCATTGGCCCGATATCCAAAAAATGTGAGTTCTAGTTCTTTATGACCCTTCTTAGCTGGTGGCCAAGACTGTGGCCTTTTGGGTCCATTGTTTTGTCCCCAGGAGCCCTGGTGGCACAGTGGTTAAGAGCTTGGCTGCTAACCAAAAGGTCGGAAGTTCGAATCCACCAGCTGCTCCTTGGAAACCCTATGAGGCAGTTCTGCTCTGTCCTATAGGGTCATTACGTGTCAGAGTCAACTCGACGTCAATGGGCAATGGGTTGTGTCCCCAAAGCCTAGCACCAAGGCCTTCTTGTGTGGCTCCACAGACTATGCCCCGCACACAGCTGCCTGGCCAAGGCGTGAAAGTGCTAAAATGTAGCCCGCTCTTGGCATGCCAAGCCAGGCGCCCCAGGCCTTCCTTTTCTTAACTCACACGGTCTGGGCTAGTGGAAGCTCTGAGCACATCAATTATAATACAAGAAGTCAGCTGACTCATCTTCCGTAAGCAACACAAACTCTCTAAAGCTCCGTTTCTTCATCTATCAGTTAGCGTTGCTAATACTTCATTTGTAGGACAATTGTGATATTGGGGTAAAACCAGAGAAAACACTCTGTAAAGGGCTATATGACTGCAAGGTATGATTCGTTCAGTATTGCGGAACCGGCCATAATTCTATCATATCAATCCCACTCAAACCAATCCAACTTCGCAGCTCCCCTTTTATATGGGAAAATTGCTGGTTCTCAGTAAGGAAAACCATTCCCCAGACACCTTTCAGAGTCATTGGCCAAACCCATAGAACATTGGTTACTATCTTCTTTCCTAAGTGGAAATCTTAAGAACGGGCTCTCCGAAATAATTGCTCTTTTGCAATATTAGAAATATTTCAATGGTGACAGCTTGGAAACCCTTTAACTTTTAAATACTTAAACCAAATAATAAATAAACCCTGGTGATTAATGTTTCCAGAAGGGACAATTAACATTATCCTTACAGCTGTTCATGATATAATATCAAAATGAAAAACAGGCACCAAAAAAAAAAACCAAAAAAAACAAAAAACAGCAAATCCATGCTGACTTCACGTTGCTTTTTTTTTTTTTTTTTTGCAAATAGCTCTAATGTGAAGACATCCTCAGTAAGACTTAACCAACAATATTTCATCTGATCATCATTTAGCTAAACCACAACAATACTCCTGGGGCCTCTTCAGTCACTGACGGCATCTGCCATTTCAGTTACTGCAAAAGTGAGCTCTCGCATGATGCTGGCTGGACCTCTCTGTAGCCCAAAACAAAAACAAGTCTCTCTCTCTTTTTAAAAAAAATTTTTTTTTTGAAGTAGGTCTTAATAGTAGCTCAGGAAGAGAGAATTGTTGTTGCTTAGTTTTCTTTGTTTCAGAGGGAGCTTTAAGAAAAATGATACAAAAACATAAATCTGGGAAAATGCCATATGATACTCATCTAACTATTTATCCAAGCTTCTAAATAAGTAAGAATTCCTATTTACGGGAAAGGTGGTTTTAAAGAACAGAAGGTAGAACTATAACTTAGAAAAAAAAAAAAAGCTATAATCTTATTAGTCAATACTTTATTGGCAGAATTCCACAGCAACTTATAATTTTCTGAGAATAATAATAACTACCATATGTAGCAGGCTTGCTATGTGCCAGAAAAATGTGCTAGGTGGCCTTCGATGCCTTATCTTGCTTAGTCTTCACGACCATCCTCTGAGGTAGGTATTATTGCTCTCTTTTGGAAGCTGAGTAGACTGAGGCTCAGAGAGAGGTGGAGCTGAGCAGGGCCCCAGGCTGGGGTGTCTGACTCAAGTACCATCCTCCTCCCTCACGCTGGAAGTTCATTCACCACCTCACGGTTGCTGACAGAATTGGAGAGGATGCAGTCACCCAGAACTCTGATGCCTTGTAGGCTGCCCAGTAGAATTCTACTTCTCAGCTCCCTTTACGCCTTTGCTTTCTTTTGAAATGGGACATTGTTGATGTGTCTGTGTGTGTGTCTGTGTGTGTATGTATGTGTGTGTGTCTTTGTGTCTATGTGTTTGTATGTGTGTGTATGTGTTTGTGTGTGCGTGTCTATGTGTGTTTGTGTGCATGTATGTGTGTGTTTGTGTATGTGTGTATGTGCGTGTGTATGTATGTGTGTGCGTGTGTGTCTGTGTGTATCTGTGTGTGCATGTGTATGTGTGTGTGTGTACGTGGTGCAGGGGAGTGGAAAAGACTGCTGTCCTGTTGATGTGTGTGTATATGTGTGAATGTGTGTGTCTCTGAGTGTGTCTGTGTGTGTGCGTGAATGTGTGTGTGGTGCAGGGGAGTGGAAGTGACTGCTCTCCTAGAGTTCTGGCACTTGTGTCTCATCTTCCCAGGTTCATCAAAATGGCGTTCCTCCTGGATTGTTGGTACATAGTCAGGTCCCCCCCAGGGGTCTGCCCACTCCCTTGCTCTGAGTAACAATCCTTGGTAATCTGGGAACGTCCTGAGCAGTGTGAATGAAAGGCAGGGGGGCTTTGACCGGGGACAAATGCCTTGTGATGGATGGGCTCTGGTTGACAGACTTTCCCCATTGGGGCTCAGGAGTGAGAGGGAGAAGAAAGGCCAGAGGTGCCAGCTCTAGGCAGGTGGTGAAACCCAGGCTGTTAGCTTATTCCCCACCCCCTGCCACTTTCACGTGACAGGGAAGCGGGACGAACCTATTCATCAAGGGGCCTGTGGAGCTCCCTGGGGCCTCTCCTTATGTCCAGGCAGGATAGCTCATTCTAGAGGTGTGGCAGGAACCGGGTTTGTGTACCACCACCTGAACTGCAAATTTCCTTGTTTAGTGAAGAAAATGTTCCCACGTTGTTCTAGTCCACGCTGATCTCAAAGGTGAGGTGGGGCTTAAGTCAACAGGCATCTTAAACGAAAGCAGTTGTGGTGAAAAGTCCATGAAATATGGCACTCAAGGGCAGCTGGGTTCTGCAGGCTATATATAATATAATTTTAATTTATGTTGTTTTATGTATATATATATATAATTTATAATTTATGCTGTTTTTCTGCTTCTAGAATTCCCCTCAAACTTTCGGTTTTTATGGAAGTGTCCATTTGAAGAGTGAAGTGTCTGATTTCTGGGTCTTCTAAATTCCTTTCCTTGCCTGGCTCAGCTTAGATAACACTTCCTCCAGGAAGTTTCCCTTGACCCCTAAATTCTGATTTAGTTCTATGACGTTCCACAGCAACCTCTACTTACCCTTGCTCTGTGTGTCCAAACTGTTAATCTTTCCTTCCTCACTTGGGAGGTCTGTCTTAGTTATCTAGTGCTGCTATAACAGAAATACCACAAGTGGATGGCTTTAACAAAGAGAAATTTATTTTCTAACAGTTTAGGAGGCTAGAAGTCTGAATTCAGGGCGCCGGCTCTAGGGGAAGGCTTTCTCTCTCCGTGGGCTCTGGGGGAAGGTCCTTGTCTCTGGTTCCTTGGAGATCTCCATGTGACTTCGCAGCTATCTTCCCCCATCTCTGCTTGCCTAATCTGCTTCTTCTATATCTTATAAGAGATTGACTCAAGACACAGCCTCCACTAATTCTGCCTCATTAACATAACAAAGACAACCTATTCCCAAATGGGTTTATAAACATGGACATAACCCATTGCCGCTATATCAATGCCAACTCATAGCGACCCTACAGGACAGAATAGAACTGTCCTACAGGGTTTCCAAGGAGCTCCTGGTGGATTTGAACTGCCAACCTCTTGGTTAGCAACCATAGCTCTTAACCACTACGCCACCAGGGTTTCCACCACAGGCATAGAGGTTAGGATTTACAACACATATTTTGGGGGGACACAATTCAATCCATAACAAGGTCTTGTTTACATTTTTGCATTATATCACTATAACACAAGATAGAACATGCTGACAGTGATAACGGAGACCCAAAGAAGCCACTCTGGATGGGTTCTGAGGAGGGTAGATTGTGTAAAAAATTAAGGAAATATTTCATATAGCTTTCATTAAGGGAAATATTGCTCTTGGTATGCTTGAAGATTCATGAAATCATGAAATTGTGTTGCTGATTGCTCTTCATCAGTTATAATTTTTATACTTAAAGCACATTGACTCTTCTTCTCATGTTAGGAGAGTTTTTAGCATCTGTCTTGAGAGGCTTGTTTTTGGTGAAGGAGTCATTATGTTGGACCTTTTTTGAGCAGAAGATCCATTAAATAATCGCCGTCAACATACCTAACAGTGATGTGATGTGATTTTTTGGAGCAAGTTCTCACATGGTTATGTTAATGGCTGTGATGAGCAAGCTGGGGTCCGTGGAGGCTCAGGCCAGCAGCTATGGCAGGGCTTGGTCTACTAAACCCCAGCCAGTGTTTCTTTCTTGTTGACAGCAACAGGTTCCCTTTGGTCCAGAGCAGGATGGCACGTCTGTCATACCTGGGTTTAGATGGCCATAAGAAGCTGGTAGCCAAGTAGGAAGCTGATGGTGAAAAGGGGTTGGGCCAAAACCAGAGCTGAAGGTTGGAAAACCAGGACATGAGACACAACCAAGAGTGAGAAGATGGGTTGCAGGTTGACAGTGAGACCTCGACCAGCTACACGGCTGCTTCAGCTCTCGCATTCTTACCTCGGAAAATGTGAGCGTTACGTGGTCTCTGGGGCACCTTCTAACTTGCACATCCCACACGTGTACAAGGCTGTAAACTCATAGTCCTTAACACAATAAAAAGGGAAAACCAAGACCTGGAGGTTAGTCATGTAGCCATTTTGCTGTCAGCCCGCTAGTGTGAGAAGCAAAGCAGCCCGCCTGGAGGAGAGGGGCTGTTTTTCCTTCTACCTTTCTATGTTTGTGTGGGAGAGGAGAGATCCTTCAGAAAATTCACAAAGTAAAGGAGACGATGAAATCCATCCATAATGTAACAACAAGAAGAAACTATTAACTGCTCACATTTTCAGACTTTTTCCTAATCAAATATACATACGTGAGCAAATATTTGTAATATATAAAACTAAAAAATGAGTTGCTTGTTTCATCCGTGTGATTGTGAAGTCTCCTGTTTTCATTTGTTGTTAGCTGTCATTCAGCTGGCCCCCGACTCATGACAACCTCTTGCGCAACAGAACAGAACGCTGCCTGGTCCTATGCCATCCCCATGATCGACTGCAAATTGAACCATTTGATCCATAGGGATTCTGTTGGCTGATTTTTCAGAAGTAGATCACCAGACTGTTCTTTCTAGCCCATCTTATTCTGGAAGCTCCACTGAAACCTGTTCAGCATCATAGCAGCATTGGCCAGGACTAGAACCTGGGTCTCCTGCGTGGAAGGTGAGAATTCTACCACTGAACCACCCATGTCACATTGCTTTCACTTAATGTATGACAAATGTCTTTTTCATTTCAACGAATGCAGATCAATTACACATTTTAATGACTACCTAGTGGTCTATTGTATGGATATAGCATGATGAATCGATCCACTCCCCTGTTGGAAATAATGAAATGTCCGAACTTATTTTTCTATGATAAACAGCACTGTAATGAATATGCTTGCTAACTCATCTTGAGGCGTGTGAATCTGTGAATAAATGGCTGTGGCTGATGAAGGCGGGGTCAGGAAACAAAAGATACACACCATGGTGTCCTGGTAATCTTAGATGCCATCCACCTGTGGGGCTCAGGAAGAGAGTCAGTTCTGGGAGCACACTATGAGGCTCCCTGATTGGTACTGGAACTGATCTTATCTCCAGAGAGCCTTCGGAAGTGAGAATTACCTAAGACTGGGACATACTTCCTGGAACTGAGTATCTCCAGTGGGCTAAACTCACACTGTTTTCCAAAGAATAGATGTTTTACCCAAAGGACGAAATGGCTGTAGGTGTACTTTGAGAATTTGACAGTTTAGCGTAGCTGTCTCATCAAGATAAATGGGAGCCTGCTGTTTACGCTGGAGCAGAGGGTGTGAGGGGTGTGAGGAGAGAAGGAGAGGCAAAGAAATGTGGACTTCAGAGGCTCGGCCTTCACAGGAAAGTCTGTTGTTGGCCGGTGGTACAAATGGACCAAGGACAGAAACTGGCATTTGTGGAAGGTGCCGGAAAGTTTCATACCCACTGTTCTCTTGAATTCTCACGACAATCTTTCAATCACCCTTCTATTTACAGATGAGGAAATAAAAGCGAGAGAAATCAGGTCACTTTTCCAGGGTCGTTCAGCTCACAGTGGCAGAGTAGAGATTTATCTGGACCCTCGTCCTTCTGGCACTTTCTGTCAGACCAGGCTAAGTTTGGGAATGTCCTGCAACCACTTTGAAGTGAAAACTAATTAGTATCTATTTTGAGAATGATGAGTTATTAATCACATGTAAGAAGGCTGAAAATAATGAAAGCAATGTGAGACGCCATGTCAAGCTCCATCCCACAAGGTTAGACCCTTACTTCTACGTCACCACTGTGCTTTTAGATCAGAAACCTTAGCGTCTGTCTCAAGAGCGTGGCCAAGGAAGGCGGTCGGGGCTGGTATCTAGCTTCTGCAGGGCGCTTCCCTTCTCCTCTGCGCTCAGTGACTTCCAACAAGGACCAGAGTTTAGGGAAGAAGAGCTGCTCTGGGATGGGCCTAGGGGAACAGTGTGATAGCACAGAGTAACCAGAACGTTCCTCACACGGAGACTAGAGTCACACTCCAAGAGGTCTGCTGTTGTGCTTGCTCAGCTTTGCCTTGTTGCCCTAGCCCAGGGATCCTCCAACTTCTTGGTAAGTACTTTAGGCTCTGTGGGCCATACGTCTCTGTCACAACTACCCATCCTGCCATTGTCCATGAAAGCAGCTGTAGACTGAGCTGCTGACAAGTGCCAGGCATTTTGCAAGGCACTGGGATTCCATGGGAAGTAGGCAAGCAGATCACTCTGCATGGCGCTAACATTCTACCTGGGAGGCAAGGCGTCTCAAGCGAAACAAACGCACAACAAGTTGTTTTCAGGTCGTGATAAATTCAATGAGAAAAATGAACAAGGTGGTATAACAGAGAGTAACGAGGGGACTGATGAGGTCTCTGAGGAGGTGACGGTTTAACTGTGACCCAAGGAAGAGAGAGAGACAACAGATGCAGTGCAAACGGGAGAATGTGCCTGGCAGGCAGACAACAAGTACAGGTGGCCTCTGGGACAGAGCTTAAAGAACAGAAGGCAGCCAGTGTGGCCCAGTGCAGTGAGTGAGGGGGTGAGCGGAGGATGACAGGGAAGCCTTGAAGGTAGGGGTCCAGAGCTTGGATTTTACTCTGGCAGCAACGGGAACTTGCGAAGTGGTTGAAGCCAGACCCAGGGAGGATGGTCCACCTTGGAGGCCCCCAGCAACCCAAGCCCCATAATGGAAGCTAGGAAAGGTCCGCCCAGAGCTCTTCAGCACACTGACACAGCCCCGTCTATTGCCTCCACAAACTATTCCTATCGCCCGTATGGAAAAAAATCTAGTCAACATGTTTTAGGAGTCATACGATGCATACAGTTTTCAATGTTTATTTTAGGGACCATAAACTTTTAGTTTTATGATGACTTAATATCAGTGTTGAGCCATAAACAGAGCTGGGTCAGTTTGATTAGAAAAGTAGCAGCTTCATGCCAAACAGGTAACTTTTTAAAGTGTATTTAAATGCAATGCCTGGAGCCAAGAGCTGGCTTTCCTTTATGTCAGCAGCTTTTTTTTTTTCTTCCCCTCTTTGGAAGCTAGGTTATAAAACCTGGGGATAGACCCAATTTGACAATGGCCAGTGCCTCTAGGAAGGCACCCTTTGTTGGAGGAAACACTGCCCAGTGTAGACGCCTCAAGAGCGCCCTGGATGGGAAAAGATGACAAAAACTACAAAAAACACCAAGTTAGCTACTCCACCCCTCCTCCCACCTCCTCAGCCACTTTCCAGGGACATAGTATTTACAGGGCCACCACAGGAAGGCAGGAAGGCCATGGTGCAAGAACTTGGGGAGAGAAAAGATGATGAAAAATAACTTCTGGAAGAAATGAACTCACATTTTCAATAAAAACAGTATTTAAACAACTATGAAGCCAAAATCTCAAACATCTCATCCAACAGGAAATCATAATCAGCTTCAAGAAATTCCAGAGAGTGCCCTGGGACAGTTGAAAAATAGGCACTTGGATGTCAGTTGGGCTAAAGGGAGGCCGAGGGTTGATTAACAAGTTCTCCAAATACCCAGAGGGGCTACTCATTGTCCTGTTGCTGCCTGACATCCTGGGCCGGCAGGAAGTCAGCGGTGTGTGACAGGAGCCGGTGAGGTTGGTGGTGGTCATCTGTCACCTCTTCTACCTGGTCTCTGGAGGTCAATAGATTATTGTGCACTTCTAAGTACCAGGCACCCTTTTGGGAACTGGGGACATGTGGTGAGTGAGACAACCTGAGCTCCCGCCCTCAAGGTGTGCACACCCGACTGTCATCAGAGTGGTCTGCCCGCTCCTAGCCAAGGAGCAAGAAAGTGACCCAAGATAGGTCTTCAGATGAGCTCTCCCTAAGATGTGAGTCCCGAGCATAGTGATAAAAATGTCGTCAGTTGCTGTGGAGTTTGCTCTGACTCATAGCAACTCCACGTACAACAAAACCAAACATTGCCTGGTTCTGCTCCATCTTCACGATCATTGGTGTATTCAAGTCCACGGTTGTGGTCACTGGGTATTTTGAGTGACTTCTGATCTAGGAGATTCATCTTCCAGTACTATATTGGACAATGTTCTGTTGTGATCCATACGGTTTTCATTGGCTAGTTTCCAGAAATAGATCACCAGGCCTTTCTCCCTAGTCTGTCTTAGTCTGGAAGCTCTGCTGAAATCTGTCCACCAAGGGTGACCTGCTGGTATTTGAAATACTGTAGTATAGCTTCCAGCATCACAGTAACAGGCAAGCCACCATAGTACAACAAAACAATAATGGGTGGTGGAGTGGTAAAAATACTAGGGAAAAATAGTTGGAGCAGATTCATCCATACGTTCTGCAGCGATTCTCCAGCTGAGGTTGCTACTTGGAGCCTCAGAGCTACTGTGGTATGGTCCTTTAGTCATCCCCCAGATTCTGTGAGCTGCTCTGTAACCCTCTGATAAATGCCAGGTCTGCTTATGTTAGTTAGAGCTGGTGTCTGTTGCTTGCAACCAATGATTCTTGACTGTTACAAGGTGGCCAGGTGAAAGGAGTTGGAAATAAATGATCCCTTTCTGATATAGATTAAAACTCAAAACATCTACACTTCTTACCATCAAAACTTTGCTCTCCTACCTCGGATCCTTTTGTCTAAATTATTGGAATAGCCCTCTTCTGGTCTCCCTGCCTTCAACTTCTTCTAATGCCTTCAGTAACTAAGAGCAGAATGATTGTTCTAAAATGTTTCCCCATTTCTCCGAAGTCATCAGTCTCCTTAGCTTGATAGGCAAAGCCAGCCGACACCTGGTCCCTACATGACTCTAGCTTGCTCCCATCGCATTCGTACATATCCATTTTCAAGGCCACATGGGCAACTAGTCACCCCTAGCACTCCATGCATGGCCTGCCTGAGTGCCTTTGCTCCGGCTGTTCCTTCAGCCAGGAATGACTCTCCATGGTTCCGGACTCCTTAAGAATCCTACTTACCCTGAAAAACTCAGTTGAAATGTTATCTCTGGTATGAAGCCATCCATGAATGCCAGGGAGAAATTAATCATGCCTCCCTCTGCATTCCCACCATCTCTAGCTGGTACTACTACTTCAGCACGTTACTCTCTGTCTTGTAGTCATACGCATATTCGTTTGCTTCTCTAGATGTTAGTATCATCAAGGTAAGGCCTGCGTCTCTGGTCCCCTGAAGCATAGTATGTTGTCGTTGTATGCCCTCGAGTCAATTCCAACTCATAGTGACCCTGTAACATGGTTAAACCTTAACATGGTTAAACAGACAATACAAGTTCATTGAATTAAATTTAATTGCTAGTCTTAGGCTTCTAAGATATATTAGTTACAGTCCATCAGAACGTGAAGAGTTAGGTTCTGACCACCTACATGAAAATCAGTTCTCCCGACAGCAGCCTCCCTTTAGCAGTGATGAGGAGCTATCATTTCCCCTCTATATGGTTTCCTTGTCTCTATATGGTTTCCTCATTCAATGGCTGCCTCCCTGCCAGCCAGACTGTAACTACCCAGTTCACTATTTATATGTTGTCCCTGGCACAATGCTCACAGAGTTTATGGCAGGACTTCAGTAAATTATAGTCGAATGAATGGACAAATGGATGAATGAATAAACTTAATTCTTGTTTACTCTTAGATTAATTCTGATGCCTCTAACATCTGGGAGATCAGGTGCAAGAGTAGAAAGGAACCCCACATACCATGTGTCTGAAGATTTGAAAGTTACAAATCAAGCTAAAAAACTGTTACAGAAAATTTTTTTGTCCTTTTACCTTGACATATATGGATTTATAACTTGGACTTCTCCACATTCTGCACTGGGATGAGGTGGCACAGGAAAGCTGACTCTACACCTGTGGTCCTGGGTCTGGTGTCCTCTCCTCCTCCCCTGGTCCTGCTGTGGTCCTGGGTCCTGTGCCCTCTCCTCCTCCCCTGGTTATGCCACATCCCTTGAGAGGTCTTGCATTTTCAAGCTGTGTCCATGCCACCCCACAAATTGCTCCCCTTGGCCTCCCTGTGGTCACCCTTTGCACCTAGGGGTATACATTTGGTAGTGTTGCCTGCACATGGGAGGATAGACCCAGGGAAGAGGTTTACACAGGGCTGGAGACAGGCTTGGGATCTTTTGACAGGGAATTCAGGGGTCCTGGTTGCCGGAGCATGCCTAGAAAGGGAGGTGTGGGCTCCAGGTGGCTAAGTCCCCTGGGCCTGCATACTCCTCACTTCATGGGAAGAAAGGATGGCCAGAGGCTGGCCAATGTGGGCCCAGGGCAGGGGCCCTTTGTGACCAGGTCTAAGGAAGGACTGCTGTGACTTCATTCTCTAACTTAGGAGACTTACTGTCAAGGGGTCAAATAAGAAAGACCCCAGCTCCATAGAGGCTGCTTCTACACTGGTTGATTGTTGGGGTTTGCAAAGGCGTCATCGTCCCAGAAAGAGCAAGAAAAACCCCCGACATGCCGTGGGTCAGAGTTAAGCCTGATGTTCCACAACAGTGATCATTAAAGAATGAAACATAACCGGCAAGGCCACTTTCAAGGTGGGATGGGAGTCCCTTAGACTGCAAGTGTGCTTGGCTATGGAGGTCTAGAATCTTCTGCTCTTTAGCGGGATTTCTGTCAGGCAGGGGCACCTCAACATCCCCTTGGAGGGACCCAAGGGTGACGGGAGGGTCTAAGGGTGACGATGAAGCTGCAGTTCTCTGAGCTGAGCAAAACCAGTGGCTGGGACTTTAAAGGAAGATTTTCTGCAAAAAGGCTTTCAAATGGTCCCCTGCAGACAGCTGTGGCCAAGCTTTTGAAATATTTCTAGCCTCTGTTTTCCTGCTGTGAAGTCTTTCGAGAAACATCTTAGGAGCGATGAGCTGTTTGCTATTCTGGGGCAGTGGGTGTGCAGATGAAAGGGCAGATGGGTTGGGGAGGAATAATTCCCCAAACGCCTATAAAATTTTTGATCTTTGGCCCCTGCTGTAAGGTGATTCTGGGAATGCCGGTCAGATGCGGGGAGCTGAGCTCTGTGGTGCTGGGCTTCTGTGACCTCCTTGTGGGCACCTGGGGCTGGTCTTCATCACCCAGGGCACCAAGATGGGGACTCTCACAGCTCCTGAGGCTCAGAGACCAGTTAGAACTCAAGAGAATCTCAGGACAGATGGCACCGAGGATGGGAGAGATCTTGTCAGACAGGCAGGACCCTATCTAGGTAGTTGATTCAAGAAAGTAAATATTCCACCAAGAATGTGGAATTTTGTCTGTTAATGTGTTTTAACTTATGGTCCAATTCCCTCGGGCTTAGGTGAGTGAAGAGCGCTCAGCCAAGGGTCAGAGACATGGAGTCCACCCTGGACTCTTCACTACCTGGCTGGGTGACTGGCCACATTACTTGCCCTCCCTGGCTTAGTGTTCCAATCTGGAAGCCATTTGGTCCAGAAGTTACTTTCCAGCTCAAAGATTTGCAGTCACCTCTTTTAGGAGTGGTGGAGTCCGAGGAAGGAGCCCTGGTGGCACAGTTGTTAAGAAATCAGCTGCTAACTGAAAGGTTGGTAGTTCGAACCCACCAGCGGCTCTGAGGGAGAAAGACCTGGTAATCTGCTCCCATAAAGATCACAGCCTTGGAAACCCTATGAGGCAGCTCTACCCTGTCCTATAGGGTCGCTATGAGTCAGAAACAACTAGGCAGCAACTGATTTGATGTTTTGGTCTTTGGAGTCTGAGGAGCAGCCTTGGAGAAATGTCTTCATGTATTCTTTACATTGAACTGATTTTCTGAACTTTCCCTCCTTGTCCATCTGTCTGCCCTCCACCTTTCCCTCCCTCTTGGTGAATTTTGCTTCTGATGACAGTATCCTTTAGTTAAGGTTGGGAGTTTGGGTTTTGGAGTCAGATTACGTCTAAGTTAAATCTTGGGTAGGCCACAGATACTGTGTGATCTTGGGTGAGTTGGTCACCTCTTTGAGCATCAACTGCTTTACCTGTAAAATGGGATAATATCACCTACTTCTACAGTTGTTGGGGGAATTCAGTTGTTGTGGTAGTTGTGGGTGTTGGCTGGGGCAGAATGTTCCCCACATCTGCAGAACAACATTGCTCTTGGGGTTTGGCAAGTCTGGACCAGCCCACCAAGGACCCCATGGGAGCAAGTTCACTCTGCCCTGTCTGGGGCTTACGGGGGCTTCTTCCGAGCTAGGCTCAGGCTTTCTCCAGACCAAGTGTTGTATCTGTCAGGTGCACCGAGCGATGAAAAGGGATGTGGCTGAAGGGCAGGGGTTACAGAAGCGGGCTCTGCTGTGATCCAGGTGAGGGCCTCAGGTCCAGAAGGTGTGGTTGGAGGCAGTGATAGAGGTTAAACAGTTTACCCAGAATGGGAGGCAGCTGTGGTGCAGTGGAAGGGCACTGGATTTGGAGTTAGATTGGGATGGGACTCTGTTTTGTTTGATTTTGTCTCCCTAGTACATAACTCTAATTCGGCTGGGGCTAAATAAATGTTTAATGAATAGAGGAAGGAAGGAAGGAAGGGAAGGAGGGAGGGAGGAAGGAAGGAAAGAAGGAAGAAAAAAGATGGGTTGGGGACGAATAAGTTCCTAAGCACCCATAATGGAGAGAAGGGCTAGCTCAATTCTTTGCTCTGCCATATGAGACCTTAAGCCTCAGTTCTGTCACTTGTCAAATGTAGATAGTGGTACTCACCTCAGAAAGTAGTTATGAGGACTCACTGTGACATGTGTGTTTTAATCTTTAAAGTATTACCTATCTGTCAGGAATAAGGACACTAACAACAACATCAGAGCTGACGGTTGTAGGAAATGACAGCAGAGAGTGAACATGGCAATCAAGACAGATACCAGCCAGGTTCTGGGCTGAAAGTACAATCACTGTGGCCTTAAAAATGACACCATCCTCATGGTGATTAACAACCAGGAAAAGGGCTCCCAACTATATCTCAACTTAACATAGATGTCAGTTATCTGGACTAATCTTCCTGTCCTCAATAGTTTGGAGAAAAGAGGCAAATCAAAATGAAATAAACTCACTGAAGACAGATGTCTTTCATTTCTGTTCTATCTGGGCTATAGTAACTCCACCCACAGCTTCTACACTGTGCAATGAAGATGCTGAGGTTCACGCTCAGTAGCAGCATCCTCAACCACAAAGGAAACAGGCAAGCGTATTTCACACCATTTATGTTTTAAGACAAGACATTTAGCAGTTCTGGGTCTCCTAAGAGGGATATGTGCAAATCTTATGTTCTTAACAGCACTCCCTTAAGCTGTGTTTTGGTGCCCCACTCCACGCTTAGCACAGCAGTTGTTGGGTGCCTACTGCGTGCCAGGCACTGTGCTAGGGTTGTGATTACATCATAAATAAGACACGCTTCTTGCCCTCAAGAAGTTTATAGCCTAGTGAAAGAGACAGACAAATAAAAAGGCAATAATAATAGTAATAGCTTCTCAAATACTAATTCCTTGGTTGATTTTCAATGATCATTAGATGGACATTCTTCTTGACTAGCTATGAGATAACCCAGAACTGAAATTAATAAGGCATATTCAGAACAGAAGGGAAAAATAAAGCAATCCTTACCAAGCCCGTGTTTTGTGCCTATGGGAGTGTTTTGCACACATCGTTTTGCTTAGCGCCCCTGGCCGCAATGCTCCCAAGAGACGGGAAGCACACTCCCGTTCTGCAGATGAGGTAACTGAGACACAGAGAAGTCAAGTATTTGACACAGGGGCATATACTGGCTAAGCGGGTCTATTTCACGCCTAAACCTTGTTCTTTCTACTGCACCACATTACAGTTGAATAACGTGCCCATGTAAATAAAAATAAAATTTTAGCTACTCCTTAAATGCCTCGGAGAATTCCTGAGGTCTAGAGCCAGGATATTTTGGGTGAGACGTTTGAGGTGGCTCCAAGTTTGGAGTAGGAGCTAGACAACCAGATTTAGACTTTATTTGTAGTGAGTCAAAGCTCTGCCTTCCAAGCATCAGTTGATGAGGAGGTAAATGTTCTAGGTGGGTCTTGGCAGTGGGGCAGAAGTGGTTAAGGGCACATTTGGCTTCAACAGCCCCAGGTCTGAGTTCCAAATCTGCCTCTATATCTATGTGACTCTGAGCAAATTCCTCATCTGTAAAGTGGGAATAATAATGACATCTGCCTCATAGGATTGTTGCGATAGATCAGATAATGTATGCTGAGTGCTTATTGAGCATGAGAGCCGGCAATGACTGTTAGCTGTTATTACTTTATCCTCAGATGTTCCAAAGTTGGAGTGAGAGGCTGGCCATCACTTGGCAAGGCTCACTGCAGTGTGGTCTTAAGCATTAGATTTTGGGGGTTGGGGGAGGTAAACTCTGAGGGGTTCAACACTCCAACAGGCCTCTCTGCACGTGTCTTGTGTAAGTTCTGGGATCCTTGCAGGCTGTCTCTAGGTTTTTCTCAATTTACATTTCATAGTGCCTAGCAGAAAAGTATCAGTGCTGGAGGAAGTACAGCCAGAATGCTCCTTAGAAGCGAGGGTGGCGAGACTCTGGCTTGCTTACTTTGGACACGTCATCAGGAAAGACTGATCACTAGAGAAGAACACCATGCTTGGTAAAGTGGAGGGTTAGCGGAAATGAGGGAAACCGTCCATGAGATGGATGGAAACAGTGGTTGCAACAATGGATTCAAACACACCAACGATTGTGAGGAGAGCGCAGGATCAGGCAGTATTTCGTTCTGTTGTACATAAAGTCCCCATGAATAGGAGCCAACTCTATGGCAGCTAACCACAACAAGCAGAAGAGTAAGATAATACCCAGTAAATTAATGACTAAGAGTATGTAGTACTAATAAAGTACCTCACTAACGTGAAAGTCCCATCTCCTCCAACATCATATCTTCTAAGGAGTCCCATTTCTTTAACAACTTAGGATGCTATCAAGATGCTCATCAGAAAGGTGGGTTGGCCAAGGGTCCCAGATGCTTCCTATGAGTGGGAAGTGAGTTCCCCACTGTTTGCAGTGTGCTCCAGACTCACCCAGCAGAAGCCAACGTCTGACTCCAAAAGAATCTGCATGGATCTTTGCAGGTGTTAATGTTGCTAATTCCTTGCGTCAGCTCTGGCCTCCTCGCTCTTCCTCTCCAATCCGCCTTTGGGCTGCGTGCATAAACTGAGCAGTGGCCTCTGTCCACCTCATCAGTGCAGAACATCTGGGATACCTCTAGGCTGCCAATGAATTGAAAACATGCCTCAAATGCAAATATGTCCAGTCAGTTGTTCTGCATCTGAAGACATCAACAAAGTAGGTTTGCTTGTTGTTGTTTGGTAAAATCAAGTTTCCAATCTCACTCTCTCTAATCTTTTTCTCTCTTCTGCGCGGATATATACTTCATGGTTTTCAGAAGGTAGCATTTTTAAAGGGAAGTTATATTACTTAGGGTGCTTCAGATCCCAAGTAAGAGAAGACTTTAACGTGACCCTGGTTTAAACCATGTGGAGATTAATCATCTCACCAAAAAGGAGGTCGGAAGTGGTGTGGACTCCAGGGTTGATTCAGCGGCTCGGCCACATCGTCGAGCATCTGGGTTCTCCAGCTTCTTAGCTCTGCCACCCTAAGATCAGCTTTGCCCTCAGGCTGGTTCTCCTCATCCAACAGCACGAAGGTCAGAGGAAGAAAACGATGAGGTCTTTTCTGCGTCTACTTTTCAGATTTGAACAGCTGGCAGGCTTCCCCTCACAGTCCACTGGCCAGGATTGCATCCCACGCCCATTCCCAAGCCGGTTCACAGCAATAGTTGATAATACTTCCCCCAAACTAATCCATCTGGGTGGGATGGGCGTTGAGGAGCCAAGACTGCTTGCTACAATAGTCGTCTGCTGTTGTTCGCTGCTGTTGAGCCAGTCCCCTCCGCATAGTGACCCCATGAGCACTGGAATGAAATGCTGCCGGGTCCTCGCCAGCCCCATGATCAGTTGTGGATGGGACCACTGTGATTCATACAGTTTTCATTGGCTGACTTTCAGAAGTAGATTGCCAGACCTTTCCTCCTAGTCCATCTTAGTCTGGAAGCTCTGATAAAACCTGTTCAGCATCATAGCAACACACACAAGCCTCCACTGATGGATGGGTGGTGGCTGTGCATGAGGCACATTGGCTGGGAATCGAACCTGGGTCTCCTGCATGGAAGGTGAGACTTCTACCACTGAAACGCCACTGCCCCAAACACCACTGCCCTCTTACAATAGTCACAAGCACTATTAAAACTCGCAGTTTGACGTTGGTGTCCTGCCCAGGGCCATGCCTGTTATTGGCTTTAGCACCTACTTGACAGAAGTGGCATGGAACGTTTAGGTTTACCACTCAAACTTGTTTAACCCTACAGCTGCTTTGGTGGTACAGTAGTTAAGAGCTCAGCTGCTAACCAAAAGGTTGGCAGTTCAAATCCACCAGCCGCTCCTTGGAAACTCTATTGGACAGCTCCACTCTTTCCTATAGGGTCGCTATGAGTCAGAATCGACTCCATGGCAATGGTTTTTTTTTTTTTTGTTTACTGCTGTCTGAGGTTCCCTACCACCCATAGCCCATCTTACCGCAACCAAAACCAAACCCGCACCCGCTGCCATGGAGTCGACTCTGACGATAAGCGACCCTATAGGACAGTGTAGAACTGTCCCATAGGGTTTCCAAGGAGTGGCTGGTGGATTCCAACTGCCAACTTTTTGGTTAGCAGCCAAGCTCTTAACCACTGCACCACCGGGTCTCCCAGCTTAGCATACACATGGACAAATTGGAAGAACTCCATCCTGTCTCTAAGTTTGCGATGCCTATCAGTGATGCAGCAGAAAAGCAGGAACTCTGGAGTGGTCAGGAGCCCTGCTCTGTGGTTTGGCAGGTCCACTGAGGCTCCTGTCCGCGTCCCTTCCCGAGGGCAGGATAGATGATTAGTGCAGAGCTGGCTTCCTCAATCCAGCTCATGCAGAGCAAGAGGCATTCCCAAGATGCCTTGCTCTGCGCAGGCCTTTCTGATTACCGTGGCTTCCCTTGCCCCTGATGAGGGGTGAGTATCAGATGAGACCTAGACAATATCACTACGGCCGTTGGAATACTAAAATCAAGTTATTCCATCATTTCGCTTTTCCTTTGAGGGGGAGAAAAGTTTGGAATGCAAGGCCCGCCAAGACCTTCCCTGTTTCTGATGTCTCTATCACATCTCGGCTCCAGAGGTTAAATGTTTTGGATTACAAAATGTACATTATATGGGGGTCTTCCTATAAATCAACAAGGCAGGTATGTTAAACACAGAAAAATATCTACAGCTGCTCTCTCACTCATCCCGTGTGTTATTTAACTCAGCCTGGGCCCTAAGGAACATTTTTAGTTGTACCGTCAACAGTTTCAAAACAAAGAAGAAACTGCGACTGGCAAATGAGGAACCCAGCTGGCCCTCTGTTTAGGCTCCCACTGCATATACTTTAATCCTGACACCTGCAAGCTATTTAATCAGGATTTACAATTGAACATGAAGGATGAGGGGTCCGCAGGGCTGTGTTCTTAGTGTTTGGATTGCAAATGATGGAGAAAAACTTTGTTATCGGATGTTGTAGTTATTTGAAGTTGTGTGCCCTCTAACCCACAGGGAACCCAGCATCATTTATCACTCCCCAGAAAAACCTCAGCTCAGGCAGACGCTGGCCTTCACAGCCTAACATTCTATTTTTGCTTTTCCTGTATTCTAGAGTAAACAAACTTGAAATTTATGAACAATGAGAAGAATAATTTCCAGGGAGCATGTGGCAAGAGAAGGTTCTGAGTGAAAGAAAGAAAGCACCATCTTGATTTAGACACAAAGCAAAATGTAGATAAGGGCATTTGCATACAATCTGGCCAACGCCAGCTGTATGCAGAAGGTTCTCTACTTACAAACATACATCTGACCAACTTTTATGACAAAGTTCAAAGTCTTCAGCCAGAGCAAAAGTATGGCGATTTTGCCCAACACAGCAGTGGTGTTTACAGTTGCTTGTAAACCAAGAAATTACTCAACTGAATAAAGACAATGCATTAATTTTGGATTTACAAAAATTGATTTAGGAACAGCCCTTTGGACAAAACTTCCCGTAAACTGAGGAGCTTCTGCAATGCTGTGACTCAGAGGAGCTTAGAGAAATGGCCAGTGGTCACTATTTATTGAGTCCTTCTCTGCTACGTGCTGTGGGAGAAACCAAGATGCAGAAAACATGGCCCCTGCCCTCAGCGAGCTTCCGGCCCACTGGAGGGGAGGAAAAGATCCCATATGAGATAATACAGAAACGGGTTAGAACAGCGTTCAGTAAAAAGAATTTCAGAGAAGGGACGATTGCCGTCAGATGGAGTAGTCAAAGAAAGCTTTCTGAAGAATCTGGAGACTGAGTTGGAAATGCAAGTGGCTGAGGTAGTGGTTGCCAACATTTTTTGGCACGAAGAGTCTCAAATGATAGTCACTGGACACTTACATTTAGAATCCATTAATTGTGAAATATGTAACAAAAAATTACTATGATTTCATTAACATTAAAAAATGGCTTTGCATTTCCCACCATAGCAATATCTACATACATCTCAAAAAATGTACAAATAGGTGCAAGACACATGTCAATGTACAAGACATGCTTGCATATTGCATATGGCATCATTTCCCTGACTTGTAGTTGTTCTGCTGTGTCAATACAGGAGACTGAGGCCCATAGGAGAGTAATTGCTGACTTGGAAAAATACATTTTGGAGGTTTATAAAACTACCCAAATGGGTATTAAGGAGCCCTGGTTGCACAACAGTTAAGTGCTCAGCTGCTAAAC
Organism: Dugong dugon; assembly: GCA_030035585.1. Classification (NCBI taxonomy): domain Eukaryota; kingdom Metazoa; phylum Chordata; class Mammalia; order Sirenia; family Dugongidae; genus Dugong; species Dugong dugon. Next base: position 3,505,315 of record CM057482.1, read on the forward strand.
TGAAAGTTGGCAGTTCCAATCCACCCAACAACTCCCCAGGAGAAAAAAACCTGGTGATCTGCTCCCATAAAGATTACAGCCTAGGAAACCTTATGGGGCATTTCTACTCTGTCCTATAGGGTCACTATGAGTCAAAATTGACTCAATGGCACCGAACAACAACAGTGTTAGGGCAAACGTCCAATAAATGGGCAGATGGTTCTGTGGATGTCTTGGTTATGGCTTATGTGGCAACCCTTCCTTCAGTTCCTCTTCCAGCAATTCAGCACCACCAGCGATTGCTTCGCCTCCCCCCACCTGTTTCACTGTGTCCAGTCTGGTGAGTGGCATGACTTCGAAGTAGAGTCAGGGCTTAGGGAGACGTAGTGAGTCATTATTGCCTCCACTGAACCTGGGTCACTTACACCCAAAATTCCTTGACTGTCAAGAGCCTAGGTAATGTTTAAAGGCCACCAGAGAAGTAGGTTCCATCACCTCTCTTGGAAACTCCTTATCCAAATGAATAAAGAAAATGCACAATTTTTTTGATGTAACATATGTTTGTGTATTTTTGCAAAAATTTAAAAAAATACGGGAAAACACAGAAAAAAAATGACCCAGTATTCTGTGGTGATCATTTTGGCATATATATTTCCAGTTTTTTTTAATGCATGCATACATACACACATGTAATTATTTTACAAAACTAGAATCATCCTGTACACACTATTTTATAATCTGATTTTTTCCCCACTTAATATATAGGGCTTAGTTACCTTGTCATTGTATTTTTTTAATCCTGATTTTTAATAACGGCGCAATATTCAATCACATGGCTTTTCCATAAATTATTTAACCAACGTACTTTTTGTTATACATTTAGTGTATGCCAAAACCAAACCAAACCTGTTGCCACTGAGTTGATTCTGACTCATCACGACCCTATAGGACAGAGTAGAACTGCCCCACAGGATTTCCAAGGAGCAGCTGGTAGACTCTAACTGCTGACCTTTTCAGTTAGCAGCCGAGCTCTTAACCACTGCGCCATCAGGGCTCCCATTTAGGGTACACTCATGTTTTTTTAAACCTTTGTAATCAATGTACGGATGAGTATTTCTTCATGTAAGTCTTTATGCTCTCCTCTAAGAAAATGCAGTTTCAATTTGATCAAATGCCTTGAATTCTATACTTTAATACCGGGATTTACCATCTCATTTGGCTCCCTACCAGTTTCAGATACTGTTTTGGATCTGCATTTAGCTTTGGCCAAAGTTCACTAAATGAAGAGTCGGAGGAGTAGAAAGCCCCTCTTTACCCTCCTCTTCTGGGAGGTTGATGAGATAGTCCACCGCCCAACATTTAAGTGGTTGAGGGAGAGGAATTTGAATGTAGGACTCTGCCTGGGTATGGAGGAAGGCCCGGGTGAAGACACAAGTCCTTGGACTCATGCTGGGAGGAGGAAGCTTGGTCTGGGGTCACTCTCGAGATTTCCGCTGCTAGCCAGTGGCAGAGAGAGGAGAAACCTGGAGCCCGAAGATCGTGACGGTGCTTTCTCACTTCCGTGTCTTTCTTCTCTAGCCTTCCACACTCTTAACAGCTGCCATTTTAGGGTGGGCATCTCTGCCTTCTCAAGTGTTAACCCCTCATCCTGATGTCTTTAAGTTTTTGTTTTATTTTGTGTTTTTTTAGTATTTCCTCAGAGAAATAATGCGAGCTCAACTTTTAGGGAGGAATTTGATACTTTTCAGTTCCCATTTCTCTTTCTCTGTTTTCCTGCTCAGCTCTCTCCACACCTTATCCTGGCCACTTCTTCCCAACTCTTCTATCCCCTCACAGCATCTCCTCCCCCTCCTCTCCCACCTGCTTCTCCCCTCCTTCTCTCCCCCTCTCTTGCTTCTTTTTCCTTACACATCTTTAAGCATAGACTTCATGGAATCACTCACTCGTTCTATCAGTCTTTCTTCTTCCTCTGATGCTGCTGTGGCTGGTCGAAGAATCAGCACTTCATTAAATCATGATCTCAGAGAACCTGCTGTGTCTGCGGGGTTTCCCCTTTTTAGGCCCTTTCCTGCCATATTTTAGGGCTGGAGTGTTCAGATTACAGCTGCCACGCCCAACCTGTTAACTTATTCTCAGCTTCCAACTAGAACCAACCAAAACCAAACCCACTGCCAGCGAGTCAACTCCAACTCAGTAGGACAGAGGAGAACTGCCTAAAAGGGTTTCCAAGGCCATAAATCTTTATGGAAGCATACTGCCACATCTTTCTCCTGCAGAGCAGCTGGTGGGTTCAAACCACCAACCTTTCAGTTAGCAGCTGAGTCTTTTAACCACTGTGCCACCAGGGCTCCCTCTGACTAGAAAGAGGTTCATTATTCTTACTGCAATTAACCATGATATTTATTGTCTAAACAAGGGCACTTTGGGAGTAAAAGGAGGTGCTACTATTAATTATGCCAGCAGGACAATAAGCATAAACTGAGGCTGTCCCCAGCAAACCCGGATATATGGTTGCTTTATCTTAATTTAGCTCTTAATTCCACTTCCTGTCTTTGCAATTTCTCGGTCAGTAGACCCACAAACAGAGTCAAGAGTGAATTACAACCCTAACAATTTGAACTATAACATTTGGATAAATTAGGGTTGGACTAAATCAGGCTAGCATTGTGCTGTCAGTGAAGAAAAGATTGGTCAAACGAACAGCATTATACATAGACTTATAGAAGAAAAATCCAGGCAACATATTTATATGTTGATTTTGCCAGTTGGTCAACACTTCATTACTGTAGTTTGAGTTTATCGTTTATGCTTCCTTTTTTATTTCCATTCTAGACGTTTTTCTTTCTTAGATTGATCTTTTTGTCAAACAGATTGTGATTTTATGATAATCCACCTCAACTGCTCTGGCAGTTCAGGTCTATTTATGGAAATTTGCCCTTGGATAGATATGAATTATTTAAGGCCATTCAAAACAAATGGGACTACGGTAGCCCTGATTTGAGACAAACAAAATTAAGCAAACAACTTTTTTTCAAGAAGATACTGGTTTCTTATACATTGCATCATTAAAAGGTTCTTGTATTTCAAGAATCATCTAAAATGTTTGTGATTTTACTTTTACCTTGAAATTTGCATGAATATTTGCATTGAATATTTTCAAAATATTCACCCAGACCATAAGTGTTGCTGTTGTGTGCCATCAAGTTGATTCCGACTCATAGTGACCCTATAGGACAGAGTAGAACTGCTCCATAGGGTTTCCCAAGCTGTCGTCTTTGTGGGAGCAGATCACCAGGTCTTTTCTCCTGCAGAGTAGCTACTGAGTTCAAATCGCTGTCCTTTAGGTTAGCAGCTGAGCCCTTAACCATTGCACCACGAGGGCTCCTCAGACCATGAGTAGGGAAACTAAATATATCAAAAACCAGGGAAGAAATTGAAAAATATTGCCAAAGAATTACCTCCCCAAAACGTACCAGCCCCAGGCAATCTGTCAAATTTCTAAGGGCCAGAAAAATCCCCATGTTATAATATTCAAGAGAAAAGGAAATATGAAAATATTCCAAATTCATTTTTAAATTTGCATAATCCTAATACCAAAATTTGATGACAATATTATTAAAAAAGCTATAGCTCAATCTTACATGTTAATAAACATGTAAAAGTCTTACCCAGCAGTGTTAAAAGAGTAATATACCAGAATTTATGTATCCATGAAGTCATGAATGGCTGGCTATTGGGAAATCCAGGAAAGTAATTTACACATTATTAGGCCAAAGGGCAAAAATTAAATTTTCTCAGTACATGAGCAAAAGGCATAGGATTCAATACACTTCTTCTTTAAAGCGTGCAATAAATTTGGTTGTAGAATGATGCATGATACAGTCTTAAAATTAAACACATGTGTGCACACACATACACACACACACACTTCTTTTCCAAACCAACAGCCACTAATATATCATTCTTAATCATGAAACAGTAGAGTCACTCTCATTAAAGTAAGAAAATAATATATGATCTATAATTACTATTTTTGTATTTATAACAATATTATGAAAGTTCTAGATAATACTGTAAGTCTTAAAACAGAAAGGAGTAGGTATTGTTGTTGCAAATAGATAACTATTTATCTAGAGCAGAGGTTAGGGACCTATGACTCAAGGGCCAAATCCAACCATCAGATTGCTCTTGTAAATAAAGTTTTATTGGAACACACTTCTTTTGTTTACATGTTGTCTGTGACTGCTTTTGCATTATAACAGGCGGAAGTGAGTAGGTACAACAGGACCGTATGGCTCATGAAGTCTGAAATATTTGCTGTCTAGCCCTTTACAGAAAGAAAAAAAAATTACTGACCCCTGATCTAAAGAATCCAAAAGATTCAACTGAAAAACCATTAAGGTAGACAGATATAAAGTATACCCAAAACAGCTTTTTAATATACCAATATTAACAAGCTATATAGTATAAACAACAAAAAAATCCCACAAAAATAACATATTAAACATACACAAGAAATAGGCAGACTCTACATGAAGAGAAATCACCCAATTTTAGTGAAACGAAAAAGAGTACGTACGTAAACATAGAACATAGTATGTTATGAATGGGAAGATTAAATGTCACATAGATGACAATTCTTCCCATATTATTTTGTAAGTTTAATGCAATTTCAATTTCTTGCGAAGTCAAAATGATTAATTAGTGTTTCAGAATTATTAAAAAAAAAATTGACTGACAAAATGGACCCGCAAGTGTATAATGCCAGACACAATAGAAGTCTATTTCTTATTCATGTAAAACCCAAAATGGGAATTTCAGATGGGTAAGCGGCTCTGTTCCGCCATCTCAATACATGGCTTCCAATGTCATTTTTTCAGTCCCCTCAATTCCTGACAGCTGGAAATGGGAAAGTGTGGAGAACTGTGGGATGTTTTTATGGGTGAATCCAGAAATGGCACACATTACTTCCCCTCACACTCAGTCACATGACCACGTCTAACTGCAAAGGAGCCTGGGAAATGTAGTCTAGCTGTGTGCCAGAAAGGAAGAAAAAAAAAGAGTTGGGTGAGCAGTTAGCAAAGTCAGCCTCAGCACCAGATGGGAAAGTCCAGAAACAGACCACAGCAGATGTCAGAATTTTTAATGTGATAAATATGGCATTTCAAATCAGTGAGGAAATTACAGTTAATTCACAGTGTTAGGACAATTATTGGTTATATATTTACCCTCATACTACGCAATGAAATAAATTCCAGATGTACCACATTTAAGTATAGATTAAGAAATGAAACTCTAAAAAACTAGGTTAAATGTAAGTGAATAGTTTTTCTTTTTTACATTCTGGTGTGAAAGGCCTTTCTAAGCATAAAAAAGGAAAGAAGAAACAAAAGAAAATCAATAGTTTGAGTATCTAAAAATTAAAAACTTCTGCATGTTAAAATTAGAAAAAAGTTTGAAATGACAAGTGGCAAAAGGAATAAAATATTTACTATTTGGCAGCCAAAAGTTTAACCTCCTTAATATACAAAAGTTCCTACAATCAATGAAAAAAGATGACTTCTTCAAATGAAAAATATGAAATGAAATGTGGGTAGCTAATAAACATAAAAAAATTAAACCTCAGTAACAATCAAAGGTATTATAGAAGTAGTATGAAAAACAAAGATGTCACTGTGAAGACTAAGGTGCGCCTGACCCAAGCCATGGTATTTTCAGTTGCCGCGTGTGCATACAAAAGCTGGACAATGAATAAGAAGACCGAAGAAGAACTAATACTTTTGAATTGTGGTGTTGGTGAAGAATGTTGACTATACTATGGACTGCCAGAAGAATGAACAAATCTGTCCTGGAAGAAGTACAGCCAGAATACTCCTTAGAAGAGAAGATATCAAAACTTTATCTCACGTACTTTGGACATGTTATCAAGACAGACCAGTCCCTGGAGAAGGACATCATGCTTGGTAAAGTAGAGGGTCAGTGAAAAAGAGGAAGACCCTCAAGATGGATTGACACAGTGGCTGCAATAATGGGCTCAAACAGAACAAAGATTGTGAGGATGGCGCAGGACAGGCAGTGTTTTGTTTCGTTGTACATAGAGTCACTTTGAGTCAGAACAACTTCACGGCACCTAACAACAACATGACCTTATATGTCCTCTCTGAGCCTCAGTTTCTCCACCTATGAGATTAGAAAAATCATAGAACTTATCTATAAGAGTTCTATTAGGATTAAATAAAATAATCCATGTAAAACTTACAGTAAGCACTCAACAAATACTAGACATTGCCATTTTTATTACTTAAAGTGTGCATGGTATATTTTTAAATGAAGAAGGAAGACTGAAAATGTATATTCAGTATGATGTAACACACACATACACACCCACACAGACAGAGGAAGAAATCACACCAGAATTTTAGCCGGGGTTGTCTCTTGGTTATAGCTTTAGAAATAATTTTTATTTTCTCCTTCATACATTCCTGCGTTTTCCAAAATTTCTGTAATAAACATGTATTGTTATATTTATAATTTAAAAAAAAACTTCAAGCGCTTATCTTTGATTACTTGTTGAATGACCCCAAATAGTTTCCTAAGTTTGTCTGGGACTGATTAATTTCTGAAACTAGAACCCATCTTCAAAACCACCATCCGGGGCCCCGAGCAAGGGAAAGTCTCCAAATAAGCTTTACTTCAGTTCCAGCCCAACAACAGAATTTCTTTTTTGCTTGTCCAAATTAAGTGTGAAATTATTACCCAGGAAGAATTCGTAATGTTAATTTAAGCCCTTTGAAAGCAGTAGATTGGGAAGACTGAAGTCCCCAAAGGGCAAAATTATACAAATAGGGATGTGGCTGTGGAGCCAGGGCAGATGGTGTGGGGGCATCTTGCCCATTTAAATCGTGGAGCTCCTACTCAGCTCCGTAAGCAATTTCCTTCTTATCTCCCATTTTCCTTTGTGGGCTTCCCCTTGTTCACTGCACCTGTTTCGTGGGAAAGTTCCTTAACCACTCTGATGCTGTTTCCTCATCTGCAAGATGAGATGAATTATATCTTCCTCATAGGATTGTTTGATATAAAACACGATGCCTGGCACATAGTAGGTGCTCAATAAATGAAAGTTGTTATTGTCTATATGCTCAGTCTTCCAATGTCAGCATATTTTTTATTGTTGCATGCCGTTGACTGGATTCTGACTCATAGCGACCCTGTATGACAGAGTAGAACTGCCCCATAGAGTTTCCTAGGCTGAAATCTTTATGGAAGCAGATCATCAGGTCTTCTCTCCCACGGAGCTGCTGGTGAGTTTAAACCACTGACCTTTCAGTTAGCAGCCAAGTGCTTAACAATTGTGCGACCAGGGCCCTTTAATGTCCACATATAGAATCAGGTATTCACTTTTCCTGCCTTGTTTCTGAGGTGGATAGTGAGGAAGGAGCTCTGTTGGTCGAGCTGAGTCTCACCTTTGCCCACAACTGGGTAGATCATATAATTCCTCCCAGCACCTATTTGTGGTGAGGGAATGCTCACTTGCATTTCTAAACAACTTAATGAAACAAGTTTTCACTGAGTATTTATTATAGCTTGTCCCTGAAATGATGGGGTCAGAAGGCTAACAGTAAGAAGTTTACCTGCAGTAGCACACTAACTTATACTGCCTCATCGCCCACAGTTCCTTCTCAGGAAGGTGACTCTCCCACAACCCCTGCTAAAGGCATAGATAGTCATATACTGTCTCAGAATAGCCTCCTCCTTCCCTGACCACACCCGATTAGACCAAGGTGGGCTCTGGCTGCAAGGGCCACTAAATGAAATACGGCTATCTAATGGCCAATGACCATGTGAGGGAGAAACTCTTTTCACTCCTGGTTTCCAAGATGAAAGATAGTCTAGAAATACTCTGTTGGCGTTCCTCTGCCCCCGGGAGTGACTTATATGAGCCTCTTGGGCTCCCAGCTGGCTAGGAGGAGAGGGATGAGGAAGCCTGCCCCAGCTCCGAGCTGTCTTTGACAAGTCATAGTCTGGGGTTTTGTTAGCAGGCTGGTATGACTCCACTAAGTTTCATCCTCCAACCTGGACTCCATCAGTGATAAAGATGATCTATTGGCTTCTATTGATTCTTTGTTTCATTTTATAGCTTATTCAGAACTTGAGTAGGGAATAGGGGTGCTCTTTATTGGGGACTTTCTCTATGATCCCAACAGAACTGATGTGCGAAAAGTAGCTGAGCTAATCAAATTATCAAATACAGAGAATGAACTTGGCAGTTGTTGTTCATCGCAGCACTGTTCACAATAGCAAAAAGATGGAAGCAACCTAAGTGCCCATCGATGGACGAATGGATAAACAAACTATGGTGTATCCACCCAATGGAATATTACACAACGATAAAGAACAATGATGAAGCTGTGAAACATCGTATAACTTGGTGGAAGCTGGAACTTATTATACTGAGTGAATTTAGTCAGTCACGGAAGGACAAATACTAAGACTACTATTATAAGAACTCAAGAAAAGGCTTAAACACAGAAGAAAGCATTCTTTGATGGTTATGGGGCTGGGGAGGGAGGGTGAGGGTTATTCACTAACTACATGGTAGATAAGAATCATCTTAGGTGAAGAGAAGGACCGCACACATTACAGGGGAAGCCAGCACAACTGGACTAAACCAAAGCTAAGAAGCTTCCTCAATACAATCAAATACTTTGAGAGACAGCGTAGCAGGGATGCAGGGTCTGGGGACCATGCTTTCAGGGTACATCTATGTCAATTGGCATAACAAAGTTTATTAAGAAAATGTTCTGCATCCTATTTTGGTGAGTGGCATCTGGGGTCTTAAAAGCTTGCAAGTGGCCATCTAAGATGCATCAATTGGTCCCAACCACTTGCAGTAAAGAAGAACGAAGAACACCAAAGACACAAGGAAAGTGTTAGCCCAAGAGACAGAATGGGCCACATAAACCAGAGACTTCATCAGCCTGAGACCAGAAGAACTAGATGGTGCCAGGCTACCACCAATGAACATCCTGACAGGAAACACAACAGAGGGTCCCTGATGGAACAGTAGAACGATGGGATGCAGAACTCAAATTCTAGTAATAAGACCAGACTTAATGGTCTGACTGAGACTGCAGCCCCGGAAAGCATGGCCCCTGGTCTCTCTATCACGCCAGAACTAAAACAATTTCCGAGGCCAACTCTTCAGACAGGGATTGGACTGGACTGTGGGACATAAAGTGATACTTGTGAAGAATGTGCCTTTTAGACAAGTAGATACAAGAGACCATAAGGGCGGCTTCTGTACAGAGGTGAGATGGGAAGGCAGAGAGAGTTAGGAGCTGGTTGAATGTTCATGGGGAATCTGGGGTGGAGGGGAGGGGTGTGCTGTCACAGAATGGGGTGAGCGGTTGGGGTCTCATAACAACGTATGTAAAAAAAAGTTCTGTATGGGAGACTAACTTGAAATGTAAACTTCATTTAATTACAGCAATAAAAAAAATAAAATCATTCTACATTAAAAAAAAAGATGTTTCCAACTCATAGTAACCGTATGTACAGCAGAATGACACTGCCTAGTCCTTCACCATCTTTGCAATCATTGCTAGATTTGAGCCCATTGTTGCAGCCACTGTGTCAGTCCATCTTGTTGAAGGGCTTCCTCTTTTTCTTGACCCTCTACTTTACCAAGCATGATGTCCTTCTCCAGGGACTGATCTCTCCTGATAACATGTCCAGAAGTATGTGAGATGAAGTCTCACCATCCTAGGTTCTAAGGAACATTCTGGCTGTACTTCTTCCAAGACAGATTCATTTGTTCTTCTGGCAGTCCATGGTATATTCAATATTCTTCGCCAACACCATAATTTAAAGGCATCAATTCTTCTTTGGTGTTCCTTATTCATTGTCCCGCTTTCACATGAATACGTGGCAATTGAAAATTCCATGGCTTGAGTCAGAAGCACCATAATACTTAAAATGACATCTTTGCTTTTTAACACTTTAAAGAGGTCTTTTGCAGCAGAATTGCCCAGTGCAATGCATCATTTGATTTGCTGACTGCTACTTCCATGGGAGTTGATTGTGGATCCAAGTAAAATGAAATCCTTGATGACTTCAATATTTCTGTGTTTATCATGATGTTGCTTATTTGTCCACTTGTGAGAATTTTTGTTTTCTTTGTGAGGAGGTGTAATCCATATTGAAGAGTGTAGTCTTTGATCTTCATCAATAAGTGCTTTAAGTCCTCTTTCAGCAAGCAAGATTGTGTCATCTGCATCATGCAGGTTGTTACTGAGTCTTCCTCCAATCCTGATGCTTCGTTCTTCTTCATATAGTCCAGCTTCTCAGATTATTTGATCAGCATACAGACTGAATAAGTATGGTGAAAGGATACAACTGTGTTGCACACCTTTCCTGATTTTATACCACACAGTATCCCCTTGTTCTGTTTGAATAACTGCCTTTTGATCTATGTACAGGTTCCTCATGAGCACAATTAAGTGTTCTGGAATTCCCATTCTTCGAAATGTTATCCATAATTTGTTATGATCCACACAGTCGAATGTCATTGCATAATCAATAAAACACAGGTAAATATCTTTCTGGTATTCTTTGCTTTCAGCCAAGATCCATCTGATATTAACAATGATATTCCTCGTTCCAGGTCCTTTTCTGAATCTGGCTTGAATTTCTGGCAGTTTCTTGTCGATATACTGTTGTAGCCGCTTTTGAATGATCTTCAGCAAAATTTTACTTGCATGTGAAATTAATGATATTGGTTGATAATTTCCACATTCAGTTGATTCACCTTTCTTGGGAATAGGCATAAATATGGGTCTCTTCCAGTCGGCTGGCCAGGTAGCTGTCTTCTAAATTTCTTGACATAGGCGAGCGAGCGCTTTCAGAGTTGCATCCGTTTGTTGAAACATCTCAGTTGGTATTCTGTCAATTTCTAGACCCTTGTTTCTTGCCAATGCCTTCAGTGCAGCTTGGACTTCTTCCTTCAAAAGCATTGGTTCTTGATCGTATGCTACCTCCTGAAATGGTTGAACATCAAAAGTACTTAGCAGTACTTTTAGCTAAATACCCAACAGAAAACTCTTCCACATGTGGGTAAGGGGACATGGACAGGCATATTCATGGAAGTATTGAAAAACAGGAAACTACCTACATTTTCATCTCTAGGGGATGGATAAATAAAATATGTTTTTATTTTATTCTGTTTATTTACTTGATGGAACATAATATAGTGGAGAGTGGTTAGAAGAGATGAACTAGGTTTATATGTTTCAATATGGATGCATATCAAAATAATTATGTTGAATGAAAAATAACATCTCACATCTGATAATATTTATGTAAATGAAAACACACACAAAAACAAGAACACCATATGTTGTTTGTGTGTGTGTGTGCACGTGTGTGTGTGTATGCACGTGTGCGTGTGTGCACATGCGTGTGTGCGTGTGTGTGCGTGTGTGTGCGTGTGCGCGTGTGTGTGAGAGAGAGAGAGAGAGAAAAGGCTTTACCTCAAAACAGTGACGGTGATGATGGTGCTCAGGAGAGAGGAGGGAAATAGGATTTGTCTGGTCAAAGAGAGAACTTTATTTGTAGTATTTTTTAAAAGAGAATTTAAGCATATATCATATAACTTTAAAAAAGCATAAAAATTTAAAAAAAAAAGTCAGAAAGCAAATATGACAAAATGCCAACATCTGTAAATCCTGTGTGGTGGGAAAATGGGTGTACTTCTGAAGGAATCTTCCAGAGCTAAGACGCACCGAGGCCAAGAGTTAGCATCAGGAGTGACAGAGGAAGACTGGACAGTGAGAGACCAGGTGGCCCAACAGAGGGGAAGGCGCAGTCAAGCCTAGAATGGGCTCCACTCTGGACCCATTTCAGTCTACATTCTTAAAACAAATCCCTATTGCTCTTGTGATAGCTTAGCTGCAGCCACACGAAGTGTACTGGGCTGCTGTTTGTGTGCCTCAGGTTATCTGACACCAATGCTCACAATCTCAGCTTACCCATGTCTCCAGATGTTTCTGCACCCTGATAATTTCCAACTGTGAGAATGCTGAACCAACGGATGGCAAATCCCAGAATACTGATCCCAGAATACTGATGGACTCACTCTTCTCCCAGGTTACGTTTTAAATAAATAAGCCTTAAATGTTAGAACACTTATAGATGTATGGAAAAATCGCAAAGATAGTACAGAGAGTTCCCAGATAACCCACACCAGTTTCCTCCGTCATTAAGGGCTTACATTAGTATGATACATTTGTTACAATTAATGGACCGTTATCGATGCGTTACTGTTAACTGAAGTCCACAGTGGACTCCGATTTCCTTAGGTTTTAATGTCATTTTTTGTTCTAGGATCCCATCCAGGACACCACTTACATTTAGCCATCATTTCTCCCTAGGGTCTTCTGGCTGTGACAGTTTCTCAGACTTTCCTTGTCTTGGATGACCTAGGCAGTTTTGAGGAGTACTGATCATGTATCTTTTGGAGCCCTGGTGGTGCAGTGGTTAAAGCAATCAACTGCTAACCAAGAGGTTGGCGGCTTGAAACCACCAGCAGCTCCGCGGGAGAAAGATGTGGCGGTCCGCTTCCTTAGAGATTACAGCCTTGGAAACCCTATGGGGTTGCTATGAGTCAGAATCGATTCCATAGCAGTGGGATATTGACCCAAGGAGAGATTGTGAAGGGAGGGCAGGAGGCGTCTCCGGGGGGTTGGGGGGCAGCTCTGAGTCACAGTATACACCAGGCAGGTCACCCCAATTCCACTTCCAAAAAGGCCTGGCAGTCTGTGAAGTCTAGCTTTCAGGCCTCCATCTGAGCAGGGCCTAGGGACCTGTGGAGTCCTTGAGCTCCCAGCTGCAGTTCTCTAGACCCCATGCAAGGAATGGGAAGCTTTCAGGGTGACAGTTGACAGAGCAGAATAAACCACTGGTCAAAACCAGGTTCTCCTTTCCCAAGCAGTGGGCAGAGGGTCTCTGGAGCACCAGTGTTTACGTCAATAAATATTTAAAGGAAAGCACACACTTCATTTCCTGTAGCTGACAAAAGCCCTAGGAAATGTTTGGGTCCTCACGACTTTGCAGCAACCCTTTGATGCATGCTAGCCTCCACCACTGCACCTTGGTGCTCCGTGTTCTCACCCGCCTTGGCCCCTTCTCTGGGTTGCTTCACGTGAAGCCGGCCCCCGCTCCTCTGCCCACCCCACAGACGCACCCATCTCCTTGAATCTACCCTCTCCATGTCTCTTCTTGCTCAGCTCATACACGCTCCAGCTTCCTTTACTTCTCCCTCAAACTGCTAACCTCTTAAACTACCATGTCATCCCTCTCCTTGGATTAGAAGCCCATTGGAAAGAGTGATTGACAAGGCCCATAATGGTCTGACCTTACTATTTGTCCATCTCATCTCTACATTTCCTACCTCTGAGCTCCAGCCAGGCCAAACCGGTTTTAGTTCCCTGAGAGTCTCAAGCTCTCTCTTTCCTCTGACCTCTGAACCTGTAGTCTCCGCTGCTTGGATGACTTCTCGTTCTGCTCCCCTCCACCCTTCAGGTGGGAATGTCAGGTGACTTCCATGTATCCTGCCTCACGTTCTGTCAGACTCGGTTTTCAAAGCACTTCCTCCAGGAAGCTTTCCCTGATTCCCAGAAATCAAAACTAAACAACGAGTTGCAGTAGAGCGATTCTGACTCATGGCGACCTCAAGTGTGTCAGAGTAGAACTGTGCTCTGTAGGATTTCCAACGTCTGATTTTTCAGAACTAGATTGCCAGGCCTTTTTCTGAGGCACCTCTGGGTGGACTTGAACCTCCACCTGTCCAGTTAGCAGCCGAATGCATTAACCATTTGCAAATCAAAACAGGGTCCTTCTGCGTACTCTCAGAGCGCCTTGCGCAGCTCCTGTCTTAGCACTTTCTCAAGGTACCGCTTGTAGATTTCTGTTCTATCCCTCACTAGACTGTAAGCACCTTGAGGAAACTGAGAACATTTTGCTCATCATTGTATCCCTCAGATGCGGGACCTGACAAATTCAACAAGTAATCTGTTGAATTGAAAGAACAGTCCACACCAGCTGCTTCCACCTCGAACATAAACTCCTGGTTCCTTTTATTTGTTAGACTCCCATCACCCACACCCAAGACTTTCAATTTGCCTTTTCTGTCAGTCACCTTGTGAACAGTTCCTCCCAGTAACTTCATCACTGTAACGTCCGACGATCCTTTCTCAGTCCTCGGCCTGCTCAGCCTGTCCACAGCCTGTGACCCTCTCGTCTACTATTTTTACTTGTAGATCTTTCCTCCTGTGGTTTCTGGAGAGGAGCCATGGTGGCGCAGTGGGTAAAGTGCTCGGCTGCTAACCAAAAGGCCAGCGGTTCAAACCCACCATCTGCTCCTTGGGAAGAAGATGTGGCCGTCTGCTTCCGTAAAGATCACAACCTTGGAAACCCTATAGGGGCAGTTCTACTCTGATCTATAGGATTGCAGTGAGCTGGGATCAACTCAACGCAGTGGGTTTGTTTTAGTCTTGAGTTCTGGAATGATGTGCTCTCCAGGCTTCCTCCCACCTCTATGACTTCTCTTTCTCAGAATCCTTCATTCTCTTCTCTTTCTTCCTCCACATCAAAAAAAAAAAAAAAAAAAAAAAAAAATAGACCAAACCTGTTACCGTTGAGTTGGTTCCGACTTGTAGGGATCCTATAGGACAGAGTAGAACTGCCCCATAAGGTTTCCAAGGAAGTAACCGTTATGGAAGCAGGTGGCCACATCTTTCTCCCGAGGAATGACTGGTGGGTTTGAACTGCTGACCTTTTGGTTAGCAGCCGAGCGCTTTTACCACTGTGCCACCAGGGCTGTCTTTACCCTGTGTTAACAGGTTGCAAATGACCCTTGTCATTCTTTCCACCATACGTGCTTCTCTTCCTGGATTCCCCATTTCTATGAACATCAGCATCCTCTGTGACAAAAGGCTGGAAACCTTAGCATCATCTTCAGCTTCTCTTCCCATGTCTGAGATCTTACAATCAGGAGCAGCCGAGTCTAGTAAATTCTGCTTCCCAAATGCCCTTCCATGACTATAAGCTCTACTCTAGTTCAGGCCCTCATCCTCCACACCTCCTTGCATGGATTACTGTCGGGACTACTGACGGTTATTAAACCAGAAACCTGTTGCCCATCAAGTCATTTCCAACTCGTGGTGACCCCGTGTGTGGTGGAGTAGAACTGTGTTCCTTAGGATTTTCAGTGGCTGATTTTTCAGAAGTAGATCGCGAGGCCCTTCTTCTGGGTGAGCTGGAAACGCCAAACTTCCAGCTGACCATCTGCACCACCCAAGAACTCCCTGATGATTACTAATCACCACCTCTAAATTACTACCTCTGGCTCCATTTCAGGGTCTCCCCGTCTAGCTTTTTCTTACGCTGTTCTGATCATGATACAGTATTACTCAAAATGTCCAATTGCTATCAGTTGCCTCTAGAATAAAGCTCAAACTTCTGAGGAAGGTGTTCAAGGCCCTCCTCAGTCTGTTGCCACCAACCTCTCTAGCTTTCTCTCCTAATACTTGACCACTTCTTATACTTAAACCATTCCAGCTTGCCTGAGACTGTCTGTGTTTAAGCACTGAACACCCCGTGTCCCAGGAAACCCCTCAGGCTTGTGCCCCTGTGCAGCCATAGTTGTCCACGTCTCCGCTTCACCCAGACCTAGATTATGGCCCTCCCGACAGCAGACCTGTATCTCCTGGATCTCCTCACCCCTCACAAGGTCAGGAACAGTGTCTGTATCGACAGATGATCATAAATTTGGGTAGAGGTCTTAAATGTCTTTTTGTTTCTGATTTCATAAATACATAAATAAATAAATTCAGTGTAGAAAATATCAGGTGAGCAAAAAGAGAGTTAACAATTTTTATTTATTTGTTTATTTTTTAAAATTTTACTTCAGGTAAAGGCTTACAGAACAAATAGTTTCTTATGAAAAAGAAGTACACATGTTGTTTTATGACATTGGTTAACAACCCCACAACATATCAGCACTCTAACTTCTCCATCTGTTTTTTTTTTGGTGAAAATACACATAGCCAAAGATACACCATTTCAAAAATTTCTACATGCACAGTTCAGTGACACTGACTAAGCTCTTCGAATTGTGCTGTTATTCTCACTTAAGATGAAGGCTTACAGAACAAAAGAGTTTCTCATTTAACAGTTACTACACATGTTGCCCTATGACAATGGTTAACAATCTCACAACACATCAACAATATTCTTACACAACCTTGGGTTCCCTATCACCAGCTTCGAGAGATAACAATTTTTAAAGTTACATTAATAACTAGCTCTCCTGCTCTGATAGAGGTACCTAGACAGAGCTGGAGAAAAATGTAGAACAAAATTCTAACTCACTAAAAGGGATTAGACTTATTGGTCTGACAGAAACCCTGAGAGTGTGGCCCCCAGACACCCTTTTAACTCAGTACTGAGGTCACTCCTGAGGCCCACCTTTCAGCCAAAGATTAGACAGGCCCATAAAACAAACAACAATACTCGTAGCTCAACCATGTACACGAGACTAAATGGGCACACCAGCCCAGGGGCAAGGACCAGAAGGCAGGAGGGGATAGGAAAGCTGGACGAATGGAAATGGGGAACCCAAGGTTGAGAAAGGGAGACTGTTGACAAGTCCTGGGGTTGGCAACCAATATCACAAAACAATATGTGTATTAATTGTTTAATGAAAAACTGATTTGCTCTGTAAACCTTCATCTAAAGCATAACAGAAAAAAAAGAAAAGAAAAAACAAAACAAAACTAGCTCTCCTCAGAAATTACCGTCCAGCTTTTGGAGTACGCACACACACAGGCACACATGCACACACACGCACACATACTGTGTGTATAAAATATATGTTAATTGTAAACAAAAACTGGATCATATTTCACAGGCTGTTATGTAAGTTTTTCCCCCCACTGAACATATAGCTCATAAATGTCTATGGAATTAAATTGAAAATGATATAATTATATGACTAACATTTATTGGGCTCAAATTGTAATATACCTGGGTATGCTGGTATGATTAGCAGCTTTATCGTGGTCTGTAACTTGGCATGCTAACCTTGCTTGTATAATTGACTGGCTGTGTTTCCTTTTTTGAAGTAAATGCAAGTGATATAAATTGTTCCAGAACATAGTAAAAGATGGGCAGCTACCCAGTTCATTACATAAAGCATACATAACCTTGATACCCAAATCTGAATGAAATATTGTTACAAGAAAAGAAGGAAGGAAGGGAGGGAGGGAGGAAGGAAGGGAGAAATACAAGCAACTAGAATGTTTAGAAGTATCAGATAAATTGATAATACAGGCTAACCTTATAAAGAACTTTCTACATGCCAGCCACTAGTCTCAGTTCTTTACATAATTGATTCATTTAATCTTCACAACACCTCTGTACAGATGAAGAAACTGAGGTTCAGAGAGAGCCATTAACTCTTCCAAGGTCACACTACTAGTAACTATACTCCCAGACCACATAGGGCTCTTATTCCAAGAAGGCGTGGATAGATCATTACAAGGAAACCTACTGATACAATCTAGCTCACTGATAGGTTTAATAAGGAAAATGAGATCATCTTGATAGACTGGAAGACACTCAGGGAAAGGCAATGTCTCTTTTAATAAAAGCATTAAAAAATAGGAGCAGAAGAGCATTTGTTTATATGTTGTTGTTAGGCGTCATTGAGTCGGTTCTGACTCATAGCGACCCTGTGTACAACAGAACGAAACACTGCTCGAGCCTGTGTCATCCTCACGATCATTGCTATGCTCGAGCCCATCATTGCAGCTACTGTGTTGATCCATCTCATTGAGTGTCTTCTTCCTGCTTATATTCTAAAGAGTATATATTTCAAGTTAATGACCAACAGTCCTATAAAGGTGAAGCAGATGCATTTCTGCTAAAAATCAAGCTCGAAGCATGAATTCTTCACTCCCACCTAATAGTACCCACAATATAAATCGTCTAGGAATAATTTATAGGCTATACGAAGTTTTCTCCTTTCTACAAAATGAATATTTGTTTATTGTGTGAAAATTTGGTGAGAAAAGCCTAGAAAATCACAAGGAAAGAATTTATTCAATGGGAATAGAACAATTCCCATAAGCCTGTGTTCTGAGATAACACCTCGACATTTCTATGCACATATTACCCATTGCAGTCAAGTTGATTCTGACTCATAGTGACCCTATAGGACAGAGTAGAAGTGCCCCGTAGGGTTTCCAAGGAGCACCTAGTGGATTCTAACTGCCAACCTCTTGGTTAGCAGCCTGAGCTCTTAACCACTTCGCCACCAGGGCTCCGTTAGCACCATACAATTATACCATTTTGAAACTTGTTTTTTTCTTCAGTTAAATGTAAATTATTAATAATATCCCTTGTCATGAAATACCTGCCACACGTGAATTTTAATGACTGCATAGTATTCCATCACAATGATGTACCATAATTTAACCTGCACTGTTGGACACTTAGGAGGTTTCCATTTTTTAGCTATTATAAATAACAATGCAACTAGTATCTTTGTCCCTAAACCCACCTTCATAGTTCTGATGGTTAATTTAGGTCAAATTCCTAGAGAAGTGGTCCTGAGATTTTAGACGTGCCCTGTCAAGTTACCTTCCTAGAACCTTTGTACAGCAGTAAGGGAGGAAAGTGCTGCTTTTCCACACTCTCATCTACCAATAATCCAAATGAGAGATGTGTGTGACATCTATACAGAAATTACAAAAAACCCTGCTGAGAATTGTGACTATTTTGAACACATGAAGAAATGTCTCATGCTCCTGAATAGGAAGGATATATACCCTGAAACTGTCAGTTCTTCCCAAAGTAATTTACAAACTTAATGCCGCCCCAGCGGGAATTTTCTTAGAATTTACCTAAATGATTCTACAAGTTATATGTAAGAATGAGCGAGGGATAATATTAGCAAATGTTCTAAAAGAGAAGAGTAAGGAGAGGTGACCGACTACTCCCATGAAATTTAAAAAAATGATAATAGTTAAAGCGATGAGAATACAAACCCCAGCATGTTCTCTACTCATTTGTGCCAACCTGCTTTTCTACACATGTAACGGAGGGGAAAAGACATGTCTTCCCAGCAGCTGTTAAAACCTTGTGCAGCTCAAGCTTGTAGCAACCACTTGATCCCCTAATTTTAGTTAAATAAGAGCTGGGAGAAATCCAAATGTCAGTTTGTTATTTTTCCGTGGGTAAGGGCCCCCAATAGTAACTGGATATGCTATAATTGGGTTTAATTGCCTCTCTCCTATCTCAGAGCTTATTAATGCTTTTAACGTTTTAAAGAACTTTCTAGTACACAAACTGAATGCACAGGCAGGACAAAGAGACACCACTATCGCTCCAGAAAGCAGGCCAGGAAACCCCAGGAACCCTTGTGATTATAGACGAGTAGGGTGGATGGGCAGGCTTGACAGTTTGGCCAGTGTTGCCTGTGTTAGAATCTGTTAATTTAAAGACGGAGAACGGAGCTGTTTGTGTCCCCAAACTCAGGTTTTTTAACACCAGGGATTAGACTCTCCGTGGCTGCCCGTCCTTGGTCCTCGAGAACACATGGTCAGTCTCTATAAAAACACAAGTTCTTTTGCTGAAACCCATCTGTGGGAAACTTTCCATACAACGTTGTCCCACAGGCCTTTTCATTTAAAGAACAATTTGAAAGAAGGATATCAACAACACATGAGACACACCCTCGCACCCACCCACATAGATGCTCACATACAGCAAAGTCAGAACAGTTGGTACTGACACCCAAGCCCTCTGAGTTCAAAGCAAGAGCCACTGTGGAGTTCGCCCCATCTGAAGAGGACCTTGGCTTTTTCCTTTGAAGTGTTTCTTTTGAGGGTCAAGGTAAAGGGGCCATGTTGACTCAGGAAATCGCTAATCTATAGAAGGATGAGGCCTCTGCTCCATCACACATTTGTAATGTTCCCAGGAGGTTAACAAAACAAATGGTTCTGACTGTAATGCGTGAGCTGGGGCCAGCCTTTCTTCTCGACTTGTCCCAGTCACAGGAACATCCCTCCAGGATGAGCTGGGACCCAGGCTAAGAAAGAACCCAGTCGAGTCTAAAACCAATTGCTGAGCTAATTTCAGGTCTCTGGAATCTTATGGAGTCATCCAGTCAGATTTGGTCTTCTCCAGCTGGCTATTGTATGCCAAGATAATGAAGACTGGACTGGAAGTCAGAGCCCCTGGTTAAAATCTTGACTCCTCTGTCTCTTATTGAGCAGTAGTATTCCTGACAAGTTTCTTCACAATTATTCTTCTTGACTTGCCTCATACTAGATCCTGCTGAAGAATTTCTTAAGACAAGCTGAAAACCCAACATTTTCTGAGAGACTTTTGGAGCCTAGAACCCAAAAGTAGATAGGATTTACGAGCTTAATTCTGAGAGGTAGGTAACAAGAGAAACTCGTCACGGAGGTGGGCTGAGTCTGGGTAGCAAATACTAGCGTGTTCGTCAGGCTCACTTAGGTTCAAAAACCCTTCTTAATAATGCAACAAGCATCACTAGAATATTTGCACCGGATGTATCATTTATTTGATAGCTCTAGTATCTAGCAAAAGCCTAGGCCATAATATTAGTTGAATTCATTTAACTAGGGAATGCAGCATGTTCTCTCCACACCCATCCCAACACTCCACCCACACAAATATTTGGCCGAAATTATGAGGACACTAAAAATAATGTGTATCACAAATTGAATCTAAAAGCATTTCTGCATCTGGAGACGATGAGTTGTCCGACGGAGTTATAAAACAGGAAATGTCAGATAATTACAAGGCACTTTGATCTAGTATTTTGTTTTGAGGTTGATGCAGGTAACACCCACACCCCAACCCCACCCCCTTGCTAATCAGGCCACTCATGGGATTTGGAATGGATGTTGCATATGCCAGCCACCAAATGGCCTGTCTCAGAGCCCCTAAGGGTCATCTGTTTGGATAAAGTTTCTCCAGCTTCTCTGTTGTTGTTTATCTCGAGTCCGAATTCAAGGGACTTCTTCATCTCACTTTTTTTTTCAAGAAAATACCACCCAAAGAGCTAGAAGATCAACAATAGAGTGTGTAAGGTGGGTGAAAATAGACCATATTATTTTAAGATTAAAGAACAGGCATGCCTGGGACTAAGATATTGGGCTACCGCCAGTCAAGATTTTATATGCAAATAAAGATACACACACACACACACACACACACACACACACACACACACACACATTGCTACCAGATGCCATCAAGTCAATTCCCCATGATACCCATATATAAATCTGTCTATCTATCCATCTGTCTGTCTCTCTCTATCTACCTATCATCTATCCATGTCAGGAACTCCTATATCTGGGGCTACTTGCAAGGGTGTACAAATTCCATTTTAACAGCTAGCTCAGCGCTGGGGCAGAAGGAGCCAGTTTTCTCCATATGCAGAGCATTTTGTATCTTTCCAAAGCACAAAGTTCACAGGATCCTCATTAAAACCCTCTAAGGTAGGGAGGGTGAGAATCGTTTTTCCTATGTGGAGGTCAGTTAATGTGCCCAGGTCACTCTGGGAGGCTCAACTTCTCTTCACCCAGGGTCTGGACTGGCCCCAAGCCAGAGTGGCCGCTATCCCCAACCCCTCGGTGGTCTGAATCGTAGAGGTGGGTCAAGAATGCCCTTTGTCCCATTCCTCCAAATGTTCTCCCCGGTAGGTGATGGCTTGTCATTCTGCAGCCTTTCAGGCCACCATGTGAATGAAGACTCAAGAAATCTGCCAGAGACGGTTGCTGAAATCCAAGTGTGGACACTGTGTGTGTCAGTGATGTGTCCACCATTTGGTCACCTCAAAAGATGTTGGTTCAGCTGCTTTGGGAAGCATGGGAATGATATCGGTGGATAGAGGACCAGAGGCCCATATTGTTTCTGGGGCATGGCTTGATGGTTGTGATTAATTGGGGAGATTGAGGTGGAACCGTCTTGCAGGAGATAAAGGAGCTAATACCTTAGAGACCCAGGAAGGCCCAACCATGAATGAGTTCTTCTGTTGATAATAAACAGTTATTCAATCTTTCAGTTTTAAAAAAGAAGTGTTATCATTGTTTCCTGTCCTATTCTCATTCAATCTATTTCCACATTGTTGCCAGAAGCAAACCAGAACGTGCGTGACTTTCATTAGGATGCTTCAACGGGAATAGAATGCTAACACGAATTTTCTTTAGGTGGTAGGTTTCAGGATGATTTTATTTTTCCTTTTCCTTTCTACTTTTCTGTGTTTTCATAATATCTACAACAAACAAATACCCCTTTAAAGCACTTTAAATACATGTTTTAGAAATCCTTTGTTATATTCCTTTGTCCTTAAGATAAAGTGTATGTTTGTCCCTGGTGACAAGACCCTCCACCTCAGGTTCCTGCCTTCCTACTTGATGTGTGTCCACCCCAGGGCTACAAATGTGCCCTACCTTCTAGCCACATGGGCCTGCCTCCTATGTCTCTCTCTCCATCCCTCCCATTTGTTTCCTTATTCATGTTATTCTGCACAAGGAGGCTCTCTTACTCCTTTGTCTTCTAGCCAACACCTTCCTCTCCCTTCAAGACTCAGCCCAAGTCTCACCTCCTTGTTAGGTGTCATTGAGTGACTCCACCTCAGAGCAACCTTGTGGATAACAGAACCGAGGATGCCCAGTCCTGCACCACCGCCACAATCAATGCTATGTTTGAGAGCCCATTGTTGCAGCCACTGTGTCAGTCCAATCACCTCCTTGGTGTCACCTATTCTGACCCCCACCCCATCCCTGGCAGGTGCTCCCATAGTCGACAAAAACACAGTCCTGAGCAGTTGCCAGAAGTTGGGCTCTGCTATTACTCATAACTAGAGCAAAAAAAAAAAAAAAAAAAAGTGAGCATTTGAAGACTCATAGCATCCTTTTGCAATACACAGTAATTTCCTACTGAAGCCCAGGGTTGGCTCACAGTACAACTTCCTGGTGGGAAAGATGAAAGCCAGAAAGAGTAAACTAAGTGTTTACTGAATAGATATTACAGTGATTATAGTATCTTATACTTAACTGGGGCTTAGAGTTACAAAATGCTTTTGTAAGTGTTTTATTTGTTCCAAGACCAACACTCTGAGCTGTGCGTGGTACAAACTATGCCACCCACACTGCCAAGGTAAGGATGCTAGGGTTTAAGAAAGATAACGCAGTTTGCTCACGGTCCCACATCTAATTAGTGCAAGAATCAGAATGGGAACTAACTCCAAATCCTCTGCTCTTTCGTTCTATCAAAGGGCCCCTAGGGCAAGTCAGAGCCCTGGTGGTGCAGTGGTTAAGAGCTCTGGCTGCTAACCAAAATGTAGGCAGTTCTGATCCACCAGCTGCTCCTTGTAAACCCTGTGGGCAGTTCTACTCTGTCCTACAGGGTCGCTATAAGTCAGAATCAACTCGATGGCAATAGTTTTTTTTTTTTTTAAATAGGAAAAGTCACAGTGTAGGAAGGTACCTTAACATTTACTAAGTCAAGAATCCATCGGAGGTTCGAATTGCCCCTGCTCTTCTCCCACGCTGCCCCCTTCTCCCAAAACCTTCATCTTGTCACTCAGCTCCTGCTTACCGGAGACAGGGCGCTGCCTACCTCCTCCTCCATTTTTCAGCAACTCTGAGCCATCACTGTTATTGGTGACTACTTCACACCCTGGGTTGTGTTCAGTGTTGTACAAGTAAAAGCCACCGTATGTGATAGCTATTTCTATTACTGTTTTGCAAAGGAGGAATCTGAAATATAGAAAAATTTAAGAAACTTGTTTTTGTCATACAGCTAGTTAGTCACAATATTGGGATTCAAACCCAGGTTGTCTGACTCCCACTATACTATATTTAGCCAAAATCAGACTTCGTTTAGTTTGGAGTCGTTGCTTTACTTCTTGGTGCCACTCAGAAATAATATAAACTCTCTTTCATATGTTGCTGTTAATTGCCGTTGGGTTGGCTCCTACTCATAGCAACATTGTGTTGCCTGGTCCTGCACCGTCTTCATGATCTTTGGGGTGTTTTAGTCCATTGTTGTGGATATTGTGTTAATCAGCTCATGAAGCGATTCCCATGACTTCGCTGACCCTCTCCTTTACCAAACATGATGTCCGTTTCTAGCAATTGGTCTTTCCTGATGAATTGTCTAAAGTAAGCAGGCTGAAGCTTCACCGTCCTCACTTCTAAGAAGCCTTCTGCTTGTATTTCTTCTAAGACTGATTTACTCATTCGTCTGCTTTCATATGCGAGTATCTTAAACATTTCCAGGCAGCTACTTTGTTTTCTCAGATCCTCCTTATCTCAGGCCAGATGTTACTGCCCCTAACCTCTTCAAGGCGGAGCCCTGGTGGCACACTAGCTGAAGAGTTCGGCTGCTAACCAGAAGGCTGGCAGTCTGAATCCACCAGCTGCTCCTTGGAACAACCCAATGAGGCAGTTCATAGGGTCGCTATGAGTCGGAATCAACTCGATGGCAGCAGGTTTGGTTTTTTTCTTTTTTTAACCTCTTCAAATGGCATGGTGTCAAGTTCCCTCTCCAACACTCCAGTTGTTCTCCTTTGCATTTTTGCCAGTTTGTCTACGTTGTTATGAAAAGGTGACACGCAAAACGAAGCATAATGCTTTAGAGGTTGTTTGACCATCAAAGTAAATAACACGACTAAAGTGGAGTTAACTTTAAAATAAAAACTTTGTCTATTTTACACACAATGAAATTAAGCTATGGTTCCTCCGTCCTGACCTTGGGAATTTGACTTTTTGGATCCGAACTTAAAACTTCACACTTAACCCTAGAAAACATAAAAAAAAAAAAATTTTCATTTGGCTCCTTCTTGTAGCCTGTCAAATCTGTGTTGTCAAGAACCTGTTTCTACCTCTACCATTCTCACCTGCCTCTCTAATTTTGTGTGATCTGCAAAATTCTTGCTAGGTGTTGGTTTTAAAACAACAACAAAAGCAAAACATCTCCCAGTTTGACTTCTATCCATTCACTATAGATATGGAAATCTAGTGGTGTAGTGTTTAAGAGCTAAGGCTGCCACCAGGTCAGCAGTTTGAATCCACCAGCCGCTCCTTGGAAACTCTCTTGGGCAGTTCTACTCTGTCCTACAGGGTTGCTATGGGTCGGAATCAGCTCAGTGGCAACGGGTTTTTTAGTAGATATTCAACCCTTTATGAATTTTCCTGTTGCCCTTGAATCTAGCCGATTATTTCTCCATTTGGTCCACACAGATACCAAGGGATCCGTTAACAAATCCTGCTGAAATTTAGGTACGTTGATGCAATAGTCTTGCAGCCCTATCCCAACATGAAATTCATTCTTGCATCCAACCCTTGGCATTTACCTGTCATCTCACCATACCAACGCTATGGGAGCTAGAGTGGTAAACATGACCCAGTGCAAGGCCGCAAGAAGCTCGCGTGACAGACTAAGTAAAGAGACACACAAAATGACCACCCAGCAAGACAGGGGCCACCCAGGGGGCTGCAGGTCTGGCCAGGTATAGACATTGCATAGGAACAGGAGAGCTAGGGAGGCCATGGAGTCTCAAGATTTTGAGCTGGAAGAGACAGTAGGGGGCCATCTAAGTCTGGCTGATTTTCTAAGGGGGAAACAAATTTAGAGATATTAAGGAACCTTTCTGAGACCACACAGCTAGCCAGCCCAGAGCTGGGTCTTTTGGATCTAAGTTCAGTGCTCATTTCACTACACCATCTTGCCCTGGGCTCTCATTTTCATCTTGCCTTTCAAAATATATGTATCTTATAATAGAATCAAAATTACATATAAAAATCTTTTACTTACTTATAAAAGATATTCTATGGCTATAGAATAATAGACTCTTGAATCTGGGAAAATCAACCAACATTTTAATTGAATTTGGGCTCTCAAGTTCTCCTAAAAGGAACCTGAAAAGATACGCCAACTAAGGAAGCGAATCAATTAACAATGCCACTGACACGTGTGGCCACCACCCCTTCTGCTTGTCTCTACACTGTTGTGGGTGAAGCTCTAAATCCACAGCAAGCTAACCTCCATCCCTTGCTGGTCTCTGGTCTCTGCTTCTGAAAGTTGTCCACCACTTTCAGTTTTCATTTAAGCCTTGAACTTTGACCTCATTAGCACTAAATGAACCTATACTATATTGTTCTACTCTTTAGGGAGAACTATAATACCAAAATTGATATTTAAAATATAAGGGATGTATTCAAATTAACAAAAAACCAAAAAAACCAAACCCATTGCCGTCAAGTCGATTCCGACTCTTAACCACTATGCCACCAGGGTTTCCATATTCAAATTAGAAAAGGAGAAAAGAGAAGGCTGTGGTGAAGCAAAAAGGAAAAATGAATTAGACAAACAGAAAAACAAGGTAGTTAATAATTAAATACCAGATTTGCTTGTTTGCAAACCTTAACAAAATGAATTCCTTTAGGAAAGCTAAGAAGAAACACATACACATACAATTAGAAATGAGAAGAGGAACAACTCACCTAAAGGACATAAAACAACTCTACAAATGATGTCTGATTAACTGTAAGAAAACCTCAGTGAAATGAAGTTTCTCAAAAAAAAAGTATTAACCAAAAGTATAAATCCTGAAAAAAGTTATTAACTATGGAAGTAATTAAGGATGTCAAAGAACCTTCCCCAAAAGGAACCCAGACCACGGGTTCCAGCTGAATACTTCCAGATGTTTTTCTAGACATTTCAACAATACAATGCCTGTGTTATGTAACACCTTCCAGAGCACAGCAACATGAGGAACCTCCTGATTTGGTGGCCTCATTCCAAACCAGATAAAGATAGCATAGAAAACAGAAAATTAAAGACCAGCTAGAACACAGAATATTAAAGACTAATCTCTCTTGAGTACAGATAAAGTCTTAACAAAACAGCGAGTAGAATTTGACAATACTTTAAGAGACAAATATATTACAATCTAGTTGACTTACCCCTGGAACGTAGTAAGGTCCCAAGTAGGAAAATGTATTAATATAGCACATTAATTTTTAAACATGCTCCCCCAATGATTAAATTCAACACCATTCAAAATGAAAAAGAGTGTAAATAGGACTAGAAACCTATTTCCCTAACATGGTGAAGGGCATCTATTACGAACAAATAATTAGCATTATATTCAATGTAGGGAAAACACTTTTTTTTTCATTTTTATTTTTATATATTCTTTTATTGTACTTCAGGTGAAGGCTTACAGAACAAATAGTTTCTCATGAAACAGAAGTACACATGTTGTTTTATGACATTGGTTGGCACCCCCACAACATATCAACACTCTAACTTCTCTACCTTTTTTTTTTTTTGGTGAAAATACACATAGCCAAAGATACACCATTTCAAAAATTTCTACATGCACAGTTCAGTGACATTGACTAGGCTCTTCGAATTGTGCTGTTATTCTCACTTAAGATGAAGGCTTACAGAACAAAGTAGTTTCTCATTTAACAGTTGCTACACATGTTACCCTATGACAATGGTTAACAATCTCACAACACATCAACAATATCCTTACTCAACCTTGGGTTCCCTATCACCAGCTACCTTGTCCCCTTCTGCTTTCTGGCCCTTGTCACTGGACTCCTGTACCTCGTTAGTCTCATTTGGTTTTACGGGGCTGTCCACTCCCAGGCTGAACAGTGAACCTCGGAGGTAACTTCACCACTGAGCTAAAAGGGTGTCTGGGGGCCATACTCTTGGGGTTTCTCCAGTCTCCTTTAGGTCAATAAATCTGGTCTTTTTTTTGTGGGTTAGAATTATGTTCTACATCCTTCTCCAGCTCTGTCCAGAACCCTCTGTTGTGATCCTGGTCAGAGCAGTCAGTGGTGGTAGCCGGGCACCATCTAGCTGTACTGGACTCAGTCCGGTGGAGGCCTTGGTAGCTGTGGACAATTAGTCCTTCGGACTAATCTTTTCCTTGTAGCCTGTTCTCTTCATTCTCCCTTGCTCCCGAAGGGATGAGACCAGTGGAGTATCTTAGATGGCCGCTCACAGGCTTTTAAGACCCCAGGCACTACTCACCAAGGTAAAATGTAGAGGACTGTCTTTATAAGATGTGTCATGCCAGTTGAGCTAGATGTTCCCCGAGACCATGGTCCCCACAGCCCTCGGCCCAGCAATTCAGTCCCTCAGGGAGTTTGGATGTGCCTATGGGGCTTCCATGACCTTTCCTTGTACAAGTTATGCTAGTTTCTCCTGTATTGTGTACTGTCTCACCCTTCACCCAAGATACCACTTATCTATTGTCTGTGTAATATTTCCTCCCCCCACCCCTCCCATCCCTGGTAACCAACAAAGATTGTTACATTTTGTGTGTGAATTTTTCATGGGTTTTTACAATAGAGGTCTCATACAATATTTGTCCTTCTGTGATTGACTTATTTCACTCAGCATAATGTCCTCCAGTTTCATCCATGTTATGAGATGGTTCACAGATTCATTGTTGTTCCTTCTCATTGCATAGTACTCCATTGTGCGTATGTACCATAGTTTATTTATCCATTCATCTGTTGATGGGCACCTATGTTGTTTCCATTGTTTTGCTATCGTGAACAACGCTGCCATGAACATAGGTGTGCATATGTCTATTCGAGTGATGACTCATTTCTCTAGGATATATTCCTAGGAGTGGGATTGCCGGATCGAATGGTATGTCTATTTCTAGCTTTCTGAGGAAGCGCCATATCATTTTCCAAAATAGTTGTATCATTTTGCATTCCCACCAGCAGCGCATAAGTGTTCCGATCTCCCTGCAGCCCCTCCAACATTTGTTATTTCCAGTGTTTTTGATCCGTGCCAGTAATGCCGGGGTGAGATGGTATTTCACTGTGGTTTTAATTTGCATTTTTCTAATGGCTAGTGATCGCGAGCATTTCCTCAAGTGTCTGTTGGCCATTTGAATGTCTTCTTTGGTGAAGTGTCTGTTCATTTCCTTTGCCCATTTTTTAATAGGATTATTTGTCTTTTTGTTATAGAGGTGTTGGACTTTCTTGTAGATTATGGAGATTAGACCTTTGTCTGACTTGTACTGTCCAAAAATTTTTTCCCAGTCTGTAGGTTCTCTTTTGACTCTTTTGGTGAAGTCTTTTGAAGAGCATAGGTATTTGATTTTTAGAATATCCCAGTTATCTAGCTTATCTATTGGGGTTTGTGCGTTGATGGTTACGGTTTGTATCCTGTTAATGCCATGTATTAAGGCCTGAAGTGTTGGTCCTGTTTTTTCTTCTATGAACTTTATAGTTTTAGGCTTTATATTCAGGTCTTTGATCCATTTTGAAATAGTTTTTGTATACGGTGTGAGGTATGGGTCCTGTTTCATTTTTTTGCAGCTGGATATCCAGTTTTGCCAGCACCATTTGTTAAAAAGACTGTCTTTTCCCCATTTGATGGACTTTGGGCCCTTGTCGAAGATCAGGTGACCGTAGGTGCATGGATTGACATCTGGGTTCTCAATTCTGTTCTGTTGGTCAATATATCTGTCATTGTACCAGTACCAGGCAGTTTTGACTACTGTAGCTGTATAGTAGGTTCTGAAGTCAGGTAGTGTGAGTCCTCCAACTTTCTTCTTCTTCTTCAGTAGTGCTTTACTTATTTGGGGCTTCTTCCCTTTCCATATAAGGTTAATGATTAGTTTTTCCATCTCTTTGAAGAATGTTGTTGCTATTTGGATCGGGATTGCGTTGTATTTGCAAATTGCTTTGGGTAGAATTGTCATTTTCACAATGTTGAGTCTGCCTATCCATGAACATGGTATGTTTTTCCATTTATGTAGATCCGTTTGGGTTTCTTGCAGTAGTGTTTTGTAGTTTTCTTTGTATAGGTCTTTTACATCCCTGGTCAGATTTATTCCTAAGTATTTTATCTTTTTAGGGGCTATTGAAAATGGTATTATTTCCTTTTCATCGTTTTCCTTATGGTTGTACAGGAATCCAATGATTTTTGAATGTTTATCTTGTATCCTGCTACTCTGCTGAATCTTTTTATTAGTTCCAGTAGATTTCTCATGGAGTCTTTAGGGTTTTCTGTGTATAGTATCATATCATCTGCAAACAGGGACAGTTTAACTTCTTCATTACAAATTTGGATGCCCTTTATTTCTTTTTCTTGCCTTATTGCTCTAGCTAGAACTTCCAGCACAATGTTAAATAGGAGTGGTGATAAAGGGCATCCTTGTCTTGTTCCTGTTTTCAAGGGGAATGTTTTCAGCCTCTCTCCATTAAGAATGATGTTGGCTGTTGGTTTTGCATAGATGCCCCTTATTATGTTGAGAAATTTCCCTTCTATACCTATTTGATTGAGAGTTTTTTTATCAGGAATGGGTGTTGGACTTTGTCAAATGCCTTTTCTGCATCAATTGAGATGATCATGTGATTCTTTTCTTTCCTTTTATTTATGTGGTGGTTTACGTCTATTGATTTTCTAATGTTGAACCATCCTTGCATACGTGGTATGAATCCTACTTGGTCATGGTGTATTATTTTTTTGATATGATGCTGAATTCTATTGGCTAGAATTTTGTTCAGAATTTTTGCATCTATATTCATGAGAGATATTGGTCTGTAATTTTCTTTTTTTGTGACATCTTTGCCTGGTTTTGGTATCAGCGTTATGCTGGCTTCATAGAATGAATTTGGAAGTGTTGCTTCCTCTTCTATGCTCTGAAATAGCTTGAGTAGTACTGGTACAAGCTCTTCTGTAAATGCTTTGTAGAATTCTCCAGTGAAGCCATCTGGGCCAGGGCTCTTTTTGGTTGGGAGTTTTTTTTATTACCTTTTCAATCTCTTCTCTTGTTATGGGTCTGTTCAGATTTTCAACATCACTTTGTTGTAGTTTGGGTAGGCCGTGTGTTTCTAGAAATTTATCCATTTCCTCTAGGTTTTCAAATTTGTTGGAGTATAGTTTTTCATAATATTCTGTTATAATCCTTTTTATTTCATTTGGGTCTGTTGTAATGTCCCCCAGTTCATTTCTTATTTAGGTTATTTGTGTCCTCTCATGTTTTCCTCTTGTCAGTCTGGCCAGTGGTTTGTCGATTTTGCTGATTCTTTCAAAGAACGAACTTTTGGTTTTGTTGATTGTTTCTATTGTTTTTCTGTTCTCTATTTCATTTATTTCTGCTCTGATCTTTACTATTTCCTTTCTTCCAGTGGTTGTGGGCTTTTTTTTGCTGTTCTCTTTCTATTTGTTTGAGTTCTGTAGTTAATGTTTTGATTTTGTCCCTTTCTTCTTTTTTAATATGTGCGTCTATTGTTGTAAATTGTCCTCTAAGGACTGCCTTTGCTGTGTCCCAAAGGTTTTAGTATGATGTGTTTTCATTCTCATTTGATTCTAGAAATTTTTTGATTCCATTTCTGATTTCTTCTATTACCCACTGATGTGTAAGCAGGGTATTATTCAGTTTCCATGTAGTTGATTTTTTTTCCTTGCTCTTTCTATTGTTGATTTCTACCTTGATGGCATTGAGGTCAGAGAAGATACTTTGAATTATCTTAGCGTTTTGGATCTTGTTGAGGATTGCTCTGTGGCCTAAGATGGGGTCTATTCTGGAGAACGTTCCATGTGCCTTGGAAAAGAATGTGTACTTTGCAGCGGCTGGATGGAGTGTTCTATATGTCTATGAGATCAAGTTGGCTGATTGTGCCCTTTAGGGCTTCTGTATCTTTGCCGAGTTTCTTCTTAGTTGTTCTGTCCTTTACTGAGAGTGGTGTGTTGAAGTCTCCCACTATTATTGTGGAACTGTCAATTTCTCTTTTCAGTGTTGTTAGAGTTTGTTTTATGTATTTTGGAGCCCTGTCATTGTGCGTAAATGTTTATTACAGTTATGTCTTCATGATGGATCATCCCATTAATCATTATATAGTGTCCTTCTTTGTCTTTTATGGTATATTTTGTTTTAAAATCTATTTTATCTGAGATTAGAATTGCCACTCCTGCTTTTTTTTGGCAGTTGTTAGCTTGATATATTTTTTACAACCTTTGACTTTTAATAAATTCACATCTTTGTTTCTCAGGTGTGTCTCCTGTAGACAGTGTATTGATGGATCCTGTTTTCTTATCCATTCTGTCACTCTCCATCTCTTTATGGGTGCATTGAGTCCATTTACATTCAGTGTAATTATTGATAGATATGAGTTTGTTGCTGTCATTTTGTAGTGCTTTTTTTTGTGGTGCTGAATTTTTCTTTCTTTTTCTTACTCTCTTGTGCTGGGTTACTTTTGTTTGTGGATTTTTTTTTTCATTTCTTTTGTTTTTGTAGGTTTTGTTTTTGCTTAGACTTCATGTTTTTCCTCTTTTTTTTTATGAGTATGTTTGTTAACTTTCTTTGTGGTTACCATGAATTTTACCCTTATCTTTCTAAGTTTGAAGCAGTCTACCATTACTTGGTATCGCCTTGCCTTCCTCTCCATTAGAAGGTTCTATACCTATGCCGTTTATTCCCTCTTTTATTGTTTTGATGTTGTTGTCATTTACTGATTAACTGCTCTGATTCCCTGTTGTATTTCTTTTGGTTTTGGATAGTCCTCGAGAGTTCATTTCCTAGATTGGTATCTGGCTGGTACAATCCTGTGTCCTAGGTTCTGCCTGTGAGCTGAAGCTGTTTGTTCTCAGATCGAAGAACTCCCTTTAATAATTCTTGTAAGTTTGGATTGACTTTTACATATTCCCCTAATTTCTGTTTATCTGGAAATGACCTAATTTCACCATCAAATTTGAACGAGAGTTTTGCAGAATATATTATTCTTGGCTGGCAATTTTTTTCTTTCAAGATTTTATATATGTAATCCCATTGTCTTTTTGCCTGCATGGTTTCTGCCAAATAATCTCAGCTTAGTCTTATTGTTTCTCCTCTGTATGTGACTTCTTGTTTTTCACGAGCTGCTCTCAGGATTCTTTGTCTTTGGTTTTGGCGAGTGTGAATATGATATGACTTGGTGATTTTCTTGTGGGGTCTCTTCTATATGGGGTTCGTTGTGCTTCTTGGATAGCCACCTTTTCATCTTTCATGATATTGGGGAAGTTTTCTGTCAGCAATTCCTCAATGATCCTCTCTGTGTTTTCTGTTTTCACCCCCTGTTCTGGAATTCCAATCACTCACAGATTTTTGCTTTTGATTGTGTCCCACATAACTCTCAGGGTCTCTTCATTTTTCTTTGTTCTTTTTTCTGAGTTTTCCTGAAACAGAGTTGTATCCAAGTGTTTGTCTTCAATTCCACTGATCCTGTCTTCCACCGTTTCAAATCTGCTTCTCAGCCCTTTTATGACATCGTCCATTTCTGAAATCTTGTTGTTTATCTTTTGGATTTCTAATTGTTGTCTTTGTATAATTTCTAGTTGTGAATTTATTTTGGCATTTTGTTCCTGCATTATTTTCCTGAATTATTCCAATTTTTTTTCTGTATGTTCCATGAATTTGTCTATTTTTTCCTCATGTTTGTCAGTTTTTTGCCTCTGAGTATTAGACATTTGACTTCCCCATCAGGTAGTTCTAGTGCAGTTTTTTCCAGAGAAGAGTCATCTGGTGTTTTATTTTGGACACCTACTGGAACCATCTTGTCCTGTTTTTGTAAATGTTTTGATATTGTCTGCTGTCTTCGGGGCATTCAGTAGTTATTTTTCTCATTTATTGATTGTAGATTTGTTGGTTTCGTCCCTTTTTTGAAAAAAATTTGACTATGTCTGAGCAGAGAGACTGTGTGTTCTTTGTTGTTTGCTCATCTGTGGGCACAATACTTTTCGCCTCCTTCTTCAACTGGCAGGGTCAGTCACTCAGATATGGTACGGCAGGGCAGGTCTAGCTGAAGAGGAGTTACTGGGATGGGTTGTTTGTGGCACTTACTACAGCCACCAGAGCAGGTCAGTAATCAGTGAAGGGCAGGTTCCAGTAGGCCATGCCTGTGCTGCTTGGTGGTGTGATGTCAAGCGCACGGTGCAGGTAGGCACGATGCAGCGGGGAGATTGTTATGTGTGGAGCTAAGACAGATATGGGAGAGAGGAGAGAGGAACAGGAGCCAAAAACCTACAAACAAACTAAAAAGAATGTTAGGGGAGCTTGCCATTGGAGTGGATATATGCGTGACTATGAAATGGAGAAAAACAGAAAGGGGAGGAGGAAGAAAAGAAAAGAATGAATAAATAAGTATAAGAAAGGTTAAAGAACTGCAAGCTTCCCAGGGATCCCACCAGTGCAGCTATGAGGTCTGGGGAAGTTGCTCTCAGGTCTTGCAGTACAGCCTGGCTAGAAGGTGTAGAGGTATACGAAGCCAGGTATTCAGGGAACAGAAAGAGAAGGAAGATATAGAGAGATGAGAAACTGAGCAATGAAGAAAGACAAAAAGGGGAAAAAAGGAAAAACAAAACAGAACAAATTAAAAAAAACAAACGAACAAGAAAGCCCCCAAAAGAAAGAGAAAAAAACAAAAAACAAAAAACAACATAAAAAGGAATGCCCTCAGGGATCCCTCTGCACACCTGTGGAAGCCGAAGGGGAGTCTCCCTGCCATGCAGCTCATCCTGGCCAGAAAGGGCTCCCAACTCAAGAAAAGGAAAAGAAAACAAACAAACAATTCAAAACAAACAAACAACCAAAAGCCCCGGGATCCCACCAGCATGGTAGCCCAAGCCGGGAAGCAGATCCACACTCGAACGGAGCTCCGCAACCCCTCAGGAAGAAGCAAAGATGGCGCATGGAGCGAGGTACTCGAGTGAAAGGAGTGGGAGGTGGGGAGAGTCAAGGAAGAAATAAAAAGAAGCGGAAAAAAGCAACACCAGCAGCCAACAAATGGCACTCAGAGAGCCACCCGTTTGGGTGTGTGGAACCCAAGCAGCTGCTGTTTCCCAGTCAAGAGATTGTGGCCACAGGAAGCAAAGGAGGCCGAGTCAGGGTGAAGAAGGGTGGGGGGTGGGAGAGCGTATATCACCAATTACCGGTTGTTTTGTCTCCCACTGGATGCTCCGTGAGGCTGCTTTCTCGTACCGCCTGTTTGCTGGTCTCCGATAGGAGTCCAAAATGGCAGAGCCATGCTGCGTTAGCTGGTAGGGGACCTCTGCATGAATGTCTCCTCGCTCTCCGTTCTCTGTCAGTTTCTCACTCCATTTGGTGCTTGGCTGAGTTCTTTATCTCTTCATTTGATGTTTTAGGGTTTCAGGATTGTTGTATTCTCTGTTTGGCTTACTTTTTTGGATCTTTGCTGTGGAGGGATGGTGTGGTGCTTCTGCCTAGAGTGCCATTTTGCCCAGGAAAACACTTTTTGAAAATATAAATGAATGAACTTTATTTCCCCTTTGAATTGTATTCTCCTGGCAACCTGTCTCCTTCTGAGTGGAAGGCAGGTATTTGAACTCTATTGCTATATATAGGAGACCTGGTGGCACAATGATTAAGCACTTGGCTGATAACTGAAAGGTCAGCAGTTGGAATCCACCAGTTGCTTCTGCTCCACGGGAAGATCTAGTGATCTGCTCTCATGAAGACTGCAGCCTAGGAAACCCTATGGGGCAGTTCTACTCTGTCCTATAGGTCACTATGAGTTGAAATCAAGTGGTTGGCACACAACAACAACAACATTGTTATATATACGTTTCAAGTCTTTCTCCTTTTAGCATAACAGGGACCCAGCTTGATGACTGCTCCCCGAGTTCTTGAACAGGATGACAGCTGGGCCATGAGGCCACTGCTCTTTGGTGGAAGAAGGACATGACCGAGGGGAAGTTTCCAGCTCAGGGGTGTGAAAGGAAGAAGGGAAAGGGAAGAGAGGAGACAGAATTGGAAAGGGTGCAAGATAAGGGACATGTGCTCCAACCTCTGCTCTCCTGGGGCTTTGAAGCCTTAGACACGAGAGGCAGGCATTGGGCAGTGTGAGGGGAACAGAGGCACCTCTTGTTTAAGTCTCCAGGGTCAGCTGTCTTGCAGGCTTCTCCTTCATCAACATAGGGGAGGGCTCCCTGGCCCCACATTGTCTCAGTGATGGGGAAGGGTCTCCTCTCCCCGGCTCCTGTATGGTCCAAATGGCCCCAGAAGCTCTTCTGGCTCCTTATGGAAAGATCTAGAAGGAAGGAAGTGGAGTTGAAAGCCAGTGGCCCTGCCAGGGGCTCCTTATGGGGAGGCTTGTGGTGACTCAGCATCAGGGCTAGAGGAAGCACATGGTGGAAACTCGGAGGGGTCTGTCCGTCCAGAGGCTGAGGGTGCTGGGTCAGCAGACTGAGCAAACCTCCAGGGAGACCAGCTGTAGCCCTAACCTGCCAGTGCAGTGACCAGGTATTCGTGGGGATCTGAGGCTGCCGCACATGTTTGAGGACTTCTTTTCTGCCAGCGTGAGACACAGGAACCCATCTACAAGATCACTGTTTGTCTGGTTGTGTAGGTTAACAGCATATCCAATCAGCACAGTTGAGTAAGTCGTACGATTGACGCAAGCCCTGAGGACTCAATGATGGAAATATTCCCTAGTTAAAACTGGATTTTGATTAAAGAGCTAAACTTAAAAAGTAAAAAGCTGAAAATATAAAAGAGAGTATTTGATCTTTGGAAGGATAGCAACTTTCTAAGTTTTGAAAAAATGAAATAAATTTTCAAGGAAACGATTGAAAAATTCCCATAGGCAATCTATGAGCTTCTGCCTAATAGAGATTCAGTTACTATTTATATATATTACTTCACTATTGATTTTATTTATTACTTTACTATTATTTATACAGACTAGTTCACTATTACATATGTTCGTTACTAGTATCTTGCTGCTAACCAGTCTCACGAATGTGCTGCCTAACATTTGCTTTGCTGTTGTTTGGTGTGCTGAGTCAGTTCCCACCCACGGCGACCCCAGGTGTGCAGAGTAGAGCTGCTCCATAGGGTTTTCAAGGTGTGACCTTTCGGAAGCAGATCACTAGGCCTGTCTTCATAGGCCTATCTGAGTGGGTTCAAACTGCCAACCTTTCAGCTAGTCGTGGAGCACTAAACCGTTTACACCACCTAGGGACTTAATATTGTGCTTAGTGATAATAGTAGTAAAGTCTCATTAAAATAAAGCAAAACTATGGATGCTTACTTTTATTATTATCTTACATTTTAAAAAATTCTGGGCAATATAATAAAACAAGAAACAAAAAAAGGAGATATAATGACTATAAATTAAAGATAAAACTATTGTTATTTGTAAATGACACAGCGGTATTCCTCAAAAATCCAGGAGAATCATCTGAAAATTCTTTAGAACTGTGGTTCCTAAAGTTACCTACACATTGGAATTACCTGGGGAACGTCAAAAAAAATCCTATGCCTGAGCTTCTCCTCTAGAGACTGTGATTTAATTAGTCTGGGTATGGCCTAGGTTCTGGAATTGTTAAAGATCCCTAGGTGATCCTAACTGTTCAGACCAGTTTGGGAAGAACTGCCTTATAATTAATAAGAAACTCAGTAATTTGGCTGTATCCAAGGCAAACATACAAAAATAAATAGCTTTTCTATCCTAGAAATAATCAGTTAGAAAGTAGAACAGAAAAAATATTTCCATTTGTAATAGCAACAAACATATAAGATGCTTGAGAATGGTCTTAGCAAGGAAAGTGTGATATTTGTGCAAAGTAAATTATAACCTTATACTCAGAGACATAAATGAAATCTTGAATAAATGAAGAGACATACTGTGTTCCCAGATTAATTCATAGATATAATGAAATTTCAAATAATAGCCCAGAAGGATAGAGGTGGTGGTTGTAGAAGTGGAATCCTAAGAAAGTAATTCAAATAAATGGGTTTTTAAAAACCTTTAAAATTTTTTGAAAAATAAGAATGGAGGATATTTGCCTTAGTAGGTGTTAAAATGAATCATAAATGGTGTAATTCTGGCCCTAGAGTGAGAAGATTAATGGAACAGAATAAATAGTTCCTAAAGAGACCCTAGAATATTTGGGAGTTTATATATGCTAAAGACATTATAATAAATCAGTAGAGGTAGAAAGTATTCAATAAGTGGTGGCATAACAATTGGCAAATTACTTGAAAAAATTTTAAGTTTTTGAATTTTTTGCTCCATCTCAAAATAAACGCTTAATAAATTCAAGAGTTAAATATAAAAATATAAATATAAAAATAAAGTTACAAAACAAAATCAGAGGAAAATCTAGATAAAGAATTACTGATTTGTGGTTGGGAGAAGATTTATAAGCCCAAAAGTAATAGGAAAAACTCATCCAAAGGGTTAGAAACAATTTATTACATAAAAAATGCAAAACTCAGTATGCAGAAAAAGTAAAACTAAAAGGTAAGCATACTGGAAGAAAACATTTGCATCAGATGACAAGAGATTAACATCCTTAAAACACAAAAATCTCTTAAAAGGAAAAAACCAAAGTCACAAAAGAAAATAAATTGACTTAACACTTAAAAATATATACAGATCGCAAAAATATTTTCCACCTCACTAGTAATCCAAGACATACAAATTCAAACAATGAGGTAGAATTTCTTTTTATTTATCAAATTGGCAAGATTTTTAAAAAAAATGTGCTAACTGCAGGGGAGTGTTTGATGTGGTAGTCAGAAAAACACTGATAAGACCACAGGCTGATCCTTCTCTTTCTGGAAAGCAAGTTAGCAATATGTATCTGGAATCTTAAAATGTTTCTTTTCTCTGACATACAATTCTACTTCTAAGAGTCTATCTTTTGGAAACAGGAATAGTTTGTAAGCACTGTACACAATAGGCAAAACTCCAATGTCCATCAACAGATGAATGGACTAAAAAAAAAAAGTAGTATAT
The DNA here is from genome assembly GCA_030035585.1 of Dugong dugon. NCBI lineage: Eukaryota > Metazoa > Chordata > Mammalia > Sirenia > Dugongidae > Dugong > Dugong dugon. Next base: position 3,544,182 of record CM057482.1, read on the forward strand.
ACATACAACAGAATATTACCAATAAAAAGAAGTTCTGATAGATGCTATTCCATGTGGATGAACCTTGAAAACATTATGCTGAGTAAATTAAGTCATACACAAAAGAAGAAATGTTGTATGATCACACTTATACAAAAATATCTAGAATGGCAGATGTACAGAGACAAAAGTTTATTAGTGGTTACCAGGGGTGCTGGAAGGTGGAAAGGGGGAGTTATTGCTTAAGGGGCACTAGGTTTCTGTTAAGGGTGATGAAAAAAATGGAAATGGATGGTCATGATGGTTGCACAACATGGTAACGCAATTAATGTCACTGAAATGGACACGTAAAAATGTTGAAATGGTAAATGTTTTGATACTTGCTGTCGTCAAGTTGATTCCAACTTACAGCGACCCTGCAAGACAGAGTAGAATTGCTGCATAGGGTTTCCAAGGAGCGCCTGGTGGTTTCAAACTGTTGACTTTTCAGTTAGCAGCCAAGCTCTTAACCACTACATCACCAGGGTTTCCAAATGTTTTGATATACATATATTTTCACCACACACACAAAAAGAATAGTCTAAATAGGTAAGCGGTATCTTTGGTGAAGGGTGAGACAGTACACAGTACTGGGGAAGCCAGCACATCTTGTACAAGGAAAGGTCATAGAAGCTCCATAGACACATCCAAACTCCCTGAGGGCTGAATTGCTGGGCAGAGGGCTGCTGGGACCATGGTCTCAGGGAACGTCTAGCTCAATTGGCATAATACAACTGGGACCCTGTATGTCTGGGGATAGGTTAGGAGACAGAGAGTCCTGGAGTGGCGGGGCAATATGGTGCTGGGAGATGCTCAACTACCAGAAGAGAATCCTCACAGATCCCCTGATCATTCTCCATGGCCACACTTGGTCTGCCTCAAAGTTATCCCTCTAAGATAAGAATATTTAAGCAAACACCAAAGCCAGGGCCACTGTCCGGTGAAGTGGGAGGGAGTCTGGAGCATCAAAAGGTGAGAGCTGTCCTCTGAGAGCTGGCACTGAGCATCCTCACACCTGCTGGGTTGGAGGCAGACAGGTCCGACATCTCCCCTCGACATGGTGTCCCCTAGGACGTGTGGCTGCTGAGATTCCCACATAGGAACAAGGCAGATACGCATCTTGTTCCTCATAACTCCCTTCTCAAGCTGGAGAAATAGGCTAAATTCCAGTGACAGTGGCAGAGAACACGGCTTCAACAGATCTGGGCTTCGCCGGTGGACCAGAATGACACCAACGCTGTAGAAGTGGATTAGCTACTGGACCCAGAGGAATCATGGCCATTGCTGGGAAGCCTCTGCTTCCTGCGGGCTGGTGTGTAAAAGATGTTGCTGAAAAAGGCTTTGTCCTCAAAGCACAAAGGAAATTGGGAAAAATCATGAAAGATAGCAATGAGAAGCACTGTTCACAGAGAGGATGGAGAAGACCGTAACAAACAAGCATATGATGAGGAAACTCTCCCACTTCCCTCTGACTTAATTTGTCCAAAACAAGGGTTCTCCACCCTAGAAAAGTAAGTTGGACCTAGAGAGCCTTGAATGTCAGGCTTGGAGCCTGGGCTTTGTCCTGTATGCAGCAGTGAGGGTGGAGGCTTGGCTGGAAGGACAGCGTGATCGGGAGTGGGTTTAGGAAGAGGGCACCAGCAGCAGCTTATAAAATGGATCTGAGAAGGCAACGCTGATAGCTGGGGACAGACGAGCTATGAGGTCATTACAGCAGAGCACATGAGGACGAGAAGGAGGACTGCGGCAGGGAGAAAGGAGGAGCCCAGACACAAAGGCACACTTTGAAATTCAAGTTAGAACAGTTCTTTCTCCACTGCTTGTCTGGTTTTGTTTCCAAACTTAAAAGTTTATTTTAAAAATAAAGCTTCCTTTTCCCTTTGGAATTCTGAAGTTTCACGTGTCTGTGAAAAAATTACTTGGGTTTTAGAAATTTACTTTGGAAGCTTAAGGCTGTCAATCAACTCACAAGCTATGCTCACAGTCCGTGTGATTCAGTGCTGCGCTCTCTGAAAGCAGTGCTGACATCCCCCGTGCCTGGTGATCGCATCAGAAAGCCACACTTTGTACGTTCCTTTTGTCCATTTTGTACCGTACGAAAATGATGTTGTGAGGGTAGAAGAAAAATTTAACCGAAGACATCCTTGTTTGGAATTAGAGGATTAAACTCTACATTCAACTGGTTTTATCAAACCTTTGGAGTAAACCTGTGAAAAGGGGGTCCCCCAGGTGCAAAATTAGGTTCTGGCAAGCTGGGTGTAAACTAGCTAGATGAAATTTAGCCTGGATCTGATCTAACTCCCAGTCCTAAATAAGGTAAAGCCACATCTGTATTTATTTAATGCATCAAAAAGACATACCAAGGGGAGATAGGCAGTATTTTCTAGTTCACACCTTGTGACGAATATTCCGGGACAACGTGAGGATAAACCAAAGGGTTGATCAGGCGTCAAAGGCTTTGTTTGGTTCTGCCCCATAAACTCAAAATGTTCACCAAAGCCCGAGTGCCAGACACTTTTCAGGATAAAAAGGATTTATTATTTTGACAGAAGCCAATATTTTTACCCTGACTTTGAGGGGGATAAGTTTTAAAATATTTCATCCATAACTTCAAACAAGGGCAAGAAGTCTGATGCAGAGTTTTAGGACACTTCTCACAACAAACTCTGACTCTAAAGGCATTACATTTTAATACCTATGTGTCTCTGAAGCCCTTGATGACATTTCTCTTATGTTCAAGAACGATCACAGAGGTTCTGATGTCTCCACCCACAAAGGCATGGCTACAAGATGTTGTCTATGAAGCCAGCCCTGGAGAAGGCATAGAGGTAGAAAAGTGCATTTCAGGTTTAGGGAAAGTCTATCAATCTTGTTTATCTGGAACATAAAGCATAAGACAGAAAACCCTAGAAAAATAAGTTAAACTGAGAGATCCTTGAATACCACTGCCAGGGGTTTGGGCTTTCTTCTATATGCAGTGGTGACAGCGGAGGTTTGAATAGAGGGACAGCATGATGTGGAGTGGGCCATCCGCCTTTTCCCTAGAGGTGGACTTCTTTATGTGGTAGGACAGCTTAGTGCTCCAGCAGACAGGCACTCTAGGCTTGAATGGGACTAATCAATTCAGCATTAGACATGGAGGCTGATACTAGGAACGAGGAGTATCTAGAAACAAAGACGGTAACAAGTTCAGGGTAGCCACTGCAGCATCTTGCAAGACTATGAAGCCCTCAGTGTTGGCAATGTGTGATAGTACATCTTAACTTGGAAAACAATGAGCAGTTTTGCCCACCAAAGGCCATTGACAATGCCTGGAGATACTTTTGATTGTCAGGACTGGAGGTGGGGGTGCTACTAACATCTAGTGGGTAGAGGCCAGGGGTGCTGCTAAAGCCCCCCCACAACCAAGAATTATCTGGCCCAAAACATTAGTAGTGCCACTGCTGAGAAACACTGGTGTAAAATAACTACTGGTCAAACGAAGAGATGCCGTTGTTCCTGGGTGCACCCTGACCATTGCATTATCTCCTAAAGGATGCTCTATCTAAAGAAGCTAGTGTTGAGTCAGGAGGTGAGAAGGAAACTGACCTCTGGAGGAGTGACCAGTCTTTCAGGGATTCCTTTTACCCCTCACAAGGGAATGCATCTTAACTGACAACGTGTATCCTTGTAGCAGACTTCTGTCATTTTTGCCTGTTCAATGTCCGTTCCTTTTTCCATCTGGGAGTGAAATATGTGGCCTGAGCTAAGCTTCTCAGAGTCTGTCTCCAGAAGGAATGACACAAATGTGCCCATGGCTGGAGCCAATTCATCCCTAAAGAAACAGTTCGTGAGATCTTATACCTAGATTCCCAGAGAAGCTCCAGTTTCATTCCTTTTCAAGGCCTACTAGCTTAGTTTTATTTTTTTTTTCCTGTATCTTTCCAATACATTTCTTTATCTGCTTCAGCTAGCAAGGATTGTCCGCAAACAGATAACCAAAATGCCTGCAGCCTCACTGTCCTGGGTGCCTGAGTGATGTTATGGATTTGAATGATACCAGACTTACGAGCTTCTCTGTGAGAGGTGTCCTAGGTTCTAGAGATTGATAAAGAGACTCACTGCAAATTCTTCAGCCCACAGCCCACCTCTGTCTTAGTTATCTAGTGCTGCTATAACAGAAATACCACAAGTGGGTGACTTTAACAAAGGGAAATTTGTAAATTTGTCTAGGAGGCTGGAAGTCTGAGTTCAGAGTGCTTTCTTTCTCTGTCAGCTCTCGGGGAAGGTCCTTGTCAGCAATCTTCCCCTGGTCTATGAGCTTCTCAGCATAGGGAGCCTGGGTCCAAAGGACATGCTGTTCTCTTAGCCCTTGTTTCTTGGTGGTATGAGGACCCCAAGTCTCTCTGCTCACTTCTCTCTTTTGTATTTCAAAAGAGATTGGTTTAAGACACAACCTAGTCTTGTAGATTGAGCCCTGCCTCATCAACATAACTGCCTCTAATCTCATCTCATTAACATCATAGAGGTAAGATTTACAACACATAGGAAAATCACATCAAATGACAAAATGGTGGACAATCACACAATACTGGGAATCTTGGCCTGGCCAAGTTGACAGATATTTTGAGAGGACACAAATCAATCCATAACAACCTCTGACGATGAGTTGTTTAGCACACAGAGAAGAACAGTAATAACTTTATGCAAGCTCCCAGTTGCCTTGAAGCATCCAGTCCCATAAACAGAAATAACTACTAAAAAATGATAAGAGAAGATCATCAGCTCAGAAGAATAAACCCAACAATGTGTGAAAGGCACTGAGAAGTACAGTCTGAGCACCTCTGATCTTCTCCTACCTGTTGGCTGGGTAACCACTTTAGCCAAACATGTGACAAATGACTTTCTAGGTTGTGGAGGATAATATCATGAGTTATATGTTTAGTAATATGTCTGTCAGTTTGTCCAACTGTGATGGCTTGCATGTTGCTGTGATGCTGGAAGGCACACCACCAGTATTTCAAATACCAGCAGGGTCATCCATGGTGGAGGTTTCAGTGAAGCTTCCAGACTAGGAAAAAGGAACTGGCAGTCTACTCCTGAAAAAATTAACCAGTGAAAACCTTATGAATAGCAGCAGAACATTGTCTGATATAGCACCAGAAGGTTAGCCCCTCAGGTTGGAAGGAACTCCAAATATGACTAGGGAAGAGCTGCCTCCTCAAAATAGAGCCAACCTTAATGATGTGGATGGAGGAAAGCTTTGGGGACTTCCATCTGCTGATGTGGCGTGACTGAAAGCAAGAAGAAACAGCTACAGACATTCATTAATAATCAGAATGTGAAATGTACGAAGTATGAATCTAGGAATATTGGAAGTCATCAAAAATGAAATGGAATGCAAAAAGACCAATACCCTAGGCATTAGTGAGCTGAAAGGGACTGATATTTGCCATTTTGAATCAGACAATGATATGGTCTACTACGCCAGGAATGAAAAACTAAAGACGAATGACGTTGTATTCATCATCAAAAAGAACATTTCAAGATCAAAACCCTGGTGGCTTAGTGGTTAACAGTTTGGCTTCTAACCAAAAGGTCAGCAGTTTGAACCCACTAGGTGCTCCTTGGCAACCCTATGGCACAGTTCTACTCTGTCCTATAGGGTTGCTAGGAGTCAAAATTGACTCAACAGCAATGGATTATCCTGAAGTACAAAGCTATCAGTGATAGGATAATATCCACATGCCTACCAGGAAGATCAGTTGATACAACTATTATTCAAATTTATGCACCAGTCACTAATGCCAAAGATGAGGAAATTGAAGATTTTTACCAACTTCTGCAGTCTAAAGTTGATCAAATGTACAATCGATACATTGATAATTACTGGCAATTGGAATGCAAAAGTTGGAAACAAGGAAGAAGGATCCATAGTTAGAAAATATGGCCTTGGTGATAGAAATGATGCCAGAGATTGCATTATAGAATTTTGCAAGACCAAAGATTTATTCATTGGAAATACCTTTTTTCAACAACATAAATGCACCAACACATGGACCTCGCCATATGGAATACACAGGAATCAAATCAACTACATCTGTAGAAAAAGACCATGGAGAAGCTCATTGTCATCAGTCAGAACACGTCCAGGGGCCAAGTGCGAAACAGACCACCAGTTTGTTTGTAAGCAAGTTCAAGTAGAAGAAAATTAAAACAAGTGCACGAGAGACAAATTATGACCTTGAGTATATCCCAGCTGAATTTAGAGACTGCTTCAAGAATAGTTTTGATGCATTGAACACTAATGACCAAAGACCAAACGAGTTGTGGGATGACATCAAGGACATCATACATGAGGAAAACAGAAGGTAATTAAAAAGAAAGGAAAGAAAGAGAAGACCAAAATGGATGTTGGAAGAGACTCTGAAATTGCTCTTGAGTGTAGAGTAGCTAAAGCAAATGGAAGAAATGATGAAGTAAAAGAGTTGAACAGAAGATTTCAAAGGGTGGCTCAAGAAGACAAAGTAAAGTATTATAATGAAATGTGCAAAGACCTGGAGTTAGAAAACCAAAAGGGAAGAACACCTTCGGCATTTCTCTAACTGAAAGAAATGAAGAAAAGATTCAAGTTTCAAGTTGCAGTATTGAATGATTCTATGGGCAAAATGTTGAATGATGCAGGAAGTATCAAAAGAAGATGGAAGGAATATACAGTCACTGTACCAAGAGGCAGCATATGATCAAGAACAGATGGTACTGAAGGAAGAAATCCAAGCTGCAGTGAAAGCATTGGCAAAAAATAAGGTTCCAGGGATTGACAGAATAACAACTGAGATGTTTCAACAAACAGATGCAACACTGGAAGTGCTCACTCATCTATGCCAAGAAATTTGGAAGACAGCTATCTGGCCAACCAACTGGAAGAGATCCATGTCTGTACCTATTCCAAGAGAATGAGGAAATTATCTAACAAAATCATTAATATCACACACAGGTAAAATGTTGCAGAAGATAATTCGAAAACAGTCGTAGCAGTACACTGACAAGGAGCTGACAGAAACTCAGGCCAGATATAGAAGAGGACGTGAAACAAGGGATATTATTGTTGGTGTCAGATGAATCTTGGCTGAAAGTAGAGAATACCAGAAAGATGTTACTTGTGTTTTATTGACTATGCAAAGGCATTTGACTGTGTGGATCATAACAAATTGTGGATAACATTTCAAAGAATGAGAATTCCAGAACACTTAATTGTGCTCATGAGGAATCTGTACATAAACAAAGAAGCAGCTGTTTGAACAGAACAAGGGCATACTGCATGGTTTAAAATCAGAAAAGGTGTGTGTCAGGGTTGTATCCTTTCACCATACCTATTCAATCTGTATGCTGAGCAAAAAGCTGAGAAGTCAAGCTATATGAAGAAGAATGTGACATCAGGATTGGAGGAAGACTCATTAACAATCTGCAATATGCAGATGACACAACTTTGCTTGCTGAAAGTGAAGAGGACTTGGAGCACTTACTGATGAAGATCAAAGATCACAGCCTTCAGTATGGATTACACCTCAACATAAAGAAAACAAAAATCCTCACAACTGGAACAATAAGCAACATCATGATAAATGGAAAAAAAGATTGAAGTTGTCAAGGATTTCGTTTTAGTTGGATCCACACCCATGGAAGCAGCAGTCAAGAAATCAAATGATACATTGCGTTGGGCAAATCTGCTGCAAAAGCCCTCTTTAAAGTGTTAGTAAGCAAAGACGTCAGTTTAAGGACTAAGGTGCGTCTGATCCAAGCCATGGTATTTTCAATGGCCTCATATGCATGTGAAAGCTGGACACTGAATAAGGAAGACAGAAGAAGAATTGATGCCTTTGAATTATGGTTTTGGTGAAGAATATTGAATATACCATGGACTGTCAGAAGTATGAACAAATCTGTCTTGGAAGAAGTACAGCCAGAATGCTCCTTAGAGGTGAGGATGGTATGACTTCATTTCATGCACTTTAGACATGTTATCAAGAGGGACCAGTCCCTGGAGAAGGACATCATGTATGGTAAAGTAGAGGGTCAGAGAAAAATAGGAAGACCTTCAATGAGTTGGGTTGACACAGTGGCTGCAACAATGGGCTCAAACATAGCAACAATTGTGAGGATGGTGCAGGACTGGGCTGTGTTTCGTTCTGTTGTACATAGCGTTACCATGAGTTGGAATCAAAGCAACCACACCTTACAACAACAATATGTTTAGTACATAGAGATGTATCATAGAGAATAAAAAAATGGAATGAAAATATCATGACATCTGCATTAACAATAGTTTTACTCCATTGCATTTTTTCCTTTATTTTTTTTAACTACAAAGGGAATATCTCTGGTGTAGAAAATGTAAAAGCAGATACCCTTATTCCTCCCTCTCTATTCTCACTCCCTAGAGGAATAACCACAGTGAAGAGGTTGGTATATAATATGCTATATATTATTCCCAACATGCTTTCCTGCCTATCCAAACATACAGACATTGTTACTTCTCTTGTGGATCAGAATGTCAGGATCATACTATACATATTTTTTAGCACCCTTCTTTTTTTACAATATATCTTGGACAGCCTTCCATGTCAATACATGTAAATCTTACTTCATTAATTTTTTTTTTGAAGCCAATACAATGTTTCATCAGGACAGTACTGGATAATTTCTGAATCACTCAGAAGCTGATTGAAAAAATGATGATGATTCCAGGACCACTTTGGTTTTTGTTCTAGATAAAGATCTCCTGCCCTGCTGTCCATGACGTATTGCTATTGGCGTTACGAAAGAGTAGAAATATGCTGTGAGTATTTCTTCACTAATCAAACCTTCAGGGCCAGAAGTACCTGAATGAACTTCTCAGCAGAGAAAGGTGGAGGGTGTTCTGGAAATGCACTTCTAGACCAAAAACAAGAGAGCAGCCAATTCTTCCCATGCATCCTCTCCCCTAAACCTGCAATAAGCAATAATTTTGGAGAAATTAAGCAAATGGATCGCCACATTTCTACACATCTATTACACTTGACTGTTCTTTGCAGGAGCTGTTCAGGACCAACTGATTGGAAAGGAAGTTGACCGGCCTCAGTATCTTTTTTTTTCTCTTAATTCTGCTGCAGCTGCAACATAGAAAAAGAAGAAGAAGAAGAAAAAAAAGTATCCAACCTCCCCAAACCATTTTTGGAAAATTTTCCCAACTTTTTTTTTCCTTTGGAAAACGACTTGCTTGGTAGGCATTTGTGCTTACACATGCTGAACCTCTTGATAATCCACTGAGGACTTTTGTTCTTAAAATTTAGAGATGTATTTTCTTGCAAAGATGTATTTTCTTTGAATCAGGATTAACTGTTGAGTTCCTTGCCTTCTGGGACTGCATAGCCCAGAATGAGCCCCTAAAGACTGCTTGTTTTCTGAGGGGCTATTCTGGGCCAACAGGCAACATTAATACTGATTATGACAAAGTGCTTGCCACAGTCTACCTCAATGTTTGGGTTAGCGTGTGAAACCTTGGCCTTCCCTTCAGTCTGTATAATTGCTGGCCTCTATTCTAGCAAAATAGTAGCAAGCATCATATTACAGGATAATTTATTCTGCTATCTTCTCAGCACGGCCATGCAGGCCCTTGGGTCCTTCAGAATCTGCCTCTGACCTGCAGCCTCGTCCACCACATTTGGAGAACACTGTGTGACTGTCAAGGCACTTACATCTTCATACCTTTAGATTCCTCTGCCTAGAGTGACCTTACTTTCTCCCCTAAAAAACCCCCGAAACAGTTGCAGTAGAGTTGATTCTGACCCATGTGCATCAGAGTAGAACTGTGCTCCATAGAGTTTTCAAGGCTGTGATCTTTTGGAAGCAGATCTATAGGCCTTCCTTCTGGGGCATCTCTGGGTGGATGGATTTGAACCAACAACTTTTGACTTCCGTTTGCATCACCCAGAGACTCCCCTACCACCTGGCAAAGCCCTCCTCTTCTTTCAAGGGCCAACTTCTTCCTGAAAATTTTCTTACCCATGTCTCCCTCTAGCCCTTCCTAGGCAGAATCTTGTCTCCACAATTAGGGAGCATTTTGTTCCTAGTATTAACACATGTACCAAAACCAAACCAAACCACTGCCATCGAGTCGATTCCAACTCATAGCAACCCCACAGGACAGAGTAGAACTGCCCCATAGTTTCCAAGGAGTGGCTGTTGGATTCAAACTGCTGACATTTTGGTTAGCAGCCAAGCTCTTAACCACCGCACCACCAGGGCTACCTATTTGTTAGTAATATGATGATGATTATAATAAAAATAGCTATCTTTAAGTACTTACTAGTGCCAGAAGCTGAACTAAGGGCTTAAATGACCTCGCTTTAGGGGCGGATTATCCAATAAGCAAGGTAAGCACAGACTTACATGTGCTTACTTACTAATCTGTCATGAACAACTTCACATGGATTTCACCACACTACATCAAAGTGAAACCCATGTGAAATTCTTCAGGACAGATTAGTAAGTAAGCACAAGTAAGCCTGTGCTTACCTTGCTTACTAGGTCATCCGCCCCTGTCAGGGATTGTAAATGTGAAAAAAGGTTTTGATTTTGTAGGAAGGTGCTGTGGGGTTGGGAGAGAGACAGATGCCAGTCATACCTAGAAGTAGAATCTTTGATGTGGTGAAAAGAGGTGAAATTGTTCGCTACAGATGATCTGGTATTTTCCTATTGGATACTCTGCCCCTGCTTCATTTCAATATCTGTTGATTTTGCCCCATTTTACAGAAGAGGAAATTCATGCTCAGAGATAATAAGTTGTCCAAATGCTCCACTGGGATAGTGACCAGTCTGTACCAGAGCCCCGTGGTTTCAGCCTGTGCTGCACGCGTGGTGCACACGCGCAGTCTGCTGCTCTTCCTTGGGTTGGGAGTTTTGAGGGAAAGTTGTCTGCTTTCATCCACATTTGTGTTCACGGTCCCTGGCATAGCAGGCCCTCGCCACTGCAGCCCCTTTCTTTTTACGAGGGTTTTCATCCAGATGTTGAAGTCGAAGGCTTTTGGAGGGAGTTGATGAGTAAACAGGATCAGGATGCTTGTTGATGGGATAGGCTGACACCTCCCACACTGCCAGTAGCCCATTGCCTGTCCCAGGTATATTTGTAGTGTGGGATTGGGTTGGATCCACTGCATTGGGTGGCAGCAGGTGGGGAGAGAGATGAAGTATGAGGACAAATGTCAGAGGTGGGGTGACGGTGCACGCAGGGCAGTCTACCCTTTGGGCGTCTACCATAGGCCAGGCTCTTGATTTTTGCTTTACACTCCTTCTCATTTAATTTCCTGTCTCCCATTTTTAGGTGGAAAACATAGACTCATAGAGGGCTAAGTAATGTATCCAAAGTTACACGGCTAGTAGGTGGCCACAATTCCCATCACTGTGTGGGGCCCATGCCTGCAGCCCTTGGATGGAGTGTGCTGATTTCAGTCTCAGGTCAACACCACTGCACTGCTCCTCCCTGGGACCAGGACTTCAAGTATAACTTTGGATGTTGAAGAAAAAGAGCATATTGGCTTCAGGCAGCAATATTTTATGCACTGCTTAGCAATGGGTGGGAAGGGAATACCTTTCTCTGGCAAGGGAGGATCCTACTGAACTGGGACTTGGCACACTTAACCAGCGTGCAAGAAGAGTGGGCTCAAAAATGTAATCACCACCTCTCACTGACTCTGGGAGTCAGTGGTTGAAGGCTGACACTCTACTTTGCAAGTGGTGACCATTCTTGTCTTAGTCATCTAGTGGTGCTATAATAGAAACACCACACGTGGATGGCTTTTAACAAAGAGAAATTTATTCTCTCACAGTCTCGGAAGCTACAAGTCCAAATTCAAGGCATCAGCTCTAGGGGAAGGCTTTCTCTCTCTGTCGGCTCTGGAGGAAGGTCCTTGTGATGCATCAATCTTCCCTTGGTCTGGGAGCATCTCAGCGCAGGAACCTCAGGTCCAAAGGACGTGCTCTGTTCCTGGCACTTTTCTTGGTGGCATGAGGTCCCCATGTATCTCTGTTCACTTCTGTCTTTTATATCTCAAAAGAGATTGGCTTAAGACACTATCTAATCTTGTAGACCTCATCAGTGTAACTGCCACTAATCTATCTTATTACTTCATAGTGATAGAATATACAACACATAGGGAAATCACATCAGATTATAAAATGGTAGGCAATCATATAATACTGGGAATCATGACCTAGCCAAGTTGACAGATATTTTTGGGGGACACAATTCAATCCATGATAATTCTTTAGGATGGGGAACACACTGTGTAGAGAATGGAATTCTTGAAGTCAGCCCATAGTAGTCCTTTGATGGGTCATGGGGAAAGCCCCAGAGGGGAGAAGAAGGAGATGTCACCCCCTCAGCCTCACCTCTCACTGCTTTGAAAATCAAGGCTGCCGCTCCCCTTTGCAGCCCACATACCATGTGTCTAAATATTTAGAAGTTATAAATTAAGCTAACAAACTGTTGGATAAAATATGTTCTATTCTCTGACCTTGACAAATCTAACTTCACAATGACGTGGAAGGCCAGGCTTGAATTTACAAACCCTGGGCTCTTGACGTTCTCTGCTAGACCAAGGTGGTACAGGGAGAGGAGGCCCCTGGCCCTCTAGGTGCCCACCTTCTTCACTTTCTATCCTCACACCCTAAAAGGCCTGGAAAGCATAGGTGTAGATGCCCCAGTCCACACTCTGGAATTCTGTCCATATTCCCAGCATATAGATGCACATGGCCACCCTGGTCCTTGGGTTGCATCCATGAGCAGGATCATTTGAACAGGAAATTCTGGGGTGCCAGGGACCTGGAGAGAGGCCTAGGTGGGGGTTGTGGACTTCTTGCCCAGTGTGCAAGGGTAGCTGAAGAAGGACAGCTAGAGCCAGACCCTCTAAACAATGGCCCAGGCAGGGGCCTTAAAGTAATGGATGCTGATGCTAAAGAAGCTGCATTTGCTGTAGCATGCGTCAGGACTACATAATGGCTGAGTAATATTCCATTGTATGTATGTGTATGCCACATTTTACTTATTCATTCATCTGTTGGTAAATATTTAGGCTGCTTCACATGAATGAACCTTGAAAACATTATGTTGAGTTAAACAAATCACAAAAGGACAAATATTGAATGATTTCACTTATATGAAATAGAACAGGCAAGTGTATAGAGACCAAAGTTTATTAGTGGTCACCAGGGACATGTGGGAGGGAGGCGGAAAAAGACACCCATTGCTTAGGGGACACTGAGCTTCTGTTAAGGGGAATGGAAAATTTTGGAAACGTATAATGGTGGTGGATGAACAATATGATGAACATAACTAATGTCAGTGCATTGTACATGTGAAGTATGTTGAAGTGGCAAATGATTTGTTACATATATATTTACACAATTAAAGAAGAAAGGAAGAAATCTCATTTGTGACTAGAAGCAGAGGGCAGAGACTTGGCTCACCTTGTTCTTCAGTGTAGCTGTCCGACCCAGCACAGTGCCTAGCCACATAGTAGGTGCTCAATAAATTTTAATGGCATGAATATCAATCACATAAAACAAGGTGATTGAAAACATCACAGCTTGGGTCAGGCTCACCTTATCCCTTAAAGTGACATCTTTACTTTTTAACCACCTCTGGTATCCCAGTCAAAACAACACTGGATGAAACATTCAATGATTTAAGATTTAGACATGACTTAAGACTACACTTCAAGGCCATCTCACTTGTAGGGATTATTTCATGGCCCAGTCCAGCCAGTCATTAACTTCTATTTTTAATTTAGAGCCAAGCAATTCTGTGTAATAGGTAATTCTGCTTCTTACTCTCACTACTGGAAATATGTGTGGGTCACATGACATCAATCAATATTATCAGATTCGGGCAGAGGGCTTCATCATGATGTGCTAGATTCTCTTTGGTGTTCTATAATCATTGTGTCATATTTGATAAACCCAGGCGGTGATGTCTCAAGGACTTCACAATCATCGTGGCAAGGGTACAGTCCAGTAAAACAGATGCCCACCCCATCAGAACGGGTACCTCGGTGATCTATAACAATGCAAACCAGCTGAGGGGCAAACCTGTTGAACATCAAGCCTAGACTGGTCCCAACAAATCATGTTTCCATGCCATCTGTGGAGTAATTGAATACTTAGTTTGAGCTACAGTTTCTTGGAGGACTCATTTATTCTCAGAGCTTCAGTAAAAAATTTCACGCTTACAAGCCCATGTCCAATTGCCCTCTCTGGCTTGCTCCGTTGAGCAGTGGTATTGTTTCCACCATATTTAAAACACATCCTCAATCCTCTTCTGCTCACCCTTGGGATTTACTATTCACATCAGCACCATCTCTACTGTCCGTTATTGGAGCTTCAAACTTAGGAGTAACTGCCTGCTGGTGACAGATTGGAGATGGCCAGTATCAGGGCAACGGACTGAAGGGGTTCCTGAAGCAAGGAACTGGAGAGCCAGGTAGGTGAAGCACCTGCATCAACTCAGTCTAGCAATAGGCAGCAGGCCAGAGTACAGGCAGAACATGGTGCCCGGCAGCAGGAGACAAGGGATGATGAGGAAGGTCTGAGCAGGAAGAAGCAGATAAACCATCCAGTTCTAGAAGTCCTGGGTAGGGGCCCGAGGCAGAGAACCAGGTTCCAGAGTGTAATGTAGGACTTGGACACGGGGCCAAAAGAAAGGCCTGGTTACTTGTACTTGGGGGAAAAAAAAAAAGCTTAAAGGAGAAAATTCCTTGTTCCAGTCTGATGTTCCTTTGGAGGCTGGGCCAGAGAATGGGCAATTGGCTTAACCTCTCTTTGTCTCTATTTCCTTATCTAAAATAGAGATACTGTAGTACCTTTATCATATAGTCATTGCCAGGGTTAAATGAGATAATATATGTAAAGCACTTAGAACAGTGCCAGGCATATGGTTAAGTGTTATTTAAGTGTTTCTTAATTCTTAATAATTGGGGCAGTGGTGGTTTAGTGGCATAGAATTCTCGCCTTCCATGTGGGAGACAGGGGTTCAATTCCATGCCAATCCACTCACGCATAGATCCCACCTGTAGTTAGTGGAGGGTTGTGTGTTGCTATGATGCTGAACAGGTTTCAGTGGAGCATCCAGACTAAGATGGGCTACAAAGAAATGCCTGGCAATCTACTGAAAATCAGCCATTGAAAACCTTATGGATAACAACGGTCAGTCATAGGCATTGTGCAGTACTGGGCAGCATTTTGTTCCATTGGGTAGGGGTTGCCATGAGTCAGGGGCCAACTAGATGACAGCTAACAACATCAACAACAACAGCAACAATTCTTAATTTCAATTCCTTTAAAAAAAAAAAAAAAAACTTGAAACAGGAGTTCCCATATACCCTTCCCCTATGTCAATATCTTACTTATCACAGCACAATGGTCAAAACCAGGAAATTAATACTGGGACAATACTATTAACTAATCTACAGACTTTATTCTAATTTGACCAGTTTTCCAACTAATGCTCCTTTTCCCATTCAATCCAGGATCTGGCATTGCATTTACTTGTCATGTCTCCTTAATCTCTTTCAATGTGTGACAGTTTCTCAGTCTTCCATGTCACTTTTGAAGAGTACTGGTCTATACTCTTTATTTTTCAGACTGTCCCTCAATTACAGTTAGTCTTATGATGCCTTATTTAGGCTGAGGTTATGCCTATTTGGCAAAAATACTACAGAAGTGATGTTGGGTCCTTGTCAGTGCATCATATCAGGAGGTAGATGTGTTGATATAACTGGAGGTGTAAACTTGGTTAAGGCAGTATATGGGTTTTTTCCACTATAAAGCTAATATTATGGAAAGTTGCTTCAAGAATGTGCAAATATCCTGTTTTTTATCAAACTTTCTCTCACTAGTTTTAACAATCATTATGGTTCCTGCTTGCATAAACTATTACTGTGATACCTGCCTAATGGTGTTTTCTATTTCCATTATTCTTTCTATATTTATTTTGAATTATGGTGTCAGACGAGCTGTTTCTCCTCTTCTATTTGTTTACTCAATTATTTATTTGTAACAGTTTAGTTTTCTTGATAATTTATTTTATTACTGTTACTATATATTGTGCTGTTCAGGTTGTCCCCGTTTTGGGTGTACTTTCAAGTTGGCTCCTGTGTTGTTTTGACGTGCAGTCATCATTTTTCAAAGTACTTCCATACTTTATGGCACCACAAGGTATTCCAAACTCTTCTTGTACTTTCGCTGCCCAGACATAGTCAATCATTTCTTCAGGGAGTTCTGCCTTCTTTTCTTGGAAAATGGTATTTAGAAACCAAGATCTGGGTGCTAGGTGTGCTTGTTGCTATTGGGGTGTCATTGTTTCTAGGCCCTTTTATTGGATGGCGCTAGGAAACACATGTATATATAATCACGTACATATATACATTTCTTTTAATTTAGTTTTAATTAGTAAAGAAAATATACTTTTTGTTCTCTTCTGAGATGCTTTCCAAAGAGACACAGACCATGGACCATCAGCTCTTTGTAATTCTGCATGTTTACTTATTGCTTCAGTAGGTACCATAGTAATAGAGCATTGTCTACTGACTGGACAGAATTAATGAGCAACTTGAGAAAAAGAAAATGAAAACGCTATGCTCCCTCTAGTGGTCAACACGAGTAACTGATATTACATGGCATTGGGACGAATCGAATGTATGAATGAGATAGAGTGACAAGCAATTTGTTACAGATATTGACCTACAGGGGAAAATGTGTGCTGCAATAGAATTAGTATGTGGCTATCTTGTAGTATGAGTGAACCCAAAGGGAGTCATTTATCGCTAGTGCTTGCCTGGGTGGCTTGGAATAATAGTATATCCAGTATTTTACAAAATGCTTTCACGTAGATCATTTCACTGGATCCTCACAACAATCTTATAAGGCAAGTAGAGCAGATTTTTATTACCCACACTTTGCAAATAAGAAACCAGTCTGAAAGAGATTAAAATATTTGCCTAAGTTCACACAACTTGTTCAGGACAGAGCCATGACTTGAACTGAACGTGGATAGTAAGAAAGAGTTGGTCTGTTTGATTTTGTCATTACTAGCCCTCTGTTCTCTCTATTAAAGGATCTTAAGATATGTTAAACATTTAATTGCAACTGAAAGAATTACAAAACACAAACCCAGAAATCTGGCCCCATAATTTAAAAAGGAAGGGAAGGAAGGAAAGAAAGAAAAAATACATCTCCCACGTTTTGACTCTTGCAAACTTTTTTTAGCAGTTCATAAAAGTGAGAAAAAGACAATCCTAACTATCAGTGAAGTTCTTTATCAAGTTAACACCTAGTTAAAACAGGTAATGGAAGCTTTGTAAATACAAAATCCAGACTCTCAATAACTTCCTACCACCAGATGTGGACGGAGATACATACCAGTCTGGGAAGCTGGCCACCATAAACCCTCTGAGAGCCGTGGAGGAGTCATATAACCATCTCTCCCCCTGTGCTCACTGCTCTTTGTAGTGCTACTATTGCTGTGGCTGAATAGAAATATCACCATAAACCCAGTCCTAACTAAAAGGATGTATTTTACCATTTTCATCTGGACAGATTTGAAAATAGGAAAGAGATCAATCAATGCACTCATCTTTCTGCAATCATCTGAGAGGCCAAAATGGCCTTGGGGATGATGTATGAGATGCACAATGTGAATCCCTAAGAGCTTCTGATCTCCTAAGGTTATTACAGAGGCGACCATGGGAAGTAATAAAGCCATGTCGTTTACTTAGACTGAGGGCCCTAAGCTTCCCTCTCCTGGTACTTCCTCTCCTTCTCTACTGCTAAAGTGCCGACTGGGCAAGAGGAAAGAGAAAGAAAGGTGCCAATTTCAAGCCCTCGGGGAGTCCATTTGGTGAATTGATCCTAGAAAGGTAAAATCTGTCAACTATTTCACAAATAAAAATCAGTCTAGGTTAACTTCAAATTAATTCCAAACTCAAGCCTTGGGATGTTATTTTTATCCGAGTTACAATGGAAAAATGGCATGAAAAGACTGCCCTCCCTGTCCACTGGGACAAACAGAATTCCAAGCAGACCTGCGTTCTTTGGACTGAGAGAGTGGGCTGTTCGCATGAAGTTCAATGGAGTTGTTTGTAGCTCTGATGTACTGTGAAATGCAGTTGCTAAATCTGGTTTGGAAAACCAACATGGGCAAAATGTGCTGTGAAACAGAATTTCCAAGACTAGCTGGGAAAATAAACAAGCCAAAAAACATCCTGGGAAAACATGCGCATCAGATAGTCTTGAGGTCAAGACTATAAAGGCAGACCACAGGTTGCCTCTGGCCTTCAGTCTGTCAAATTCTTCTCACTGACTTTTCCCCTTGTCCTCAGCTAGCCAGTGAGGAGACAAAGGGCAGGCCCACATGGACATCTGGCTGGTGTCTTGGCATGAGCAACCAGGTGCTCCTCCCACACACAGGAGCTGCCTCGTGGAGTCTGGCTGCCACATGGGCACAGCCCAAAGCAGGGCATGCTGGGAAGGGGGTGAGCACACCCTGCACCTTCAGGCACTGTCCCCAGAGTGGCAGACGGAATGGAGGAATCCACATTCCCAGCCAGCTCCTTGCAGCAGGAAACACAATGCCCATGGCCATCAACCCTGCTGGCCCGTCCGAGAAGCCTGGGGACAGCAGGAGGATGAGGGCATCTTCACCGCTCAGACCTCTCTGGAGCCTGCGGACCCAGTCATGGAAAGGTTGTCTTCTGTGACTAAAACAAAACAAAACAACAAAACACACTAGTTGCCTTCAAGTCGATTCCAACTCATGGCGACCCCATGTGTGCCGCATAGAACTACGCTCCATAGGGTTTTCATGGTGTGAGCTTTCAGAAGCAGATCACCAGGACTTTCTTGCAAGTCACCTCTCTGTGGGTTCTAACCACCAACCTTTACAGTTAGTAGCCGAGCCCTTAACTGTTTGTACCACCCAGGGACTCCCATCTTCTGTGATTACACCATTTAAAAATCAACGTAAATCAGATGAGAGTAGCCACCTACTGGGTGTCTAACCCACCTTATAAGATAGATTTTATGCATGTTGAGGAGTCCACAAAGTGGTTCAGACCTTACCCGTCTGGACCTCACCTACCTCTCCAGCCGCCTCGCTCACCATCCCTAATGGCACCACTGCTATGACCCTCACAGGCTCTCTTTCCCCATTAAATTCCGTGTATACAGCTCCCTAAGCCTGGAAAACATGACCGAGTTGCTACTGCTCTAACACTCTGCTCATGTGTCCCTTCTCCAGTAAGTGCCTGAATTTCCCATTTCCTTCTTCAACTGCTTCTTGCCCAGCAGATATTCTCTGCCTTGCGGAGCACCTTCGAGAGCCTCTGGTACGATGCTCGTCACATTAGCACGCTCTCACCCTAGTCCACCCATGCACAATGCCAGCGGCTGAAGTCAGGGTCGTTCATCTTTGTGTCCTGGTGCCAAACTCAGTGTTCGGGACACTGTAAAAATTAGGTAAATGTGAATTAAATAAATCATGAAAGAATTGATGAGGGCATGTGAGAAATGATAAGCAACCTGAGTGTGACCTTGGGTCTGGAAAGCAGCTGAAGGGAGTGCTAGTCCTATCTAGTGTTTCCAAAGTGTGTTCTGTGGAATACAAACCCCTTTGGTGCACTCTGTTCCCCCTTCCCTGAAAAGGATAAAACTTTAAAGGGGTATTCTATGGCCGAATACTATTGGGGAAATGATGTGTACTGTATGACCCTCCTAGAGAATCATGCGTACACTGGCTTAGCAAAAATTCTATAAAGAAACCCTTTATAAATTGGTTCTTCTAGTGTTTAGCCAACTAATCCTTGTAGGCCAGATCTGGCAGTTATGATATGTGGATGACTGATTGGAGAAAAACCATAAACAGAGGAGCCTCTACTAGACCAATGATTCTCAAATTATGGTCCCCAGACCAAAAACATCAGCTTCACCTGGGAATTTGCTAGAAACTGAATGCTCAGGCTCCAGCCCAGACCTACTGAATCAGAGATCGGGGGTGGGGGAGGGTCGCCTATGTTTTTACAAGTCCTCCACTGATTTTGATGCACCCTGAAGTAACAGAACCATCACATTTGTTCTTGGAGGTCCCCTCACTCGTTCAGAGGAGAGAGGTTTATCTGAGGGGCGAGTGAGGAGAAGGAACTGCACATGCATGGCTCAGCTCACTTACAGTTCCTATTGTGAGATCTGCTTGACTACAGCAAGGGAACATTCTCTTCTGCTCTCTTGCTGGAAGTAAATTCCACGGGGCAGTATCTTCTCCTGCAACCAGGTGGGTAACTCTAACCCAGAGATGAAGCACGAGCAAGCCCTTTGCCCACTAATCTAAAGCTTCCTCCCCCAGTAAGGTCACCTCTATGAGAAGACAACATTTGGATCTCTGCTTGCCTGTCTTCTGTGTTGTTTTCTCCATTGGTTCTGAACTTGGGTAGAAGAAGGGGTTTGCACAGGGCTACCATGTTGTACAACCCAAGAATCCATGTGGATACTGCTCCTGGGAGCGTGCAGTGTGGCAGTCCTTGTTGTTCATTAGCCCCGTGAATCTCCAATTTGGTTGCCTGTGTAGCGTGCTGTGTTGAGAAGGATTCTGAGACTAGTTCTGGGCTCAGTGCAAGTGAGTGCTGAGATCAGTTTATGAAGCCTGGCACAGGCATGGGAGGGGAAGTGAAGACATGTGTGCCAAATACCTGCCATTCCAGGGTAAGTTGTCACTGGAACAAATGGCTCCACACTAAAGAAAGAGCTTGAAAACACTGCACTTTACCGCCTGCTTCCCTCTTCACCAAGCAAGCCTCTAATCCATGACTTGCTCTTCTGAGTGGACTAACCCATCAGGAAGGTGTGCCTTGAGCCAAGGAGCAGTTATAGGCACTTTGGGAGACCATGCTCCCAAAGGAAGCAATAAACTGCTCACTGAGTTTCTCTCTAAGCCTCCCATGTGTTTAGTTAGTGTGGGTCCATCTGCTGGAGCCCGATCACCTCAGGCACCCTGAGAAAACATAGTTTGCATTATGGACTCCTGGACAAATGTGCTGTCCACTGTGAGCCCTGCTTGGGCAGGTCAGCTTCCCCCATGGATGTCTTTCATCACAATGGGTGGCTGAGCTGAATGGACCTTCTCTCAACTCATGCTTTCCCTTTCAAAACGCAAAGCATTCAGGAAAAGAGGAAAGAAGAGGCGTAATTGTCTGGGGAATTTGATCCTTGTGGTCATTTCTCAGACAAAAATGTTCCATCGGCTCCTTTCTTCAAGAGCAGAAGCTTGGTGTCCATGTTATCTAGATCATTGCACTGCTTCTCTTGGCATTTGACGAGAACATTGCTTTGTGAGACTCTGTGGGAAAGAGATCTAATGTATTTGCGTTCTTCTGATGCCTGTTTCCCTGTGTTTCTCTTACTCTAACCAACGATACCCTTGCATGCAGTCTCGTAGTGGGAAGCTGGCACATAGAGCATTTTTTGATGAAATTACTTTTCTAAGATTACTTAAGGGCTGCCAATTCTGAAAATTAACCTTTATTTAATTAATTTTTGACAACAACAGCCAGCCTAAAACTCATTAAGGTAGAAGAAAGCTGAGACCAATCATTGAGGTACGAGCACCGTCGGACTTTTCGTGTCTAATCTCCTATACAGCCCTAAAGCTAGAGCTAATCAAGAGACTATTGCTGCATGAATGAATGAATGTTTAAGAGGAAATTAGGGAAACTTTTGTAAAATTGACAAAAGGGATGTCAGAACATTTCAAAGTTTTCTCAGAACTTAAAAAGGTAGGCCTTCCCTGCCTTTGTCTGCCTTTCCCTTTGAGACCCAAATGCTGGACGTTTGTTAGAAAAGGTGCTCAAAATGACACCTTGCGGATTTCCAGTGACTTCCAACATAGGTTTGTGTTTCAGAGGAAAGTCTCTGGGGCCAGCTGGTCTCTTTCTGCATCTAGATGCCACCCTTGACTAGCTATGTGACATCGAGCAAGTCACTTCACCTCTTGGCGCTTCAGTGAACTCATATAAAGTATGGGGACAATCACAGTGCCCACCTCATGGCCCCGTAGAGAGAATGGCACGAGCAAATTCACATCAAGGGCTTAGCACTGTTAGGTACATGGTGAGTGTTCCATATACGCTAACTTCTTTTATTGTTATTTTATGGAAACAATCAGACCCTCCATTTGGGGTTGGAAACTTCTAATTGCTCAGTGATTGGTTGACTATATTTTAATGGCTGCAATGAGTGGGCAGAGTTTTCTAGTAAAATCCCAACAGATACATTGGAATGTACAACTGTCTTTGTAAGTTGGTCACAAGCTCAAAGACACTGTCGCTCACATCAGTGTGTAGCACAGTAGTTTTACATAGTAGGTGCTCAATGAACTTTTAAATAAATAAAGAAAAAGTGCTGCATGTAAAACCACAGAAGTAAGTTTTGTGAAGTAAGCTTTGTTTTGTGAAATTTAGTGTCTAAGCGAGGTGGACCTAAATTGAAGGGCTTCTGGTGTTTCCTGAAGAAGTTCGCCACGTATCTAGACTGGTGCTGTCCGGCAGAACTTTCTGTGATGACGGAAGTGGTCTACATCTACACTGTCCAACAGGGGAGCCACCAGCCCATTTTGCTGCTAAGCGCTCAAAATGTAGCTAGCGTGGCTGAGGAATTGAACTTTAGTTATATTTAATTTTAATTAGTTAAATTTCAATTTACATAGTTACACATGGCTAGTGGCTACCCTAATGGACAGCACAGGTCTAGACTTCAGTTTAGGATCTGGCAAAAAAAAAAACCCATTTCAGCTGGACCTGCTTGAACTAAAGCAGGGACATTCAAAGTACAGTCCCCAACCCCACAGTGTCAAAATCACTGGGGAACTTATTAAAAGTATAAATTCTTGGGTCTCACTTCACAACTTCCTCATCAGAAATTCTGGGGATGACGTCAAGCAATCTGTAGTTTCACAAGCCTTCCAGGTGTTTCTGATGCACCCTCCAGTTTCAGGATCAATGAACTGAAAGATCAAGGGATGCAAAATGAAGCCCAGCCCACGCTGGCAACCTTTTCCCTCACAGTGATTCCCAGACATCACCTGTGTGGGCAGGCTGCATGAGAATCTCCTGGCCAGCTTGATACACACACACACATACACATGTACTACTCAGTTACACCCCCTAGAGATTCTGATTCAGAAAATCTGGACAAGGCTCAGAAATCTGTATTTTTCTAAAGCTCTGAAGTGATTCTGATGCATGGCCAAATTTGTGAACCACTTCTAGCCCTGGTCACAGCCTTGAAAATCCTATGAGGCGCAGTCTACTCTGACACATGTGGGGTCACCATGAGCCAGAGTCAACTTGATGGCAATGGTTTGTTTCTTTGGTCTTCTTAGATCAAAAAGTTGCATGAAGCCTCCTGGGCACCAGAGAGCACTGTGGAGACACCGGGTTCTCAAACCATGCTTCTCAGAGTGTCTGTGGTGAAGAACTAGGGTTTTCATCCCAAGCTTTTGTAGATGGATATTTTTGTAAAATGCAATACAATAAAGATTGATTACTAAAAAAGAAAGAAAATAAATGTCAAATTGTACACAGAAAAACATTTGAACTGGTGTTTGTTTTGCTGTGTATATTCTCAACAACAACAAAATAAATAAAATTTAGAAAAAAAAGAGACACATCTAAAATGCAAGTTCTACTTTTTTCACCATTATCGTGAAAATGTTCAAACATAGAGAGAAGTTGAAAGAATTATACATTAAACACCCATATTCGCACCACCTACATCCTACTATTAACATTTTGTTATATTTGCTTTATTACTTATCTATCCAACCCTCTATCCAGTCATTAATCCAAATTATTTTTGAAGCAAAGCAAATTACAGGCATCAATACTTTTCACCCTCAGACAGTTCAGTATGATATCATTAACTAGGTTTGAATATTTCTTTATGGTTATTTTTTTTTTTTTACTTATTCAACAAATATTTATTGGGTACCCTTCATGCTTTTTTTTTTTTTTTTTTTGGTGAAAATACACATAGCCAAAGATACACCATTTCAAAACTTTTTACGTACACATTTAAGTGACATTGACTACGCTCTTCTAATTGTGCTGTTATTCTCACTTAAGATGAAGGCTTACAGGACAAAATAGCCTCCTGTTTAACAGTTACTACAAATGTTGCCCTATAACAATGGTTAACAATCTCACAACACATCAACAGTATCCTTACTCAACCTTGGGTTCCCTATCATCAGCTTCCTACTCCCCTTCTGCCTTCTGGCCCTTTTCACTGGACTCCTGTACCTCGTTAGTCTCATTTGGTTTTACTGGGCTGTCCACTCCCAGGCTGAACAGTGAACCTCGAAGGTAACTTCACCACTGAGCTAAAAGGGTGTCTGAAGGCCATACTCTTGAGGTTTCTCCAGTCTCCTTTAGGCCAGTAAATCTGGTCTTTTTTTTGTGAGTTAGAATTATGCTCTACATCCTTCTCCAGCTCTGTCCAGAACCCTCTGTTGTGATCCTGGTCAGAGCAGTCAGTGGTGGTAGCTGGGCACCATCCAGCTGTACTGGACTCAGTCCGGTGGAGGTCTTGGTAGCTGTGGACAATTAGTCCTTTGGACTAATCTTTTCCTTGTATCCTGTTCTCTTCATTCTCCCCTGCTCCCGAAGGGATGAGACCAGTGTAGTATCTTAGATGGCCGCTCACAGGCTTTTAAGACCCCATTCACTACTCACCAAGGTAGAATGTAGAGCATTATCTTTATAAGTAGTGTCATGCCAATTAAGCTAGATGTTCCCCGAGACCATGGTCCCCAGAGCCCTCCGTCCAGCAACTCAGTCCCTCGGGGAGTTTGGATGTGTCCATGGGGCCTCCATGACCTTTCCTTGTGCAGGTTGTGTTAGTTTCCCTTATATTGTGTACTGTCTCACCTTTCACCCAAGATACCACTTATCTATTGCCTATTTAATATCCCCCCCCCCGTCCCCTCCCATCCCTGGTAACCAACAAGGATTGTTACATTTTGCATGTGAACTTTTTCATGGGTTTTTACAATAGAGGTCTCATACAATATTTGTCCTTCTGTGATTGACTTATTTCACTCAGCATAATGTCCTCCAGTTTCATCCATGTTATGAGATGGTTCACAGATTCATTGTTGTTCCTTCTCATTGCATAGTACTCCATTGTGCGTATGTACCATAGTTTATTTATCCATTCATCTGTTGATGGGCACCTATGTTGTTTCCATTGTTTTGCTATCGTGAACAACGCTGCCATGAACATAGGTGTGCATATGTCTATTCGAGTGATGACTCATTTCTCTAGGATATATTCCTAGGAGTGGGATTGCTGGATTGAATGGTATGTCTATTTCTAGCTTTCTGAGGAAACGCCATATCATTTTCCAAAATAGTTGTATCATTTTGCATTCCCACCAGCAGTGTATAAGAGTTCCGATCTCCCCGCAGCCCCTCCAACATTTGTTATTTCCAGTATTTTTGATTTGTGCCAGTAATGCCGGGGTGAGATGGTATCTCATTGTGGTTTTAATTTTCATTTCTCTAATGGCTAGTGAACACGAGCATTTCCTCATGTGTCTGTTGGCCATTTGAATGTCTTCTTTGGTGAAGTGTCTGTTCATTTCCTTTGCCCATTTTTTGATAGGATTGTTTGTCTTTTTGTTGTAGAGGTGTTGGATTTTCTTGTAGATTATGGAGATTAGACCTTTGTCTGACTTGTACTGTCCAAAAATTGTTTCCCAGTCTGTAGGTTCTCTTTTGACTCTTTTGGTGAAGTCTTTTGAAGAGCATAGGTGTTTGATTTTTAGAAGATCCCAGTTATCTAGTTTATCTGTTGGGTTTTGTGTGTTGATGGTTATGGTTTGTATCCTGTTGATGCCATGTATTAAGGCCTGAAGTGTTGGTCCTATTTTTCTTCTATGAACTTCATAGTTTTAGGCTTTATATTCAGGTCTTTGATCCATTTTGAAGTAGTTTTTGTATACAGTGTGAGGTATGGGTCCTGTTTCATTTTTTTGCAGCTGGATATCCAGTTTTGCCAGCACCATTTGTTAAAAAGACTGTCTTTTCCCCATTTGATGGACTTTGGGCCCTTGTCAAAAATCAGGTTACAGTAGGTGGATGGATTTACATCTGGGTTCTCAATTCTGTTCCACTGGTCAATGTATCTGTTGTTGTACCAGTACCAGGCTGTTTTGACTATTGTAGCTGTATAGTAGGTTCTCAAGTCAGGTAGTGTGAGTCCTCCAACTTTCTTCTTCTTCTTCAGTAGTGCTTTACTTATTCGGGGCTTCTTCCCTTTCCATATAAAGTTAATGATTAGTTTTTTCCATCTTTTTGAAGAATGTTGCTGGTATTTGGATCGGGATTGCATTGTATTTGTAAATTGCTTTGGGTAGCATTGCCATTTTCACAATGTTGAGTCTGCCTATCCATGAGCATGGTATGTTTTTCTCTTTATGGTTATTTTCTGAGGTAAGATTTAAAACCCAGTTGCCATTGAGTTGATTCTGACTCATGGTGACCCCACGTGTTACAGAGTAGACCTGTGCTCCATTGAGTTTTCAATGCTGATTTTTTGGAAGTAGATTGCCAGGCGCCTCTAGCTGTACTTGAACTTCCATTTTGTTTAGCAGCTCAGCGTGTTAACTGTTGGCACCCCCCAGGGTGAAAAGCACAGATCTTAAATGTACCATTTGAAGAGTTTTGAGAAATGCATACACCTATGTAACCTGAAACCGTATCAGGAGATAGAACATGTCCATCACCCAGGAAAGTTCTCTTGGGCCATTTACCAGCCAATCTCCACCAGTGTTCCCACTACCCAGAGGCAGTCACAAATCTTAATTTTTTTACTGCTAGATTCAATAGAATAAAATTACTTTGTCAAATGCTACGAAAGTTTCTAAATACTTACTCTCAATTTCTGTTACTTATCTCCTTGGGCACTGGCAATGGCAGTCATGAACCATACCAGTCTGTGGACCTCAGTGAGATCAACCGTATTCTAGAAGGCTGGGTTTCCAGCCGTGGACCTGGTACGAAGCCCACAGCCCACTTGTTCAGAAGCCATCAAAGCAAAGAGCTTCCCTCAGGGCACAGCTGCTGACTTCCTCTACTTAGTCCCCTGACTCTTGTTCCATTCTCCCGCAAAGGGGGTGAGGGAAAGACTAGGCGGCAGATGGTGGGAAGGGCACGTGGGGAGAATAGGGAAGCTCCCTTCCTTTCTTGGCTCCCGAACAGTAGGAGTATGTAGGGGCCCCGGGGTGAGTCCCAAGTGTCGGGGATGATCCCTCTGGAGACTTCAGGCTTCTCCCCCTCCCCACCCCTCCATGGGTGGTCTCTGGTGCCTCAGCCCACAGGCTAGGGGTGGTGGGATTGAGTCACAGGTGGTAGCTCCCTCTTCAAACTCTGTCAAAGACTAAGCTGTGCCTGGTGATTCCCCAGAAGCCATCCTAAGAAAATGAGTCCTTTTTGCCACTCCCTGTCCCCTGGCTGGATTGGGGGCTTCACTCGGGCAATAATATATTTGATTACTCCATTTTGAAATGAGTACCTGGTACCCGGGAAATGCTCACAGACCCCCCCAAGTTGATGCCAGATGTGGATTTGAGGGCATGGCTCTCACGGGGGAGGTCTGGATTTATAAGCCAGTCCTCTGGTGGGAGACCTGCCTCCTCGTGTTGGGCTGACGTCCACGGCACACCTACCCATCCCACAAATAATGATTATTCACTGTGTGCAATGCACCCACTGCAGGCTGCAAGGGCCCTAAGTCAATAAGGTTGCGGATCCTGCCCTCAGAGCCTACAATCTAGTTGGGAAGAAAAGACATGAGCATGTAGTAAATAGTGAGAGCTAACACTTGCTAGGCCCCTACTATGTGACATTTTATAAAGAGAAAACCATGCCTAGAGAGGTTAAGTGACTTACTCAAGTCCCCTCAACTCAATAGTAGGACCAGAGTGACATAGTGGTTAAGAGCTCGACTGCTAACCAAAAGGTTGGCAGTTCGAATCCACCAGCCTCTCCTTGGAAACCCTATGGGGCACTTCTACCCTGTCGTATAGGGTCACTGTGAGTTGGAATTGACTCGATGGCAATGTGTTTGTTGCTATTGTTTTTGGTTTAGTGAACTCTGGAAGAAGCCCTGGTGGCACAGTGGTTAAAACAATCAGCTGCTAACTGAAAGGTGGATGGTTTGAAACCACTAATGGCTCCACGGGAGAAAGATGTGGCAGTCTGTTTCCATAGAAATTTATAGCCTTGGAAACCCTATGGGGTCATGATGAGTTGTAATCAACTCGATGTCAATGAGTTTGATTTGGTTTTTGATTTAGGGAGCCCTGGTGGAGCAGTGGTTAAGAGCTTAGCTGCTAACCAAAAAGTCAGCATTTCAAATCCACCAACCGCTCCTTGGAAACCCGATGACGCAGTTCTACTCTGTCCTTTAAGGTCACTATGAGTTGGAATCGACTCGATGGCAATGGGTTTGATTTGGTTTTGATTAGTGAGCAAGAGCTAGAACTCAAACCCAGGCCATCTAGGGCGATGACTCACATTCTTAACCAGCATACCATACTGCCCCCCTAATAGCTGCTAACTCACTGGGCACTTACTATGTGTGAGGGCCTCTCCTAAACTCTTGGCATTTAAGAGCTCAGGAGTTGATAGGGGCCCCAAGGAAGATCTGGGAGGTCCTGTGGGAACTTGGGTCGGGAGGGAGTATTTTCAGATAATGCTTCACAGACAATTTTTAAAAACTTGATTAAGATCCACTTTAGAATTCAAACTTGGCACATTTCTGGTTCAATCTATATAAATGCAAAAATTAGAATCCTAGAATGAGAGTAACTACACGTAGGTTCAAGGACATATGGGTGTGTTTGGGGCACTCCCTGAGAATTTCAGAAGCCGCGATAGAAATATGCAAGTCCCTTTACTGCTGTTAACTTAAGACCTATCTAACAACAACAACAACAACAAAAAAAAAAAAAAAAAAAACCCCAAACCCACTGCCATCGAGTCAATTTTGACTCTTAGAGATCCTATAGGATAGAGTAGAACCGCCTAATAGCGTTTCCAAGGAGGGGCTGGTGGATTTGAACTGCCAACCTTTGGTTAGCTGCCAAACTCTTTCTTTTTTTTTTTATTGTTGTAGTTTAAATGAAGTTTACATTTCAAGTTAGTCTCCCATACAAAATTTATACATGCATTGTTATGTGACCCTAATTGCTCTCCCCATACTGTGACAGCACACTCCTCCTTTCTACCCCGATTCCCCACGTCCATTCAACCAGCTCCCAACCCTCTCTGCCTTCCTGTCTCACCTCCAGACAGAAGCTGCCTGTTTAGTCTCTTGTATCTACTTGAGCTAAGAGGCACACTCCTCACGAATATCACTTTATGTCCCACAGTCCAGTCCAATCCCTTTCTGAAGAGTTGGCCTTGGGAATTGTTTGAGTTCTGGGCTGATAGAGAATCCAGGGACCATGTTTTCCAGGGTTCCTCCAGTCTCAGTCAGACCATTAAGTCTTGTCTTCTTACTAGAATTTGAGTTCTGCACCCCACCTTTCTCCTGCTCCATCAGGGATTCTCTGTTGTGTTCCCTGATGGAGCAGTCATTGGTGGTAGCCAGGCACCACCTAGTTCTTCTGATCTCAGGCTGATGAAGTCTCTGGTTTATGTGGCCCTTTTTGTCTCTTGGGCTAATACTTTCCTTGTGTCTTTGGTGTTCTTCATTCTCCTTTACTCCAGGTGGTTGGGACGAATTGATGCATCTTAGATAGCTGCTTACTAGCTTTTAAGACCCCAGACGCCACTCACCAAAGTAGGATGCAGAGCATTTTCTTAATAAGCTTTGTTATGCCAGTTGACCTAGATGTCCCCTGAAAGCATGTTCCCCAGATCCCTACCCCTGCCACTCTGTCTTTCAAAGTGTTTGATTGTACTCAGGAAACTTCTTAGCTTTGGTTTAGTCCAGTTGTGCTGACTTCCCGTATAGTGTTCTGTCCTTCCCTTCACCTGAGATAATTCTTACCTACTACCTAGTTAGTAAATAACCCTCACCCTCCCTCCCCACCCTCATAACCATCAAAGAATGTTTTCTTTTGTGTTTAAACCTTTTCTTGAGTTCTTATAATAGGGGTCTTATACAATATTTGTCCCTCTGTAACTGACTAGATTCACTCAGTATAATGTCCTCCAGATTCCTCCATGTTATGTTTCACAGCTTCATCGTTGTTCTTTATTGTTGTGTAGTACTCCATTGTGTGGATATACCACAATTTGTTTACCCATTCGTCTTTTGATGGGCACCTAGGTTGTTTCCATCTTTTTGCTATTGTGAACAGTGTTGCAATGAACATGGGTGTACATACATATCTATTTGTGTGACGGCTCTTATTTCTCTAGGATATATTCCAAGGAGCAGGATAGCTGGATCTTATGGTACTTCTATTTCTAGCTTTTTAAGGAAGCGCCAAATCGATTTCCAAAGGGGTTGTACCATTTTACATTCCCACCAACAGTGTATAAGTGTTCCAGTCTCTCCACAACCTCTCCAGCATTTATTATTTTCTGTTTTTTGGATTAATGCTAGCCTTGTTGGGGTGAGATGATATCTCATTGTAGTTTCGATTGCATTTCTCTAATGGCTAATGATCGTGAGCATTTCTTCATGTGTCTGTTAGCCACCTGAATATCTTCTTTGGCGAAGTGCCTGTACATATCCTTTGCCCATTTTTTACTTAGGTTATTTGTCTTTTTGTTGTTGAGGTTTTGCAGTATCTTGTAGATTTTAGAGATTAGACGCTGATCGAATTTGTTGTAGCCAAAATTTTTTCCCAGTCTGTAGGTTATCGTTTTACTCTTTTGGTGAAGTCTTTTGATGAGCATAAGTGTTTGATTTTTAGGAGCTCCCAGTTATCTAGTCTCTCTGCTGGTGCTTGTGCATTGTTACTTATGATCTGTATTCTGTTTATGCCATGCATTAGGGCTCCTAGCATTGTCCTTATTTTTTCTTCCATGATCTTTATCGTTTTCGATTTGATCCATTTTTGGATCAGTTAGTTTTTGTGCATGGTGTTAGGTATGGGTCTTGTTTCAGTTTTTTCCAGATGGATATCCAATTATGCCAGCACCATTTGTTAAAGAGACTGTCTTTTCCCCCATTAACAGACTTTGGGCGTTTGTCAAATATCAGCTGCTCATAGGTGGATGAATTTATGTCTGCATTCTCAATTCTGTTCCACTGGTCTATATATCTGTTGTTGTACCAGTACCAGGCTGTTTTGACTACCGTGGAGGTACAATAGGTTCTAAAATCAGGTAGTGTGAGGCCTCCCATTTTGTTCCTCCTCTTGAGTTATGCTTTATTTATTCGAGGTCTCTTCCCTTTCCATATGAAGTTGGTGATTTCTTTCTCCATCACATTAAAAAATGCCGGTGGAATTTGGATTGGGATTGCATTGTATCTGTAGATCGCTTTGGGTAGAAATGACATTTTCACAATGTTGATTCTACCTATCCATGAGCAAGGTATGTTTTTCCACTTATGCAGGTCTCTTTTGGTTTCCTGCAGTAGTGTCTTGTAGTTTTCATTGTATAGGTCTTTTACGTCTCTGGTTAGATTTATTCCCAAGTATTTTACCTTCTTGGGAGCTATTGTAAATGGTATTGATTTGGTGATTTCCTCTTCGAGGTTCTCTTTGTTGGTGTAAAGGAATCCAACTGATTTTTGTATGTTTATCTTATATCCTGAAAGTTTGCTGAAACCTCCTATTAGTTCCAGTAGTTTTCTTGTGGATTCTTTGGGGTTTTCTGGGTACAAAATCATATCATCTGCAAATAGAGATACTTTGACTTCTTCCCTACCAATTTGGATGCCCTTTATTTCTTTTTCTAGCCTAATTGCTCTGGCTAAGACCTCCAGGACAATGTTGAATAAGAGTGGTGATAGAGGGCATCCTTGTCTGGTTCCTGTTCTCAAGGGAATACTTTCAAAGTTTCTCTATTTAGGGTGATGTTGGCTGTTGGTTTTGTATAAATGCCTTTAATTATATTGAGGAATTTCCCTTCTACTCCTATTTTGTTGAGAGTTTTTACCATGAATGGTTGTCGGACTTTGTCAAATGCCTTTTCTGCATCGATTGATAAGATCGTGTGGTTCTTGTCTTTTGTTTTATTTATGTGATGGATTACATTGATTGTTTTTCTAATGTTGAACCATCCCTGCATACCTGGTATAAGTCCCACTTGATCATGGTGAATTATTTTTTTGATATGTTGCTGCATTCTATTAGCAGCTGAACTCCTAACCACTGCGCCACCAGGGCTCCAAGACCCATCTGGGATCTTTGAATGTTCTGGTCTAGAACTTTCTGGATCTATGGCGGAAAGAGGAATGAAAGAAAAAACGTCTTGGGTTCTGTCTGAGAGCTCGTAGGCAAGGCACTTAAGTTCAAGGGTCAATTTTCCATGTATAAATGAGGGCTTGGGCCAGGTCACCAGTCTTGGTTTCATTAGCATGAGGCTCTGCCAAGTTTCTCTCTTTGGGAGAGAAAAGGTAGGATTTCATGCTGGGATTTGCACACAACCCACAGCCCACCCTGTCCATGCAGCAGCTGTGCAACATCTGGGCACATCTCATGTGTCCAGCCCAGAACGCCTCCCATTGCTGTTGTGTGTCCCTGAGGGCAGGGGGCCTGGAGCTGCTGGGAGGATCTCCACAGCCCCTTCCAGGGCTAGGCTTGGCTTCCCAGTGCCTCTGCACGTGCCTCTGTCTGACAGGACAGCCACCCCAGCCTGTTGCCACCTCCACCTGGAAGGGGGCTCCTCCCACAGAAATCACCGCCGCAGAGAATGAACTTTCATCTTCCTGCTAAGGAAGTCAGGGAAGCTGTTTTTTAATTCGGCTTTTTTCTTTTTTCTGTTAATAGCTCACTGATGTCTAAAAGCATGGTAGGGTCTCCCCCTTCCTTCCTCTTTTCCCTTCCCTTCCCTCCCCTCTGCTCTTCCTTTTATAGTGGCATTGGCCGACCAGCAGCTGAGCAGCAAGGGAAAGGGGTGTGGGTGTGTGGTGTGAAGGTGGTGCCATGCCCCATGGCTAAGAAGGCAGCGGTAGGTGAGGGGGTGCACGGAGACAGGCAGCAGAGGAGGCAGGAGACAGAGGAGGCAGCCAGGGTGGTTGGAAGATGAGTTTTACTGGGCACATATATTAACAAATTGAGAGAAACAGACGCCAGATTTCCCGCTGTTAAACAAGGGATTTCCAAACACGGAAAAGGGGAAGACTGCAAAGAAGCCTGAGGCATTGGACTGGATTTGGAGGTATGGGGAGAAATTTATGGTTTTTAAATATACATGTACGTATGTATATATTTAATTTATATGTATCTGTATATATATGCATAGATATGTACACACACCCAGAGATAGGTACAAAAGTTATAGATGTACGTATGTGCGTGAGTGTGTGTGTGTATACATATACATTATTTTTCTAGCATTGGCTGTTGAAAGGGCCTAGAAATACTGACATCTCAGTAGCAATAAGCACACAGAGCACCCGTATCTTGGTTTCTAATTCCACTGATAGGAATTAGAGCTCCCGGTGAAATGAGTGATTTCAGGGCTGAGGCAGGAGTGGAATGTTCAAGGTGGGCCTGAAACATCAGTAAGAACAACAACAGTAAGAACAGTAAACAACAGTAAGAAAATGCTCAAAGAACAATGGGGCCATAACAAAAGGACGAAGGATCTCTACTGAAGGTGCTCCCACTGGCCAAATCAGGGACACTTTGAGATTCAAAATAAACAATGATAGTAATGAGTTACAGCTATTGAAAAAACTAGGACTCCATGATTCCATACTGATATAAACACATAAGGAAGCAAATGAATTAATGAATGAATAAGGCAAAAGAAAAGATCTTCATTAGAGTGAAAGACCAAGCAATAAATGTAGAAGGAATGATGGAAATAGAAAACTGCCTCTTGGCAATTATCAGAGTGGTGGTCCATACAGGTGGGAGGTGATGGGGGATGCTAAAGCTGCTGAGTGGAGGTTTGATGTGGAACAAGATTGTGGTGTAGTCTGAGAACACCTCCACACAAAATACTTAGCAACTACAAAGAGAAAATTGTGACTTAATGATGAGAAGTCTGGCACACGTCAACGTCATTGGGTGATTGGGTTAACTTCGCTAGTGGTGGACAGACCAGCATTATGTGGTTCCTGATGTGGTGGTGGGCCGAGAAGAACACAGCATCATTTCTCTGGAATTTCTGCCAAGAGTGCACGGCCTACATTCAGTCATAGGGAAACATCAGACAAACCCAGGTTGAGGGTCATCCCACGAAAAAAGGCCTATGCTCCTTACAACTGTCAAGGGCACGAGAGTTCATCCTGACTGTGATGTTGCACCATAGTTTTGCAAAGATGTGACCTTGGGGGAACTAGGTAGAGGGTGTGTGGCATCTATCCGTATTATTTCTTACTACTACATATGAATCTACAATTATCTCAAAACGGAAAGTTTAATTGAAAAATGTAAAAGTCAGGGGAGGGTATCTTGGGAAAATGGAAAAAGTCCTAGCAGAGGAGGCAGAAAACCTGGGTCTGGTCCACGCTCTGCCCCTAACTCACTTTGTGACTTGAGGCGTGTAACCTCTGAGTCTCTGTGAAATGAGGAGCCTGAAGTCAGCCTTATTTAACATCATAGATGTGCTGTGATAATCAGATGAAACAATTACGTGAAAACCCTTTGCAAAAGGCTCTATGCAAACCTGGGATTTTACTTATTATTTTAAAATGATGATAATAAAATGGCATTCAGGCAGGAACTTGGTGGACAAACGTTGACTTGAGAGCCAGAAGTTTCAGATGCTAACAAGTTACAAACTTTTGGTCAAGTCACTTAGCTTGGTTCCTTGGTTTTCACTTTTTGGAATTTGAGGAGATTTGACTCTTGAGCTCTGTAATGACTTCAGCGCTAATATTCTGATGATTTGAATTTTATTGTTTTAAAATAACTTTCTGATAACAAGAAATAAATGTTTATCCTAGAATAGTTGTAACATACCTAACAGCATAAACCAAGCCCACTGCCATAGAGTTGATTCTGACTCATAGTGACCCTGTAGGACAGAGAACTGCCGCATAGGATTTCTAAGGCTATAATCTTTATGGAAGCAGACTGCCACACCTTTCTCCCTTGGAGCAGCTGGTGGGTTTGAACCACCAACGTTTCGATTAGCAGCCAAGCACTTAACCATTGTACGACCAGGGCACCTTACTGACAGCATAAAGCTAAAACCCAAAACAACCCAGTTGCTGTCTAGTCTATTACCCAAAAGAAAATTAGCCCTAAACTCATAACTCAGAAAGAATCTCAGTGTTAACATTGTGTTGTTTTTCCTCTTATTTTTCCCGTAAGCACATATACGCAGAGAAAAAAAAAATTTGCTCAGTATATACAAATATATTTTTTACACATTGGGGCTCGCAGTCCTGATACAATTCTGTAACTGGCTTTTTTTTCACTTGACATTATTTTGTAAGCAGTTTTCACATCATTAAAATTCTGCAAATAGGTAATTCTTACCGGTTGTAGACTATTCCATTGGATGGAGGATCTATATTTTATTTAACCAGATTCTAGTTCCTTCAAGCCTGCCTTTCCATGTTCAGAAAGAAAACTGTTGCTGATTTTTCCCATCTGCCAAACAGGTTCACGTATTTACGTATGCGTCCGCAAACACCTCTACTCTCTCACACCTGGGACTGAGGGTGATGCTGGAGGAAGCAAACCCTCCTGCAAGAGTGTAGAGAGACGGGCTGCGGCTCTAGCTGTCTGCCTTGAGCCCCGGGGCCCCCACCGTTGGGGGCGGGAGGCGTGTGGCACCTGGGTTGAATGAATGTATCTTTTTCAGGACGACACAGCAGCTGGAAGACCGCAGAGCTGGAGAGAAAGCTCGAGACTGCATGATGGGAAAAGAAGGCCAACGGGCAGTGAGGGGAGGAACCGCCTCTGCCGGGACAGTGTCCCGTCAGGACTTCTCGGCTTACACCCCCAGGTTCTCAGAGCACCCCTGCCTACTTTCTTCTCCCCAGGACTTCCTTGGGTACAACGGGCACTGGGCCACCCACATGAAAAGACACGGTAAAAACAAAATCTTCAGCAGGCGCAGCAGCCGAAGAAGATCTTACGTTCAAGGCTGCAGACCTTGGCTCCAGCAGATGCAGGAGCGTGGTGCACAAATGAGGAGGGGACAACAGCCGAACTCATCAAGAACGCTGCAGGAATTATTCATGTCAGGTGGACTTCCTGGTCTCAGAGGACGGAATGCATCTATCAGGCCGTCCTTAATACAAAGATGGCCAACATTACGCAATCGAGGAACCGGGGTCTTTTGTTTTGTTTAAACATACTTCTGGCACGGATACAACTCTGATTGCATTCATACCTCAGTCCTTTTCCATGTTTAAAGGAGCCCTGGTGGCGCAGGAGTTAAGTGCTCGGGCTGCTAACCAATAGTTCAGCGGTGGGAACCCACCGGCCGCTCTGCGGGAGAAAGATGTGGGTGGCAGTCTGCTTCCCTGAATGGAAAGCAACGGGTTGTTTGGTTTCTGTGTTTTAGCTTTCTGGAAGGAAACCCTGACTGAATTCAAGGCGCCCTGATCTCGGCACAGGGTGGAGAGAAATCGCCGTGGGGTTTTGCGGACTTTCACTTTTTTCTGGTTTTAGTGGCATGGCAAGCATGTGAAGCAGAGAAAGAAGAAACAGTTTCTGATTCGGAGTTTGTCATTAATTAAGACGTGTGATTTCGAACAAACTATTTAACTCTTCTGGATCTCAGTTTCCTCAACTGTAACATGAAGAAACTGGATTCTTGGTGGTTGTCTAAATTTTTGACACGCTGGGGCTGTTTGTTCAAATGAAATCTTGCATGGACAGACACAAGGCTGATACTTAAGATATTAAACAAGCAGGCGAGCTTGGACACCCTGCAATCAGAGCACACACTGACCACAGCCTTACAGCAGGGCCCTGGGGCCCCTACCCTGCCTGGCATTAACCCTTTAGTTCTGGACCATAGGGAGTTGGAGGAAAGGTCTCAGGAACAGGCCACGTGGTTGAGGCAGCAGAGAACACCCAGGGAGCTCAGGACAGCAACCATTTACCAACCAGCATGAAAAAAATTTATTTTCACATTGAATGTGACTGTACTGATTCATCTGATTCATCTCTGCTGAATGTCCTCTCTAGAAACTGTTAAAAATAATCAAAACTCACCAAAATTTGAACAAAAAGTTTATTCTGAGCAGTGATTCTTTATGCATATAGGAAGGCCATTTTGATTCCAGAAAAAACAAATAGCTTAAAGAAGGTAGATACAATGGGGCTTGTAAGGAGAAAACCCGTTGCTATCAAGTCGATTCTGACTCACAGCAACCCTAGAGAATAGAGTAGAACTGCCTCATAGAGTTTCCGAGGAGCAGCTGGTGGATTCAAACTGCCCACCTTTTGGTTAGCAGCTGGACTCTTAACCACTACTCCACCAGGGCTCCATAAGGAGAACAGGAGGGAGAAATACAGAAGATCAACCATTGGCTGATCTTACCGTGACTGATTGAGCCCTGCCCTCCCCCTGTTACTGAGAATAAGGAAAATTCTCTGCCCATCCACTCAGCCATATCTTTTTGAGATTCAAGTTTACTAAGCCTGGCTTCAAACAGGAAAGAAAGGATTTGCAACTTCCGGTGAAAGAAAAGCGTCTGGCGGAGTGATTTTGTCAGGGATTTCTTTAAAGTGACTATTTGGTTTCGTGGGTAAGAACAGTGGGTGTCACTAGGGTTGGTGTCACCGCCATCCCCGCCCATGGACCTCCTCCGGTACCAGGCTGATGTTACTCGTAAATCCTAATTCCTGTATCTCACTCCTGCTTTTCCTTCAATTACTACTTCATTCTCAAAACAGTTATTGATATAGGTTCACGAATACTAATTACCACAAAATTGTGGCTAAAACACCAGAAAATTTGACAAACTCAGTGACTATAAAAATAGGGGCAGCGAGGACAACAACGGTGCATGCTCCTAGCGGTGCAGACAAAGCCACGTGATTGGAAGCATCATCATAATTGGGTAATAATTACAGCTCTGATTGGGGCATAGTAGAAGGTTCAAAAAGGAAGTCAGCACAGAGTTTTAGCCCTGTAGGTATATGGATACATGTAAGCTGAATTTACAAAAAATGTTTTTGTTGTTATAATTAATTACAGGAATATTTTTACAGATAGTCATTTTGGTGTTACCCGTCCCCCCCACCAACAGTGTCACCCGGCATGGTCCACACCCCCTGCACCCTCCTAGTGATGCCACTGGGTAAGAAAACCCCAAAATCAAAGCAAGATATCTGCTATCAATTTCTCTTTTTGACAAAACTTACATAAAACAAATCATAGCGAAGCTGCTCTGGTTGAAGCAGAGGTAATGCTCACTCCCCACGATGGTTCCTTAGGTACCACTGGGAATCTCTAGGGCCTCAAAAAGCAGAATTCATTGCTCACTAGGCTGTAATCTATAATGGGAAAGATCTATGACCTAAGAAGTAGAAGGTGAGGCTGAGAATACCTGCCCATGTCAACTGCCTGGTTTCAAAGGGCATTGTACTGAACTTTCAGGGAATAGTTAATTCCAATCTCATGCAAGTGGTTCCAGAAAATAGAAGTAGAGAAAGATCTTTCCAGCTCCTTTTAGAAGGTTCTTGTTATACTGACTCCAAAATTATTCAAGGACAATATAAGATAATAATGACTGATGTGGTCACTATTTAAAAACCAAAACCCAGATGGATTTATTGAGTCTCCATGTGTCCAGTATGATGCTACATTGTAAGCTAGGCATGAAGAACTTGGGCAATGAGGAAGTCACATCTACTCTTGCCAGCCATTCAGGAATTATTAATTTTGGGAAACAAATTTCTTTTTTTTTAAATTTTAATTTTTTTATTGTACTTTAAGTGAAGGTTTACAGAACAAATATTTTCTCATTAAACAGTACACATATTGTTTTATGACATTGGTTAACAACCCCACAACATGTCAACATGCTCCCTTCTTGGCCTTGGAGGACCTTTTTTTTTTTTTTTCTTTTTTTAGTGAAAATATACATAGCCAAAGATACACATTTTAAAAATTTCTACATGCACAATTCAGTGACGTTGATTACGTTCTTTCAGTTGTACTGCTATTCTTACTTTAGATGAAGGTTTACAGAACAATACAGTTTCTCATTAAACAGTTAGTACACATATTGCCCTATGACAATGGCTAAGAACCTCACTACATGTCAACACTGTCCTTACTCAACCTTGAGTTCCCTATCACCAGCTTTCCTGTCCCCTTCTGGCTTCTAGTCCTTGTCCCTGGACTGCTGTGCCTCGTTAGTCCCATTTTGTTTTATGGAGCTGTCCAGTTCCCGGCTGAATGATGAACCTCGGGAGTGACTTCACTACTGAGCTAAAAGGGTGTCCAGGGGCCACATTCTCAGGATTTCTCCAGTCTCTGTCAGGCCAGTGAATCTGGTTTTTTTTGTGTGTTAGAATTTTGTTCTACATCCTTCTCCAGCTCTGTCCGGGACCCTCTGTTGTGATCCCGGTCAGAGCAGTCAGTGGTGGTAGCCGGGCACCATCTAGCTGTACTGGACTCAGTTTGGTGGAGGCCTTGGTAGCTGTGGTCCATTAGTCCTTTGGACTAATCTTTTCCTTGTATCCTGTTCTCTTCATTCTCCCTTGTTCCTGAAGGGATGAGACCAGTGGGGTATCTTAGATGGCTGCTCACAGGCTTTTAAGACCCCAGACACTACTCACCAAGGTAGAATGTAGAACATTATAAACTGTGTTATGCCAACTGGGAAACAAATTTTTTAATGCACCTCTGTGGCTTTTAGGTATAACTTGTTCAAAGTGAGTATTGCTATTGAACTTAGTTGGCATTCTTCCACAGAGCCAAGGAAAGAATTGGTATACTTGCATAAGTCAAGCCACGGTGAGAACATGGACCTAATTCATTAAGAATTGTGAAATATATGTAAGTAAAAGGAGCTGGAAAAATACTGAAGTGAAATCCAGATGGAAAACAGCTGGGGTATCTTGAGCACTGAGCTGAGCTAGAGAGCTAATAGGTATTCCAAGGAGGAAGTACCCCGCTGTGGTCAGTAGAAGGAGAACTCAAAGTCAAGATGGCTAATTAGCTTTCTTCCCCAATATTAACCATGAAGAAAGTACCATCAAAGTGCTGTATGTTAAAGTATGTGTTTTATCAGGGGGAAGAAAACTCACTGCTGTTGAGTCGATTCCAACTCATAGTGACCTTATAGGACAGGGTAGAACTGCCTCATAGGGTTTCCAAGGTTGTAAATCTTTACAGAAGCAGATTGTCACATCTTTCCCCCTAGGAGCGGCTGTTGGGTTCAAACCACCAACCTTTCAGTTTGCAGCTGAGCGCTTAACCACTGAGTCATAGAGATAGCAGTAAGTTTAACAAACCAATAGGGGAAAATAGAAATTAGTATGTGTCTTAAGGAAAACAGTTGAAAAATTCTGAATGTGTGTCTTTTGAACTAGCTTAAGAAAACTTTATCTTTCCAATGGAAATCTGGAATGGAGAATGAAAGACATTTTTAAAAAGAACATCAAACGTAAAATATGAAAAGGACAGCAGAACTAAGTCCTAACATAAACATAATTACAATAAATATAACTTAATGAAATTCACCAATTAAAAAACAGACATTGGATTAAATACAAAAGCCAAGACTCAACACTAGGCTAACCACAAGAGACATAATTAAAACAAAAAGACACTGAAAATTGAAAATAAAAGGAAGGAAAAAGATAAACAAGGCCAATATGAACCACAAAAAAGGAGAAAGGGGGTATCTAACATCCAAAACAGGTAAAAAAAGTCACTAGGAACAACAACAACAAAAAAGGGAAATACAAAAGAAGCAACAGACCACCACCACCACCACCACCAACAAAACAAAACAAAAAACCCATTATACTTGTACATGCACTTAAAAGACAGTCTCAACATCTATTCAGCAACAACATGACAAACTGGGTAAATCAACAATTACGTTTGAAAGTTTATAAGGCTTTTCTCAGAGACTAATAGATTCAGCAAAATAAAAGAAAAAAGCAGAGGAACTGAAGATCTAAACACTACAATGAACAAGACCAAGCTACTGGGTAAACAGTATGTAGAGCTCTACACCCAAGGAACAGAGAATACACTTTCTTTTAAAGCATATAGGCGACATGTACAAAAACTGGTCATTTATTAAGCCATAAAATAAGCCTCTATAAAGTACAAAGAACAATAACACGCAGACTATATTCTCCATTAGAAATGCAATAAAATTAATGATTAGTAAGAAAAACTAACTATTCTCATATTTTGGAGATTAACATATTACTAAATACTCCTTAGGTTAAAAAGGAAGTTAAGGTATTAAGTTGTGTTTAAAACTGATTGATGATGGAAGCAATGCATGCCAAATTTTATGAGACTCAGCCAAAGCAGAACTAAAATACATGTATCAGGAAACAAGAAAGGTGGAAACATAAATGAACTACCAACCAACTCAAGAAATTGGTAAAGCACCAAAAGAATAAACTAAAAAAAATAAATATCATGGCAAAAAATCAATGAAATAGAGACAATAATAAAAACAAAAGTGATTGAGAAGATTAAAAAACACAATACCATTTCTTTATACTACTTTATCAATTGGACACTTTAAGATGGTGGATTTATGGCACGTGACTTATATCTTGATAAAGCTGCTATTAAAAAAGTATTATGAGCAGCTGTGTGCTCATATATTTTAAAACTTAATAAAATCAATAAATACCCAAGGAAATATAAAATGCCAAAATCAGTGCAAGAAAAAAACTAGAGAATTTGAATGCAGTAGTATTAAAGAGACTGAAATACAAGTTAAATATCTCTTCTTCCCAAAAACCTCAGGCCCAGATGGTTTTACAGTTGAGTTCTGCTAAACTCTGAAGAAACAGTTAATTCCAAAAAGACAACCCACAGACTGGGGAAAAATTTTTGGCTACAACAAATCCGATCAGCGTCTAATCTCTAAAATCTACAAGATATGCAAAACCTCAACAACAAAAAGACAAATAACGCAATTAAAAAATGGGCAAAGGATATGAACAGGCACTTTGCCAAAGAAGATACTCAGGCGGCTAACAGACACATGAAGAAATGCTCACGATCATTAGCCATTAGAGAAATGCAGGTCAAAACTACAATGAGATAGCATCTCACCCCAACAAGGCTGGCACTAATCCAAAAAACAAAATAATAAATGCTGGAGAGGTTATGGAGAGACTGGAACACTTATACACTGTTGGTGGGAATGTAAAATGGTACAAGTACTTTGGAAATTGATTTGGTGCTTCCTTAAAAAGCTAGAAATAGAGGTACCATACGATCCAGCTACCCCACTCCTTGGAATATATTCTAGAGAAATAAGAGCCGTCACACAAATAGATATATATGCACACCCATGTTCATTGCAGCACTGTTCACAATAGCAAAAAGATGGAAACAACCTAGGTGCCCATTGAAGGACAAATGGATAAACAAATTATGGTATATCCACACAATGGGATACTATGCAACAATAAAGAACAACGATGAAGCCGCAAAACATCTTATAACATGGAGGAATCTGGAGGGCATTATGCTGAGTGAATTTAGTCAGTCATAGAAGGACAAATATTGTATAAGACCACTATTATAAGAACTCAAGAGGAGGTTTAAACACAGAAGAAAACATTCTTTGATGGTTATGAGAGGAGGGAGGGAGGGTGAGGGTTATTTACTAACTAGGTAGTAGGTAAGAATTATTTTAGGTGAAGGGAAGGACAGCACACACTACAGGGTAAGTCAGCACAAATGGACTAAACCAAAGCTAAGAAGTTTCCTGAGTACAATCAAACACTTTGAGGGACAGCGTAGCAGGGGCAGGGGTCTGGAGACCATGCTTTCAGGGGACATCTAGGTCAATTGGCATAACAAAGCTTATTAAGAAAATGTTCTGCATCCTACTTTGGTGAGTGGTGTCTGGGGTCTTAAAAGCTAGTGAGCAGCCATCTAAGATGCATCAATTGGTCCCAACCACCTGGAGTAAAGGAGAATGAAGAACACCAAAGACACAAGGAAAGTATTAGCCCAAGAGACAAAAAGGGCCACATAAACCAGAGACTTCATCAGCCTGAGACCAGAAGATCTAGATGGTGCCAGGCTACCACCAGTGACTGCCCTGACAGGGAACACAACAGGGAATCCCTGATGGAGCAGGAGAAAGGTGGGGTGCAGAACTCAAATTCTAGTAAGAAGACCAGACTTAATTGTCTGACTGCAACTGGAGGGACCCCAGAAAGCATAGCCCCTGGATTCTCTATCAGCTCAAAACTAAAACAATTCCCGAGGCCAACTCTTCAGACAGGAATTGGACTGGACTGTGGGACATAAAGTGATACTCGGGAGGAGTGTGCCTCTCAGCTCAAGTAGATACAAGAGACTA
Source organism: Dugong dugon (assembly GCA_030035585.1). NCBI lineage: Eukaryota > Metazoa > Chordata > Mammalia > Sirenia > Dugongidae > Dugong > Dugong dugon. Next base: position 3,587,892 of record CM057482.1, read on the forward strand.
AACGGGCAGCTTCTGTCCGGAGGTGAGATGGGAAGGCAGAGAGGGTCAGGAGCTGGTTGAATGGACGTGGGGACTCAGGCGTGGAAAGGAGGAGTGTGCTGTCACAGTATGGGGAGAACAATTAGGGTCACATAACAATGTATGTATAAATTTTTGTAGGGGAGACTAATTGAAATGTAAACTTCATTTAAACTACAACAATAAAAAAAAAAAAGAAACAGTTAATTCCAATCTTAAATAAATGTACCAGAAAACAGAAACAAAGGAAAGTCTCTCCTCTCATTTTATGAGGTTGTAGTGTAATGTCACTTATAGAATCAGAGAAGAACAATACAAGAGAAGAAAATTACAGCTCATTTCACTTATGAATATAGATGCAAAAGTCAAACTAATTTTAGCTTACCAAATCAGATACTCAACTTTTTAAAATGCATCATTTTTAGGTATTTTATCCACAAACCACAAGGATGGTTTAATATCAGAGATTCTATTGACATACTCTGTCTCGTTAATAGACTATCCAACAGAAGACACGTGATAATCTCAAGCCACTAGAAAAAGCATTTATCTATTTATGACTTTTTAAAAACTGCTTAGAAATTAGAGTAGAAGAATTTTTTTATTTTTCATATTTTTCCCATAAAAAACTTATACATACATTGTTATGTGACCCTAATTGCTCCCCCCATACTGTGACAGCACACTCTTCCTTTCCACCCCTGAGTCCCCACGTCCATTCAACCAGCTCCTAACCCTCTCTGCCTTCCCATCTCACCTCCGGACAGAAGCTGCCCATTTAATCTCTTGCATCTACTTGAGCTATGAGGCACACTCCACACGAGTATCACTTTATGTCCCACAGTCCGGTCCAATTCCTGTCTGAAGAGTTGGCCTTGGAAATTGTTTTAGTTCTGGGCTGATAAAGAGTTCAGGGACCATGCTTTCCGGGGTTCCTCCAGTCTCAGTCAGACCATTAAGTCTGGTCTTCTTACCAGAATTGGAATTCTGCACCCCACCTTTTTCCTGCTCCATCAGGGACTCTCTGTTGTGTTCCCTGTCAGGGCAGTCATTGGTGGTAGCTGGGCACCACCTAGTTCTTCTGGTCTTAGGCTGATGAAGTCTCTGGTTTATGTGGCCCTTTTTGTCTCTTGGGCTAATACTTTCCTTGTGTCTTTGGTGTTCGTCATTCAGAAGGAGAATTTTTTTAATTAAAAAAAAAGTTATGTACAAAAACTTGTAGCTGGGGAAACTTTAGCTACTTTTCCCTGAGATAAGGCAAGGGGAGAGTGGGTATCTCTGAAGAACCCAGAAAATGGTCTCCATGAGAACTGCTAAGTCCAGAAAGCCCCGCTGCTAGATCACAACGCTGTCAGTTAGGTAAAAGCTTTCCTGCCACCCCCCCACCCCCCCATACTCTGATCCTTGAAGGGTTAGAAGGCAGGACAAGAACTTAAGAACTCGAACCACCACCAGCCTGCTCCGGGCCCAAGCTGTGAACATGCAGAAGCTGAACCTGTGCCTGAAGTGTAAAGTTTAATTTTTTCACCAGACTAAAGATATGAATTACTCAACCGAGACTGCTTTTATTACCTGGAAGGGGCCACATAATTCAGGAGATGGATTCTAAATTTGATCCAGGAGCCAAAAAGAACTAGCACCACAGAATAAATTTAGGAAGCAGTGGGAGTCAAACGTAAAGATGCTCTAGGGTTACAGCCCACATGCGGTGATGGTTGGAGGTGACTGTCTCGTCACCATTGGTCGCCATGACCCTAGCAGGTAGGTAGTGCTGTGGGAGGGTCAGGGATTTGTATGGATTCACAGAGCAGACAAGGGGCAGAGCCAGGGATCATCCCTGGTATGTTTTGCCTCCACAGCCTTACTTGTTACAAAACCTTTACAACTCTAGACCAGAATCAATGTCAAATCTCTCCCCATCCCAAGTTAGGGTCCACTCCACGCAGAACTCTCTATGTGAAGTACCCCTCCACTTCCCGGTGTTCCTTTTAGGCAGGATCCCAGTGACCCCAAGCAAAGTGTCCCTGTCCCAGTTTCCATCTCTGCCCCCCACTGTTCTGTGCCTTTGACCCACCTTCAGAGGGGAGGCACGTTCCCCCCTAAGCAGCCTCTGCTCACTCTTGGCCCTGCAGCCTCAGGCACTCAGTCTCTCACCTTGAGACCCGTCAGGCTTGTGCACACACAGTCTAAAAGACGCCCCATCTCCAGGGGACACAGAACAAGCTTTTGTGAAGCCTCTCTCTGGGCTGGATGCACAGGAGGCAGAACTCTCCCTCGCTCCAGCTCCTGCCAACAAGATCTCAGCAGCTCCAGTGAGTGCTCCCTCCAAATCCACACAGCATCTCTACCCGTCAACCTGTGTGTGTGTCTGCTCCATGCTTGGCTCCTGTGTCTTGTAAACTCACTAAACTATCTTATTAACTCAAGTCCGTTTATTCTCCTGTTGATTATGTTGGTTTTACCAATATCATCTGCAAATTTCCATGACATCCCTTCACTTCCAATCTTTTACTTTTTTCCCTTTCTTTTCTTACATATTGGCCAGGCCTTCTCTTGCTGTGTAAACTATCAGCAGTGTTAATGGGGAGTCTTGACTTGTTCTTAAAGGAACATCTGTGCAGTCTCCTAGCCCCAGAGCCGGCTTCCCGGGCATGCAACCCGTGCAATCACACAGGGCCCCACACTTAGAAGGGTCTAGGGTGTAGGCGGAGAATATTGAATACACCATGGGCTGCCAGAAGAGTGAACAAATCTGTCTTGGGGAAGAAGGACAGCCAGAATGCTCCCTAGAAGCGAGGATAGTGAGTCTTTGTCTTACATACTTTGGACATGTTATTGGAAGGGACCAGTCCCTGGAGAAGGACATGATGCTTGGTAAAATAGAAGGTCAGAAGAAAAGAAGACCCTCCGTGAGATGGACTGACACCGTGGCTGCAACAATGAGCTCAAACATAGCAACGATTGTGAGGATGGCGCAGGACCGGACAGGGTTTGGTTCTGTTGTGCACAGGGTTTCTGTGAGTTAAAACCAACTCAATGGCACCTAACAATGGTTGGTTTAGTGCTGTGATGGTACTGTCTTGACATTGTTAATCATTTTAAATTTTTGGTGAAAATACATGCAACAAAACACACCCCCATTCAGCAATTTCCCAGGTACAGTTCATTGACAAAGGTTATGTACTCCACTTCATCCTTAATCATTTCGGACAAGGGTCCGTACATTTTCACTTTGCCCTGGGCACTGCAAATTATGTAGCTGATCCCGTCTACGTCATAGTCAGAGATGGTTAAGCAGCAAAATCTGCAGGAGTCAAGAGTCAGCAAAGTGGAATTTCTACTCAGGACCCTTATCATATCCGGCCACTATAAACCAGCTGCCGTCAAGTCGAGTCCGACTCATGGCAACCTCACATCTATCAGAGTGGAACTGTGCCCCACAGAGTTTTCAGTGGCTGATTTTTTGGAAAGTAGTTTGCCAGGCCTTTCTTCCAAGTTGTCTCTGGGTAGACTCGAACCACCAACCTTTTGGTTGCTGCTGAATGAGTTAACGGTTTGCACCACCCAGGGACTCCTCAGCTCAATATAGGGAACATCTCTCTAGCCTGGAGTCCATCTTAAACCCAGCTAATCACAGGGTACAACTGCAAAGGTGCCTGGAGGCCTTAAAAGTTGTTTTATTTTTTTTTTTGAAATACAACAAACATGCAGAAAAATGCACATATCAGGGAATAAAACCCACTGCTGTCGAGTCGATTTTGACTCATAGCAACCCTATAGCAATCCTGTAGGCGAGCAGAACTGTCCTAGAGGGTTTCTAAGATTGTATATCTTTACAGAAGCAGACTTCTACAGCTTTCTCCAGCAGAGCGGAGGGTGGGTTTGAACTGCTGACCTTTCGGTTAGCAGCCAAGCGCTTTAACCACTGCGCCACCAGGGCTCCTTTCAGTGAATAGCTCTTTGAAATTTTACCAACGTAACACAGCTTTGTCACTACCTCGGAGGTCATTTCCGCTCCCCAGAAAGCCCCTCAGGCTTCTTCCCGTTGAGTTCTCCTGTCCAAGGGCAGCCATTATTCCCACTTATAACAGCGTTACTTTCTCTGGTTTTGCACTTTGCATACACACAATCGCACACGGTACCTTTTTCTGTGTCTGGCTTCTTTGACTCAGCGTCTTGTCTGGGAAACTCATCCACGCTGCCGCCGGTGGTTGAAGACGTTCATTGTCCTGGCGTGCATAGAGCGAGGTCTATTTACCCGGTTTATTACTGACGCGCCTGGCTAGCTTTCAGTGAGGGGTTTATAGAGCATATGCTGCTCTGAATAGTACATGTGTTTTGGTGAACAAATGCATGCTTATTTCTCCTTGGCGTGTACTTAGGAGTGGAATTGCTGGGTCATAGGGTGTGTGTATATTCAGCTTTAGGAGTCACCACCAACAGCTTTTCAAAGTGTTTGTACCAATTCTCACCTCACCAGAAGCTAGGAGAGTTCAAGGCCTTGCTACCTCCTGAAGTGCTTTCCTCGTTTGTCCCTCCACAAACGTCTGATGTGTCTTCCTCACAGGGTAAGCGTGTCCCTTCCTATCAGTCATTTACACTTGAGCAGGAATGAGTCCCTGGTGACTTTGACAAGAGTCGCGGTCAGAGCAGGAGAACGCCGGCCACTTCATGTTGGGGAAGGGAGACTCGGGGAGGTGGAAAGGCCAGTGTGTCTGCCGCTGTGGCCGCGCCTCGGCTGTGAGCCTGAGGTTGCGTCTCTCTGATCTTCAGGTCGGCTCCTGGACTCCGAGGCCAGCCTGCAGCAACTTGCACTTATTCACCAGTTTTGTGGGCCACCGAGCGCTGTGTCTACACATTCCCTGGAGAGGAAGAGAGGACAGTGACAGAGCTGCTGTCCCCGTTCCCCAGGCGAGGCAAGGAGCCCCCAGTCACGCAGCCCCTCACACTCCCCCTGCCTCTCTGTCCTGGTCCACAGCCCCAGCTCCCGGCCCCAGCCTCCTTCTCTACTTTTCTCCAAATAGGAATCATTTGCATATTTTCTTTTCCAAACTCAAAAATAGGAGAGAGAAGGGAACAGCTAATCTGGTCCAGCTGCTGGTTTTGCTACTTAACAAAGATGTTTTTTTACAGTAATTCTCTTTCTGGTTTTCCCTCACACCTGCCCCCCCCCCCCCCCCCGCTGCCACACACACACACACACACACACACACACCTTTTACAAACCTGCCCTCTGTAATCCCGAGACTTTCTCTTCCTCTGCTGCCCATAACTGGGACCCACCCAGCTGAAGGGCAAACAATTCAGAAACGCCAAGCCACCAGAGCAGAGCTTCGCCTCTCGTGTGCACGTTCCAGAGGAATCTCTGCAGCTTTCTGGGAGTTTTAGCACATCTCGAGCCAGGTGAAGTCTTGGCATTCTGGAAGGCAGGCAGAGGTGGCAAGAAGAGCCCCCAAATACAGTGAACAGGCAAACTGTGAAGTGAGTACCATTGCTTTGTGAATTACAGTATTCTAAACTAAACTCAGGCATTCATTCATTTATCCAACCATGCCAGGCTTGGTGCCAGATGCTGGGGTGGATTTAGACATATACTGGCCACATGGCTTGCACCAAGGAAGTTCACGCTGGGGACTGGTAATAAGGGCACTTTAGGACTTACCGCAAAATCCTCTAAGTGGTCATATAATGCATCGTCCAAACTGGGGCTCTTCTGACAGGGAAAAGTGTCGTTGATAATTATGCCAGGATGGCAGGCATGAACTGGAACTGTCCTGGGAAAATCAGGATGAATGAGCACCCTAGCTACAGGGCTCAGTTCTTTGCCCATAGTTTAGGGCCCTGGCTTCGACAAAAGTGATTGCCCGCAGAGCTGCTGTGGAAAAGGAGGTGCTAAGCCATCCCTAGGATTCCCCGTGCAGTTCCCTATCTGTAGCCAGATTCATGAACAGAAACGGGGGGACCTCCCCAACTTCTCACCTCCACTATCCTCTCCCTCACGCTGCCCTCCATCGCAAATTGACGCAAGGGGGCCACGCTTGGTGTGTAGTATCCACCCTCTGCTTGTTAAGGGACTGCATTGGTCTCTTTCATGGCATCTCAAATCAAAGACATACATTTGGAGGGGGTTGTAGATGGAAGCTCTTCTCCAAATCCTGCATGAGTCTATGATTTTAAAATGCAATGTTTTGTGTAAGAGTGTGGATCCTTTTTAGAGAAATTTCTGAAATTTCTTTTAGGAGGCAGCGTTAAGAGTCATGCTTGCCTGAGCAGTCCTGAGAAGAGATCATCCTATCCAGATCCAGCTTACGTTTCCCTGCAAAGCTTCAGGAAGGGGTTTTCTTTAAGAGCGTAGAGGCAGATTGTCTCATTTGTGGCTGAAGAGGCTCTTCAGGATTTTTCCCATTCTCAGGATCAAGGTTCCCCCCGCGCCCCCGCTGCCCCCAATGAAGCTCTCACTTTTTCCGCAGGCTTCTATTCTGGGTCTGGGAGGACAGAGTGAGTCTGAGAGAAAAACAATCGCCCCCACGGAGAATTACTGAATGAAGACCATATGCCTTATCTGTCTGGGTGTCTCCAGTCATCCGCATCCTCAGCACTCAGTGTTTGTTGATGAATGCCCAAATAAATGAGTGAATGAAAAGAAATCAGATCATCATGCTTGGAATTGGAGAAGCAACAAGAAGAGTAAATCCCTAAAACAGTCAATATTAGGTGGCATCTCAAAGCAAATGGGAAACAGAAGCGGGTGCCATGATTCTTTGGGTTGGTCCTTGACGTGGGTACCTCCATGTACTCACTTATTCAACCTGCAGCTACTAAGATCTCTACACGTCTCTACAAATTGGTAAGGCTGGCCAGGTGGCCGCATGGTAGGGCTGGAACATGTGGAGTGAGGCCTCTTTGTAGCAACCTTATACATAACAGAACAAAACACTGCTGCCCTGTCCTGCACCATCCTCACAATTGTTGCAGTGTGTGAGCCCATTGTTGCAGCCATTTTGTAGGACACACAGCTGTTAATTCCGAGAAGCTTTTCTAGTGGGCGGCTATTGTCTTTGCCAGCCCTGTATCCGTTCTCCTTTCTTATGCTAAGAACTTGTCAATTTTCCTTCGGTGAATTCACCTCTCATCTGCTCTCAGTCCCCTCTGGTTCAGGTGGAACTTATCACATCTCCCATAGCCACTTATCACATCTCACATAGCCAGTGATTGTCACATGACCTACATCTGTCCAGTTGAAATCACATGATGGATTTAGAGATGGGGACATAACCCCATCTAGCTCAGTCAGTGTTAGTCCCAGTACGTTTGCTGGAACTATTGGGAAAGAGGAACCGCGATCATTTGGCTGTGGTTGCTGAGCTGGTAGAATGTCAGCCTACGCCGCCGGTGGCCTTATTTGCCACGGAGTGGGAAAAACCTGACATGAGTCAGTAAATTATTTTCTGATTCAAGTAAGATTAGGTTGATTTTCCATCTCTTAGAGTTGAGAGAGCCATCTTAGAGCACTCTCTGTCCTTGGAGGCCCTGAAGCCACCCACGGGGCACACTGGTCCTTGGTCAGGCATTTTTCCAACTCCCTGCTGTCCACACTGGGTGATGAGTTAGGAGGCACTGAGTTTGGGGCCATAGGGTTTTCATCAAGGCTGTCCCTGTGTGTTTGGACTTCCTGAGAAGTCCCAGCTGAGCGCTTCTTGGTGCCTCGCACACTGTACTGTGGGCAGTGCATCAGCGTTCTGAGAACAGAGCACACTTTCTCTGAGGAAGGCTGAGTTTCCAGGTTCACCTCAGCTGCTCCAGGAGTCAGTGACAGGACTGCACAGCTCTGGGCCCCTGAGGTTGTACCCCGATTCCCGGGCAGTTGGCCTCCGGTGCTGCCGAAAGTGCCTATCCATAAACGATGTGGTCCACGATGAGATACGGGGTTTGCATCAGAAATTGTATCAAGGTACTATTTATTCCCTAAAGAAAGTCTTGTTCCAAAAAAATCTTAATGACATGAAGGCCATTGCTGATTAATAGTTGATTCGCATGATGGTGCAAGTTCCTTGCAGACCAGTAATGAAAGCGTTCAGGGACCCGCAGTGGTCTTCGTACCTCGTTTTGAGTAACACTGGCCCAGACCACTTCCAGTTCCCATAATCCTACAGGGGAGTTGGCCTACACTACATTCGTACTCCTACATGCAATTCTCTTGTGACAGGGCAAACATCTTGTCATCTTCTAAGAATGATGGACCCATTGCAGTGGTCCTCAACCTTGGCTGCACGTTGAAATAACCTGAAAAGCTTAGAAAAAAATCTCTCATCCATGGAGTTTTTTTAAATTAATAAAACCATGGATATATGTTTTGTCTTTTTAAAAAAAGTTTGTCTTTAATGATGTGAGGAAGCCAGGTTAGGAAATGGAAGTAGGAGAGCTATTTGTTTAAAAATAAGTTTTGGAACGTTTGCAAAGTTTTCTAAGATGAATTCCATAGGAATTCAACAATAATTTTAAAAAATCTCTCAGGCGGTTTGAAAGACTTTTGATGGAAACAGTTGACTCCCCTCTGCCTCAGTGCCCGTTCACTTGAGGAATCCATACTGTGCTAAAGGCCATCAGATAAAGTTGTAGCTGGATTTTTAAAAGTCAGAATTGTTTTTAAATCCTACAGTGAGCATCTACTCTGCCATCTAGGACAAAAGGGAAGAGATTCAAATCCCTTATTCCAGGGAGGAGCCTCAGGAAATGAGGAGATGTAAACTAAATGTTCTACCACAAACCTCAGTGTTCGTGGAGAGACCTACAGAGCTACCATTCCTTGCCACCTCGCCTCATTTCTCTTTCTGGGTCATCACTGGGTTCAGTTTCCGGCTCCCTTCTGGGTGAAGCAATTCCAGTGTGGGGAATGACGACCACATCAGCATCTTACATGTCAGGCGGGCTTTCATCTTCTCTCTTTTGGTGTTCCAGGTGCTCCTGAGACGTGTAGACATAGGGCTGGTTCCATCACATCATCATCTTCATCATCACCAACGTAGCTAACATTTGTCTGAGTGTTCACCATATGCCATGCACTGTTTCAAACTGTTTCAAACAACTTATTCACTCTTCAAAGCCTTATGAGGCGTTACTATTATTAGTTGCAGATGATGAAACTGAGGCACAGATAGATTAAGTGACTTGCCCAAGTTCACAATGCAGTGAGACAGGGAACCAGGAGTCAAAATGAGGCAACCCAACTCCAGGGCTTGTACTGTTAACCTCTTTGTCTACACCATTCTAGTATGAGTGACAACCTGGATGGCAAATAGATGTTTCTACTGACACCATTTCCCTCTCCAGCTACCATCTCGTGTATCTCCACTTTAAGGCAAAATTCCTCAAACAACATGACTGTACTTGTTATCTTCATATTTTGTCTTCCCATTCTCTCTTGCGTACCCTCCAATCAGGCATTCACCTGACTACTCCATTAAAATTGTTCAATCAAAGTAACCAATGGCCTTCATGTCAATAAACCCAATGGGGAATTCTCAGTTCTCATCTCCCTTGATTAGTCAATGGCTAACAAGTTGGTCAATTCCAACACCTTGAAAAGCATTCTTCCTTGGCTCCCAGGCTACCACATTCCCTTACCTCACAGTTGTTCTTCTTCAGTCTCTGACAGAGAACTCCTGATCTCCTTGATGTCCCGGTATTGGTAATCCCTGGGCCCAGATCCTGGAACTCCTCTTTTCTGTCTACACTCTCTTGGTGATCTCATTCAACCTCAAAACTTCTCATATCATTTATAGTACAGCATTTATATCTGCAAACTATATTTCTCCCCTAAACTCCAGACTCTAATATCAACTGGCATCTGGAGTTCACATGTCTGAAACCGAGTTCCTGTTTGAAGCTCAGCAAAACCCCAACAAAACTTACTTTGCCTGCAGTCTTCCTCAACTCATTTCTCACCACATCCCATTCACTGTTATTCCCTCATCTAAGCCCTCATCACTTCTTGCCTGGATTATTATAATAGCATCCCAATTGGTCTTCTTGCTTCTACCCTTTTTTCCTTTTATTCTATTCTCAACATAGCAAGCAGAACTATCCTGTTTGAATGTAAGTCAGATCATGTCACTGCTCTGTGCAGAATAATGCAATGACCTCCCACTGCACAGAGTGTGGCAGATCTTATTTTCCAAAGTTTGCTGCAACAGTACTTCCCATCCCACATGCTCTTCTTAGAATATGACTTTGAGAGGAGGGCATCTGTATCCTCTCCCCTTGAATCTGGACAGGATTGTGACTATGGCAAATGTAACATAAGTGACTTTCACGTCTAGATCATAAAAGGCAATACAGCTTCTACCTGGTTCTCTTGAGACACTTGCCTTTGGCACCCTGAGTCCAAAAGTCCAAAAGTCCAAAAGTCCAAATGCTGTGGAGGCTGCCATGCTGTGGGAAAGCACAGGCCATATGGAGAGGCCATGTGCAGATGCTCCGGCTGAGAGTCACAGCTGAGGTCCCAGACAACAGCAAGAAACAACTGCATATATGAGTGGAGATTCCGCCACACAATGTCACCTCCCAACCATCAGCCCTCAGCCTTTCAGCCTTCCCAGTCAAGGCCTCAAACATCCTGGAAACATCATGGAGTAGAGACAAGTCAACCCCACCATGCCCAAGTTGGAATTCCTGACCCAAAGAATCCATGAGTATAATGAATGACACTAAGTTTTGGGGCGGTGTGTTAAGCAGCAAGATAACTGGAATACAATACAGGGTAAAAACCAAAGTGTTCTGGTTCTCCATTATCTATCTCTTTGTTAAGGCTCTGATTTTATCTCCTACCATTCTTCCACTTCCAGTCCAGGCATCCTGGCCTGCTTGCTATTCCTTAAATACATCAAGCCTCGGGCCTTTACATTTGTTATTCTCATTGCCTAGAGGTTTCTCCCCCCAGGTGTCTTTAGTCTCAACCTCTCCTGTACTCCAGGTTTCCCTTTTCAGTCATTCTTCCTGTGGTAGCCAATCTCCAAGATGGCTTCAATAATCACTTCCCCCTGGCATTCATGCCATAGCATAATCCTCTCCACCATCAAACAGGGCAGACTTATTTGGCCAACAGGATATGGCAGAAATGATGAGACTTGACTTCCAAGACTGGGTCATAAAAGATGTTGCAGCTTCCATCTTTCCTTTTTGGATTTTTCACTCTGGAAGACACCAACTGCCATGTTGTGAGGAGACTCAAACAGCTCTATGGAGAGGCCCATATGGTGATGAACTGAGGTCTCCAGCAAACAGCCATAAGAGTGAGATATCTTGGAAGCAGATTCTCCAGCCCCAGTCAAGCCTTCAGATGACTGTAGCCCCAGCCAACATCTTGACTGCAACCTCATGAGAGGTGGCAAGCCAGGACCATCCAGCTCAGCTGCTCCTGAATTCCTGACCCACAAAAATTATGAGATGCCATCTGTTTGTTGTTGAAGTCACTAAGTTCTGGAATAATTTGTTGTTCTGCAATAGATAACTAATACTTTTGGTTACCCTATTTATCAATGGAACCCATCTCTCCCCAACGATTTCTATCCTCTTTTCTGATGTATTTTTCCACACTGGACTTAGCACCTTCTAATACAGTACATATTTCACTGATTTATTTTGGTTAGTGACTACTCTTGCCCCTTTTCCCCCCACTGTAATATAAACTCTATGAGGATAGGCATTTTTGCTTGTTTTATTCATGGCGAATCCCCAGTACCAGGCATATAGCCAGCACTCAATAAATAAATATGTGTTAAATGAATAAATCTCACATGTTACTCTGTGATCAATTAGTAATAGCTACCTGAAGCACTGTGTTTATTACAAGGCTGGCCTGAGCTCAGCAGGAAGAGAGCTGCAATCAATTCTTGATGACCGTGATAGGTGTGAAATCATGCTTGCCATGTGTTTGCCATCCCTGCTGTATCCTTGAACCCTTTCTTCAGGGAGAACTCATACCTAGTCACCCTGTACCAACAATAATACAACTTATGCTTTGTAAAGGGCTGTAGGGAAGGCAGCCCACTCCACATTTTAACATTCATAACATTAGGAAAATTATTTCTTTCCTAACTTTTAATACAAGTGAAATCTGCCGAGATTCAGTTTGTCTGTTGACTCTTGATCATCTTCTGTGAAGACAAAGAATAACAGCTCACCAATATCTTTGAAATAACTCTACACAAAACACAGAAAATAAACCTTACGAAAATGAAAACTATAAGGCTTACAGAGATGGAATTTTAACCCTGAACACTGTCCAGCAATAGAATGTAGAGTTTGTGTAAGAGTTTGAAAGTAATTTGCAAAGTGGGCAAAATATTTATGCAGCTCATGAGAAGACCACCAGCCTAGCTATGTATTGCAGAATGGAATATAATATTCATGAAAATAGAGTCTGCAACATTGCTCATGGACCCAATGATCCTCTTTGGAAACATTGCCCTCATTTATTCATTCAAAAAATATTGCCTGACCACCTACTATGTTCCTGACATTAAAAAAAAATAAAATAAAATAAAAAGCCCATTGTTGTTGAGTCGATTCTGACTCATAGTGACCCTATAGGACAGAGTAGAACTGCCCCATAGAGTTTCCAAGGAGTGCATGGTGGATTCGAACTGCCGACCTTTTGGTTAGCAGCCAGAGGTCTTAACCAAAACGCCACCACATTTTCCAAAAAGGACTATAGCTACAAAGGGATTTGAACCCTTAGTCTTCTGATCCAAAGGCAGGTACCTTATCCATTAGGCAACATGGCCTTATGATGTTACTTTAGATCCTAGGAACTCAGCATAGAATTAAACAAGCTGAGTCCCTGCCTGGAACAGCTTGCATTCCCTTTCTCAAATGGCGCGCTTTTCTGATGGCTCTGTTCACGCCATTTGTACAGTCAGAACCCAGCTCTCAGCTTCAGCTCTTTGCTCATCGTCACCTGGGAAGCAAGGTTTTAGAGAGAACTGTGCAGTTTTACTCAGCCTGTCAGTTTTTCATCAGTTCTCTTCAAATCCAGAACCTTTTTACTTTCATGAAACAAGAAGCAGAATTTCAATGTCATCTTTCAAACGCAAATATGACCGTCACAGGATTCTGCACGTTTCTAAGCTAATAGCTGCCCAGGTTCCCCCTGAGGAAACAGGGAGTCTAGCATGGAATCCCTGGTGGCACAGCGGTTAAGAGCTCGGCTGCTAACCAAAAGGTCAGCAGTTCAAATCCACCAGCCACTCCTTGGAAATCCTATAGGGTCACTATGAGTCTGAACCGACCTGAAGGCACCTAACAACAAGATGTGTAGGAAAGACACAGTGGTTGTACAACATTGCGAACATGCTAAACGACATTGTATTGTTCACTTTGAAGTGGTTAATTTTATGTTATCTGATTTTTCACTTCAATAATAATGAAAACAAAAAGAACAGGTTTGTGTAGGGTTGTGGAGCAACGTTATGAGCTCAGATTTCAAATTATTGACAGTAAGATAACTTGAGAAAATCCAAGGAAATGGCCCTTTAGGCCGTGGGAAATAGGATGATCAGCTCTCCGCAGCCACAGGTATGTATTGGGTCCCTGACTTGCAGCCCAGCACTGCGACAGTTAGGCTCTTGGGAGCACAGATCAAGAAAAAGAGGAAAGGAGAGCTCGAGAGGGTCTCATGCCAGCAGTTACATGGTGGCCCCAAAGGGGCACAGGTCACTTCTTCTCAAAAGTTGTTGACCAGAGCTAGTCACGCATGGCCCTGCCCATCTACATGGGAGTCAGAAAGTGGGAACATACTCTGTGCCAGAAAGCAGAGAGAGTTTTGGGGCACATCAATGCTTCAGATACATTACTTCATTTGATCCTCACCGTAATCACTGGGGTAGGTGGAATGGAGATTATTTTGATCTCATCTTATAGATGAGAGAAGAGAAGCTCTGAGAGATTGGGGTTTGCTCAGGATCACAAGGAATACTGTTGGGACGAGGCACGTGGTGCCCCCTTCTGCAATACCACTACCCTGTGACATGACCTTCTAGGAAAGAAATCCAACAGTATTATCAGACTTCTGTTTTTTGTGCATTTTGGACGATCACTCTGGCAGCTCCCTTCTAATTCATGGGAAAGGACGAAGAGGTCACAACAGCTTGGCTCTCCTTTATGTGCTGTGATGGAGGACGAGTCCCGGGTCTAAGCGCCTTAGATGACGCCCCCGCCCTGGTTTAGCTGACTGCCTCCATCTCCAAACAACCGTCTCTTGGTTTTCTTTAACATCTCAGCCAACGGAAAGTCAGGCAGACAAAGATGAACAGATTTAGGCAAAGAAAAAAAAATTTTTTTTTTTTTTTTTTTTAGTAAAACAAACTAAAAGTAATTTCTTCTTTGCAAATGCCAAACTTCACCTTTGTGTGCCTTGAAATTCCTTGGCAGCACGCTTCATTTTGGGGAATCCAGCTTTGCTAGAAGGGTCTGGGAAGGAGCAGGCTACCTGCCCCCCAGCTCAGTGCTGGATTTAATCATGAGTGTGTCTGCAGTTATTGTGTGATGTGCTACAACAATGAGGCGCTGTGGCGGTTCGAGTCTCTCCATTTCTACATGGAGTGAAGAGTAAGGGCTTTGCTTGGCAATAACCAGGCACGGGACAAGAAGTCCTAAATTATAGTTCTTTTTTTAGAAGGAAAGTGTGAGCTGATCCCATCCTCCCTACCTCTGCTAACAAATCCTCAGGAGCTTCAATGGAATGTCCCATGGAGTGCACTGGGGCTGGTTTTTCTTGGCTGGGCATCACCTAAGGGAGTGTGGCCTACCAAGAAGTGAAGAGAGCAGTAGGAAACAATCCTACCGCCTTCCTAGGCAGTTCATCCTGACACTGTGCTGGGCGTGGGACTTACATCATCTCATTTAGTATTGGCAAAAATGGCAGTGAGAGGTATTTTCTGCATTTTACAGATGAGAAAACTGAGAGGCAGAGATTAATCACATAACTCGCTGAGGATCACAAAGCTGGTGGAAGGTGGAGCCGTAAGTGTCTGGTTCGAGTGTCCAAAGTGTTCTCCCCAGCATGGCACTTCCTTGTCTGGTGGTGATTCTGACCCTGGGCTGGCATGCCTTGCTGAGCCACTCAGTAGGGAGCTCATTTCTAATAAAGCTGCTTTCTGGGTCGTCCTCCCCTGCTGGACGGGGCTCACATGATCCCCGGTCGCACTGTGGAGCAGCGGGGTTGGAAGGCTAGCGGAAGATGGAAGCTGGGTTGACAGATTTAGTAAAGAAAAATACAGTTAAATTTGAATTTCAGAAAAACAGCAGATGATTTCTTAGTATAAAACCAAAAAAAAAAAAAAAAAAACCCAAACCCACTGCCATTGAGTCAATTCCGACTCATAGCGACCCTATAGGCCAGAGTAGAACTGCCCCACAAGGTTCCAAGGAGTGCCTGGTGGATTCGAACTGCCAACCTTTTGGTCAGCAGCCTTAGGTCTTAACCACTACACCACCAGGGTTTCCTCTTAGTATAAGTATGTCCCAAATATTGCATGCAACACACTTATACTTAAAAAGTTTTTTGTAGTTTCTCAGCAATCAAAATTTAACAGAATGTCCTGTGTTTAAGGCGGCAACCCCAGATGGGGCTTCCAGTCCCACCTTCCACCAGTGCGGTGCAGGGCTTCACTCCCCTTGGCAGCTTGCCTCTTCAGGTAGCCTTTCCTTTCCCCAAATTTCCCACGTCTCAGAGACTCGGCCTCCTTCCCTCTCCTTTCTCTGATGCCACTTCCTGAGCCCTCCCTTGGTGAGGCTCACTGCCCATGACCAAGGGAATGGTTACCCCGAGTACCCCTAACTACCGGCTCCCTTTTGCTGGCCCTTCAGAATAAATGCACACGCTGTCTTCTTTTTGTAGGCTCTTCACCAGACCACTCCAAGAACATGGACAAGGTGGTAACAGGAGAAATAAGCCTGGAGAAATCACGAAGCTTCCAAAATGGTTCCAAAGCTTCCTCTGTATTCATTTCCTGCTTTCTCTGCACCTCCCTGCAGCCCCACCCCAATGGTCTCCCTTAGCTGTTCTACAACTCTCCCTAGGGTGATGCCAGGAGTCCCTCGCCCCACAGCCTTCAGGCTGTGTCCTTTCACTCCAAGGGTGGGGCTCGTTCCCCAGTCATCTCCGTCCTCCTCCTTTTAACTGAGACCAAGTTATGCCTTTGGCTCACCCCACTGCACGGAAGGAAGCTAGCCAGAGGAGCAAGGGTCCCTTCACACTGGCTCCGCTTCAAGTCTCAGCACCAGCTGCCTCAGAAAGCGGAGCAAGCCTCCTCTTTTCTCCACCATTGTGAGTCCTTCTTCTCTTCAGATTGCCAGCCAGAAACAAACTCCAAATGGGCTCCTGCCTTTAAGCCCCCCTCGCTCTTCACACACCATCTCATATGAGCATTCCACTTCCCTCACAGCTCAGTATTCCAGTTATTCCACTTCTCTTGCCTTCTGTTGGTGTGGGTACCTACAGATGGGCAACCACCCCTGGCAGCCCGCCAGCCCATTCTGGACAGTCTGCGTGTTGTTGTTTTTTATTGCACTGTGTATTTTTAAGATTAGCTGATTTTTTTTTTTTCTATTGTACTTCAGGTGAAGGCTTACAGAACAAATAGTTTCTCATGAAACAGTAGTACACATGTTTTATGACATTGGTTAACAAGCCCACAACATATCAACCCTCTAACTTCTCAACTTTTTTTTGGTGAAAATACACAGAGCCAAAGATACACCATTTCAAAAATTCCTACATGCACAGTTCAGTGACATTGACTATGCTCTTCCAATTGTGCTGCTATTCTCACTTAAGATGAAGGCTTACAGAACAAAAGAGTTTCTCATTTAACAGTTACTACAAATGTTGCCCTATGACAATGGTTAACAATCTCACAACCCATCAACAATATCCTTACTCAACCTTGGGTTCCCTATCACCAGCTTCCTTGTCCCCTTCTGCCTTCTGGCCCTTGTCACTGGACTTCTGTACCTCGTTAGTCTCATTTGGTTTTACGGAGCTGTCCACTCCCAGGCTGAACAGTGAACCTCGGAGATAACTTCACCACTGAGCTAAAAGGGTGTCTGGGGGCCATACTCGGGGTTTCTAAAGTCTCCTTTAGGCCAGTAAATCTGGTCATTTTTTTGTGTGTGTGTGAGTTAGAATTATGCTCTACATCCTTCTCCAGCTCTGTCCAGAACCCTCTGTTGTGATCCAGTCAGTGGTGGTAGCCGGGCACCATCTAGCTGTACCGGACTCAGTCCGGTGGAGGCCTTGGTAGCTGTGGACAATTAGTCCTTCGGACTAATCTTTTCCTTGTATCCTGTTCTCTTCATTCTCCCTTGCTCCCGAAGGGATGAGACCAGTGGAGTATCTTAGATGGCCACTCACAGGCTTTTAAGACCTCAGACACTACTCACCAAGGTAGAATGTAGAGCATTGTCTTTATAAATTAGCTGATATTTTTAAATTTCAGTTTATAATCTAAGTCTCTGTCTTCTTTTAAAACACTGGAAGACCTGGTGCCACCAGGCCCTCATTCTGCGAGGTGGCCACTGCTCCATTAGCTGGCGCCTGCACTCCCTGGTTCTCCCCACCTCCTTCCTGCAGTTACCTGCCTGGCCCCTGTGCGCATCTGATTCTGCGGCCCTTGAGAGCCAGCCCTTAGCTGGAGAATTACTTGCCCACGAACGCATGGATGGCAGACTCTGAATGAGCTCCCGATAAATGCACTATATCCTGGCTGAGAACTGGACAAAATGATAGCATTTTAAAAACGGGTAGTTAAAACAGTTCTACAGGAAACCATTTATTTGCAGTTTTGAGGGAAACTGTTAATTGGAGGAATATTGAAATTCTGATTGCTCTTTGTAGATTTGAAATCAGTTTCATTTAGGACACGGGAGAAAGATGTGGCAGTCTGCTTCCGTAAAGATGTACGGCCCCAGAAACCCCAGTATCTACTCTGTCCTATAGAGATGCTATGGTTTGGTTTTCATTTAGGATTATGCAAGATATAGTGTTATTATAAATTAGGTTTCATTAAATTTAAAGGAAAAGTTTACTGGTATATAATTGTAAATTTGCTCATTGAACTTACTTTGAAATATTTTAAATGCTACAAATGGAGCTATAATTTGCAAAACTGTATAAAATCTAGTGTCTCTTCATTTTTGCAAAAAATATGGACAAAGGAACAGAACTGGGAACTTTACTTCTCCCCCTGCAAAGACTCAGAAGACAGGAACCCATTCACCTACGTCTACGTTAAAATGCTATAAGCAAAGATGATGTTGACTATTGCCAGCGCGCCCAGAGGCAGAGAAACATCTTGTGCTTACTTCCGAGAACAGCACTGCTTGTCTGCAGAGTTCAGGAGCTGTAATCATCTGATATTGTTGATCATTTTACCTAAAAAATCATCCTGCTGAATCAATTAAGAAATACATTTTCTTTTAAGCATCTTCTAAACATTTTGGGAAGTAAAATGTCCCCAATATATTATATTCATTACATAAGTATACACAAAACACAAACATGTTCATCGTATACTTATTATATCCATCTTTATAAAGTGCATCCTAATGCAAGCATGGAGCTCAGGTACCACAATGGTTAAGAGCTTGGCCTCTAACCAAAAGGTCAGTAGCTCGAATCCACCAGCCACTCCTTGGAAACCCTATGGGGCAGTTCCACTCTGCCCTATAGGGTTGCTGTGAGTCGGAATGGACTGTACGGCAATGGGTCGGGTTTCATCCAATCATCTTTTCTTTCTTCTTCTTTTTATCAGAAAGATCAAAGTATTTTCCCCACTTACCCAAAGTAGGCCCATGAGAGGGCTTCGAACAATATAAGATGGATCCCGCTCCCAAAGGACTCTGGGAGAGAACCAGAGTAGCTTACTGAGCAGTGACCTGGACCAGGAAAAAACACAGCAAACAGCTGACTTCATGGTAATGTCAGTTGGAACCCATTAACCAGTACAAAAACAGCCTCATGCATCATAGATTAGATGGCGTTTTTCCTGAGTCCCCTGCACATATCCTTGCACGTAAGCACTAACTATGTAAACTAAATATATAAACTATATAAACCCTCACCCTGTGCGCCTGGCCCTCCACCTGGGTGCCTTAGCGCATCGCTGTCCATTGGGGGAACTTTGGCACCGACCTCTGTCTGTCAGTTCCCTAATACAAGCTATAGCTGATCAACCCGGCTTTTT
Organism: Dugong dugon; assembly: GCA_030035585.1. NCBI lineage: Eukaryota > Metazoa > Chordata > Mammalia > Sirenia > Dugongidae > Dugong > Dugong dugon. Next base: position 3,607,154 of record CM057482.1, read on the forward strand.
CCGCCTCTTCTTTCGGAATCCGACCTGTGCCCCTCAGAGCCACTCCTGCTGCTGGTCTGATGGGGAGCTACAGCCCATGTTATTCGAAGGGAATCACAGAAATATGGAGAAACAGACTTTAAAACTTCAAGGTGCCTGGAGATCATTCTGTCCAAACTCCACTTTGCAGATGGAGAAGCTGAGGCCAAGGAGGAGAGATGATCGGGCTGATGACTCAAAGCTGTTAGGAGAAGAGCAAGAATGAATACTGGGTCAAAGTCTTCTGGTTTACCGTTTCTTTCTTAACAGTGATCAATAACTAGACACTCCTTAGATGTGCTAATTTTTTAAGTTCTAAAAAATTTTTACTCTCTGTTATTTCCTCTCTAGGGATCTTTTGTTTTTGCATTGTATTAAGAATGCCCATGTGTCTTCATTGTTATGAAAGGCAGGTACTTGTAAAAGTTCAATGAAAATCTGCCTTCTGTAAACCAAGTTGAACACAACTTTTTCTCCCTCTGGTCAGCTGAGGAAACAAAGATTTTTTTTAAAACAATTAGCTTAATATTGCTGAAATACACTTCAAAATGAGGAAAACGAAAGAGAGGAGGCCTGCCCCTCCCTCCTCCAACGGAGAAATGGAAGTCAGTGAGAGAACAGTAGCTGCAGAAGGAGCCCTGGTGGCAACAGTTAAGCGCTTGACCGGAAGGTTGGCAGTTTGAACCCAGCCAGTGGTTCCTCTAAAGGAAGACCTGGTGATCCACTCCCATAAAGGCGACAGCCTAGAAAACCCTATGGGGCGGCTCTACTCTGTCACCTGGGGTCACTATGAGTTGAAATCAATGGTACCCCACGACACAAACAGGAGCTGCAAGACTTTGGAAAGCAAGAAAGACACCTTTGAGCACTGCTGTCCAGAACACCCTTCCCTTCCTGACACTCCACCTCCTGGCTTCCAGGACACTGTGTCCTTTGACTCTTTAACTCTTCAGACTTGACTTCTGTCCCTTTCACCATCCCTGGTGGCTCAGTCCTTGGCACTCTGCAGTCATTCCCCTAGGAGGCTCCTCCTTCCCCGCGGTGAGTCAGCCTCCTGCTGATGGCTCATCTACATCGATAAACTTCTGTCCCAGCCCCGCATCAACCTGTGAGCACTGCAAGCTCAGCTGCTTTCGCATGGTTTTCATTGAGATGTGCCCCACCAGCACTGGAATATAAATGAATCAATGTCGGCCGAGCACCTACTATGTGCAAGCCACTGCAAGTGAGGAATGCATTCTTATCTTTTTACATCATCAGAGCTAATTGGAGAAAGTGCAGAACAACACTGGCTCGCAGAGAGGAAGCTGGAAGTGGACCCCACCTGGGCAGAGCATATGCGCATGGGACCCATTTACTGCTTTCATCACCTGCCTTCATGGGACAGAGCCACATCTGGATCCCATTACAATTATGAAAGGTGCAGGCTTCATGCTTGCTCCAAAGACCAGCTCTGATTTCACAACCAGCCTGGAGAAGCAGGAGGCAAGTAAATACTTCCTGTTCCATTTGTAATCAACATGTACTTGACATCAATAAACTGAGATAATTACATTATCATTATCATTACCATCATTATTATTGGACACAATCGAGGAGACGCTAATAGAGGTCTCTGCAGAATCCTCTTGGGACAGATGGGACTGAAAACGGGGCAGGGGGTAGAGGGGGGTGCCATTTGCCTCCTTCTTTAACCAAGTAGAGGAGAGAACTTTTTTAATGTCCTCAGAGAGCTGTGGAGAATCAACTGATAGAATAGCAATTGATTTCTTCCATTGTTTTTTCTCCACACAACAATGATAAGATCTGCAGGCTTGAACATTTTCAGGAACCCTGGAATATGAGAGGAAGAGGGAACTTGGAGATGGTCAAGTCCAAGTCTCATTTTTCTTGTTGAGGAATTTGAGGCCCAAGGGACTTGTCAGGTCTTTAGCTTGTAGAAGAACTCAAGGTAGAACTCTGCCTCAGCCTCTCCATTTCCTTCATTGTTGAAGAAGAGTTTAATCAGCCGCCGTCACCCTTAAAGGGCAGTTTCCTAAACAGGAATTACACTTTGTAAGTTTAGGACTCTTCACTTTGGTCCTTTAAAAAAAAAAAAAAGGAAAGGAAAAAAAAAATTGCTGTAGAGTCAACTCTGACTCATGAAAACCCCAGGTGTGTCAGAGTAGAGCTATGCTCCATAGGGTTTTCAAGGCTGATTTTTCAGAAGTAGACGCAGGCCTTTCTTCTGAGATACCTCTGGGTGGATTCGAACTGCAGACCTTCCAGTTAGTAGCCGAACACTTAACCGTTTCCGCCACCCAGGGACTTGTCCCATGTCCTTAGGACCTCTATATTGCATTAGCTGATGTAATAGAAATGTGGGAGGGGGGCAGCTTTTCTCGGCCTCTCCCCTGAAGGCAGAATTGGGATGAGGGAACTTTATCAGCAGATTAAGTCCTGCGGAAAATACTCTGGGTAGAGTGGGTCGTTAAACACTGGCCAGGACCATAGAGAGACCTTTCCTTTCTGAAAAAGCTCTACGTTGACTATATAGCCTGCTTTGTCTTGGCTGGTCTCCTTCTCACCAGATTAAGCCTGGTGGAAACAGAGGGTACATGGAGAGAGGCACCCAGATTATTTTGTGTGATATTACACCCTCATGATCCTACTGTGTTTTTGGCAGTATGGGCCTGAGCAGTGGACAAGCTATCTAGTCACTGGAACTACCTGGTACCCACACTCACACACACACCATTCACGTACACACACCACCACTTTTAAGCTTCCTTCATCTTCATTGCTTTTCGCTCCCTCGTCACACATTTGCAAAGAGAAACAAAAACACGCAGAATCTTTATACTCACTATACTTACTGCTATCCAATGCACAACTGGGGACCCGTAGGTGGAGATCACCCCTAAATGTATCCTAGCCTGCTGAGACCAGATACTACTGTTTTTTTAAAGAAGCACTGGTGGCGAAATGGTTAAGTTCTTGGCTGCTAATCGAAAGGTTGTCGGTTAGAACTCACCCAGTGGCATGGGGATAAAAGGTCTAGAGATATGTTTCTGTAAAGATTTAAAAATAAAAAAAAAAAAACCATTGCCAACGAGTCAATTCCGACTCAGAACGACCCCGAAAACCCTACGGAGCAGCTCAACCCTGTAAAGCGTGGGGTCGCCATGAGTCAGAATCGACTCGATGCCACCTAAAAACAACAGAACTGATTTCTATATTATTTTCATTATGATTAAAAAAATCAACTATGATTAATAAAGAAGTATTTGCCCAGAGGCACCTCCCGGGTCACTCCGTCGGTGAGTCTCTGAAAGAAAAGAACTATGGGACTAGTCTCTGAGTCTCAGTGATGACCATCTTGTCAAAGGACCTCTTTTTCAAGGCGTTTTTCTGTTCATGAAAAGTGACAAAGGAGCTAGTCCAGGATGGCTGCCCCAGAAAGCCAGCAGGGCAGGAGAAAGGCGGTCACCTCCAAATCTGGGACTTAGACTTATTTCGTTCAATTCGCTCACCTTTCTTGTATGAAATGACCTTCTGATTTTCCTCAACATCTTGATGATTTATTTAACGATATGGTAAATAAGGGTTATTTATGAGAGCTCCGCCTGGAGGAATAGTGGAATTATGTAATGGCTTCCCAAGGGGTCAGCTTAGTGTTATAACTCCCCTTCCTCCAATTCAGAGCAGGAACAAGAAAATAAAACCTCATTCACTGTTGATTCAACCCAAATAACCTTGGCTCCAGGGCCTGCCAAGACTTTACAGAGCCAGAGGCAAGGGGCTGAGAAACCGGAAAGGAAAGGAGGAGAGAGACTTGTCAGACGTGGGCGAGGGAGGGAGGGACACAGTCACGCGGAGTGCGCCTACTGCCCAGGCAGCGGCAGACCCTGTTCATGGAATCCGAGCTCCTTCACCTCCAGCACGTGGAGCCAGAACGGATGAAGAATAAGAAAACTTCAAGCCATTTCCTGACTTCTCCAAAGTGTTCTCACCTTTTACCAGTCAGGCCCAGACTAGTCAGGTACAGACAACACTGCCTTCCCACTGTGCCCCGGCCCCTCAGTCCTTGTTCCTTGGAGTTCGGAGAAGCTGCAAGATGGAGGAGACTCTGAAAGGTCATCAGGTTCATCCCTTTGCCTCCAGGCTGCGTTAACGATTTCATGCTTTGTTTCAGAACATGCAGGCACAAATAATACACAACTCCGTTGGTGGTCTGTTTCAAGGCGGAACCATTCCATTTCGAAAATGTTTTCTGCTTAGGAGCAAGAAAGAAGGGGTAGCTTTATGAAAAACTCCCCGCCGTCTAGCCCTTCCTCGTGGTCTCCTGCCTATTCTCTCCTGGATCTTCTCCCAGCCTTATGTAGCAATCCGGGCAAGCGGGAACATTTCTGCTACTCTGAGGTTGGGATTCAATGGTTGGCCTATATCACTGCACCTCATCGCTTAGGGCTCAATTTAGCTGAGCAGAGAGACGATCTGAGGGAGAGCAGAGCTTCAAGAATGATACTGCCTTCCAAGGAGCTCCATTCCTGGAGTGATGTACTGCAGGAGAAGAGGGAGAAAGTGGGCTGCTTTCCAGAGAGGCAGCGGGGAGCATGACAGCCGGCAGAGCCTTTCTTCATGTGGCTCCATGTGGGATGGTGGGGAGGACAAAAATAGGGGATTGACAGGTGTGGAGGGGAGTACTTTGTAGCCTCGAAGGACTTGATCCTAGAGTTCAGAGGTCTTTTATTAGGGTTTCTATTCCAATTCTTAGTGGTTGAAGCTACAAAGAGCCTTAGTGTGTCCATCAAGGATAGAGGTGAGGAGCAAGGATACTGAAGTCAGGCTTCAAGGATTTGAAACATGGCTTCCACTTACTAGCTGTGTGATCTTGGGCAAGTTACTCAGCCTCTCCGTGCCTCAGATTGAAATGAGAATAATAATAGTGCCTTCCACATAGGGTTGTTGGGAGGATTGTATTAAGTAATCTGTGTGAAGGCCTTAGAACAGTGTCTAGTACAAAGTAAATGCTTTATTTCATGGATGAGGAAGCTGAAGACCAGGTCTCGAAATGACTTCTTGTGGTCCCACAAATCCTGACCAGCGTTACTGAAACAAGAAACAGGATTTTTTGACTCTCAGGACAATCGTCTTCCTACCTCATCACAGTATTGAGAAGTTCAATGGAAGGTTAAAATGCAGACAAAGTGAGTGCAGGGAACAAGTTCCAAAATATTAGTTGTGAAGAGATGTGAATTCCCAAAGTAGTGAAAAGATGTCGGTGTACCAAGAGAGGTTGTTTATTTAAGCTGGGAGCTGCCTGACTGTGTTTATGGGTAAGATGATGGAGACGGTGAAGAGGGTGAAGCAGACCAAATGGGGAGTAGGGGATGGGAATTCTTAATGCAGCAAGACCCTGGAGGAGATGGGAGGGTTTGCGCTACAGAGCTCATATGGAGGAATTAGACGTCAGAAGAACGTTGCCTCCTCTGAGAAGGAGGTGAAGATGGCAGTGGATGCAGAGTAGCATCTAGGTGGAATTTGAGGGAGCCCACCTGACAGCAAAGGTCAAGTCATCTTCTGAGTGAGAGGGGCACGGGTAGGTAGGGGGCTTGAGGAGAGCAGTGAGGGTTTTCAGTGGCCACTGTGGGAGTGAGAGGGGGTGTTACCTAGGGGATGAGGGAAGGTTTACTGACCAGAGGGGAAGGCGCCGTGTTGCTTAGAGGCAGTAAATGTGTAATGGTTTCTGTCCAAGGCAGTGGGATTATTTCCAGCATCCCAGGTTCAGGAATGGGAATCCAGGTTGGTTGGGATAGCTCAAAGGTGGGGGTTTGCAGGAAGGTGTGCAGAAGGAGATGAAAAAGTTGAAGTTGCAAGAAGGATCTAGACTTGGGAGGAAGACGTAGAGCCAGGAGGGGACTGATAGTTGGGGAGAATGAAGAAGTCAAAAAGCAGGATGTGATGAAGAAGTTGAAGGGTTAGAGACCTGGAAGCAAGGAGCTGTGGTAGACCCTGAGATGCTGGGATTCAAGACCTAGAGGTGGAGCAGCTCTGAGAGACGGCAAGGTCTTGAGTGTGGCCTTGAAAGTGGGTGGCTGGAGAGGAGTATAATATGGGCTGGCAACCCATCCACAGCTGTTCTTTGCGCAGGGCAACTGGGGCCTCTGCCCTGACTCTGTATAGTTGAGGGAGAGGGAGAGGTAGAGGCCCTTCCCCTTACTCCTCTTTTCTGACCATAACTCAAGTTCAGATTCACAATTTGTATCGTTAATGGTATCCCGAGGATCCTATGAGGGATGCTAACAGTACAGCCTCTGTAAATCCAATTTTCTTGGATCAACCCTATAATGGTTGGGTTGACCTCGGCCCCTTTACACCCACCTGCAGCTGGCCCTGTCCACCCAGCCCAGATTTCCATTCTGACAGTGGCACTAAGGGGTTTTGTGAAATCTTCTTGATTCCAATCTTGAAAGTTTAGGGGTATGTATCAAAGAATTATATCATCTCCTGATAATTCCTTAAATTAAGTCTGTAAATTAGTCTAAACTTTCAAGCCTATTTGTGTTTTCAGCCTGTACAACACCCTAAGGTAACGTGTTATATCCATTTATCATGCATATAGGGTTGTGTTATATACGTTTATCATCCATATAGGTTGCTATGAGTCTGAACCGACTCGACGGCAATGGGTTTGTTTTTTTTTAAATTTTGGATGTAAAGTAATAGTTTCTTTTGCTTGCCCTAAATTTATCTCTTTCAAGCTTCAAAGGATATTCCCTAACTTCAAAATTTTGGATTCACATACTTCATGATTGTAGAGACTGTTTTCCCCAGCCTTCATGTCTGTGGAGTTGAGTTCTAATCTTTTCTGTCTGCCCACATTCAGCCCTGCTCCCTTCACCCTAGGTCTTTCTCTGAGTGTTATTAAGTATTACTAGTCACGATGGTGATGACAATAAAAACTATCTGACTAGCTTTACAGCTGTCAAAGCGCTTTCTCATAACTCATCTTATTGGAGCCCATCTGTAATCCTGAGTTAGGAAGGGCATTGTTCCCACTGGACACAGCAGAGGGAGGCTAGGGGACTTGTCAAGAACATAATTGACTTGTGACTCCAAATTCTGGGCTTTTCCCCATCACCCCAGCTACTATAGCACTGCAGTTAGGAGGATGACTTTCTAGGTCCCAGGTTCAAATCTCCACCCTGCCATTTCCTATGAACTTGGACAAACTAATTTATACAAGTCTTAATGTCCTCATCAGTAAGACCAAGATAGAACTATTTATCCACCATTTTACCTCTCCTCGTCTCAGTTGACAAACCTGTCAAATGTGGATAATTTCTTTTTTTTAGTTTATGTAAATAGTTGCTGCAAAAATTTAATGGGATAATGTGTAAGAAAAAAAGCGAGGTTAAAAGTATAAAATATTATTAATCTTTATTATTGGATGTAATATAACCATCATTGTACTTACTAATATTATTGTCAGAATGCCAGAATATGGGTAAGTTTAAGAGAAATGAGTCTTCATAGATGTTGTTCTCATCTAGAAAATTTTACCGAAAGGCTTAAGATGCAATGAACAGATTTAGAAGTAGAGTGGGAGTTCCATTTTGCTGTTTTTCGTTTGTTTGTTTTGTTTTCCCAGCCTGGAAGGCGCATGACAAGAATGTCATGTCAGGAAAAAATCTCTCTCTGCCAGGATTATCAGTGATCACCACAGATGTGCACTGGCCCTGGCAGTGTGTCAGATGCTGCCTGAGGGGCTGAGATGCAAAGAGATGCTCAAACTGAGCCTGGGCCTTCGGAATCAAAAGCCGGATTCAGGGTCTGATAAGGTATTAAAAAAAAATGTGTGAATGTATCTCTATAACAAGTCTTACTCATGTACATAACAAGGATTGAAAAATATATGATAGACGTACCAGGTGGCTGGCAGATCACTTAGTGAATGGGCGCTTGAGGTGCTCAGAAGAGAGGATCATTGCTATGACTTTTGATGGTAAAAAGAGTGTGTGTGTGCGTGCACACGTGTGTATATACACACATGTATACATATAAACACATATATGTTATTTATATTTTTGTATTTATATAATGGAGACCTGGTGGTGCAGTGGTTAAGAGCTTGGCTGCTAACCAAAAGGTCAGCAGTTAGAATCTACCAGACACTCCCTGGAAACCCTATGCAGAAGTTCTACTCTGTTCTATAAGGTCACTTTGAGTCGGAATCTACTTGATGGTAATGGGTTTGGTTTGATTTTTTTGTTTTTTATATTTATCTAACATATTGAATATATGTATAGGGGTCCTGGTGACACAGTGGTTAAGAGCTCAGCTACTAACCAAAATGTTGGCAGTTTGTATCCATCAGCCGCTCTTTGGAAACCCTATGGGGCAGTTCTACTTTGTCCCATAGGGTCACTGTGAGTCAGAATTGACTCGATGGCAACTGGTTTTGTATATGTGTATATGTGTGTGTGTGTGTATATATATATATACATATGTATTTTATCACAGTGAGAAGGTGTGGGAAGACACAGCCCGAAACTAAAGGCTGCTCTGGTCCCACCTAACAACACTGCATTGTAGGCAGAGAGAACTGGGTGAGCAAAGGTATAAAGAAAGGTGAGCCAGTAGACCATCTTGCCCACAGCGGAGGCCTGTGCAATAAGTAAGAACAAAAACTGAAGAGATGGTTTGGACCTGGATGATCACGGAGAGCCTTGGAAGTTGAGCTCTTTCCAACAAGCATTAGAAAAACAGGACCAAATGATGACCGGCGCCAGAACATGATCAGCTCAGAAATGCCTGTGTCTACCTAGCGAGTTATGAAGGGAGGCTCTCTGTGAAAGTGAGGAGATAGGAGGATGGGTTTGGGAGCTTGTAGAATGGAGAACATTAATTATAGCTGTCGAGGAAGGAGCACCAGGCAGTGCTTCTCACATTTAATGTGCATACAAATCATCTGGGGATAGTCTTAAAATGCGCATTCTGATTCAGTGGGTCTAAGGCAGGGGCTGAGATTATGTTTCTAGATGACGCTGATGCTGCAGGTCCAGGACCGCACTTTGAGTAGCTATAGCAGAATCAAGAGATGCATAATTGCAAGACTAATCAGTAGAGTGGGCCTCATGCAATTAAACAGCATGTTCATTGCAGGCCTGGTAAACTCAATTTGATCACTCTCTGCATCCTAAATAAAAAATATATAGCTTAAGAGGCAGTTGTTTGACCAGAACAAGGGGATACTGCATGGTTTAAAGTCAGGAAGGGTGTGCTTCAGGGTTGTATCCTCTCACCATACTTACACAGGGTCGCTATGAGTTGGGACTGACTGGACAGCATCAAACAACAAGAACAACAATATATGTGTGAGCATATAAAAACTATAAAGCATAACAGAAACCAACCAGGAGCCCTGGTGGTGCAGTGGTTAAAAGCATTCAGCTGCTAACCAAAAGGTCAGCGGTTCAAACCCACCAACCACTCCAGGGAAGAAAAATGTGGCAGTCTGCTTCCGTAATGATTTATAGCCTTAGAAACCCTATAGGTCGCCATGAGTTGGAATTGACTCAGTGGCAGTGGTTCTTTCGTTTGTTTTTTTTTTTTTTTTAATACAAAAAACATACCCCCTCCCAAAAAAACCTTGCAAAATAATGAAGGAACTCAAAGAAGACCTAAATAAACGGAGAGAATACACAATGTTCATGGATTGAAAAATTCGGTATTGTTAAGATATTAATTCATCCTAAATAGCTTTATAGGTACAACACAATTCCAATCAAAATCTGTATCAGCAGAATTTTTTTGTGTGTGTATGGAAACAGACAAACTCATTCTAAATATTTACGGAAAGGCAAAGGAGCTAAGACAGCAAAAACATTTTTAAAAAGAGGAATAAAGTTGAATATTCACACAATCTGATTACAAGACTTTCCATACAGTAATCAAGACAGTATGATTTGGATGCAAGGATAGACATATAGATCAATGAAACAGAATAGACTGTTATAGACTGAATTGTATCCCCCCAAAAGATATGCTGAGATCCCGACCCCTAGTACCTGTGAACATGACCTTGTTCGGAAATAGGGTCTTTGAAGATGTTATCTGTTAACATGAGGTCATACTGGAGTAGGATGGGTCCTAATCCTATAAACTGCTGTCCTGATAAAAGAAGAGAAGATGCACAGGGACAGGGAGACAGAGGAAGGATACCATGTGACGTGGCAACTGCAAGCCAAGGAATGCCTGGAGGTCCCATAAACTAGGAGAAAGGCATGGAACAGATTCTCCCTCAAAGTCTTGGGAGAAGTCAACACGGCTGATACCCTAATCCTGGTCTCCCAGCTTCCAGAACTGTGAGACAATACATTTCTGTTCTTGTAAGCCACCCAGACAGTGTTGTTCAACCACCAGCTGTCTCTAGTTTCAAAACTTTTTCATCACCCCATAAAACACCCTGTACCCATTAAGTAACCACTCCCCGTTCCTCCCTCCCCTGATTCCCTGGCAACCTCCAATCTGTTTCCTGTCTCTGTGAATTTTCCTAGTCTGGATATATCTTATAAAAGGGATCATATAACATGTGGTCTTTTGTGTCCGGCTTCTTTTACTGCACATCGTGTTTTCAAGGTTCATCCAGGTTGTAGCCTGTATCTGTACCTCATTCCTTTTTATGGTTGAATTATATTCCATTGTATGTATATGCTGCCATTTATTTACCCATTCATTTGCTGATGGACATTTGCACTGTTTCCACCTTTTGGTTGTTATGAATAATGCTACCGTAAACGTTTGTGTACAAGTTTCTGTGTGGGCGTATGTTTTCGTTTCTCTTGGGTGTATATCTAGCAGTGGAAACGTTGGGTTGTTAGCCCTGGTGGCGCAATGGTTAAGAACTGGTCTGCTAACCAAAAGGTCCACAGCCACTCTTTGGAAACCCTAGGGGGCAGTTCTACTCTGTCCTATAAGGTCGCTATGAGTCAGAACCGACTCGATGGTACCGAACAATAACAATGGTAATTCTATGTTTAACTTTTTGAGGAACTACCAAACTGTTTTCCACAGTGGCTGAACCATCTTACATTCCCACCAGCTGTATAAAGATTCCTTGCCAACACTAATTATTTTCTGTTTTCTTGACTAAAGCTATCTCACTGGGTATGAAGTGGTTTTGATTTGCATTTCTTTAATGAGCAATGATGTTGAACATATTTCATGTGCTTGTAGGCCACATGTATGTCTTCTCTGGAGAAATGTTTATTCAAGTCCTTTGCCTGCTTTTTAATTGGGTTGTCTTTTTGTTACTGAGTTGTAGGCGGGTTTTTTTTTTTTTTTTTGTAAATATATTCTGGGCATTAAATCCTAATCAGATACATGATTTGCAAATTTTTTTCCCATTTCATAAGTTATCTTTCATTTTCTGGATAATGTTCAGTGATGTACAAGCTGTTCATCTTTATCGAGTCCAGCTTATCTATTTTGTTGTTGTTGCTTATAGTTTTAGTGTAAGATCTAAGAATTCATTGCCAAATTCACAGTCATGAAAATTTACCCCTATGTTCTCTTCTAAAGTTTTATAGCTTCACTCTTATATTTGGGTAGTTGAGCCATTTTTAGTTATTTTTTTTTTGTATTTGGAGTGAGGTAGGAGCCCAACTTCGTTCTTTTGCATATAGTTAACCAGTTATTCCAGCACAGTTTGTTGAAGAGACTATTCTTTCTCCCATTGAATGGCTTAGGTACCTGTCATAGATCAAATTGTGTCCTCCCAAAATATGTGTCAACTTGGTTAGGCCATAATTCCCAGTACTGTGTGGTTGTCCTCCATTTTGCACTTGATGTAATTTTCCTATGTGTTGTAAATCCTAATCTCTGCCTGTGGTTAATGAGGCAAGATTAGATTATGTTAAAGAGGATGAGGGTGGGATGTAACACCCTTACTAAGGTCACATCCCTGATCCAATGTAAAGGGAGTTTCCCTGGGGTGTGGCCTGTACCACCTTTTATCTTACAAGAGATAAAAGGAAAGGGAAGCGAGCAGAGGGTTAGGGACCTCACATCACCAAGAAAGAAACACCGGGAGCATAGAACATCCTTTGGACCTGGCAGCCCTGTGCTGAGAAGCTCCTCGACCACGGGAAGATTGATGACAAGGACCTTTCTCCAGAGCCAACAGAGAGAGAGTCTTCCCCTGAAGCTAACACCCTGAATTTGGACTTCTAGCCTACTAGACTGTGAGAGAATAAACTTCTATTTGTTAAAACCATCCACTGGTGGTATTTCTGTTACAGCAGCACTAGATCACTAAAATCAACTGGCTATAGATGTTTGAGTTTACTTCTGGGCTCTGAATTCTATTCCATTGGTCTATATGTCTATCTCTACGCTTACATCATACAGTTTTGATTACTGTGGCTTTGTAGTAGTAGTAATTTTTGAAATCAGAAATGAGCAGTTGATTTTTGACAAAGGTGGAAAGGCAATTTAATGTTTTCAATAAATGGTGCTGAACCAATTAGATAGCCATATGGAATAAAATGAAGCTAGGTCCATATCTTTTACCATATATAAAAATTAACTTGAAATCAATAATAGCCATGAAGTCACATCTAAAACTATCAAACTTTTAGAAGAAAATTTAGGAGAAAATGTTTGCTAATTTGAATTTCCTAAATACAATACCAAAAGCTTGATCCCTATAAGAAAAAATTGGTGAATTGGACTTCATCAAAACTAAGAACTTTTGCTCTTTAAAAAGACACTGCAAAGATAAAGAAAATACAAGTCACAGATTGGGAGAAAATATCTGCAATCACATATCTGGTACAAGACTTGAATTCACACTTATAAAGAACTTTCAGAAGTCAATAATAATAATAAAAATAAAGAATAAGTAGTTGGGGGAAATCTGAACAAACACTCCACCAGTGAAAAACACGCAGATGGGCTACACACACAAGAAAAGATGTTCAACATCATCAGTCCCCTGGGAAGTGGACGTTGAAACCACAATGAGACATCACTACTCATCAACAACAAAGATCTAACAGTAACAAATGCTGGCAAGAAAGCTGAGCAACTGAAGATCTCATATATTCCTCACAGGAATGCAAAATGTAACAGTCACTTTGGAAAACAGTTTGGCAATTTCTTATAATGTTAAACGTACACTCACTGCATTTAGCAACCCTATTCCTAGATATTTACCCAAGCTAAACAAAAGCTAATGTTTACACAGTAACCTGTACACAGATGTTTATGGCAGCTTTATGCACAATTGGCAAAAATTGGCACCAAATGTCCTTCAACTAGTGAAAGAATAAACAAGCTGTGGTACATCCATACAATGCAATGCTACTCAGCAAAAAAAGGCAAAAGCTACTAACCCACGCAAGAACACCGATGAATCTCAAGTGCACTATGCTAAGTCAAAGAAGCCAGGCTCAAAAGGTTGCATTCTATATAATTCCATTTATATAACATTCTGAAAAAGGCAAACTATTAAGGACAGGAAACAGACCAGGGGATGCCAGGGGATGGGGGTGGAAGGAGGGACTGACTACAACAGGGCATGGAGAACTTTGAGGGGTGATGGAACCATTCTATATCTGAATTGTGATGGTAGTTACCCAACTGTACGTATTTGTCAAAACATACAGAGCTGTACAATAAACCAGTTGTTGTCAAGTCCATTTTTAGTTATGGCAACCCCGTGTGTGCAGAGTAGAACTGCTCCATAGGGCTTTTAAGACTGTGACCTTTCAGAAGCAGGTTGCCAGGCCTTTGTTCCAAGGTATCTCTGGGTGGATTTGAACTCCAACCTTTCAGTTAGTAGCTGAGTGCTTAGGGACTCTAGAACTGTACACTAAAGAGGTTTAATTTACTGAATGTATATTATATCTTACTACAAAAAGTAGAAAGCAAAAAAAAAAAAGAGATTCAGAGAGGTTAAGTAAGCTGACCAAGATCCATAATTAAAACCAAAACCAAACCCATTGCTGTCAAGTCAATTGCTGCTGTCAAGAGTAGAGCTGCCCCATGGGGTTTCCAAGGAGGAGCTGGTAGATTCAAACTGCCGACCTTTTGGTTAGCAGCTGTAGCTCTTAACCACTGCACCATCAGTGCTCCCAAAATTAGTGAGGGGCAAAATGGACATTTGGATCAAGTTTTGACTCCAAAGCTCGTATTCTTCACCACCATGGTAGAGACAGTCGTGCTTATATGCCCAGTTCTTCAATCTTCCACCTGTCGTGATGAGTTAATGAGACTCTGTATGTTCCAGATGGTCTAGTTACAAAACGGTGGAGCTTGTCAGCCTGGGTTCCCCGCTGCCTCTGTGAGGCAGTAGCCCAGACAACCCAGATGGGACACACAGCATGAATTGAACATACACGTTTGCCTGGTAAGCCACTGAGATTGTGGGATTGTTCGTTACTGCAGCATAATGTCTCCTGTTCTGACTAACAACCGCTATGCTGCACTTCCCAGTAACTTCCTCTGGCGATACTTAAGGATCTACGTGAGAGTTTCAGGTTATAATCCTGGAACAGCAGAGAGGAGAAGGTTGCTGAGGGTCTTGAATTTCAGATTTAGAAGTATAGACTCCACTGAGTAGGTGACTGGGACCCACACATAGCTAGACATCCTGGATTCGATCCTAAAGAGCCACGAAAAACAGTGGCCCCATTGCAAAGTTCTGCTGACTCTGTAACTTTGCCCACTGTGATTCTGCCTAGGAGCCATTTTCCTTGGTATTGAAAAACTGCGTTCATCACTGGCAATCTCTCCAAAGGCTGAGACCTTTGGGCAGCAAGAGCATTCAAGGCCTTCCTGTTTGGGATCTGGTGCCCTGGCTGGCTCCTGCACTTGCAGGCGATGTTTTCCTGTGCAGGTTGCAATGTTCTGTGGAAAACATGAAGCAGAAACTGTTGTGATAAGCCCGGAGCTGAAGGGCCTCTGGGGAGCAGCCCTGGTGAGCTGGGTCACCTCATTTCATGAGGGCCAGCCTGGGGGAGGCTCCGCAGGCTTAATTAAAGCCAGCAGGAGCCTGTTTGAAGGGAGAGAAGCAAAAGAGTGAGGGCAGCAAAGAGCAAGCTAAGCCAAACCCGCCTCCTCCCACTGGAAACCAGCCTGGGGAGACGCACAAGGCCTGAGCCCAGTCAAAAGCCATCGTATGTGGTGAGTGAGGGACAGGCCGAGGAGCATTGTGGGTACAAGGCCATGAGGTATGGGGGTGGGGTGGAGGGCAAGGTGAGAGGGCCCCAGGCAGGAGGCAAGGAGGCTGACCCTGGAGAAATCACAGTTCTTCTCTTGTTTACCAGAGGAGGGTTGTTACTGATCACCAGGGCACCAGCAGGGGTGTGTGGGTGAGCAGACACAGGAATCCCAAATAAAATCCTCATCAAAGGAACACAGAAACATTTTAAAGCCCAGTACTGCCATCTTACCTCTGTTTGGAAGGTGTGCTCCCCTGCCCCTGCCCGGAGAAACCTCTTCCGCCTGTGGAGGGCCTCCTTCATCTGCACCATTCAGTGATCCCTGCTGTGTGGTCAGCAGGGGACCTGTCTTCTATCCCAGTGTTGCCCTAACCACCTGCCTACCTGCCCGGTGCTGCCTGTGACTTCTGCCCCACACCACACTTTGCGCTAGGGAGGAGCGGACCAAGGAGGAGTATGCTGCTGTCATTGTCTCTTTCCTTGAGTAGTCACATGCTTTGGGGTTGCTCCTGAGGGGACTGGATTTCTAGACTAGCAGAGACGACAAAGAGCTTGACAATACGCCTGAATTCGACTCTGCCTTTGCACAGCACTTCAGAGTTTGCAAAGCCCTTTCCCATCCTTGCCTCAGTTTTCCCTGCATTACCTATGAGATCACGAGGGCAAGAATTCTTATCCCTGCATTACAGATGAGAGGATGGGGGCCCAGGAAAAAGAGTCTATCAGTGTCACGGGACTGGTCCCAGGTTCTATCTATGGGCTTTCAAACTATTTGGAGGCACCATGTCTGCCACCTTGGGACTGAGGGGCACTGAGGGTGGACAGACCCCCTGGGCCTTCTCCACCACTTCAACCAGAACAGTTTTATTTTTATCCTTCATATATGGAACACTGGTAAAAGGTTTCTGCTGCTAAGTAACCAAACAAGCAAACCATTGTTTAAAACAGCCACAACAAGTTTGGAGGTCAATACTTTGACTTTTCGGATGGGGAAATACAGACGCAAAGAGGTGAAATGATTCGCACCCGTTCATGCTGAGTAAGGTCGCCTGACCCAAGCCATGGTGTTTTCAGTCGCCTCATATGCATGTGAAAGCTGGACGATGAATAAGGAAGACCGAAGAAGAATTAACACCTTTGAATTGTGGTGTTGACAAAGAAACTATACCATGGACTGCCAAAAGAACCAACAAATCTGTCTTGGAAGAAGTACGACCAGAATGCTCCTTAGAAGCAAGGATGGTGAGACTATGTCTCACATACTTTGGACATGTTATCAGGAGGGACCAGTCCCTGGAGAAGGACAACATGCTCGGTAAAGCAGAGGGTCAGCGAAAGAGAGGAAGACCCTCAACGAGATGGACTGACACGGTGGCTGCAACAAGGGGATTGAGCATAACAGTGATCGTCAGGATGGTGCAGGACTGGGCAGTGTTTAGTTCTGTTGCACGTGGGGTCACTGTGAGTCGGAACTGACTCAACAGCACCTAACAACAGCAACAAAGGACCAAGGAGAAGCCAGAATCCATTTCTCCTGTCCCAGGGCAGCTCTCTCTATTACCCAAAGCATGTTCCTGGGCCAGACTTTGCAGCACGTTTACGCTCTCTCCGAGGTACAGGCATTGCTGTCCTTTCCTGCCAGAGTCCAGACAGAATCTCAGAACGTAGGCCAGGAAGGGGCCTTAATTCCAGTCCTAGGAATAAGGTTTTACATTTCACCGGCAAGGACGCTAAGGCCAGGACACACCTTTCCTCACCGACATCCAATCAGCTTCTCCCTTGGCTGGGGATAGTCCTGCCCCTCACAATCAGGTGAGCACCCCTTCCAGCCCACTTTCCCTTGCTAAGGAGTTCCTGTCGAAAGGTTGGTGGTTCAGATCCACCCAGAGGCAACTCAGAAGAGAAGGCCTAATGATCATCTTCCAAAAGGTCGCGGTCACTGAAAACCCTGGGGAGCGCAGCTTTATTCTGAAACACGCGGCGTGGCCATGAGTCAGGATCCACCCTATGGCGACTAGTTCCAGCTGCAGTTTCTGGGGTTTTTTGCTCTTACACAGCAGTGATTTTGCTCTCCCTCCCCACCCCAGCACCTGGTTGCAAGTCAGTGTATTTAAAGCCTATCTGTGCCCAGAGTACAAATTGGGGGAGGTGAGGGTGGAGTGCAGGAGGTGGAGGTGAGGACGAGGGGTGTCCCTGACTGACCCCTGTCCAGTTCCCTAAATCCGTGGAAAACTTTTCATTACGTCTCTCCTGAGAGTCCTTTATGTCACCACATGGCTGGCACAGGACTTAGAGGCAGATTCCACAGTGGAGCACCTGCTTTACAGGTAGGAGAGAGCAGTGATGGGTCCATATCTCCTGCCTCTCACATGGCCGACTCCAGACCCCACTTACACCCTTCGCAGAGGGGCTCATCTAGCTCTAGCTTTGTGTCCCCCAACACATATGCACAGCACCAAGAACGGTGCTTTGCACACAGCACCAGTTATTTTCTTAATATCCGCCTCCCTGTGTACTTGCACATTAGACAGCTGTGGGTCAGTGGTAGAACTCTTGCCTTCCATGCAGGAGACCCAGGTTCGATTCCCAGCCAATGCACCTCATGCGCAGCCACCGCCCGTCTCTCAGTGGAGGCCCGTGTGTTGCTATGATGCTGAACAGGTGTGAGCAGAGCATCCTGACTAAGACAGGATAAGAAGAAAGTCCTGGCGATCTATTTCCAAAAATCAGCCAATGAAAACCCTATGGATCTCAGCAGTCCGATCGGCAACCAATCGTGTTAATGGTGCAGGACCGGGCAGCATTTTGTCCTGTTGTACGTGGGAGCCGACTCCACAACAGCTAGCTACAAGAACATTTGCACAGGACCAAGCCCCAAGGGAGACAGAGAAGGAGCCTGAGCTATACACACCTTTGGAAAGTCAGAGGAGTGAAAACTAAATCCCAAATATATTTTTCAGAGGGCTGCTCCACTCTGTCCTACAGGGTCGCTGTGAGTGGGAATCAACTTGAAGGTAATGGGTTTGGGTTTTTCTCTTTTCTTCTTTAAGTTTTCGGGTACCTTTAAAGGCTCCTTGGAACTCCTGTCTGTTGTTTTCCATCTCCGGGACTCCCCGGTTCCTAAGACTCAAGTACGCTAGCTTCCCCGCTGCCTCTGACGAGCTGTACAATTACTCCACGGTCATCCACAGGATGTCTCTCCCTGGTCTCACCAACAGGCACCTGGGTCTGATGGCCTGGGCTTCGCTCAAGTGTGGAATCTGTGAGTGCCGCCCGAGTTCTAGACGTGTGTCCTCAAGGCGGGGAGCGTGGACCAGGGCTGCTTTCTACCTCTTGTCATCCCTTTTATGAGCCTCTCAGTTCACTCACCTGCAACATGGCTGAGTCAGGGCGCTGGAATAATTATCCCTCAGGATGGGGCTGTGAGAAACAATTAGAGAAACATTGCAAAGTGTTCGTATGAACAAATTCATCTGAAAAACCACTCAAATGGGTCTCTGGGGAACAACTAACAGACTTTTACAAGTTCACAGTTACTTAGCTAAGATCAGGTGATATTTTATTTCAGGAAAAAGAAAGCACCAGGTGCTCGCAGGGCTACTCACGCTCCAGGCTGGGTACAGGCCTTCTGGGAGGGCAGGAGGGGAGGGCTGTCCCTGGGCGCCCCAGCCCTGGGGGGAGAAGCATTCACCCCTTCCGGTCACACGCTGGCGATGTCCACACCAGCGCCCCCTGAGTCCGGCCACTGTCCTTCCCAGGTGTTTGGCTTTTCCTGACAGCCTCGTCCACCTGACCCTTCCCACCTTTCTGTCCTCTTCCTGGGTTCCATGGTCCCTTTTTAGAAAATTATCGAATGAAAATGTCCAACAAAAGCTCAAGACTTAGCTTTGCTATATGGTGAGAGCTGGTCAAAAGACTCCGTCTTCTTCACGCCCCCATTTTCCAGACTATTCTTTAGGAATAAGAGGGTCACGTATCCTACGTGGCTAAATACGTGTCTTTTCTTTCTTTCCCTTCCCTCCTTCCTTCCTTCCTTTCTCTCTCTTTTTAAAAACATTTCCAGGGGGCCTAGGAAGAATGTCAGGCTTCTCAGCTCTGGGGAGGAGGGAGCCCCGCTGGACTGAACAAGACCAAGCCCACCTTCCCACAGCTCTGCCCCTCCGGCTTGCTGTCATTCTGTCATAGGAGCCATCTGCTGAGGGTGGGAGACCAAGGCTGGGGGCGCTGTGCCATCACCCGTGTTACTCTGAGTCATCACTTCTCTGTGTTGTCTCTGGGTGCCATCAAGTCTACTCCAACTCATGGTGACCCCACGTGCGCAGAGTAGAACTGCTCCATAGGGCTTTCAGGGCTGTGACCTTTCGGAAGCAAAATGCCAGACCTGTCTCCTGAGGCGCCCCTGGGTGGGTTCAAATCGTCAAGCTTTTGTCCAGGAGTTGAGGGCTTCACCGTTTGCACCACACGGGACCCCTTAACTTCTCTGGACCTTAGCTTACTCATAAACAAACCCAAGAGGCTTCCACTCTGTCAGCGATTTCAAAATTTTACTTTTTAAAATTTGTCCATCATCGGAATCTCTTTCTGTAAACAAAATCTTGCCCAGAACTTCATGATGTGAACCTGATAAAGGGGTGCTACCTTGGGTGGAGGTGAGCTGGAGGATTGGCTTGCCATACCTCTTCCGGCTCAGGGCGCCAGGTGAGAGGCAGTGGAGGACATGTCCACTCCGGATGCTCCTGTCCTGCTGGTCTGGGGTGGAGGCGAGGAGGAGGAGGAACTGTATCACATCCCTCCTGCTGTCCCGGCATCCCTGCCTCCCTTCCCAAGTCCAGAGTTGTTGTTGGGCGCCATCACGGCAATTTTCAACCCCCTATGACAGAGTAGAACTGCCCTACAGGGTTATCTAGGCTACTGTATTCTACAGGAGCAGATCGCCAGGTCTTTCTCCCACAGGGCAGCTGGGTGGGTTTGAAGCACCAACCTGCGGTTAGCAGCTGAGCTCTGAACCTTTGCGCCACCAGGGCTCCTTGATTCCACAGTAACTGGTTGCAAATACGATCCTCTGATTCTGGCGGGGCATTATGTCAGGAGCACGGGGCCGGCCCACCCCCACCACAGCCCCCTGTTTCCGAGGCCCTGGCAGATGTGAAGGCTGACCTGGGACCTGGGAGAAGGCCTGGGGGGAGCTGGTGATGTCACAGGGAGGAGATCAAAGGAGGCTGAGCTCATCTGACCCAGGCTGCGGAGCGGGGGGGGGGGGGGCCGGGGACCGCTGTGAGGACAGAGGGAGGGCCCCCGGTCATGCTCCGCGTCCAGGTGGCACCTGCTTCCCTCACAGTCATCTTCGTGGTGGGCAGCTGGAGAGAGAGGAGGAGCAGAATTCCTGGCGGTTCTGTTTCTTTTAACGAATTCCGCATCCCGTTCTTCTCCCGCCTCCTTAGACTTTATAGGACTTTTTGGTTGTTCAGCACACCCTCCTTCTCGTCAGACGGGACTTCATTTCTCACATTCCAGCGGGGCCCAGGCTAGCAGAGCCCGGCTGCCCTGGGTAACCCAGGTGAGATATTAAGTCCACCCGCCGGGAGTCACCCGTCATCTCTCGAGGCGCGGGTCCTCTCCCTGGTGAAACGGAGGTGATAACAGTTCTCATGGTATTTTCAATGAAAAATTCCTGAAATGTTTCCAACATCAGCCAGCCAGCGAGGAGGGTGAGAGAGAACAAACGGGGACAAGGAGGGAGAAGCGGGGGTGGCGGGGGGAGGAGAACAAAGACGGGAAGAGGCAGAAGACAGCAACCGCATAACGGAGAACTGAAAGCAGGCAACCTGACTGCAGGAAGAGAGAGAGGGCATCAAAAGAAAGCTGAAGAGAGGCACATATTAAGCAGCTGAACTCGAAAGGGGAGGCCTGAGAGAGAAAGCAGAACCTGCATTTGGAAAAATGGAAACAGCAAACAGATAAAGTGCTTTGGCTCTGAGGCAAAAAAGCACAACAAAGTCAGCTGGCATTTTTTTGGCATTCGTCAGGCAAGTTTTATGTAATGCTGTTAAGTATTCTTTCTTCATTATTCTCTCTCGTGTTCTTTATTATGCGAACCAGAGGCCCCATCCCTCTAACTTGTATCTGAGGCCACAGGGTTGGGGGTGGGGGTGGGGGTGGAGAGTCACAAACATTGGACGTTTTAAGCAGGGGGAACTCTTTTATCCCAAAGTTCTTTGCTGGCTTGTGAGCAATTAGAGAGGACTAAGCTCAGCCCTGAGCTCCAAGCCAGGTCCTTGGCAAGCCTGTTTTGTGGAAGCCAATGTAGTGACCCATCCTGTTGAGGGGGGAGATGCTCAGGGGAAGCTAAAAATGAGAGAGGTGAGGAAGGGCCTTTACCTAACGCTCCCAAACACACCACCCCAGAGGGCGTGAGGAGGCCGAAGTGACAGCCAGTCATTTCAAAAGCAAAGGAGCAGATCAAATCTCCCCCAGGCACCCACGTCCACATGGCACTGGGCAGAAGGACATCGCTGGTGTCCACAGGAGCCACTGCCACAATGATGCTCTTGAGATAAAGCCACAGAGACGATTTCCTCCAAAGAGTGAGGACCCAGGAGCATTCCCGCCAAATGTGATCCTCCTCCAGGGTCCCTTAGCCCAGGCAAGGGTGCCACCCATGACCCAGCTTGTTTATGTGAAAAACCCTGGAGTCAACTACCTGGCCTCCTCCTGCTCACTCTCCATTATCATTCATCGCCACGGTCTGGAAGCCACTTCCTCTCTCCACCTCCTTTGCAACCACCCAGCTTGGCCCACTGTCCTCCTCACCTTCAGTCCAGCAGTAGCTTCCTGATGGCCTCTCTGCACCTGCTCGTCCTCCTTCTAATTCATTCTCCACCCAGTAGACAAGAGAATCTTCTAAAAACGCAAACCTACTTCACCGCTTAGAGCCTTCCGATGGCTTCTCAATGGCCTCAGGATAAAGTCCAGGAGGTTGAACAAGGCCGACAAGGTTCGCTATGATTCACCTCTGCTCACCCCTCAGCCCTACCCTGCAACTCTCACATCCAAGCCTGCATAAAACACCCACCTCCTTTCTATTCTGAGAACACATACACAATTCCTTTCTGCCAGGTGGCTTCAGCACCTGCAACATATACATCAGGGTCCCTCCTTGCTGTGGCACAGGGGTTCTCCCTTAACAGCAGAGGAAAGGGGCACATCCGAGAAACAGACCTTACTGTCTCTGGGGCTTTCAGGTTCCTCTGCTGGTCTGTAATCTTCCCCATATAATGCCCAGGGAAGCAGCAGTCAAGAAATCAACTGACATATTGCATTGGGCAAGTCTGCTGCAAAAAACCTCTCTTGCAAGTGTTAGAAGCAAAGACGTGACTTTGAGGACTAAGGTGCGTCTGACCCAAGCCATGGTATTTTCAACTGCCTTATATGCATGTGAAAGCTGGACAATGAATACGGAAGACTGAAGGAGAATTGACGCCTTTGAATTATGGTGTTGGCAAAGAATATTGAATAGACCATTGCCTTAGTCATCTAGTGCTGTTATAACAGAAACACCACAAGCGGATGGCTTTAACGAAGAGAAGTGTATTTCCTCACAGTCAAAGTAGGCTAAACGTCCAAATTCAGGCTGTCAGCTCCATGGGAAGGCCTTCTCTCTCTGTTGGCCTTCACATCAGTGTTCCCCCGGACTAGGAGCTTCTCGGCGCAGGGACCCCTGTCTAAAGGACGCGCTCTGCTCCTGGCACTGATTTCTTGATGGTATGAGGTCCCCCTGTCTCTCTGCTCACTTCTGTCTTATATCTCAAGAGCTTGCCTCAGAACATAATCCAGTCTTGTAGATCCAGTCCTGCCTTACTAACACAACTGCCACCCATCCTCCCTCATTAACATCATAGAGGCAGGTTTACAACATACAGGAAAATCACACAGTACCAGGAATCATGGCCTAGGCAAATTGATACACACATCATTTTTTGGGGGACATAATTCAAACCACGACTACCACGAACTGCCAGAAGAAGGAATAAATCTGTCTTGGCAGAAGTTCAGCCAGAATGCTCCTTAGAAGCGAGGATGGCGAGACTTCGTCTCACATACTTTGGACATGTTAACAGTAGGGACAAGCCCCTGGAGAAGGACATCATGCTTGGTAAAGCAGAGGGTCAGAGAAAAAGAGGAAGACCCTCAACGAGATGGACTGACACAGTGGCTGCTACAATGGGCTCAAACACAGCAACGATTGTAAGGATGCTGCAGGACCAGACTGTTTCGTTCTGCTGTACACAGGGTCACTACGAGTCGGAAACTACTTGGCAGCACCTTATGGCAACAACAGTAATCGCAGGATGTCACACAAGGTGATTCTATCAGGAAAGCAGGGGTCCTTGGACGTCCCCAGGAACTCCCACCTTTCCCTACCGCTAACACCACCATGTCCGTTTCCCTCTGACAGACCACGCGATACCTCCAAATTAGTATCAAGCAGTTGTTTCCCTGAAGGTTCAAGGAAGCATCCTGTGGGAGATGTTTCCCGGGTGGGAGAGCCAGGCGTTCTGACGTTATCAGCCTGGCTTGCCCCTTGGACTGAAGTGAGGTCCTCACCAGTGGGTCTTTGAAAGGTGGTGCCCCTTCTCCTCCAGCCTGTGCCATCTCCCCAGCTTTCAGCCCCCTCTTTTAATCCCCACATCTTGTCCCCATTCCTCAGGACACTTAGCCCTCTCACCAGAACATGGAGCCCTAGTCCTGCCTGCTGTGTCCCTGGCTCAGATGCTATAATGA
Source organism: Dugong dugon (assembly GCA_030035585.1). NCBI lineage: Eukaryota > Metazoa > Chordata > Mammalia > Sirenia > Dugongidae > Dugong > Dugong dugon. The sequence continues at coordinate 3,631,162 of CM057482.1, forward strand.
GATGTTCCCATGCCTGGATTCTCCTGGCTCTGAGGGTCAGTGGGCAGCTCTGCCCTGCAGGGAGAGGGACAGTGGCTGCTTCATCTGCAGCCCTGGGGGAGGCCTACCACTGTTTTGTGTTTTCCTGAATTACCTAAGAGCAACCACACCTGCCACTGTAGAAATGAGCTTTTTTTCTAAGGACACCACACAATAGTTTGTGAAGGAAGTCTACTTTTTTGTATTTTCATAACTCTGACCTTGTGAAATAATAACTCAGACCCTCTCTATGCTGTGTGGGTATCTCCCTCCTTCCCTCTCCCTGCACTAGCTGAGACTGCCTCTCTCTGACCCAGTCGGCGTGGAGAGAATGAGCCTCAAATAGTTGCTGTCTGATGCCCTCAGTTTCTCCCTGGAAAGAGAGAAAGGGGTTATTACAGCTCCACCTGCCACAGGCATGCTTTTCTTTCCGACTGGATGTTCCTTCATCTAGCTGAACTCCCTGTATAGGGAAATACATCCTTCCTTCCTTTCTTTCAGTACTTACTCTGTAGCAGGCACTAAGTTAGATGTTGGGGATACCATTGGGAGGGACAGTCTAGGGGCATCAGATAATCAAATCATCAAGTTGGTAAGCATAAAAGCACAAGTGTAATAAGGTTCAAGAATGCAAGGTCTGTGTGCGATGACGAACCATAACCGGGGGACTGAAACTAGGTAGGGAGGTCGTGCAACGCTCTTTTAGGCGATGAGGGAGAGATATGAACATTCCAAGAAGAGGAATGGCCTGTGGAAAGGTCTTCCCTAGGAGGAAGGAAAGCACACACTAGGGCCTGAAAGGGCTAGTGAGGCTAGAGCAGTGGGGGCTGTGTTTCATAGGAGTCTGGCGGGAGAAGGAAGGGCAGAATATCCAGGACTTTGTAGGGTGTGCTCTACAGTTTATCTTGATTCTAAGAGGAAAGGGAAGACGTTGAGGTTTTAACAAGGGATTTGGGGGTGGTCTCAAAGGTTAGGGGTAGGGGGTGAAGGGTGAAAGGGTGGTATAATGAGATTTTCCTTTCAAACGTCACTGTGGCTGCATTGTGGAGAATGGATGGGAGGAGGCCCAAAGTGGGTGGGAGTAGACTTGTTAGGGGGTATTGCAATGGTCCAGGCAAAAGATGATGGTAGCTTGGAGCAAGGTATCAGTGGAGATAGGGACAGTGAAGAAGGACTGAAAAATTCTGGAAGATCCTTAGGAGCAAAATCAAGGGGATTTGGTGAGGGATTGGTAATGGAGAAGTGAGGGTGTGTCAAGGATGACTGAGTTATGGGCTCCAGCACCTGGAGGTTGGTGACTGTTCTCTGAGACAGGGAAGACTGAAAAAGACCTGGTTTAGGAGGCCAGATCATGAGCTTGATAACACCTCCCCCTTCTCTCACCCAGGCCTCCTTGTATAAACTCCCCCAGCACTGCTTCCTCAGAGCACTCAGTGCTGTGGTAATCAATCATTATCTGGGTAGTTACATGTTTATTGAACGAACTTCCTGGACGGTTATTAGCTCCATGAGGGTAGGACTTGAATTTGTCTTGTTCACCCAGAAATCCACAAGGTCTGACTTGCTGGCTTTCAGCACATGTTTGTTGAATAAATTAGTGACCATCTGCCTTGCTCTGTCTGCCCATGGGAAATCACTATTTGAAACTTTTGCCATTTCTGTTGCCTCCATGCATCCCAAACAGAATTTGTTACTAATGTCACATGTTGTACTGGGAAAGCACTGGGCTTGGAGTCAAAAGATCTGGGTTGAAGTCCCACTAGTTATGGGATGTACTTGCAGATGGTCTACAGACAAGTCAGGAACATTCAGAAATATGTTTCCTCTGGGGTAGGAATACAAACACACTAAATCGAAAAATTGAAGAGAACTTCTGCAGTCTGAAATTGGTCAAACATGCAATCAAGATGCATTGATAATTACTGGTGAATGGAATGTGAAAGTTGGAAACAAAGAAGAAGGATCAGTAGTTGGAAAATGCGGCCTTGGTGATAGGAACGACGCTGGAGATCGCACGGTGGAATTTTGCAAGACCAATGACCTATTCATGGGAAATATCTTTTCTTAGCAACGTAAATGGTGACTTTATATGTGGACCTTGCCAGATGGAATACACAGGAATCAAATAAACTACATCTGTGGAAAGAGACAATGGAGAAGCTCAATATCAACAGTTGGAACAAAGCCAGGGACCAACTGTGGAACAGACCATTAATTGCTCACATGCAAGTTCAAGCTGAAGCTGAAGAAAATTAAAACAAGTGCACAAGAGCCAACGTACAACCTTGAGAATATCCCACCTGAATTTAGAGACCATCTCAAGAATAGATTTGACACAATGAATACTTATGACTGAAGACCAGGCGAGTTGTGGAATGACATCAAGGACATCATACATGAAGAAAGAAAAAGGTCATTAAAAAGACAGGAAAGAAAGAAAAGACCAAATGGTTGTCAGAAGAGACTCTAAGTTTTCTCTTGAATGTAGAGTAGCTAAAGTGAAAGGAAGAAGTGATAAAGTAAAAGAGCTGAACAGAAGATTTCAAAGGGCAGCTCGAGAAAACAAAGTATTACAATGAACTGTGCAAAGACTTGGAGTTAGAAAACCAAAAAGAAAGAACACTCTTGGCATTTATGAATCTGAAAGAACTGGAGAAAAAACTCAAGCCTCGAGTTGCAATGTTAAAGGACTCTGCGGGCAAAATATTGAAGAACGCAGGAAGCATAAAAAGAAGATAGATGGAATACACAGAGTTATTGTACCAAGAGGAACTGGTCGATGTTCAACCATTTCGGAAGGTAGCCTATCATCAAGAACCGATGGTATTGAAGGAACAAGTCCAAGCCTCACTGAAGGCACTGATGAAAACAAGTCTCCAAGAATTGACAGAATATCAATTGAGATGTTTCAACAAACGGATACAACACTGGAAGCTCTTACTTGTCTATGCCAAGAAATTTGGAAGGCAGCTACCTGGCCAACTGACTGGAAGAGATCCATATTTGTGTCCATTCCAAAGAAAGGTGATCCAGCAGAATGTGGAAATCATTGAACAATATCATTAAGATCATACACAACTAAAATTTTGCTGAAGCTTATTCAAATATGGTTGCAGTAGTACATCAAGAGGGAACTGCCAGAAATTCAAGCTAGATTCAGAAAAGGATGTAGAATGAGAGGTATCACTGCTGATATCAGGTAGATCTTGGCTGAAAGCAGAGAATACCAGAAAGATATTTACCTGTGTTTTATTGACTATGAAAAGCTATTTGACTGTGTGGATCATAACAAATTATAGATAACACTGTGAAGAATGGGAATTCCAGAACACTTAATTGTGCTCATGAGGAACCTGTACATAGACCAGGAGGAAGTTGTTCAAACTAAGAACAAGGGGATACCGCATGGTTTAAAATCAGAAAAGGTGTGCATCAGGATTATGTCTTTTCACTATACTTATTCAATCTGTATGCTGAGCAAATAATCCGAGAAGCTGGACTATATGGCATCAGGATTGGAGGAAGACTCATTAACAACCTGTGTTATGCAGATGACACAACCTTGCTTGCTGAAAGTGAAGAGGACTTGAAGCACTTACTGATGAAGATCAAAGACTACAGCTTTCAGTATGGATTACACATCAACATAAAGAAAACAAAAATCCTCACAACTGGACCAATAAGCAACATCATGATAATGGAGAAAAGATTGAAGTTGTCAAGGATTTCATTTTACTTAGAGTCACAATCAATGCCCATAGAAACTGCATTCAAGAAATCAAATGAGGTATTGCATTAGGCCAATCTCCTGCAAAAGACCTCTTTCAAGTGTTAAAAAGCAAAGACGTAACTTTGAGGACTAAGGTGCGCCTGACCCAAGCCCTGGTATTTTCAATCGCCTCATATGCGTTTGAAAGCTGTACAATGAATAAAGAAGACCGAAGAAGAATTGATGCATTTGAATTATATGTGAAGAATATTGAATAATTCATGAACTGCCAGAAGAAGGAACAAATCTGTCTTGAAAGAAGTACATCCAGAATGCTTCTTAGAAGCGAGGATAGTGAGATTTCATCTAACATACTTTGGACATGTTATTGGGAGCAACCAGTCCCTGGAGAAGGACTAGGTAAAGTAGAGGGTGAGCAAAAAAGAGGAGGACCCTCAAAGAGATGGGTTGACACAGCGGCTGCAACGATGAGCTCAAACACAGCAATGATTGTGAGGATGGCGCACGACTGGGCTGTGTTTCCTTCTGTTGTACATAGTTTATTTGTGTGACTGTGTTTTAAACATGTCTCTCTCCCACTAGGCTATCCAAACCCAAACCAAACCCAGTGCTGTAGAGTTGATTCCAACTCATAGTAACTCTTTTGGACAGAGTAAGACTGCTCCATAGGGTTTCCAAGGCTGTAATCTTTACAGAAGCCAACCATCACAACTTTCTCCCACAGAGCAGCTGGTGGGTTCAAACAGGTGACCTGTCAATTAGCAGACGGGCGCTTAACCACTGCGCCATAAGTGCCTGTTCTGTATGGACAGAATTTAGTGCAGCGCTTCCCCCGCCCAGATTGAATGAAGATCTGTTGAATGAATGGTGCCTAGATTAGCAAGCCAGTGAATATGGAAGCAGCAGTTTCCCAAGCTTCAAAAAATGACATTTCTGGAGCGCAGGTCTACTCTGCACACATGGGGTCACTGTAAGTCAGAATCAACTGTACAGCAACAAAAAAAAAAAAAAAAAAGCATTTCTTATCACATTGGGACATTTGCCTTTTGTTTTTTGGCGTTTGCTCCTCTCCCCCAACAACCCAACTCACCGTAGCAGAACCCAGTCACTTTTCCTGTGCCCAGGACAAACATGGGGACCGCTTGTGCTTGCTGGTTCAGCATCTAGACTCTTTACTTACTTCATGGCTGCTGTCCCAAAAGTCTTTGCTTTTATGCTTAGAGGGCGCTGTGGATTGAATTACGTCCTCCACAATTATGTGTTATAAATCCTAACTCCTATATCTGTGGTTGAACTGACTCGACAGCATCTAACAACAACAACAACATATGTGTGGCCATAATCCCATTTGGGAAAAGGTTTTCTTTGTTATGTTAACGAGACAGTATTAGTATAGGGTGTGTTTTCAATCAATCTCTTTTGAGATATGAAAGAGCAGATTAAGCAATCAAGAGAGGAAGTACAAGGGGAGATGGGGAAGATAGACGCCATGCCACATGAAGATCACCAAGCAGACAAGCAACAACGAACTTTCCCAGAGCCAACAGAGAGAGAAAGCCTTCCCTTAGAGCCCGTGCCCTGAATTCAGACTTCTAGCCTCCTAAACTGTGAGAAAATAAATTTCCGTTTGTTAAAGCCATCCCCTTGTGGTGTTTCTGTCATAGCAGCACTAGATAACTAAGGTAGAGGGGTTAGAAATCCGCTCCATTCTGAAGAATGCTTAAGGGGACCGAAAGCCATCCAATTTCTGGAGTAAATTTGCAGAGACCTCCAAGGTGGCCGTGCTTGTGACAATAGCAGTAGCTCCATTATTTTCTGTTTTATTCATCAGGCCTGAGCTAAGCACTTCCAAACAGCACCGTTTCATCCTCCCCACAGTCCTGTGCATCAATGCTGCTCTTATTTCCATTGCACAAATGACGGCATGAGGGACGAAGGGTAACTTGCACAAGGTCACATAGCAACGGGTTAAGCTGGGTTTGGAGCAAGGCAAGCTGAGTACAGAAACCATGCCTGTAACCAGTATGATAGATTTCCTCTTGTCCTAAAAGTGTGTTCCTTTCAGGGAAGTTTGCCTCCAGCTGTGAGGTTTCTCTTCCAGGGTTCATATTGGGTCTCCAAGTAATGCCCAATTGCTAAGCTGGCGGGTGTGCAGAGGGCTGCTGCATCCCGGGGAGAGGAAACGTTTGGATTCTCAGTCTAAATGGTGCACACAAGTTCTGCAGATTGTCCTCCAGGGCCTGCAGGCTGTGCTCTCAGGAAGCGCTCAAGTGTCCGCTCTGGACACCATCAGCCGAGCATGGAGTGGCAGGTCCCCAGCCTGGGGCAGGCACGACTCCCCCACCTCGGTTTCCCAAATAGAAGCTCTGATCCAGCAGAGGTAAGCTTGTTCTCACCATTGCATTTATTTCCATTTTAAACAATGAAAATGAAAAATCAGATTTATGATTTAGTCCAAAAGTGTGCCGGGCAGCAGACCACAGCACAGAAGAGAACTGATAAGTATTTCATAAAGCACCATCTTAAAGTAAGAGAAATACTCCCAAATTAGTGTTTTTAACCCTTTTCTTTTTTAATTGCTTGGATTAAAGTCAACTTTTAAACAGGCCTGGAACCAATATTCTGTTGTTTCTCCTGTTTGTATCAGTCTTACAGCTGTTGCTTTGCTAGGATTAATTTGTCTCTGAAGGGTTTCAACACTATCCTCCCTGGCGTATTTTTGGAGTCGTAATGTCATGTAATCGGGACCATGTTATTTTTGTCTGAATCTCTGGGAGTGATGTAAGAGGAAAAAGGAAACTAGCTAACTCCCAACCATTTGACCAAAGGTTAAATTAGTCTTGGCCTTTCCCCAGCTGGACAGAACTCCGCTCACTCAAACATTGATTCCACCCAGCCAGGCAGAATGGAAGTCCTCTTCCTTTTTCTTGGATTGATTTCCTCAAGATACCCTTCCCCACCATGGCCCCAAATCCTGTGCTAGCTCTCTTGTTCCCCCAGCCCCACCACCTCCCGTCCTCACACTTCCTATCATGGATCATCAGCCCTGGGGAGAAGTGTGTGCATAAGCCATATGAAGTAGAAGTGGCTCCTGATATGGGAACTAGACCTTTGGTTTTCTTAAGAAAGACTCTCAGCCATAACGTGGCTACTTGGCCTGGCCTATTGGCCTCATTGCCAGTGCAGGTGCCCAGTACCACCAGGACCTCAGGAGCGCCCTCTGATGGCTCTGGCTGGAGTTTTTTCTTGCAACTGCCAAGCAGTGCAGGCCCAAAACCCTGGCTGAGCTCGGTAGCTGGTCCTCTTGGAAGACACGCAGACAAGTCCACATTCCACTTGATCCAACTTACACTTCCTGCAAGAATAGGAAGCTCTGTTGGGACCTGTGAGGGGGTCTTAAAAATTAATGTCTCTTCCTGACACTGTTTTGTACTTTAAGTAAATTCAGGGCACCAGTTGTGGGTATTATATGATATGCCAGGCCCAGTAAAATATTCGTGTTTAATTTTTGGCATTTTTTCCTGTGATTGGCAAGCAGAAATTCATCTAACGGCCACTAAGACAAATTACCATCTTCTGGAAAAAAAAAGTTTCTTCTCCAGAAGAGAGGGACCCTGGGGTAGAGGAGATGGAGAAGGAGCAGAGACTTTGGAGCTGGTCTGCCAGCTATTATAGGTCTACAGTAGCAATGACTACTATTTATTGGGATTTCACCTGGTCTGTGCCGAGAAACTTGCATGCATATTTTCCTGTGACCCACACAACAATCCTGGGAGGCCGGAACTTTTATTGCAGCCATTTTCAGAGGAGGGAATTGAGACTTCAAGACGTTAAATAACAGGACTCCAGTCACAGAGGATGCTGTTGTTGGGTGCTGTCGAGTCGATTCCGACTCATAGCAAACTGCCCCACATGGTTTCCAGGCTGTAATCTTTACCAGAGCAGATCGCCAGGTCTCTTCTCTTACAGAGAGGCTGGTGGGTTCGAACTGCTGACCTTTTGGTTAGCAGACGAGCACTTTACCATTGTGCCACCAGTGCCCCTTAGTCACAGAGGTAGTAGGTGGGAAACCAGCGTGTGATTGTTGGGGTGAGCTTCATACTGCTGCCCCCAGAGTGGCTATGGACCGAGTCTCAGTTTCTCTCTCCCAAAATGGGAACAATAAATCTGCCTTTCTAACAGGCAAGGGAGGTTGTAAGGCTCAAGTGAGAAACAGATGTGCGAAAAAAAAAAAAAAAACTTAGGGAACTGCGAAGCAATTGTAAATATTTCTGTTCTTGTTATTTTTGTGGCTGAGAAGTGATGAGCACCAGGGACCCACTGCCTCATGAGTTTCTGCTCATGGCTCAAGCTCTTGAGATTTGTGGGCTAGTTAGTGGTGACGGGAGCTGCCATGGATGGTGGTGGCGATATTTCAATTCTCAATGGATGACGTATAAAAAGATTTAGGAACAAGAGACAAGGGATCTCAGAGAAGTAGGAAAGGGCAATAGAGATTGCAAGGAGAGAGGAGAGAAATAAGATGTTCGAGTGTCAGCCCTTGGGTCAGTTATGTTCCCTATTGCCTCCCAGCCTGATGTCTATGCTTGGTTTGGTCATCCTCATCCAATCAAACTCTGTCAAGAGCATCTCCCAAATAGATCTCCGTCCAACTTCTCTCCTTTCCCTCTGTCACTGTCTGGCTCAGGCCCCATCATCACTCACTTTTGCTTTCCAGACGCTCTGTCTTGGTCATCTAGTGCTGCTATAACAGAAACACTACAAGTGGATGGCTTCAAAAAAGAGTTTATTCTCCCACAGTCCAGTAGGCTAGAAGTCCGAATCCAGGGCACTGGCTCCAGGGGAAGGCCTTCTCTTTCCATTGGCTCTGGAGGAAGTTCCCCATCGTCAGTCTTCCCTTGGCCTAGGAGCATCTCAGCATAGGAACCTTGGGCCCAAAGGATGCACCCAGCTCCCAGCCCTGCTTTTTTGGTGGTATGAGGTCCCCATGTCTCTCTGCTTGCTTCTTCTCTCTTTTACATCTCAAAAGAGATTGGCCTAAGACACTATCTAATCTTGTAGATCTTATCATTATAACTGCCGCTAACCCATCTTATTACATCATAGTGATAGGATTTACATCACATAGAGAAATCACATCAGATGACAAAATGGTAGAGAGTCATACAATACTGGGAATCATGACCTAGCCTAGTTGATAGATATTTTGGGGGGACAGAATTCAATCCATGATATTCCATGCTTTGGTCCCCCAAATTCAAGTCCTTGCCACATGTAAAACATATTCACCCCATCATATCACAGCAAAAGTCTTAAATCAACTCCAAGTCCAAAAAAAAAAAAAACCTCCTCTTTATCTGTGAAATCTGGAATACAAGTTATCTGCTTCCAAAGTACAACAGTAGGATAGGCAGGCACAAGCTAGACATTTCCATAACAAATTGGAGAAATGGGAAGGAAAAAATGCTTAACAGGCACCAAGCAAGTCAGCAGAATACCTTACATTAGCCCTCAAGGCTTGTGTTCTCTGAGACCATTTACACAATAGCCCTGCCCTCCAGACTTTAGATATTGACCACATTCTCCGGATTCTGAGTGGAGGCCTCTTGGCCCTGGGCTTCAGCTCTGCCTTCCAGGCCCACTGGGACAGCAACTCTGCTCCCTCTGCTTTAGGCACACCATTCTCCTAGTCCATCTGAGTGGCAACCCCACCCTTAGAAACACCAGAGGCCATGGCTCCACCCTTTGAAACTCCAGAGGTCGAGGCTATACCTTTTGAGACTGAGGCAGCTCGGCTTCCTGTGTTCCTTGTCTCATCAGCTTCTGCTTCCTGGTTTCTTGGCCTCTCGGCTCCTCAGGCCTCACGCCCGCATCCACCCTCTGTAGTTCCTCTGATAAGTGCCTGGAGGCACCCTACTCCACCAGTAAACTTTGGCCAGAAGGCACTCAGCTCTCTTTCTCCATGGGTCGGATCCAGCGCTGTCTGGTGCTGCTCTCCTGGTTCTGCTGCTGCTGGTTGCCTCCTGCTGCTGCTGCTTCTCTCCTGCTGCCAGTCCTCTGCTGCTGCTGATTCTCTATCCATCCACAGTTTCAAAACTGCTTCCACATTTTAGGTATCTTAGAGCAGCACCCTACTCTTGGTGCCAAATTCTGTCTTGGTCGTCTACTGCTGCTATAACAGGAACACCACAAGTGGATGGCTTCAACAAAGAGTTTATTCTCCCACAGTCCAGTAGGCTAGAAGTCTGAATCCAGGGTGCCGGCTCCAGGGGAAGGCCTTCTCTTTCCATTGGCTGTGGAGGAAGTTCCCCGTCATCAGTCTTCCCTTGGCCTAGGAGCATCTCAGCATAGGAACCTCAGGCCCAAACGACTCGCCCAGCTCCCGGCCCTGCTTTCTTGGTGTATGAGGTCCCCATGTCTCTCTGCTCTCTTCTCTCTTTTATATCTCAAAAGAGATTAGTTTAATACACTATCTAATCTTGTAGATCTCATCAATATAACTGCCGCTAATCCATCTTATTACATCATAGTGACAGGATTTACAACACATAGAGAAATCACATCAGATGACAAAATGGTAGACGATCATACAATACTGGGAATCATGACCTAGCCAAGTTGATAGATATTTTGGGGGGACACAATTCAATCTATGACACCATCCTTCATCCATTGTGCCATTAGAAATTTTATCCCACCCCTTGAGGAATCGAATCTAAATTCTGAGCATGAATGTAACCAAGCCCGTCATGACCTGAACCCTGCTAAGACCTGCAGCACCAGGCAGACCACATCCCACAGTCTTCTCTTCCATCCTAGCCGCACTGTACCACTGGTCAAACACGACATTTCCTCTCTCACCTTTGAGCTTTAAGTTTTTGGAAGGTGGGGGAGATGTCCTTCCCTTCCTTACCTAACCAAAACCCATTGCCGTGGAATTGATACCAACTCAGTGACCCTGCAGGACAGAGTAGAACTGCACCATAGGGTTTCCAAGGAGCAACTGGTGGATTCAAACTGCTGACCTTTTGGTTAGCAGCTGAGCTCTTAACCACTGCTTCACCAGGGCTCCCATCTGTGTGCTGTTGTTGTTGTTAGGTGCCATCGAGTTGGTTCCGACTCATCTTTAAATCTCCAGCAGTGATATCTGGTGCATAGAAGGTACTAATTAGAGGTTGGCTGAAAGGATGAATGGACTTTTAAGTTTGGAATTGAGCTTGGGTGCAAAATGGCTCTTCCTCTTCTCTTTACTCAGCTCACTGGCTCTGTTCTGCAAATTTTCTTGTGTTTTCCAACAACTGCAGAGACTGTGTTCTTTGCTTCAAAATGTGACAGGACTACTTCTGAGTGTTCCTGAGCTGGAGAACTAGGTGGTATGTAAAATATCTTAAAGCAAGCAAGCAAAAACTTCCTTTTAAATGGAAATTTCTATTCAAACAAACACTGTTACTGAACCTTCAGAACCTTGGAAATGATTTTGGTTCAGCACGAGGTTTGAACAAGATCTCTGCCAGCAAATTAACGCAGTGGAACGGACCACCACACCTTCCTTATTCTGCTCTTCCCGTTGGTTTAAAGAAAAGGATTGGAATGTCATTGACTACACTGTACTATCCAAAAGAACAAGATTTGGAGCTATTTTTTCCAACAAAAAGAAATAATGTAAACTCTGCAAACAGAGGCATTTTCATGAAAACCTACTCCAGTTCAGTGGTTTAACCACAGCTATTTTGGAGACACACTGTATTAGGTATACAACCCCCAAAGCCAAAATGTCACAGACATCTTAATTGTTCCATTTGACTGATACTCATTGATATATATAACCCGCTGCCGTTGAGTTGATTCCAACTCATAGTGACCCTACAGGACAGAGTAGAACTGCCCTGTAGAGTTTCCAAGGAGTGGTTGGTGGATTCAAACTGTTGACCTTTTGGTTAGCAGCTGAGCTCTTAACCACTGTGCCACCAGGGCTCCCATTGATGTACATATATCTGCTCCTTGGAAACCGTATGGGGGCAGTTCTGCTCTCTCTTATAGGGTCACTATGAGTTGGAATCGACTAAAGGGAAACAAGTTTTGGCATATATATGTGTGTATATATATATATAAAATAACCTAAAAAACAGAAACATATTTAACTTGCAATTTTTACTAGTTTGATGCCACACGAATCATGTATGGGTAGAAGCAACAGCAATAAAATGAGTAACTTCCACAGAAAGCCTCTCCTTAGAAATATTTGGGCGTAGCCATGGGTCTTGATGAAACCCATTTATTTCCTGGGAAGTTACTGTCCTGGGAACATTTATCAGATTCGGAGATTCTCAAACACCAACCCAAGGAGCAGTGTCAGGCAGATGGCATACGGATCTCAAAAGGAGACTTTCAAAACTCCATGATCCTGGCTCCAGGTACTCTGATTTGGTATGTCTGGGGGAGCCGGGGCATCTGTACGGTTGCAAAGCCCCTAATGATGCTGATGCACAGGTGGGGTCTCCACTGCATTCCCATCTCTGCCCTACACCTCACCTGGCACCGGTATAATCTGGGGTAATCCAAGAGAACCAAACTAGTTGCCAACAAGTTGACTGTGACTCATGGTGACACCGTGTGTCACAGAGTAGAACTGCTCCGTAGGGTTATCTTGGCTATCATCTTAACGGAAGCAAGCTGCTGGGACTTTATCCCATGGGGTCGCTGGGTAGGCTCGAACTGCCGACATTGGGTGAGCAGCCAATTAAAAGCTGCTTGTGCCAGCACCTCCGTGATTTAAGTGGCAGCTGTGTCCAGGGACCTCAGATGTGTGTGGCCATCTCCTGCATGCTGGTGCTCCATGAGGAGAGTTGCAGGCCAAACAGAAATGAGCTTGCCGCTCAGAAAGCTGGAATTGGGCATTTGAGGGCAGTGATTTGTCACAGATTACTCTGAAGCTCTTCTGTCATGCCTAGAGTTGTGGAATGGCTGGAGTGAAACCATTCTGCGGCAGGCTCTGCTCTCACGAATCCTTAAGTCTTCCTCAGATCAAGGTGGGAAGAACAGAATCCTTCAAGCTAGACCAACTTCCTCATCTGGTACAGATCCGGCCCCACATGCAGCCCAACGGCACAGCCTTTTCCACGAGGTCAGTGGAAACTAGACAGCTCAGGTGCACTCTCTAAGCTCAAGGTCTGAGGCCTGATGGATCAATAAACTCACCAGGAGAGCTCATCAAGGGTGAATTCAGGCACCATCACTGCAGAAAGCCCTGCGGTGGATGGACCCCTTTATTCTAAGGGCTGGATCGAGCAGAAATAAGTCAAGTTATTGGGAGATGGTTCATATTCAAGAAAACAGGTGAGCCTGAGCATAGATTGATTCCTTCAATATGAGTCATTAAGGATTTTGGACTTTGTTATCAGACATGTGCAATACGTTTCCAAGAATACTTAAAATTTTTAATTATTTCATCCATCAAATGGAAAAATTGTTTTTAAGATATCAGTCAACCTGAATATACACTTCCTGTCTAGGTAAAGAAAATAAGTTAAGTTTGGGAAAAGTAGCCAACTCAGTCTTTACCTTCTCTCTCTCTCTCTCTAAGTTATACACTGGAATAGACAGAGATTTGTACTTCTGCTTTTTTTTAGTTCCTTTATGATTTCTCATTATAAAATGAATTACTCCGAGGGAAAAACCCATAAACTCTATAGCAGCATTCAAAACTGCTGCTATCGAGGGACAGGGTATTAAGTCAAGTAGCATGAATCCAAGTGTTCAGGAGATTTTCGGCAGCAGTGCAGATCATTTCAAAATCTCAAAGAACCTTGAATATTTCACCCCTAACCCAGATACTTATTAATCTAATATTGTATAGAGATTAATCCTACAACCATCAATTCATCAAGGCTGAAACAAACCTTAGCAAGCCTTCATCCAACCCTGTGTGTAGAGATGAGGCACCAGAGCCCAGAAAGGCTCTTAACTGACATTGTAGGGATATTAATGGCCGTGCTGACTCTGAAACCTGGGATCATGCCCTAGCCGGTTGCCAGCAAGTCAATTCCAACTCATGGTGATCCCATGTGTGCAGAATAGAACTGTTCCAAACGGTTTTCAAGGCAGTGATCTTTCAGAAGCAGATTGCCAGGCCTTTCTTCAGAGGTGCCTCTGGGTGGGTTTGAACCGCCAATCTTTTGTTTAGTAGTCCAGTGCTTAACTATTTGTGCCACCCAGGGACTCCTGGCTCACGCGATAAACCAAAGCCCATTTCCATCCAGTCAGTTTTCACTCACAGTGACCCTGTAAGACAGAGGAGAACCGCCTCACAGGGTCTCCAAGGCTGTAATCTTTACAGAAGCAGACTGCCACATCTCTCCACCAAGGAGCGGCTGGTGGGTTCGAACCGCCAACCTTTCCATTTGCAGCCAAGCACTTTAGCCACTGCGCCACCAGCGCTCCTTTGGACCATGCCCTAGCTCTCCCTTTTCCCCCTGTGAATAGTCAACCCTGGAATGACAGAGTAAGACTCTTGACCAAAGGAAATAACCATGCTTCTTACATGTGTTTCCTTAATCCTGACAATTAACTCTGTCCTTGTATATCCCTGTTTTCAGGGTGCCCAGTTTCTCCACACCTCAAAAATTCAGCAGTTTTAGGGGAAGCCGTTCCCCTACACCATGTTCAAGGCTGAGGAGGCATCTGGGGTGGCCGACATATGTTCCTCGTTTCTCTCTGGCACAGGTCAAGAACAGTGTCTACGAGGATCCAGTCCCTCCATCTGGCCACCACTTTGTGCTCAACTTGTTGGTCAAATCACATGGGTTCCTTCAGCAGCAGAGACCAGCTGGCCCGGAGCTCTGTGACGGAGGAGCAGGAGCGAGACTCTCACAGAGCAGCTGCAACCGTGCAGTCATTTCTCTTGTCTTTCCTTTTACTTTTATAACCGGTTCTTTTTTCCTTCCTCCCTCCCTCCCTCCTTCCTTCCTCCCTTTCCTCCCTCCCTCCCTTTCGCCTTCCTTCCTTCCCTCCTCTCTCCTTCCCTTCCTTCCTTCCTCCCTCCCTCCCTCCTTCCTTCCTCCCTTTCCTCCCTCCCTCCCTTTCTCCTTCCTTCCTTCCCTCCTCTCTCCTTCCCTTCCTTCCTTCCTTCCCTCCTCCCTCCCTCCCTCCTTCCCTCCCTTCCTTCCCTCCTCCCTCCCTCCCTCCCTTCCTTCCTTCCCTCCTTCCTTCCCTCCTCCCTCCCTCCCTTCCTTCCCTCCTCCCTCCCTCCCTCCCTTCCTTCCTTCCCTCCTTCCTCCCTCCCTTCCTTCCCTCCTCCCTCCCTCCCTCCCTCCCTTCCTTCCTTCCCTCCTCCCTCCCTCCCTTCCTATTTCCCTCCTCCCTCCCTTCCTCCCTCCCTTTCTTCCCTCCTCCCTCCCTTCCTTCCCTCCTCCCTCCCTCCCTTCCTTCTTTCTCTCCTCCCTCCCTCCCTCCCTTCCTTCCTTCCCTCCTCCCTCCCTTCCTTCCTTCCCTCCTCCCTCCCTCCCTCCCTTCTTTCCCTCCCTCCCTCCCTCCCTTCCTTCCCTCCTCCCTCCCTTCCTTCCCTCCTCCCTCCCTCCCTTCCTTTCTTCCCTCCTTTTTCCTTCCTTTCCCTCTATCTCCCTTCCCTTCCATCTTTCTCCCCTCCCTCCCTTACTTCTTTTTTTTCATTCTCTCTTGTAATTTGCTCCTAGCCCCACATATCTTAAAGTCTAAGGTTTATTGAAGAGTCCCTGGGTGGTACAAATGGTTAATGAGCTTGGCTGCTAACTGAAAGGTTGGAGGTTCAAGTCCACTGAAAGCTTCAGAAGAAAGGCCTGGCAATCTACTTCTGAAAAATCAGCCATTGAAAACCCTATGGAGACAACAAATGCTGGTGAGGATGTAGGGCGATTGGAACTCTTATACTTTGCTGGAGGGATTTTTAAAATGGTACAACCACTATGGAAAATGGTATGGCACCTCCCCAAAAAGCTAGAAATAGGAATACCTTATGATCCAGTAATCCCACTCCTAGGTATATAACCTAGAGATCTAATAAAAGAAACACTGACAGACATATGCACACCTATGTTCATCACAGCATTATTCACAATAGTAAAAAGATGGAAACAACCTAAGTGCCCATCAACAGACGACTGGATAAACAAAATGGAGCACATCCGTACAACGGAATACTGCACAACCATAAAGACTAACGATGAGTACTCTCAACATCTTATAATGTGGATGAATCTGGAAGACACTATGCTGACTGAAATACGTCACTCACAAAAGGACAAATATTGCGTGATGGTACTTTTATAAGAAGACAAGAATAGATATATATATACAGAGACCAAGGCTCACTGGTGGTTACCAGGGATGGGGTGGGGGGAGGAAAGGGGGAAGCACTCTCAAGACAGAAGACACTTGTTATTTTTTGTGATGGGAAAGGCAGGATTGAATGTGGGTGAAGTGCACACAGCTTGACCAAGGTAAATGATGTCACTAAGAACTGCACAAGAGAAAAGGACTTTTTGGTAAAGGATATGACAAATATAATTTTGCAACAACACCAACAGCAACTAAAAAAAAATACGTGATTACATATATATGTATATATGCATATATATACATGTATAGATGTTTCTGTATGTATATACAGGTGCATGTATGCATGTATATATGTTCATATATATAATAAACCACCTAGAGGGCCCAGTTACGGATGGTTATTAGACATAACCAAACACCTAGCAAGTTAGGTTTTCTGGGTTTGAAGGCTTAGGCTCATAGTCTCATAAGCATAATATAATTAATGTAATTATATAATTAATATAATTCATGAAATTTATGTTCTACATCTTAGTTTGGTAAGTTGTTTATGGGGTCTTAAAAGCTTGACAGCAGCCATCTAAGATACAACTATTGGTCTCTACTTGTCCGGAGCAAAAGAGAAAGAAGGGAACCAAAGACTCAGAGAAGAAATTAGTGTCCAGAACCAATGGTCTACCTGAACCACAGCCTCATCTACCCTGAGACAAGAAGAACTAGATGGTGCCCAGCTACTACTACTGACTGTTCTGACCAGGGCTGCATTAGATGGATCCTGATAGAATGAGAGAAAAATGTGGACCAGAACTCAAATTCTTAAAAAGTCCAGACTTACCGGACAGGTTGAGACTGGAGGAGTCCCCAAGACTATCACCCTGAGATATTCTCTAAACCTTGAACCAAAACTATCTCCTGAGGTTACATTTTAGCTAAATAGCAGAGTGGCTCATAAAATAAAGAATGTAAACTGTGAGTACTGCACTCCTTTGAAAAATCCTCTATATGAGACCAAATGGTCACCAATTACCCTACAGCAGAGAAGGTAAGGGGATAGGGAAACCAGATTACTGGAAGGTAACGGGGCAAGGAAACTAGATTACTGGAACCGGAACAACCAAAACAGAGTCAATGAGAACATTGATATATTGTGAAAAATGTAACCAATGTCACTGAACAATTTGTGTAGCGATTGTTAAATGGAAACCTTATTGGCTATGTAAACTCTCACCAAAAACACAATAAAATGTTATTTTTTTTTATTTTTAATTTTTGTGCTTTAAGTGTAAGTTTACAATTCAAGTTAGTCTCTCATACAAAAATTTATACATACATTGCTGTGTGACCCTAATTGCTCTACCTATACTGTGACAGCACTTTCCTCCTTTCTACCCGATTTCCCGTGTCCATTCAGCCAGCTCCTGATCCTCTCTTCCTTCCCGTCTCACCTCCGGACAGAAGCTGCCCACTTAGTCTGATGTATCTACTTGAGCTAAGAAGCACGCTCTTCATGAGTATCATTTTATGTCCCATAGTCCAGTCTGATCTTTGTCTGAAGAGTTGGCCTCGGGAATGGTTTTAGTTTGGGGCTAACAGAGTCCAGGGGCCATGTCTTCCGGGGTCCCTCAGCCTCAGTCAAACCATTAAGTCTCTTTTTTTTTTACTAGAATTTGAGTTCTGCACCCCACTTTTCTCCTGCTCCGTTAGGGACTCTCTGTTGTGTTCCCTGTCAGGGTGGTCATTGGTGGTAGCCAGATACCATCTAGTTCTTCCGGTCTCAGGCTGATGCAGTCTATGGTTTATGTGGCCCTTTCTGTCTCTTGGTCTAATACTTTCCTTGTGTCTTTGATGCTCCTCATTCTCCTTTGTTCCAGGTGAACTGGGACCAATTGATGCATCTTAGATGCCCGCTAGCTAGCTTTTAAGACCCCAGATGCCACTCATCAAAGTGAGATGCAGAACATTTTTTAAATAAACTTTGTTTTGCCAACTGACCTAGATCTCCTCTGAAACCATGGTCCCCAGACCCCTGCCCCTGCTACTCTGTCCCTCAAAGTGTTTGATTGTATTCAGGAAACTTCTTAGCTTTAGCTTAGTCCGGTTGTGCTGACTTCCCCTGTAGTGTGTGCTGTCCTTCCCTTCACCTAAGATAATTCTTGTCTACTATCTAACTAGTGAATACCCCTCTCCCTTCCTCCCACCCTCATAACCATCTAAGAATATTTCCTTCTGTGTTTAAACCTTTTCTTGAGTTCTTATAATAGTGGTCTTTTGCAATATAAAATGTTATTTTTAAAAAATAAAGGAAAGAAAGAAAATCCTGTGGAGAATAGTTCTCCTCTGGCATACACAGGGTAGCCGTGAGTCGGAATTGACTCGGTGGCAACTGTTTTTTATTTTTATTTTTACCAGTTGAAGGTGTATTGAACAAGCACCATAACTATATGTTAGTAGCTGGGGGTTTCCTCACATTCCTCTTCATCTACCTTCTATTGGCTACATTTGCAGCAGAGCCTACCACCAACAGCAGATCTTGCCATCTGAGCTGTTTTTCTGGGAGGCTGTAGCTTTCTCTGCTCACTTGGTAAGCATTCTGCGGGCAGCGTACTTCCTACTTCCTTAAGAAACGGAAGCTCCTTCAGTGGCCACGTAAGCACAATTTTTCCTCTAGGCCAGCTGTACCATATAGTTATTTTTTCTTCCTTAGCAATTTATCTGTGATGGCTGCTCTGATGGGCAGACATTAGTGGCATTGGGGTCTAAGCCAGGACAGTGACATGTAGGTTCTCCATCAGCCCTAAAGGGAATTCATTTCATGTAAGGCTTTTAAAATAGGAATTTCTGTTGGTGGTACTCACTGCTTATTATTCCATATTGATCGAGGTTATTTCTTGTTGGTGGAGATTTTTTTAAAAATCTTTTAGCATACAAAGAGATATTTCCTGACGTCCACAGGCCTCACCAATAGAGAGAGCTGAAGTTAGGTGAGGGATGTGGAAAGCAACCCCTATATGCTGGGGAGTATACGCAACCACTGCCAGACCCTCAGATATTGTGCGAGGAAGATACGTCACTAACCCTCTCCCCAGTGACCAGCTGCTGTCAAGTTGATTCCAACTCGTGGTGACCGCAAATGTGTCAGAGTAGAACTCTCCTCCCTAAGATTTTCAGTGGCTGATTTTTCAGAAGCAGATCACCAGACCTTTCTTCTGAGGCACCTCTGGGTAGATTCGAACCTCTAACTTTTAGGTTACCAGCTCAGTGCATTAACTATTTGCCCTGTCCAGGAACTCCAAACACTCCTTAGCTTCATTTAAATATGATAGATCTGTATCAGAACAGGTGCCCTGATGGCGCAGTGGTTAAGAGCTCAGTTGCTAACCAAAAGGTTGGCAGTTCAAATCCACCAGCTGCTCCTTGGCAACCCTATGGGGCAGTTCTACTCTGTCCGATAGGGTCGCTATGAGTTGGAATCTACTTGATGGCAGTGGGTTTGGGTATCAGAATAACAAAAATGCTCAGATGTTCTGAGAACTGGAGTCACCGAAGGCCTCCAGGAGATAGCTGGGAGTCTGCAAGTTGGCTGAGCTGAGAAGCCCCCGGCTCCCTCCGTCATCTTCAAAGTGGAGTCCTGAGCGGGGGTCCTTGGCTTGTGGGGCGCTTCGTGGGGCAAACAGGTTCCATCTGCATTTCTCTGTTGCACTATTTGCATTTTGCACTTCACCACCTGCCAGTGTCCAAAGGTAAAAGTTCATTAGAATATTCTCCAGTCCTCCTCCTCAGGAGATCCGGTTCCCTGTTCCCACACGACCTTTCTCTCAGACCCAGGCCTTATCCCAGGAGGCCTGAGGCAGACATTCTTCTTCAAGACACAGGAACTTTCCACTCAGAAGCTTCTGGTTTGTTTTCACAGCCCCTTCTCATTTATACCGAATAATGTGTGCCCCTCTGGATGTACCTATTCCACTCCAACAACTGGGACATCCTTGATCTAACTCTATGGTTTAGAGAGTTAAGCACTGTTTTACATCAGCTTGCGGAAGGACGGTGCATCTGATCAACAGTGTGATAAACCAACAACGCTGGAGACACAGATCCAGGGTTTGAGAGCTCAGCATTTTGTTCACAGACGCATCTTTCTAAAGGGCCTGGGCACTGACTCCCATGGAGAGGCGTACTTTACTTTAATATTTCTATGTCATCTCTAGAAGTATCTAGGGGGCCCCTCGCTTAGTTCAAGGCATGTGTAGGCGAGTTTTTGAAACTTTTCTTAAAAGGTTTTTTTCTTTTTTTTTTTTTACTGGTTTAAGGTGTATCATATAAGCACCATAACCGTAAGGTAATTTGGCTGTATTTATCAAGGTATGCTTATTTGCACAAAAATGGTGTAGCGGATAACAGTTAAAATAGACATCGTAATCACTATTCATAATGATACTTTTGATCTTTACTAAAACTGGAATGAAAACATTTCAGCCTCGGAATGGTAACTATGTTTTCTGAAACAAGCTGTCTACGAGGCATTTGAAAATGGCTCAGTCCCGGAATGTCTGAGACGCGTGTGGTTGCTATCCACATACACATTCTGGAAAAAGATACTTGACTCTGTCTGTATCCTACCATCCTCCAAAAAAAAGCCAATATTCCAATTTTTGTTATTTGTTCATTTTTTAAAATTGATTTTAAAGCCACCATCTAATTTAGTCAAAGACTAATTCCTCTTTAAAGCTCTTGGGCAAATTCCTTAAGTTCTCTGAGTCTCAGTTTCTTCCTCTGGAATTGGGGATAGACGGAGCCCTAGCGGTGCAAATGGTTAAGGGCTCAGTTGCTAGCCGAAAGGTTGGTAGTTCGAATCAACCAGTGGCTCCACAGAAGACCTCTGATCTGCTCCCCTAAAGACTACAGCCTAGGAAACCCTATGGAGCAGTTCTACTCTGTCACATAGGGTTGCTGTGAGTCGAAATCTACTTGAAGGCTTCCAACAACGACAACAATTTGGGGATAATGATGATACCTGTCTCACCAGATCATGAGGTGTCAAGTGAGGTAATGTGAAAGTTCTTTGAAATACAAATGCTAGTTGTTGGTGATTCATCTCTTTGGAGCGTTGGTTGGGAATCAGAGAATTGCCATAACCAGGATTCATTTTGCCTTTGCCCTAAAGCAAAATATCCCTGCTGTGAGTGAGGCTGTTATTGGGATTGCACATCTCTTAGGGAAGCTTGGTGAGACGTGTATAAAAGAAAAGAGACATTAAATTTTTAGAGGCACAGAAACGAAGCCGAAGCCAAAGCCAAGTGTTGTTAAGCCTTGAGAACCTGATTTACATTATTAGAGCACTAGACTTGGAATCTGGAATCCAGACGTGGGGTCTAAAGCTTACTAACCATATGACTTTGCACAAGCCATTGAATCTCGCTGGCTTTAGTTTTTTATTTGGAGAATGAGTCGGAGCTAAATGTTGGCCTTCCCAACTCCAACACTGAGGGTGGGGAGGATTTTGTTGACCTATTATAGAAAGGAGGGTAATGATAATAAAAGCTACATTGCCAAGCCCTTTCCACATGCCCAGCACTAAGTTATTTACGTGTTTGTTGTTAGTTGCTGTCAAGGCAACTGAATCATGGTGGCTCTGACTCAAGGTGACCCCATGTACAACAGAAGGAAATATTGCCCAGTTCTGTGCCATCTTCATGACTGGTGGTATGCGGGAATCCATTGTTGTGGTCACTGTGTATTTTGAATCTTTTCATATGCTAGCTGGCCTTTTATGTTCATTTTACTGAGAATTACCTAGTCATATCCTTTGTCCAGTTTTCTATTGGCTTGAAATCTTATTGATTCCTAGGAGCTCTTTACATATTCTGGATACTGATAATTTTTCTATTACATATATTACAAATATTTTCTCCTAGTCTGTTGTGTGCATACTTTAAAAAAAAATACCATTTATTGAAATATTACTATGCTGTAGGCTTTGGCATACATTGTCAATAATATTCACAGTAGTGTAAAGTGGGTATTATTTTCCCTCTCAGTTTCACAGAAGAGAAACGTGGGATGCACAGGATAAGCCCCTTGCCCCAAATCCAAGCCAGGATTGAAGCCTGTCTGTCTGACTCTAGACCCAGTCACTCTTCATCTCTGTCTCTCTGTCTCCCTTGACCAAACACAAGGGTTATTTTTCAAACCTCGGGCCATTTATAATGGATTTTAAACATAAACCTGTTAAATCAAGCTGTAAGTTCTCATCTGTTTTCTGTGAATGTCAGCCTGGGGGCACTTGGTGTGACAGTATGCAAGCAGGCCCAGGAAGTATAAAGGAAACCCCGAGCTCCTTGAAGGTAGAAGCTGAGTCTTTTCACTGTGCCCTTCCAGCGTGCCCACAGTGCCCAGGAACAGATGAGGTGATGGTCCTTTCTCCAACGGGAATTTGTCTACTACGCGTGTTGCACCATGCAAGGATCTGTGTTTGTCAGTGCTGGGGGGAGGGGCCATCTTTTCACTACTGCACCCCACCCTGGACTCTGGATTGACAGCAGTGTGACTAGACCTTGCAGACTCTCCCTGACCGCCAGAAGAAGCCATGATGGAAATAAGGGTCTTAAACTTACAGAGCAAAGGAGAGATGGACCCTCATACTGGGCGAATCTTCCAGAGGCCCTTTTCCAACACATGTTCCTTCCACCTTCTTGCAAGATCTATTCAGAATTTCAAAGGAGTGCAGTGCAGTTACCATTTCCATTTGTTGTCATAATAGATGGCTGGTCGCCTTCCCTTCCCTTCCCTTCTGAATCACTCTTCAAAGCCTTAATCACGCCTCACTGCTTTTCTTCTGCACCGTTGGTTGTCGATGCAGAAGTATTTTTCCCTTGAAGATGATTCCATGGACTTCGGATTTTCCTTTGTTGCTTATCTCTGCATTTCTTGTTTGCTTGTTTCCCCTAGAAGCTACTGCCCTAGAGGGAGTTAGTGCCGAGTTAGCTAAGAATCTGGGATGTGAACACTTCTTTGAATCTTCTAGCTGTGTGCCATTGGGCACGTTAAAAATGCCTGATATATAGTAGGTTGCATAGTAAATCGTAATGTTCTCTATCTCTCTGAGACCTGCCTCCATTCATCCTTCTAAAATCCTTCTTGGAAGGAGGAGGTATCAAAAAAATCAAATGCCACCTTCTCTATAAAATTTACCCTAAACCACCCCCCCAACCCCTGCTCACCTCTCAAAACTAGTCACTTTCTTCCTTTACCTTCCCATAGCAGATTTTCTTCCTAATACAGCACTTATTATATGGTATTATTTATTTATTTTTCTATCTCCCGTGTTAGACTATGAGCTTCCGAGGGCAAATGCTTCTCACTCACTCTGTATTCCAGTACTTAGCATAGTGCAGGCACCAATTCATCCTTGCTGAAAGTGTGAATGATGGAATGACAGGTCTGTGAAGCAGGAGAGGATTGAGGGGGAGCGGGGAGAAGGGGACTGTGGAGAGAAAGCAGATGCCAGTGAAGAGAGTGGGAACAATGACAAGTGGGTAAGTTGTGGTTGGAGGAGATGGGCAGGAAGTGTGGGAGTGGTGTTGGGGATGTGTGGCTTGGCAGGGGCTGGAGGGATAGGGATTCCATCACCTCCTACTGGTGCTCCACCCCAGGACCTAGAAGAAGACTGGATTCTCATTCCTGCACTGCTGCTTTTATCTCAGATCTCCGTTGCCATCAATAAACCGGGATTGATCATACCTCTCACTCAGAGTAGTGATGAGATTTAAGTGGAACAATGCAATGGGAAGAAATTTCATGAATGAGAGAGAAGCGCCAGTGTGCTGAGAGGAGGAAGCCTGTCCCCAAGGGTCCAAATCACTTGCCCAAGAGTGCAGAGTCAGCACAGAGCTGGGAGCAGAATCCAGGTGCTTGGCCTCCAAGTCATGGGCTCCTTCCACCACATCAAGCTGTCTCCCACGGAGCTCTCAAGGGAGGAACGCTGGATTTTAGGAAATGCAGTGGGATTCTTCGTAGCCCGCACACAAAGCCCACACTCACATCCAGCTCTGAGGCAGGCCAACGGATGCTGAGAAACAGGAAGCAACCAGGCTATGAAGTAAACTGATCCAAGTGTCGAAAAGATAATTTGTCCAAAAACAGACCCCTAGTGAAGCTTCATTGCATTATTTATTAGCTCAGGGTAGGAGTCTGTGGAAATTAAGGGTTGCTGGGACCATTAGTAGAAGATCTGGAAAACCACTGCTGACTCGAATATCAAGAATGAAGCACTTTACTCTGCAGAATTTTCAGCTCCTTTTCTGAGAAGGTTTTTCAGATATGAAATCAGTCATCTTTGGGTAACAATTCCTGAATTTACATTTCTGATACCACAGAAGGACCAAGGGAAGATGTAAAGAGGCAGAACACATGGTGAAGCTCCCATCCTCCAAAAAGGCCTAATGGGAAGCATTTTTTACCTGCCCAGCTTCCTTCCGAGGCCAGGCCTTTGGCAATCCTGAAGCAGGCTATGGGCATATTCATGCTCTAGGGGCGAGAGAAGCCCCTCCTGGCATGGTTGCATGCCAGAGGAAGAATTCAGCTTTCCCCCACGTGGAAGAAACAGGCGTGGTGGGGATGGGGATAGCTGCAGCCCTTCAGTCCCATGGCCTTCAGCAAGATGACAACAGCTCACACAGGCTGTGCTTTCGGGACACACCAAACACAGAACTAAGAGCACTGAACACAGATCTGCCGTCATTTTCCGCACACTCTATGAGAGAGGTGCTATTATGTTTTAATCTCTCTAAATATCAGTTCCCTCTTCTGTAAAATAAGAAGACTGCACAGTAGCCTCCTTCCCCCAGGCTTGCTTTGAGACGAGCTGCATCACAATTACTTGGGCTGTATGTTAACAATATAGATGACATCTTTGGAAAGATATCCAGAAACCAACATTGGGTTGTTTCTGGAAAGAGGACTGGAAGACTAGGATAAGGCATCAGAAGGAAACTATATACTCTTTTTTTTATTCTAGCTTTTGAATTTTGTACCTAATGCATGAAATTAACAATTCAAAAATAACTAAAATAATTCACATTTAAGATGAAATGAACGAACAGGTAAGGAGCCTGGAAGTCATCACTCCCATTCTAACAACAATTTAAAAAAAGCTCAGAAAAATGGAAAATGAGAAACTCTTCTTAGAGCAATCAGAGAGCTGAGGTCACAGAGTAGGCTGCTGCTGCAAAACTGGAGAGACAGAGGGTGGATACAGAGAAAAACAACTTACTGGGAGCAGAACGCCCGGGGCAGAAGCTGTCTGCTGAAACCAGTACTCGTAGGAACAGTTCAAACTGTACTTGATGGATTTTGCTGAAGGCATAATGTGGACTACCTTGAGAGTTAAGAACTCCGGGGGGGCAGGGGCACACTTTTGTGAGGTTTACCTCCAGAAACCCCACCAAGTCCTTACTGTGAAGATCAGAACAAATTCCCTTGTGCTTCCTACAGGGGGAGGGAAAAAGTAACCATTTAAAAATCCATCCAGAGCTCTCTGGTCTCTTCAAGGGAAACTATTTTACCTAACTATTATGGATTGAATTGTGTCCCCCCCAAAAAATATGTGTCAACTTGGCTAGTCCATGATCCCCAGTATTGTATGATTGTCCACCATCTTGTCATCTGATGTGATTTTCCTACGTGTTGTAAATCCCACCTCTATGATGTTAATGAGGTGGGATTAGCAGCAGTTATGTTAACGAGGCAGGACTCAATCTACAAGATTAGGTTGTGTCTTAAATCTATCTCTTTTGAGATATAAAAGACAGAAGTGAGCAGAAAGGCAGGGGACCTCATACCACCAAGAAAGCAATGCTAGGAGCAAAGCGTGTCTTTTAGATCTGAGGTTCCTGCACTGAGAAGGTCCTAGACTGGGAGAAGATTGATGACAAGGGCCTATTCCCAGAGCCAACAGAGAGAGAAAGCTTCCCCTGGGACTTCTAGTCACCTAAACTGTGAGAGAATAAATTGCTGTTTGTTGAAGCCACCCACTTGCGGTATTTCTGTTATAGCAGCACTAGATAACTAGACTAAAACTTGGGTTTTATCTAAGCCTAACTGACCTGGAGAAGGGGAAATATCCAACTCCATCGTCCTCTAGCCTTGCTGTCTCACCTAAGTGAGGGTGTGAGGAGGAAGCTGAAAAGCACCCGTGAAGGTCACAATCCACTGATGTAGGCTCACTAAAAGACTGAGGACTAGTCACAGAACTATAGAATGCTTCCTCTTCCCCACATCTTACTACCACATCAATAGGGCTCGTGTACATAACAGAAGACTACAACTAAAAGAACTGAAAGCTTCAGACCCTACTTAAGGAGCTTCTAAGGAAATGCAAAGACAACAGCAAAGACAAAACAAGGACATTACAAGAAATTTTACCCTCTGATACTACAGCTACAGCAAACAATAAACACAGTCTAACTCCTAGCCAGATAAACATAAAACTTCACACTAAAGCGTATCTACCTCAGTTCCTTTTACAGAATACATCGTGTCTGGCTTTCAACAAAAAATTACAAGGCATGTTCGAGGACTGCAAGGCTACAAACTGCACTATAAAAGGGGCAAGGTGGGAAAACCCCACCTTTATCACTGACTACATAGCAGTATGAATCCAATTACCAGCTGGAAGTGTATCTGGGTCTCACCTTCCCACATTTCTACTCCTTGTGACCAGCCACTTCTATGGAAATTTCTCTTTCTGACCCTAACTACCCAGAGTTAGATCAGACTTCACTCCAGCTATCCTGAGCTATCCTGGGTCAAAACATCTCTGGCCACCTGAGGCCAGGTCATCGAGGAACAGCTGCAGGCTCTGAAGCCTGTACAACTTCCTGTACTTTGGACCAGCTGGCCACCCTCTCTCTCTCTCTCTTTATCTAGTCTAAGACACAAGCTAGAAGGACTCTCCTTCTTCATCATCTATCTATGCAGCCTTTCTCTATCACCCAGTTGTTTACTCAGATCTGGGTCTACACAAATGGACTCTGTACTGCCAGCCCCTGCTGGCTCATTGTCCTTGTGGGTTTGTTAATTCTCTATAACAGCTCATAAAATTCGTGGAGACTGCTACCTATACTTACAGTTGCCTGTTTATTATAATCAGAAAGGATGTAAATATAGAGACATATCAGACAAGGTCAGAGAGAATTCCTGGCACAGGGCCTCCATTGTCACCCGGGGAGGTACTGCTCCTTCTCTCATGCACGGATGTTCTCACTGATTCAGGAGGCCCCTGAGACAGCTCTAAGGTCAAGGGTCCTCTAGTCACTGGGACCTCAATGAATATGCATGACTTGGGCCTTAATGCATAGTCATGATTGATCCAATCATGAATACACATGACTACCTTAGGCCCCTACATTCCTGAAGTTAGTTTGCCAGGTGTGGGTTCTGCATAGGCCCTACTTCATCAGCTATTCTGGAAAAGAAAGGCATTTCGATTACTTGGGTTATTTTCAGAAACCAGAGTCAAAGGGCCAAACCAAGTTCTTTGTCCCACAGCATGTTAAAAGGCAAAAAAATAGTCTAAAGAGACACAGCAAACATCAGAACCAGACTCAGATATGGCAGAGATTTTGGAATTTCAGACCAGGAATTTAACTATGCTTCAGACCAGGACTAACATGCTAAGGGCTCTAATGAAAGTGGACAACATGCAGGAACAGATGGGTAATATAAGCAGAAGATGGAAACTCTAAGAAAGAATCAAAAGGAAATGACAGAAATAAAGAATACTGTGACAGAAATGAATGCTTTGATGGGCTCATCAGTAGACTGGACATGGCCAAGGAAAGAATCAATGAGCTTGAAGACATCTGAATAGAAACTTCCCAAACTGAAAAGCAAAGAGAAAAAAGACAGGGCAGGGGGGAACAAAAGCAGAATGAATATCCAAGAATTGTGGGACGATTACAAAAGGTGTAACATCCACATAATAGGAATACCAGAAGAAGAATAAAAAGACAAAGGAACAGAAGAAATATCTGAAGTAATAATGGCTGGAAATTTTCCCAAATTAACAAAAGATACCAAACCATAAATCCAGGAATCTCAGAGAACACCAAACAAGATAAACACAAAAACAAAAACAAAAAAACACACTATACTTAGGCATACTGTATTCAAACTGCATAAAATCAAAGACAATGAGAAAATCTTGAAAGATGCCAGAGGGAAAAAACACCTTACCTATGGAAAAACAATGGCAATAATTTCATTGGAATTGTATTCAGATACCATACAAGCAAGAAAAGAATGGAATGGAATATTTAAAATGCTGAAAGAAAAAACTAGCATCCTAGAATTCTGTACCTAGCAAAACTATTTTTCCAAAGTGAAGGAGAAATAAAGACTTTCTCGGACAAACAAAAATTGAGAGAATTTGTCACCAATACACCTGGATTGCAAGAAATATTAAAAGTTCTTCAGAGGGCTGGGGACCATGGTCTCAGGGGACATCTAGCTCAACTGGCATAACATAGTCTATAAAGAAAATGTTCTACATCCAACTATGGTAAGTAGCAACTGGAGTCTTAAAAGCCTGTGAGCGGTTATTTAAGGTACATCTGCTGGCCTCATCCTGGCTGGAGCAAAGGACAATGAAGAAAACCAAAGACACGAGGGAAAGATTAGTCCAAAGGACCACAACTACCACAACGTCCACCAGACTGAGCCCAGAACTAGATGGTATCCAGTTACCACCACTAACAGCTCCGGCAGGGACCACAATAGCGAGTCCCAGACAGAGCGGGAGAAAAATGTAGAACAAAATTCAAATTCACAAAAAAGAAAGAAAGAAAAAAAGACCAGCCTTGCTGGCCTGACAGAGACTGGAGAAACTCCAAGAATATGGTCCCTGGGCATCCTTTTAACTCAGTACTGAAGTCACTCCTGAGGTTCACCCTTCAGCCAAAGATTAGACAGGTTATAAGGTCAACAGTAACACACACGAGGGTCATGCTTCATAGATCAATCATGTAAATGAGATTAATGGGTACACCAGCCCAAAAGCAAAGACGAGAAGGCAGGAAGGGACAGGAAAACTGGACAAATGGAAACAGGGAACCTGGGGTGGAGAAGGGGAGAGTGTTGCCACGTCGCAGGGCTGGCAACCAATGTCACAAAGACAATTTGTGTATTAACTGTTTAATGAGAAACTAATTTGCTCTGTAAACTTTCATCTAAATCACACACACAAAAAAGAAGTTCCTCAGAGACAAGGAAAATGATACAGGAGAAATTCAGCTCTACATAAAGAAAGGAAGGACATTAGAGAAGGAATAAATGAAGATAAATAAAATCTTTCTTTTCTTATTCTTAATTGATCTAATAGACAAAAATCTGTTCAAAAGAAGAATAGCAATAATGTATCAAGGGATTATAGCTTATGGAGAAATGAAATGAATGACAGTAATGTAATAAGGGATGAGAGGAGGAATGGGGGATACTCTGTTATAAGGTACTTGTACTGCCTGTGAAATGGTATAGGGTTATTTGAAAGTGGGCTTAGACAAATTGTAAATATGTATTGCAGATCCTAGGGCAACCATTAATTTTTTTTAATGAAATGTAATTGGTATAAGAGAAGAGAGAAAATGGAATCATATAAAATGCTCAATTAAAAGTGAAGATAGAAAAAGAGTAAAAGACAAAACAAAACAAAAACAAAAAGAAACAAAGAACAAAGGCATTGACTAGAAAAGCTGCAAATATGATAGATATTAAAAGAGCTATATCAATAATCACTTTATATATGAACGGTCTAAATACACCAATTAAAAGGCAGAGACTGTCAAAGTAGATTAAAAACACAAGACTCAACTCTATGTTGTCTACAAGAAACCCACTTGAAACATAAACGTACAAACAGATTAAAAGTAAAGGGATGGAGAAAGATATACCATGGTAACACTAATCAAAAGAAAGCTGGAATAGCTATATGAATTTCAGACAAATCAGACTCAGAGCAAGGAAAATTATCAGGGATAAAAGGAGGCATTGCATGATGATAAAGGGGTCAAGTCTCCAAGAAGACGTAAAAATCCTAAATGCGTATGTGCCTAACAACAGTGTCAAAATACGTGAGGCAAATACTGATAGAACTTTAAGAAAACAGAGACAAATCTACTATTGTAGATGGAGAATTTAACAACCCTCTTTCAGTAATTGACAGATCCAGCAGGTGGAAACTCTGAAAGGATATAGCTTAACTGAACAGCACCATCAATCAGCTGGATCTAGTTGACGTTTATAAAATACTTCAACAACAGAACACACGTTCTTCTCAAGCTCACATGGAACATTTACAAGACAGAACACATTCTGGGCCATAAAACACATCTTAACAAATTTCAAAAAAAAAAAAAAAATTATACGAAGTATGCCCTCAGACCACAATGGTATTAAACTAGAAATCAGTAACAGAAAGATAGCTGGAAAATCCCCAAATATTTGAAAACTAAGCAGCATACTTTTAAATAACACATGAGGCAAAAGAAGTCCAAGAGAAACTACAGATATATTATAACTAAATTAAAAATGAAAATACAAGCTATCAAAATTTGTGGGATGCAGCAAAAGCAGTGCTTTTGTCAAGATCCAACACCCATTCATGATAAAAACTCTCAGCAAACTAGGAATAGAGGAGAAACTTCATCAACTTGATAAAGAACATCTACAAAAAAACAACAGCTAACACCATACTTAAAGGTGAGAAACTAGATGATTTCCCTCTAAGACTGTGAACAAGGCAAGGATGTTCCATCACACCACTCGTATTCAATATCCTACTGGAAGTCCTGGCTATTGCAGTAAGGCAAGAAAAGGAAATAAAAGGTATAGTGATTGGGAAAAAATAAATAAAATGATCTTTGTTCACAGATGACATTATCATCTATGTAGAAAATCTGAAAGAATGGACAAAACAATTCCTGGAACTAATAAGTGATTATAGCAAGGTTGCAGGATACGAGATTAAGAGACAAAAGTAGATTGCTTTTCAATAAGCTAGCAATGAAAAATTGGAATTTAAAATTAAAAATACAGCATCCTTTACATTAGCATGAAAAAATGAAATAGGTATACCCAAACCAAACCAAATCTGTTGCCATCAAGTCAATTCTGACTCACAGAGACCTCATAAGGCAGAGTAGAACTGCCCCATAGTGTTTCCAAGGCAGTAATCTTTATAGAAGCAAACTGCCACATCTCTCTTCCTCAGAGTGGCTGATGGGTTTGAACAGCCAATCTTTCAGTTAGCAGCTGAGAGCTTTAACCATTGTGCCACCAGGGCTCCTTGAAATAGGTATAAATTTAACAAAATATGCACAAGACCTATATAAGGTAAACTATAAAATGCTAATAAATTAAATCAAAGAAGATCTAAATAAATGGAGAGATATTCCATGGATAGAAGGAGTCAATATTGTTATGATATTAGTTCTTCTCAACATGATCTATAGATTTGATACAATCTCAATTAAGTCCCAGCAAGTCACTTTGTGGATATTGACAAACTGATTCTGAAGTTTATATGGAAAGGTGAAACACCCAGAATAGCCAACAAAACAGAGAACAAGGTCAGAGAACTGACAGGACTCGACTTCAAGACAGTATAAAGCTACAGTAGTCAAGGCAGTGTGGTACTGGCAAAAGAACAGACAAAGGGGTCAATGGAATAGAATACAGAACCCAGAAATAGACCCACACAAATACAGTCAACTGATCTTTGACAAAGGAGAAAGGGCCACCAATGGAGAAAGGATAGTCTCTTCAACCAATGGGGCTGAAACAATTGGACATTGACTTGCAAAAGAAAATTAATCTAGATGCTGACCTTACACCTTTCACAAAAACTAACTCGAAATGGCTCATAGACCTAAATGTAAAATGCAAAACTATAAAGCTTCTAGAAGATAACATAGGAGAAGATCTAGGTGACTTTGGGTTTAGCAATGAGTTTTCGATACATCAAAAGTATGATCCGTGAAGGGAAAAATTGTTAAGTTGACCTCCATTAAAATTAAAACCTTCTGCTCTGTGAAAGACGATGTTAAAAGAAGGAAGACAAGCCACAGACTGGGAGAGAATATTTGCAAAAAGCATGTCTGATAAAAGACTTGTATCCAAGATATACAAAGAACTTGTAAAAGTCAACAAAAAGAAAACAAACAACCCAATTAAAAAATGGGTGAAAGATCTGAACTGACACCTCACCAAAGAAGACATACAGATGGCAAATAAGCATATCAAAAGATGACTAACATCAGATGTCATTACAGAATTGCAAATTAAAATAGCAGTGAGATACCACTACATACCTATTAAAATAGCTACAATCCAAAACACCGTCAACACAAAACTCCAGCCAAGATGTGGCACAACAGGGACTCTCATTCGTTGGTGGGAATGCAAAATGGTGCAGCCACTTTGAAAGACGATCTGACATTTTCTTACAAAGGTGAGTATATGCCATGGATTGATTTGTGTCCCCCCAAAATTTGTGTCAGCTTGGTTGGGCCTTGACTCCCAGTATTGTGTGGTTGTCCTCCATTTTGTGATTGATATAATTTTCCTATATGTTGTAAATCCTAATCTCTGTCTGTGGTTAATGAGGCAAGACTGGATCATGTTGAAGAGGAGTAGGGTGGGATGTAACACCCTTGCTCAGGTCACATCCCTGATCCAATGTAAAGGGAGTTTTCCTGGGGTGTGGCCTGCATCACCTTTTATTTTACAAGAGATAAAAGGAAAGGGAAGTGAGCAGGGAGGGAGGACCTCATACCACCAAGAAAGCAGCTCCAGGAGCAGGGCACGTCCTTTGGACCTGAGGTTCCTGCACCGAGATGCTCCCAGACCAGGGGAAGACTGATGACAAGGACCTTCTTCCTGAGCCAAGGGAGAAAGCCTTCCCCTGGAGCTGATGCTCTGAATTTGGACTTCTAGCCTACTAGACTGTGAGAGAATAAACTTCTGTTTGTTGAAGCCATCCACTTGTGGTATTTCTGTTATATCAGCACTAGATGACTAAGACAGTATAAGCTTACCGTCTGATCCAGCAATCCCCTCCTAGTTATTTACCCAAATTAGCTGAAAACTTACGTCCGCACAAAAATCTGCATGTGAATATTTATAGCAACTTTATTTGTAATTGCCCAAAACTGGAAGCAACCAAGATGTTCTTCAATAGGTGAATAGATAAACACACTGTGGCACATCCATACAATGGAATATTATTCAGCAATAAAAAGAAATGAGCTAATCAAACCACAAAAAGACACAAAGTAACCTTAAATGCATACTCCGCAGTTAAAGAAGCTAGTCTAGAAAGGCTACATACTGTATGCTTCTAACTATATGACATTCTGGAAAAGGCGAAGTTATAAAGACAGTAAAAAGATCAGCGGTTTCCAGGGGTTCAGGGAAGGGGATAGGAGGGATGAATCGGTGGAGCACAGAGCTTTTGTTTTATTTTGTTTTGTTTTAGGGCAGTGAAAACTATTCTGTATGATACTGTAAGGGTGGATACATGACATTATGCACTTGTCAAAACCCCTTCAGACTGTCAGACACAAAGAGCAACCCCTAATGTAAAGTATGGACTTCACTTAATGGTAATAAAAATCCTCACAGCTGAACCAATAAGCAAGATCATGATAAATGGTGAAAATCTTGAAGTTGTCAAGGATTTCATTTTACTTGGATCCATAATCAACGCTCATGGAAGCAGCAGTCAAAAAATCAAATGACACATTGCATTGGGCAAACCTGCTGCAAAAGACCTTTTTAAGGCTTTTAAAAAAGCAAAGATGTCACTTTGAGGACTATAGTGTGCCTGACCCAAGCCCTGGTGTTTGCAATCACCTCATGTGCATGCAAAAGATGGACAATGAATAAGGAAGACCAAAGAAGAATTGACGCCTTTGAATTATGGCATTGGTGAAGAATGTTGACTATATCATGGACTGCCAGAAGAACGAACAAATCTGTCTTGGAAGAAGTACAGCCAGAATGCGTCTTAGAAGTGAGGATGGTGAGACTTCGTCTCACATACTTTGGACATGTTATCAGGAGGGATCAGTCCCTGGAGAAAGACGTCATGCTTGTTAAAGTAGAGGGTCAGTGAAAAAGAGGAAGACCCTCAACGAGATGGATTGACACAGTGGCTGCAACAATGGGCTCAACCATAGCAGCGATTGTGAGGATGGTGCAAGACTGGGTAGTGTTTGGTTCTGTTGTGCATAGGATCACTATGAGTCGGAACTGACTCAATGGCACCTAACAACAACAATGTATCAGTATTGGTTCATCAGCTGTAACAAGTGTATCACACCAACGTATTATGTTAATAATAAGGAGAATTGTAGGCAGAGGGGGTGGCGAAGGAGTATACGGGAACACTCCCTACTTGCTGCTTAATTTTTCTGTAAACCTAAAACTGCTCTAAAAAAATAGTCTATTTATTCCAAAAATAAAATAGCAACAACAAATACAGATTTCCAGGTTCTATCCTATTCAACTAAATCACAGTATATCCAGCAGAGAAAATGGGGCAACCACTTTTAACAAATTTTCCAAAGTGATTCTGATGCCAGATTTAAGAACCACTACTTTTCCCTCCCCAGTGGGGCTCTGGTGACACAGTGGTTAAGACTCAGCTGCTAACCAAAAGGTCGGCAGTTCGAATCCACCGGCACTCCTTGGAAACCCTATGGAGCAGTCCTACTCTGTCCTATAGGGCCGCTATGAGCCAGACTCCATGACTATGAGTTGGACTCCATGGCAACAGTTTGACTCTTTCCTCTCCAATCATGACCCCTGTTTTACAGATAACAACAACTGAGCGCAGAGATGGGCGGTGACTTGGGCAAGTCACACAGTTGCTCATAAACAGAGCAGCAAGTAAAATTCGGGTTTCCAATCCAGACCTCCAAACCACAGCAATCCTCACCCTTATCCCACTGCAGCCCCACTAGCTTTCTCCCTCAACTCTACGTCTCTACACAAGAAAAACTTTTCCTGTCTTTGGCCCCTTGCCCTCCAAACCATTCTTTCTTTAAGCTAATCTGGTGAATTGAGTGATGATGTGTTTAGTGGGTACTAATGGGCTAATGTGCTCTATTAAAAGACACAGCATGGACTTTTCTGGAAACATATGCAATTAACGACTATGTTTTACTTCTGTAAAGTAATATGGGGGATTCAGCAGTATAGCAGTTTTCCCAAAATTCTCTCCCTGGAGGCAGAAGAGAAAAACCACTGGACTTAAGTCAGAAGACCTGGGTTTAAAGGCTTACCGTGGGAAAGTCGGTTCTCTTTTTGGCTTATTCTCTACATCTGTAAAATGAGGGCCCTAGAGGGAATGATCTCAAAGGTCGCCATTAACTCTTGAAATTATTTTACATGATCTTTGTCTAAATCTTTCTTTCCTGTTCAAATATATGTCTTAAATGATAAGCACTGGAAAGCAGTTCCTGGTGTCAGTGGAATTTTTGTAACTCAGAGCACCACAGCATGGTTTCCATTATTTCAGGGTTGGGTGGGTAGCAAAAGAGGCCATTCAACACAAACTTCACTTCTAATCAGAAGACAGAAGAATCGTGTGGGGTTCGCTAAAAGAAAATGAAACCAAGCATAACGTGAAGGTGGGAAAATTACCCGTTGGATTTGGAGAGGATCAGAATGGGGAGCTGTATTTCAGCACAGACACACCTGGTCTCTACTGATTTCTGCTCCTGAAGAGAGAAGAAAGCAAGGCAGGTGTCTGAAAAAGGGATGGTCAAGAAGAGACTCTCTATTTTCCATTCCCTTGAAGATTTCCCTGTACCAACTGGGAGGAGGAACCTTGATTGAAGACTTCTCTCCTGCTAAAATGCAAGTGTCCCTGAGAGAGGCAATACGGTATTAGTCATATAACTTTGAGTGTATGTGAGTTTGTGAAGTCTTTTCATGAGCAAATTTTGATAGAGATGGGGGGCCCATGTCTGGCAGATTGGGGTATTAAAGACAAACTTGCCTACATCAGGGTTTTGCACAGCTTTTCGAAGTAGCTGGTCCTCTGCCCTCCTCTCTGCCCAGGTGCTCACACCATGGGCATCTACCCCAGCAGGCGGAGCCCCACCCATTGGAGATCCTGCCTGTCTTAGTTATCCAAGGCTGCTATAATAGGAATACCACAAGCGAATGGCTTTAACAAACTGAGATTTATTCCCTCACAGTCTAGGAGGCTAGAAGTCCAAATTCAGGGCACCAGCTCCAGGGGAAGACTTTTTCTCTCTGTCAGCTCTGGGGGAAGGTCCTCGTCATCAATCGTCCCCAGGGTCTAGGAGTTCCTCAGCGTAGGGACTCCAGGTCCAAAGACGCATTTCACTCTTGGCATCTCTTTCTTGGTAGTATGAGGTCCCTTTTATCTCTGCTCAATTCTCTCTTTTATATCTCAGAAGAGAGAGATACAACCTAATTATTTAGATTAAGTCTTGCCTCATTAAGATAACTGCCTCTAAACCTGCCTCATTAACATCATACCGAAAAACCAAACCAAACCCAGTGCCGTCCAGTCAATTCTGACTTATAGCAACCCTATACGACAGAGTAGAACTTCCCATAGGGTTTCTGAGGAGCAGCTGGTGGATTCAAACCGCTGACCTTTTGGTGAGCAGCTGTAGCTCTTAACCACTTCACTACCAGGGCTCCATTAACATCATAGAGTTTAGGATTTACAACACATAGGATAATCACATCAGATCACAAAATGGTGGACAAACACAATATTGGGAAACACAGCCTAGCCAAGTCGACACATATTTTGGGAGGACCCAATTCAATCCATAATACCTTCCTAGTAGGCAACCAAGGCCAAGCACCCCTTGGGCCCCCCTTTTCTCCCAGGGAGGGCTTGCCTTGCACAGGAGACCCCAGCCTGGTTGCTCTGTGAAGCACTTTTCCTTCACCAGCTCTGTGTCTTCCTCCTCTGTTGAGGACACAGATGCATAACTGAAACCCATGCAAGTAAGCACATCTTCCAAAGTCTTGATGACCTTCAAAACAGGAAAGAATTTAATTGGGGGTATGGGAACCTTTCTCCTGGAGTAGAGCTATAAAGGTTACCAAAACATTTCTGAACAATGTGTTGAATAGACAAGACTAAAACTGTGGCTCAATTTCCTGAAAAGAATTCCAGACAAGCTTATTTATTATAAAGCCCTTGATATCGCTGAGGGTAAGTGGAAAAAACTGACAAGTGTTTCTAATATGTATGTGGCTTTGCGCATTAATTCATTTGTTATCTTTGAGAGGGAAAGAAAAAAGAAAAGCCAAATCAGAATCCTCGGTCATCATGCCCCAAACTGAACTCTCAGGATTGAGTGGGTTTTCACAGTGGGTTTATTTTTCCTAGGTTTTTTAAGGTTATCAAATTGTCTTGTGGGCAAGCTTTATAATTAGTTTTCAAGAATAACAGTTTCTTCTGGGAACAGAACAGAACAAACAGGCAATAGAAGAATATGTTCTGGGTTTTTTGTTTGTTTGTTTGTTTCCAATTTTGCTATCTGCTGTCCAGTTGTTGTTAGGTACCACTGAGTCAATTCCAACTTATAGTGAGCCTATGTACAACAGAACGAAATTCTGCCCAGTCCTGCACCATCCTCACAATCGTTGTTACGCTCAGTCGCATTTTTGCAGCCACTGTGTCAATCCATCTCATTGAGGGTCTTCCTCTTTTTTGCTGACCCTCTACTTTATCAAGCATGATGTCCTTCTCCAGGGACTGATCCCTCCTTACAACATTTCCAAAGTATGTGAGACACAGTCCCATCATCCTTGCTTCTAAGGAGCATTCTAGCTGCACTTCTTCCAAGACAGATTTGTTCGTTCTTCTGGCAGTCCATGGCGTATTCAATACTATTCACCAACACCACAATTCAAAGGTGTCAATTATTCGGTCTTCCTTGTTCATTGTCCAGCTTTGACATGCATATGAGGTGATTGAAAATACTACAGCTTGGATCAGGTGCAGCTGAGTGACATCTTTGCTTTTTAACATTTGAAAGGTCTTTTGCAGCAGATTTGCCCAATGCCATGCACGGTTTGATTTCTTGACTGGGGCTTCCATGGATGTTGATTGTGGATCCCAGTAAAATGAAATCCTTGACAACCTCAATCTTTTCTCCATTTTGCATGGTGTTGC
Source organism: Dugong dugon (assembly GCA_030035585.1). Taxonomy (NCBI): domain Eukaryota; kingdom Metazoa; phylum Chordata; class Mammalia; order Sirenia; family Dugongidae; genus Dugong; species Dugong dugon. The sequence continues at coordinate 3,669,447 of CM057482.1, forward strand.
TTATTAGTCCAGTTGTGAGGATTTTTGTTTTCTTTATTTTGAGGTGTAATGCATACTGAAGGCTGTAGTCTTCGATCTTCATCAGTAAGTGCTTCAAGTCCTCTTCACTTTCAGCAAGCAGGGTTGTGTCATCTGCATAACACAGGTTGTTAATGAATCTTCCTCCAGTCCTGATGCTGCTTTCTTCTTCATATAGTCCAGCTTCTCAGATTATTTGCTCAGCATACGGATTGGATAAGTATGGTGAAAGGATATAACCCTGATGCATACCTTTCCTAATTGTAAACCACGTAGTATCCCCTTGTTCTGTTCAAATGATTGCCTTTTGGTCTAGGTACAGGTTCCTTATGAGCACAATTAAGTGTTCTGGAATTCCCATTCATCACAACGTTACCCATAATTTGTTATGATCCACACAGTTGAATGCCTTTGCATAGTCAATAAATCACAGGTAAACATCTCTCTGGTACTCTTTGCTTTCAGTCAAGATCCATCTGGCATCAGCAATGACATCCCTAGTTCCACCTGCTCTTCTGAATCTGGCAGTTCCCTGTGGATGTACTGCTGCAACCGTTTTTGAATTATCTTCAACAAAATTTTATTTGCGTGTGATATTAATGACATTGTTTGATAATTTCTGCTTTCTGTTGGATCCCCTTTCACTGGAACAGGCATGAATATGGACCTGTCCACCATGAGTGACCCTGCTGGTATTTGAAATACCAGTGGCATAGCTTCCAGTATCACAGCAACACGCAAGCCACCGCAGTGTGACAAACTGACAGACGGGTGGTGGTGCTGTCCTTTAGGCCCCAACTTGAGAGAAGATTTCTGTTTTCAGCATCTGGGCCACCAAACCAAAACCAAACCTGTTGCCGTTGGGTCAATTCTGACTCATAGCAACCCTACAGGACAGAGTAGAGTTGCCCCATAGGGTTTCCAAGAAACATCTGGTGGATTCGAACTGCTGACCTTTTTTTTTTTTTAGTATTCTTTTTTTTTTTTTTAATTGTACTTCGGGTGAAGGCTTACAGAACAAATAGTTTCTCATGAAACAGTAATGCACATATTGTTTTATGACATTGGTTAACAACCCCACAACATATCAACCCTCTCCCTTCTTGACCTTTTTTTTTTTTTTTGGTGAAAATATATATAGCCAAAGATACACCACTTCAAAAATTTCTACTTGCAAACTGCTGACCTTTTGATTAGCAGCCGTAGCTCTTAACCACTACGTCACCAGGGTTTCCATCTGGGCCACAGCAGCCCCTAATCTTCTGAAAGGCTCAGGAGCTTACAGAGCATCCCACTCTGTAGCTTTGAGGAGAGGAGATGCCTTTCAGAATGCAACTCTTCCATTTTGTCACCGCCACCTTCTGAGGCTCTCTATTGTGGTTCCACTTAAACATTCAAACCAGACCAGTCATTTTCCCCCATAGGCAAAAAAGCCACCATGTTCTTTGAGCCTGGTGACAATGATAACAGTAAAAATTATATAATAATAATAACCTCAACACAGCTAACATTGATTCAGCACAAGGTGGCAAAACCCGCTTCTAAGTTAGCGTTTGCTTCGCTCACCAATGTAACCTTTGCCCCCTCTGGCTGTTGTTAGCTGCCGTTGAGTCAGCCCCCCAACCCATGGTGACCTCATGCACAGCTGGATTAGATCGTTGAGGTCCATAGCATTCTTACTGGATGATTTTTGGAAATTAGTTCGCTAGGACTTTCTTCCTAATCTTAGTCTGGAATCTCCACTGAAACCTGTTAAGCATCATATCAACGTACAAGCCTCCACTGACGAATAGTGGTGGCTGTACATGAGGTGCATCGGCCAGAATCAAATCTGGTTCTCCTGCACGGAAGGTGAGAATTCTACCACTGAACCACCACTGCCCCCAACGCCTTCTTGCTACCCATTCTTTAAACAAACGGGGAGCCGGGAGACTTCTGTGTTAATAAAGCCTCTGGACCTCAGTGACTCGGCAGGTGAAGCAGAACTGACTGGTCATTATCCTCCCAATCTCCTAGCATTCACCAAAGTTACAGATTCCAATCCCACTGTCTACGCCCACCTTTGATGCAGGTGTCCTCCTGCCTGGCTTCTCCATAAGAAACCTAAGCTATGAGATGTGCTCAGACCGACCCCAAGTAAGACTGACAACCTCTTGGGGACTTTAGCTTTAGTAAACCCACAAACCCATTGCCGCCGAGTCGATTCCGACTCGTAGCGACCCTACAGGACAGAGTCGAATTGCCCCATAGTGTTTCCAAGGAGTGGATTCAAACTGCCGACCTTTTGGTTAGCAGCTGAGCTCTTAACCACAGTGCCACCAGGGCTCCTTGGCTTTAGTAGATACCTATTTATTTGCTTTTACTAATTGAACTCTTAAACTGAGCCAAGCCATTTTTCAAAGGTGTTAAGCACTTCACATGCATTTTCTCATTCCATCATCATGACAACTGTGTGAGGAAAGTAATTTTATTGCCCCATTTTACAGGGGAGGAAACCCAGGGTCTGGATGGAGTGTGGAGCACTCAGTCCTCTGCTCCTTCGCCCCAGTGGAGAAGCTCTTTATGTTACTGACAGACTTCCCTTTCTGGAATCAGAGCTTGTCAGATCTGAATTTGAGAGCCTAGACATCAGATGGGTGGATGAATCAACGAGATAGATCGACACAGTGGCTGCCATGATGGGCTCAAGTATAGCAACGATTGTGAGGATGGTGCAGGACGGGGCAGTGTTTCATTCCGTTGTACGTAGGGTCGATACGAGTTGGAACCAACTCGATGGCACCTAACAACAGACATCAGCTGGGCAGACACCTCCTTTCCTTGCACTCCCTACACACACCCATTCCCCCAGCCTTCGTCTCCCCTTGGCAGGGCACAGCACTTCTTCTAGAACACACAGTTCAGGGCTGGAAGTGGACGTTGCTGTGGGCTTCCCACTTCCCTCAGGGCCTCCAGGGAGCATGAGCTAATTGTATTCACAAGTGGCATCTGGATTTTACTCAGTTCTACAGGAGTTGTGTGTTGTTTGCTAATGAGCCTAACTTCGGAAGTGGAGACTGGGACCTCAGCTGTTGAGCAAACAGACCCTTCTCTTGAGTTTGCCAATCTCTGGCACTTGGAGCAGCACTGTGGGCTCCTTGCTCCTCAGTCACCCTCATGGGCGTCTTTTTGCTCCTCAGTCACCCTCTTGGGCATCTTGAGAGTTGTCACTCCGAGTTACCAACCAAGAGGGCCTGGAAACAGGTGGTACGTCATCGTTCCATTAAGTAGATGTGAGTGTCTAGAATCAGAACGAGGGGTCTTCCAAGGGCCCCAGAATCTCCGCGTTTGGCTACAGAGACAGTAAGGACTGTGCGTGGGCCACTAGACCTTTTTTTAATTCTTCTAAAACATCTGCATAATATTTTATTTTATACCTTTTAAACTTTACATAAACGGTATTCAGTGTATATATTCATTAACATTTTTTCCCAACTCTTTTTTTTTGTCATGAATACACATGTAACAGATCGCTTGCCATTTCAACATTCTTCACGTGCACGATTCAGTGCCATTAGCCACGTTCATCAGATTGTTCAACGAGTACCACACTCTCTTTCCACATTTTCCCATCACCATTAGCAGAAGCTCAGTATCCCCTAAGCTGTGCGGTCAGTGTACTTTCTGATGCTGCCTGGAATATAAAACACGAGGCCAGCTGCACACCTCTGGAAACGGACTGGGGAACTCATGTTGTAAAAGAGATTAGCCAACTCGAGAACATCTATTTTATGAGAAGGAGGAGGACAGCGACTGCCCTTGAGAAACAAACAAAGAAGCAAGGCCAAAGACCTCGAAGCCATTAAGAGGCCTTCAGGTTCCGGCAGCTGAGGGGCGGGGGCCACTCCGGTTTCAGATTCCTCCTTGCTACAGAGATAAATGGCCAGAGGAAACATTATCTGAGCAGTTTCACATCAAAGACGAGTGGCAAGCTGATCTTCTTTTAATCTGGCCAAGGACCAAGTGAGAGTCAGAGGACGTACATGTGTAGGAAGAGGGCCTCATGCCGTTCCCGAGCAGACTTTCCCAGGCTCTCATCATGTAGGCAATTCAGGGTGGCTCACACCGCCTGGCCAGAGCCTTGGAGTCTTGTACTTACACGACTGAGTGTCTGAACAATGTGTAAATAGACAGGACCAAAGCCTGGGGGAAAGAGAGCTTCTTTCGTCCCCCTAACCCCCAGCTGGCTTGGTGAATTCAGATGAGGTGAGGCCTCTAGAAAGGAGGCCAACCCCGAAATCCACAGGAAACCTACCACAGATAGTCAGGGCTCCATCGTGGCCTCAAAGCTGAGGGAGAAACCGCAAACTCAGACGTCTTACTGAATGATCAGCAAAGCAACAAAGAAATCCCGCTGCCGTCAAGGCAATCTCAACTCATACAGAACCCATAGGGTCTCCGAGGCTGTAAATCTCTACGGAAGCGGACTGCCACATCTTTCTCCTGTGGAGCCACTGTGGTTTCGAACTGCTGACCTTTCAGTTAGCAGTCAAGCGCTTAACTGTTGAGCCATCAGGGCTCCAAAGAGTCATTTAAAAATAAATGTCTGCAGTTGTTTAGAGCTGTGTATGCACAGCATGATGTCTCAGACTAGTTGAAAAAATGCATCATCCATGATGCTGTTTCGTCCTCACAACTCTCTAGGCAGGCAAGAACCATCATCTTGATTCTACAGAGGAGGAAACAGAGGCCCATGGAAGTCAGCTGACTGGCCCAAAGACACACAGCTTGTAAATGGTAGAGGACTCAGAGAGAGGACTTCGGGTCACTTTTCTGATCCTCTCATGCACTGAGCTTCTCCTCTACTACACTGCCAGGGCCGCCCTGTGGGATCCTCAGAGTTGTTGCTCTGGATCACCACCCAAGAGGACCCAGGGAGGGTACTACAGTATCCTTCCCTAAACTGGGTGCGCGTAGCTGGCAAGAACTTATGATGAGACAGCCAAGAAAGCTACTGGCTATTGGCCGTGAGTCACCTTAGACCCTGAGCTTCGCAAGGGGAGTGGCCGTGTCTACCTGTTTGTGTGCCTAGCCCGGGCATAATGAACACATGTAGAGGGAGAGGAGGGGAGGGAAGAAAGAAGTTAGTGTCTTAGGGTCATTGGGTTTGCAGAGTTGGCTCTCCTCTCGTCAGATATCACTGCTCCATGTGGAGAGTAGTAAGACTTGGTGTCACGTGTATTTTTTAGCCTCATTCCAGCTTCATGTAGTTCTCAAGAAGGGGGGCAGCAAAGAGGCTGAGAATGAGGATGGTGTGAGGGAACCCTTGCATTACGGAGCTGTGATCTTTTAATTTATGAAGTAGAGACTGATAGTGTCAGACTTGAACTTGACACCATTAGCAGAGGCGGTTGATGAGCAGCAGCCGAGTTTTTCCTGGTCAGTCAAGGTTGGCCCATCACAGAGCTCCACTGTGCTTGCAGATGAAGTCTCAGAAATGGCCGTTCCAGTCACTTGGCCTGAGTGTCAGGGCTGACTGCCAATTAGCCAGCATTCCGGGGAACCTGCTCTGTTCGGCGCCATGCTAGTTCTTGCCACCTCAGTGCCTCACAGAGAGGACGTGAGCTCACAATTGGTAACTGCCACATTAAGTAGAAGAAATTAGAGTCTGGACTACCTGGCCAAGGTGGGCAAGGAGGAAACTGGCCTTAGAATTTCCATTAATTGGTGTTAAAGAGCAAGTAGAATTTGGAGAGGAATGAAGAGGAAAGCAGCGGGACTACTGGGTTCTGTGGTGGACACCCGGCTCTCTTGCCTCCTGTTTCTCTGGGTTCGGTGGTGGACACTCGGCTCACTTTCCTCCCGTTTCTCTGGGTTCTGTGGTGGACACTGAGCTCACCTGCCTCCCGTTTCTCTGGGTTCTGTGGTGGACACTCAGCTCACCTGCCTCCCGTTTCTCTGGGTTCTGTGGTGGACACCTGGCCTGCTTGCCTCCCCTTTCTCTGGGTTCTGTGGTGGACACCCGGCCTGCTTGCCTCCCCTTTCTCTGGGTTTTGTGGTGGACACCCAGCCTACTTGCCTCCCGTTTCTCTGGGTTCTGTGGTGGACACTCAGCTCACCTGCCTCCCGCTTCTCTGGGTTCTGTGGTGGACACTTGGCGCGCTTGCCTCCCATTTCTCTGGGTTCTGTGGTGGACACCCGGCCTGCTTTCCTCCCGTTTCTCTGGGTTCTGTGGTGGACACCCAGCCTGCTTTCCTCCCGTTTCTCTGGGTTCTGTGGTGGACACCCGGCCTGTTTTCCTTCCATTTCTCTGGGCTCTGTGGTGTACACTTGGCCTGCTTTCCTCCCATTTCTCTGGGTTCTGTGGTGTACGCCTGGCTCACTTTCCTCCTATTTCTCTGACTACATTTCTTTTCCCCAGCACTAATTTTGTGGGCCCTGGTGAAACAGTGGTTAAGCGTTTGGCTGCTACCCAAATCGGCAGTTCAAATTCACCAGCTGCTCCATGGAAGCCCTATGGGTCAGTTCTACTCTGTCCTATAGGGTCGCTATGAGTCAGAATCGACTCAGTGGCAACAGGTTTAATTTTGTCGTGATTCTCTCTCTGTACAAAGAGCCATCACTGTTACGTTCATGCCATAGTCATCATTTGAGGTGACTTCCAATTCCCTATCTCCAGTGGTCTGCCAGAGATTTCTATCTGGATGTCCCTTTATCACCCCCAAAATTTAAATGTCCAAAGGCTGATGTCAAGGTTTTTCCCTAAAACCTTGCTTCCAGGTTTCAACTTCTGTGTTAGTGGCACGGCCATTTCCCTACTCACTGGGTTTGAAAACATATTCATGTATCTCTACATTCTTTCACATTCACTCATTGAGTTGTGGTAATCTTTCCATTTAATTGTTTCCTTCCTCTCTGTCCCCATGGCCCCAGCCAGGCTTCTGTCAAACTTGCCTTGTAATCAGCCTCCTTCTGTTTCTATTCACTCTGTCCAGACCAGTACCCTCCAAGTACTGCTTCCATCACGCCCTGGCTCAGAAACTGTTAGTGACTCCCCGTCTTCGATACGGAAATCCTGGTGGCCCAGCGGTCAAGCTACGGCTGCTAACCAAAAGGTTGGCAGTTCGAATCCACCAGCCACTCCTTGGAAACCCTATGGGGTGGTTCTACGCTGACCTATAGGGTCACTATGAGTCGGAATCAACTTGACAGCAACAGGTTTGGTTTTTATCTTCTATTACGATGGAACCCTCTGGCTGACCCTCTCAGCCCTCTGCAACTGACCCCCATATAACCAATTCATTTAAACGCCACCCCATCTGCCGGCATGCACTGCCTGCTCTTGCCAACCCCAACTCCTCACTACCTCCCCAAAATGCCAAGTTCGGTCTCACCATCGCAGGTTATTCCTTTTACCAGGCATGGCTTCTTCCTCCTCCTTTGCCTACTAAAATTACATCTCTTCCCCAAGCCCAGGCCCAAGCCACCTATGCACTGATTATCCTCTTTTCCTAGGTGCCTTCCTGTCTGCCACCCAGCTCAGCAGGCTGGCTGTTCCCTCCGCTCTTTAGTCCCTGTGTGGTAACATTCTTCTCCTTGATTTTCCAAAATGGTCAAGAGCGAGCTCATCAACGGGAATGCAGTGGGTGCTCTGGAAGAAGGCACTAGGGACAGCTCGGGGTAATGGTAAAAAAAATGACCCTAAGTACGCAGGGCTGACGACAAGTGGTGTCTGGGTGTCAGTCATTAACGACATTCGTAATGCTGTATGTCAGGATCATAAAGGGATGAGGTTTGAGGAACTTTTTATGTCTCTCTTATTCCTCGTTCCTACCATGTCTAAGCTCTACAGAGGCATCTTGCCAGAGGACTTCAAGTGATTCTTCTATGCCCATCTTTCTCATTTTCTTCTTGATGGCTCGGTGTGCTGAAGACGAGGTAGGTTCACGGGGAGCCCGGCATCTCCATCTCAGAGTCCAAGCCAGTATGCCAGGACTGCATTCTCCCACATTCGGTCTGTCCTCTGAATGACAGGGTATCAGCAGACAGAAATCATTCCCAGTACAGAGCAGTCAGTCTCTTCTCCCACGTCGGGTTTGCTCTGTGGCTAAATCATCAGCTTTAGGTTTGTATCACTTGACCAGAACCTGGGTGGAGACTGCAGGGGGTGGAAGGGGAGGATGTGCAGGTCTAAAGGGTGGGAACCACTTGCCAAAAGCTCAACTCTGAGAATTCGGAGAGAGAAAACAAGCTCTAGCTGGTGTACGGTCACCGTTTACAGCTTTCTTTTACAGCTGCAACAACACTGCATCAGCTTGTCCGCCTCTGACTTCATTTCACTTTAATACAAATAGAGCTACCGCAAATGCCATCAGCAGCGCCGAGCTCCTGCTGCGGACTGCGTGTTTGCAAGAAGGCCCTCAAACACTCCACATTTTAGCTTTTACGGAGGCTACTCTGAATGACAGCTGTCACAGGAAATATTCCATAGATGCGTGTACAGATTTGCCACAGAAAACTATATGCACTTACTTACGGATTTTACATACTGTGAGAAGGGCCCTGTTCACCTTAATGCATTCTGTAAAATCACCCTCCTGGCCTTCTGCTCTGTGACGAGTCAGCAACCTGGCTAAAGAACCAACCCCCCGCAGCTGAGGAAGGGGCCCGAACGAACTTAGCAGGACAACAAGGACTTAAAATCTCAGCCAAAGAATGCCAGGAGTACACAATATAAATGCTTTATTGCTAGCACAGAGGTTTCTGTTTGAGTAAATTAAAGGAATAAATCTTCATTCTCACATTCGATATTGCAGTTCAAAGGTAACTAGTTCGTTAGTGGCTACGTTCACTTGGACACAGGTCACAGGAGAGAGCATGACGTTCCCACGGAAGAACTCAGAAATGCGCGTCGCTCGAGGCACCGGGCTCCTGGATGTTCTATCGTTTGTGAATAACATCGAATGGCGATTTCTTTAAAGCATCGTGAATAGATGAGGGTTATAAACAGAAAACCGGTCCGATTAGAAAGCAGGAAACTGTTAAATACAGAAGGCTCTATATATATGTATAATACATATATATATATATATATATATATATATATATATATATATATATATATATGTTACCCATGTTCCACATACTCTAGGTTATGTTTGTACTTTTAAATAAATGCTCCTCATCTAGGTTAGAGACTGAACTGGCTTCTGCAGCTGGGAAGAGGGCGGGGGAAAGGGAGCTATCAGTGCCCAGGTCATTCACTGAGGAGCGGAGGAGGAGCGTGTGGTTGAGAGGAAGGGAGAGGAGAGGGCCTGCTTCCTGCCTCCCCTCGCAGGCAAAGCCAGGCAAGGCCGGCACGCGGACGAGCACCGGTGTGGCGTGGCAGCTCTGTGGAGCATGGCATCAGGGCACAGGAGGACTCGGCCTATGGAAAAGGAAACCCCTAGGCTTGGCCTGATTTTCCAAGGTTACTGCCAATGGGCTCAGGGTACGTTAGGCCCAGGATAGGCCAAAATCACACCCAGGACACTGGGAGTAGCAGGTGTTAGCGGCGTGGAGACTGGGGTGCAGATTCCAAGCGCAGAGATAATGCACTTAGTAAGAACTGTCAGCCATTATTGGAAACTGATTATGCCTTCAAAGCATCCTTATTCTGAATTCTCGAGCCTACTCACTTTGTTTGGGTTGGTTTTAAAGATGAGCTTTAGAAAGAATTACATCCAGCTACGAGAAACAATCCACCCTTCACCTGAATCTAGAATAACCAAGAGAAGGAAGCAAACACACACACACACCCACACCCACACCCACCCACACCCACACCCACCCACACCCACACCCCACCACCACACAGCAAGCTTAGAAGGTGTGAACTACACCATACCCTCCAGGTCCCCATACCAGAGCTTTCCCTCAGGTTATTTATGGGTGTAAGAACACCGACTGGGTCAGGAGTATGCCTGGCTCTTCCTTCTCAGCACATCTGCTGCAGTGTACCAGCTCCTGGCATCTTCAGTCTGGTCTGGCTCTAACTAAAACCATTTCATGTTTTGCTCTGAAGAAATGGGTAACATGAAATGGTAATTTGGCTGCAAAACCTTAGAAAATTGTTTCTGGCCTAAACACCTGCCCCCAGTGAGCTCAGCTGAGATCTCCTTGGAGAAGGGGGGGGGGGGGTGAGTGGGGGGGTGGGGCTGGGAGTGGGCAATGAAGACAATGGAAAGGCCCCCTTTCCTCAAGAGGAACGACATGCGCAACAACAGGCCATCAAATAACACAGCTCCAAATCCAGTCCCTTGCTCCAGAGACACTGGAGGTGCCCGACAGCTGCCTTTGCCCCACTTCCCCCAGTATTTGGTAGTATCAGGGTGATCCCTCACAACGCCAAGAAGGCTTGCCCAGCTGGTCTGTTAGTTACGCAGTGCCTGCCTGGCTGCGTTTTATCACGGAACCCTTTAATAAGGACTGTGTATCAGCTGTGTGCTGCTGAGAGCGGGGCCCCACAGGGACAGCAGAGAGGGGAGGTGTGCAGGCTGGCTCTCTCCTTCCTTCTTGGCCTTTTTAGGAGTTCTTCTGGGGGATCTTTACTGTCACAGTCTTCACTTCTGAGTACTCTCGCAAACCGAATTCTCCCCTGAAAAACAGAAATGTGCGGTATCAGATACCAGAGGATCAGGCAACCGGCCTGAGCCATGGTCAGAGTCCTGGGAAGTGAAGTTTATCACCTGTGAACAGATGTCCTGGAGTTTGCATGGAAAAATTCCTAATGACCAACGGCCCAACCTCCCTCTGAGGGACAGAGAAAGCCATCAATCTCGTGGACAGTCACTGCTTCTAAAAGCTAAGGTTAGCTGTGTGCACTACGCTGCACAAAAAGGCCAGGACTCCTGACCGCTCAGAGACAAGCCTGGGGTTAGCCTTGTCCAGAGGTTACACGGACGCTCCTGGGCTAAGTCCCCAGGGCTGCAGCAGTGAGAGCCGGCCCTGCGGAGGCCACGCTTCCCTTCACAGAGAGTGCTGGCTCTCCAGGACTGCGTGTCTACAGCCCCTCCCTGGGCCTGGAGACCCTCTACTCTCTAACCGCTCCCCTGAAGATCTGGTCCACTGTGTCTGAACCAGAACTATGAGGTTCCCAGGCCAGGACCCTCTCAGATTGGTATTCTAAATTCCGTTTCATTCTCCCTTAGATTTCATAAACGGGAATGAACACCTAAAGCTTATCATGGAAGATCACAAATCATCTGTAACACCTCAAAAACACAATCCTGAGTCAATACTGTCCACAGCCCCCACGTAGTCAGGGCAAAGCTTTAAGAAACGGACGTAACTGAATACAAAAGAGCTGGGAAGTGTTTGTAAGGTTTCCCCCCAAGATCCTCCTCTGGCCCCTTCCCCTCTCGGCTTGCAGAGCGCTCTGGGGTCGCGGTCCAGGATCAGGGGTCGCCGTTGACCGCGCTATTACTACTGGAGCACTGCTGAAAAGTAACCGGCCCTTGCTTCTCAGGAGCCTGTGGGGCCTGGTGGGGGGACCTGGGTCACCTGTCGGGGGGCCACAGGAGGCTGAGCCCCTCCCGCCCCCTGGGTACTCTCCAGGGGCCTGTCCCCCACTACCGGGGGCCGTAGTGTGGCAAAGCCTGGCTGCCGCGTGCTCCTTTTCTTCCACCCCTCACCTCTCCCTGCTCACTCGCACCTCACTTTAACTGCCTTTTTTCTACTCATAAAATTAAGCATGTGCTCCTATTTGTTTCTTTGAAGCAATTTAACTTTATTTTCTTGTACTGCTGTGAGGCCATATCCTCAGGCTGAAGGAGCCCCTCCCCCTCCTGTGTTCACACAGCACCTGTACACACCTCCACCTCTGCACCTCATACTGGACAGGAACTGTGTGAGCACCTGTGTCTCCCCATGGAAACGTTTCTTAATGATTTTGCTTTTGCCCTTCACCAAACATCCTAATAGTCTATAACGTCAGGGACAAAGAAGCCACTCAGTGATGAGCGCTGAATGAATGAATGAATGAAAGGAAGGAAGGTGGTCTTCCTATCCTTCCTCTCCCAGTTCTGCTCTACTGTCATACCCTCTCCACCAGGAAAATAACAACAACAAAAAGACAGAGATGTACGGAGTAACAAATGCTGCGTTTTAAAACAGCCATGTATAAAAGGTAAAGGGTTCTCATAGCCTAGCTTTTCCAGCGAGCTGTGCTTTAAAGGACTCATCCTAGCCCTGCTGGGATCCCCGTGGCCCTACACAAGGCTCCAAGTGCTCTGCTGGCAGCTCCTCTGGGCACAGAGGGCAGCTGAGTTGACAGAGCCTCGCTGGGACATCAGCGGGTGGCCAAGGTCTGCATCGGTCCTCCTTCTCACAGGAGGAGGAGGAATAAGCTTGGACCGCACCACTCATGACATGTTCCCTCAACAGCTCCGTGCCGCTCTGAGTCTCTTCGTTACCAGCTCAGCTTTGGCTCTCTCTTTTTCTTGGCCTCAAGCAATCCCGAATGTGACTGCTCATCATGGACATCACAGGACTCCTGTTTGAAGCCAGGTGACTCCCTTGGTGTTTCCTGGCCTGTGCATGCACCTGGGCAGCCCCCAACCATGCTTCCCTCCACTCAGATGTCTGCCTACATTGTCAGAGGATGAAGGAGGGCTACAGGATCCGAAACCTCCCGTGAGGTTGTCTGGCAGTGTGGCTGTGGATTCTGCCATCTCTGGGGGCGTGATAAAATGGAAAATCCTGCTGGCCTGGCTGGCTCCTCTCTACGGTCACAGGCAGCGATGTGCTGCCATGGTCTGTGAACAGCCTGTTCTGAGACAGAGGAGAGGACCCAAATCTGCCATAAAACAAGTTCTGCCCCCGGGCCAGGTCATCAAGGAAGGCCAGCAAGAGGTCTGAGAGCAGTGGGAGCGGGCCAGCATGGAGCGGGAGAAAGAACACTGTAGCTGGGGCTCAGCAGACAGGGCACCAACGCTGCTCTGCCGCCCGCCGGCTCTGCTGGGCACTGGCCCTGTCCTCCCGTGGCCCTGGCATGTGGTGGCCCTGCCCTCCCGCGGACCTGCCCTCCCCTGGCCCTGCCCTCCGGCAGCCCTGCCCTCCCGTGGCCCTGGCATGTGGTGGCCCTGCCCTCCCCTGGCCCTGCCCTCCCGCGGCCCTGGCATGTGGTGGCCCTGCCCTCCCGCGGCCCTGGCATGTGGTGGCCCTGCCCTCTGGCGGCCCTGCGCTCCCGTGGCCCTGGCATGTGGTGGCCCTGCCCTCCCCTGGCCCTGCCCTCCCACGGACCTGCCCTCCCGCGGCCCTGTGACTCCGGTCTGGCACCTCACCCCCTGGTGCCCACATCATCTCTCAGGCAGCAGTTCTAGAACCTCAGCATGTATAAGCGTCACCTGAGGAGCTTCCCTGCACTGCAGGTCCCTGACCACTACGGACAGGCCAAGAGTTGGATTCCCGTGGCTCTCGGCCAGCTGTTTCAGGAATCCCTCAGAATCATCCCTGCCCTTCTCCTGGTTTACAGCAGCACTTCTCAGAGTCAGGTCCCCAGACCGTCTGCATCAGAATCACAGTGCAGACCCTGGGCTCTAGCCCACACCCAAAACTAAACCCATTCTGTCGAGTCGATTCCGACCCACAGTGACCCTATAGGCAGGGGGATGTCTGAGCGGACTGGACTGGACCTGGACAATGTATTAGCCTGAATCCTGCTCACGAGGAAGGCCCATGAGTCACCTTATCAACGATGATAACAAAACAGCCAACGCGACCGTGTTCTCATCGCCAGCTACCGCCCGAACGTTTCAGAGACGGGGAGAGCACAGATGCAGGCGCAGGAAATGCAGTGACAAACAGAATGCATCTTGAAGAGCAGAAGCGGAAACGGCAGGCCGTGCGGGAGTTAAGAAAAGGTACCTAGAGAACATGAAGCCTTGATGCAAGTTGAAGGAACCCTAATGACTGAGCACACAGGACCCAGGCTGGTCACGGGGTACGGCTACAAAGCAAGTAAGGGGCCCTGGAGACCAGAAAAGAAACGTTTACATAAGAAAAGTTTTTCCCTGGCGTTTCCAGAGATAGAATATAAGCTGGTAATACTGGCTGGAATTAAGGAAAAAAATCTGCTACACTCCCAAAGTAACAGGTTTATTAAGAAAAGAAAGATCAACTATGTAAGACTCGTCTACCTGGTCCACAGTGATTAGCAGCAGCTAACGTCTTCTGAGGACTTGTCAGACACTCACTAGATGCTTTACACACTTAATTCTAACGTTTAATCCCTATAGCTACCCTATGAGGTAGATGCTATAATTATTCCCATTTTACAGATGAGGAAACCCAGGCTTAGTGAGATTAAGTAATTTCTTCAAGGATGCACAGGTGGTATGCAGTAAGGCCACAATTCAAACCCAAGCAGTATGACTGTAGAAACTGCTCTTGGCCTCAAAGCTGTGCCTTCTTTACGGTTGAATGGTTAAGGGCTAGAAATCACCAGCTGAAATGTCTGAAGCACGGAAGTCCTCTGCTCTAGTCTTATGGTTCACTGCTTCTTTCTCCTGCAATGTCTTCATTCACTCTCCTCCCCTTGCCACCTAGCTTTGCCAACCAACCCTGAAAAAAATACTCCCTTTTCTTCATCCACCCAAATGTTCCTCTCCTTTAAAAGCCAATTCAGAAGGAGCCCTCATGGTGCAAACAGTTAAGCACTTGGCTGATAACTAAAAGGTTGGCAGTTCAAACCCACCCAGCGGCTCCCGGGGAGAAAAGCTTGGCAATCTGCTTCCATAAAGATTACAGCCTAGAAAACTCTATGGGGCAGTTCTACTCTGTCACATGGGATCACTACGCATCGGAATGGACTCCACGGCACCCAGCAAGCACAAACTAGATGAGATTTCAAGGTTTCCAGGGCTCTCCGGCTGACAGTGACCTCCCTGACCCTGGACGCCTGTCACTTCTCAGTACCTTCGAGGCCTTCTTCTGATTCTTCCAATGCTGCAGATTTCATCTACCCAATAAAATTTGAAAATCCTTAATAAGCGTGTTTTCCTCATGGACCGAACACAGTGATTTGCATACAGTCACGTTATTATCTGAAGCCCCAGTGGTGCAGTGGTTAAACACCTGGCTGCTGACTAAAAGGTCCGCAGTTCGGATCCACCAGCCGCTCCTTGGAAACCCTATGGGGCAGTTCTACTCTGTCCTATAGGGACGCTGTGAGTTGAAACTGACTCCACGGCAACAGGTTTCAAGTTATTATCAGTATGCTGATCATAAACAGCATCTGCCCAAAAAGGATGCCCTCCATAATGGAAGAGGGAATGGGCGTGGCAGACTGTCTCCTCTTGCCAGTCACAGGATTTAGAGAAGAACAACTTGGCTTCCTTCAAACGAGGGGAATTTTTTTGGATGGTGGTGGTCAGCTCATGAAGACACTCGAAATATACCATCTGTTTATGAACCCTGCAAGTAAAGTCCCTCATGAATGTAGTCTTCCTCAGCCACACTCCCATTTCCCAGGCCCTCGTCATTGCATGAGGGCTCTGCCCAGCTCTGGTCCTGTCCCGGAGGAGTCCCCGCGCCTGACCCCAGGCTCCTCTGGTGGGCACCACGAAGTTTACGTGCACAGGATCTGGCCGCTGAGACCCAGAGTCACATCTCAGGTCCGCACTGACGCTGTATGACTCAGCCAGCCCCTGACCACTCTCACCCCTGGTGCCTCGTGTGGGCCTCTGTGACAGGAAGCAGACGTGTCTATCCCACAGGATCCTTGTCAACATCAAATGAGACACAGTTAGAAAATAATTTAACATAGAGCCAGACACACAGCAGGCATTCCATTATGGCATCCGTTACTGTTACTGCAAAATTCTTCTAGTGGGACTTTTTCCTACAGTCTCTGTCAAAACATCCTCCATGTGACAGAATTCTTGGTCTTAAATCTTCGGTATCTCCTCAGCACCCACAAGCGGCACTTCAAAGTCTTCTGAGATTTGATTTAAATCAACATTTCCGCTTGTATCTTCAGCAAGTCCCCTCCATTCACCCTATGCCCCATCCTACAGTCCCAAACCCACAGAGCGCATGGGGCTGAGCAAGCGACGTGAGTTAGTGAAGCGGGTGGGTACAACATGAGTGACAATCAACACATGGCCCCCGAAGCAACAGGAGTTGTGCAGACCAAGGCAAAGCGCAGAGCTCACGGCTCCAGCAATTTTGCTATACCCATTGCCGTCAGCTGATTCTGACTCACAGCCACCCTACACTACAGGACAGAGCAGAACTTCCCCACAGGGTTTCCAATGAGCGGCTGGTGGATTCAAACTGCCGACCTTCTGGTTAGCAGCCGTAGCTCTTAACCACTCCGCCGCCAGGGCCCCAGTTTTGCTACGGAGGAATGAAAATCAACAAGAAACCTAGATTTTATACAAAGCCTCCTCATTTTTAAACGTCAGCTGGAAGTTATTAAATGGTGTGAAGTTTCTATCTGTCTCCTGGGCTGGCTGTGCAGGCCTTCATTTTAAGCACACCGAACCCCATTCTGTTCCCTAACGGTTGCGCATCTGCCGTGCCCTCATGCCTGCTCTTCCCGCTGCCTGGAATGCCTGCTTCTTAAACACTAAGACAGTATTTCTTCTGTGATGTTTTCTCTGACCCTGTACGTCTGACTGCCTCTATACATGTAAGATGTTTAACATATTTCCATAATAGCCCTTATTATACAGAATTACTGGTATATTTTCTCCAGTCCCACAGAGGGTAAAAGGATTGTGTCTTATTTGTCTCTGTAACACGTAGTACAGTGCTCAGCGTATGGCACCATGTGCTCAATATGAGTTAAATGAATTAATACCAGTGAGAGAATTAAACTACTAAGTGAGCATTCTTTGTGCTGATAATCATGCCTGTATCACCATGCTGATAGTGATCACCACAAGCCTGTATGTCACAATGCTGATAGTGATCGCCACAACACCTATATCAGAATGCTGATAATGATCACCACAATGCCCTAGCAAGTTTGGACACTTACATTTCTCTCCCATTTCCAGACATCTTGAATCCCCCAAACGGGCTCTGGGCATTTAAGGCATTGTAACAATTGATCCTGAAAGAAAAGATAGTGTTGTGAGTTACTGTGAATTCTGCCTGCATAGAAATAACCCCACGAACAGGGTATTTCTTCTAAAAGTTTTATTTTTTAATTCCTTTTTACAGATGAAGATGCTGTAATTTAAAATTCCCTTTGATTTCCTGACCTAGCCAGGAAGGGGTGCATCCCCTGGGGTGAAGGCTAGCTGCCTTTGGTCATTCCCATCTTCCCAGGGGTGTTTGTTTATTTCACTCAGGCTCCAGAGAAGCATGAACACCCTAACCACCAGTGGGCTATGTTCTGATGGGAATGACGCTGCCGCTCTGGTCTTACCACACAGTCCCGGCTTGCATTGCAGATGACACTGTGAGGGCCTTGTTGATGTCGTTGGTGAAGACAGCTGCGACCAGTCCAAAGTCTGAGTTATTGGCTCTTTCAATAACTTCATCCATTGTCTTAAACCTCAGAATTTCCTGAACGGGGCCAAAGATCTGCAAGAAAACAGTGACTGCTTCGCCATTCCCTTACCTGCTTTCAACATTTCAAAGCAAGTTTACTCTGCCTTGATTATTTTAATGACATTTAAGTTGAGCAGTACAAAGCTGTAAACTATCCCATACTTTCCCAGAATAAGATTATTCTCACTCGAACAGTTTGCTTAACACCCCTGCCCCCCAGCATCGCTTGATTCCCCCAGGTATACCAGAGCGCGTTCTCTAGGTACGGAAGAGAAAGTGTCATCCTGCGGGATCCCCTGGGTGCTGTTCCAGGGCTGAGAACACTGACCTGGAACTGGATGACCTGCTCCCAGTCCCTCTCCTGCACAAACGTGAGTGCTCCTTCTCCTTCCCAGTTAACGGTCTAGTGACCCACGTCTGGGGGAACTGAACTGCTGTCAGTGTATTACTGAGGCTCATGACTTGGCTATGGCAATTGCTCTGTTGGCTAATAATAACTGCAGTCTAATCGTGTCACCTGGTCCCCATCTAGCTTGTATGCTTTTCTGTTGGATTTTTTCCTTGAGACTGGGATTTTCACAGCCATGCATGGTGCTATTACAGAGTGCATACAGAATACAAAGGCTGAAGCTCCATACTGTCTACTAGGAATGCTCTGGAAATCACCCCAAGAAAGACAGGGCTTTTGTAAGAACACTGCGCTCGATACCTCTTCTTTGGCAATCCGCATGTCGTCGGTGACGTCTGAGAACACCGTGGGCTCGATGAAGAAGCCTTTCCGGCCCAGCCCTTTGCCTCCACATTCCAGCTTGGCGCCCTCAGCTACACCACTCTGGATGAGCTCCAGGATCTTGTTGTACTGCTTCTTATCAATCTACAGAAGAAACACCTAATGACTCCAGGTAAAACCTTCCACGAAGATAGAGACAAGCATGTTCTCAAGAATCCCTCAGTTATGATTTTTCAAAGATTCATTGGATCTGGTTAAATCATACGAAACTGCTGTTATTTAACATTCTGACCCACAAAAAATGGCAACTGCCTATGGTTCAACCCAATAGAGGAGCCCTGGTGGCATAGTGCTTAAAGCGCTCAGCAGCTAACTAAAAGGTTGGTAATTCAAGCCCACCAGTCGCTCCTCGGGAGAAAGATGTGGCAGTCGGCTTCAGTAAAGATTATAGCCTTGGAAATCCCACAGGGCAGTTCTACTCTGTCCTACAGGGTCGCTATGACTCAGAATCAACTTGATGGCAGTGGGTCTGGTTTTAGTCTTACATAAGGAGGATCCCAAGAAATGCATCGCTCTGACGATACTGCAGAATCACAAGTACCAATGAAAGAGCAGAAGTTTCTAAGCGACGGGAACACTCGCTTATTCACTGCTTATATGGGGGAGACTTCCTCTCTAGTCAAGTGAATAATTTCACAAGTTGTACTGATCATTAAAAAAATAAAAACAATAAATGAATTAACGTACTCTCTCTTTAGATGGTGTAACACACCAAACCCTACTGGAGTATGTTTTTAAAGAAATTTTTATTACACTTTTACAGGGAAGGATTAAGTGTAAAGAGTGAGGGGGCTGGCTTCCTAGTCCACAAAATATGGTCAGTCTTACACGCCCCCAAAACTGACAGAGTCATTACTCAGTTGTGGTAAAAGCATAAAAACCTACATCCACCTAGTCTGAACTGCTTCTCTCACAGGGTCACAAACCAGAGAGATGCTGTTCCTCACCACACACACCCGCGGTCTAGTGACTCAGGTGGGAGCTGGTGCGGACAGTCTTCGAAACATTCTTAGACTCTATCTACAGTTTGAAAGCAGAATTCCATTTGGAGATATGTCCTGATGATTATGGAGAACGGCAGAGCTAAAGAGTGGCTGCTCAGAAGGGACTTTTGTGTCTCTCCCCACCCGACCAGCGTGCGAAGGGCTGAGAGTGGGGACAGCCGTAAGGCAAAGGGACAGTCACTGGGTCACTCATTTCCCACACGGTTATAAGCTACAAGTGATTTCCCCACATGAGGTCAGGTGGGTGGGAAGGAGAGATCCTCACCCTCCTTGTCTCTAAGTTCAGTGGCTAGAAGACTGGGCTATAAAGTAATGCTCCATCTTGTCATGCCCGGGTCTTTCCTTCGAGCCACGAAACTCCAGCTTACCCCAGAAGTTCAGAATATCTTTAAGGCAGCCCTATAACCTCTAAGTTTTTTGGAGGTATACTTTAGAAAGGGAAGAAGAGTAGGAAATAGTCCTCACTGGCTTCATTTCCAACCCTCACCTCACAGACAAGGTGGAGGAGTAAGGAGGCACTGGAAAAGGGAATATGGTGGAGTGTCCAGTTTCTGTGCTAGCTAGGGACTGAGTCAAGAAAGAACAGCCTATGACTCCTCTACCTGGGGTCCCTGCTCAGTGGTGGGGTCAAAGGGACTGCCCACTGTGCGCCTCTTGGCCCGTTCCACGCTTCTCCTGACGAACTCCTCGTAGATGGGCTCTTCCACAAAGATGCGGGAGCCCGCGGTGCAGCACTGGCCTTGGTTGAAGAACACACCCTGGTGAGCCTGCTCCACGGCATAGTCCACTGCAAGAAGAAACAGCCAAGCTCCCAACACTGCGTCCCCCCCAGGGGAGCCTGCACAGCCACATCCCCGCCCGCCCCTCCAGCCTTGCGCTCACCATAGAGCACAACGCAAGGAAAAACCAAATGCCACTTGTCATCCAGTCCACTCCGACAGTGAAAACCACTGGCTTGAAAACGCAGCTTAGTTTCAGTTCTAACTAGACCCTGACATTACTTGCTATGTGGACTTGGATAACTTCACTTCTTTGAGTCTCTTTTCTCTTCTGTAAAAAGAAAGACTGGATCAGATGATCTGTAACAGGAGTCTCCACTTCCAACGTGCAAAGGAAAGAGGCAGCTCATGGAAATGTGTGAACTGAGCCATGTGGTAAAACTCCCTTATGGAGACTAACAAGGGAAGCCACTATTGCAGTTGGCTGATGCCAAGCACGATTATAAGCCCAGAGCTGATAATCTTTCCATTTTTAAGAAAGAACAGAAATCAGTATTTTTAATGTACAGTTTCTGGTTTTTTGTTTTAAAAAAAAAAAAAAAAACT
Source organism: Dugong dugon (assembly GCA_030035585.1). NCBI lineage: Eukaryota > Metazoa > Chordata > Mammalia > Sirenia > Dugongidae > Dugong > Dugong dugon. Next base: position 3,690,104 of record CM057482.1, read on the forward strand.
ACAACACTGTGTAGGTCAAACAAGACATGTCTCTATCCCACATCTGGCCTGTGGACTGACAGTTTTCAACCCTAATCTACAGGCCCTTCAATATTTAATTAGCATTCTGGTGAATTAAAGTGTATCGGTGATGGATCTTCTTTGAGGGCACCGATTTTTTCCCTGTTGGAACGGGACTGTGTAAGAGAACACGTCAACTATTTCGTTTGCATCCCTCATGCTTTATACCTCGCGACAATAATAAATCCGACGTGTCCTAGTTGCTAAATGACGGCTGAATGGACACGAACAAATCAATGTTATAATGTCAATGCGCACCCACTCCTCAGGAGGAATTCGTGTAAATTCCGAGGCCCTCGGCAGTGAGAAGCAGGCGGAAGCTGAACTCTGCCAAGGCCAAGCTCAGGCTGCAATTCAGACAATCTGGTTTCTGTTTCCTCATCTGGGAAATTGGGATAGCAGCTCTGCCTGGCAGGATGTGAGGATGAAAAAGGGTGACTGAAGGACATTTAGAATTTCATTCTCTGGAGAGCTTTTAAAAACAGAACGTCCACACCTGTGCAGAATGGACCAGGTGGCATCCTGCCTGCAGACACAGGGTTAAGTAGGCTGCTGTTCTACACCTCCCTGAAGTCCTGCTGCCAAGGCAGAATCACCTCTGAGGTCGGTTCATAGAGAACTGACCAGAGGGTGCTGTCATCCTAACTGCAAGTCAAGGGGAGCAGCAGAAAGGTGCCAGGATGGTTAAACAGAGAAGGGGCTGTGGGTCTGGGAAAATACCAGCAGTACTACTAAATGGGGCTTTATTTTTAGTAATCTACAAAGCCACCAGGCACAGCTGACAAGTTTCAGATTTCTTAAAACTGGGCAGAGAGACTGGATTTCACGTGTTCAAAAGGCTGAGACCCTTGCTTTGTCCATTATGCAAACTGACCAGGCCTTTGCCTCCTATACCCCCTTCTCAGCATCACACAGTCAAAGGGCTGGAAGAATCCAGAAAACAAACTCTCTGTTCATTTGTTAATTGATACTTGTTCTCCTCCCAGTATTGAACCATTTTCTTCTTGGAAGCAAGGAGGGTCCACTGAAGCAATATTCAGTTCTTCTTGAATGCCCCTTCGCTTCAAAGACATTTTTCTTAGTGTCCTATCAAATGTGGAGATACAAAGTCGGCACCAAAGTGCAGTTTGGTAGGGACATGTCTGGGATCTGTGGGTGACTTACAATCAGCATCTGCAAAAATGATATTGGGACTTTTCCCTCCAAGTTCCAGGGTTACTCTCTTCAGATTACTTCTTCCAGCTGCTTCTTGGATAAGCTTTCCAACCTGAAAGAAAGAAATGGAGACAGGTGTCACACACCTTGTGGTCCAGACCGTCAGCAGCTGGCTCTGGGCAACGAAGGGATGTGCAGTAACGGGTCCTGCAAGGTGAATTCACCCACGGAATAACAGGGACAGTTCACTGTGGTGAGCCTGCCTGCACACGATGTGAGTCAGCCGGGAAGCAGTTTAAAGCAGTGCTGAAGTGACTTAGAACATTGCTTTACTTTCATGATGGAGGGAGCCAGCAAAAGGGGGTTAAAGCTGGAATTGTAATCACTGAGAGAGTCCTCTGAAGACAGCTGGCAGGCCAAATGTAGCAGATGCCATCACTGCACTGTGGCCTAGCCTCCAGAAAAAGCCAAACTGGCTCTGCTTCAAAGGAACGATGATTGTAAAACAAATTGTTCCAGAATCTCTCAAAATGCCAGGTATGACTTTTATCACATGGTCTCACGTGCCTCTGCCTAGGGTTACAGTAAAAGGATTCCAGATGGCCGAGGATCTGTCTTTACTGGTGTATTTTGTAAATGTCTATTTACCTAGAATCCAAACAATAGGCTGAGTTTGGGAAAAGTGTTTGCGATTAAGACTTGTATTTCCAACGAAACTGAAACTGTCAGAACGGTGACAGGGCTCCCCCGCTGAAGGCGGAGCCCCCCCACTGAAGGCGGAGCCCCCCCGCTGAAGGCGGAGCCCCCCGTTGAAGGCGGAGCCCCCCACACTGAAGGCGGAGCCTCCCGTTGAAGGCGGAGCTCCCCCACTGAAGGCGGAGCCTCCCCGTTGAAGGCGGAGCTCCCCCGTTGAAGGCAGGGCTCCCCCGCTGAAGGCAGAGCTCACTGCCCCAGTCGCTTGGAGTGCTGTCAGGAGACAGCCTACAGCCTCAGCTCCTTCTGAGTCTGCCTCAGCTGAAGAGAGCTGCCTTGCCCAAGGGGGTTTCCTCTCCCAGGTGGTCCCATCCAGGGACTGAAGTGGCAGGGGTATAAAGCCCACCCTTTCAGCCAGCCACAGGACAACTCTGAGGTGCCACGTGCTCCTCCACACCCCGTGGGCTGACTGAGGCTCTGTTGGGCCACACTGCAGTCAGCCTTCCCCTTTGCCCCATCCCCATCAGCAGGGATTCCTGACACATATCCTGCGTGTCAAAGTCCATCTCAGTGACTGCTTCCAGAGATCCCAACCTGTAACAGCACTGCTCGACTGGAGAGGAGAGGTCATTTTATGGAAAATATTGAGCCACCGTGTAGGCATGTTGATCACGCTGAGATGAAAAATGTTACTTACACCTGAGATTCTATGGGAAACTTAAGTACCTAAAAAGCCCGGAGAAGAGAAATCCTAAGTTTCCGTCTGATTTCCACTGGGCCCTTGATGTCCTCAAGCAAGGCTGAAGACTCCTCAGGTACGCATGGGTAAGGCTGCCTGGACTTTTTTACTGGTCCTGTCACTTACTGTCTGACTTTAAGATATGTACTTAACTTCTCTGAGCCCTGGCTAGCCTCCTCTGTACAATGGGGCTAAAAACAGTACCTAACTCAGAAGTTAGCGATCCTGAGGAATAAGCGACTTCACATTTATGGCACTTAGAATCCACCCTGGCACATAGTGCCGTTACGTGTTAACCATAAACAGGTGTGAAAAGCTAAGGACCCTTTCTTCTTCCATGTCCGATTGGGAAAAATTCACGGGACTGAAGGGAGAGACACCGTTAGCTCTTCCAAAGTAGAAAGCGCTCAAGAAAACACTGGGGAGACACCCCACTTCCCTCGGGCGCCAATACTACTTGTTGCCTCAGTTAAATACTTCTGCGTTTTCATGGTTACTCTGCCTCACTGCAGAAACAGTTTGAGACAGCTATGTTGTTAAGTTGCTGTCCAGTCAATTCCGACGCATGGTGACCCCATGTGTGCAGAGTAGAGCTGCTCCATAGGGTTTTCAAGGCTGTGATCTTTCGGAAGCAGATATCGGGCCTGTCTTCTGTGATGCCTCTGGGTAGGTTCAAACCGCCAACCTCTGGCTAGTAGTCAAACACTTAGCTGTGCCAACCAGGGAACTCTTGAGGCAGCTATATGTATCTATTGAGGCTGTTTTAGGAAACAGACCCTCATTCTGAGCAAACCTAACCTTGGAAAAAAGTGATGTCTCTTAAAGAGGCAGAATTAAGAGTTCACGTTGTAGAACAGTGTTACCCACCCAGGTTTGAGAGAACCCTCCCATCCGGCCCTGAGAGATGAACGGGAATACTACAGCCCACAACCAGACTCTTCCCTCCCTACCCCTGCAGTCTGGATCTCTTCTACCTCAACAAAAACTCCCCAGGGAGACTGTGGGCTCAGTGAAGGACCTGGTGTCAGGCCGGGGGAAGGAAATACATGTTCTCAAAGGAAAGAAGTATCTGGCCCTCTGTTCTGGCAAGAGAACAGCAGTTAGGTGAAAAATACGGCTGGAGCTGGGACCCCTGCTAAAGAGAGGAACCCACCCAAAAGGGCAATTCTGGAAACATCAACACGTCGACTTAATGCTGGCCCCAGTCACCTGTGACTGCCAGCTTTTCTGAGGACCTGTAGTGTGGCTGGCTTTCTGTGCCTCGGGGGAGTCCACATTAATAGATGGGGACACACTTTAAAGTCCAAGAAGATAAACAGACAAGTATTTTCTCAAAGAAGCCGATCACTGGAATTCAGGAACATATTATTAATCCTAAGAAAAGCTAACATGTATTGAGTCAGTCTGTGTCAGATCTGTCTGCATTAACTCATTTAACCCCCTCAAAAACCCTATAAAGTAGGTACCACCTTATTCTAAAGATGAGCAGACTTAATTAGAAGTTAAGGAACGTTACCAGGTTGGCCAGCTAGTTATTGACAGAGGCTGTTGGACTCCATGCAGGCTGACTCCAGGGCCCAAGCCCCAAATCACCCGCCTACTTCCTCTCCTTCCCCGCAGTGTTCTGTCCTCCCTTCTGCCTCCTCTCTGCATTCACTGAGCACCTGGCATCACAACCCTACCCCGGAACTCCAAATTGATTTCAGAGAGAGCAGGAGTATGACTTCTTGTAGGCCCCAATAATTTCACCAATCATCAGTGACAAAATGTACATTTGCTTTCAGGGTTACATTTTAACAACAAATAAAGCCAGGGGAAATCCAGGGACTTACACACAGGACGATGCTGTGGTGAAGAGCATGCTGACATGGCGGGCGTCTGTTAGCCCTACCCCCGACAGCCATCACACCACCACTACGAGTGGGTTCTTTCTACCCCTCGAACGTGATCCAGTGATTATCTTCATGGCTACAGTGACTATCCAAAAGCCCTGCTCAGCCTGTGGTCGTCAGAGGAGGATACTAAGAACACTTTTTCCCTTGTCGATGCTTTGCCAGCCTTTCCTTAAAAACCAAGTTCCTGTAAACATTGCCGGGCAAATCTCAGATGGGTCATGCCTTTCCTCTTCATCTTGGGAAGAAGGTCAAGTCCTAGCCGAGCCTCAAGGAGAACGGGATAGGTAGTCCCTGGGCAAACCAAACCGCTTCTCTTTGGAGAGGCCAGAGGAGGCTCCTGAGAAGCGCCGGTTTTCACCAATTACCCTCTCACTCAACACAAATTCAGTTCTCCTCCTATGTGCCAGGTGTGACGTTGGGCATAGTCTCTTCCTGACAAGGAACCCACAGCTAAAAGGACCTCCACATGACCTAGCAGGTGCCCAATAAATGCGGCATGGCAGTCCCCTAGAGAAAAGCCTGGATCTAAGTTAATATGAGATGTAAACAGATTAAATCATGATTCTGCAGTACTTTGTTGTAACCCAGAGTCAGGCCACCGTGGTCCCTTCACACAGCACTGGGGTAGAATGGAACAAGCTTCATCAGTGAGAGGCTCAGGCATCATATGCATTCCCACGACATGCTCAGGTTCCAGGCCAGAGTCTCCTTGGAGAATACATTACTACTCACGAATTTCCCCACGGAGCTGAGCGAGGTTGAGTGACCCCAAACTGGAGTCGCTCCTCATTATCACTATCGTGAGGGGGAAGGAAGTGGAGGAAAGAGACTGTATGCAACAGGTCTGCAAATGCAATCCCAAAGTGGGGGACTCTTGATAGGGAGAAGCAATATGTTTAAACACAGAGTTCAAGTGAGAGCCGGCTCCATGTCTACTTACAAAGTATCACCGGTCTATGCAAATCAAGCTAAAATATTCCTTGCACACACCCCATGCAAAAGTTTCCAAAATCAAAATATATGCAATTAGAAAGTCTAAGAAATAATCAATCAGAGACAGAAGACAAAGGTCCAGCCCTTCCATGATGGCAAAGCAGAGTGCCTCTGGGATGAGCATGACACCAGTCATATTTAACCCTTCCCTACACGATGAGAAGGTGGAAATAAGGCAACGAGGGTACGTGATACACATGTCTTCTGAGCGGTTCAAGGCAAGTCAACAGGGATGGACTTTTGGAAACTAAGCCCTGTTCTGACAAAACAGGCAATTTATAAAACAGATAAACATATAGCTCAAGAAATGAAATCCTATACATGATGTGAATACTGTGTATGATGTAGATACAGATTAAATAGGATAAAGGCATAGAGACCAAATTTTGAGTTCCCCACCAGTCATCTGTTGTTCCAATCAGAAAAGACTTCACAGTGTACTCTTGTTATGCCTCCAGCCCCAAAGCTGAGCACCGGCTAATTATAACCTTACTCAGGTTGATGGGCTACAGTCTGGCCCACGGGGTCAGAAGACGTAGGCACTCCACATTCTGCCTGGGCAACTAACGAACCGCCAACTCCACTTCTTCAGGTCTCAGTTTCTTTATCTGTCCATTGAAGGCACAGGCCAAGCGGCAAATCTGTTCCTGGTACTCCAGCTAACAGGACGAGTTCAGACAGACAGAACCCTTGGGGCCCTGCTCGTTCTGAGACTCTGTCCACGATCCTTCTGTGTTCTTCCTGCCTTATAAAGCAGAAGAAGCTTGTCCCAAGAGCACCACAGCTGCTCTGAATGGTAAAAAAAAAAAAAAAGCAAACACCTGATCTTTTTTAGTTTCCTGCGTGGAGCTCATTATGAAAGAGTAAGTGAGAGCGTCCCTGTCATGTGGTTTCCTGACTGCACTCCCTGCAGTCTCTCAGCTGCATCTGTGTACCCCAAACAGGCCCGGGCGGTGAACTGGGGGCTCCCCCACACATAGCGGAACTGGGCTAACTCTCAGTGGGAATGTTGGCACAGATCAGCTGTGACTCCCGTGCTCGCTTTGAATAGGCTTCAAGATTGATATCAGGAGTATCCCTGGAAAAGCTGCACCGAACCATGCTCAAGGCAATGCAGCAGTGTAGGGAAATGCAATTTGGTGCTTTGTGATAAAAATAATTTGTTATACAGGACAAAAAAGAACACAAAAAGCTTTTCATGTCCTCTCTATTCAAAGCAGTAGCTCCTTGAACACAGTTATAAAGTTGGGTAAATATTTTCCTTTTAGTATTTCATTACCCATATTAGTGTGGATGCCTTCTCAGAGACAGACTATCTTTTTAAAAACAGAAAAATCTCTAGTAGAGATCTCAGTAAAGCAGTGGAACATGCCTGCAGTATATTTTCATCTCTTAAACCCCAAACAGACTAGTTCTATGCTTCTTCCCTCCTTTCTTGATTTTCACGGTTGTGTTTCCTGGTTCCAACTATGACAGAAATGGAAATGCCAAAAATGTGTGTAACTGGATGTTTCCTGTCTTTCTGAAATATCCAGAAACAACAGGCCACATCAGAAAACAACAGGACCAAGGAATCTAAAGCAGTTTCTTTAAGTGGTAACAGCTATTTCCAACTTGACTGGTGAAATTCAGATTACCCAAACCAATATGGTCACAAACTATGTTTCCTGCCTTCTTTCCTAACGTTCCCACCACCTCACAGCCATCACTCCAGCCACACAAAACCACTTAACTGTCAAGTCGATTCTGACTCACACAGACCGTGTAGGACAGAGCAGAACTGCCTCACCGGGTTTCCGAGGAGCCGCTGGTGGATTCCAACTGCCAAACCTTTTGGTTAGCGGCCAAGCTCTTAACCACTATGTCACCAGGGCTTCACAAAACCACTCACCCTTCCTGAAACATGCCTGTGTCTTTGCATACACAGTTCCCTCTGCCTGGAATGCCATTTCCTCCTCTTGCTTACTTGATGAACTCGTTTCTCCAGACCTCGCTCTCTGCCACCTCCTCTGAGAAGTTAGTCTTCCCGACCCACCTGCCCCCAGGCCGTGGTGCGCCTCCTTCTCTGATCCCAGGGCAGTTTTTACAGAACCCTGCGCCAGACTTGTCCGATAGCTGTTCTCCCCAGTAGGCTGAATCTGAGAAGGGAGAGGCTCTATCCTGTTCATACACAGAGATCTTCAGTAACATTGTCAGACGGAGACCACCAGGTTTTAGGCAAGAGCTGAGAGGGACGTGGGAGCCCTACATCCAAGGCCTGGCTTGGCCCAGCTAGCAAAGGGACCTTGGTCTTCCCTTACCGTCTCTGGCTGTAATTTCCTCATCTTTAAGGAAAGGATGGCTTTGGTGGTTCTGGCACCGGCGGCACGTTAGAATACCTGGGGTGCTTAACAGTTTTTCTCTGTCTAGGCCCCACCCCCAGAGCTACTGATTATCTAGTCTGGGGTGGGGAATAGGTATGAGCAGTTTTTAAAGTTCCCGAGAATATTCTAATGTGCTGATAGGGTTAAGAACCATGGGATTAAATAACCTTTAAAGACATTTCTCTTATACTTGTATCTTTAATCTTTCCTCATTGACTCTATTTTCCAACTGTTCCACATCATTTATCGGGTACCTATTCTGTGCTGGAGGAGCCCTGGTGGCACAGTGGTTAAATGCTCGGCTGCTAACCAAAAGGTCGGTGGTTAGAACACACCAGTTGCTCTGTGGGAGAAAGATGTGGCAGTCTGCTCCCGTAAAGATTACGGCCTTGGAAACGGTATGGGGCAGTTCTACTCTGTCCTATAGGGGTGCTAGGAGTCGGAATTGACTCCGCAGCAGTGGGTTTGGGTTTTTTTATTTTTGGTTTATTCTGTGCTACTTGTTCTCACAAACGTTATTTTCTTTACTCTTCAAAACAATCATGTGAAGCAAGAATTATTACCCATTTTATGGTTGGAAAAAAAATAACATGACTCAGAGGTCAAGAGATGACTTGCTGACAGGTCCCACTGAATGGCAGTAGCTGGGACTGAACAGAACACTGAACCTAAGCCAAGGGCTCTCCTCACTCCACCCCTAGGCTCTCTGTGGCTGGCGCCCCTCTTCTACAAGCTCCCCTCCCCATCTGTGGGTAGTAAGGCTCTGGCAGTTATACCCTCTATCCACCTCTAACAGATATTCTAGAACAATCTATCCACAATTGACAGATATTCTAGAACAATCTATCCATGACTGACAGCTATTCTACAACCAACAACAGTCACACATGCTTTCTATCCACAACAGATATTCTAGAGCAACTCATCCACAACGGACAGATATTCTAGAACAACCTGTCCACAAGAAATATTCTAGAACAACCTATCCACAACTGACAGATATTCTAGAACAATCTGTCCACAACTAACAGATATTCTTGAACAGCCTATCCACAACTGACAGATATTCTAGAACAACCTATCCACATCTAACAGATATTCTAGAACAATCTGTTCACAGCTGACAGGTATTCTAGAACAACCTACCCACAACTAACAAATATTCTAGAACAACCTATCCACAACTGACAAAAATTCTAGAACAATCTGTCCACAACTAACAGACATTCTAGAACAGCCTATCCACAACTGACATATTCTAGAACAACCTGTCTACAACAGATATTCTAGGACAATCTGTCCACAACAGATATTCCAGAACAATCTATCCACAACTGACAGATATTCCAGAACAATCTGTCCACAACTGACACATATTCCAGAACAATCTGTCCACAACTGACACATATTCCAGAACAATCTGTCCACAACCGACAGACATTCCAGAACAATCTGTCCACAACCGACACATATTCCAGAACAATCTGTCCACAACCGACACATATTCCAGAACAATCTGTCCACAACCGACAGACATTCCAGAACAATCTGTCCACAACCGACAGACATTCCAGAACAATCTGTCCACAACCGACAGACATTCCAGAACAATCTGTCCACAACTGAACAGACATTCCAGAACAATCTGTCCACAACTGAACAGACATTCCAGAACAATCTGTCCACAACTGAACAGATATTCCAGAACAATCTGTCCACAACTGACACGTATTCCAGAACAATCTGTCCACAACTGACACGTATTCCAGAACAATCTGTCCACAACTGACACGTATTCCAGAACAATCTGTCCACAACTGACACGTATTCCAGAACAATCTGTCCACAACTGACACGTATTCCAGAACAATCTGTCCACAACTGACACGTATTCCAGAACAATCTGTCCACAACTGACACGTATTCCAGAACAATCTGTCCACAACTGACACGTATTCCAGAACAATCTGTCCACAACTGACACGTATTCCAGAACAATCTGTCCACAACTGACACGTATTCCAGAACAATCTGTCCACAACTGACACGTATTCCAGAACAATCTGTCCACAACTGACACGTATTCCAGAACAATCTGTCCACAACTGACACGTATTCTAGAACAATCTGTCCACAACTGACAGACATTCCAGAACAATCTGTCCACAACTGACACATATTCCAGAACAATCTGTCCACAACTGACACATATTCCAGAACAATCTGTCCACAACTGACACATATTCCAGAACAATCTGTCCACAACTGACAGACATTCTACAACTGCTGTGCACTCTTAGCCATACTTTGGTTACATAAGACTCCCCCTTTCTGTTTCAGATCAATTCAAACATCAAGATTTTGATTTCTTGGTCTGCTCTGATAGAAGCCAGCACGGATTTCCTAAGTCAAAGGTACTGTACATCCCACAATCTTGGTGAGCTACAAGGATGGACATCTTAGAACCTGTTCATATTCAGACCGAGCTCTGAGAAGAGAAATTCACTGCAGAATCTTTATGTTGGCATAGTTACAGAGTAAATCAAAGAATCCCACACTTTTCTTATCCTTCAGTACTCGAGTTTTAAGTGTAAAAATACAAAAGGAAGAAAACTAATAATTTAAAACCCATCCCTGCAAAGGTTTTGTCATATGTACCTTTATTCAAATGTGGGGTACTTCATTAGTGGCTCGGTACACCCTTAGAAAAAAGCCTACATGAGCTGCTTAAAAAAACCAACATAAACACTGTAGCGAGCACCTTCTCCCACCTACAAAGAGGGTTGAGGCTGAACGAGGAGCAAGCTGACAGGGCTCATGACTCAAGCAGCAGACCTGGTGTCTGTATCGTGCAACTCGACATTCATCTAACGTAGGAAATGAAAGGAGAGGCCCAGCTGCGTGAATTAGAATCAGTGATAACACAGCTGTTGGCCACAAACATTTGTTTGGCACGGATCAATCTGGCCTCTCCCGTAGTTTGCTTTGATGGTCTCTCCACTATCTTGTTGACTAATGATGAAACCATGGTTTGTTAATCCAACTGAAGAAAGAAAACACCACAGCAAGCAAAATGCAAACTGTTTTCCTGTACTTCATTGAGGCTGTTTATTGACTGTTTGTAAGAGCCCTTTCATATTCAAGTATTAAATATTTACATGCATTGTTGCTTATGTATTTAGCTGCCTAAGGAGAAATTAATCCTGTCTTTAATCCGAGAAAGTTTGCTTTTTAAAGGCCTTCTGCTAAACAAAGAAATGGAAAGCAGCCACCTCAAATAAGCTTCTTGTTGCTGGCTGCTCCAGACATGTGATGTATCAACAGGCTCTATCTCCCTGGGGTGATCATGACAGGAGTCATGTTCAAATCCAAATTTAAATGACATGTTCCCTCTGGAAGAATATACACAATCTCCCAAGTAGCCTACAAAGCTGGAAAAGGATAGATGGATAAAAAAGTAAAAAACTATAAGCTGAAAAGGGGGTTGGGGATTATGTGAGCATTTGATTTGCCTGTGAAAAGTCTCTGTCCGCACCATTAACATGGACATTGTAAGCTGGCTTTCCGATGCTTCTCCCTCAGGTCCTCTACTCTCTGCCAATGATGTCATTCCAGAGAAGACACTAGGAGATACCCCAGAGGCCAGGGGATTGATTCCTCTCTAGAAAGAAGGAAGTATGAAGTGTAGACTCTGTCGGAACAGTTTAGCTGAGAACTTGCTCTGCACACACTGCAGTGAGCTGTCTCACTGTCGTGAGCGTTCCTAACAGTAAACCCTGCACACGGCACCTTCCACCCCATCATCTCCCCGAATTCCCTTTTCTCTCTTTCTCACTTCCCAATTGTATATTTGCATCTTTGAAGATGACATGTTTCGTTTTTATTCTTGCGAAGATAAAGACTTTCCTACGTTATTATAAAGCTGAAGTAATCAAGAAGATGTGATATTGGTGAAGGGACAGATACACAGACCAACAGAAATAGACCCACACAAATATGGGCAACCGATGTGTGAGGAAGGTGGAAAGGCAATTCAGTAGAGAAAGGACAGTCTTCTCAAGAATGGGGCTTGAACTATTGTCATCGTAATTAAAAAAAAAAAAAAAAAAAAAAACACCCAAAGCAGAACTTTGATTCATACCTTGCAACATACACAAAAATTAACTCAAAATGGATCTTAGACACAAATGTTAAATGTAAAGATATAAGATTTCTAGAAGAAAACATAGGAGAAAAGCTCTGTCATCCTAAGTCAGCTGAAGATTTCTCAGACGCTATAATAAAAGCATGTTCCATAGAAGAGAAAAATCAATAAATTGGACATCATCAAAATTAAGAACTCTTGCTCTTCAAAAGACACTGTTAAGAGAATGAAAAAAATAAGCCAGAGATTGGGATACAATGTTTGCAAAGCATATATCTGATAAAGGACTTATATCCACAATATACAAAGAACTTTCAACATTCAACAATAAGAAAGCAAACAACCCACTAAAAGACGGGCAAAGATGAAAAGACACTTCACCTAAGAAGATGTATGGTGGCAAATACACATACAAAAAGATGTCCAACAGCAGGGAGCTGGAAATCAAAACCACACTGAGAACGTTACACACCTATCAGAATGGCGAAAATCTACAAGGCTGACCATACTGAATGCTGGTGAGGATGTGGAAGAGCTGGACATCTTACACACCACCTGTAGGCATGTAACCTACCATATGATCCAGTCATTCCACTCCAGATATTTACCCCCCAGAAAAGGAAATACCTACTCATACAAAGGTGTGCACACAGATGTCCATAGCAGCTTTTACTTGTATGAGCCTCAATCTGGAAACAACCCAAATGTCCACCAACAGGTGAATGAATAAACAAATTGTGGCATGTCCATAAAATGGAACATGATTCAGCAATAAAAGGGAGCTACTGATATATACAGCAACAAGGATGGATGTCAAAATAATTGTGAAAGAATTGTGAGTGAAAGAAGCCAGACCGGGGGGAAAAAGAGTACATACTGTATGTTTCCAAGCTTCTGGAAAATACTAACAACCTACAGCACCAGGCCAGCGGCTGCAGAGGGGCATGGGATGGGAGCGGAAGGAGAGGCAGAGGAGAGGAATTACAAAGGATGACTGGTAAACTCTGGCGGATAATGGACACATTCACTACCTTAACTCTGGTAATCGTTTCACAGGTGGATACATATGTCAAGATTAAACACTTCAAATATGTGAAATACAGTGCATATTAATTATACCTCAATGAAGCTGTTAATAAAGCTTATATTAAATAAAAAGGTTACTTTATTAGAGAATTTATACCATACATCTCTTTGCTGTCCTTTGTAGACTGTTGGCAGAAAAATTATATTGTATCTTCCTGGCTATTTAAATTATGATTTGCTAGTTTTAATCAAAGCCAAATGCATTAGGAATAAACTGATCAAATTTTAAAGCAATTAGAGCCAAAAAGGGAAAGAAAACAAGAGGAAAAAAAAAAAAAGAGAGAGAGAGACTTTGAAGAAAACAAAGAATAGATCAGAGGCCAGTAAAAGAAAATACAGTGATTGCAACTCAAAGGAAGCAACGTTTGAAATTATAAATCTAAATAAGAATAACCATCATATTCATTATAGAAGCTGATAGTTCTCATTCATCTGCACAGAAGGCAGAACAAAAGCATCACGTTTAAGGACTCACTGAGCAGACAAGGGATGGGACATCAGTTCAGGCACAAGAAACAGCATGTGCAAAGTCACAGAAGGTGAAATGGCATGTCACACTGGGGACCTGCAAGAGTCTGGTAAGGCCAGAGTGCACAGAAGGTGCACGAGATGAAGCTGGTGAGGAAGGCAGGGTTTGGGCACTGTCTGGTAGGTGATGGTAGAGATGTCCACTCTATGGTTAGAAATAGACTCTGGAGTTCAAAAGAGAGGTGAATAATTACAAGGGAGCTGTTTCAGGGAAACAGCCTAAATGAAATACTGTGTTGACTCACTCATTTGATTACTTTCATACTGATAATTAACACATTAAGTGGATCACTTAGGTAGTTTACTACAGGCAAAAAATCTTTTATACCAATGGTTTTAGGGGGAAGGAAGAGAGTTAAGAGTGGAAAACGGTGGTCAATTTCCATATTCAGAAACCAATATTTATGACTTAAATGAACCTTGAACCTTCCCTTAGGGAGATTTTTATGCAGATAAGTGCTAAATCAACAAAAAGAGCTTCAGAAGGAAATCTGACCAGTCAAGGCTGGAGAGGAAGTTTTCCCACGAATTCATCAGCTGATTCTCTGGCTTCCTTAAACAGCCCCTGTGGAGGGACACGGGCTGTCCTGTGACAGCCCTGGGGCTTCGCTAAGCCTGTCGATTCCTCGGGGCGGCAGGGGCGGCGGTCTGCAGCCCAGAAGAGTGAACAGGAGAGGAAGAAAAGAGCTCCCGAAGAACTTGGGGGGTTACCAGGAGTCAGCTCTATGCTCTGGGCTCTGGCTGAGCCCCAGTTTCTTTCTTTATAAAATAAGGGGTGCTTTGATGGCATCTTGGAACACAGTGCCTGGCACACAGCAGGGAATCAGACAACTTCCTGGATGAAAGAGGAATCTTTGTTCTATGATTATCAAAGTTAACTCTCTTTTGCTCCTAGCAAGCCTGCTGGTGCCCTCCTGGGCTCAAGGGCTGCTCCAGCATACAGAGAACAGGAACGGGGGAAAATGTCATTAACTGGAAGCAAGCTGAGAAGTGACAGAGCGGCAGCTACGTTACCTGTTTACCAGGTGTAGTCGCAGAAGCTAGTCTCGGCACCTTACAGCTGCACTGTATGTGTCACAGCTTCCTTCTGGTGAAATAAAATCAAAACAGAAGGACTCTGCCCACGTGCCAATTAGTTCCCGTCTCCAGTCGGCGGTTTTACCAGCTCACCAACACTGCACGGTTCTGTTGTGAGTGTGAATTTTTAGAAATATTTGCAAACTTTAATAAAATATTGACATTTGTGTCTCTTGGCTGCTGAGTAACTGACAGGTGTAGGGAATTCTGTGGACATGGCCTTACTTTGCTAAACTGATTCTGAGTTCCTTTTTCTCCCTTAGGATGGTTGAGAGAGAGATTATTGCTGGAATGAAATTACAGACACGGCAGACAACGTGAATGGTACCTGTTAGGCTACGCAAACCTCTCATCATAGGACAGATTAACAAGCTCACAGCTGCAGCTTCTGTCTTCAGTGGGCCTGGGAACACGTTCTGGGGTATCACCCACCAATTCAAACTATGTATAAGCTAGTGATTCTTGAACGTTAATCAACCAGGAGACCTTATTAAAGTGAATTATTTCTAGACCCTTCTTCTACATTTTCTGATTTAGAAGATCTTGGGTGGGGCCCAGGAACCAGCATTTTAACAAGCACCTCCCCCTCCTGCACCCCTCCCCACCACCATGTAGATGGCTGACAAACAACTACTGAAACACAGTCTTCCGCAAAGAAGTGTCTCCCTAAAGCCAGAATTCCATTCTACAAACTGAGGTCGGCAAAGAAGTGTCTCCCTAAAGCCAGAATTCCATTCTACAAACTGAGGTCGGCAAAGAAGTGTCTCCCTAAAAGCCAGAATTCCATTCTACAAACTGAGGTCGGCAAAGAAGTGTCTCCCTAAAAGCCAGAATTCCATTCTACAAACTGAGGTCGGCAAAGAAGTGTCTCCCTAAAGCCAGAATTCCATTCTACAAACTGAGGTCGGCAAAGAAGTGGCCCCAGCTCCAGGCGCCAGCAAGGGTCGTGGGCAAGTTCCTGAACGGGTACCAAGGGTCCCTTCCTGCCCCCTCTACAGCTAGCACACTATCCGCCCACAAATAAAAAGGATTTAAATCAGTTTATCAAAGCAAGCACCAGGCGATCTTCCAAAAAGTGAAACAGAACAGCAAACACTAGAAAATAATATTTATTAGAAGATTAAAAATATTTATAAAAGCCACAAACCAAAGAAAAGAAAAGTAAAATCGCCAAAGGAGAGCAAGAATCTGTTTTCAAAAGGCATACTGTTGGCAAATGGAGAGTTCACAGCCAAGCAGGACTGGAACTTCCAAATACATCATCTCAATTAATACCGAAACCTGTTTAAGTGCTTATTAGTAGCCCCTCCTAACAGATAAAGAAATTAGAGAGTACAGAGACTAAAAATCTGCCAAAGGTCACAGGCAGGAGGGTTAGGATCTGATCCAAGGTCATTTGAATCCAGAGCCCTTTATATTATACCACATGCCCCCAAGCATAACTTGTTCTGTAAGTTTCATTTTAAAAGTCAGAAATAATAGCTAACGTTCTGAGGCTTTATTATTACCAGGTCCTGTGCTAAGCACTTTGGAAATCAAAGCTTATTCCATTCTCACAATCACTCCACAAGGATCGGTACAGATGGGAAATGCGAGGCCTGGAGACACTAAGCAACAAGACGCACTATGCGTAAACCCATACAACCATAACGCCTAGTTCTCTGAGAGGCATCTGACATCTCTGATTCAGTCCCGACTGCTTTTAGTGTGCTTGGAATTTCTTACTGAAAAAGTGTTGGGTTCCTCTAGCTTTCTAGAGAGGCAAAGAACGGCGTTGTGATCCAGCGTTCACTCAAACCTTCATTTTAGCCAAGAGATCAGGAGTACTTCATTTTCCTTCAAAAGTCTCTAAATCGAGGATGGGGTGAAATTAACTCAAGCTGAACCCAATTAGAGCCTGAGCTTCCTTAACCAATGCAACTTTCTACAGCGAGATCTTTTCTTTTCTTTCTAATTAGATTGATCATTAACTGTTCAGCTCAGGTATTACCTTTGCATAGGATAAACCACGGGTATGGTGTTGTAGAAATTAACTTGGCTTGACTGTGATTGAGAATAATATAATCTGAGAAACTGAAAGATGATTTATACAAAATAGCTACAGGGGAAAACCCAATATTTTACTGAACTCTTGCACATGTTTGTGTCCCTTAAATGTTAAATATTTCCACTAGAACACGGGAATTGCGTGTGTAACCACTGGTGAACATCAATGTCCAGTGTTGGCTCGCCCTACCAAGTGTTCAATGCCCTAGAAGTCAGCGACACGGACAACATCAGGACCCATCACTTTAGATCCTTAGGGCTGTTCTGCCACCTCTGTAAGGCTTTTCACTTCCTATGAAAGAGACTGTTAAGGATAGACACGGAATCAGTATAACATCTACAACTCTGAAGTTTAGATGCCTGTTAACGGCAAGAGCTTCCTGGAATGACAATAAGCGGAGCCGCATCTGCTGTTGAGAAGCAGCAGGAAAGCCTGGTATCCGACCGAAGGCCGGCAGAGTGTGCTATCAAGCATTTTGGAAGTGACGTCCTCAACATCAGGCCTGGGGGAGAAGTCTGAGAACCGAAAAATACCACTAATTTCACGCTACATGTTACTCCCATGGATCCCACAGCAGGTGCTCCCTCCCCGCCATGTTACTCCCACAGATCCCACGGCAGGTGCTACCTCCCCGCCACATTATTCCCACGGATCCCACGGCAGGTGCTCCCTCCTCGCCACGTTACTCCCACGGATCCCACGGCAGGTGCTCCCTCCCCGCCACATTACTCCCACGGAGCCCACGGCAGGTGCTCCCTCCCCGCCACGTTATTCCCAAGGATCCCACGGCAGGTGCTCCCTCCCCGCCATGTTATTCCCAAGGATCCCACGGCAGGTGCTCCCTCCCCGCAAGGTTTCTGGGACTTCCGTTCTCGTACCACTGCGATTTCATGTTCTCCAAAGAGATCAGGGATCAGAGAAAAAGAAGACAGACCTAAATATTTCCCTGATGTGAATATTAACACCCGTGGAACTAAGATGTAGAGTTATCTTTTTTAAAAAATACCGTTATTTTTGAATGAAGTAGCTTTTCATTTGAATTTAAATATCTCAAACTAAAGAAGTTGCATCTTGATGCACAGATACATTTGAAAATCATGTCGAACAAGGCAATTTTGGTTCTAGCCTTGATCTTAGAAAGCATCTTCAAAATCAGGAACTTTTAAAATAAAATGGCGCAGAACTGTTCTTCCCTTCCTCTCCGTCCCCGTACATACCACATGATATTAATTAACACGGATTGTCACCCGGCCTAGACTCTACATTTCACACTCTGTCACCTCTGCATCTCTGAGGTCTAGCATAGTGCTTGGCATTTGCTAAACGTTCAGTGAATGTTTGTGCAGTTGGTCTGAGACAGTTTGGATTTAAAACCTTAAGTCCTATATCAGGAAGCATCACACAGAAGCCCCGCCGTGTATTAAATGAGATTTAAAGAGGCTAAAGATGCAATTTTCAAGTGAATTTTAGAAAAAGGGAAAAATTAAGTTAGAGACACCATGTCTCATAATTAGACACTTTTGACCATTCTTTCAGCACAACATGTTCTGTGGAGGTGACCCTTTCCAAGTACCCCCAGTGACACGCCATTCCCCCTCCTATGGGACACGGCAGATCCCTGGGCCACAGGCTGCGCAGCACTGCTCTGAGTGTAGCCTCTGGTATGGCCCTCAGTTCCACAACTCACTAGTGTGTGACCACCAGCAGGGAACAAACCTCTCCCAGCCTCACTTCCTCATCTGCGTATCTCCTAGGGTTGTGAGGATGCAGTGAGATGGGCACAAAGCAGGTGCCTGGCACACAGCTTATTAGTGCTCCATCCATGCTGGCTACCAATACACATTACTTAAGACCTTCTACACTTGAAAAAATCACCAATTTTAACAGCATTAGTGAAATGTAATTCACACACCATAACACTCACCCTTTGGAAGTGTACAATGCAGTGGTTTTTACTGTGTTCAGAGTTGTTCAGCCACTTACACACCACCACTATCTAATTCAAGAATATTCCATCAACCCAAAATGAAAAAAGAAACCCCATACCTACTAGTAGTCACTCCTCACTGTATCCTCTCCCCAGTCACTGGTAACCACCAATCTACTTTCTGTATCTCTACAGATTTCCCTATTCTGGACATTTCACAGAATTAGAATTATACAATATGCAGCTTTTTGTGATTGGTTTCTTTCACTTAGTGTAAGTTTTCAAAGTTCATTCATATCATACTATGTATCAGTACTTCATTCCCTTTCTCAAAAAAACAAAACAAAACCTGTGGCTGTTGAGTGGAATTCTAACTCACGGCGAAACTAGAGGACAGAGCAGAACTGCCCCACAGGCTTTCCAAGGAGGAGCTGGTGGATTCGAACCGCTGACCTTTTGGTTAGCAGCTGAATCCCTTTTCAGCGATGAAAAATATTGTACTGTATGGATACATCATAGTTTATCCATTCATCACTTGATGGATATTTGGGTTGGTTCCGCTTTTGACTATTATGACTAATACTATGATGAACTGCTGTGAACATATGTGTACAAACTTCTTTCGGTACTGAATTCTGTCAATTGCTTTCTCTGTGTCTACTGAGATGATCAAGTGGTTTTTGTCCTTTATTCGATTAATACAGAAAATTGATTTTTGATCTAGTACATGGATTAATTTTTGGATGTTAAACCAACCTTGCATTCCTGGAATAAATCCTACTTGGTCATGGTATATAATCCTTTTTCTATGTTGTTGGATTCTGCTTGCTAGTATTTCACTGAGGATTTTTGCATCTATATTCGTAAGATATATTGGCATAGAGTTTTCTTTCTTATGATGCCTTTTTCTGGAAGGTCTTCTAACTTTAGCCTCAGCTCTTTACCCCAGAATTCTTTCCGATAGTTTGATTTGCAGAATCCTTCTTTCTACTTCACCTACTTCCTGACCTTTCTCCCCAAATCCCTTCCCAAGCCCACTCTACTCTCACCAAGACTTTCTGTACTCTCCTGCTTCTAGCTGTTGGCTAATGTAGCTCCTTATTCCCAATCCACTCTGCTTATTCACATCCTGCAAGACCTACCTGAAATCCTTCTTCTCCTGAAGCCTACACAGACCACCCAGCACCCACTGATCTTTCCCTTCCTGGGATGCTGAGGTCACATTACAGACCAACATGTGGGTGCTGTATACAGTTTACAAAAAGTCATATTGCATTTAACTCTCATGACCCTGAGGAAGAGGTATGCTTACTATTATTGACCCGATTTTATACAGAATTAAGTGGCTGGCCCATGATTTGCATAGCTACAAAGTAAAAGATATCAAACCTCAAACTTACAGTGGCATTTTAAAGAAAGAAAGTGTTCCACTAATACAAAACCTTTCAGTTCTGGTGAGTCTTCTATTTATCATTCAGTCTTTTCTCCCTCATTTAACAAATACTAATAGTGCACATCTGCTACACATCAGATGCTATCTGAAGTGCTGAAGAAAATGCCTAAGGGACAGACTCCAAAGAGAATGCAGCCCAAAAATCTGCATATATGACAAGTGTCATCTTCTGAAGCTAAATTTAATAAAATCAATACAATGATAAGCAAATTAGCTCACACTAAGAAATTTAAAATGAGTTATTTACGGGACTAAAATACTTCGTTAAGATTCTATGCTAAATAAAGCAAGGATTTTTCTGAATCCAAATGTCTTCAGAGTTGATTCCTAAGACTTTAGTTATACCAACTGGAGTAAATGAAGCTGTAACATCACTTACTATTATATCTCCTATACGAGGCAATGATAAGATATCAGAATAGGGTGATCTGCATGGAACCCAGAGAGAAAAAAGTCAAACAACAATATCAGAATTAATCAAAAGATGTTAACAGAGACTTCTGCTTACTTCTAGCAGAGCTTAAAAATAAACCTCAAAAGGATCAGGCTGAACTGCAAATGACTTAACTGCCTGCCAGAAAAAAAGTCCAACACTCTTTAAAGAAAGACAACAAAACCTAGATGCTCAACAATGTAGTATTTACAATGCCCAGCATCCTTTCAAAACTGACAGACATGCAAAAAAGCAAAATAATATGACCAGGAAAAACACCAGTCAACAGAAACAGATTCAGAAATAACAGCGATGTTAAAATTAACACACAAGGAATGTTAAAACTGGTATTGTATGTATGTCCAGAAATTTAAAAGAAAACAGGAATACAGGAGGAAAGAAATGTAAGACATAAACAATAATCCATGGAATTTCTAGAGCTTAAAATTACAGCATGTGAAATGAAGACTCACTGGGTGGGCTTAACAGCAGATTAAACACTGCATAAGATCAGAGGACTTGAAGATAACAATAAAAGCTACGTAGATGAAAGCACAAAGAGAAAAAAGGCTGAAAATAAAAATAAAGAGCCTCAGTGACCTATGGAATAATAACACTCTAACATAAATGTAGTCAGAGTCCCAGAACAGGGAAGTAAAAATATAGTAGAAGAAATAATGGTCAAAATTTTTCCAAATTTGATGAAAACTATAAACTCACAAGTTCAAGAATTTCAATGAACCCCAAGCAGGACAAAGGCAAAACTACACTAGGCACTTCATAATCAAATTGCTAAAAACCAGCAAAGAGAGAAAATCTTAAAAGCAGCCAGAGAAAAAAGATACATGACGTACAACGCAACAAAGATAAGAATAGCTGCCGGGTTCTTATCAAAAACAGTGCAAGCCAGAAAAAACAAATAACAAAAACAGAATGGCACCTTTAATGCGTTGAAAGTAAAACAAGGCAAAAAAGCTGTCAAATTAGAATTCTATACCCAGAAAAAGCAATTATTAAAAAATAAAGACATTTTTAGATAACAAAAGCTGAGAGAATTCATAACTAGCAGACTTGCACTACAAGTTTGTTAAGGGACGGTCTTTACACAGAGGGAAGATGGTATCAGAAGGAAATGTGGGCCACCACAAAAAGACGAGGGGCAGACACAGCAAGTATGTAGGCAAATGTAAAATAACTTTGTTTCCTTGTTTTAGAAAATGTCTTTAAAAGATAATTTATGTTTAAAACAAAAATTAATAGCAACATATTGTGGGATACGTAAGGTGAAATAAAACACATGATAACAACAACTCAAAGGATGGTAAATGGAAGGACACTGTTATAAGGGCATCACATTGTATGTGAAGTAACATAATACTGTTTCATGACAGACTATTATTCATGTACATATTGTAAACACTAAATCAACCCAAAAAAAGAGATATAAGTAATAATCCAAAAAAAGAAGATAGAATGGAGCCCTAAAATTACTTAATTCCTGCAAAGGAAAGCAGAAAGAGAAGAAAAAGGAACCACCACCAAAAAAAAAAAAAAAAAAAACAGATGGTACACATAGAAAACAAAGATCAACATAAGGGATTTAAACATGACTATATCAGTAATTACATTAAATGCTGAACAACAACAAAAGGCCAGACATGAAAGAGTATATACTGTATTAGTCCATTTATCTGAAATTCTAGAACAGGCAAAATAAATAAAGAGGATCTATGGTAGATCCTGGGGCCTAGGGTGCTGGCTGCAAACAGATATGAGAGATATTTCTAGAGTGATGAAAATTTTCCATATCTGGTTTTGGGCGGTGGTTACATGGGTGTGCACTTCTGTTAAACCCCATCAAACTGAAACTTAAAATGGGTGTATTTTACTTTGTGCAAATTATGCTTCCATAAAGTTATTTCAAAGTTCAAAAAGAAATCTTAAGTGGAAAACAGCCTGACAGTAGTGGTTGTGTTGTTACTGACTCATTTACCACTTTTTGTCTGGCCGGGAAGGTTAGGTTCCATTTATTCAATATAACTTTCCAATGAATGATACTTGTAACTCAAAAAAAAAAAAAAATGGCGCTCAGTTTTCAGAATGAAACAATTTGGGGAGAAGATGTTAAATCCCTAGAAATAAATTTAACAAGAAATGCCTAAGACCTGTATGATGACATAAGGGAGGGACATTACATGACAAAGAAAAGAAAAGATTTATACTATGTTCCCAGGTGAGAAGTCAATGTGGTGAAGATGACACTTACCCCAATTTAATACAGACATTCAATGTAATGTTGATCAAAATTACAACAGATTTTTTTTTTTTTTGAGAAAGCAGGATGCTTATAAAATCAATGTAAAATTTCATCTGAAAGAATAAATGGGCAAGAATAGCCAAAAAGGTTTTAAAAAAGCCAAATAAGAGGGTATCCTGCCTACTGTATCACAACACATCTTATAAAAACCAATTAGTTAAAGTAGTCTGGTACTGGTAAAAGAACAGACAGATAAAATTATGAGTCTTAAAATAGAATCCTGTATATATGGAAATTTATCATATAACGTTATGTTCTATTCAAACGAGTTGCAAAGGGGTAGACTGTTTAATAAACGATGCTGAAAAATCTGAATACCCATTTGTGAAAAAAAATACCTTAGAACTAACCTTTCACTATGTATGAAAATAAATTTCAACCAGATTAAAGATTTAAACAAAAACAAAACCATAAAAGTACTGGAAGACTTTTTCAGAAATTGTAAAGAAAATATTATATAATCTTGAGGTGGTTTTTTCAAAGATGATATAAAACCCAGAAGTCATTAAGAAAAAGACTAAAAGATATTATATACAAAGTAACTCTTGTGCATGGCAAACAAAACCATTTAAAAAAAAAAACTAAGAAAGAAAACTCAGAATAATATTTGCAAATTCTTCATCAGACAAAAGATTAACCTACTTAATACACAGAGATCTTATAAAGGAAATCATCACTCTAACGCATTCTCAGTAAGAAAGTTAAAGTATAAAAATCCTTTTGTTTTGCAATTCCACCTCTAGAAACTTACCCAACTGAATATCTGAGTATCATACATATGTGAGTGTGTGTGTGTGTGTATGTACTTATATGTGTGTGTGTGTGTATATATATATTACAAGGATTTTTATTCCAGTGGTCTAATAGGAAACAATGTAAAAAAAAAAACTTGAAGTGTCCCATTACTTAAATAAACTACGGTACATTGATGCAACAGTATTCTATGTAGATATTATAAAGAATGAAGGAGAGATATACCATAGTTTTATGCAAATAACACAGGCCTTCTACATTTGTTTGCTAACTGTGCCCTCTCCCCACTGGAGGAGCTGGCAAACAAACGTAGAAGGCTCGCGTTATTTGCATAAAATATGGTAGGTACTGATGTGATAAACTGTCCGTTATATATTTTATATATTTTTTTTATTAAAAAAAATTATACAATAGAAGCCTCTTAACTGACTTAATCAGGACCACTGGTTGGTTAACTGACAAAGGAGATCGAAGCAAGGAATCACACCTTAAACATTTCACTTTAATAGTAAACATGAATATGTACATTCATCCTCCAATATTGTGACAAAGGGTGAAGGACTTTTCAAAAAAAAATTATGGGTCTCCCACATTGTCTTTTCTGATTACACTACATCCACAAAATATTGTTTAATATTTCTGGTTTTGATTTCTCTGCAGTGTAAAAATCCTTGCAAAGATTTAAAATTTTCCCCAGCCTAGATTCTACAGTTGTCTTGCTCAGTTCTAGCTGATTACATTTTTCTTAGCTTCTAGACATTAACAAGTGTTTTAAACACATTCAACTTAATTTATATATACACGATAATTTTCTTTTCACACTTATATTTTGATTTATAGATTTCATTAAATCACAAAATTACTACAGCATATACAAGAAGACGACGGTTTGGGAACAAGTAAGACTAACTCTTGACATACATAAAACTCAGTAATCTCTAACTGCAAATTTATAAATTGGCACTTAAGTTTATTAATCAGTATCTTATGAATTTTTTTAACGTGTCAATTTAACCAGGTACCATTAACTCTGCACCAACTGATAAATCAAGTCTCTAGACCCACAATGTCCAATATGGTAGCCGCCAGCCACACGTGGCCACAAAGCACTTGAAACGAGGCTAGTCTGAGTTGCTATAAATGTAAAACACACACCATATTTCAAAGACTCTGGAGCCCTGGTAGCACAGTGGTTAAAGACTCAGCTGCTAACCAAAAGGTTGGCAGTTCGAATCCACCAGCTGCTCCTTGTAAACCCTGTGGGGCAGTTCTCCTCCGTCCTACAGGGTCACTGAGTTGGAATCGATTCAAGGGCGATGGATTTGGTTTGTTTTGGTTCAAAGACGTCATATGAAAGAGAATGTAAAATATGTTAGTATTTTTGTATTGATTACACGTTGAAATGATAATATTTTGGAAATATCAGATTAGATAAAACATCCCTAAAATTAATTTCACTTGTTTCTCTATTTTTTTTTAATGCGGCTAATAGCAAATTTTAAATTACAAACGTGGCTCTCACTGTATTTCTTTTTGGCAGTGCTATTCTAGACCTGTGACATTCTCTGATCAATGGTGACATCATTTAGAGGTTCTACCTGAAGCGATCCCTCAGACTTTCTCTTTTGTTATCTGTTACCTGCATCAAAACGTCCTGGAGTAACATTTTAAAAGCATCACCTCTAAACAGACTTGTGACTCTCTATCATGGGCTGGCAAACTACGGCTGGTGGGCCAAATTTGGCCAGCTGCCCATTTTAGTACGGCCTATGAGCTAAGAATGGTTCTTATGTTTTCAAATGGTTGGAGGTAAAAATCAGAAAAAGAAGATTTCATGATACATAAAAGTTACATGAAGCTCAAATTTCAGTGTCTGTACATAAAATTTTATTGGAACACAGCTATGTTCATTAATTTAAGTACTGTCTGTGGCTACTTCTGTGCTACAACAGCAGGGTCGAGCAGCCGCAGCAGAGACTATATAGTCCATAAAGCCGGAAATGTTTTCTATCTGGCCCTTTACAGAAAGTCTGCTGACCTCTGCTCTGCATCATGCCTATGACTTGTAGGGCACAGTCAGTTACAAACAATGAGGAGGAGGAACTGTGTCTTCATTCTGTCCTCTACCAGAGACTAGCGTGGATTCCCAGCTTCCTAACTTGTTTCTGCCACTATCGTTCTTGACCCAAGAAAGCATCTGGGACAGCCTCTTCTTGAGGCAGTTTTTACACAGACGGCCCCACAAAAATGCTTAGAGACGTGTGAAATCAAATGGCCAACGTGCGCCTTTGCCGTAAAATTCAGCAGTGTTCATCATACCAGGGTGGTCCTTTGAAGGCCTGGGTACTCACTGCTATTTTGGTGTCCAGTCTGTGATTACTATTTTCCGTTTTCTTTCAATATCTCTCTGCTCATTTGAAGGACTGCTTCTCAACCCATGGCTTCTCAGGTACCTACCTCAGTGGACCCTGTGAATGCAATCTTGTCTATGCCAATGTGAGAAGCTATCGCTGCCCCAGCCGTTGGCCCAAATCCAGGCAAAATATTGATGACTCCTGGTGGAAAGCCAGCCTAAGAAAACAGAATTGGAGGAAACGTGGCTTGTGAAAGCTGACAAAGCACATTACGTTGGATATGCTCTAGCAGGCCTCTACCGTAAGGGGGCCAGAGCTGCTCATGTGGGCAGCTTCTCTTACCTCCTTGATGAGGGCTCCCATGTAGAGCGCGCTGAGCGGTGTTTGTTCTGCTGGCTTAATAACTACTGTATTGCCACAGCACAGAGCCGGAGCAATTTTCCAGGCAAACATCAGCAGGGGGAAGTTCCACTGAAAGGAAAAAATCCAAGTTTGATAGATGGAAAAATATTCCTGCGCTACTCTGTTTTCAAGCTGTGACTCCTCGAATTTCTTGGACTAGTTTCCTCGACATAAATCTCATCCACCACAATGTATAGACGTTTGGCTTTTTAATTACCCCACTAAGAATGGAACAGCATGGACTTTGCAATCTCTCCTTTTCTTTGTCTGGCAAACTACTATAGCACAGCTACCCACCAAAAGACACCTCCTAGTGAAAAGGGGGTCTGTTTTTCCTTTGTTTTGGTTTCTTATTGCTGTTGTTTCAGATCTTTTTACAATTAGACTCTGGGTTTCAATACGAAACCTTTTTCTTGCATTTGGCATTTTTACACCCGTGTTCATGCTGGTACGGAAGCTCTTCAGTGTGAAAGAAGCAGAAGAGGAGATTCTAGCTGTGAATTACATTTAAGTCAATGTGTATTTCAAGGCAGTGCCTTTTATTTACATACAGGTATTGTTACAAAAGGAGCCCTGGAGGCACAGTGGTTAAGGACTCGGCTGCTAAATGGAAGTTCATTGGTTTGAACCCACCAGCCACTCGGAGGGAGTAAGATGCAGCAATCTGCTTCCGTAAAGATTATAGCCTTGGAAACCCTGTGGGGCAGTTCTGCTCTGTCCTATAGAGTCACTATGAGTCGGAATCACCTCGACAGCAATAGATTTGGTTTTTTGGTTTTACTGTCACAAAATACATATGGTTCCAAAAAATAAGGTGCTTCTACTAATAAGTATGCAAAAC
The DNA here is from genome assembly GCA_030035585.1 of Dugong dugon. Lineage (NCBI taxonomy): Eukaryota > Metazoa > Chordata > Mammalia > Sirenia > Dugongidae > Dugong > Dugong dugon. The sequence continues at coordinate 3,717,364 of CM057482.1, forward strand.
TTTAAGTTTCTCTCTTTTTCACTGCAAAATAAGCTAATGGAGTCTAAAATATATTTACGTGAGTATATGAGCTTGGGGCCTAAAATGGCTTGAACTGATTTTGAAAGGATATTAAGCTTGTGCATCGTCATCAGCGCAGGCAGGAGCCTCAGTGCTATCAGGTGTCACTGATAATTTCGTTCAGAAAGAAAACAGAAATCCTGGTCCCCTGGCCTCAGCCCTGGCCACAGTGTCTCTGCCTGAAGCATCTCAGCTGCCATCCTTGAAGGCCGCTTGCTGGCCCTGGCAAGCTTGCAAAAATATACAAGTGTCTTGCCTTCACCAAACACCCAATTTCTTTTCCCCTCAGTTGTTTATAAACTTGGGAGCCCACAGTGATGTTTTAATTCCATCCGCAGTGTATAAATCTTGTAGCCCAGTAATTAAGCTGGAGCTGGCCGACAATCCACTCTTGCCCTGTCAGTGCTGGGGCTCTGAGGGTCTGAGGAAGAGCAGGAAGAGCAGGTTGGAGGCCTCAGAATCAAGGCGATGGGCTCTCCCCGCTGCTCTGATCCACACAGGGTTTTCTGGGTGGTTTGGGAACACAAGAACTGGAGCACACTCTCCTCTTCCGTTTTCATTCTCTACTACACTGCAGAGTAACTCAGGACTTGCGGGTCATATACAAATACTAATAACCTCCCAAAAATGTCCGGCCCCCAAAACCAAAGATGATCTTGAATTATTCTCCTAGATGCTGAAAAAAGAACGCCCCTTGCTCTACACTGTAAGAGTTTCACTTGAGTCTCCCCTTGAAATCCCTGCCAGAGCTATTAGCTAGAGCTATTAGCCAGAGCTATTAGCTAGAACTTTTAGAAGATTCAGTATTTTATACAGTGCCAAGGGTGTGCATGAGAAAAAAGAGAAAAAAAGGACAATGTTTAATGTCCCAACCTCAACACTAAGTACTACATCTATTTCCCTTTACGAGACACACAACAGCCCGGCATGGTTTCCATTACGACCGTGACGCTAATCGCACTGCTGTGTCTTCACGGTATCTTCTATCTAGATTCTTGTGGAAAGAAACAATGGGAAAGAATGGGATTAAAAGACCATATAAAATAATACGCCTGGAAAGACGGTGAGTCACAGTTCTAAAAAATAAACAACCAAATATAACAAAGCATTAATTTTCCATAAGCAGAATGAACATCCATAACAAGGGAAGGTTATTAATACACCGTGTGCTTTTCTTTGCTTACTTTAATCATGAGAATTCCATGACTTGAGAACTCAACTCCTGGAAACGGAGCCGAAATCCTATTAACCTGTTCAAATAAGCATTTGCAGGGAGGCTGTTAAAGATATGTCAACAACATGAGCTCAGTGTTTTTTTTTTTTCCTTTCCAGTAATGGAAAACACACGTCACTGAGGTCCGTGTTTTGTGTGTTTTTAAGAAAACTGGTTCAAATGAAAATAAATCTGAGGCGTGAGGAGATAGACTCACCGGGATGATCTGCCCACACACTCCAATGGGTTCGTGTCGTGTGAAGGTGAAATAGTCTCCGTCTGAAAGAAATGAGTACCGTCACTTCCAGAAAGCTTAGATTAGAAGAAAAAACGCAAAGGGAGAACTTTGGTGGCAACAAAAGACAGAAATAAAGTTGAAAACCACCCCACTCAACTGTGCCCGAAAGCTGGTAGAAGAGTTATCACTGGCGTAGGGTTCTCTGTCTGGGATGTGGCTCCCAGAAACCGTAACAGTGTTGAGGGAGGCCTCTAACACAGAAATGAAGGACAAATTTAACACTAGAAATCACCTGGGGAGAAAAAGGCTGGAAAGTGGGAAATATTACGTTGTATATTAAATATTAAAATGATACTTGTATTCAAAACAGTTTATTTAAAACCTGAGGTACCTCAAACTTTTAAATAACCTTCTGAAATATTAAAAGCAGAAGCCCAGTAGAATGCTACTGGGTCCATTTCAAACGCTGGGCAACTGGGAAAAGTGGGGAGCAAAAGTGAGGTATGTTCTTTAACTCAATCCAGGCATCCAACGCACTTCTCCTGGGTACTGGGGGAACACAGGGACATGCAGGGTGATATAAAGAAGACTAAAGTCCACTGCAGAGAGAACTCCGTGCAGATCCTAAAGCCTCCACCCTCAGGCTAGCCACAGAAATGAGGAGGTCTTTGCATGCCTAAGATCTAAAGGGAAAACAGCTTGAGAGAAACGGTTGTCACAGTGATGGAGTGCTGGACGTGGCTGCTGCCGGCAGGCCACTGTGTTGTCCTGAGTCCTCCTTGTAGGAGCAAGAGGCAATAACCCAGGTAGGCCAGATCAAATTCTCTTTAGGAAAATGCCATTACTCTTATCTAAATTATTTAAATGGCTAAATGAAATTGCCACAGAATGGGCTTGTTTTCAGCAACATGGCTTTTCATTTGCTGTACTGGGCAGGGTCTTTGCTCCTCTATTGCCAACCCTTTGGCCACGGCATTAATATTTGTCTTCTCTCTTAAAAGCCATCTCCCCTCCACTAGACTTCAGGGAGAGCACCCCTGTTAGGGGTGGAGATGAAGGTAGGGGAAGGGGGTGTGTGCAGGTTGGGGAAGAGAAATGATGTGAACTGTTCAGATGGTTTATCATTGTCTCTCAACACATCTAAAATACTAGCATTTATCACAAAGAACTTTTAATTAAATTCAAAATTATACATTTTAAATTGCTAAATTAAAGGTATCCTCACCCCGACCTCTGATCTTCAGTCCTTCTTCCCAGAATTAACTATTCTCTGTTGCTGGTGTATCTTTTCAGAAAACTTATTCTTCACATGCAAGTATATGTAGTATCCTTTCATCCTTGCTTTATTTATTTATTTTTTTTAAACACAAATGGAATCACATTATTCATGCTATTTATTTATACTTTCCTTTACACTTTTTAAAAATGGCTGCACCTTATTTCACCAGCTCAATAAATTATGGTACTACTGTAAACGCTCCTGAGACACAGAGGCCATTTCCGGTTCAGGCTATTATAAATAGTGCTGTGGACACGATCTTTTATACGTCTTTGTGTATCTGTGGAATTTTGGGGTCAAGGTGCATGTATATTACACATTTTGATAAATATTTGCCAAATTACCCTTCAGGAAAGTTGAACAATTCATAATTCCAACAACAAGATGCTATTCTTTTCGTATCTTTTTAACACTGGGTTTTTCAAACACTTTAATTTCCACCGACCTGGCAGATGGAAAATGGCGACTCATGCTGACTCGTGTTTAATGATGTGCGAGGCCGAACATCGCTTCACGTTCGCTGGTTATCCTCCATTTTTTTCTGTATATATCCATTGCCTTTTTTTATAGTCATAAGGAATTTTTTTAGTTTATTATGAAAATGTCAGATATACACAAGAGTACAGAGAACCCCATATGCCCACTCTCCAGATTCAACACTTATCGAGATCTTGCCAGATTTACTTCATCTGATTATTTTTAAGCATGAAGATCCGTAAGTGGAATGCAAGCTGAGTTGCTGTTATTTTGTATGAGTCGGCTAGGGCAAGGACGGGAGAGAACAGTGGTGCTCGGGACACAGCCAGGTCCCAGTGGTGGGCAGCGTCAGAGCCCCCACAAGGGTGTGACAAGTGTCTTCGACCGCCAGGCATCTCTGCACAGGGCCTCCTTGTCTCCGGACATAAAGTAAAGCTTTACGGACTGCTTTCCGTCTTTTTACTTAATGATTTGAAGAGTTCTAAGTATATCAAGGGAATTAGGCCTTTGTGACGTGTTCTGCCAAATTTTCCACCAATTTGCTGTCTGTCTCCTGAGTTTGTTCTACATTATTTTTTCAACTGGAAAAAATTAGCAAGTAGAAGGGTTCAGTGACTACAGGATGGGAATTACTTTAGAATTTATCTCCATTATAACAAAAATAGCCAAAATGTGGAGAGTATCTATCGGATGACAACTGGATTAACTATCTGAGCTGTGCATGCAACAACTCAAGAATCTTACAGATAAATACGACTCTTCACAACACTGCAAGTTACTACTTTTCTTCCATTTATAAATCTCCAGAGAGGTAGAAACATTTTTCACAAGGAGCAACAACACTCATCAATAGGCTAGAGAGTTTCTTTTATAAGGAAATCCTCCTCAACTAAACTCTGTAATGAGGCTAAGGTGGTGGATTTAGGTGACTAATCACAGACCACAGATTCAGAGAATAATGTCATGATGGAGTGCAAATGACTGAGGAACAAAATGGGGAAGATGAGCTGAACAAGAACACAGGTGTTTAACAGCACTTGTAGGAAACTGGTGTGGTTCTCAGAAAAGTAACAAGGACCTACCAAAGCACCACACGGCACTTCAGACTTCAGACTTCTCTACATTCTAAATGCGCAGGCATTCAGTCATACTACTCACATCATGTTGAAAGTTACTTAAGAAATGAAAGAGAGAAGACGAAATGCAGACAAAACCTTAAAAAGGAACCTCATGAGGAATGAACTAGATTCTGTAACTGTGTCCCAAGAGAAAATGTATTACGGGGGATGCAAGCTTTCTTGGATAAACTGCTCACAGATTTGACAAACATTTAGCTAAAGGCTGGCAAAAGAAAAGGGACTGAATCTTCTAGTCCCTGCAGTTTCTCTAAGAAGTAAATAAATAAAGGGTTTATGGTGCTTGAACTCCTCCTAGAAGAGCACAGACTGCCGGGAGAAAAAGAAGGGCTCCCAGACCTTGTGACGTCGGTCCACACTCCCAGCTGGCCAACTGAAGATTACACTGGACACCCCTAGTCCAGGTTGGGGTGCTTGGCAAACATGAGTATGGCTTCTATGAGCAACCTTGGCTAAGGCTGAAAGCACCCAAAGGTCCTTCACAGCTGCTATGACCTTGCTCCAATCCCACCAATCTTCCAGGCCAGGGTTACCCAGAGTCCACTCACTCATCCATTTTGCCAGAGCCAAGTATCAGCTGCTCCATTATTTACTTAATAATTTTTGTTAAATCAACTCACCTTTTAAAAATACGTAAGTGGCTACTTTTTAGCCTCACCCTAAGAAAAATCAATGAGATAACAGGTTTGACGAATTAGTAACAATTTCTTCTAATATTCATCAAACCTAGTAATTAAAAATTTTAAATTCATGAGTTTAACATGTAAAATCATCTTGCATGCTACTGGTACTATATGGGATCAACCATTCTGGAGTGGTGCTTTTCAAACGTACCTGTGCACACAAAGCACCTGAAGACTGTTAGTGTCAGACTCTGAATCAGCAGGTCTGAGGTGTGGCCTGAGATTCTGCACTTCACAAGTTCCCAGGTGATGCTGGTGCTTCAGATCCACAGACCACCCTCCACGCAGCAAGGGCCCACAGGAACCAGGAGGATAAAAGGGAGTCCACCGGCATCATGATAACCTAGTTGCTCTAAGTTGTCTGACTTCATTTTTATTAATTTACTTTTTGTATCTCTACTAAGTTTACTAACTTGTCACAAAAAAAGTCTGAAGTGTAGGAGAATCCAATCAGTATTTTTAATACTTTCAAAAGAGTAATAACAAAAACATGGTTTATTTCTATAGAACCTTACAAAATATTTTTGTATTCTTATTCTATCTCACAGAAACCCTGGTGGTACAGTGGTTAAGTGCTACCGCTGCTAACCAAAAGGCTGGCAGTTCGACTCCACCAGGCGCTCCTTGGAAACTCTATGAGGCAGTTCTACTCTGTCCTGTAGGGTTGCTGTGAGTCAGAATCAACACTCATGACAACTCTGAAAAAAATACAGCAACTACAGTCATGCATCACTTAAGGTCCACGATACGTTCTGTGAAACAGGATGTTATGTGATTTGGATGTTGTGCAAACACCTTATGACAGGCAGTCCCCGGGTTATGAACGTCTGCCTCCTTAAGAACAAGACTGCCGTAAAGCCTATTATATTAAAATTTTGAGTTAAATATGCCTGGCAGCACAGTCGCTCTGTATACAAGACATGAGATACAACTGTTGTGTGCAGGAAGCTATTGCGTTTGCTACATCTGGTTATGTCCACTGCATCCCAATCTCAGACTGGGATCTCTGAACCCTTACGGGACCAGAGACGTAGATGCTGTTGGGCAATGTTATGCAGCACATGACGATATTATTGTCATCATTTTACACATGGAGAAAATGAGGCACAGAGAGGTTAAGTCCAAAGTGGTATACTGGTGAAGTTATGGCTTCTGGACTAGGATCTGGATATTAAGACTTCAAGTTCATTGCCCATAAAAACATGTTAAAAACACTTCTGTGAAGAAGATGTTGGATTCAGGTGGCTAATCACAAACCACAGAATCAGAGTGTAATGTCAAGAAGGTATGCAAATATATATCAAAAAAAAAAAAAAAGACCAAAAGAAATGACCTTTTCGTAAAGAAGGGTGAAAATGTTCTTTGAGGATTTGGTGCGTGGACAAAAAGCACTCACACAAACTCAAGTATCTCCAGTTATAAAGGAAATACTACAGAGAACTGCATGCCTTTTCTCAGATGGGGGAGCCCAGGACCAAGCAGCTCTGTCCTTTTCATTTACAAAGAGTGGACTCAAAGCACCGAAAGAGTATTTTCTGTCTCTCTAATCTATACTTAACATCACACACAATTAGCACACTTCTCTGCCTAGAAGAAAAATTACAGCCTATTTTCTACCTTTCATTCTAATAATGCTCTCTAAATATGGTGGGAGAACTTATAAGGTTGTTTCCTTCATTTCTTCAGCTTTGTGTTATAAGCTCAACAGCTTGATATGAAAAAACAAAAATCCTCCACCCAAATTCTGAAACTCCATTTTGGGATGCTATGATTTATCTTCTTACCGAATATGAGGCACTACAGAGGTTTAAGACTCGGCAAGAAAGGACTGTTGAAGATACCAGAATGTTCTCAATGCCGCAGTCTGAGCCAGTGGGTTAGAACGCGACTACAGTAAAGGCTCAAGAAGAGGTGATATACCAAACAGAAATACTGTTAAACAGTTAGAGCAACTGTACTGATCTACTCCTTCATCTCCCCTAGCGGATCCCTGTGCATTTGGACAATGAACAGACTGCACTGAATATTTTACGGCTATAATGATAAACTCCTTGAACACCTATGCAAACCATGAAACTTTACGTAGGTATGAAGTGGTACGAACACTGTTCTTCCCAGGAGTCTGCTGGTAGCTTCTAAGGAGTTGGATTACATGTTCCTGAGTCCATCATGAAGGCGCCTTAGTCTACCACTAACCTGTTATGTGATCTTGAAGATCAGTTTCTTTGTCCATAAAATGAGGAGTAGGGACCCTAAAGGTCCTTTTCAGCCTTAACATCTCAAGGAGGTGACGTGTGAAATACAGCCCCGACAGCCTCCTGTCACCACCGACTCAGGTCCTACTAACCACCCACCCCCTTCTTTCTCAGGTGGGCAGAGCATATCGGTCCTCACTCCGGTTCTGACCGAGCAACAAGGTTCTATCAGGTCCACTCACCACTGACACTGGATTCAACTCACTGAAGGGAAAACCTTCAGATCTGTGCCATTGTCTGCGCATTTTTAGACTTCTCTTTAACAGGAGAATTCAGAAGGAAGTGAAGTGGATAAATAATTACTTATAACTTGGGTAGTTTTTCAACCTTTTCCATATGCTACTATATCATGAGGGCATTTTTTTTTTGGCGGGGGGAGAGGTCGGAATTCAGCTTAAAGCATTGGCTACGTTTTCTCTGCTTACATATCACAAAATCAATAAAACCAAAACTGTTAGAGGGAAAAATCAAAGGTAATGCACCTCAATTAACCTCCATTTCTCCTTTTATAAAGTGAAGACAAGCTTTGATTCCTCCTCCATCACAGAGATTATAGACATGAGAGGAGAGGACTTATGAGCGGGACTTTGATATAGGTTAAAAATCATCAAAACAAGGACAATAATACCTCCTCTGCAGGGCAGCCACAAGAGTAGAGATAATACAACAGGAACAAAGAAAGTGTTCAATAAATCACCATCACGATTATTTATCATCATAATTAGGGGTTGCCTAGCACAAGGGTCAAAGCGTGGGATTTATGGTCAGAGAGAATGGCTCCTTTGGGTACCATGATGGGAAGTAATGGACAGTGTTGTAAAAGGAGCAACATCAAGACCCCTGTGGATCAAACTGGGATTGCCTAACTGTCTAGTAACATCTGACTCTGGGGCTTGAGTGAGCTGGAGCAGAGAGGGGAGAGCCCCCCCACCCATTCAGGAGGAGAAACAGCTGTCATGTGGATGGCTCAAAAGTGGCCTTCTCTCCTCTTCTCAAATATTCTAGAGGAGGCTACCCTTCACCTGGAGAGACAAAGCAGATACTTGCCTTCCCCAATTCATTATTTGGTATGTAGTCAAAGTACTCTTTCTAAGATGCAATTTTTATCAAGGCACTCATTTATTTAAAATAATTCAGTGACTCATCATTGCTTATGGAGAAAACTCGGGCCCAGATCTGTATCTGGCTACACCTTCCGATCCACTAGCACACTGTGCTCACTTCCTTCCACGCTTTGCATAGACTCTTACCACCACCTGGCATGCTGCCCCCACCTCCACGTTCACCTACCTGCACTTCAGGTACCATCCTGTACGTCCCAGCTCCTTCTTTAGGAAGCCTTCCTAGAACCCTGGGCCCCGCTCCACCCTTAGTACTGGCTGAGTCACACTGTATTCCAACTGTGTATTTACTTGTTTCCCTAAATATTCGATGAACATCTTAAGAGTGGGAACTCTTTCATGCTCACCTGTACATCCCCAGTGCCTAACACAGTGCCTAAAACACAGCCAAAAGCAAAACCCGTGTTGTCAAGTCGATTCTGACTCAATAGTGACCCTACAGGATGGCAGAACTGCCCCATAGGGTTTCCAGGGAGCGTCTGTTGGATTCGAACTGCCAGCCTTTTGGTTAGCAGCTATAGCTCTCAACCACTGTGCCACCAGGGCTCCTGAAACACAGCAGGTGCTCAAAGAACATCTGTTGAATGAATGAGTGAATGAAGGAGGGGCTGAAGCTGTGTTTAGTAGAGGAGGTAAATCCCAAACATAAAATGAGGGTGTCACGGGGAAGTGCGTGTCATGCAATAAAGACCTCGTGGTGAAAGGTTAAAGACTTCTTACTTCCAGATTTCACTGTTGGAAAAGTCAAGTATGTGAAGACAGTCAGGCTGATGTTAAATTATGGAGTTACAAATGATAAACACAAATGGACTGACTGACTGACACATGTAAGAATAAATAAATAAATATGACCACCACCTCCCATTTCCCTAGTATGTCCGTGAGCCTCCAGGTTTATCAGCTAAATTTACCAAGCACTGGACTAGTCCGAGGAGTCGCTGGCTGAACTCTCGGTGGCCCACAGGCCAGCCCCAATGTTTCTATAGCTGGAGCAGAGATGAAAGTGGGCTTCCAAGTGCACCTTCGCCTCCATCCTTCCCTCATCTGCATGAGGTTGTCAGAGCAAGGGTGCTTACACCCCAGACCTCAGCCTCCACGAGGTCTGCCCATAGACCACACCTCATAGAGAGCCCTGAATCCTGATACCCCTCGAAACCTACTTTAAGAATAATTGAATAATTAGGGAAACAAAAAATTACTTAGTGTTTAAGAGAATTCCCTATTTTTTCTCCTTCACAGACTGAACATCAGTTTAGGAGTAGAGGTAGGAGAGTATTTTCTTGAAACCATTCTCGAAGTTTGGTATTTCTAACTCCTAGGTCAACATCCTTGGGGTCCCCAAATAGCATCAGATGAAAACCTAAGACTTATGAACCAATCACCTCTATTCCCAGACAAAATTACATGAAGGCATAACACATTTTCAGGGGCGCCAATATCTAACAGGGTCTTCTCTCCTGAGGAAGTAGAAGAAAACCAAGACATTGTCAGCCAAACAGAGATCTATGTGCACAGTCTTCCTCCTGTTTCGTCTTATTCCTAAGACAGTTGTAAATCTTCTGAAAAGAGGTTCAAATGCCCGAAACACATCTGTTGTTCTGATGTGAAACACCATGTGGGGTGGGAGGCATAATAACTAAGCCTTTGATCTTATTAATTTACCTTTCTTCACTGAAATAAGAGAAGCCAACCTAAAAAGGCTGACAGATTTCCCATCTTTAGATAAAGGTTTTTGTTCCTGAGCCACTCCAGTAGGCAACTCACACCTCACGGTGACTGTGCCTCACTCAGGCCATCCCCAGCCCTGCAAGAGATGCTGGACACGGTGGTTCTGTAATATTCTTAGAGCCAGGGTTGAACTAAGATTCTGACATTCTCTAAGAAGTTTCTTCTCTATCCCTGAACCTGGTGAACAAGGAAAACCTCTGGCTGGTGGGGAAGGGAGCCTATAATCTGAAATCTATTCTCTAAAGGCTGAAATTCCACAGGCCATCATCACTCGTGGGGGTAATTTGGAAAGTTCTGTCTCTGCCCCTTGTCCAATCTCCCTGCGGTGTCTTCCCTCATAACCCCATGCCTAGATGAGGTATGGCAACAGGCACTCGGCTTGGCTCTGGTGCCCACACCTTCTCCTTGCTGCTCAGGGCAGAGGACCGGCAGCACGGGCATCACCTGGAAGCTGGCGGGGAATGCAGAATCAGGCCCTACCCCAGGCCAACTCAAGTCGAGTTTGTACTCTAGGAAGATGACAGGGGATTCATATACACATTAAAGTCTGAGAAGCTGGCTCTAATCCACTGCACCACCAGCCAGACCACCCCCTCTTCTGGTACATGGATACCCCTGAGCCTGGCCGGCGAGGCCCTGACAGGGGTCATCCAAAGTACTCAGCACCACACTCCACTCTTCCTAGGGTGTGCTCTCCACGGGAAGCAGGCCGCTGTGCAGAGCGCTCAGGTACAGCACCTGGCACAGCGCTCAGTAGCTTCCACCAGCTACTGAGCAAACACGCATTTCCTTCCCTGTGAGCGCTCCCTACTCCCAAGGTCCTCATCTCTCTTCTAGTCGGTCCTCTGGGTGATGAGCATGCTTCCTTCCGGGAGCTGAAGTAAATCCTCCAGGGAAGGACCAAGAGCCTAGGCTCTAACGTCAAACGTGGGGCTCAAAAACATCATTTGCTCTGTGAACTGGGAAAACGATGTAACTTCTCTGGCCAGCCCTTTCCTCCTCTGTACACGGGGATGCTGATAATAGGACCTTCCTCCTGGGGTTGCTGCTACCGTAGGTATTAGTCACCACCAGTATGGGACCTCAGCTCAGGGCTGCTATGCCAGCTACCTCAGCCTTAGAAACGTCCCTTTCCCTTAAGCTGCCCAGCCCTGACAGCCACGCCATGCAGCTCCACCCCGAGCTGTGACTCTGGCAGAGACCTCTGCTTTGTGTTCTTGGTGTTGTCTCCTGACCCTCACCTTAAAAAACAGGGGAGGGGATGCCAGGATTGTTGCTGTTTTTACAGGTTTTCAATGTGATTCATGGTCATTATAGACAATATACAGAACTCTGGTGGTGGGTTAAAGTGATCAACTGCTAACCAAAAGCTCAGTGGTTTGAAACCACTAGCAGCTCTGCGGGAGAAAGATGTGGCGGTCTGCTTCCGTAGAGATTCACAGCCTTGGAGACCCTACGCGTTTGCTATGAGTTGGAATCGACTCGACTGCAGGTTTGGTTTTGGTATAGGAAATATAGACAAACATAAAAATGAAATTAAAAATCAACCGTAATCTCTTCACTAGAAGGAACAACAACTATGACATTTTAGAGTATTTCCTTCCAAGCTGGTAGTGCTGATGTTTCAGGAGGGCAAGCACTGAGTCTTAATTTTTGTGGAATTTTCCCCAACCTCCCCTCCACCCACCACCCCTCCACACCCCAGCACCTAACCAGCCCAGTGCTAAGCACTGAGCAGGTGACAAATATCTCTCTGTTCACTGACTAAGTGATGTACTGATGTACGTGGCTTGCCCTGACACTTAGACGTGCAACGGCCCCAGAAATAGGAGCATGTCAGACTCAGGGACATCATCTGGTAGCTCTTTGCTCAGCTCAAGATGCTGTAAGTGTGCAAAGATCTGCATTCCGTGTGGCTGCTGGTTATGTTTGGTGGCGAAAGTGTGTTTCTGGTGGAACTCCACGTCTCCCCTTTGCAACTTATCTGGATTTCCACATACCTACAGGGATGGTCATCCCGTGGATCTTATCAGCCCAGCCTGCATAATACCGAAGGGTTTTGATGACGCCCTGCAAATCCACATAAAAAGCTTGCAGGAATGGTTTGCCACCATTGAGGGACTCCATGGTCTGTGGGAAAAGAGAGGAAGAGACGCTAAGTCCCCAGCACTTCCCAGGACACACTACACAATCTCTGGGGCAGGACAACAAAGGAGGGCTGTGAATGGTTAGGCACACCTGGGCAACTCTGCTCTCCCAAATAAAGTGGTTTTTAGAGCTACCAGTCCTGTTTGGCTTCCAGTAAGACCCGCAGTGACGATACACGTGCACGTTGCTGTGAGTGTTTCCAGTGACCACTATCCAAATACAGATACAACGTTTATTTCACGGACGATAAAGCAATGTTCTGCCTGTCAAACCAGCTTCTGTTACAGCCATGGCCAGAGCTGAGTGGAGATCTTTCGGAGTCCACGTCGGTAATCTGAATCCATAAAGAGGAGCAGGACATGGGCTCTTTATACAACCCATGAGAATTTAAAAAGTCCTGCGCAGCTGCCAAACCCCTGCTGAGAAATGGAATATCCACGGTGCACAGCTAGTGTTTATCACCACCGAATAAACAGGACCTTCTCCAGGGAAGGGCACACTTCGACAACTTAAAGGCTGGCTTTTGGTAAACATTTACGTTAACAACCATTATCTATTAAGAGTAAAGGACTGGTCCATTTAACGAAAATGGTGATATTAAACAGCTTTAGCTGATGTCATTATTTTAATGACGTATTTCTACATCAGTTAAGTCTGTAATACACAGAATGACAAATGAACGTACTGAAATGAAAAAAGAATATTTTCACTTGGGAGAGACGAGAAGTGTTACAAGTTTAACAAATGAAACAAACAAAAACATGCTTGTTATCTCATTCCCTTCTCCATCAGGACATTTTATAACATATACTGGTGTGAAAATTAAACACAAACTAAAATTGAAATAGTCTCCATTCAACATTACTACTTGCAATGCAATTTATCCACTTACCGTGTATACGAGATGAGCTCATTTTAAAGTATCACGTTACCTGGCACTGGGTACTGGCCCACCTTTGTTAAAGGTGATCAGTCTGAACTATTTCCTGTTACTTATCAGAACATTTACATGTTCAGGAAGTGGCTATTACATTATCCAGGAGTTAGAACCCAGCTAGCACAGAACCAAGCTCCACACAGAACAGAGTGAAGTAGAGTCAATGACCAAAACGTGGCCTCCTAAATGGTCTCTATGAGTTGACACCAGCCAAATTCACCTGGGAACTGCCAGCTCTAGGTCTATTTTCTGTTGTGTTTATCTGGGTACAGTATTAACGTTTGTTTTCTGGTCAGGAGCCCCCCTGTATTCCATGCTGAGTAGGGCTTTTCAAAGCCTTTCCTATTCTGTGAATCTCCATGAAGGAGCTACTTCACCATGGGATACCTTTTTCACAAGGCACCTGCACATCTCGTGGAAGCGTCCCTGAGGGAGATGGTAGATGGGAAAAGCTGTGGTACAGCAATACTGGGGAAGGGCACTAATACTTCCCTTCCCCAACCCAAGCCCAATAATGATCTGTTTTCCCAAGTAGAGGGCGGGTGACAGTATCCACAGCTTGACCGTCCTGACTGAACAAGAAACCCCAGATATTAACTGATCAACTGTGGGTCATCTGGTTGGAGATCTCTGGTCTACAACAGACGCATTCCTAAATTGTTCCAGTTTCCAAAAGCTCTGTATTCTCTAAGAAACAGGCCTTCATTAAAACAACTAAGACACTAGGAGAAATTCCTTACGTGAAAAAATGAAGGTTTTAGTGAAAGAAAGTCGCTGTCTCCTGCTCTCTCCTTTTTATTAATTCTAGAAAGTGACAGAAGGACAAACGTAGCAGAAGCATCCATATCACACCCTCTGCATCTGAAGGATTCTCTTTAATCAAAAGGAGTTAGCGCTTGGGAGGTAAAAACTAGTCCCGTTTTTTTCTCAGAAGAATTGTCTGGTTTGGTTTTCTCCAGGCAGCACGGTGACACCCCTGCTTTTTTGTTTTGTTTGGCAAGAGTTGGGGGTGGGGAGGAAGGAAGGTCCTCATCGTCATGGCTTTTTTCTGGAAAATTCTGCAAGAAGAGACGGGGCTGATCACCTGCCTAATCCCAAGAGCCAAGCACCTCTCATTTTCCCTGCCTCCTTAGCTTTTCTCCAGGTTGGCTTCACATCGTATTTTCAAAGAAAGACCGAGGAATCTGGAATGTAAGTTTGTGGGAAAGTCTTAATGATTTCTTAGGCTACTTACTGCCAGAACTGCCCTGTCTCGTTCCACCAAGTCTGCAAGCTTATCCAATAGGCGTCCTCTTTCCGAAGCATCCATTCTTCTCCACACGGAACCAAGAGAGAAAGCCAGGCGGGCTGCCTGCACTGCTTTGTCTATGTCTGCCTGTTGGAGAGGGTGAGGCACAGCTGGAGCGAGGTGGTACTCCAAAGAGGGAAGAACCACCTGCTCTCACAAAACAGACCAAGGGAAGTCAGTGGTGCTGTCTGGAGAGCGTATGCTTAGTGATCTGCTGTTTGAAGCTAGTTATTTCAGAGGGAATCTTTTTCTAAGAAAGACATACCTTGTCTGCTTCTTGAACTTCACACACCTGTTCCCCTGTGGCTGGATTATACACAGGGAACACTCTCCCACTCTCTGAGTTCTGCCACTCGTTGTTAATAAAAATCTAAGGGAGGGAACAACAAAATGGAATCTGTGAAACAGGCAGTAAGGAGACAGCACCCGGGTGCTACTGAAGAATCACGTAACAGTAAATGTTCTACATGCTTGGGTGGTGCAAATGGTTAAATGCTCGACTACTAGCTGGAAGGTTAGTGGCTCGAACCCACCTAGAGGCACCTCAGGAAGACAGGTCTGGTGAAATGTTTCTGAAAGGTCACAGCCTTGAAAACCCTACAGAGCAGTTCCACTCTGCACACATGGGGTTGCCATGAGTTGGGATCGACTCAATGGCAATTAACAACATGCTTATTGGTATATAACAGAAGTACAGAATTAGAAGAGCTACAAGAGACCTGAAATAGTATCCAGTCAAGTCTCACTCCCAGTTCAGGAATTTCCTCTATGATATTTTCAGTTCAACGTCATCCAGGAGTTTTGGCTCTTACCTTTAGTGGGCCTCTAAGCCAGTAAGAGAGACAAACAGGATGGAAGGACAGAGAGTCGCACATATATCAAACCACACAGCGAGGCTGACGACATGTTGATAATCCAAACGCTGGCCAATATCCATAAGGGTTAAACCATGGGTCAAGCTGAGAGCCGTCAGCCTTAGATTCTAGTTTCTCCGTCAAGGAACAAGAGACTTCTCAGGGTAACATGAATGGTAATCGAGTAAGCATTCATTTAATTTACAGCCAGATCCTGAACTGAGCAATCACTCCATCCAGATTAATTAGTGAGTTAAACAAGTTACACGTGTAAATCAAGTTAGTCCCAATCTTTCTCTTTGCTGAGTAGGCTACACAGCTCAACAAGAAAAAAGGGCTATCACTTTATAATTGATTTCTCAAGAGTCTTGGTGTCCTTACATATGGAATGGAGACTATGTTAAAACAGTGGCAAAGATACAGATGGTTACAGAAATTATACAAGCCAATTTCTCATAAGACTTGTAATAACTGAGTTAAAGGAGAAAGAAAAGACAGGCAAAGAGATTTCTGAATTTTTATTGATGTTAAAAGAGAAACCCAAACTAACTATTTTTGGACTATGAAAGCTCAAAGAATACAAAAGACATTTTACTTCAAAATTTATGATACCACAATGAAAATGTCTGAATTTATGAACCAGTCAGCCAATTTAGGAAAAAGACAATGATAAATTGCCTGCTGTCTTAATAATCACGGACAAGGCTACACACATACAAAGCTACAGTTTAAACACAAAGTTCCAGAAAATGTTCCAAAGCTTTCCTTTGACACTTCTCCTTGATTTGATAAAACAATGAGTCTGTGTGGAAGAAGGTGCTGATTATAGACCTTAAATTTGTATAGCACTCAATACAAATGTATTAAGCACGAACACAATGATATTCTAATTGAAGAACATTTTATAATTTATAATGTGTGGTTTATAAACTCCCTTAACAAGATGCATTCATTTATTCAGTAAATACTTAGACACTTCTAGACACAGGAAGGACAAAGATGACTAAGACAGCTGTACCGTTCTGAGGTCTTACAGTTTCTAGTACAGCACAGTTCATTAAATATTCACAACAACCCTGTAAGGCATGATTTTGTTACCTCTGTTAAAGATCAGAAAATTGAGATGCAGGGAGGTCCAGAGTTCAAACAAGTAGGTTCTTGCCGTGGCTCTGATTCAAAGCCTACTGCTCTTTCCACTGTTGGTGCTTCCATGACTGCTCAGCCCAAAGAAACTAGTTAATGTCCAAACCTGACCTAGAGCTGTATTTGTTGGACTCCTGGTCTAGTTCTAACTACTCAGAGCTCATCAAATCTGCATATTCCTTTAAAATATAATATGATCTCCAAGGTAACAAAAGAATAAAATCAAGAGGTTAGCTTCATTAGGAATTTAATTCTGGAGTGTTACCAGGTTGAAAGAAGAAGAGGTCTTATCAATAATCCTTTTCTTCACTATTTGACTGAATCAAACTTCTGAAACTCTGGAATATGATCAGGGTACATTGCATCCAATTTTCACTTCTTAGTTTCTTGGTTGAGCTAAGTTCTAACTATTTGGAAGGATTGATATTTCACAATTTTTACTGTTTCTTAGAGGTCTTCCAAAGATCAAAGAGAAAAATTACTTATTTTTTACTAAAAGTAAACCTCATCCTCTTACCATTATAATTGGGGTCCACTGATGATTTTATAAGTCGAAGATACATCATGGGATCTTAGTCATCTTATGTTCACTATATCTTGAAACATTTTGCTATTTCGTCATTACAGGGATTATTTCATCATCGCTCACCAATTATTCCCAACTATGCTAAAAATGACTAAAATATTAACAAAAAATTATAGAATTGCCTAGAAAGTAATAAATAAATAAATCACCACTACTTCACCATTCCTCAGTTTTCTTATTGTGTTGTCCCAACTGAAGCATCATCTTTCAAGAAGGTATAAAAGTAATCTGGGAGGCACAATCTTTGTCATATTCTTTTTAATTTTCATTGAACATACTTAAGAATTCAGAAATTTTTCCCTTCTGCCCATAATAGAAAAAGAGACGGAAATTTTCAGAGGAAGATATTTCACAATTATTAGGTGAGTTGGAAGATGAAGGCAAAGAGACAGATAGCAGCAGTCTAGTGATGAGAATGAAGTTGACCCTATCAGCAAAGCAGTGGACTATGAGTCGTCATTGTTGATGGGTGCCAGTGAGTCAATTTCGACTCACAGAGACCCCATGGAACAGAGGAGAACTGTCCCATAGGGTTTTCTTGGCTGTAATCTTTATGGAAGAAGATCACCAGGTCTGTCTCCTGAGGAGACCTTTCGGTTAGCAGCCAAGTGCTTAACTATTGGACCACCAGGGCTCCTTGAGACTTTAGGATAGGTAAGTTTTCTCAAACTCAAGAACCAAGGAGTAAACAAAAAGGAAATATGATACTCTCAGTCACTCAATAGGAAACTCTTCATCATGTAATGTTTTGCAACAAGAACCTGGACCATCTTGTTTTGTTAAATGCGCATGTGACAACAGTATTTCATATTTTGTTCTGTGTATCAAAATTTACTTGATATGACTCAGAAATGGACAAATACTGAAGGCAGGTATACGTACAAAGGTGACTGGAAGAAAATAAATTATGTACATATAAAAAAAAGATCGTTGGGTTGATCAATCTAATTGGTGTTTCTAAATCTAAAAACAAAAATGTTTTTTAATTATGGAAAAAGATGGCTATCTCTTTTCTACAAAATTATGAGTCTTCAAAGTTTTCAAAACTACTGCATTGTGACAGTACACATGCCAGAAAACCAAAAGTAATGATACGCAGGACTTATCAGAGATGTGTTTAAAACCTGGAATTAGTACTTATGCAATGAGTATGTTCCATGTTCATATATGACAGGTGATGAGCAGCTAGCTGCATTCAAAGGTCACTGCCCATACATACACACACACACGTGTGTGTGTGTGTGTGTGTGTGTGTGTGTGTAAATCTATATGACTCTAAAATCAGAAAAATATGGAATAATGAATAAAATAGAATATGAAATAAAATATGGAATAAAAATTTGGTTTGCTATATTTAAATTCTTACTCTGTTATTTTCACTATCTCTTTATTCTTACTTTTGTAAATTATTTATCAAATGACTAAAAAGGTAAAAAAATAAAAAGGGTTCAATGGGCCCAGATGGCAAATGTGATGATTATTTTTCTTGGTATGCCAAAGGTTAAAATAATAGATATTTTTGCCACGTTATCAACCACGCTTACAACATTTTTAGAACTTGTACTGACAACTCTGTTGGTACATAGGAAAGCAAATACCTTTTAAAGTATTTGGATATTTTTAGCTTCTCTGGGCAATTTCAAAGCTTCTAATGCTGTCTAAAATGTTCTTCTCTGACCAGGGTTCTTTGGACAAAAGACTTATTTCAGGGATGCAGCTGGATAAGCCTGGGGCACTGCTGTGCCAGAAGTCAAGTAAGTGCCCCAAAACTGATGGGGACACATCAGAAGAACAAAGAAGACAACATGAAGGGCTTCCACTGGCCAACACTGGCACACTTCAAACAAAATAAATTATGGCTGTAGTTTCATAGAGTGAAACAAGCACCCATGAATGTATAATGATACAAAAAACTGCATGAATATGTAAACAGGGGAGATAAGGTAAAGTTCTACTTTACAGCAGAATTCCAACTAACAGATGTGAAGGAATGATGGAATGTGATAACCACTACTTGGAAAATACCACAGTAATTATTGCCTCAGGCAAGAATCATCAATGGATGGTTAAATTAGCAGGCAAAAATATGAAGACTGAATATTTACATACTCTCAAAATATCTCCCCTCAAGATACCTATTAATTACAAAGGGAAAAACAGTAACTTTAGAGGAACTTGGCAGACAGCACCTTAAGCAAGCGATCAAAGTTAGCATCACCAGTAATGGGACAAATTGCCACCATGTGCTCCTGATACGATGCCTCAGAAGGACACAACATCACTTCCGTAGTATTTTTACCAGAAAGGCGTAACCTGAGAATTTAATCATGAGGAAACAAAAGGCAAGCCCAAACAAAAACATAACCTACAAAATTATCCGCTCATGCTTTTCAAAAGTGCCAAGGTCATTAAAGACAAAGAAAGGCTAAAAAATGGTTCCAAATTAAAGGATACTAAGGAGACATAAATACTAAATGCATCCTGTAAATGTGAATTGGCTCCTGGACCAGAAAAAACATATATTATTGGGACAATTGGTGAAATTTGAATAACATCTTTAGATGAGACAATATACTGCACATCAATATTAATTTCCTGATTTTGGTAACTGTACTATAGTTACACGAGATGTAAACATTTGGGGCATCTAGGCTGAAGGATATATGAGAATTCTTTGCACTGTTTTGCAGCTATTTTTCTAACTCTGAACTTATTTCAAAATGAAAAGTTTAAAAAATTAGTGTTCTCCTTTGGTGCCCTTTCATAAACTTCTTAAGTGAAAGAATGAGGGTTCAACATCTTTCTTATTTATAAAATGTTCTCTTTGAATGTGAGTTTGTAAAAAATGAAGTTCAAGCTCTGCCTTAAAATACAGCCCAATGCTGCAAAAAATTATTTTAAAGTTGACAAATGATTTCACCTCAAAGGCTTGGGCATGTCAGCAAGAGATACCAGAAAATTATGGTTTCCAGTTGGCTGAATTTCAGAACAGGTATAAGGGAATATGCGGACTTTTCTACTCTAGAGCTCTTTCTTGAAAGCAGAATAGCTATCTGACCAGAGCTAAGTCACTTGATCATTGCTCGGCTTCCTCATCTATAAAGTAAGGGAGTTGAACTAAATCTCAAAGTCTTCCCAACTTGTTGTTGTTGTGAGGTGTCGTTGAGTCAATTTCAACTCACAGCCACCCCATGTGACACAGTAGAACTATCCTGTACAGTTTTCTAGGCTGTAATCTTTACAGGAGAGGATTACCAGGTCTTTCTCCTGCAGAGCCACTGGGTGAGTTCGAACCATCAACCTTTTGGGTTAGCAGCTGAGCCCTTACATACAATTCTTTGGTGCTTCACCTGAAGGCAAAAGATGCAGATGGCCCATAAAAGAAGGTCCTTGCCTGCTCTAGGTTTCTAAGAGGGTAGGATAGCTTAGTTCATAAACCTAACTTTCTTTCCATGGCTGTGAAGAAATATCCATTGGCATTTTATGAGCTGTTGGTATTAAAAGGCAGAATAAATGTAGCAGGCACATAATTAATGTTAACTGGAATGGAAAGTCTTCTGGGAGAGGATATGAATCATGTCTCCTATCTTTCTTGATAAGATATAAATACAGTATTTCCAACCCCAAGGTAAAATCTGAAGAATGAAAAGATCAAAGATATTTGGGCAGCAAATTTTTCTTTTACTGTGTTGTATTTACTATATACGAAAGAATATATGTAACATATGCGTAAGTTAAGATATATTACGTTAAAACATACCATCAACAAACCACTCAAGCACTCATTGCTGAAGCTACTCGTGTGTTTCTCTGATTTTATCCTTCTGCCTGGTCCACCTGCTGCTAGAAGTAACCAGTCTCCTGGATTTCTAATTTATTCATTCTTAGGTATTTCCTTCCTTTGTCTTGCCTTCATGTATTAATTACTGCGTGCAGGTTTTTAAACATGTCCACCAACTCAACTTCGTGAAACGCACTGCTCAGATCATCTTGATCTTTATTAGCATTTCATCTGCTTGCCGTACTGATAATTGAGAAAGTTGGGTTGAAATCTCCCGCTCTGGTGGCAGATCTGTCAATCTATCCCTTAGCTCTAACATTTTCATCTTTTTAGGTCTTAAAGTCACTTTATTAGTGAATATAAGTTTATAACTATCAGATCTCTCTGGTAGAAGAGAGCCATTTATCAACATGAAGTGACTCTCAGTGTTACTAATAATACTGTCTAATATTAGTACAGCTACTTAAGCTTTTCTTTAATATTTAGCTGATTTAGTTTAACTATCCTTTTACTCTCAACTATGTCTATTATTTTGATGTGTCTTCTGTAAATAACAAATGGCTAGATTTTATTTAATTAGAATAAAAATCTGTCTTTTAACTGGAAAATTCAATACATTGCATTTATTGTGATCACTGTTATCCTGGGAATTCATAATTTCTACTTTGCTTCATTTTACTTCCAGTTTTCCTTCTACTCTTTTTTTTTAATTAAGGTTTTCTGTTACTGTTGTTCATTTTATAATTCAATTTTCCCCGTCCTATTTCTATTATTTTATTGGTTATGCATAATACAGTATTTTATCACTCATATTTAATGACTTACATTCTGAAGTTAATCAATATCTTAACTGTTTTCCCAAACATTAGAATGATTTTGGAACACTAATTACTCTTCCCCAAGAGTTAGTCATAAAATTATTATTTTATATATAAATATTTTTGAATTTAAGAAGGCTTACTTTTATTCTCACTATTCTTTAAAGTATTTAAGACCTTTCTCAAATAATTTTCCTTCTTCTTGACATACAATCTTTATAATTTCATTTACTAAATATTTATTAGAAGTAAATTCTCAATTATTGTTCTTCTGAATATGAATTTATTGCACCATCGTTCTCAACTGATACTGTAGAAGGACACACATTTCTAGGTACACAATTCTAGGTTAACAGTTATTTTCTCCCAGTACTTCAAAGATATTACTTCATATTTTCTATTTTACTATGGTGTTTATAAGAAGTCTGCTGTCATTATCACTTCTTTGTTGATGATCTGCCTTTTCTCTCTGGCTGATTTTCAGATCTTGTCTTTGTCTTTAGTTCTTAACTTTCACCACAATATGTCTCAGTATCAAGTTCTTTTTTATTTACACTGCTAGTTATACAGTGTGCCTACAGCATTTGCAAGGGTTTGTCTTTTATCAGATCCGGAATATTCCTAGTCATTATTTCTTTGAATATAATTCTCTGTTCTCTCCTTCTGAAACTCTGATTGTTATACTTTCCTAGTCTGTCTTCAATGTCTTTTAACCACTCATATTTTCCATCTCATTGTATCTCTGTACTACAGTTTGAGAGATTTCTTCAGATCTATTATCCAGTTAACCAATTCTCTCTTTATCTGGGTCTAATCTGCTAATTTTAATGTCTGTATTTTTATTTCTAAAAGTTCTACTTGGTTCTTTTTCAAGTCTTCCATGTCACTTTTAATAATCTCTTGTTCCTTGTTCTTTTTTAGATTTCATCCTTTATTATTTTGTACAGTTCTTTAAAAATATTCTGTTTCTACATTCTTCAAAGAGATGGAAAAACTAACCATTAACTTTATATGAAAAGGGAAGAAGCCCCGCATAAATAAAGCACTACTGAAGAAGAAGAATAAAGTTGGAGGACTCACTGACTTCAGAACCTACTATGCAGCTACAGTAGTCAAAACAGCCTGGTACTGGTACAACGACAGATACATTGACAATGGAACAGAATTGAGAACCCAGAGGTAAATCCATCGACCTAAGGTCACCTGATCTTTGACAAGGGCCCAAAGTCCATCACATGGGGAAAAGACAGTCTTTTTAACAAATGGTGCTGGCAAAACTGGATATCCAGCTGCAAAAAAATGAAACAGGACCCATACCTCACGCCATATACAAAAACTACTTCAAAATGGATCAAAGACCTGAATATAAAGCCTAAAACTATAAAGTTCATAGAAGAAAAAATAGGACCAACACTACAGGCCTTAATACACGGCATTAACAGGATACAAACCATAACCATCAACGCACAAACCCTAACAGATAAGCTAGATAACTGGGATTGTCTAAAAATCAAACACCTATGCTCTTCAAAAGAGTTCACCAAAGAGTAAAAAGAGAACCTATAGACTGGGAAAAAAATTTTGGACAGTACAAGTCAGACAAAGGTCTAATCTCCATAATCTACAAGAAAATCCAACACCTCTACAACAAAAAGACAAATAATCCTATTAAAAAATGGGCAAAGGAAATGAACTGACACTTCACCAAAGAAGACATTCAAATGGCCAACAGACGCATGAGGAAATGCTTGCGATCACTAGCCATTAGAGAAATGCAAATTAAAACCACCATGAGATACCATCTCGCCCCGGCATTACTGGCACGAAATCAGAAACACTGGAAATAATAAATGTTGGAGGAGCTGCGGGGAGATCAGAACTCTTATGCACTGCTGGTGGGAATGCAAAATGATACAACCATTTTGGAAAATGATATGGCGCTTCCTCAGAAAGCTAGAAACAGACATAACATTCGATCCAGCAATCCCACTCCTAGGAATATATCCTACAGAAATAAGAGTCGTCACTCGAATAGACATATGCACACCTATGTTCATGGCAGCATTGTTCACAATAGCAAAACGATGGAAATAACCTAGATGCCCATCAACAGATGAATGGATAAACAAACTATGGTACATACACACAATGGAGTACTATGCAACGAGAAAGAACAACAATGAATCTGTGAAGCATCTCATAACATGGATGAAACTGGAGGACATTATGCTGAGTGAAATAAGTCAATCACAAAAGGACAAATATTGTATGAGACATCTATTGTAAAAACCCATGAAAAAGTTTACACACAAAATGCAACAATCTTTGTTGGTTACCAGGGATGGGAGGGGTGGGGGGGAAATACTAAATAGGCAATAGATAAGTGGTATCTTAGCTAAAGGGTGAGACAGTACACAATACAGGGGAAACTAGCACAACCTGTACAAGGAAAGGTCATGGAAGCCCCATAGACACATCCAAACTCCCTGAGGGACTGAATTGCTGGGCAGAGGGCTCTGGGGACCATGGTCTCGGGGAACATCCAGCTCAATTAGCATGACACAGCTTATAAATAGAATGCTCTACATTCTACCTTGGTGAGTAGTGTCTGGGCTCTTAAAAGCCTGTGAGCGGCCATCTAAGATACTCCACTGGTCTCATCCCTTCAGGAGCAAGGGAGAATGAAGAGAACAGGATACAAGGAAAAGATTAGTCCAAAGGACTAATTGTCCACAGCTACCAAGGTCTCCACCAGACTGAGGCCAGTACAGCTAGATGGTGCCCGGCTACCACCACTGACTGCTCTGACCAGGATCACAACAGAGGGTTCTGGACAGAGCTGGAGAAGGATGTAGAACATAATTCTAACTCACACAAAAAAAGACCAGATTTACTGGCCTAAAGGAGACCGGAGAAACCCCAAGAGTATGGCCCCCAGACACCCTTTTAGCTCAGTGGTGAAGTTATCTCTGAGGTTCACCGTTCAGCCTGGAAGTGGACAGCCCCGTAAAACCAAATGAGACTAACGAGGTACAGGAGTCCAGTGACAAGGGCCAGAAGGCAGAAGGGGACAAGGAAGCTGGTGATAGGGAACCCAAGGTTGTGTAAGGATATTATTGATGTGTTGTGAGATTGTTAACCATTATCATAGGGCAACATGTGTAGTAACTGTTAAATGAGAAACTCTTTTGTTCTGTAAGCCTTCATCTTAAGTGAGAATAGCAGCACAATTGGAAGAGCGTAGTCAATGGCACTGAACTGTGCATGTAGTGATTTTTGAAATGCTGTATCTTTGGCTATGTGTATTTTCACCAAAAAAAAAGGTTGAGAAGTTAGAGGGTTGACATGTTGTGGGGTTGTTAACCAATGTCATAAAACAATATGTGTACTACTGTTTCATGAGAAACTGTTGGGTTGTTAACCAATGTCATAAAACAGTATGTGTACTGTTTCATGAGAAACTATTTGTTCTGTAAGCCTTCACCTGAAGTACAATAAAAAAAAATGAAAAAAAATTCTGTTTCTGATAATTTTAGTATCTGAAAAATATGGGGTATTTAAAATTTGTTGTTCCTGCTTACTCTCACTCATAATGGCTTGTCTTCTTGTCTGATTTTTTTTTCTAAGTGAAACTCATCGTTTACCGAAACTAATCTGTGGGAATTGTACAGGTCTAAATTGGGTGTTTCTTTCTTTGAAGGACTTGTGTTTGCTTATGTCAGGAACCAGAGACACTACCAGTTTTGAACACCTCAGCCCTCTCTGAAGATCTAGCCTAATGTAGGAGCCTCAGGTTCAGCTCCTGCACTTGCACTAGGTACACCAGGCTCACCCTACGGTTCCTAGAAATGGTGTTGGCCCAGCTTTTGCATTTTCCTTCAGCTTCCGGATCCATTTTCAGATGAGTGTTCTTTTGATTTATCAACACACTGAAAATAACGTACGCACAGGTATTACACCATGTTATATGGAAAAAAAATAAAAGAAAGGCGAAAAGGTTGTAAATGAAATAAGCAATACCAAAACCAAACCCATCGCTGCTGAGTTGATTCTGATTCACAGCAACCTTACAGGACAGAGTAGAACTGCCCCGTAGGGTTTCCAAGACCGTAACTCTTCATGAGAGCAGACTGCCACATCATTCATTCTCCCATGGAGTGGCTGGTATGTTCGAACTGTTGACCTTTCGGTTAGTAGCCGAGCATTTAACCACTGCGCCACCAAGGCTCCTTTTTAGAATTCCCAACCAATCTACAAAAAAAGCATTAGAAGTATAAATTTAGCAAAGTCCCAGGACACAAGGTCATTATGTAATCAATGTCCTACCAACAAATGGAAAATTAAATTAAAATACACACACAGATAGAGTTATCTAAGATAGAGCTGCACTGTAGCAGAACTCTTTAGAGTACGTAGCTTACTTTCTTGCCAGAAGTGGATACCCTGAACAACACATTTTGGCACGGACTATTACATTTTTCAAATACATAAATTAAAAGTAATAATCTAAAGAGTCTAAAGAAGAGTTGTGGCTTTTGGTTGGAACGCAATTATTTCGTTAGATTGAGGGACCTGCAAAACTCCCTCCCATGTCCTCCCGAGAAACAACTTGATAGAGCAAAAACAGCATGAGTCAGAACTAAAAGGGAAATCAACAGCTGAGCAGAAATCTGATTTCACAGAAAAATCTGGAAAACGTTTACTGAAGGCCTATTTTAAATACAGTATTGCCTGTAGGTAATACTGACAATCCACAGAAGACACATACTCTGCTGCCCTGGAGCTGATAATCATGTTGCAAAGACAAGACTACTTTCAGGAAAGTTAAATAACGTAAGACACTATGATTAAGTGCCAAAATGAATGATAGAGATAAGCACTGCATGACAGGTTCAGAGAAGACAGAGATCTGTGTGGGCTGACATGTTAGAAGAACCGTTCAGCGGAACAAGAAATAATGGGGGAGTATGACCTGGGATCAGAAAGGGGGAAGGAGAAGGGAGAAACTCTATCCCTAATAAAATGAGTCAGCTGGCCTAATCAGCCCCCTTCTGTGACTTTAGCTCCTCTCTGAAGATTATCTGATACCCTAGTTTGAAAAGTGTGACACAGAAGAAAAAAATGGAAGTTTAGTTTCTCTCCTTCCCTCCTACAAGTTCCCTGACCCTATCAAAACCTCAAACACTTGAGCTTTCACCTGGATTCTCAACGCTAGCACCTAGCAAAACATCACCGTAAGAGCAAAGATGGTGTATGTTCAGGCAAGCAAGGCCTAGAAATCAGGAAAACCCATAGAGAGTGAGAGTAAATAAGTCAGAAAGCTCATAAAGGTAGTCCGAGAGGCAGAGACAGAGGGAAGATGACAGAAAAAGAGAAAAAAAATTAACGTTATAAATTAATCACAAATTTAGGAAGTGAGTAAAAAAAATGAGAAAAAGGAGTGAGAAATACTGGGGAGGGAACAGGAAGAAGAGACTTAAAAGGCAGACAAAATAAAGATTGAAAGAGAGTGTTAAAAAAAAAACTAGTATTTATTTTAAAAATCTCTGTTAACATAGAAGAGACTACAGATTTCATATTCAGAAACAACAACTGGAGAAGGGAAGCAGGGATGGAGGGAGGTGAGGGGTAGAGGGAAAGAGAAAGGGCGTGCGTGCAGCAAAAACAGAAAGAGGCGGAACTCGTCTCCCGTGAAAGTTCAAAATGCAGGCGCTCCATATTTTGAACTATTCAATGTTGAATAACTCGCTTTCTAGTTAATATTCTAGTTCATATTTCCAGTAAATATTCTCAGTAAAAAAGTATGTATGTATATATAAAAAAGTAAAAAATATACATGTATATTAGAGAGTATATTATCTATTAGAAAAAGCACGAAAGCAAGACCAGCCAGAAACCATAAAGAGCCTGTGACAGGGAAGAATCTGACAGCCCTGTACTTGTCATCAGAATTCGATATGCAGACATGTATCATGCTCTTCGTTGTGGTACATTTCTGCACTTTGCTAGTGCAACGGGCAAGGAATGCTGAGTGGGAAGTGTGATGTTTCCTGGGTGAATCATCCTGGTATTCGTCAGCCTGCGTACCTGGCCCAATCTTCCAGGCACCGTGCCGCTGAGGTCTTCTTAGATTTCTACACTTCACCTGCAGGAGCAGCAAAGTGTGTGTCTTTCAGTCTAAATCTATCTGCCTGTCTCCAGTATCTGTGTCCCAGGAGTACCAAAGAACTAAAGGGGTCCCTGTGCCAGTCCATCCCAAAAGACAAAGGCCGCTACTTCCACAGACAGCGTCGACACACACGCAGATAATTTTAAAAGGGAAAATGAATGGCTCCTGGGACTGATTCACCAGCAGAAAACAGTCTTGGCTGAAATAAACTCAATTATGTGCAATCAGGGTACCCTAAGCCCCCCACCCCACCTCCTCTACTGCCCCAGGATTACCATACCTGGGAAAGCCTCTGACATCTGTTTCAGGAAACTGTAAGAAACGGCCCATGGGTCGGAGTGGCCTTGACAAAGGCACATTCAATCACAGCATTTGCTACGCTGTTGAATCAACGTGACATCAAAACCAAGCACACACCAATGTCAGTGGTGACATATTCCCCAACTGGAAGAAACGGCTTGGCATCAATGCTGTGGTGGAAGGCAATGAGAATTGCTACTGGTAATGGTTAATGTTCATTTCTTCCTGTTCCACTTTCTATAAACAGGGTAATGCCTATACAAGCTCATTACTGTAAACTGAGCACATTTAAATTGGCAGTAAAACCAGAGTATTTACTCTAGTGCGCATATCAAGTGCCTCATCCAATGTTTTGGAAATGTTTCAAGTTTTGAAACCAAGCAGCTGGCAGCTTTACAAGCCAAATCTTACACTTAAATCACTCAGGCTGGGAAGTTTTTCGGTGTTCCGTGTCTGGCAGTACCATTCAGCGGACATTCATGCCCCCACCCCTCAGATTCTTTTGCAATAAATTTGCATTCACGGAGCTCTTATACCCTCCCAGCACCACAGACTCCAATGGCTGCTGAGTAAACGTCTATATCCTGTGCGTTTAATCTGACTTTCATTATGGCCACTTCGTAAAACCGCCACAGACTGAACGAATGATGACACATCCCAAGAGCCCGGGATCCCTGCAAAGCTTCAGATTGGGTTTTCTTCCCCTGCTTTATGAACAGTGACCATTGTGTGGCCTTCTCTAAATCAGCAAAAGTATTTGACAGCAAACGTTCCTATCTGTGGATTATATATAACCCGTCCTAAACACCAGAGGAAAAGGGGATAATCCTGGGAAAGGAAGGGTCTGCTTCCATGTAAATCATGTTACAAATTGGACAACGCCCAGACAGTTCATTGTTCAACCTCAATTGTGAAGGCCATTCCCACTTACTATCCTGCTGGAATCGATGTTAATTAAGGCAGACTGAGGCCATAAATCAGCCTGGGAGGTTTACAATGTAATCAGCATTAGGCATATATATTTAAATAAAAAGTAACTGATTAACCACGAGAGTTTTTCCACAAGTTGCTTGGGCATTTCTTTATAATGGAGACATGTCACCTTTTATTTCTGTTTAGAGATGAAATGAAAGAAATATTACCTTCTAAGAAGGTGAGTTAAGGCTAGTAAGTGACTCACAGCACTGTTTATTAGGAGCAAGCGAGGAGTTGAAAAGAGGAAAAGAAAATGGGAAGGAGTTCCATGTCAAAGGGGACTGAGCTGACATTCTTGTTCCATCTCCCACAACTCATTTATTCTTCCTTTATTTACAAAACACTTCCCATGCACCTAATGTGTTTATTAGGCACTGGGGGACACAAGAATACAAGAGTAAGAATCAGCTCTTGCCCTTGAAGTAAGTGCTCAGCACTGTAGTAAGGAGACCCAAACAGGAACAATTCCAACACGACATGGCAGCAACAATGGAAAGTACTTACAGAACGCCTACTACCAGTATGCCTCGAAGATAGAATATTTCATATTCTAATGTTATAAAACACCAGACAGGCAATTTGTGTACCTCAGAGAAATCCCATCCAAGCAACCAGACTGCCTGACAGAAGTCAACAGAACATCCTCTGTGGAGATGACTCGGGCTGCATCAAAGATGAACCCTGGACCCACAACAGAAGAGACAGAACTGCTTGACGAGCAAGTCCTTCTAGAGCTGCACTAATAGGGTAACCTACACGGGCCCAGCTAGGCTGTGAATGGTGGGACAACCTCCAGACAGATGATCCGGGGACAGGAATTTGTTTCAACCCAAAGTACACAGATAACACATTCAATAAACAATTCAGGATACAGTTAACATCATTAGGTGCCCACCCTGTACTGGCTACTTTCACTGTTTCATTTAATGTCTACTAACAAGTCTGTGAACTAGGTATTATTTTCCTTTCAAATGAAAAAAACTGAAGTTTATGTTACAAGCCCAAGTTAATACAGCAAATAACTCACAGGGCAAAAACTTAAACCTAGGTCTCCTGTCCCTAAATACAGAGCTTTCCCCATTCCTCCCAACATTATTGCCTTTTCTCCCCCTCTTCTGTGTGAGGCCATAACCTTAAACTAAACTTCTATGTTCCGTCGGGCCAAAGGCAGCGGGAAGAATATAATTAGGACATTTACTGTAAAACCAATAGCGAGAATAATACCAGTTAATATTTGAGTGCTTACTGTGTTCCAGGTACTGCTCTAGACAATTTATCTGCATTAACTCATTTAATCCTCAAAACTACCATATGAGACAGGTGTTATTATTATCCCAGATTTAGAGATGAGGAAGGTGACACTCAGAGATGTAAAGGTATTTGCTCAGAGCTAGAATACAGTGGAGCTGGGATTCAAAACCTAGATAGCCTGGCAGCCCCTTAACCCCTCGGTGCTAGATACCGTATTGGTAACAGACCGGTGGCCTGGTGCAGCTTCCGTCACACTGTCTAGCCTTCAGGGAGCCGTTTGCACCGTTCCAAAATAAGTTAACTAAACGTAGTTCTTCCCAAGGGGTAGATTATTTCATAATCTTGTCCCAATCAATCTTTTTGCTCTCATTTCAGGCCACTCCTCACCAAGTATCTACGCCAGAATAAGATCAGCTTAAATTAGCACAAAGCCATGTATGTAAATGAAAAGCACAACACTACATTTTCAATCAAGGATATGTACATATCTAAACATAGGCTGGAGTGGGTGCTTATGGGAAAACTAAGAAGGGTCTCACAGAGACCAAGGTGTAATAGTGGTTGTATAAACTGAGGAGCATGAGCATTTAAAGTCTGTGGACCTAAGTTCCTCTTTGTCCCCTCCCCCAAATCCTATAAGAAAACACACCAATTTCTAAATATGATATGAGCTTTCATGGGTTGGGATCTTTGAGTATGCTATTCTTCCCTCCTGTTTTTACCTGACAGACCATTAAATTCTTAATCATCCTTTAAAATGAACTTTAAATACAACCTCTCGGTAAAGTTTTCCCAAATCCCTTCAGACCAAGCTAGCTGGCTTTCCTACAGATTGTCTTAATTCTTCACCTGTGTCCCCCACTAGAGTATTAGCTCTTCACCTGTGTCCCCCACTAGAGTATTAGCTCTTTACGTATGTCCCCACTAGGGTATTAGCTCTTCACCTATGTCCCCCACTAGAGTATTAGCTCTTTAAGGACAAATACTGTATTGTCTTTATCTCTGTATCCCCAGTACCCAGAAAAGTCCCCATGAAATAACTGATCGATAAAATTTTAATATGCATTTCTATTACATGATAAGCAAATATTTACTTTCAATGAAAAGCAAAATAATTTATCTCTGAATTCCTGGGAGTCAAGGTTTTTGGAATCCTAGAACCATTCTCATGTCATGTCCCATGGAGCTGGCCCCTCAATATACCATCTCACTAATGTTGTTTGCTTCCCACCTGTTTCTTGTCTAAACTGATGTTTCAACAACCAGTTTTCACCCAGAACATGGTTTTGGATAGACACTGTAACCATCAAGACGAGGGAGTTATTTACTTACCTAAAAAGACTGCAGGATCACCGGTATCTCGCTAAAGCCCTTTGGAATGAAGGTGGTTCAAAAGACACTGATGTTCTCTGGGGCCCTTCACCAAAACACTGGAGCTCTCCTGAGTGACGGACAAGCCTAAGGGCAGAGCTGAAACTGCGGTCTTCTCACCTGACCACTGCTGATTACGCAGCGTGGCCGCTTTATAGTTTACTGTTTCCGGTGACGGTGCCTGCGGACGTGTTTATAAGGGGACAGCTGTATGCACAAAAAGAAGGCAGAAGAGGCGAACAGCTTGTGTTCTAGTCCTGGTTTCACAGTAAGCATCAGGCAAGTTACTCAGCTTCCCTAGCCCTCCGTTCTCCAAATGTGAGGTACTAGACTTGGGGACCAAAGAAGACGAATCCAGGGCACTGGTAATACGAGCCTTCCTTCCAGTCCCTGACAGACATGGATCATGACACTCTTTCCTGCTGAGCTTTTGAATTCTTTTCAACCTAGCACTTCAAAAAGCCACTACCCACTGAATCGAAGATGTCATTCACTATTGAATCTACTGCTATCCCTAAAAGTACTAACCTATGTGGCCACCAGTGGGCGCTCAATAAGAAAGTTTATCAAGTCCTGGGACACTGTAGGTTTGTTCTGCCCGTGCCACTCTAAGCGTGTGTCAATGTTTATAACCATGGGAATGAGGATCTCAATGACCACTGCAGAGTCCATCTTCTGGGTTCAAAAGTGACTGCCTCTGTCCCATTTACGTCTAGTCCTTTAACATGCAACTAACGTCCTAGAAAGGTCTAATCCGAGAAAGCGAAGTTTAGGTGGAAAAGAGTCCTATAACACCTTAGTACCTGTGTGAAGTCATCACCTAGGACAGCTGCGAACCACCCCCCATACACACACTAACTGGTTTCAGCTTATCATTGTGACGCAACACACCGAGGTCGTACTTTAACAGCCAGATCCTACTGAAGCACTATTTTAAAATGCACTGAAGAACGAGGATCTTTTTCCTGCATCTAAACAGACTTGAGGCTGCTCTGATGAGGAAGGGACAGATTCACAAAGCTGGAGGGGGTCTTAGACGTCACCTATGCAAGATTTTATATAAATAAACTTGTCAAAAGAAATCCACCCACCCGCCCAAGGTCACACACCCAGCCAATGGCAAAACAGGGATGGGACCCCATATCCTGATTCCCACTCCAGCGCTCTAAGTGTGATTTTTGCTGATGCTTCCTCAGAAATCCGACTCAACGGCTCACCAGGCACTTGAGCCCTCCTCACCACGCCTCTTCCAGAGTCCTCAACAATCACTCAGCGTAAGGAATTCTGCCTGAGTCCCTTTTTTCTTTAGCACAATCAACACACATGACAGCAAAATAATTTTTCACTTCCTTTCTTGAAAGCGAATGTGCTTGGGAAGCAGTGGGGATTTACGTTCCTGACGAGACACTGCTTAGAGACGGGGTCCCGGGACACGCTCTGCCGTCTCCCCAGGTGCAGGAGCAGGGACTTCTGCCAGAAGACAGACAGCAGCCAGACTCTGACAGCCCTCAGATAGGAAATCACTTTCCTGGGCTTATGAGAGAACAGTTTTGTGTTCTTACTGCTACAGGGCTCTATTTGGGGGCCCAGTTCCTACCCTACCGACCTCCAGCAGGAGGGCTGCTTTGGACGGGGAGAGGAACACGGAACGGCCCGCCTTGACTGATTTAGGAGCTGGCTGCAATTTCACTGCATCAAAGCAAAGATGCGTCCTTTTTTTAATATGCTCTCTTCTCTGCGGAATCTGAGTCTCCAAGGCTGAAGAAGAGAAGGAGAAAAAACTGCCGGGCGAAGGCTGCGGAAGTCTTTGCACAACGGCCACAGCTGTTTGGCTCACGGCGTCTTCTACGTATTAAGGGAATAAAAACAGTCCTAATGGCACTTGACTAGGGACACTCCACGCAGGCATTTGAAGAAAACCTCTAAGCACAACTTCCCTCTGTGACTATTTCATAGCGTCCTAAATTCTGGGCACCTGGGCAGGAAATGTCAAGTCTTTTTCATATGAGAGACTTTACCCCCTCCCCTTTGGAACACTGTCAGGAACTCTAGCAGGGACAACGCTCCACTGCAGCAAGGGCTGCTTCCTGATTAGAAGCGTCCCTCCCCAAGCCTTAAGGACTAGACGCCTCATGGTCCCCAGGGGTCGGTCTGATACAGGAATGAAGGATACGGTTGTGTCCCTGCGTTAACACAGTAAAGATCACAAAGGTGGGCTTTCTGAAAGCCCATTAAAGATGACTTGGCTAGTTTATGCAATTTTATTTCTCAGAAGAGACCATCAGCATAACAAAACAACATGCAAGTCTGTCCTCCTCAAGACAAGGGGAGTGACTCAAGTTGCTTAATTTATTTAAGCTTGATGGTTATGTGTAATGAGGGCTGTGTGTGCGCGTGTGAAGCAAAGAGAACTAAGTAAACGCAGGAAGGACTGAGGTGATTGACCTTGTGTGTGATCCTTCATCTTCCTTACAGAGCACCTGGCATGGAGGTGCTGGAGTTGAAAGGTCCCCATGCTCTGTCTACTCATGGCATCCTGAG
The DNA here is from genome assembly GCA_030035585.1 of Dugong dugon. Classification (NCBI taxonomy): domain Eukaryota; kingdom Metazoa; phylum Chordata; class Mammalia; order Sirenia; family Dugongidae; genus Dugong; species Dugong dugon. Next base: position 3,751,716 of record CM057482.1, read on the forward strand.
CCAACTACGTCAGTCAGCTCTCTGAGCCTCTGTCCTTCCTCTGTGAAAACAGAAATACGGCCTATCCGCCTCACAGGGCCGTGGTACAATTAAGTGAGATAAAACGTAAGGGTGCCTACTGCCAGCTAGCTAAACTGCACGTTCCCCCTTCCCCAGGTTCTGTGAAGAAAGGTCCCTGGCTTCATGTGGCTTCCTCTGCAGCCAGCCTAGCACTGAACATGTGGTCAGTGCTCAAAAGAGATCGTGGGGACAAGATAACGTGTTCAGATCATCTGTCAACATGAATCAGGTTCACCTAAAAATTACATTGTTTTATCAATCTCAACAGTTACTGGGATCAAGACTCAAAGCAGAGAAGCCTGGTCATCTAGCCCCCCACCCCACCCCCTTGGCAAATCTTGCAGCAGGAAGATGATCGAGGACACATCAGGCTTGCCACACTTTTCAGCCCACAGCAAAGTGGACGTGGCTAGAGGGGCTGCCACCAGTTTTCCAGCTGGGGCTCCAGGCGGCGACTTCTCCGCACAGCAGGCCTTAACAGGAGCTCGGGGTAAAGAACTTGCTGTCCTCACCGAATCTTTTGACATAAAGCTGCCATGTTTTATTTCTGTAATAAAACTTTTTTTAAATAGCAAATGTTTCAAATGATTTGTATTAAATTCTGCAGTAGACTTGCCTGAAGGAGCCCCGGTGGTGCAGTGGTTAAGCGCTTAGCTGCTAACCAAAAGGCTGGCAGTTCAAATCCACCAGCCGTTCCCTGGAAACCCCACCGGGCAGTTCTACTCTGTCCTACAGGGTCACGATGAGTTGGCATCAAATTGATGGCAATGGGCTTGTTTTCTTTTTAGATTGCGCCCTGGAGAGTTAGATTTTACTCAGCTTGCCTCTGAACAGCTTTGGGCTCATCACAGGCAAGTAGCAGCAGCAAATCAACAGTCAGACCCATCTATTTATACGAAAAATCCAGTTATTTCTCATTAAACAACATGCAAAAGTAGTCTGAGGACTTGTCATGTTAGCGATCTCCTTTCACATGACTGCTTCATTGTTTCTGTCGATGAACTTCTTTAACGGAATTTATGGACAACAACCAACAGTGGTATCATTTAACTATAGAAAATTAAATTTCTATTGCATAGAAAACTGTATTGATGATCACTGGAGTATGCTGGACTGCAAAGCTAATGGCCTTTGAATATTATAATCAAAGGCCATAAAAGTACTTCTAACTTCAATTAAAAAAATCCACCTCGTTTATTTCTAATTAGGACTCCACCTATATAAGGTAAAATAACGAAGCGGGGGTTCAGATCATTTAGGGAAAAAAAAGAAACTTCCTCTTGAAATAGCTAAGCAGTTACAGCAAAAGCAGCTCCATCAACTTCAGTTCTTCTCTCTGCTTCACGCCACAACATCTGGCCAAAAAGTGAAAAAACACCCAAATGGCATTGTATAGAAAAAACACCTAGATGATTGATTGTATTTTCCACTTTAAAGTCAATGTTTTGATATAATAGAGACATAGCTTTTGTCAAGGTGCAACCTTTTACTGGCAAAACTCAAGGTTTTATGAAGCTTGCTTTCACAAGGACCAATCTATCAATTCTAATTTTAAATCAATTAACAGTTTTAAATAACGGGCCTAATACTGTGTGCCCTAAACCTCACTTATCCTGAGTCCTAGCTTGAAAAGCAGGAAAAGACTTCACTCAAAGAGACCGCGGACTACACTTTCAAAGCATTCAGACAGCGCAAGGTCAAAAGAACCGAAAAACAAGAGGCGACATTTTGAAAGAGCTTTAAAATTATCAGTCTAAAGTGTGCCAGACAAAGCAGGCAGGTGTTTTCAAATAAATGTTGTGCGCCCGGCGTATTACACTGACACACAGGCACACAGGCGCCACTTCGGTGAAAACAAGGAGGGACGTTAGCACTTTAGGGGGCCGAGAGCCACGCAGCCTCTCTGGTAACCACTGAACTCAAGGTTTGTCTCTGAAAGCGGAAGCACACAGAGGAAGGCAAGACAAAGCTCATCAGTCACATACCCCACCCTGCTCCCCAGAGGACAGGGCAGCTTGGCGGCCTTAGGGGGACAAGGCCGTGTCAGAATGTACGGGGGGGGGGGGGGGGACAGGGGGCCGCGGCTCCTTTCCCAGAGGGACTGCTTGAGATAATCAGCATGATCTGGATCACTTAAAGGGTCCTGGAGGAAATTCTAGGACCTATGCCAGAGATTTAGGGTAGACCTAGCATTCCATCTGATTCAGAATTCCAAGGGTTATCGCAAGATGACACCTTCAAAAGACCCAAACAGCTGGATTTTCCCAGTCTCGCTTGTCATACATCCGGGCTTGAGCAGCACCTGTCTGGGTGCCATGGAGGTCTGTTTGGTCTTCTTTAACCACTAAAAATGGCCAAAGGTGCCCTAGGATCCACTGCTGCCTCCCACTGCTCTCAGGGGATTTCTTAACGGGTCATGTTCCCGTGGGTATAAAGACCACGGGATGGTGTGATCTGGAGTGCCACTCGACCTTTCTGTGGTTCAGCTTTCTCATCTGTAAAACAAGGCAATAAAGCCACCTCACCGAAGGGTTGTAAGGATTAACTATTGAGTTACTAAAAAGCCTGGCACACAGCGCACACTCTAACTTTTAAGTGATTTGGATCCTGAATGTAAACAATCAATCCAAGGCAATTTATTAGTGCTCTTAAAAAAGTTAGTCACACCTTGCTCTGTGTTTGTTTGTTCATTCATCCATTTTTCCTCTATCGCTGCTAACTACAGGGTCGCTATGAGTCAGAATCGACTCAACAGTAACGGGTTTTAAGATCCCTCTGCCAGACCCCTTTGCCAAGGGTTTGCAAAAACTACTAGTGACACACAGGGCAAAGGGACAGGAAAGAAGTAAGATTGAGTCCTTCCTCACCAACATCAAAAAGCCCATTGCCACTGAGTCGATTCCGGCTCCTAGCAATCTTATAGGACAGAGTAGAACTGCCCCATAGGGTTTCCAACAGGCGGCTGGTGGATTCAAACTGCCAACCTTTTGGTTAGCAGCCAAGCTCTTAACCACTGCTCCAGCAGGGCTCCTACTAACATCATAGAGGTAGGATTTACAACACATAGGATAATCACATCAGATGACAAAATGGTGGACAACCACACAATACTGGGAATTGTGGCCTAGCCAGGTTGACCCACTTTTTTTTCCTGGGGGTGGGGTGGGGCGGGGGGAACACAATTCAATCCGTAACAGAAGGTAAAGATGATGAAGCCGTCTAAAACATGAACAGGTCTCTGGGAATTTCTGACTGCTACCCTTTTCTGACAGCCGAATGCAGGCTTGTTTAAGCAGGCTGGGGCTCACGCCCGAGAGGGGCTGAGCAATTGTGTGGGAAACGCTCAGACAAGAGGAAATCAGGAAAGTGGCTTTGATGCCCTCCTGTCCGTCCTGAGAAAGGGGACTGTAACATGATTTCTTTTTGTCTTCTGCTTGGAAACAAATGTTCCTTTGCCTATCTTCCCTGGGTTTAATTAGTCCTCTGTCTTTCTCAGAGTTGAGCCTGTTCACTTGCAAATGGAGGCATCAGAAAGGCTAATGGGTGTGGGTGTTGGGAGGGAGGGGGCCTGAAGTGTTTATTTTCAAAGCCATGGGGTCCCCATTTGAAAAAGCACCCAGCTTATCTCAATGTGTTTGTTTGTATGATTTTGAATTAGAAGATTTGAGCGATTCATTTAGGAGATTAAGCAAACTTTACAATGGGCTTAGGAGTCCCATTTATTCACTAGGGACCTAGGGTTAAAAAAAAAAAAAAAAAAAAGTCTTTCTACTGCACTCTTTATTACTGGAGTGCAACAATTTTAAAGGATTCCTCTGGTCTTCGATTTTATTGCCAATTATTTTTAATTAAAATGTTTATTTACTGGTCACAGATAAAAATCACAAACTGTTTGCATAACGGTTTAGGCGTGCCAGATTTCGCAAATAAAAATACAGGACACCCAGTTAAATCTAAATTTCAGAAAAACAATGAAGAAATTTTTAGTATAAGCGTGCCTCACTTCACTGGCAAATCATGGGACGTAATTTTCCTTAAAATGCATTCGTCGTTTATCTGAATTCAAACTTAACTCAACGTCCTGGATTTCATCTCGCATCCCTAAACTGTTTCATGGATGTTGTACACGTTCCAACAACTCCAAGTAAAAACCAGGAGAAACTCCGTTTCATGACTGTGCTTAAAGATGCTCCCCACAGAGTAAAAGCTCTTCCTCAGTCAGAATTAAAATTCCCATCTCATATACAGATAAAGAGATAAGCCTGAAATCAACTGGATTTCGATTATAGGATAAACCCCATTCTAACCACTAAACCTCATTCCATTTACGGAAATTTTTTCTCATTATGAAAAATCAAAACATAAAAGGAACAACTGACATCTTCAGCTGAACTGGATGCTAATGTCTTAAGCTACTCCATTTACACTTCAATGTTACCTTCCATTCAGGTTACAGGAGGGGCTGAGACACCACCGCACACCCCAAAGTGGAAGAGGCCGCTAACGTCGCCTCTGAGCCAGCAAAAGTGAACTCCGCACACACGCACGGGGGACTTGCTTGTGATGGTAAACAAAATGCCAGCACAATCGTGTTCACGTATCTTGATATAAATAAATGATGAAACAGAGAGATTACCGAATTTTTTCTTTTAATTAAAAATCTTTGCCCTTGACTCAACTCTCAGCAGATAGTCTCAAACACAATTATACCTATTTGTACTTAAATGATTAATTTTTCCTCTCTGCACTCAGCCTTTACAAACATGCAAAACTGTCTACGGAATGCTTCCCCACCCCAGGAACTGGACTGTTACTATTATTTGTAGTAATTCATTTCTAAAGGCCCTGACTGACTTAAGAAAATGTGATGAAGTACTAATAAATCTAATTGTGCATGGCTTATTATAGTGTCATTAGCAGCTCTGGTGGTGCAGTGGTTAAAGTACTCGGCCGCTAACCAAAAGGTCAGCGGTTTGAACCCACTAGCCGCTCCATGGGAGAAAGATGTAGCAGTCTGTTTCCTTGAAGATTTATAGCCTTGGAAACCCTATGGGGCAGTTCTAATCTGTCCTAGGGTTGCTATGGGTCAGAACTGACTCAATGGCAGGGAGTTTTTTAAGAGTGCCATTACCTTAAAGTTACATTTATTATTTAGGAAGAACGTTTTCTTTGTAGATCTCAAAGCATCTTAATCTGTCTTTTTTTCTAAAAAGCACCTTCCCAGAAAAAAGAAAAGGAGGCATCAAATAAAAAGCTCAAACTGATCTTCAAATATCTGGCCAAGAAATTGCTACTTGTCACTTAAATCAAACGTTAGAAAAATCTTGCTAGGACTTGATTTTGAAATAAACTTCATGTCAGAGCTAAGTCCTGCAAAGACATGGCACTTGACCTGGAATTCCTCTCTAAGACAAGCTGGCCTTAACTACAGGAGAGGCCCGTATGAGAAACCACCGGAATGTCAACTTCATCCGCAGCAGCCTCAGATGGCCACACCACTCTCCCTGGCATGATAAATCACTGGCAGAATCCTTACCTTCCTACGTTTGATCTCTGCTCAGCAAGATGTGGTTTTGATGTGAAGAACTCCAGATCTCTTAGGTCAGAGACAAACAGCAGTGCCACTGACCTGCAAAGCGCTAAGTCTCTCTCAGACTCCAGTGAAAAGCAGTGAGCTCCTGACACGTTCCCTCTCCAGAGCTTGCCCGACCCACTGTGGTGTCCAGGAGCTCAGCGGGCAGAACAGCTGCTGAGATGGTTTGGGGGAAAGTGCCAACGAATCTTGTCCTTCCACCATTATTGCCGAGTTACATTAAAATTAATTTCTCCTACAGCTTCAAGGAGGAATTTCTCGGGAGCCACTGCTGTACTTCCTGGTGCCACGGTCTGCAGCAAACAGGAAACATTCTGATCTCCAGGGGGCCTCTGTAACTCACAACTCATTTATAGAAGAATCATAGACAGAGATCTCCGCGGACTGTTCTTCAGTAATCAGGAGGACAGCTTTGCCAAAGTATTTTAAACCAACTTGCTTTCAGTGCAAATGCTGGGTCCCACAAAGGCTGCAACTAGCCACAGAAGGGCGTTCAGTATTTTCCTTTGATCCTGATAACTCCAGGTTGTGGGTTCAGGAGAATAAAGAGCTCAGAGGGTCAGGGCAGAGTAAAAAACCGCAAACCTTTCTAATCTGATCTCTTCCATAAAATGGCTTATGAAATAAGCATCTCATCCTACCCTCCTGTTTCATAAGTAATAAAACTGATGTTCAGAGAACTTAAGGAACTTATCCAGCATCACATAGCATTTTCCTATATCCAGAGCCTACCTACAGTAGGTACTCAGTAAGTGTCCACGTGATTTGTTCATTCATTAATTCAATAAGTATTTACTGTGTACCAACCAACCAAAACCAGCCCACCGCTGTTGGGTCTAATTCCGACTCACAGCGACCCTACAGGACAGAGCAGAACTGCCCCACTGGGTTTCCAAGGCTGTAAATCTTCACGGAAGCAGACTGCCACGTCTTTCTCCCGTGGAACGGCCTAGTGGGTTCAAACTGCCGACCTTCTGGTTGGCAGCCGAGCTCTGAACCACTGTGTCACCAGGGCTAAATGAGCATTAATTTAGTGGCAGGGCTGAGGCCAGGACACGGGTCTTTAAGGCCCAGCCTTGTTCACTGCTCTCCAGTGTATCCCTGAGGCTTCTATTTCAAAGGAAGGAGTACGGGGGTGGGAATGGAGGAGGGGACGTTCCAGACTAAAAGGAAGAAAGCTGCTTCACCCTGAGTTTCCTTTCTAGTCCCGGCTGTTCTGTGACAAGTGACTCTGCATATGGAATAAGATGACTTTATCTGCTATTATTCATTCATTTGCTCACTCCCTCGAAAACGAAGATGTATGGACACATGGCATCAACACAGCCAGGACACCAGCTCTCATGAAAATGCGAGTCCAGCAAGAAAACTCGAGCTGAGGCGTTCAACAATAACTGGATCTCTTGGTGTGACACTATCACACACAGAAGTAATGATAAGAATCAAGATTTGACATAAACCGATAAAAATCACATTTTAAGGGCTTCTGGAAAGAGATTCCGGTGTGTCAGAAGTCATGTGTGTTTGCCACTATAAAAAGGAGAGCAGAAGTGCTAAAGAAGTTGCAAGACTAAAACTGGTATGAAGCTGTAGTTGGCTGGAGTGACCACGAGTTCCGAGAAAGCCAAAGTCCGCCATCTTTCTAACAGCTGTACTATTTCAACAGTTGTCCCCTGACAACACTCAGAACTAGAGGCACTCGTGAACAAGCCCCTCATTATCTCTGAGAGCTAAGTTAGTGACTTTTTGCAAGTGTTCATTAAAAGCGAAATGCTCAGTTTCCTTTTTGGCTAAATGTAGTGTATGGTCCCGTATTTGTACAAATATTTGTCCACGTCTACACTGAAGGCTCAGCAATAATCTCTCTCCTTAATTCAGATCCTCAAGAGTTCCAATAATCACTCTGTCTTGTGTACTTCTTGTCTAACTTCTCTCTCTTTTTCTCTGCTGGAATTCCTGGTAATGATACCAGAATGTGGGCAAGCCTCATTAGTCTCCCTGCTGTTTGCAAGGCAGGATTTATGCTCAGTGTGCTGGACACAATGACGCGCATCACTAAATGGCTACAATACCACCCAGGCTTTCATCTGAGAAATTTTTCACTCAGCACAAATACCTATCAGCACAGAGATGTGAAAAGCAATTAACAGCCAACACATGTAGTCTTTTAAGGGTACACCAATAAATACCCATTTGTGAAGGTTAATTTAATGCAACCCAGGCTGTTATCTGGAATAGTATATGTCGCCAATCCAATCCATTAAGTAATTACTAAATTCTCCAGAGGGCTCACAGAAGTCAAACGTGGTTATTCCAGGTTCATTGCTTCTGGTCTCCCTGAGGGCCATTTATGTCAACAGCTGAAGAGCAGACCACAAAGGTTCCCGGAGGTGTAACTCACCGTTTCCTGAGAACAGGTAAGGGGGTGTAACCAAGGAAGGAGTCATCAGGGACCTGTTCTGAGAGAAACACTGGGGGAAGCGAAGCAGGAGCACAGGTGGGTAAGAGCAAAAAAGCAGACGAGAAGGCAAGAAGAAGCGGGTTTGATGCTGGGGACACAAGGGAGGCAGAGACATGTGTTCTGTCTAGAAGCGAAGACGGCCAGAACCCTGGAGACCGTAAGGCCTGGTTTAAAGGAAACACCTGAATAGTTTCTTTAGAAAGGATCTGTCTGTCATTTAAAGCCAAACATTAAGCATGCACCCCAACCACTGCCACCCTCTGTCACTGAAACTGTGCAAAAGGTTGGCTAGTGCATGAATTTCTGGGGTCCACTCTCTACTTCTCTACTCTACACCCCGAATGAGGTCCATGTAGCAGAGGGAGCTGACAGCAGGTAAGCCCCAGTGAGAGGCGACCACTCCGAAAGGCCGAGGTGGAAAGTATCCACCCAACCCTATCTGGCAAGGGTCTCTCCCATATAGGTTAACAGTCAAGTGACACAGAATGATGGCCCGTGGAGGGGAGGAAGCATTAGAGAGAATGTGAAATACGCTCACCTTCCCAACCTCCTGCACCCTCAGTCTCGTGAATGTGAATCACCAGTAACAAAGAAAAGCACTCTTTTGAGTCATAAAAACAAAGAACCATGCAAAACCAAAATAACAACAAATCCAATGGCTGTTATCAAGGCAGAGTGTGACCCCCCCACCAGTGAGAATCTGAACAACACAGTTCTTTACTGCACCCCAGAATCCCACCTGCCCAGGGAACTCACACCCAAAGTAGCAAATTGTATCCATCCTTTCTGTTTGTTTGAACGTGCACTTCCATCTTTCCAACCAGGTAGAGACTGTAGCTGATGGTAGTTACAGACAATACCAAACAGAATTAAGTTTGCGATCTGTAGTCAGAGGAACTAGGTTTGGGATTATCCTGTGAAACACTCAACAGAGTTCTACGCTGTTATCACTTTGTCGTCGTTAGGTGCCATCAAGTCAGTTCAGGGTTTCTGTGTTGCACCCTATTGCGGTGCAACTGATTACTTTTGTGTGTGGCCTTCTAGCCACGGTCTTGTAACTCCCACCCAGGTGACTGGGCAGGACTGTGATAGGGTAACTGTGGCCCACCAAGGGGACTGGTCAGTTTTGCCTTAAAAGCCTATTCTGGAACAGAGAGGAGGATCCTACCACCACCAAGGAAGAACAGCCAGGAGCTGAGAGCCTGTCCTTTGGACCCAGGCTCTCTGCGCTGAGAAGTTCCTGGAAGCAGGAGACTGAGAGAGAGACAGAGAGCAAGCTGTAACCCTGAAAATGGTGAGAAGTGGTGGCAGGAGAGACCGGCAGCAGGAGACGGTGCAGTGGGCTTCCCGGCCCACGGAGAGAGAAAGCTGAGTGCCTTTGAGCAGAGGCCGGGGGCCATGGGAGGCATGCCTGTGAGCATGGCTGAGAAGAGGCTGTCCTGATGAAGGAACTGTATCCTAAGTGTTCCTGAAGCTGAACTGTTACTTCCCTAATAAACCCCATAATCGTGAGTATGGTCTGTGAGCTCTGTGTGGCCATGCAATGAATTATGGAGCCCAGCAGAGAAGTAGAGAGTGCTGTGGCCATGCAATGAATTATGGAGCCCAGCAGAGAAGTAGAGAGTGCTGTGGGAGGGAAAGTTGGTGTCAGATTTAGTAAAGATGGTAGAGAGAGGAGGCTTGTCTGGCCTCCACCTCATGGGAGTCAGCCTTGCGCTGTTGATCTTGGTTCTCCTTCCCCGTTGTGGGGTTGGAGGAGGTCAGACACTGCCCCTATGCCGTTTTTACACCTATGTACAACGGAATAAAACACTGCCCGGTCCTGCGCCATCCTCACAACTGTTGCTATGTTTGAGCCCACCGTTGCAGCCACTGTGTCAATCCATCTCATTGAGGGTCTTCCTCTTTTTCACTCACACTCTACTTTACCAAGCATGATGTTTCTCCAGGGACTTGATCCCTCCTGATAACACGTCCAAAGTACGTGAGACAAAGTCTTGCCATCCTCCCCTGTAAGAAGGATTCTGGCTGTACTTCATCCAAGACAACTGTGTTCATTCTCCTGGAAGTCTATGGTGTATTCATTATTTTTCGCCAACACCAGAATTCAAAGGCATCAATTCTTCTTCAGTCTTCCTTATTCACTGTCCAGTTTTCGCATGCACACGAGGTGACTGAAAATACATAGCTTTAGGCTAACGTTTACGTTCCATTGTCTTTGCCGTGGTTCTTGTGCTGGTCTTTTATGAACAGGGAAGGAACAGGATTCATTTGAGTCTTGGAATTACCACATACTAGCTACTGAACAAGGAGCCCTGGTGGCACAGTGGTTAAAGTGCTCATCTGCGAATCAAAAGGTCATCGGTTTGAACACACCAGCCACCCCCTGGGAGAAAGACGTGGCAGTCTGCTTCCGTAAAGACTTATAACCTTGGAAACCCTATGAGGCAGTTCTACTCTGTCCTACAGAGTAGCTATGGGTCGGAATCGACTTGACAGCAATGGGTTTGGCTATCAAACCTGGAAAAATTATTTAATATGCTTGACTTACTCACTTGTAAAATGGGGTATTAATATAATATCCACACCACAGGGTTGCCATGAGGGCTAAACGTAATCATATGTGAAAAGCACTTTGGAAACTGTAGTATTAATAATCAATGCTATAGTTATTAGTAGCTATTAATAACAATAAAATATAAGAAATATTTATTCAGCAAACATTTCCTAAGGAGCTACACCGTTAGACACTCAGTAGGTGCTTCAGAAATACTAAGATGAATAACAGTTTATAATCTGGAACAGTTTGGGAGTAGAGAAGTACACAGAAAAAGGTAACACAAGAAAAAACTGGGTTAAGTACCATTCAGGAGAAGTGCAAACAGGCGGCAGTGGGAGTTCAGGGAACAGAGGCTCATCCACAGAAAGTAAGGTGCGCAGCCAGCTCTGTCAGGTGTTACGAAAGTCAGGTGTACAGAAGAGTGAGACTCAGTTTTCAGGTCTGAGGACCGCGCTCTTCTTCAGCAGATCCTTTGGATCAGACGCACATATGCACAAATTAAATCAAACCCCTTATGAAATCCAAACACAAAACTGAATGGGTAACACCAACTTTGAGTTTAAAGCAGGAGTTGAAACATTAACAATAATAAGCAATTCATGTTATCTTCAGGCCTGGGGGTAAGGAAAAATTTAGAGTCTCTACACTGACAGGAAGAAGCGCCATATTGAAATCGCTATTCAAGGAAAAGGGCTATCAGAAAATCTTTAAGAATTTTACTATATTATCTAATTATATTGTCACCTCTCCATTTTTCTCTACCCCTACAAACAAACAACACCAAGTAATAAATCCATCTATTTACCAGGTGATGGTCCTTCAAAAATGGGTGGTGGGGGGTACGGGGCAGACACCGGGAGAAGCGATGGCAGCATCTAACGTCTGAGCACGTACTCTGTGCTAGGCAATGTAAGAAAAGTAGGGAAATGAAGTCTCAACACAAAAAGGTTGTAACAACCATGTGATCCCAGAGTTTCGTACAATGGTTCATTAAAGGTAGGTTTATGGGAAACCCTACTATCGTTAGTTTAGAGGAAACAACATGCACTAAAATCATCCATCAAAGTAAGACTAAAACCAAACCCGTTGCTGCTGAGTTGACTCCGACTCATATCAACTCTACAGGACAGAGCAGAACTGCCCCACAGGGTTTCCGAGCAGCAGCTGGTGGATCTGAACTGCCAGCTTTTGGTTAGCAGCCAAACTCTTTAACTACTATGCTAGTTTCTGATCTATTCTCATTATGGTAAAGACCACACATGCTAGGCTCACCGATCTTATTCCAAGATTGCACAGGATACAATTTGAAAACATACTCTTACTATTGTTTTACTTTCCTATATGTTAGATCATTTGTCCTTAAGAGGTATCGGCGTCCTTATACATAAATATACACCAATTCCACGTGGATTAAGACACAAATATAAAAACAAAAATTTTTAACATAAACTTTCAAAAGATCATGTAGGAAAATACCTTGAAAAACGTAAAGAATGAATTTCTTAAACAAGATACAAAAAAAGCACTAAACAAACAAACAAAAAAGATTGAAAGATTCCGCTTCATTTGCTTTTAAAACTGTGTGACGGTTACACCGAAAAAGAGCTAGGGGAGAAAACGGCACAAGTGGTGGTGGGGTTAATATACTACATAACTGACAAAGGTTTATTATTCTAAAAATATAAAAATTGCTGTTTAGCAATAAGAAAATAAAACACAAAGAGAAAATGAGTGATACACACTAGTCAATTGATGGAGAGAAGTCAAGTGGCCAGTAAACCCATGAAAAGCTGCTCAACCTCACGGAAATCAAGGAAACGCAAATTAAACAGTGATGAGATACCCTTCCACACTCATCAGATTGGTAACACTGTAAAAGTATGAGAACCCCAAGTGTAAGTGAGGATGCAGAGTAACAGGGACTTTGACGTACTGCTCGTTGAGGTATGAGCTAGCATTAGCCATGCTGGACAACAATCTGCAACCCTTCATTAAGGTGAAGATGAACACTGCTTCTCAGTATATATCCTAGAGCTCTCTTACCCAGGAGTATAAGGAGACATGTTCAAGAATATTCAATGCAGCCCTACTGTAAGAGCAAAATACTGAAACTATCTTAAATGTCAACAGTAGACTAAATTAAAAGTCACGACACAGTCAAACAACGCAATAGTATGCAACAATGACAATGAATGAACTGTAGGCACAGGCAACGGGGATGAATCCTGAATGATGCTGAGCAAACTAACTGCAGAAGGATATGTACAGCATGCTGTCAGGTGTTGTCGAATCAGTTCCGACTCATAGTGACCCCATGTACAACAGAACGAAACACTGCCCGGTCCTGCGCCATCCCCACAATCCATGCTATGCTTGAGCCCATTGTTGCAGCCACTGTGTCAATCCATCTCATCGAGAGTCTTCCTCTTTTTCTCTGACCCTCTACTTTACCAAGCATGATGTCCTTCTCCAGGGGCTGGTTCTTCCTGACACTATGTCCAAAGAAGGTGAGACGCAGTCTCGCCATCCTTGCTTCTAAGGAGCATTCTGGTTGTACTTCTTCCAAGACAGATTTGTTTGTTCTTTTGGCAGTCCACGGTATATTCAACATTCTTCGCCAGCACCACAATTCCAAGGCATCAATTCTTCTTCAATCTTCCTTATTCATTGTCCATCTTTCGCATGCATATGAGGTGATTAAAAACACCATGGCTTGATGGCTTGGGTCAGGCGCACTTCAGTCTTCAAGGTGACATCTTCGCTTTTCAACACTTTAAAGAGGTCTTTTGCGGCAGATTTGCCCAATGCAATGTGTCTTTTGATTTCTTGACTGCTGCTCCCATGGGTGTTGATCGTGGATCCAAGTAAAATGAAATCCTTGACAACTTCAACCTTTTCTCCATTTATCACGATGTTGCTTATTGGTCCAGTTGTGAGGATTTTTGTTTTCTTTATGTTGAGGTATAATCCATACTGAAGGCTGTGGTCTTTCCTACACAGCATGGTACCATTTATATAAAAAAGTTTAACATGCAAAATAGCATTTATAGTTTCTGGATACATAAACGTATACAGATACATACACATAAAGCAAAGATAAATGCCTCTGGGGAAGGAAGGGGAAAGAGAAATGGAAGGGGTTCTATGTGTTTCTTTCTAAAATATCAGAAGCAAATACTGAAAAATGTTAAAAACTGACAAATCTGGGACTAGGTACACATACGTCATATTATTGTTCATATTTTTCTGTACGATCAAAACGTTTCGTTTTTTTTTTAAGTCCCTGCCAAGTATGTCTAACGATACAGTGTGTTGGTGACCTGACGAGCCTGAACACCCCCCTGGACCCTCACGATGCTTTAACTGCATTCACCTCAAGCCTTTAGTGTCTTCTCTCAGGCACCAAAGACGCCCTGGTGGCACAGTGGTTAAGTACTCGGCTGTTAACCAAAAGGTCTGCGGTTCGAAGTCACCAGAAAGCTCCGAAGAAGAAAAGATCTGGCGATCTGCTCTCGTAAAGATTTCAGCCTAGGAAATCCTATGGGACAGTTCCACTCTGTCCTGTAGGGTCGCTACGAGCCAGAATTGACTCAATGGCACACAACGACAACCATCAGGCACCATGAGGTGGTTCAGCGGCAGAACTCTCACCTTCCACGAGGGAGACTAGGGTTTGATACCTGGCTGATGTACCTCACATGGAGCCGTCGCTTGCCTGTCAGTGGAGGCCTGCCTGTTGCTGTGATGTTGAACAGGTTTCAGTGGAGCTTCTAGAGTAAGGCTGACTAAGAAAAAAGGCCTGGCGATCTACTTTTCAAAACCAGCCAATGAAAACCCTGTGGCTCACAACTGTGCAATCTGCATTCACTCACCGAGTGCTGCAGGACCGGGCAGCACGTGGTTCACTTATGCGTGGGGTCTCCATGAGCCAAGGCCTACTCGAAGGCAGCTAGCTAAGAGAAGCAGCAGCCTGCACCACAGTCGTCTGTAAGCGTGTCCCCACTCCCACCCTCAAGTGGAAATCCTCCACAGGGCAGGGACCAAACCTGTGTATCTTCTCATGCCAGACAGTGATGAACTTAACACTGTGCACACAACAGGCCCAGTTATAAATGCTAAATGGATGAACAAATGAATGAACTCAAGGAAACAAAAGAGTAGCTCTGACTGCAGCTAAAAATAACCTTGAGGTAATACGACTAGATAACTTTCCCTGTCAAAATCAAGTTATATTGGTATGCTGGATATCAGACTCTAAAACAGAGATTAGGCAGAATTCACTGGTTTCAGGTTTGCTAGGGGGATGTTATTTGCATTCGGCGATTCTGACTCGTGGTGACAGAGTAGAGCCATGCTCCAGGGCTCTGAACTTGAAGAAGCAGATCACCAGGCCTGTCTCCTGAGGCACCTCTGAGTGGGTTCAAATTGTCAACCTTTTGGCTAGTAGCTGAGCACTTAACCATCTGCACCACCCAGGGACTCCTGGGGATAGGTAGATAGGTAAGCAAGAAGGTAGACAGGTGGCTAGATGGAAAATTGCTGGGCTGCAAGAGCCTATAAATGTAACCAAATAATCTCCTACTGACTCCTGATCTCCTTCCCAAAGAGGGTTCAGTGAGGAAGTCCAATTTTCATACCCAGGTAGTAAGACTTTGAGTCATCCTCCATAACTGTTTACAGGAATCTCATAACATTGCCTTCCCAGGTAAGGCCTTCCTATCTCCCCTCTTCCTTTCTACCCTAAACTCCCCCAGGATCACACACACACCCCCGCCCTCTGACGTGGTCTGTGGGGACTGCAGGAGGAGAGAAACTGTCAAACAAACCCACTTAATTGCTGAACTGTCCACAGTATTTTGCCAGATCCGCTTGTCTGGAAATAAATGTTCAGGTCCTGTGGGAAAAGCCAAACAAGCTACACCACTTTCTGGCTCAACCTGCTTTCTTTTTAATTTCGGAAAAGGTATATATAAGAAAACATGGGCCGCTCCAACATTTTTCCCGTATGATTCAGCAACATTAATCCCTCCCATCATGCTGTGCAACCATCACCACTGACTGTCTCCAAATCTTCCCACCACCCTTAGCAAACCCACTGCCCCCTAAGCAAGGACTTGCCCTTCTCCCCTCCCCCTGGCTCCTGCTAATCACTAATGAGCCCTGGTCTCTACACATTTGCCTATTCTACATATTTTATAGAAGTGAAACCCTGCATTTGTCCTCTCGTGGATGGCTGATTTCACTCATTATAATGTTTTCAAGGCTCATCCATGTTGTAGCGTGTATCAAGACTTCATTTCTCTTTACGCTGAATAATATTCCATCGTATGTACAGACTACATCTTGCTTATCCATCCACCGATGGACACTTAGGTTGTCGCTCTCTTTTGGCTGTTGTGAATAGCGCTGCAAGGCACACTGACGTTCAAGAGTCTGTTTGCATTCCTGCCATCAATTCTTCTAGGTGTATACCAAGGGGCAGGACTGCTGGGTCACATGGGAGTTCTATGCTTAACCGTTTGAGGAACCGCCCAACTGCTTTCCATTGCAGCTGCATCATTTTACAATCCCACCAGCTATGGATGAGGGTTCCAATTTCTCTACATCCTCGCTGACCCCTACAGTTTTCCTTTTTCTGATAACTGAGGTGGTCCCTCATTATAGTTTTCATTTGCATTTTCCTAATGACTGATGATGTTGAGCATCTTTCCAAGTGCTTGCCGGCCATTTGTATATCTTCTTTGGCGAAATGACTTTCTGATTCAACTTAATCTGTAAGAAATCCTTAGGAATGATGCAGGTCAAAAACCTAAGAGTCACTGACTCGAAGTCAAAAGATTTTGGCTGGAATAACAAAAGTAATGTATGAGAAAATATCTGAAAACTATCTTTTACTTATTTTGAAATTTTCTTTCTATCCTTTATTATCAAGATTGGAAAGGGCTTTGGTACCCAGATAGCCTGAATTGTCCTAGATAAGAGGCAAGTGTTTTCAGTTCTGCCTGGACCATAGGTTTTATCTTCCCAGAGACCAAGGGATAAAGAAAATGGTACATCTGGCTCCCCAAAGGTCAGACTGTGATGCGGAAAGGTAACAGAGCAGTAACTACTTCTGGAGGTAACAGAGCTGAACTGAAGACAAAGGATGTCTTTCTTCTATAATAAAAATTAGAATGTTCACTCATATACAGTCTAATTTTTAACCACATTCTACAGAGGTCCATAAAGCCCCACGTTTAGCCCCAGGGAAGGGTTGTTTAAAGCCCAGCAAGAGTCTGGGTGTTGAAGTCACCCAAGTATTATTCCAAGTGGGAATTTTCAAAGGCTGGAAGTGTTTTCAAATCACGTGACACAACAGAGACTTAGTGTAAATAAACTCGTAAGAGTTAAGATTTTGAAGAGAGACAATTTAAACATAACCCCATCTTAAAGACAAGACAAGCAAGCAACAGAGAAATGCCACAGTTAAAGAAAAAAAATTAGGAAATTCCCAATTCAGATAAATCTCATCTATCTGAAAGATAAAATGAAATAGAGCTCAAAGATGTGTCTGAAAAGGCGATTAAAAATTAACAAAGGTGATGCTGTAGCAAACATCTCTAAGTACCACAGGTCTGGCGCACGAGGGGAATAAACGGCTTTCAAAAGACCTGTCACAGTGAATAAAGAAGATTAAGAAAATGCTAGAAGGCTTCCAACACAGTCATTACCTTGTGCTTTTACTTTCTGGGAAGTGCCTCCCAAACTCCCCATGTTATCTTGGGTAGTCAGGAGCAGGGAAAGTCCCTTCAGTTTTAAGTTATATAAACTAAAATACCTACCCATTTTCAAAAGGTATCTACCTTCTAAGAATGTCCCCGTACATTGCCATACTTCCCAGATTTACACACCAACAACCTGGTAACATCTTTATCCAAACTACTGAAAACGCCAGAAGTGGCTGTTTGCAACCTCAGTGGTCAGGCTCAGCCAGCTGGGTGTCTGAGATACATTAACGCTGAATTCCAACACAAGAGCCAGCCATCTAATTTCAGTATTAAAATACTGGCTGGGAAATTATCTGATTTAGTGACTTGTTAGTAAAGACAAGACCTCAGAATGGGACTACTCGCTGACAATCCAGTGTAAGCATGAAAGGACTCCACAGCAATCCAGTATAGTACACTCTCATGAGTCATGAAAATGGTAAACAATGGCCAGTTTTATAGAACTTTATCTATCATACAATTCTGATCTTCTTTAAAACGGGCCTCCGTCAATTTGGAACTACAAATATAATTATGATAATAATCCAAATGTAAACACCATTTTGCAAAAATGAAATGGAATTAGTATTGACTGATTTTCATTATGAAGGAGCCCTGGTGGTATAGTGGTTAAAGGGCTCAGCTGCTACCCAAACAGTTGGCGGTTCAAACCTACCAGCAGGAGAAAGACATGGCAGTCTGCCTCTGTAAAGTTTTCCAGCCTTGGAAACCCTATGGGGCAGCTCCACTCCGCCCTACAGGGTCGCTATGAGGTGGAATCGACTCAGCGGCGGTGGTTTGATATTTCAGCTTGATTTTCACTACGCGCCACTTACTTCCACGTGATTTCTCATTTAGTACTGACAACAATCTCACGAGATAGGCGCTATTCTCTCAGTTTTGACCAATGTAGAAACGGAAACTCGGTGAAGAAACTCCTTGAAGGTAGACACCACACAGACCTGGATTACTGCTGAGTCCCGAGGATCTGCCATGGCACCTGGCACATCCAGAACAAAAGTTAACTGTTCACATAGCAAGCGAGCACACATCTGATCAGGATTTGAACAAAGGCGTACTTTAACTTCACAACCTTTCTTTATCTAAGTCAAGGGCTTGTAAACTTTTTCATAAGTGGGGGGTCATATGGGCTCTGTTACAACTACTCAACTCTGCTGCTGAAGCCCTAATGCAGCCAGAGACAGTACGCCACCGAATGGGTGTGGCTATCTTCCAATTTACAAACAGACAGACGGCCACAGTTTGCCGACCCCTCGCCAAGTTGTCACTATGATAACTAAAAAGACAAAAATATACATGGGTATTTGTAGTCAACTGAGAAAGATGTGAGAGAGAACTGTGCGCGCTGGGACTTGGTACTTACTGGTTTGGTCATGGTTTGATCAGTACGCTTCATGGACGCAACAGATAACTAACTACGCCCGCCAGGCTTCTCTGTAGCTACTTACGAGCAAGTCAGGCCTCACAGCACAGACTCCTCAGACACTCTTCTACCATCAAGCAGAACAACTATCATTTATCATTCTATAGAAATAAGGGACAGAAGTGCAGCAAACGATGGTTTTAAATGGTAACATAATCAGGGACAACAGAAAGCATTGGGGCAGGACCCCAGGAGAACTAATTCAAGTCCTACAATGAAGTTGTTGAGCGTCCCTGGGCTAAATGGAGACAATACAAACATCACAGAAACATAAAAAAGCGGTAGAGTTATGAAAAAGTATTTTTTTAAATCTCTCTAAACATGCAACTGGACTGCCAACTGATGATCCAAAAAGACAATCCTGAGGAGAGGTCTGCACGTAACTAGGCCCACATCTACCATTTAAGAAGTATGCCTGAGATACAGAAGAATCTTGCCTCAGACGTAATAAAAACTCACGGAAACAAGAAAAAACATAATTTAAAGCCAGGGAATCAAAAGTCACAAAGGGCAGTAGCTCCTTAAGAATTCATATGCTCTTCACGCTTGCAGTAGAAGCAACAAAAAAATAAAAATTTAAACTTGAAAAAAAAAAAGCATACATCGCAGACTATTAGAAAAAGTATATAGTGAGGAAAGTCTCCCAGCAATATCAACTGTTAAGTCCAGGCCGAGGTCTTCCCTTATCGGTTATTCTCTCTTCCTTCTCTCTGCCCTCCAAACGGCTTTTGCGAGGATCAATTAAGGTGTGTATGAAAGTGCTGGGTATACCATTGGGCACAACAACAGAATGTGGGTACATTCTAAGTATTACTATCATTATGTGGACTGACTGAACTGCCGCTATCCTTACTGACGGCCAATTTTGGGCAAAAAAAATCTCTCTAATAAGACCCTGAACTCCAGCTGGCAGAGCGGAAAGCACCCTGGCCACTCAAATCTCCTTTGGACTGAATTGAAACTGCCCCCAGAAAAGAGCAGACATTCAGTAAGCTCAATAAATGAACAAATAAAAGAGTACACTGCAGGCATCCAACGCGCTTTAGTTCGGATTTTTTCAGTTGGTTGCCTTTTATTTGCTGCCTTCGAGTTTAGGTCAGTGCTCAATAAATGCTCTAGTTCCCCACAGTATCGGATGCCAGGTGAAAACGTAACTCTTTACATTACTCTCTGTTACGGATATAAACCCTCACTGAAAAAAAAGATCACTAGAGAGACCTCAAAATGCTTATGTGGGGGGTGGGGGAACCAGCAGAGCCAGCAGAGCTCACGGCAATGGAGAAAGCAGAGGTGAGATCAAGACGGCAAGTTTCCAAAGACCTGGGAATCCGCAAGGGCGATCCTGAAGTGCCGAGCCTTGATGTTACAACGTGTATACGTATCCCCACTGTATGTTCAGCCAGGTAGAAATTCTAAAAACCAGACTGATAAATCAGACACAAATGCAAAAATACCTTCGTTAATAAAGGCAGAGTTACAAGCAGCCAGAATCCGACGCTAGCCGTTCAGCAGCCGTCTCAGGATATGAGCAAGGAGCACACATTCTCTCGGCCCCCAATCAGTCCCTTCGCTACTCACTGCGGGCAAGTTACTGCTGCCTGTTCTGGACGAACACAGCTTTTTGCATAATCCTTAACAAGGAATCAGTTTCAAAACTTGGGGTCTAGCTTGCTGCATTACGGAAATAAAATATTGAAGAATACAACAGACACATTTCAAAGGTGGCACTGGCACTTCAGAGAGAGAAGCTTACTTGAAAGAGTGAAGGTAACTGTCTGAAAGTCAACACAAACCACAAGTGTGACACTTTCAGCATACTTGAGGACTGAATTTTAATTCTGGAGCCTCTTCCCTGGACCTCCGGCAGGCAAAGGGAGGAAACTGTATTTCTGGTGACGTCCCTGGTTTGCTTTTCACCACCACAAAAAAAAAAAAAAAAAGTAAAACTCTTCCAGAAAATGAAGGAGGATGGTGGAAAAAATACAGAAAAATACAATATCCCAAGTGCATAGTATTCTAAACACTCGCTGCTTGAAATTCGCATAATCTGATCATTTATCTGTAAGTGCTGATTTTATGATAGTCCCAAAATCATACTGAAAAACCATACAGGAAAACCATACTGTGGTATTCCTCACTAGAAATATATTAAGCTGGAAAAAAATGATTCATTAAAGATCCATCTATGTTTATCTTATAGTTCCATTTTCTGACAGAAACATCGTGTTTGTTTCACGTGTTATTCAACATGCCCTAAAGCAGAATACTTCTTTAGCCACGGCCCTTTTAAAAATTCCTAATGATGACGGTATTACTGTTGTAGAGGGTTAGCTGTCCATTCTACCTTGTTCATGCTTCTGTCTGAAACGGCTAATACAATTTCCCTCACTTCTAATCATACGTGAATTTTAAAAAGCTCTCCATTAATCTTACTTCCCTTTTAAGCAAAAAACCATTACCCGTTACGCACGGCTATCAAAAGAGCAGCTTCTGCTCAAGTTAAAAAACTGCTTGTCTCAGAAAATGCAGAAGTCTCACTAAAGAGCAGAGGGAGAAAGCTAGCTGCCAGGAACATTCACAGATACTTGATTTTACAAGGTTTTGTGGCAAGAACTCGTCTTTAGATAAGTGTTCTTCAGGGTTTACGGGGGTTGTTTGCCAAGTCAAATATAAGGTACCTCCTCCCCACAAATTAAAGCATCAAATTACAATCCATTATTTCATTTCTGATTGTTTTTCTTCGTAGTAAGTGGGAAAGTGGATCCTGGATAAAAGTCTTCCCGGAGCTAAAACACTCCACATTAATGGCTCCAATCAACTATAAATCAATTGTCTTTCCTACTGGGGGAGAACAAGAGAGAAAAGAGAAGGTAGTCAGAGAAAAAGAGATCGGAGGAGCTTTCCAATTAAATTCCAGAAAAGATACCTACTGCATACCTAAAACTTCTTTCAGAGGCTGTTAGGAAAATCCCATCACAAGTAAGGCTAAAAGCAAACTCTCCCCAAACACCCGGAACCTGAGAGTTAGGTCCTGTCTCACACACACATCTTGCATCTTGAAACCTTTAAAGAGAGGCTGGAGAGGTTAGGGACCTTCATAAAACAGAACTTTGGGCTGCAAGCTTTCTCCGCTTGTTCCTGAACCCTGAGAGATTTGCCACACATCGGCACTATTGTTATGCAAACAATAGTTAAATGGCTGTAACCATTAACGACCTCTCATTAAAACGGCTTTCAAAAATTTGTCACACCATCTAAAAAAGCTAACAGGTACACCTAATCCATCTAAATCGACGCTCAATATATGAATCACCCTGATTTGTATCCTAAAACTCAATGAAAGTAAAGCTTCGATATTCTGATTTTTCTCCTGTAAACAATTTACTTCTCTACGGAATTTCGTTTGTCTTGTAATAAGCGCGCTGGAAAACAACTTCAACCATGTTACGTGAGCACGACGTGTTTAAGTTAATTGGGAGAAGTCTGAGGCAGAAATCGATCAAAATGAATAGAAAATCAAGTAAGAGAACTGTAAAATGAACAAGAAACGCAGCTTTAAATCCCATCTACCCCCGCCCCCAAATCCTGTAACGTTGCAAACCCCCCATGTGTGTAACGAATACTTTTTTTCTATGTCGAATAAGCAAAAAAACAATTCAATCTATACTAGTTAGCGAACCTATACCCATTTTTATGTGGTATACCAGAAAGGAATCTTGCTTGCAAACCCAAGGTGTCAGAATTCGTTACAGAAACTTTTTTTTTTTTTAAATCCAAAAGCAAACCCGTTAATTTGCACGAATTTAAAGACGTTTCAAGTTTTCCAGGGACGCTGCCACTGCGTACAAAACGCAAGTGAAACTCTGCCACTGGATGTGCCGTAATTCCGAGCTAGGTTTGCAGGAAATCCGCAGAAGCGGCCCGAGCCCCGCGCGTCCGGAACAGCTGCCGGCCCACTGGAGACGCCTGACCTGCGGCCCGAGACCAGACGCCGGGGCTGCGAAGTCAGCGGTGGACCCCCTCTTGTCCATCTGAGGGGTCGAAGCGGTTCCGACGCCGCCTCCGCCGCGGTGGCGACCCGCAGACACGACCCCGAAGCCGGCGGCAGCGGCGGCTCACGGAGGGAGCCGTGGACGGCGCCCCTCGGCGCTGCGCTCCAGCTCGGGGCGACCCCCGAGGCGCGCCCACACCCCGGCAGGACTGTAAAGGCCCCCACCCGCCGGCAGGGCGCCCCGGACCCAGAAGGCCCGCAGGGAGGAGAGAAGGTTCTGGAAGTGCGCGTGGAGGGGCGCGGGCGCCGCTCACCTTGGTGTGCTTGATTTCCAGGTTGGGCGTGGGCGACGGCAGGAGCTGCAGGGACGCCATGAGCGCGGCGGGGTCGGCCTTCACCGCGCCCGGCATGGCGATCTCGCTGGAAGTCATGGCGGTCTGGCTCGCGCGCCCGCGCGTGGGCTCTGCGGGCTGCGCGGCGCGCCGGGCGCCCCGTTTATAGGCAGGTGTCCGCCGGCCTGCGCTTATTGGACGTGCGGGCCGCCGGGGGCTGGGCCGTCCATTTACATAAAGCCCCCGGCCCGCGCCCACGGTCAAGTCCGCGCCCGGCCCGCGCCCTCCCGACGGCCGGAGCGGGAGTCACGGCGCTCGGCCAGCGGGGCCGACGTCCTCGGGGTCCCAAGTGCCCGGCGAGGGGCTCGCGGGGGGCCGGGGCGCGGCCTCGCGGAGGGAGGGGAGCGGGGCGCACGGCGGTGGCGGGAGGAGCCCGAGACGCGGGCCGGAGAGGGGCGGCGGCGACCCCTCCCACCCCACTCCGCCGAGCTCCGCGCCCCTCCCTCCCTGCACCCGGGGGATGTCCTCCGCTCTGGGAAGGGGTCTCAGGCTCTCTGCCGCGACCCTCTTCCACCCCGCCGAGTCCCGCGCCCCTCCCTCCCGGAACTCGGGGGGCGCCCTCCGCTCCCGGCAGGGGTCCTGGGCTCTCTTTCAAGGGCCCCCTCGCACCGCGCCCCTCTCGCGCCCCGCCCCCCTTGCAGCTCGCCCACCCTCGCGCCCCTTCCCTCCCGGGACTCGGGGGCGCCTTCAACTCTCCACTGGGGTAGGGACCCCCTTCCCGCACACACCCACAGCCCACTCCCGCAGCGTGGCCCCCGCTGCGCCGCGGCTGGCCGGTTGAGGAGGGTAGTCATGGGTGCGAGTCTCCCCACACTCAAGAAGAGACCCCTGTGCGCCGGCCGACGCCGCGCGCCTCAGCCGGCTTCTCCCGCCCAAGTGCTGCCCTCTGCCGGCCAGGACGCCCAGGCGGCCGGGGCTGCAGCCGGTGGATGTGGACCTTCCTCCGCATCTCCTTGGAGTTTCGCCTTTCACTGACCCCATTCGTCCTGTCTTCTCGGAGCCCTCCTTCCAGTCCTCACCTCTCCGCTCAACACACACACACATTTATTTTTCTGTTATTCCGGCTAACGGCCATCATCCCGCTAGACCTTGGGCTCTTCATTCAACTGCCTCTTCAAGGTTGAGCTTCCATCTCTTCGCCCCTAATTTAAGTGTTCCCCTGGCTCCAGCAGGCCGCCTTCTAGTCTGTGGGTTCCTAGAGGTCAGCATGTGGGTGGTACATCAAAAACCTGTGGGCTGGATCTGGGAACACATCAAAAGACCTCTTGGGGTCCTGTCCTCTCCTCACTCCCGATGTAGGCCTGCCCGAGGCCTGTTACTCACTGCTTCTACTCTGCTTGCTCAGGGAAGGAGAATATCGTTGTGAAGGGCCAGCCTCCAAGCTACTCTGCTTTCTCGATTCTCACCTTAAATGCCATTTTAGAGCCAATAGAATCTCATTTCCATGGGTGTTGAGTGTCAGCCTGAAAAGACCTTACCTTAGGTACGTAATGCCAGGTGTTGAATGCTAAAAAGTAGAACTTTTAATATAAGTTTATAGAAATAAGTTCCAGCCTCTCAGAACCCAAAGTGTATACCCAAGATTACCTGTGTGAATTGTCCTTAGTTTAGGCAGCTAAGGGGTCTTGGTTCCCAGGGAATCTCTATAGCCAAAACATTATGTCTTCATAATAGTGTATGTTTGTGAAATACACTTTTATTAAAGCTTTAGAGGAATGCGTAGCTCAACGAATGATACATCGGAGAAATAAAAAAGAAAGGTCTCAGAGTCTGAGTGGAGAGGGAGAAGGGAGCAGTAAGGGGAAGGAATGGTGGCTGTGAGTAGATTCTGCAAACATGTTTTGAGTACCTCCCAGTGCAAAGGTCAGTGCTAGAGGCTGGGTTACAAGGCAGGCAGGCAGTCCTTGCCTTCAGGGAGCTCACAGTCCTTCTCTGCAGACACGTAGATAACTAATTCTGAGAGGCTGTGGGGGAGAGGTGACAAAAGAGCAATTAAAATGATCGGGGTGCTTCACCAAACATACCAACTCTCTGGAGAAGTTGACATTTGAGCTGGGTCTTAAAGGAGAAGTGAGGCCTCAGCAGGAGAGGGAAGGACGGAATAGGCAGAAGAGTCCCCAGGAGCAAAGGTGTAGAGATGTGAGAGTACTTTTTAGGGGACATCAAATGTGGCTGGAGGCACAGCAGATGAGGCTGGCAAGATAGTTATCATCACCTTGTAAGGACCTTAAAGACTTGAGGCTTAATTCATGAGGCTCTGAGAAGCCATCAAAAGATTCTGAGGAAGAAAAGAAAAAAAAGAAAGAAAGAAACCTGCCTAAATTGAGTAGATAAATGAATATTCTCAGGAAAGATGATCAAAAATTAGAAACCATTGCTTGTATTCTGCTCAAAGCATCAGATGGGCTTGTTTACCCTTGACTCATCTCTTGTTTGCCAATCTAAGTCCATCACCATATCTCATTGGAATTACTAGCGTTTGTGACACAGTGAGGTAGAGTAAATAAAAAGATTCCCTTCTACAGCAGGCAGGAAAGAGCTCTTGGTTTCTTCTCATAAACATTTCTAAATGGTCTAGTAAGGTGACAAATGATAAGCTCATTTCAATTGTACTCTGATGGCTTCTTTTGTGTAAGACAGTCTCCAGCTAGACAGTATAGTGATCAGAAGAAAATTCCTGTTGCTGTCGAGTCAATTCCAACTCACAGTGACCCTATAGGAAAGAGCAGAACTGCCCCGTAGGATTTCCAAGGAGTGCCTGGTGGATTTGAACCGCTGACCTTTTGGTTAGCAACGGAACTCTTAACCACTACGCCACCAGGGTGAGAGCAGGGGCAATGCCTTTTATTTCTCTTATGCCTTCTTCAGTTACTAAAACAGCATGGAGCACATAGTGACTGTTAATAGGGATTTTTGTTGGTTATGTTGAGCAAAAGAATAAACGTGTTCCCTATGGCACTGCTGACTACTTCCTCCATAAGTGGAAATAATTGTTCTATGCCCCTTGGTTAGGGAATATTCTCTCCTCTTGATTTTACATTTTGTTTTGCCTTTTCCCATCTTTTGCTACAAACTCCCTAGTCATAGATTTCTAAGACAACATTTTTTTCCTCACGTCACCATCCTCCGAAGACAATGTTTTCCCCTAACCTCAACTCATGATTAGAGCCATCTTTGATCCAGGGCTTTAATTCAAGGTGAGGACAACAGTTAGCAGAAAAGAACAGAGAATCGTAGCTACTTCTTCAGTGCCCATCTCCTCGGTTTCCGTTCTGTTCATAGACTTCTGGAGCTATTACTTTCTTTTTAAGCAGTCTTCACGTTTCTTCCCACATTCGGATTCTTTCCTCCTCTTCTTTCATTGTCTTGTTTTATTATCTTATTTCCTCCGTAGATTCCTCAATGAAGGCAGCAGCTTCTGCCACAACTACCTTTAGGTTTCTAACATTTTGAATTTCAGTCTTTTCCACTGATTTGGTTAGGAGATGTTTTTTCCCACCCTTATACTGTTTCCTTCTCCCACCCACCCCATCTGTAATTACTGTTCAGGAGCCATCTTGTTTAAACCCGCAGCACAAGAGAACATAAGCTACAGCATGCTCTCATTTGTTGCCTTGTGAAAACAATTTATTAGGCCTGGTGGAGCCAATATCCTGCGGTTACAGAGGAGAAAAATAAACTCTTGCCTCGTATTTCCTCGCCTAAGTAACAGAATACAAAATTGTAATTTGAAGGCATCGGCTTTATGCAAAGTTGGACTGTAAAGGTATGAGAGCGTAAGAACAGACTTTTAGTTTGTAGTTGAGAGGGGACCGTATTCGTTAAATTGAGAAACACACTTTAGAAATCACTGAGGGAAACTGAACAGAGCAAAAAATTCCTCTTTCAACGAAAGGAACAATTTGGAACTCAACGTCCAGCTTGAACTTGAAGCTGCAGTGTTCGGGGACTGTTTCAGCCTCAGGCGGCCCTGCGCAATTGCCCTCTTGTTCCCATTACTAACAGTGACGGCAGCCCACCCTTTCTAGCAGATACACTTGGATTTTAATTTATCTGCAAAAATAAATCACACATTATAGCATTTTTCTCTTCTGGGCTAATTGAATCAGTTCTTTAAATGTCTCTAAGTCTAATGATTTGAAAGAGGCACATTGTTTGAAATCTTTAAAAAATTAGAGCCCTTAGGTTGTATGCTGAACGATCTCAGTGCTTATTTCAGATATGTGTTTCCTAAAGATCTTATTCGTCTCAAAGGAGATTTGCCCGGCCCCTTTATCTGAAACGTTTCCTGAAAACTCCTAACAGGAAAGCTTAATGCAAGGTCTATTTATAGAGAAATGGTATTTGATTTATTAATAAAATCTTATAAAGAGCTTTACCTATTTTTTTAAATCCAGAAACGCTTAATGAAGTATCTTGGCTGCATTAAGAAAAGTTCCATAAAATAAATTCACTTATATTTTTTATTTAATGTGAATATTAAATTTTTATTTGGCATTTAATTATCCCTTCTCTTCCAACACCCAGAAGAAAGGCTGAGATTGTAAAAATTCTCTGCATAGTCAGTTCCTCATCCCCTGATGTAGCCAGTGGCCACTGTATCTATGGCAAAGGGGTATTGGTGATGGCATGGAGTAGAATCCTAATTAGTAATCACTCCAACCGTCATGTTTTGATACAAAACACAATTTTTTTCCTTTTGGAATATAATCTCCATTTTGTGAGGACCCCAGGAGACTATTTTAAAAGTGGGAACTAGATTTGTCTTTGTTGTAAATCCCAGTTCCACCTCATACATGTTTTAGAGGCTTCAACCTGGGCGCTGGGATGAGCTCGGTACTTTATCAGTAATCACACTTAACCGATTTAGGGAGAAATTAAAATTCCAGCTACTCAGTCTTTTCTAAAGGAGCTGAGGAAAAAGGCGTTAGCTCCCTCTGCAGTTGATGGCGTGTGTGTGCAGGCGAATATTGCCGTTTAAAAACAGCTTGGATTACATGTTTTATCTGATATGGGTGAGAAATCTTTTGGGAGATGTTGAAGTTATAATCTGAATTAGTTTGGTAGAAAATCTCAGAGATGCAGACAAATTTTAGACTGCGATTAGTTTAGGAGAAGGATTTTCCTTAAAAGACCTTTTGACTTTTAGGAAAGAACAATAGTGTTCATTAGCTTAATTTACCATAGAAAGTGCAGTAATTAGATCCCTACAGCCCTGCTTACATAGTATTTAGAATACACAATATCACAGAGTAATTTACACAATCAAGTCTCAGAATGGAAGCAATTGTTTTTATCCTGGTGTATGAGGAAGGGTTATGAATATGCAGACTCCAGAATTTGTTTCTTTTCTGATATTACTTCCAGATAAGTGGTTGGCATGTAACTAATATTTTTTTCTGCTTTCATGTTGGTTTATATTTTTCCTTTTTCCTTTTAAATTTCTCACCTCAACACATAACTCGTAACTGTTTTTTATTATCTTAGAACTCTCTCATTTCTAATTGTGAGTTTCCTTCCCGAGTCCTCCTGCCCTAATGCAGCCTTCAATCCTGAGGACCTTCGGGTATAAGGGATTCTCCCATGAACTCTGGTGATATTTGGAACAGGAAGGCTAAGTGAACACTCACCATTTTCCTCTTTCACGAGCTGAGTGGGCAGCTGAAAAGATAAAGAAGAACACTCTAGATACCGTGACCACAGAAGGGAATGTCTGCCTCCTTCTCTTACCACATAGTTCAATTTGGGAAAGACTGACTGTTGCTGTAAGTGGGAATCAAGTTGAGAGCACACAGCAACAGCGTAGCAGCCACGGGAGACATTCCAGACCGCACACAGCACAGACATTTGCGGTAGACATCAGCATCGTGCTACGGAGGGGTCTTGCTTCAGGCGTGTGTATGTTCTTCCTTTACAGATTCAAGCATCTGCTGCTCCTTGATTTCTGTTGCAAAACCTACATTTTCTCCCTTCTATCAATCAAATGGAGCCCTGGTGGCATAGTGATTAAAGAGCACAGCTGCTAACTAAAAAGGTTGGCAGTTCGAATCCACCAGATGCTCCTTGGAAGCCCTATGGGGTAGTTCTACTCTGTCCTGTAGGGTCGCTGTGAGTCAGAATCGACTTGACGCCAACGGCTTATCAATCAAATAAGGAGTCCTGGTGGCTCAATAGTTAAGCACTGGGCTTTCAGTTACTGGTTCAACGCTACCGCACCCCCCACCCCCCGCCCCCCGCCGCAGCGACTCTGTGGGAGAAAGGCCTGGTGGATCTGCTCCCACAAAGGTTACAGCCTAGAAAACCCTACTCTGTCACGTGCAGCTCTACTGTGTCACATGGGTCACTATGAGTCAAAATTGACTCCATGGCACCTACCAACAACATCAATCAAATGAATTCAACTCAGCAGATCTTCAATGACCACAGATTACATGCTAAGCACTGATGCATACAGAGTTTATGAAGAACACAGATGAAGAGTATGGCCCATCTCTGCCCTCAAATTTGCAGTGAGGCTGCAGTGACGGTCACTGCAGATGTGAGACTATCCAAGGGTCATAAGACAGGAAGGACGTCAGGCTCTCCAGTGCAGACTCACTGTGGAGAAGAGCCTCAGAATGGAGAAAATCACAATTCACAAACGTTGTTGGCGCCTCCCATGGGGCTTACACTCTGCTAGGTGCTAAGGAGGTCACAGGACACAAGAGATAAAGATAACATTTTCTAAAACATGGCCCGAAAAAGAATTCCATTGACATTTGTTATCCAGCCAGTTAACTGTTTATAAAACTGGAATTTCCAAAAGCTTGGAGCTGACATGGTACCCCACTTCCCATATCCAAGTTACTTGATCTCAAGCATTACGACCCTTTGGTTTAGACCCCTTGCCATCGAGTCGATTCCAACTCATAGTGACCCTACAGGACAGAGTAGAACTGCCCCATAGGGTTTCCAAGGAGCAGCTGGTAGATTCCAACTGCTGATCTTTTGGTTAGCAACAGAGCTCTTAACCGCTACACCACCAGGGCTCCCTTTGGGATATAGACCTAGCTAGCTAAAAGAGAAAATGAAGGAGGCACAAGGGTAGCTTTTTCTCCACCAGGAAGAAAGGAGAGCATTAAGTGTGACACTAAGTCTGTCTCTAATGCTTACATTCCTGCTTACCTGTACCAGTGCCGTCAAGTCAGTGCTGACTCATGGTGACCCCACGTGTGTCAGAAGAGAAATGTGCTCCACAGGGTTTTTAATGGCTGATTTTTCATTAGTAGATCACCAGGCCTTTCTTCTGAGGCATCTCTGAGTGGACTTGAACTGCTAGCCTTTTGCTTAACAGCTGAGTACGTTACCTGCACCATCCAGGGACTCCTGCTAACAGTCGGACATATATGGATTAGTCCAGTCTTTTTCAACCTTACCCACTGCCATCAAGTCGACTCCTACTCATAGTGACCCTACAGGACAGAGTAGAACTGCCCTATAGGGTTTCCGAGGCTGTAATCTTTATGGAAGCAGACTGCCACGTCTTTCTTCCGCAGTTTGGCTGGTGGGTTTGAACCACCAGCTGAGCGCTTAACCACCAGGGCTCCTTTTCTTCCTCAACCTTGGCTCCTAATACAATAATTCAGGGAGTTTTTTAAACAAATATTCACCTCTAGAGATTCCATTTAGTCAAAGGTGAGGCCAAGGCATTGTTATTCTTAACAAGGCTCCCTAGTGTCCAGGAAGCACAGCGGTTTGAGAACCACTGGTAAACCCACAGACGGTTTGGTCTGTGGAGTTACATGAGTCCACGCTACAGTCTCTGGGTTGGAAGAGCAGATTCCAGACCTTCATTCACACTTTGTAGTGCTTCTTGATTTGCTGTTTTTAATTTACTGTTTGAAAAACACATCACGCCTCAAATGGACTGACCTTTCTGCTAATGTATTTCACCTAAATTAACGGAGGCAATTAACTAATTCATATTGGAATTGTGCACTCTCCAGCTCACATTTATCAGCTCTTAAATGCTCGATCTGGTGTTGCAGTTTAAATTTTTTATTATTACCCTTTAAATCTGAAGAAATGTCTTCCATCTAATTAGCCAAACTTAGATATTCAATTAATAGATTCATTATGGGTTAATGAATGTGAAGGCACCACTAGGCCAGTATCTGCTTGCCAGGTGAGAGGACTTAAAGTTTTTTGCTATAAAAAAAGGAAAGCAGCTGAAACATAACTGCAAGAGCTGGAACTTTCCGTTTTAATGTTTCTGGTCACTGTACTGCTCTTGAGGAATTTTATGGGTCTGCTAACACAGGAAAGACACTATGTTGTCCAAAGATAGCTGCCCTTCCAGAGAAACGTATCCAAAGACATCTTTCAGTATAGAAATGTATAGTTGTAGATTGTCATTATGAATGATTGAGTTTTTCATAATAATGCTTAAGACAATAAATTCAATGAGAAAATTAATCTTTACTGTAATGAACTTTAGAAGCATACCAAACTCACATGATTTCACAGACCCAAAGACATGCCAGACATGTTGGGAACTGGATGTTTGAGTAGAGTTACGTTTGGACTCTCAATAGTTTAGAGATCTAAAATGAATTCCACAATATTTTCTAGTTATTAAAATTCTGACTTTTTATATTTTCTGGCTACAAAGAAACAATCATTTTTAGTAGTTAGGAAAAAGTCACTAGTTTCAGGAAAGGTGGGTGAGGACTAGAATTCATTTGAAAAGCTATTTTTATAGGTGGCAAGACTATGAGGAAATCAACCAGAAATCTCTTCCAACCACAAGTTGAACAAGTGACTTTGGGTCAACGTCAGCAGAGTGACAGAGTATTTTAGGACATGTACATGCTACTCTATTCGTGCATTAAAAACTTTTTAAAGATCATCTTGAAATCTTAAACCAAAAATATCCCCTGAAGTTTTCTGAAAACCAAACAATAGTTTAGCTTAACTAGTAAGGAATGTCTGCCTTGAATTCTTTTCAGAACTATATGGCATCAAAGTGACAATAGCAGCTCAAAAGATTAGATAGGAAGCTTAGGGGACAGTGAGTTTATGTTAATGACGGAGGAACAGCTCAGAAGAAGTGGGGGAGAATGGCTGCACAACTCTGAGAATGTGATCAAGTCACTGAATTGTACATACAGAAACTTGAATTGGGGTATGTTTTTGCTGTGTGTACTCTCAACAACAACAAAATAAGTTATTTTTCTAAAAAATACCTTTTTTTGTTTTGTTGTTCATTTTACATTCCTTACATTCAAGCTGGCACTTGGATTATTAAAAGATCGCTTTCCTTACCTTGAATTATACAGGTGCAAAGTCTCTATATCCTTGCTATATCACCAAGTGCAGATTTGTCAAATATACTAAAAAATGAACTACTATTCATTTGCTTAATATACACAATCTCTTACATGTGTAACCCTGGGCTAGACTCCCTGGGGATATGAAAAAGAATCTGCTGCAAAAGATCCCCTGCAAGTGATGAAAAGCAAAGATGTCACCTTGAAGACTATGGTTCGTCTGACCCAAGCCATGGTGTTTTCAGTCGCCTCATACGCATGCAAAAGTTGGATAATGAATAAGGAAGACGAAGAAGAATTGACGCCTTTGAATTGTGGTGTTGGCGAAGAGTATCAAATATACCACGGACCGTGAAAAGAACCAACAAATCTGTCTTGGAAGAAGGACAGCCAGAATGCTCCTCAGAAGCAAGGATGGCGAGACTATGTTTCACATACTTTGGACATGTTGTCAGGAGGGATCAATCCTGGGAGAAAGACATCATGCTTGGTAAAGTGCAGGGTCAGTGAAAAAGAGGAAGACCCTCAATGAGATGGACTGACACAGTGGCTGCAACAATGGGCTCAAGCATAACAACGATTGTGAGGATGGCGCAGGACAGGGCAGTGTTTTGTTCCGTTGTTCATACGGTCGTTGAGTTAGAATCGACTCCACGGTGCCCGACAACAACTCTCTCTCCAACCTTTTTTTACATTGCAGTATTACAATACTGAGTTGACGGCAACTTGTTGGTTGGTTGGTATTACAGTACTATGTGGGTTAGATGGTAGCAAGTACTAGAGAAGTGTGATGTGTAAGTCAGTGTCATTCAGAGTTGTAAATAGCTGGGCAAATGCAGAAAACCTTCCAAAAGGTTTATGCACGGAATCAAAGGATCCCCAGGCATAGGAGAAATTCCTAGAGTCCTAGGAGAAGGGCAGGGTGATGAAAAAGAAAGGGTTGTGAGATGCCTAAAGGTGCTGAAGGAGCCGGGGGAAGTGCTCACTCTGCGGGCTGTAACACCTGAGTGGCACACAACTGGCCTGTTTAACACTTTCCTTACCAAGTTCTGTGTCTTCTCACACACTATCAGTTCCCACTGTCCATCCCTCCTCTCCACCTCCAATGCTACGGCTTTGGTCCTGGTCCTCTGCATTTCTTGAAGGACGAGCTTTGCAGGGATGCTTCAGTCGAATTTAGACTTGAAGCATAAAAAGGATTTCACTAGGCGGTTAACAGGAGGAAGGATATTGCCCACATAAGGAGCAGCATATACAAGAGTACAGAGGCATGGAAAAGTTTGTCATGGTCAAAGAAGAAAACCCAGATCAGTATGGCAGGAGTGCAGAATGAGTGGCCGGGAGTAGAGGGAAATGATGCAGGGAGGGTGGAGGTGAAGAGTCAGGTGGGTGATGTGGCCGATTATATTTTCCGAAGATGGTCACACCAATGTATATCCCATCCTACACAGTCTTCTTACAGTCCTGCATTTACAGAAAGCGTCTGTGTTCCTTCTCTTTGGGCTAACGTTCTGGGCTACATCATAAAATATAGCATGGCTTCTGCCCAACTGGCTTGCTTTCACGTTCTCTCTCTCTCTCTCTGGACCTTTGCCCTTGGAAGCAAGCCACCATGTTGTAAGGAAGGTTAGGCCAAATGGGGAGGTGATGTGTGGGTGTTCTGGCCCCAGCCCCAGTTAGACCCCCCGACCAACAGCCAGCACCAACCCTCAGACATGGATGAACTTCGGGTGATTTCAGTCCCCAGCCTGCGGGTCTTCTTGCTGGGCTCCGGACGTCACAGAGCAGTAGCAAACCATCCCTGCTGTATCCTGCCTGAACTTCTACCCACAGAAGCCATGATAATAAATGATTATTGTTTTAAATCACTAAATTTGGGGGTAATCTTTTATACAGCACTGGATAACTAATACAGTCATGCCAAGGAGTTTGTGCTTTGTCTTAAAAACCCTGGGGGACTAGTGAAGGTGTTTTCACCAGGGAAGTGGCCTGAGAATTGCAAATGAGAAAGACAGCCCTGGCAGCAATATGGAAATAAGATGGTGGGGGACTGGTGGCTTAGAGCCTGGGAACACAGTTAGGAGGCCTGGTGTCACAGTGGTTAAGTGCTCAGATGCTGACCAAAAGGTTAGAGGAACCCACCTCACAGCTCTATAGAGAAAGACCTGGTGATCTGCTCCCATAAAGATTACAGCCTACTCTGTCATGTGGGGTCATCATGAGTCGGCATCGAATTAGGCACCCAACAACAATGTGTGTATTGATACAAATGATTTGGTTGTGTAAGGTGAGTCAATCATAGAATAACATTCACCACCCAGGGAAAGACTGTACTGGCTGATGATTTTCTAGCATATTGGCAGAATGCAAAAATGTGAGGGATGTTTAGGGAAGTGATGCCAGCCAAAAATTAAATTAATTTTTTTTTGCTGTACCTCATTCATGCTTCAGTCTTTCTGCCAAGTATTAGACTCACCTCTAAATTTATCTAAGAATCTTTGGCCGTAAGATCCTGTATGCACTGTCTTGCATTCTTATTTCGTCTTAGTAAGAGTTTTGCTTCAGCTTTTTCAGAATCAGCTTATTGACAACTTCTATCTGCCAGGATCTTTCATATGCCTTATCTTACTCAATCCTCGCATCAAATCCACAAAGTAGGGACTTTCATCTCCATGTTACAGTTAAGAAAACGTTCCTGAATCTAAGTTAAGTGACATGCTCAAGGTTAAATGACTCAGTGAACGAGCAGGGCCTTAAGGCTGGAAGTTCCGACTTCAGAGTTACCATTGTTTTCACTGTATTGCAGAAAGTGGGGTGGGCTTAGGGGGATCTTTACAACACTGTGATTGAAAGCAAACTGCCTTTGTCTCTTATAATTACTTAGTTTGTTTTTCCACACAGTGACAAATGGACAGAACGGACTCCAATGGTTGGGTGGATGTTCCTATTTTAGCTGCTAAGCCTGAGAATACGTGCAGAAGATTTCAGGAACCCTGCTCAAGGGTCGGCCCCCAACATCTGAAGTGGTCTCTGTTAGACTGTGAGAACTCGGCAGGAAGGCATCAGGAAGAACAACCCAGGTTCTGTAGCCAAACTAACTGACTTCACATCTAACTCTGCCATTCATTAATTCTGTGACCTCGAGCAATTGTTTAACCTCTCGATGCCTTAGTTCCCCCACCTTGTGAGTGTGGCTAATAATAGTGCCTAGTCCCTGGGTTTGTTGTTGGGATTAAATGAGTTAATGTAGCGAAAGCACTCGGGACAGTGCCTGGAACATAGTAAACGTGGTGCAAGCATCGCTGTCAGCTGGCTGCCTTCAGGTTGATCCTCGACTCTTGGCAACCCCCGTGTTGCAGACTGGAACTACTCCATGGGATTTTTTGGGGGGCTGTAATCTTTACAGGAGCAGGCCTTTTCTTCCATGGAGTCCCTGGGTGAGTTCCAACCTTCAACCTTTAGGTTAGCAGCCAATTGCAAAACGCTTACACCACCTGGGCTCCTATATAAGCATTAGGTGTTACTATTAGCATTATCCTCCTCCTCGTTGTTATTTTACCACCACAATTCCAGGAACCTAAAGGCAGCTATCGAATAACTGTGGAATCAGTATAACAATCTAGTAGCAGACATTTCTCTGCACATGTGTGTGTGGATACGTGTAGAGCTGTGGGTTCTTTTGGTTGTTGTTGGTTTTTTTGTTTTGTTTTCTCCCCACAGTCTGATTCTCCAACCGAGATTTGAGGGCTCGCATTCTCTGCTACTCAAAGAATCTCTCTCTTCAATCATCATGGTAACCAGACAAAATAAGTGATGGTTGTTTAGATGATGTTACACTGACCATGTCTCCTGGGTAGAAGCTGTGGCCCTACACTAGCACTATATGAGTTCCCGCAATCTCCTAAGGGTGTTGTACTAGGCTCTGGGTGACGTGCACGTATGGTGGCTGAGATATAATGGCTTGCAAAATCCACTTAGGTTTTCAGCTAGATTGCTGAGTTCTAGGGAAAAGTACATGAGAAGTAAAGCCACCTTCAAAAGCCTCCCGTGCAAACGATCCTTGACCGGCCGTTTGCTGCTGTGGTGCAATGCTGGCAGTGCAATGATTAAGCGCTTGGCTGCAAACCGAAAGGTTGCCAGTTTGAGCCTATCCAGCAGCTCTATGAGAGAAAGACCTGGCCGTCTGTTCCCTTAAAGATTATAGCCTAGAAAACCCTATGGGCAGCTCTACTCTGTCACGTGGGGTCACTATGAGTTGAAATCGACTCAGTGGCACTTAACAACAGCATACGTGCAAAAGAGATACAAGTGGGACCCAGAAAGTATATCTACTGGAAAATGCCAAGGCTGGTCAGAATATTTTCTGTGGTTTTTCTTCAAAGTGTTCTGATCTTTTAGCTTGAAAATAGCTCTAAGTTGGCTTTTTCAAGGCAACCAACAGAAGACTTGAGCAGAAAGGAAAGGGGGAGATTGGCAAGGAGCCGTTAAGAAAGTGACAGCAGAGCAAGGGAAGACAAGGTTCACATTATGTGAATCAGTTAGCTCTGGAGGGTACAGGAAAGCTAATGTGAAGGTCCAGGCCACTTCAATGAGCTTAATAAATCAGCTTGAGCCATGCCGTTGCCCGGCTAGCCTTTCTAGGCTTACCTTGCCTTGGAAGAAGCAAGCATCGGGGTAAGCAATTAAGGCAGCAGTACACCACTGGTTTTTATGGTTATGGATGATGTAAGCTAACAGAAAGGAAGTTATTATCTGCCATTAATAACCTAAGTTAATTCAAAGGCTGCTACACCAAGAGAAAGCCCTAGTGCTGGGATTTCTTCCCATGAAGCGGTGGCCTATTTTTAGCCAACAGGGCGAGATGGATTCACAAACACTGAGCCTCTTCATACTGGTTATGGCCACTAAGCGGAAGGTCTAGCAGACCTGCAGAACCCAAGTCATTCTTGGGCTTGCCAACCCAGTACAATTCATTTACTCGGGAGCTGAGCTTGTGACCTCATCTTCTGTCCAAGGCACTGGCTTCCCCTCAAGGTGGAGGTGGCTGAGCAACATGCTGTTTGGCCCCTGATGATGTTTTATCTTATTTGCATGTAGTTTTTCTCACAAAAATATCGTGAACTTGAGGAGAGGGCCCTGTAACCAGGGCAACAAGGGGTGGAATCTGCAATTCAGAATCAGAAATCCTTCTGCAGTCTTCAAAATCGTCCTGCCTGACCTCCTCTGTGTTTTTCCGGATCCACTCACTCCACACATTCTTGTTCTATTATGTACCTTAGAACATTACCCTCTTATAAAGTAGATTTCCCTTTGATGTTTCCTCATCTTTTATTCTGGAATTTTATCCCCTTATAGAAAGAAGTGCACCCCTGAATTTTCTCATATCTTTCTCTTCTGATCTGTCTCCCCGTTATAACATAATAGAATTTATCAGTTCATGTATCTGGCTAAAAATCACCTTACAGTTGTTGATAAGATTATCAAACAACCGTGATGTAGCTGTGAAAGAGTTTTGAATTTAGAGTCATGGGGTCTAGAGTTGCATTCTGATTCCACTGTTGACCAACTCTGTGAGCCTCAGTAAACTAACCTCTCTGAGTCCGTGTTTCTTCATATATAAAACGGAGGGAGGAAGACCACCCTCACAGGATTATACTGAGAATTATGTATAGTTTATAACGGAGCCCTGGTAACGCATTGGTTAAGCGCTCAACCGCTAACCCAAGGGTCGGTGGTTCAAACCTACCAACCGCTCTGAGGGAAAAAGATGTGGCAGTCTGCTTCCGTAAAGATTACAGCCCTGGAAACCCTATGAGGCAGTTCTTCTCTGTCCTACAGGGTCACTCACTGTGAGTTGGAATCGACAACTTTTTTTTTTTTTAATAGTTTATAAAAATATTATGTCTCACACAGGACCTTACCCATTGCAAGTACCTGGCATATTTTGGTTAAATCCAGATCTGTTGTATTAGTAGTCTTTTATTTCTTTTTTTTAAAAAAACTTTTTATTATGGAAATTTTCAAACATACACAAAGGGAGAGTGAGAATTATAGTGAACTGTAATGACTCATCACCCAGCTTCAACACTTATCAAGAGTTTGGCAAACTCATTTTACCTATCTCTCCATCCCCCCTACCCCAGGCTATTTTAACACAAACCCTAGATTACTATATGTCACATAAATACTTCAGTATGTGACTCTAGTTCACTTCCATAATGTTGTTATACCTAACAAAATTCAGAGTGATTCTTTAATATCATCTATAACCCGGTCCATATGTTTTGGGGCCTGTCTGATCTTTGGCTGAAAGGTGGGCTTGAGGAGTGGCTTCAGTTCTGAGTTAGCAGGGTGTCTGGGGCCATGGTCATGGGGGTTCCTCCAATCTCTGTCAGACAAGTAAGTCTGGTCTTTTTTTGAGAATTTGTTATTTGTTCTACATTTTTCTCCCTCTCTTTCCAAGACCTTCTATTTGTGATCCCTGTCAGAGCAGTTGGTGGTGGTAGCCAGACAGCATCTAGTTCTTCTGGGCTCAGGCTGGTGGAGGCTGTAGTTCATGTGGTCCGTTAGTCCTTTGGACTAATTGTTTGTGTCTTTAGTTTTCTTCATTCTCCTTTGCTCCACATGGGATGGGACCAATAGCTGTATCTTAGATGGCCGATCGCAAGCTCTTAAGAGCCCAGATGCTACTCACCAAGGTAGGATGTAGAACATTTTCTTTATGAACTGTGCTATGCCAATTGACCTAGATGTTCCCTGAGACCATGGCCCCAAGCCTTCAGCCCTAGTAACTCGGACCCTCAAGGTGTTTGGATGTGTCTAGGAAGCTTCTATGACATTGCCTTGTTCAAGTTGTGCTGACTTCCCCTATACTGTGTATTATCTTTCCCTTCACCAAAGTTAACACTAATCTACTGTTTAGATAGTGACTTCCCCTCTTCCTCTCTCCCTTCCCTCATAACCAAAAAAGATTGTTTTTTTCTGTGTGTAAACCTTTTCTTGGGATTTTGTAATAGTGGTCTCATACAATATTTATCCTTTTGTGATTGACTTATTTCACTCAACATAATGCCGTCCAGATTCATCCATGTTGTGAGATGTTTCATGGATTCATCATTGTACTTTATCGTCGTGTAGTATTTCATTGTGTGTATGTACCATAGTTTGTGTATCCATTCATCTGTTGTTAGCCACTTAGGTTGTTTCCATCTTTTTGCTATTGTTAATAATGCTATAACAAATATGGATGTGCATATGTCTAGTCATGTGACGGCTCTTATTTCTCTAGGATATGTTCTTATGAGTGATATTGCTGGATCATATGGTATTTCTATTTCTAGCTATTTAAGGAGGTGCCATATCATTTTCCATAGTGGCTGTACCATTTTACATTCCTACCAGCAGTGCATAAGAGTTCCCATCTCCCCACAACCTCTCCAGCATTTGTTATTTTCTGTTTTTTTGATTAGTGCCAGTAATGGGGTGAGATGATATCTCATTGTAGTTTCCATTTTCTTGTATTTTCTTTTACTGATACTTTTACTAGACTTGTGTGAGCCTTGAAAGAGTTATGCTAAGTGAAAGAAGCCTAGACACAAAGGACCACATATTGTATGATTCTGTTTATGTGAAATGTCCAGAAGAGGCCAATCTACAAAGACAGAAAGTAGATTCGTTGTTGCCTAGCACTGGGGGATTGGAGTTGGGGTCTTGGGGGATGACAGATAAAGGAAGTGGGTTTGTTTTGGGGTGTCATGGATTGAATTGTGTCCCCCCAAAATACCTGTCAATTTGGCTGAGCCATGATTCCCAGTATTGTGGGATTGTTCACCGTTTTGTCATCTGATGTGATTTTCCTATATGTTGTAAATCCTGTCTCTATGATGTTGATGAGATGGGATTAGCGGCAGTTATGTTAATGAGGCAGGACTCAATCTACAAGATCGAGTTGTGTCTTGAGCCAATCTCTTTTGAAATATAAAATCAAGAAGCCAGCAGAGAGTCTTGGGGGGCCTCATACCACCAAAAACAAGAGCCAGGAGAATAATGTGTCCTTTGGACCCGGGATCCCTGCCCTGAGAAGCTCCTTGACCAGGAAAGATTGATGACAAGGACCTTCCTCCAGAGCCGACAGAGAGAGAAAGCCTTCCCCTGGAGCTGGCGCCCTGAATTTGGAAATTTCTCTTTGCTAAAGTCATTCATCTGTGGTATTTCTGTTACGGCAGCGCTAGCTATCTAAGATGGGGGATGAAAATGTCCTAAAATTAATTATGGTGATGGATGCACAACTCTGTGAATACACTAAAATCTATTGACTTGTACACTTTAAATGGCTAAATTGTACGACAGGTGAATTATATGTCATTAAAGCTGTTAAACAAAAGATGATAGTATCCGTTTTTGCAGGAAGGTCAAGGAGGATAAATACTGAGAAAGGGCTATAGGAGCTGATAACTAAAACTTCACCGGTGACCTTTATGAACGGAGTGTCTTCTCTCAAGTGGTGGAGACAGAAGTGTGTGGGCGAGGAGGAAGTGGAGGCAGCGTTGTCTCTCAAGAAGTTTGGCCATGCATTACTGGCAGGAATCAAAAACACTGGAATGAAGAAATGTTGGAGAGGCTATGGGGAGATTGGAACTCTCAAGCACTGCTGGTGGGAATGCATAATGAATGATACAACCATTTTGGAAATAGAAATACCATATGATTCAGCAATCGTACTCTTAGAAATATATCCTAGAGGAATAAGATCATCACGCGAATAGACATACGCACACCCATGTTCATGGCAGCATTGTTCACAATAGTAAAAAGATGGAAACAACCTAGATGCCCATTAACAGATGAATGGATAAGCAAACTATGGTACATACACACAATGGAATATTATGCAATGCTAAAGAATAATGAGGACTCTGTGAAGCATCTCGTAACATGAATGAAACGGGAGGACATTATGCTGAGTGAAATAAGTCAATCACAAAAGGACAAATATTGTATGAGATCTCTATTGTAAAGACCCATGAAAAAGTTTGCACACAAAAAGTAGCAATCTTTGTTGGTTACGAGGGATGGGAGGGGTGGGGGGGAAATACTAAATAGACAACAGATAAGTGGTAACTTTGGTGAAGGGTAAGACAGTACACAATACTGATTGGTGAAGGGTAAGACAGTACACAATACTGAGGAAGCCAGAGCAACTTGTAAGAGGAAAGGTCATGGAAGCTCCATAGACACATCCAAACTCCCTGAGGGACTGAATTGCTGGGCAGAGGGCTGTGGGGACCATGGTCTAGGGGAACATCTAGCTCAATTGGCATAACACAGTTTATAAGGACAATGTTCTACATTCTACCTTGGTGAATAACGTCTGCGGTGTTTAAAGCCTGTGAGCAGCCATCTAAGATACTCCACTGGTCTCACCACTTCAGGAA
The DNA here is from genome assembly GCA_030035585.1 of Dugong dugon. Taxonomy (NCBI): domain Eukaryota; kingdom Metazoa; phylum Chordata; class Mammalia; order Sirenia; family Dugongidae; genus Dugong; species Dugong dugon. The sequence continues at coordinate 3,793,705 of CM057482.1, forward strand.
CAAGGGAGAATGAAGAGAACAGGATACAAGGAAAAGATTGGTCCAAGGGACTAATGGACCACAGCTACCAAGGCTTCCACCAGACTGAGTCCAGTACAGCTAGATGGTGCCTGGCTACCACCACTGACTGCTCTGACCAGGATCAAAACAGAGGGTTCTGAACAGAGCTGGAGAAGGATGTAGAACAAAATTCTAAGACACAAAAAAAGACCAGATTTACTGGCCTGACAGAAACTGGAGAAACCCCAAGAGTATGGCCCCTGGACACCCTTTTAGCTTAGTGGTAAAGTCACTCCCAAGGTTCACCATTCAGCCGGTGATTGGACAGCCCCATAAAACAAAACGGAACAAATGAGACACAGCAGTCCAGGGACAAGGACTGGAAGGCAGGATGAGACAGGAAAGCTGGTGATAGGGAACCCAAGGTTGAGTAAGGACAGTGTTGACATGCCGTGGGATTGTTAACCGTTGTCATAGGGCAATATGTGTACTAACTGTTTAATGAGAAACTATTTTGTTCTGTAAACCTTCATCTAAAGTACAAAAAAAAAAAAAAAAGAACTATATGAGATCAAATTGACAACAGCACCTCAAAAGGTTTGATGGTAAGCCTAGGGGACAGTGAGTTGGAGACAATGTTGATGGAATAATCTGGAAAAGGATAGTGAGAATAGCAGCACAATTGGAAGAACGTAATCAATGTCACTGAATTGTACACGTAGAAATTTTTGAAATGGTGTATCTTTGGCTATGTATATTTTCACCAAAAAAAAAAAAAAAAAAAAAGTCCTCCAAGGTCAAGAAGGGAGAGGGTTGACATGTCGTGGGGTTGTTAACCAATGTCATAAAACAATATGTGTACTGACTGTTTAATGAGAAACTATTTGTTCTGTAAACCTTCACCTAAAGTAAAATTTTAAAAAATTAAAAAAAAAAAAAGACATTTGGCCATGAAAGATGAAGTAATAGGACATGAGATCCCACAACCTCCCCCTACATAGCCTCAGCGTTTCTTTTTTTAATTTTCTCATTCATGGTTCCTATTTCTGAGGAAAACTATTTCTTTCTGCTAGAGTTTGTCTCCCCCACCTGAGCTCTTAACTTCACTTCCCATCCTCTTCCCCAGAATCTTGCCTCACTTATTATGTTCTCTTTGCTGGTTCCCACTTCTGTGCCTGCAAATCAGCTCAAGTCTTCCCTCTTTTATAAAACCATAAATTCTGCTGTCACCCTGAGTTACTGCTCTATTGCCTTGTACTAAATTTATATTAAATTTACTAAATTACAAGCCACACAATTGGTTTCAAAACCATGGAAGCCACATCCTTAAAACAAATGGCTAACCAGATTGAGTCCAGCACAACTAGATGGTGCCCAGATCACAGTAGAGGGTCCCAGACAGAGCTGGAGAAAAATGCAGAACAAAAGTCTAACTCACAAAAAAAGACTGGACTTACTGCCCTGACAGAGACTGAAGAAACCCCGAGAGTATGGCCCCCGGACACCTTTTCAACTCAGTACTGACGTCACTCCTGAAGTTCACCCTTCAGCCAAAGATTAGACAGCCCCATAAAACAAAACGAGACTAAAAGGGCGCACCAGCCCAGGGGCAAGGACTAGAAGGCAGGAGGGGACAAGAAAGCTGGTAATAGGGAACGCAAGGTGGAGAAGGGAGAGTGTTGACACGTTGTGGCATTGGCAGCCAATGTCACAAAACAATATGTGTACTAATTGTTTAATGAGAAACTAGTTCTGTAAACCTTCATCTAAAGTATAATAATAATTAAAAAAAATACTCATAAGGAAAAAAATGGCTAAAAACCCAATGACTTTTTGTTGTAGTTGCTTAGTAAAGAGAACGCAATAAAGAAAACCTATCTAAACAAGCCCTTTTTGTTAGGTGCAGAATCATGTCTCAGGGTTTCCTTATCTGGACTTCGAAATAGAACTGATCTTTTTCTTATATGATACTGGTTATATCTTCATCTCCAGAGCTAGCGCAGCTTTCCAGGAATGTAGTCGTCTACCACATGAACTTTGGTTTGGAATTGGCAAAGTAGTGAGGTAGTTTATAATGATCATGAGTTGTTTAAAGGGAAAGGATATTAACAATACATCTTCAAGCTTAGTTCCTACATAATGGCTTCAGATGGCTTTTTCTCTTCTATGACATTACTTATACATTTAATTGGAAGAGATGTATAAGATTATCTAGTCAACTCTTAACACTTCTGCCGCATTAATTGTAAAGTTTCTACTCTATCTTTATAGACAATCATGTGGCCTCTTTCTGAATACTTGTATCATCCAAGAGCTCATTGTTTGGTGCAACCACCTGTGCCAGTATTGTTGTTGTTAGGTGCCGTTGAGTCACTCCTGACTCATAGCCATCCTACGTACAACAGAAGGAAACACAGCCCAGTCTTGCGCCATCCTCATAATTGTTGCTGTGTTTGAGCCCATTGTTGCAGCCACTGTGTCAATCCATCTCATTGAGGGTCTTCTTTTTCACTGACCTTCTACTTTACCAAGCATGACATCCTTCTCTATAGCATGTCTAAAGTAAACAAGACGATGTCTCGCCATACTTGCTTCTAAGGAGCATTCTGGCTGTACTTTCAAGACTAATTTGTTCGTTCTTCTGACAGTCCATGGTATATTCAATATCCTTTGCCAACATCATAATTCAAATGCATCAGTTCTTCTTCAGTTTTCCTTATTCACTGTCCAGCTTTTGCATGCATATGAAAATACCATGGTGTGGGTGCCAGTATTGGGTAGCTTTAGTATTTCTTTCCTACGAACTTTTGAAATGAGTACCACTGGAAGGGGAAGGCTTGAAGAGGGGATGATGGAGCAAGTGTGGTAGGTAATATGGACTTTAAAATAACATAGGAATGGTGTTGGATCTGGCATACCATTTTCTAGCCAAGTAGCCTTGAGGAATTTACTTTTCTAGGTTGTCGTGAAGATTAAATGGGAGAAAACCTGTTTTTGACAGCATTGTGACTAGATACCCTGAACAATTCTCCCAATGAAAACAATTTTCAAAAAAAAAGATAAAATAGGCATTTTACAATCGTTTAAAGTGAATAAAAACTTGAAAAATAAAGCAAACAATATGCAGAATCCAAAACTGAATGAAAATCTGGAATCTTAGGAGGTAAAGAAGCACTGAAAATAGCTTTTCTCCTGAGGGTGTCTCCTGAACCCTGGTGAGCCTGATCTTCTGTTTTAAGGGTCTTGTGAAACATGAGAGACTGGAAATAAAGTTTAGGGCCTACCAGGGAGGGGGCCTAACAGGAGACTTGCATTTAAACATGGGGCTCCCAAGGACCACATCCTCAGCGAGACAGTGACAAAAAAATAAGCCCTCTTTGAAAAGGCAAAAACAAGGAAACTTGTTGTTAGAAAAAGCTCCTGTGAACATATGTAACCACAAGTTAGTTATTACATAGATTTGTGACCCAAATTACTACTACCTGTGTAGATTCAAAAAACTTTAAGCTAAGAATTTAAAGCGACCCTAAAGCTCTTCCTCTTTCTCTTCCCTTTAATTCCCTTCCCTCCCCTTCCTGGAAATCCTGGTTGCTTAGTGGTTAGGCGCTATGGCTACTAACCAAAAGGTTGGCAGTTCAAATCCACCAGGTGCTCCTTGGAAACTCTATGGGGCAGTTCTACTCTGCCCTATAGGGTCACTATTGACTCGATGGCAACTGGTTTGGTTTTTGTTTTTTTTTTTTTGGTCTTCCTTTCCTTTCCCTCCACCTCTCCTCCCCTCCCCTTCCCTCCTCTCCCCTCCCCTCCCCTTCCCTCCCATTCCCTTCCCTCCTCTTCCTTGCCCTCCCCTCCCCTTCCCTGCCATAAACAGTATCTCCACAGTGGAGATTCTTGCCAGAGACAATCTTATTTGAGCCATTGAAGTTAACACCACCAGTAACAGAACAAACCAATATATTATTCCAGGTGATAGGATGCAGTGAGAAGAACACAGCATCACTTTTGTGATATTCCTGCCGAAGATGCATAACCTGATTCTGATCACAAGGAAACACCAGACAAACCAAAATTGAGGGACATTAGACAAAATAATTGACCTGTAATGTTCAAAAAAAAAAGAGCCTTGGTAGCGCAATGGTTAAGTGTTCAGCAGCTAACCAAAAAGCTGGTGGTTAAAACTCACACAGCAGTTCCAGCTCCCTGGGAGAAAGAGCTGGTGATCTGTTTCTGAAAAGATTACAGCCAAGAAAACCCTATGGGACATTTCTACTCTGTCACATGGGTCATCATGAGTTGGAATTGACTTGACGGCACCCAAAAGCAATCTTCAAAAACGTCAAGGTCATGAGAGTCAAGGAAGGAGTGCCTTACCGCTCCAGATTGAAAGAGATTACAGAGATACGACAACTAGATGCAAGACATGGTTCTGGACTGGATTCTTTTGTTATTAAAGGCATTATCGGGAGAACTGGTGAAAATGGAAGGGTATGTGAGTATTAGATAATAGTAATGTATCAATGCTAATGTCCTGATTTTGGTGTTTTCGTCATATATATGTAGGAGAACATCCTGTATGTAGGCAGTACTAACATAAATGAGGGTGATGGAGCATCATTATGGCAAATTACTCTTAAGCAGTTTGGGGGAGAAAAGAATCTGTGTACAGTTTGTGTGACTTTTTGGTGAAGTTGAGATTGTTTAAAAAAAAATCACTGTGAAATAAAAATAAAGTGATCCCAGAAAAGTAATTCCAGCCAGCAATCTGTAGAATCAACCACAAATCCTTTCTAAAGGAACAGAACTTTAGCATGGGTTGCAAAGAGTTCCCACTTATGAATTCATAGTTAAAAGTCATAAAACACAAGGAAAAAAGATACCATGTGTGACATTTAGATAGTTTATAATATAAATAAGTATTTTATATAAATAATTCATCAAGTATGTATTTATAGCTATATAAAAATATAAATATTTGGTTGCTTTTTCTGCATGTTTGCTTGAAGAATTCTTTCCTTATTAACTAGAAATGCCCCTATTTGCTCATTCTCTATCATTTTCACCGGTATATTATTTGCCCTTTCAGTGTGAAGATTCAGTTTTTCATTTACTTCAGGAACATTTTTTCTGTGTTATCCTGAAATAGTTTTTCTTTTCTTTTTAGTGTTGTGTTTCTTGGGCTTTCTACAATAGAGATGCCAATTACCCTTATGTTGGATTGTTTTTTTTCTATTTCCTTCTCCCTGTTTTAATCTCTCTCTCTTTTTTCTTTTTGGTTCACTCTGATTATCCCAAGACTTTCATCCATGCTATCAACTAGAATTTTAGTGATGCCCATTTGTTCCTTCCTGTTTCTAATTTTTCTAACTTACACTGGTGGAGAGGAGGGAGTTGGGAGGTCACTCTTGGAGGGAGAATAGTGTGAACCAGGTGTAGAGTAGAATTCTCTGGGAAATGACTTGGAACTGTCCCAGCTGGGGAATGTTGGGGATGAGACTGGAGAGAAAAATTGGGGCCCACTGGCTGATGGCCTTGAATGCCAGGCACAGAGAATGGATTTCATCTGAGAGGTAAGAGGGAGTCACTGTAAATTTATGCAGGAAAATGGCAGGATGAGAGTGACACTGGAGAAATAATCGTCTGAGTTATTAAAGAAGCCAGTTATACCAGTGGCTCTTAACATATTTGGAGCATTGACCCCTTTGGAAGGCTGAATAATGACTCTCCAGAGATGTCTACATCTTAATCCAAGAACCTGTGAATATGTTACTTTATCTGGCAAAAGGGACTTGCAGATGTCACTAAGTTAGGGATCTTTAAATGGGAGATTGTTTTGGCTTATCTGAATGAACCCACTGTAATCACATGGATGCTTACAAATGAGGAAGCTTTTCCAGGTATGCTGGGGAGGTGTGACTAATAGGAGATGTGATAACAAAAGCAAGAGGTTGGAGAGATGCAAGGAATGGACGACAGCTAAAGAATGCAGGTGGCCTGGAAAAGGCAAGGACATGGAAGGCTCCAGAAGGAATGCAGCCCTGCCAAGCAGCCCCGCCAACACCTTGATTGCAGACTTCTGACCTCCAGAACTGTAAGAGAATACATTTGTGTTGTTTTAATCCACTAAATTTTTGGCAACTTGTTACAGCAGCAGTAGGAAACTGATACAACCCTCTTTGATAAACTGGTGAAAAAAATTTTACTAAGAAAAATGCAGGTATGCACACAAGTACTTTAAAAATATAATTTCAGGGGTTTTACGCAGACCCATTAAAGCCCACCTTTGGGCCTCCTAGGACTGTTTGGGTCTCAGGTTAAAAACCCTGGATTTGATAGTTTATTGTGATACTTCACACACATAATGAAAAGGTCTAGGGCTGTGTCAGTGAGATTAGGATAGATGACATAAATATAAGACATATTGTGGCAGAAGACTATATACAAGTTACGAATGACAGGAATACATCAAAGATGATTCCAAGATTTCAGACCTGGGAGATGAAGAGAATGGGGATACTCAAACAAGAAATGAAGAAGGTGGGGAGACAAGAAAATTTGCTGGAAAAGAATATGAGGTAGGACCTGTGATATAGAGCCTGTAGGGTGGGGCCAGAACCAAAGTTCCCAGTTCATCTTCAAGTTGACCACTCTTGTATGTAGAAAACCTAGAGGCCAGAGCCAAAGCTTGAGAAAAGGCATGAAAGAATGAGCAAGGAAGAAGCCAAGGACGGAGCCTTTGGGGAATGTTTTCACAGCAAGGAACTGAGCAGAGCTGAGAAGAGGCGGGAAGTTGAACATCATAGAAGCCACAGGGGAGGGTGTGAGAATGGTGCTCTGGACCTGTAGCCATCAACTCCCTAATCAATATGATGGTTTGACTATCACCTGGGGTTCAACCCAGGACCAATCCTGTCCCTAGAAGAAGGGATTTTAGGAACACAAGGTCAAGAATTCATTAAATTTAAGATTAAGTCGATCTTCAGTCAGAGAGATGTCTGGATGGAAAAACTGGTTAATTAGTTCCTGTTAGCAATACGAAATTCTGAATTGGGGGCAAAAATAACAACAACAACAAAAATAAAAGCAAAACAAATAAACACAGCACAGCCTAGTGCCAAAAGGTACAGTCAGAGCTGTCCCAGGAAATTCTGGCCATCTAGCCTGGATTGATTATGGGCAGTGAGGTCTGTGTCATTGTTTCCGGAGTCTATAATAGGGTGGAGCCCTGGTGGCGTAGTGTTTAAGAGTTCTGCTGCTAAGCAAAAGGTTCGCAGTTAGAATCCACTAGCTGCTCCCTATGGGTCAGTTCTACTCTCGCATAGGGTTGCTATGAGTCGGAATCTACTCAATGGCAATGGGTTTGTTGTTGGTTTCGATATAATAAGGTGCCCCTACAATATGCGGACAATTTAAGGAAAAGGTCACTCTGAATTTTACAAGGGAAGGAATAGAGCAGTCCAGAGATATATGTGAACTCTGGAACCAGTAAGATCGTGTTCAGATCTGGGCTCCTCCAGTTGTTGCCCACGCCAGGCAAATGTCCTAAAGCCAGGAATCGCCGGTTTCCTCATCTGCCCAACTACAATGACAATACCTTCCTTTGTAGGGATGGTGCCAGCTTACATGTGGTAAGTTACATAATGCAATTCTCATGGTGCCTGGCACGCAAACAGTGCCCGTAAGCAATGGTGGTCACTGTGGTAAGGCAGCTTCTAAGCGGTGCACCCTGGAAAAGACATGCACTGTGAATGTGCTCCTGTCACATTCTGTCTACTCTTACCTAATCCTACATCAATCAAAACGGTGTCTCTCTGAAACTATAGCCTACTCAGTTGTGTTGCGAAACATCTGAGGTCATTGTACTATCATGGAAAGGGTCTGCTTGGAATCTAGAAAAAGATCAGACGAAAAAAGATAACAAGAATTGTGTGCTTACTGTGTATCATATGAAGCGTGTTATCTGAAATAATTCATTCACTCCTCAGAACAGTCCTATGAGGTATGAACTATTATAATCCCCATTCCACAAATGAAGAAACTGAAGTGCAAAAGAGTTAATTAACTTTCCCAGCATTCCACAGCTAGTAAGTGGTGGGGAGGTGGGAATAGAAACACACGCTCTCTATCTTCAGGGCCTGCAAGCTCAGCCCTCCCATCTCCTGTCCCTCAAGAATAAAGAATGGTCTCCCGGCCTACTCTGGGTGACAGAGTCATGACCAATGAACACAACCGTTCTGGTTCCTTCCATGGATAGATCCCCACAGTGGAGACAGGGGAGCAGCAATTAGATTATTGTCTGAATCACCTCCAGGACAAAGTGATAGGGCTGGGAGTCCTGGACCATGGGTTGGAGAAGCATTCTGGTTGCTGGGCTAGTTGTGGGAATGAGCAGGGGGCCGTGCCAAATGTTATCTGAAGGACAGCAGCCGGGGGTGCAAGTCAGGTGGAGAACCAGGGACAATGTAAAGAAACCTGGTTGAAGAAAATGGACTATGACCTGGGATAGCAAGAAGCAGCTATCAGGTACAGGAGGACCTGGAGCCTAGAGAGAGAGAGTCTCTGAGTGTGAAATGCCAAACAAATTCTTTCTTGAAGGGAGTCAGCCTGTGGGTGGAAAGGGTATTTCAGTCATAACTGGACAAAGAGTTGTTAAGACAGCCAACCCCCTCTGTTCTAATCCAAGGTTTCCAAGCTTCCAAGAGTAGTTTGGCCTCACGTAGATTTTACTAGTGATGAGGCATGTGGTGATCAAGCAACAGGAGTAACGTGGGTTTCTTCACACTGTAAGTTGATAAACAGGTCCGTGGTTTATGGTATCAGTGTCTGATGTATTTGGTAACTTGAGTCAGTTCTCCAGGGCTTAGTCACCTTTTGTCAACACAATAAAATTAAGTTCTCAGACCTGCAAAACTGTCAACAACATCCTGGATCTGAGCTGATTCAATTCAAAGGACAATCTCCTCTCATAAGGAGAGTTAGTCAGCCGCTCTTTTTACCATCTTTCAGCTGTGAGAAAGTCCAGGAATTCTGTGTACTAAGAGTTTGCTCAGCTCAGTCACATACAGATGGAATGACAACATCCTATTTCATGAGCATTGGTGGCACCAAGGAGTGGGTTGTGGGGCTTCAGGAGTCCCCTAATTTCCATCACTCTGTGAGCCTCCCCAAATTTAATTACAATGAGCACAACTGACGTTTTTCTAACCTTATGTAATATATCTTCACAAAAGTTGCTTCTATTGATCTGTGTTATACACACAAATACAACTCCAAGGTAAGTCCCTCAGCTCCCCCTTCCAACCAGATTGTTGCTCCTAGGACCCTCAAGTAGTATCGTGGGGCTGTCACTGTTCATAAGTGAAATCCGTGGTGGAATTGAGGAGGGACAGCACATTATATTGGAAAGAAGACAAGACTAGGAATTACGGTTCTTAATTCTAGTGGTCTAAGTCTGGCCCTGCCATTAGCTGATTCCAGGAAAGACACTGAACCTCTCATGCGTTACGTATGATAGAGGGGTGGGCTTATGTGTGTGCTAAGGCTTTTCCAATATAAATATTCTGTGTTCTTAGGAATTTCTCTGCAAGAAAGTCGGTAAAGTTATGTTCACTTCCTTGAAAATAGGCTTGCCAAAGAATTGAAGCGATTAGTACTTATCAACCAGATAGTCTTCATCTCTGTTCCGGTTTCACCCTAGTCTATCTGAGACGATAGAGGGTTCATGCATTTACCAAATTTACCAATGATTCCTGTGGCTTCTTAATTGGATTGAGGTCATCTCGAGGCCTGAGGCTGCTTTTCGTTGCTGTTCATGTGCCTGAGACCTAGCCCAGTCCCAAGCACTCAAATACTCAAAAACCGTTTGTTGAATGGAACCGAACCAATGTGGGTAAGAACAATAGACCATAATAGACAGTATGCCCATGCTGTTTCAAGATGGTGGATTGAACCACTTTTAACGTATCACTTTACCTCTATTCCATGTGCCAAATATAATAAATATTTAAAATTTATAGGTAAAATGTTCATTTGAAAACTGTTACCAACTGCCATTTTGTTTCAAACTGATTATAACGTTTCCTTCACGTCCTTTAGTAGCATAACAAATTTCAACAATCAAAACCCTTTGATATCATGGAACAAACAAAAATAAAAGTGTCCTTGCTTCATTTAGTCTACAAACTTTCCCTTAAGCAAATTCTCCCTGAGCAAATGTTTGGGTAAACAAATGATCTTTATCTTTGTACCCAGATCAATGAATTCAGATCACAGGGGACATGGACTTCAGAGTCCTTGCTGAGCACACACTAGCCATGACTCTGTATTCAGTTCAGATCAGCCAATCAAAATGGAATTTACTTTCAATATTTTCTCTGTTGCTTATGCGATCATTAATTGATAGGTTTTTTTTTTTTAATCAATTCAGCTGTTAAAGCACCTCAGCTATGTGAGGTTTTGACCAATTATTCAGAGATTAATCTGCAAAAGGTCCATCTGAGGAGAGCTGTTAGGGTCCCCAGTTCTTGGTATTTAAACCAGGGGTGTGCGTGTTGAAGTGTTTTTGAGAGCTTTCTCCCACTGGGAAATATAGCATTTAAAAACACGCCTTTAACTCACCACCAAGGGCAAAAGTTTTGCTGCCAGTGGGGTGTTCTGCAGGGAGTTCCTAGATAATGGTCTATTTGAAACTATATGAGTTTATTTTTAAATTTCTAGAGATCATTGTAATATATTTTTTACCAGTTAGTAAGTTGAACGTTTCAAAAATTGTAATAATGAGAGAACTTATAGTGGCTTCAGGGTGTGGGTGAAACTGACCTTCCACACACGCCTCAGTGTCTCATGGGAGTCTCCTGGCTGTCTGTGTGGAGTGACAGGAAATTCCCGTGGAGAAGGATGCCACATCGCCTCTCAGGATAAGGTAGACCAAACACCAAACCAAACCCGTTGCTGCCGAGTCGATTCCAACTCATAGTGACCCTATAGGACAGAGTAGCACTGTGCCATAGGGTTTCCAAGGAGCGCCTGGTGGATTCGAACTCCTGATCTTTTGGTTAGCAGCTGTAACTCTTAACCACTGTGCCATCAGGGCTCCAAGGATGAGGTAAAGGTCACCCTGAGAAAGGATCAGTGACCATTGCTGTTTTTCCCTGTCACGTTCCCCATATGAATTTAGGAGAAGAGGGTTATCTTGCAAAGCTCTAAAAACTGATTTTTGTGCCCTCTTGCCTAGAGGGGAGTTCCTGCAAGGTGTAAATGGTTAAGTGCCCAGCTATTAACTGAAAGGTTGGTAGTTCGAACCCACCCACAGGCACCTCAGAAGAAAGGCCTGGTGATGTGGTTCTGAAAGATTACAGCCTTGAAAACCCTATGGAGCACAGTTCTACACTGCAACACATGGATTGCCATAAGTCAGAATCAACTCAACAGCAACTAGTTTGTCTGTTTGTTTTTGTGGTGCCTGATGGAGTCAACTCATCAGCAATGGGTTTGGGTTTTTTTTTCTTTCTTTCTTCTTTTTCTTTTTAATGGCATTATTAGAGTGTAATTTGTGGAGTAGCTTCTGGAAGGGAAGCCTCTGATTTAGCACTTTCATAGACATGACTGACAACCAATTGACAGAGTGACAGTCACTTGTCAGATCTAGAAGGATATTTCCAGAACCTCAGGACTATATGGAGAGCATAGTGGGCTAGTCGACAGCAACAAGTAGGCATTTAGGGCTCTCTACTAGTGGAGCTTGAAAAGCAAGCAATGAACTCAGATCAAAGAGGACATGAAGTTCACATAGTCAAGATCACCTCTGCAGAGAGATTTGGGGGTCCTTCAGTGCCTTTCTCAGGACACTGTGACCAGCACCCTCACTAGTGGGGAGATGCACGGACTTCCAGGGGAATAGACACTCTAGGTATTTTAGTCCACTATTAATGTATGATGACTATGGGTGGCGCAAGCAGTTTCTACTCAGCTACTAACCTAAAGGTTGGCAGTTCAAACCCACCCAGTGGCACTACAAAAGAAAGGCTATAAAGATCACAACCAAGAAAACCCTATGGAGCGCAATTCTACTCTGCAACACATAGGGTTGCCATGAGTTGGAATTCACTCAATGGCAAGGGTTTTTTTTGCGGGGGGGTATTAATATATGCGGCATGTAACTACTCACCCTGATCAATAATTTAGGCTCCTGAAATACTAAAGAGACAATTGTAATACCAACAGACTTACATATACTTGTTGTTAATTCGCAATCAGCAGGGCACATGCTTTTGTTTTTTCTGGTTCTGGATTTGGTAGAAGAGATTTTGCAGATGTAATTAAGGCCATGAATCAAAAAGGAGATTAATTGGGTGAGCCATAAAAAGGGACTGGCTCTTCCTGAAGTATCATAGAGGAAGTCTCAGAGAGCTTAGGAGGGGGCCACATGGCCAGGACCTGAGAGCAGCGTTTAGGAGCTAAGAACAGACCCCAGCTGACAGCTAGCTAGACAAGGGGAGTCTCATTCTTTTAATCACAGGGAAATTAATTCTGCCAAGACCCTGAGGGAGTTTAGAAGTGGATCTTTCTTTTCTCAAGTCTACAGATGATGACACAGCTGGCCAACCCTTTGATTTCAGCCTTGTGAGACTCTGATCAAAGGAATCATCTAGGCCATGCCAGACTCCTGGCACATAGAATCTGTGAAATGATACATTTGTGCTCTTTTAAGTCACTAGGTTTGTGGTAATTTGTTATGCAACAAGAGAAAACTAATACAGTAACGTAACAGTAATATGCAGCCTAACAGTAAGATAACATGAATTTAAATAGATATCCATCTTGATTGTATGAATACATAACTTTGTGCTATGCAAAGATATCCTTCAAAAGTTTGCAGAACACTAAAAACCTTGATCATATATTAGACCACTGCATGATAGGGAATCAAATCCAATCCACATGACACTCCAGCTTTCTGACCTGCTGGGCACAAGTTCAGGACTGGTTTCCCACTACCCCTCCAGGATGCCAGCCGCAAGCTCAGGAGACCACACAACACCCTCAATGGCTCCGACTGCACCTTTGGGTTCAATAGTTTGCTGGAACGCCTCACAGACTCATGGAGAGTATACCATACTTATGACTACAGATTTATTACAGCCAAAAAGGATACAAACAGAGAGATGCCCAGAGCAAGACGTGGAGAGCTCCCCCATGGAGCTTCCACGTTCCAGGGGACGTGCTGCCCTCCCAAGAGCAGATCTCCTGGCCAACCAGGAAGCTCTCTGAGCCTCCGTGTTCAGGGCTTTTATCGGCCAGTCCTGCAGGATAGGCTAAGTCATACCTCCTGAGGCGAGTTCTAACCGACCACCCAGGTGAGTCTTTTCTGGTCTGGGCAACCCCATGTACCAGCACAAATTCTCAGGTGTGGCCTGGAAGTCTCAGACGAAGCCATTCCGATTACTCCAAGGGTTATTTCTCTGGAGCCAAGGACAAAGACCACCTTACTTACGGTAAAACTAGGTCCTTCATCCCACTGCCACAAAGCGATTTTTCAATAAATCCCCAAAACTTGAAAACTTACAGGGTACATTCTCTGACTTGTCTTGGGTACTATGTTAAAGAATCACCCTGGCAAATAACTAAGGGAAATCAAAATGGAAAGCACCGACTTTCTAAGAATTAACAACAACGAAACAATACATTACAACGTACTGATGCAGACTTGGGTGCCAATGGAAAATGGACTATCAGGAGAGCAGAGGCATTAAGTGTAGAAACAAAGGTCTGGCTAGGAGACCATCAGAGTGCTACCCAGATCCTATCACACAGGACAGTATGCACTTTAAGATCCTGAAGAAAAGGCACAAAATGTTCAAGGAATGTTTAGAAAAAAATGTTGAGGGCAAGTCAGGAAAATCATGCAGTCATCAGGAGACAGGCTGCAAGACATTGGCCATCACCCTCTCCTGGCTGCAAATGGCAGTTGTGACTTGGTTGTCCTCGTCCTCCTCAGAGACTGATGAGGCAAACAGGGTGTGGCTCATCTGTGATGGCTGTGGTATGATCTGCACCATTGTCTGGTGCCTGGTCATCCGTGCAGATTTTGTTGTGGCATTTGTCATGTTGCTACCTTCCAAAGATTTCTGGTACTTTCAAAACAACAGAGTAATTGTTAACTGCTTGGCAGTACTCACCCTATCATCTCATCTGAGAACTATGCTCACCAGCCCAGGCAGTACCCAAAGGAATGCTACTAAGGAATTCACAGAGAGCCTGCCACTGAAGCCCAGGAAGGTCCTCAACAAGTGCCAAGTGCAAAAGACGCATTCGGAAAATGGACCACCACTGCTTGTGGGTGAACAATTTTACAGAGAAAAGAATTAGAGGTTTTTGTGCCCTTTACTGTGTATGTAGAGTCCCTGGGTGGTGCTAATGCTTAATGCATTTGACTGCTAACCTTAAGCTTGGAGGTTCAAGTCCAGCCAGAGGCACCTCGGAAGAAAGGCCTGAGAATCTACTTCTGAAAAATCCGCCACTGCAAACCTTATGGAGCACAGTTTACTCTGATGCACATGGGGTCGCCATGAGTTGAAGTCGACGACAGCAACTGGTTGTTTGCTTGTTTGCTTTTACTACGTACATAGCTCTGTCTTCAGTCCATGCTTTAATTCTCTATGGATTTCAGTTTATCTTCTGTGCCCAAGGGCAGTGAGCTGAGTATAGTGATTTTCCACCACCAGTAACTGTAACCCTGTTGACTTTCTGTAATTGAGGGTCTTCTGTTTTTTACTTCCACTGCAGTTACGTTGGGCACCCAAATCCACTCCGCATGGGATGGTGCAATGGAAGTAGAAAGACTGAAAAGTGAAAGGCTTCACTGGGAAGAGGGATGAAGCTTGTCTTTACCCCTCACTTCTCCACTCCTCTGGATGAATCTGTTCGTGGGACTGCAGCCCAGAACCAAAACCAGGAGGCCCGGAGTTCTCCATCTGAGCTTGCTGTTGCTGTTGTGTGCCGTCAAGTGGATTCCAACTCATAGCAACCCTGTATGGGACTTGCTAAAGAACTTTAAATTATTTATCTGGAGTCTGAAAGAGTGTCAACGGTTCATTTGTTACCAGTAAGGCAAACTGAACCTACACAAACCAATTGCTTGCAGCAAGCACAGTTTTATATATTTAGAGTCACAGACCACAGATTTTCCAAACCAATAACAACTGGATGATGCCCTAACCAGTTTTCACCTTTACTACTGACCGACAGCGTGTGGCCACACAAGGGGGCCAAACTTCATTATCTTCTTGCACAGTTAAGATTTTTGTTAAGAATACTTGGCATTTTAAAGGAAACTGTTTGGGATATTGCATAGGTTATTAAAATCCTGTGTGCTAAACTGCATTTTTCAATCAAGAAGAGAAAAAAATCAATCCAGGGAACAAGAATTCTCGGACTGGTCTCCTCAGGGAGTTCCTGTTTACCTTGTGATTCATCAGTGCTCTCTCCCTTGGTCGCCAAAGGAGCATTTACTTAGAATACCTTTTCATCTTCATTTGTTCTGACATTTACTCTGCCCTGAAGTTGCAAAAGAGCTGTGTGCCCCGAGCAGTCCTGGTGGCTTTAAGGTCCACTCCAGCTGCCCCCCAGAGAGGTGTTCTTCAACCCTTTCAGCAATCCTCTGTGTGTGCGTGCATGTCCGTGCACATGTACGTATGTATGCACGCATGTGTATTTTAAAACTGGCAGCACTGTTGAGACGGTATGACATTGAATGGCTGTGTACAGCAAACAAGCTATTTTTTAGAAGCCAACATTTTAGGGAGAGGGGATTGCTGCTCAGTATCCTCCTCCCATGGGGCTGACTGTGAAGGTATTGCAGGTTGGAGAAGATCTCGATCCAAAGAACACCCACTGCTGTGGGGTCCTGTGTTGCCCTCCCATTTTAAATTTTGAGTGCATGAGGGTCTTGGAACTGATTTTTTTTTCCCCAGCCCAACCGGCAGTGTATAAGTAGCACCCTCAGTAAGACAAGAGCGAAACCTTGTGGTGCGGCTCGATATTGTCGTTGCGTGGGAGTGAAGGAAGGCATGCCAATAGTGAAACACTCTAAGAAGACAGGTATTAGCCTGGTGACATCTCTGAGAAGGAGAGGGGCCCCAAGTCCACACGTCCTGAAGCAGGGGCCACTTTGTGCCTCGGTTGTGGGGGCAGTAAAACAAAGGTGTGAAAACACTGAGCCAGAAAAGAATGTTCAGGATGACAACAGCCTGTTTGATGTTTGGATATCATTTATGTTTGCTTCTCTGCTCGCGTCACAAGTGATAAAGTAGGAACCTTGATGCAGAGCTTAAAATTATGTCGGAAAGCAAATGGTCCCCTCTTGGAGGACTTGGCTTAAACCTGCCTAGTTTGTGGGTTTGGTTTTTTTTTTTTCCATTTACATGAAGCAATTTATAATTTATATGGCCTCGTGATACATCAATGCTCTCACTTGATCACCAAAAGGACATTGAGAAGCAATTGATGCCAAATTCTAAATATCCTCTTTTGAGTTCGTCCCCCATGCTAATAAATATGGGTGTTTTCTTCCCTTTCATTTTATCTATGAACAGTTTTATGATTTTTTAAAATTATTCTCTAGACCCCAAAACCAAACCCGTTGCCGTCGAGTCAATTGGGACTTATAGTGACCCTATAGGACAGAGTAGAACTGACCCATAGGGTTTCCCAGGAGCGACTAGTGGATTTGAACTGCTGACCTTTTGGTTAGCAGCCAAGCTCTTAACCACTGCACCACCAGGTCTTCTAATCAGGGCTTATACTATTGCTGATGTAAAATCATAAAGGGACCTGCTTGATTCCACCATCAGTAACTGAGTGAACAAAACTGTGTGACAACTTTGAAATGGGATAAATCACTGCAGAAATGTGTGAGCTATTAGAGAATGGACTGTCCTAGCCAGAGGAACAAAAACACCTAGTGTAGGTGATCCAGGTGCCTTTCGGAGATTGTTTTGCATATTCATTTTCTATCTGTTGTCTGAGTTGGACACGTGTATTGAGCTTCAGTGTGAGGCTTTTGATATGTATATCCTTTTTATCAATTAAAAAAATTATTGAAGTGGTTGAATCCTGTGAGACTTGGCAAGTGTGTACAAACCAAATATACTTGACTTTTCAGCCTCTTCTTTCAACGTGACTTTTATATGAATTAAAGTAACCAATTGACAGTTCTCAAAAAAAAAAATTACTGATACAACTAAAGCAGTTCTCAGAGGAAAATTCATACCCTTAGTTATTTACAGACGAAAGAATAAAAATAAATAAATGATTGGTGAACCAAAAAAATAAATATGAACAAAAAAGAAATAAAAATAGAAGAAATGCATTAATTAAGAAAAAATCAGAAATTAGATTATTTTAAATAGAAAGACTGTAATCGACAAAATGAAGACACAGTTCTTCAAAAGTCACAACAAAAATCATGCATTTCCAACAACTGTGCTCAAGGAGAAATGAGAACATCATTTCCAAGAAAGTATAAATGACCAAAATTCACTTAAGACCTATATATAACAGTAACTACAGTAGATGTTAAAACATTCTGGAAGATCTACCTTTCAAAGAGGAGTTAAGATTATATTTGTGTATAAATGGGGCCTATCAACTTTTAGGAGCCCTGGTGATGCAGTGGTTAAGAGCTTGGCTGCTAACCAAAAGGTCAGCAGTTTAAATCCACTGGCTGTTTCTTGAAAACCCTATGGGGCAATTCTGCTATGTCCTATAGGGTCCTTATGAGTCAGAATTGACTCAACAGCAATGGATATCAACTTTTAAGCAACAGACAAGTCTTGGGTTATTAAAACTGATTCATATGGAAAGTTTCCATGCAGAAATCTTCCCAATTCATTTTTTTCATGGCTAACATTAGTCTGATATCAAAATATAACTAAATGGATGACAGAGAACTGGGTTCTTGTAGATTTCATAGAAGTGAGGAACTCCCTTCCAAAGTCCCAGCAAGTCACTTCTCAAATCTCATATCAAATCACATCACCATTCCTGAACAAAATATGGTTTCAAGGAAGGGAAAATGATTCTGGTAGGGTTAGACTAATCGGTGTTCACACTTAGATCTGGGAATGTGCAGCCTTCTTAACAAAGCCAATAGCACCATAGGAAAAGGGAGACACTCAAATGAACATCTACTATGGTTAGAAAGAGGATTTAATAGATGCCAAAAGGGCAGCTAACAATGTTTACTACAATAGCAACTAGAAACGAATTTGAAACCAAAAGAAAGTTCTATAGGGTGGACCTATGTAAGATATACACTCAAAAAATAAAGAGTTTTGCTTGTAATGATCAGTTAGAAGACAGAATAAAAAAGGAGATCTCATTCTAACTCCAGAAATAAATATAAGTAGTTATCAAATGCCTAGAAATAAACTTAAGAATTTGTAAGACCCAATGGAGAAAATAACATAACTTTAAGGACACAAAGAAAACAAATAAATGGGGAGATGAACCATTCTTCTGAATGGGAAAATTCAATATTCTAACTTTATTGATAAGTTTAATGCTATTTATTAATTATAGTTGGAGGGAGATAGAACTTAAAAAAATGATTCTAAAGTTTGACTGGTTAATAAATGTTTGAAAATAATAATGATGGGGAGGGGGCAGCTACTCTACCAGAAAGACATCAAAAAGTATAGCAAGACTAGAATAATTAAAGTCAGTTTCACTGCTGGAAGTTTTATATATAGGTGAGATGGAAATTCAGATCAAATAGTGTTGGAAAACTTGTCAAAATATTTGGTAAAAACATTAGCATCCTACCTTACACAGTACATATCAAATATACTGTGGAAAAACTGAAGATTTAAATGTAAAAAATAAAATTTTGAAGCTACCGGAATAAAATATAGAGGAAAGTTTAATATTTTTGTAATTTTGGGATATAGTAGGCCTTTCTTAGACTAAACCCCAAAGCTGAAAATCAAGCCAAAAAAGATTTATAAACTTGAGTACATAGAATTTGCCAATATATGGCAGTCAAACGCCAACATCATAAGTTAAAAGATAAATGAGTAACTGGCAAGTGATTTACCACATAGGATATATAAAAGGTTTATGTCCTGTCTTAGTCATCTAGTGCTGCTCTAACAGAAATACCACAAGTGGATGCCTTTCACAAAGAGAAATTTATTTTCTCACAGTTCAGTAGGCTAGAAGTCCAAATTCAGGGCATCAGCTCCAGGGGAAGGCTTTCTCTCTCTGTCGACCTTCTCATCAATTTTCCCGTGGTCTGGGAGCATCTCAGCACAGGAAGCTCAGGTCCAAAAGATGCGCTGTGCTCCCAGCACTGCTTTCTTGGTGGTACGAGGTCCCGTCTCTCCGCTCGCTTCCCTTTCTTTTTATCTCTTGTAAGATAAAAGGTGACGCAGGCCACACCCTGGGGAAACTCCCTTTACGATGGATCAGGGATGTGACCTTAGTAAGGGTGTTACAATCCCACCCTAATCCTCTTTAACATAAAATTACAATCACAAAATGGAGGACAAGCACACAATACTGGGAATCATGGCCCAGCCAAATTCATACACACATTTTTTGGGGGACATAATTCAATCCATGACATGTCCTTATATTGTAAAGAGCTGTGACAAATTAATAAATACATAAGTAAACATTTTGGTTGAACAAAGGGCAGAGGTCATAAACATTAATTATATAAAAGAAGAAATACAAATAGCTAATAAGCGAAAAGTTGCTCAGCCTCACTGTTAATCACGGAAACACATACTAAAACAATATTATTTTAACAGTTAGATTGGAAAAAAGATCAAAATAATTTCTATTACCCAACATTGAAAAGGATAGGAGAAATGGGCACTTTAAAACACTTTTACCAGTAAATCAATTTCTAGACAGTTTTGCCAAGAGCTAGATAGCCAAGTATATATAAAGATGTTCATTGCAATGCTGTCTTATGGGGGAGGAATTGGAAACAACCAACTGTCTATCAAAAAAGCTTGGTTAAATTATGGCAGGTTTTTCCAATCGAATATTATGCAGTAATTAAAAAGATGAACTATATATTGTCATAGAAAATGTACAGAACATTTTAAGTGGGGCAAAAAGGTAATCTACTTTCATATATATTGTATAAGCCCACTTAAAAAAATTTCATTGTGTTTTAAGGGAAAGTTTACAGAGCAAATCAGTCTACCATTCAACAGATTGTACACAAGTGTTCATAACGTTAGTTGCAATCCCCCCACTGTGTCAGCACACTTCCCATTTCTGCCCTGGGTACCCTGTGTCCTTTTGACAGGTTTTCCTACCCCGTCCTGCCTTCTCATCTTTACTTTTGGGCAAATGTTGCCCTTTTGGTCTCGGGTAATTGTTAGTTCTATGGAGCATGTTCTTTTCAGATATCATTGTTAATTTTATAGGCTTAGCTACTGCTTGGCTGGAAGGTGGTTTCCAGGAATGGCTGCTGTTCCCAGTCAGAGGGGTGACTTAGGGCCACAGTCCGGGGATTCCTCCAGTCTCTGTCAGGACAGTAAGTCTTGTCTTTTTTTTATGAATTTGATAGTTTGTTCTACATTTTTCTGTTCAGGATCCTCTATTGTGAGCAGTTAAGCCCACTTTTAGAAAAGAAAAATTGCCCAGATTTGAAAAAAATTCTAGAGCGATATATAATACACTGTTAACATTGGTTACCTTTGAGGGTTGGGTTTCTAAGAGATTTTAATGTTTTAATTTAAATATTTCTGAATTAGTTTTTTTTTTTTAAATTTAATTTAATTTAATTTTTTTCAATATGATTTTATCCTCAGGGGAGAAAAAGGTTATTTTTTTCCCAAATGGAAAAGAAAGTGGAAGAGACAGATGAAATGGTAATTTGCAGTAAAACAATTGAAAAGCATGTTTTTCAGGATAGGAAAGACCTGAGCTTGTTTGAGGCCCTGCAAAGGAAGCTGATGGAGAAGAGACACTAGAGGGTGTGGAGGATGCCGATTGGCCATGCTCCCAGAGGGGCTGGACAGAACACCAGCACAGGGGGGGACACTAGAAAAGAGAAGCAAGGGAAGGCATCATAAATAAAATCAGGGCAATTTCTCGAGTAGTTGTAGCCAATGAACTCCATTTTTTCCCCCGTGGGGTGGGGGAAGAATTCATTAGCTGAGCAGATTAGGGTTGGGACTGGGAGTTGCAAGGGCATAGAAGAGGCATTTGGCCACTGCTGTGCAGAGTGAAAAGGGCATGGTATCTGAACCACCAAGTATGCTTGCAGGACTCCTGGGTCCCATCGTGGATCTACTCAATTTCTGAGGGTGGGTGATTCTAATGCACACTAAAATCTGGAACTTTTGAAATAAAAGGTTCACTAAGGACATGGGGGAGCCCTGCTAGTTCAATGGTTAAGAGCTTAGCTGCTAGCAAAAAGGTCAGCAGTTCAAATCCACCAAGCTGCTTCTTGGAAACCCTCTGTCCTATAGGGTTGCTAAGAATCAGAATTGACTCAGCATCAATTTTTTTTTTTTTAAAGGATATGGGACCACCTTTGATGTTAGATCACAATGATTTGCAACAGGGCCAATCAATACACTTATATGATTTTTGCCAGCATTGTTTAGTAACGTGGGAAGAAAGTATTGGAGGAAAATAGGTGGGTGAGTATACCCAGAGTGGGGCTTTGGCAACGTGGGTGCACAAGAAAGGCAAAGGGTCACTGGAAGCTAAGATGCTGGTAAGTACATCATTAGTGTGGGTAATCACAGGGCAAGAAATGGGTGGAGAGGAAGGAGTGGAGGACTGGAATTTATGAGGAGAGTCTACAGCAGATTTGTGAAAGTCAGAGAGTGGGTGAAAAGTGAGAGTTAGAAGGGCAGCCAGTGAGATGTGTTTCTATGTGAAAGATTGTGAAAGCAGAACCATACTGGGTGATGACGTGGCCCAGCCACAAAAACACCAAACCCACTGCCTTTGAGTGGATTCTGACTCACAGAGACCCTAGAGGACAGAGAAGAGCTGCCCCATAGGCTTTCCAAGGCTATGAATCTTTATGGAAGCACATCACCACATCTTTCTCCCAAGGAGCGCCTGGTGGGTTCTAACGGCCGACCTTTTGGCTAGCAGCTGAATGCTTTAACCACTGCACCACCAGGGCTCCCTCTGGTCCCAGCAGTGGCCATATAAAGGGGCTTCTGAACCATACTGGAGATGAAGTTGGCCAAAGTAGAAGTGGTAAGAGAAGTGAGGTCAGCATAAATGGCAGTTACTCCTATGAACACGAAGATAGCTTGGGCCTGGTGTATCCTGTTATCCCAGGAGTGGAGGCAGTGATGGGTACTCAAGGTAAAACCGGGCAGACAGAGAGGCCTGGGGTCAGAGAAGGACAGAGCTTGGGGGAGCTAGTAGAGCTGTATAGACTGGCCTTGGAGATTCAGCGTGCCACTGCATCCAGCAAGCACATTTAGAACTCAGCAGCAGGATGAATCCTGTGCCGGCCAAGTAGACTGGCCTCTCAGATGTCCTTGTGGGCATAGCTGGAGTATTTTGCTAAAGGGCTTAACTATTTGGAGGTCTTTGATCCTTAGACTGTCAGTTCCTTAACAGTAGGAGCTTGTCTTTCTCGTATTTGAAATCTTACTGCTTAATGCTGTGCCTGGCATGTGATAAATACTCAGTAAAAGGTTTTTCTGGATGAATGAATGAAAGAAATTAAGCAGTTGTATGCCTCCAGTTGGAAACTTTGGAAAGACGGTACTTCTGCAAAGGCCCATTCCCAGCTGGGGGAAGGAGGGGTGTTATTCATTGCTTACCTTCTCCGGATGCTCTTGAATATATATACATACATATATATAGCTCACTGCCTGGAAAGTGTGGGTGAGTTACGTTTGATGATGGGTTCTAAGGTATAAGACAGAAGTGAAAGTGTAACTGTCAGCTGGAGGCAGAGTAAAAGAAAAATGAAGATTTCCTCTTCCTCTTCCTCAAGTTCAACCTTTGCTCTCTTCAAGCTCTCTAAGAAATCACCAAACCCTTTGCCATCTAGTTGATTCTTTCTAAGGCTCTCATAAACTCTCTCTCATGGCTTCAGTTGTTACCTAGAGGAGCACACAGATCTTTCTTCTTAACTCTGGACTCATATCACTTCTTACAAGTAGGAAGCACAAGAGAGTTGCTGAGGCTCAGCCTGTGCAAGCAAAATTCACGATGGTCCACTGCAGTGCTGGGCTTCTCTGGTTGTTTCCTCTGGGAGTGCTGAGCACCATTTCCCCTGCAAGCTGAGAACCCAGCAGTCGGCCTTGATGGCTCTCTTCTCCTCATGGTCCTTCTCCAATCCCCCACCACGTCTTCTCAATGTTAAGATATAAATCTTGAGACTTCCAGCAACATGACGCTCTAGGCAGAAGCACCATGCCGTCCCTTCCACAGCAAAGATCCGAGAAACTAAGCCAAACAGAGAAAACAGCAATCCTGAAACCCTAAGCATCAAATGAAGAGATAAAGAACTCAGCCAAGCACCAAATGGAATAAGAAACTGACAGAGAACAGAGAGCAAAGAGACATACATGCAGAGGTCCCCTACCCGCTAATGCAGCTCGGATCCGCCATCTTAGACTCCTATCAGAGACCAGCATACAGGGGGTACGAGAAAGCAGCTTCCAGCAGGAGACAGAATAACCGGTAACCAACGATATATACTTTCCCACCCCCCACCCTTCTTCACCCCCACTCGGCCTCCTCTGCTTCCCACAGCCACGGTCTCTTGGTCTCCCTGGGTGCCATTTGTTGGCTGCTGGTGTTGCTTTTTTCCACTTCTTTTGATTTCTTCCTTGCCTCTTGCCGCCTCTCCCTCCTTTTGCTTGAGTGCCTGGCTCCTTGTGCCATCTTTGCTTCTTCCTGAGTGGCTGTGGAGCTCCGCTCGACTGTGGGACTGCTTCCTGGTCCATACTGCCACACTGATGGGATCCCAGGGCTTTTTTGTTTGTTTGTTTTGAATTGTTTGTTTGTTTTCTTTTTCTTTTCTTGAGTTTGGGGCCCGTTCTGGCTTGGGACTTACCCCCTCAGCTTGCACAGACCCGCAGATGGATTCCTAAGGGCATTTCATTTTTTGGGAGTTATTTTTCTGTTTTTTGGGGGAGGTTTTCTTGTTTGTTTTTTTTTTTTAATTGCTTTGTTTTCTTTTCCCTCTTTTTCCATTTTTGTCTTTCTTCATTACTCTGTTTCTCGTCTCTCTATACCTTCCTTCTCTTCCTGTCCCCTGAATACCTGGCGCTGAGTGACACCTCTATGCCTTCTAGCCAGGCTGTACTTCAACACCTGGGAACAACTTCCCCAGACCTCGTAGCCACACCGCTGGGATCCCTAGGAGCTTTTCTTTTTTCTAATGTTTATTCATTCTTTTCTTTTTTTCTTCTTCTTCCCCTTTTTGTTTTTCTGCATTTCATAGTCTCTCATCTCTCCACTCCAATGGCAAGCTCCCCTAGCACTCTTTTTTGTTTGTTTGTATGTTTTTGGCTCCTGTTCCTGTCTCCTCTCTCCCATACCCATCTTAGCTCCACACATCACTGTCTCCCCCCTCCATCTTGCCTACCTGCACCGTGCACTTAACATCACACCAACAAGCAGTACAGGCATGGCCTACCGGAACCTGCCCCGCCCTGATTACCAGCCCGCCCTGGTGTCTGTAGTAAGTCCCACAAACAACCCATCCAAGCAACTCCTCTTCAGCTAGACCTGCCCTGCTCTACCATATCTGAGTGGCTGACCCTGCCAATCAGAGAAGGAGGCAAAAGGTATCGTGCCCACAGATGAGCAAACAACAAAGAACACACAGTCCGCCTGCTCAGACATAGATGAAACAAACAAATCTACAATCAATTAACGAGAAAAATAACTACTGAATGCCCCGAAGACAGCAGACAATATCAAAACATTTACAAAAGCAGGACAGGATGGTTCTAATAGGCGTCCAAAATAAAACACCAGATGACTTTCCAGTGGAAGAAAAGGCACTAGAACTACCTGATAGGGAATTCAAATCTCTAATACTCAGAATTATCCAAGAGTTGAAGCAAAAAGCAGACAAAAATGAGGAAAAAATAGACAAATTCATGGAAAAGGCAGACAAAAAAAAAAGGAAGAATTCAGCAAAACAATGCAGGAACAAAATGCCAAAATAAATTCACAACTAGAAATTATACAAAAACAACAATTAGAAATCCAAAAGGTAAGCAACAAGAGTTCAGAGATGCACAGCATCATAGAAGGGCTGAGGAGCAGATCTGAGGCCTTGGAAGACAGGATCAGTGGAATTGAAGACAAACACTTAGACACAACTCTATTTGAGGAAATCTCAGGAAAAAAAGCAAAGAAAAATGAAGAGACCCTGAGAATTATGTGGGATACAATTAAAAGCAAAAATTTGCAAGTGATCGGAGTTCCAGAACAGGGGACAAAAACAGAAAACACAGAGAGGATCATTGACAAATTGCTGACAGAAAACTTCACCAATATCATGAAAGATGAAAAGCTGGCCATCCAAGAAGCTCAATGCACCCCATATAGGATAGACCCTAAAAGAAAATCACCAAGGCATATCATAATCACACTTGCCAAAACCAAAGACAAAGAATCCTGAAAGCAGCTCGTGAAAAACAAGAAGTCACATACAGAGGAGAAACAATAAGACTAAGCTCAGATTATTTGGCAGAAACCATACAGGCAAGAAGGCAATGGGATGACATATATATATAAAACCTTGAAAGAAAAAAATTGCCAGCCAAGAATAATATATCCTGCAAATCTTTCATTCAAATTGGATGGTGAAATTAGGTCATTTCCAGATAGACAGAAATTAAGGGAGTATGTAAAAACCAAAACAAACTTGCAAGACTTATTAAAGGGGGTCCCTTGATCTGAGAACAAACAACATCAGACCGAATATAGGACACAGGATTGTACTAGCCAGATACCAATCTAGGAAATGAACTCTTAAGGACTATGCAAAACCAGAAGAATTACAATGGGGAACCAGAGAGTTAATCTGTAAATGACAACAGCATCAGAACAATAAAAGAGGGAATAAACTAAATGGTGTAGGTATAGAACCTTCTAATAGAGAAGAAGGCAAGGCGATACCAAATAAAAATAGATTGCTTCAAACTTAGAAAGATAAGGATAAATTTCACAGTAACCACAAAGAAAGTTAACGAACATACTCATAAAAATAAAGAGGAAAAACATAAAGCCTCAGTAAAAACAAAAGCTACAAAGACAAAAGAAATGAAAAGAAAATCCACAAACAAAAGGAATTCAGCACAGGAAAGTAAGAGGAACCAAGAAAACATCAGCTCATAACACAGATGAAACTGGAGGATATTATGCTGAGTGAAATAAGTCAATCACAAAAGGAAATACTGTATAAGGCCTCGATCCTAAAAACTCATGAAAAAGTTTACAGACAAGAAATAACAATCTTTGTTGGTTACGAGGGATGGGAGGGGTGGGGGGGAAATACTAAATAGACAATAGATAAGTGGTATCTTTGGTGAAGGGTAAGACAGTACACAATACTGGGGAAACCAGCACAACTCGTACAAGGAAAGGTCATGGAAGCTCCACAGACACATCCAAACTCCCTGAGGGACTGAACTGCTGGAAAGAGGGCTGTGGGGACCATGGTCTCGGGGAACATCTAGCTCAATTGACATAACACAGTTTATAAAGATAATGTTCTACGTTCTACCTTGGTGAGTAGCATCTGGAGTCTTTAAAGCCTGTGAGCAGCCACCTGACCACTGGTCTCATCCCTTGGGGAGCAAGGGAGAATGAAGAGAACAGGATACAAGGAAAAGATTAGTCCAAAGGACTAATGGACCACAGCTACCAAGGCCTCCACCAGACTGAGTCCAGTACAGCTAGATGGTGCCCAGCTATCACCACTGACTGCTCTGACCAGGATCACAACAGGGGGTTCTGGACTGAGCTGGAGAAGGATGTAGAACAAAATTCTAACACATACAAAGAAAGACCAGATTTACTGGCCTGAAAGAGACTGGAGAAACCTCTAGAATATGGCCCCCTGACACACTTTTAGCTCAGTGGTGAAGTCACCTCCGAGGTTCACTGTTCAGCTGGGGATTGGTCAGCCCCATAAAACAAAACGGAACAAATGAGGTACAGCAGTCCAGGAACAGGGACTAGAAGGTAGCGGGGGACAGGAAAGCTGGTGATAGGGAACCTAAGGTTGAGAAGGGACAGTGTTGACATGTAGTGGGTTTGTTAACAATTGTCATAGGGCAACGTGTACTAAGTGTTTAATGAGAAACTATTTTGTTCTGTAAACCTCATCTAAAGTGAGACTAGTAGCACAACCAGAAGAATGTAATCGATGTCACTGAATTGTACATGTAGAAATTTTTAAAATAGTGTATCTTTGGCTACGTATATTTTCACCAAAAAAAAAAAAAAAAATTCCTCCAAGGTCAAGAAGGGAGAGTGTTGACATGTCATGGGGTTGTTAACCAATGTCATAAAACAATATGTGTACTGACTGTTCAATGAGAAACTATTTGTTCTGTAAACCTTCACCTGAAGTACAATGAAAAAAACATATAACTTAAAAAAAAAAAAAGATACAAATCTTGAATCCTTCCACTTCTCTCTATTATCAGAGCCACCACCCAGTCCTGGAATTCCCAAATACCCCCAACTCATCTACATACACCCACTTTAGGCAGTAACCCAGTTGTCCTGTTGAGTCACTTCTGATTCATGGAGACACTGTGTCAGAAATGTGCTCCATAAGGTTTCCAATGGCTGTTTGTCAGAACTAGATCACCAGGCCTTTCTTCCCAGGTACCTCTGAGTGGGCTCAAACCTCTAACCTTTTGGTAGCAGCCAAGTACGCTAACCATTGTGCAACTCAGGAATCACATGCCTCCTTCAGGCCCCCTTCAGGCCCCTCTCCATCTCAACGTCAGGATGAGCTTTTCAAATGTCAGACCTTTTTGTGTTCACACTGCTGCTTCAACCACCTCAGTGACTTTTCATTGCTTTTAGCCCTCAGCGCAGCCCATGAGGCTAAGGTGGCCTGAGCCTGGCCCACTGCTGCAGCCTCACTTTGGGCCATGCTGCCCCGCTCTCTCTGGGTGCCAGCCACAGGCGTTTTCTTTCTTCTTTCTTTTTATTGTGCTTTAGGTGAAAGTTTACAGCTCAAGTTATTTTCTCACTCAAAAATTTATACACATACTGTTTTGTGACATTAGTAGCAATCCCCACAATGTGACAGCACCCTCCCCCTTTCCATCCAGGGTTCCCTGTGTCCATTCATCCCATTCCTGTCCCTTCCTGCATTCTCTTCCTGCTTTTGGACAGGAGCTGCCCATTTGGTCTCATATAGCTGATTGAACTAAGAAGCACGTTCCTCACATGTATTATTTTCTGTTTTATAGTCCCGTCTAATCTGTCTGAAAAGTGGGCTTTGGCAATGGATTCAGTTCTGGGTTAACAGAGCATCTGGGGGCCATAGTACTGGGGGTTCCGCCAGTCTCTGTCAGACCATTAAGTCTGGTCTTTTGACGTGAATTTGAGCTCTGTTCCGCCTTTTTCTCCTCCTCTGTCCAGGACTCTCTGTTGTGGGCCAGCGACAGTGGGTTTCTTCTATTCCTTGATAAGCACCACGGTGTCCCTGCTCCTCTGCCCGAGGCCTCTGCATACGCACAGCCTTCCCTCTTCGAGGAGCCAAGCCCACGCTTCCTTCTCCTCTCAGTTCAGGCATGACTTCCTGGGAGAAGCCATCAGAGGTCCATCTGGTAAGATGAAGTCCCGGTGTTATGTTCCGTCTTTGAAACATGGCCCCATCCTTAGAGCATGCATCTCAGTGTGACTTTATATGTTTGTACGTGTGCTTATTTCCCTGGTGTTTACTTTCTCACTAACCTCTAAGCTCTGTGGAGAGCGAGAACTCTATGTGCTTCTGCTAAGTGCAGTGCTTGGCAGATAATGAGTAGGCCATAAATGTTTGTCAGGTGAGCAAACCAAGAGACCATTCATTATGAGTTGAAGTCACAATAGTAAAGTCCTGCTTCTCTGGTCCATCCACTGGGACGTGGGAAAAGTGTGGTCACAGAAGCTCTTCTGGATAAAGTGTCCATGGTAACTTAAGCATGAGCGGATGCTTGTCCTGGCTCTGTAATGCCTGTCCTCAGGCAAGCCACAACTTCTCTAAGCTTAAACCCTAAATCTCAGCTGCAGATTAGGCATTTCCTTTTGCCCATGGGCCCTCGGCAGCTGATTTCTCCACCTACTGTCCACCTTCCCTTCTTGCCTAATCTGGAAATGACAGCCTCCTGCAAACGTAGGGGCAGGACTGAAACAGAGCCAGCTTCTCTGTGGGAGGGTTGGGAGGGAGGACACAGCGTGAGTACCAATTCCAGGGGACTGCCTGTAGTATCAGATGCTACTGCTAGATTCTATTTCTTCAGACAAACCAGCTTTGAAAACACCACTTGAGTATTTGACAATGACGAGAACCTAGCCTCAAGAACAGTTTGCAGCCTGCGAGGATGTCAATTCATCAAACCTGAGTGGTATAACCTAACAGCTGTGGTGAGGTATATTTACTCCCTCTTTCTTGCTCAATTGGGGTGACAAATGGCATCGCCCAATGTCTTTGTTTAGATATATTTACCCCCTCATTTTTGTTTCGCTGGAGTGACGTATATTCAGATCGATCTCCCTCTGACTCAGTGATCTCTTTTCAGTATATAATTTTCAGCTGCTGCCATTTCTTTTCTATGTATTTTGTCTAAATATTGCGTGGTGAACGAGGAAGAGTCCCTGGGCTGTGCAGACAGTTAAGCCCTTGACTACTAGCTGAAAAGTTGGTGGTTCAAACACACACAACTTCTGAAGACAGGCCTGGGGATCTGCTTCCGGAAGGTCACAACCTTGAAAGCCCTACGGAGCAGCTCTACTGTACGATCGAGGGTTCTCCAGGAGTCAAAACCCACTTGACAGCAACTAACAACATCAATAACCTATAAAGAAAAGTGACTTGGTTTCCACAGTGAAACGCTTCTTCAGAAGGAAGACTTATCATGCAGCTCAAGAAGTTGCCTGATCCGTCTTGCTGATTCTTGGATCCCAAACTACCCTCAGCTGAGGACAACGTCCATCCTGTCCTACAGACTTGGCGATGGCCCCATGGTAGGTTAATTTCTCCACCTCTAAAGTGGATGCAGTGGTTCTTTTCAGCCTCAGGGTGCTGCCGTGAAGTCACTGAAACGCCTGGAAGAAAAGAGGAGGGGGACTAAACCTGTAAAACAACTAACCTATGTTGTCTTAGTTTCTCGTTTCTGCGAAAACTGTTGTAGGAAAGCGTGTTTGACACTAGACATCTATGTAATTGATTAGACAATTCTGAACTACACCCCAACCACCCACTTCAGAAAAAGGAAACAAAAAATCCACAGCCCGCAGTTGTGTAACCTGAGAGCCTGGACCGGGGCCCACCGCTGTGGTTTGGCCAGGCAACCAGCACAACATCTCCTTTCTCATCTCGTGGAAAAAAAGGAGAAACAATATCCCTAGAATATAGGTAATGATTAATCTGTGGGTCACCAAGAGGCTCATTTTGGGGCTTTCAAGCAAACAGCAGAAGAACAGGGAAAGACAGCTTCACCAGAAGGGGATTAGGTCACAGCCTCTAACTGGGACAGCATTTGAACAGTCAGACACTCAGCAGACATCTCCAGGAATCTGGCAGCAGGGGTCAAGGCCGTGAGGGCCAGCACCAGAAGACACTGAACCAGCAGACACTGGCGGAGAGGGTGGTCCCGCAAGAAGCCCGGAGATGCAGCCTGAGACGCCACAGCCGGGCAGGAGCTTCAAGCAGAAGCTGGCCTTGAAGAGCAGCTTGGCTAAAGAAACCCTCGCTGAGTTCTTGGGCACGTTCATAATGATTGTAAGTACTTCCTAAATTCTGACTGAATAGCACTTCCCCGTCTGCCTAGCTCCTGGCGGAGAGTTTTTGTTTCGTTTGGAAATAAGTTATTAGATTCACTTCTTCCAGGAAACAACAGGTGACTACCAGGCTGCGTGACTTTGTTGGGGGTCACAATGTTACGTTTTTGGGTACTCGTTTCATTTATCCACAAAGGTTAATGTGGGAGGGACGGTGAGGGGGAATGAGGTGCTTTCTTCATTTCAGGGATTTACTCAGACTCTAAAATGGCTTTTGTGATTTAAAAGTCAGTCATTTGAAATTTCTCTCATTGGTTAATTGATTTATAACCTGCTCAATCCCCACAAGCAATTGGCAGTTGATAAATATGGATGGCGAGAAACAGAACATTATCACAAGTGCTTGGCAAAGATTGTGCTGTCGGATCACTTGACTTTTAATACATTAGAAATTGCACCAGGTAGAAACAGCACATCGCGCAGCACTCCAGCTTTGATTTTGTATCATTTTTTCCATCTGACTTAAGCTAATCTCTAAAGATCTTTAATTAGACAGTTATTAGAACTCTCTAGGTTTAAATGAAGGACTGATTCTAAGAACCTCTTAAGGGTTTTGTCCAGAGATTTCCTCAGCTGTTAACAAGAGACCGCACAGTTTTCTTAACTGACACAGGCTTTCGTCTTGCTGCACGTTCCAGCATCCTCTGAGTCCTGAATTCCTAGGGGGAGATGAACCATTTGTGAACAGAAAACTATATGTTTAACTAATGTCACGTGTGACAACTATTGGTTTTAACTGGATTAAAGAAACAAAGAAAAACCCCTACTTAAAGATTCCCTAGGTATAAATAATTTCATTTTACTAAATGTTGTAAAGAATTGTCTGTGAAGTT
Organism: Dugong dugon; assembly: GCA_030035585.1. NCBI lineage: Eukaryota > Metazoa > Chordata > Mammalia > Sirenia > Dugongidae > Dugong > Dugong dugon. The sequence goes on from CM057482.1 coordinate 3,825,564, forward strand.
TATACACTGAAAGTTCCATGCTTTGGGTAAATGCATAATAGTTTGGAAGAATGTTTAATAAGCTTAGAATGTGTCATCTACACCAAGATGGCGAAATTAATGCGAACCCACAGCAATGAACTTGTGTAGAACGGACAGTCATAAGGTTTCTGGTCCCTGGGAGCCTCTTTTATCCTGCTTCACTCGAGTATTTTCAAGGAGTTGTGAACAATGTCTTCCACTGCTCTCCTGTCAGTCAGCCCTTGATGCTTTGCCTGTGCCTACCACACAATATAGGTAAGGGTAGGGGGCAGAAGGAGAAGAGAGAAGGTAAAAGCCAGAGATTCTTCTGATTCCATTCACTGCTTACCAGGAAAGCACCCTCAGCAAGACAGAGAACCTTCATAGTGTTACTTAACAAGCAGGTCCCAAAAGGAGAGTTGTTGTCACCACAGACTGATTTCAGCCACACAATGACATGTGCTCCCGAAAAGTGAAGCAAATTCAGTTACTGGTCTCAGTGGTTTGCAGAAAACAGAAGGAAGGAAGTGAAATCAACATCCTTTTCGCAACCTAAACAGTTAAAGCCCTCTTTATTTCTTCGCAAGAACCTATTTTATAACCCCAGCCCTTCTGAGCTGAGAAGGCGAAAGTTGTTTTCAGCCATTCACTGTTCTACTTATCCAACTAGTAGCTAGCCTTGCCCCTAGTATTCAAGGCGGGAGCTAAAGAACTAACATCTTCATTATTGTATGTTGAAAAATTAAACCTTGTATCTCCTGACTAGCCAACTGCTTCCTGAAAGGGCTTCGTTTCTATTTAGACTGTGCATTTATTTTCTAAAGAGAATCCTGGTGAAATCTGTAATCGTGATTATAGACTTAGGTTTTGTTGAGACTCGGGTGGATGTGTAAACAAGAAGTTTCTCCCCAAATGCAATAAATTTTTAATCAATAAATCTAGATAGTTTGTTCAAAAGTGATCCAAAGTAACTTTCCACTGTACTGGAAAATGTGCCTTTTGCCTTGCATCCTGGTAAAAAGCTTTACATACTGATAAAATGGGGGGTGGGGGGGAGACGGGAAAGGGAGCATTAAAAAGGGCAGAGGATTTGCAGGACTCATCAGTCCTTCAAATTTGTGAGGTTGGTTTCTTCCCTACTTCCTGGGAGTCTGGAGCCATTTTCCTCTCTCTTTGCTAAGAGTGCTCTTAGGGAAAACATCTCAAACTCATTCACACCGAGCTGTACATGACCGAGAAGGCCTACTGATAACATTAAGGGAAGAGAAGGTCCTTGAAAAGTTCTTTGTAAAATTATAAATAATAAGTCATAAGCCAAAGAACTAGCTCTAATTTTGTCTTTTAGACATTGGGATAGGCAGGGCTTCCCAGCTTTGCTAGTGTCTGGGAGGATGCTTGCAGTGCACAGTCCCTAACAGGAGAAGAGGTTTAGAACCTTGGAGCTATAAGGGCAGAAAGCATGTATTGAGTATCTACCACCTAATAGGTTCTTTGAATACATTTCTTTAATTCTTACACTAGCTGCATTAGGAAGGCTTTATTATCACCCACCCACCGTCTGTCTGTCAATTTGGTGGCTTGTGTGTTGCTGTGATACTGGAAGCTATGCCACCAGTATTTCAAATACCAGCAGGGTCACCCATGGTGGACAGGGTTTAGAGGAACTTCCAGACTAAAACAGACTAGGAAGAAAGGCCTGGCAATCTACTTATGAAAATTAGCCAGTGAAAATGTTATCGATCACAACAGAACATTGTCCCACTCACTTGCTTTGGACATGTCATCAGGAGGGATCAATCACTAGAATAGGACACCGTGTTTGGTGAAGCAGAGGGCCAGCGAGGGTGAGGGAACTGCTTAGTGAGATGGATTGGCACAATTCCTGCAGTGATGGACTTGGACATGCCAGTAATCATGAGGATGACCCAGGACTGGGCAACATTTTGATCTTTGTACACAAGGTTACCATGAGTTGGAGTTAATTTGACAGCAGCTGCTTTTCCATCTGTCTAATGTCTCCCATGAAGAGTTGGAGAAATGAAGGCTCAAAGAGATGAAGTAACTGGCTCCAAACTAGGAAAGCACAAAGCTGGGATTCTTTCTAATTCCAGCACCTATTCTCTCTACACAGTTTCCCACTCGTTGCCAGAATCCACTTGGCAGTGTCTTTGATAGGTGATAAATCAGCCCCCGCCCCATGCTGCAGCATCTCCGTAGATCTGAGCACTGGCTTCCCTCTGATTTACTTGTGGACATGCCAGTTTAAAACCCTTTCATGACCTGTGGGACATGCGGTATCCCATCCATTTTTCCACTTCTCAGGTCTTTTGGGACCCTACTTTTCCCACTGAAAGTATTTTCTGCCCTCCAGTGGGGACTTGAGTAAGGGTGAAAGGTGAAAGAAACGTTCACTGAAGCAAAATAGCTGGGCTATCAGGCTCAAAAGTGAGGTCATGCATCCAGGAAGTGTGATGGAGTAAACATTGTATCTCTTTTGGCTTTTGTAAGCATTGTAAGCATATTTATGGTTTTCTGTGTGGTAGCTAGGGAGCTCTGGTGGGTTTTATGTGTGTAATATTTGGAAAACCAGAGGTTCCCCATGTAACCTAATGGAAGACACCCCATAATAAATCCTGCCTCCCATGAATAGTGGGAAAGATGAGCACCCACCAATCATGGTGCCTGAGAACCTTCTGAGTTTTGTGGTAACCATGTATTCCCACACAATATTTTTCAAAATCCATATTACCAGCCAAATATTCAAACACATTCCACGACTCGGCATGCTTCCACTAATAAAAACATAGTATAAATAAAGGGAAAAAAAGTTCGAAGCAGAAAATAATTGGGTCTTGAAATGGTTAACTGGTAGGCATGCTGACGAGGCCAGTCCATTAGGTATACAAAAAGAGAGTATCTTCACTTTCTCAGATGCAGAAAAGACTGCTCAATGCGGGTGGACAGGTGTGAGGTGAAGGGTGGAGAACAGGAGACTGTTCAGCACCCCGCACCTGGGCTCGTGGCCTGGGGATTTCAAACTGCAGAAGCTGCTTTAACGCAGAGACCTCCCTGAGACCTGACGCTGCCCACCTCCTGTCCTACCGTGGTACTTGACTGCATTATAATCTCAGGTGACTAATTTAACCTCCCTGAGTCTCAGTTTCCTCCAAATGAGATAACACTTCATAGCATTTTTGTGACAGTTAAATACAAATTAAATGTAATTTCCTGACACAGGAAATGCTCATTAGATGCTAGCTCTTTTTCTCTTTTTAGCTCCTTTTCCCTCCTCTGCTTGAGAGTCCTTCTAGTATTTGAAAATAGCTGCTTTGTCTCTTCCTGGTCATCTTGCAGGTCACCTGCCATGGAGCTATGCACATACATAAATAGGACCCCATAAATGTGTGTCCTGGAATCCTGGGGTGGTGCAAATGGTTAATGTGCTTGGCTGTTAACCAAAAGGTTAAAGGTTCAGAGGTTTGAGTCCACCCAGAGACGCACTGGAAAAAAGTCCTGGTGATCTACTTCTGAAAAATCAGCTGTCGAAAACCCTACAGAGCACAGTTCTACCCTGACTTGCATGGGGTCTCCATGAGTTGGGATCAACTGAACACCAACTAGTAAATGTGAGTTGAATTAAAACCTCATCCTGGGCTGACGTTCCCAGGATCTGTAGTCATTTCTCTCAGGGCTATGTCCCCCCTCACTGGTCTGTGTACACTCTTCTCTCTTCAGACTTTGCAGGATTCTTTGATACAGAGCTCATCTCAACAAAGGTGCTGAGGTGACCCAGCCAGGGAGCAGCCATCTTTCTTCCAGAATGGAATGACCTCCCTCCAGGGCTGGCCTTCTCGTAGGTATATCTACTGGTAGAGTGGGGAAACTCTACCCCTCTCTCATCCTGTCAAGCTTCCGCATTAGAGATCCACCTTTTGGCATCTCTAAGAATGAAAAATGCAAATTCTTCTGCTAAGAGTAATACCCCTGGTCTGTGCCCTGAAAGGGAAGCAGAAAGAGCTGAGGCCGGGGACCCAGGATAAGGAGGGAACAGGAGGTAGGCAGTGCAGAAGGAAGGAAGGAAGTGGGCAGTGCGAAAGAAATTTCAGAGAGCTCCGTGTTTCCCACGTCTGCTCCTGCCTCCCTTCATGACCAAGCTTCCTTCCTTACCAGAGTCAGAGTACCTCACTCTGTTCTGGGAGGGTTCTCAGATATGCAGCTGCAGGAATTCTAGGACTCTAAAATCATCATTATAAAGTGTGCTCAGATCTCAGAATAGCTCTGTTCCCTATCAGGGAGCTTTTGAAACAAAGGAATATGTGGTTAGCATGTAGAGTAAAGTAGAAGGGTCTTCAAATAAGCCAGGTTAGAGGAGTCGTCCCCTTGGCAGGGCAGACTTCCATGCTGTTCTGGTCTGCTAAGTTATTAGAATTGCAGGTGCTGGACAGCTCTGAGACAGGGTGGGGCTGTTGCCACCATCTCTTGTTATTGATGGGAAGCCAGCATGTCCTCTGAATCAGTGACCCCACCCAGTTTCCTCGTGGGCGCCGACCCTGGGGCTTCCCATGTGCTTCCCATGTGCTTCTCATCTAGATTCCTGCATCTCTTTAGACCTTCCCTGGGAGACAGACAGAAGGTGGTGAACGCCACTCCGCCAGGTGGGGAAACAGGTGTAATGTAATTCAGAGGCTCACCCAAGGTCACCCAGGCTAAGGATGCAAGAGCTGGGCTTGGTGTCTTAACTCTAGGCATTCCTAATACACCATCATTTGATGAGAACTAACTCTTTCATGCGGAAGCCCGAAGAATTTTTACTAATTTTATAGCCTAAAATGCGTTAGATAGTAAACACACACACACAAACACACAAACAAAAAACAACCAGTTACCATCAAGTCAGTTCTGACTCATGGTGACCCCATGTGTGTCAGAGTAGAACTGTGCTCCATAGGGTATTCAGTGGCTAATTTTTTGGAAGTAGATCACAAGGCCTTTCTTCTGAGGTGTCTCTGGGTGGACTCAAACCATCAACCTTTGGGTTAGCAGCCAAGTGCTTAACCGTTTGCACCGCCCAGGTAGTAGATAGTTGAGGTGTCAAAAAGATGATTCTATAGAACAGATATGATCATGGCTGGGAAGTTTCATAGAAGACCTGCTGGCATAGTTTTTGGACCTCTCCACTACCTACAAATATATTCAAAGCTTCTGTGACCCTGGAGTTCTGAGGTGGTTCAGTCATATCTTTCTGGCTCTAATGAAGACAGCTGACAGGCTGGATGTGTACATTGCGCAGTTTTCTTGTAGTGCTTCTATTTTCTGGATTTTTCTTGAGACCACCCTTTTGGCTTAAGAGCAAAAGACCTACAGGGACAAGGGCTTTGTGGATCACCTGCCCTTTCTGTCTTCTCCCTGCTTGGGGCTATTTTATTCCATTGCAAAGCTTCCCCTCCCTCCAAGCTTGGGATGCTCAGGACTGGGAGTCAAAGGAGCCAGAGCTGTCAGTTTACCAACAGGTGACAGGGAGGAGCCTCTGCTTTCCGCAATAGCTTGGCCGAGTCTGCCCACGGATGGCTTGTCTGCCGGCTCACACGCTGGCTTTGGAATGAAGTGTCTCTGTTGTCTGAGCCTGAGTCTTTCAGATGAGGGAACAGAGTCTTGCCCACACTCACAGAATTCTGTCAAATGCTCTTTCCACCACAGCCGGGCATCCTACCTGCTTCTTGTTACTTACAGTTTATGTCCGGTACTCAGTCCTTCATTAATTAGTCCTTCTGTCTTTGGGTGTCCTGTCACTTTAAGGAAGCCCATGGTTCAAAACCTGAACATGTGGAAGAGCTAAACACTGAAGATTCTGCATCTGTGCCTGACCTGGTCCATCAGGGGCAGGTAAAGAGGCCTGAAGTGGAAGGTCAAATGCACTTGGTTCTCCCCCTTCAAATCTGTGATGAGGAGAGGGTGGAAAGGGTTAACATTTACTGAGCACACTATACTCCTTAATCCTTAAAAAATTCTCATGAGATAAAGGAATTATTCTCATTTTACAGATGAGGAAATTAAGGTTTAGCACAGTTAAGCATCTTGTCCACAAGCAAGGCTGTGGTGGAGCTGGGATTAGAATCCAGCCTCTCTGAATTCTGTTCACCTGCTGAAGTATCATCCTCATATATGCTTCTAGACTTTTACCATTGTTGAATATAACAATACATTACTGTTTTGCATGTTTAACAAATTTGCATACATGGCTCATAGCTTGTGTGTCTTCTGTAGCGTGAATTTTTCCCTAAAAGACACGTTTTTGAGATTTATCAATTTTGGGACATGTTGGAGCCCTGGTGGAGCAGTGATTAAGAGCTCGGCTGCTAACCAAAAGGTTGGCAGTTTGAACACACCAGCCGCTCCCTGGAAACTCCATGGGGCAGTTCTACTCTGTCCTGTAGGGTCCCCATGAGCTGGAATTGACTCGACAGCAACAGGTAGACCCAGTTCATTCATTTGGACTATTGCAGAGTGTAGTAGAGCTGGTTTAGGTATCCGTTCCCCTCATGAACTGTTTTGTTGTTTGCGATTTGTCACACTTAACCAACACTGCTTCGATTAACTTCTTTTCACACATCTCCTTGGGTACGTGTTCAGGGGTTTCTCTGGAGTAATATATCTAGTAGTGAGTTTGGTGGTCAGGGTATGTGTATCGAAACACTGATCTCCAAAGTGGTTTCAAATTCATGCTCCCATCCACAGCACCTGAGTTCCCATTTTCCCACGTATTCACCAATCTTTGGTATCATCCACGTTTTATGTTCTTCCTCGTTTGATGGACAGAAAATAGAAGTTCATTTCACTTTCAGTTTGTATTTCTTTAATTAATATTGAAGTTAATTATCTTTTCATCTGTTTACTGAACCTCTAGGTTTCCTCAACCATGAATTGCCTATTCATATCCTCTGCACATTTTTCTTTTGGTGTTTTCATTTTTTGCTATCAGCTATAGGATATTGGTATTACATTTAAAATCTAAGCATTAAAGCTATTTTGTGTATGTTATTAAGGTTTAATATTTGCTTTTCTTAAGTCTTCAAATCACTTGAGTTTATTTTGGTGTATGATGTGAAGTAAGTGTCTATTATCTATGTCTGGAAGAATAGCCAGTTGTCCCATCACCATTTTTTAACCAGATTATCCTGTCTCTACCATTCGTGATGGTTATCCATCATACACCAGTTCTTACATACATAGGGTTCTGTGTCTAGATTTTACTCTGTTCCATCAGCTATTTATCCAAACCAGAGCCAATCCCATCTAGTTGGGTCGTAATCGCCTTCTAAATATTTTCTGTTACCCAATATTTTCTTCCTTATTATTTTTCTTCAATAACGTCTTGGCTCTTTTCAGTACTTTATTTTTCCACATGATTTTTAGGATCAGTTTATCGAATTCAACAGTTACCTTATAGAGATTTTGATTGGAATTGCACTGAATTTATATATTATTCTGGGTGGAAATGACATCTTTAGAACATTGAGTCTTCCCATCCATGAACATTAAACCTTCCCGTCTATGAATGTTAAAGCTGCTAAGAACTCTTACTAATGCAAGTGAATTTATAGATTATCTTGGAAATTCTGAATGGACTCCAGCACTGTCTAATATGAGAACCACTAGTCTTATGTGGCTACTTAATTTAAACTTAAACTTAAATAAAATAAAACATTTCGTTCCTCAATCCCACTAGCCACACTTTAAATGCTCGGTAGCCATATCGACTCTCGGTTACAATAGATACAGAACATTTTCCTCATTGCCAAATATTCTATTGGACTGTGCTGATAGAGACGATCGTTTTTTCTGAGAGTAACAAGAACTTTAATTTTCTTTCTAATCCTTAAATATTTAATTTCTTCTTATTGTCTTATTATTCTGGTTAAAACCTCCAGTACAATGTTAATAGAACCTTTAATTGTGGACATTGTTGTTTTATTTCTAGCCTGCTTCTTTAAAGTATGATCGTTTCTATAGATCTTTGATAGACACTCTTGATTTGAGTAAGGAAATTATTATACATTCCTCGTTTACTAAAACTTGTCATTGGGAATGATTGTTGAACATTTTCAAACATCTTTTCTGCCTCTATTGGGATGAACATACGGGACTTTCTTTTATCTGTTGGTGCAGTAAATGACATCGATAGATTAAATTATCCGTGCATTCCTGGGATTAATTCCCATCTAACCCTATGAGGAAGTTCTACTCTGTCCTACAAAGTCACTCAGAGTCGAAATCAACGGCAACTTTTTTTTTTTTAAATCATGCAGCAGTTCATTTGCAATATTACGTTTAAGATGTGGCCTATAATTTCTTTTTCTTATGTTGTCCTTGTGTAATTTTATTATCAAGGTTATATTAGTCTCAGGAAATGAAATGGAGTTCTTCCTCTCTTTTTATATTATCTGGAACACTTTGTATAAGATGAGGGTTATTCGCTTCTTGAAGATTACTTGGCATGTGCCTTGCGAAAGAGAGAGAGAGAGCTTTTTAAAGGTTATAGGTTTAATTCAGATGTTCTATTTTTGATTCAATTTTGGCAATTTATTATTTTTTCTAGAAAATTGTATTTCATCTGGGTTTTCAAACGTAGTTTTTAAGCTTATTAATACTTCCAAAATTAAGATTTCAAAAGCAATCATTCCTAGATATTTTTCACTATATTTGCTTATGGCTTTTTAAATCTCTGTGATAACTGTGGTTCTGTCTTCTTTTAAATTTTTAACCTGATTTCTTTCTTTGTTTTCCACATTATTCATTTCTGCTTTGATCTCTCTTATATTCTGCTTGCTTCTCAGTGTACCTTGTTTTCTTTATCCAATGTACTTTACTGAATGCTTTTTAATTGAGTATAGGTATTGAAAGCTATACATTTTTCTCAAAGTACTGCTTCAGATGTTTCCTACAAGTCTTGATGGGTAATGTTTTCACTGATTTTGTTTTTCTTTAATCCATGACATCTTTAGAAATGTACTTAAACTTTTTTAAACATATTAATTTGGAGGGGAGTTATGTTTTTGTTATTAATATCTAATTTCATTTCCTTACGGTCAGCGAAAATGCCCTGCATGATGTCATTCCTTTGTTATTCATTGAGACATGCTTAATATGTGGTACATTTTTTGTAAATGTTTCTTTTGTGCTTTAAAAGAACATGCATTCTTTAATTATTGGGTGGAGGGTAATTTACATAAGCATTAAATCAAGTTTGCTAATTCTGTTGTTCACATCTTCTGCATTTTTATTAATTTTTGCCTAGTTGTTCAATTCCTGAGAGATGTGTATAAAACCGTTCTTCTCTGCTTCTGCATTTGTCACTTTAAACTTGCACTTTGTTAAGTTTTGGTTCATACCTTGAGGCTACGTCGTCAGGTGTGGACAGGTTCAGTATATTCTTATAGTTTCTTTGCAAATTATTGCTTTTATGATTTTTTAATGGTCCTTTTTATCCCTAAAAATGTCTTTTCCTTTGAATCTATTTTATCTGGTGTTAATATAGCCACACCAGCTTTCTTTTGGTTAATACTTTTCCAGTATATCATTGTCCAAACTTTTATTCCAAACTTTTTGAGTTCTTTTAAGTTTTAGATGTCTCTCTTATAAACGATTTATAGTTGATTTTTAAAAAGCCATTGTATTGTTTAAATGATGACCTGAATTTGTTTTTATTTATTATGGTTACAAACAACTATTTATTCTAAAGTCTTTTTTATATTTTGTCTTTACCAGGCTTTGTCTTTTTTTTTTTTTTCTCTCCTTTCCTGACTTCTATTGAGTTGACCAGCTTTTCCTTACTCTTCTCTCCTCTACGTGCTCTTTATTCTTTAAGTGTATACTCTTAAATTAAAAAAATAAAAGTTTAAAGTAAATCAACACCTCTGCTCTCCTCCTGAAAACATAAAAACTTAAAAAAAAAAAAAACTTAATTCCAATCAACCTGTCCATCTTATGTTATTATTGTCTAATATTTAAATTCCATCTTATTTTGAACCACAACGCTCATTAGTTATTATCATTATTGGTGTTTTAAGAGTGAATCCTTCCTTAAATTTATTATCATTAACCTGGGTATATGCTTGCATCTCACTGTTCAATGCCATCACCTTCTTTGTGAAGTCTTTCCTTTCGGAAATTTTTCAGGACAGGTCTATGGACGATAAAGTTTCTCTGTCTTTTTGTTTGCTTGTTTGTTTTCTTGACAGACTATGTCTTTATTTCACTCTCATGGTTGAGTGATCAATAAGCTGATCATAAAATTTTAGGCTGTTGGCTGTTTTCCCTTGACATTTTGCAGGCTCATCTTACTGTCTGCTGGCCTTTATTATTTCTGTGGACAACTCGTATTGATCTTATTTTTGTCCAGAATAATCTGCATTTCTCTAATTAGGATTAAGATTTTCTTTTTTGTTATGAAATTTCACTGTGAAATGACTAGGAATGAACTTATTTTCATTTGTAGTGCTCAGGTCTCATGGTTCATCTTCGATTTTAGGATTTGCAATTTTCACCAATTTTGGAAAATTCTCAGCTCTATCACCTTGTCTCTCCCCTACTCTCTCTGTTTTCTCTTTTTAGAACTCCCATGAGGTTGTATTTCTGTTTATATATGCTTGACTTTCTCACTTTTTCCTCCATGTCCCTTAACTATTGTCTTATACATCTATCTCTTAATCTGTCTATCCTGAATTTTGTGAATTTGCTTCAGTTTTATCTTCTAATTTGTGAATTCCCTGAAGTTGTATCTATAATCTTCTCATTAGCACGTTTATTGAGTCTTTCATTTCAGTTAATATCCTTTCACTTCTAGAAGTTTTATTTAATACTTTTTTCTTAATTGTTTTTCTTGTGTCATGTATTCCTTTTATCTCTGTAATTCACTAAAGCCTGATATATTTATAGTGATTTTATACTTGTTTTATTATCTCAAGTTTTAGGGGAGCTAATCATCCTGCTTGCTTTATCTGCTGATCCTCACTCATAAAAGATCATTTCCTTACGTATTTTGTAAACTTGTACTGTAGATTCTTCAGGGAGGATTATTCTCTATGGGAATTCCGTATGGCCTCAGCTGTAGAATTATTCTTCTGGAACAGGTTTGTATTTACTTCTGCTGAGTTCTCCAGGTTTATTACCAACCCAAAGTGATTGTTGTAAAGAAGTCTGATGAAAAACAGGAGCGTGATGAATGCAAGCATCTACCAAAGTGGGATGCATGGCTTTCTCCTAAAGTGGGATGTGTCACTCTGAAAGACTAAGAGTTTCCATACTTCCTCCATGTGAGGCGAGTGCTAGTTGAGTTCTTAGATGTAAGCAAGTATCAGCTGAAGTAGTATTTTCCTAAAAGCTTCCTCTTATTGGAAGTGAATGTGAAGGGCCAGACTAGGTTAGGAAATTTCACAGTTCCGAAGGACCTTGGAGAAAAGTTTGTTCTAGGTCACTGATCTAAGGGCTGAAGATTCCTAGAGCAAAACTTGATTCTGCAAAAGAGAACTCAGATTTTGATCTCTGAGTTTTCATTTTGAACCAAAAAAAAAAAAAAAAAACATTGCTGTTTTCACTGATTTTCAAAGGGAAGTTTTTTTTTTCTTTTTGTTGTTGTGCTTTAAGTGAAAGTTTACAATTCGAGTTAGTCTTTCATACAAAAATTTACACATACATTGTTTTGTGACCCTACTTGCTCTCCACTATACTGTGACAGCACACTAGCTTCCTTTCCACCCCGGATTTCCCGTGTCCCTTCAGCCAGCTCCTGACCCTCTCCGTCTTCTCACCTCACCTCTGGACAGGAGCTGCCCGTTTAGTCTCATGTATCTACTTGAGCTAAGAAGCACATTCTTCACAAGTATCATTTTATGTCCCATAGTCCAGTCCAATCTTTGTCTGAGGAGTTGGCCTCAGGAATGATTTTAGTTTTGGGCTAACAGAGAGCCCGGGGGCCATGTCTTTTAGGGTACCTCCAGTCTCAATCAAACCATTAAGTCTGTTTTTTTTTTTTTTTTTTTTTTTTACTAGAATTTGAGTTCTGCACCCCACCTTTCTCCTGCTCCATCAGGGACTCTCTGTTGTGTTCCCTGTTAGGGCAGTCATTGGTGGTAGCCAGGCACCATCTAGTTCTTCTGGTCTCAGGCTGATGAAGTCTCTGGTTTATGTGGCCCTTTCTGTCTCCTGGGCTAATACTTTCCTTGTGTCTTTGGTGTTCTTCATTCCTTTTACTCCAGGTGGGTTGGGACCAATTGATGCATCTTAGATGGCCGCTCACTAGATTTTAAGACCAAAGGGGAAGTATTTTTGCTCTCTGCTTTCCAGAAGTGGGTTTGGTTAGTTTTTCTTTAAAGTGATAAAGTCCATTGCAACATGTTCTTACTACCTAACAAGAGAGAAAGGAGAACGCACAGATGAGAGCAGAAGTTGACTCCTCTTTGCTCATCAGCCTTGTGATGAAGAGAAGCACAAAGTGAAGGGCTGGCAGGGCAAGAAGCCTCTTAAAACAGAAATAACAATCAATAGAAACATCTAATTGCTAAAACACCTCGGGAGTAAAGTCCACTCCACACATCTAGGAGGCACCTAATTTCAGGTCTGGGGTGGGATTGTTAAGTTCATTGAACCTGAAAAAGCAAAGTAAATGCTTTAAGAGAAAATGGGCCAGCAAATTTTGTTCCCACCCCTTCACACTATAAAATAAAATGACAAGTTTTACTTTATGAGAACAGAAAGATTTCTCTTACCCATGACACTAAAGGTCATCTTGTTAAATGTTAGAGACCTATGTATGTACTGTATAATCATTAAAAAAAAAAAAAAAACTTTAATGTCTATAGCTATGCTTTGAAATATAATCTAACGTTTAAACATAGTTTGTTTTCTACATAATAGTATCTGGGTGATCAGGCTTAGTTACACCAACGAGCGAGTGGTTCCACTATTCATATACTTCCACTTAAAAACCACTCTTTCAAAAAGTAATAGAAGATTAATAAATATATTCTATTTCTAAGACTCTTAAGACTTTATAACCACGGCTCACTGATCCTGTGATTGTCTTGTAATTGGTTTAGCAAGGTTTCTACTTAAACTTTGATATTGTTGAACACATACTGCTCTCTTATAAGATTTATGTATCCTAACATAACCGTCAACCAATTAAAAATGTTGTTCAAAAGCCTGATAAAATTGTGTATAAACCAAAATAAAAGCCATTGCTGTTGAGTCAATTTCAACTCATAGCAACCCTATAGGACAGAGTAGAACTGTTCTGTGGGTTTCCAACATGTGGCTGGTGGATTTGCACTGCCAACATTTAGTTAGCAGCCTGATCTCTTAACCATTGTGCCACCAGGGATCCCTGAAAATCTTGATTGATTGGAGCACTGATCTACTCGGTGGTAAAGCACTGCTCGATTTACAGATTGTCTATCAAACCTGCGTAGCAATTTGTTAATGGAATTCTGAGTTGTTTATTTTTGATAACCATCTTGATTGGTGGGTTGGGCATGCTAAGACACAGGTCTGGGATGGCTAATCAAGACCACAAAGAGGTTAGTGCCTTTCAGTCTGGAATCAACCCCCATGGCTTAGACTCTAGAAGTACACACTTTCTTACCAGGAAGCCTCAGAAAACCTAGATGTCTTTTAACAGGTGATTGGTTAAAGAAATGGGGTGCATCCATTCAATGGACTTCGATTAGCCATTAAAGATAGTAAAGCCGATCTTTACATACTAATGGAATGGGAAAACTCTCTAAGCTAAAAAAATTAAAAAGCAGGCAGAAAACAGTCTGTATAAAAAACTCCTAGTTTGTATAAACACACACACATGCTTATTTTTTAAAGAACATGCCAAAAAGTGTTGCTATTAGTTACCTGTAGAAAACAGAATTTGGATCTGGGGTGAGAAGTTTTTCGTATTTTATTGTATACCTTTCTGTAACATTTAAAATTGTACGTGTTCATGTGTATCTTCTTCCCCCTGGCTTCCCACAAAAGAATACACCCAGGTAAATGGGGCCACTCCAAGTATTTTAGGGGGCTGCTCTAAACGTATTCTGAAGGACACTAGGTCCGTGAAGTGCTAATGACAATTAAGTGAAAGAAAACATACTGTCTTTCTCAAATATGATTGGAAAACACTGGGAACCAAGTTAAATGGTCTTCTTGGCTGCAGGAATTATCAGCGCCTTTAATACTCACTCAATCTCTAAGAAAGGAATAGTATGCACAGCTGTCCCCAGACTTACTTGGCTGCAAAACCACTCTTTTGAGGAGACTCTCAAAGGACTGATGATCTCTGCAACGTACTTTGGGAATTGCAGCCTGGACTGAACCTAAGAGACAAGTCAATCCCCACGACTCCTTCATCTTTGGAGATCGGCAGATGTACTTGACATCGCTGGGCTGCTCTATTCAGAGGAAGAATGGTCTTCAGAAGCCCCACCCTGATCCGTACACAATACACTCATACCCACAGTATGAACGGGACAAAAAAAAGCTCATTACCATCGAGTAGATTTTGACTCATAGTGACCCTGTAGGACAGAGTAGAACTGCCCCATAGGGTTTCCAAGGAGCAGCCAGTGGGTTCAAACTGCCCACATTTTGGTTAGCAGCTGAGCTCTTAACCACCAGGGCTCCAATTGAACGAGCACGCCTTAGTAAATGAATGCTTAATTAACTTTGATTCTGGCCCCTGGTATCATGATCAAGTTTTGTCCAGGCCAGCATTATTTGGGGTGAGTTGAAGGAGGGCATTGTATTTGTAGTGGAATAGGAATAAAGGGGTTTAATTACCTTTTGTTCCTGAGGTCCGAGTTGGCTCCTGGTACCCTCTTTGACTTGGAGAGCACTGAGGCTGGCCACTTGCCTATTCACTTGGTTCACAAATTTCAGATTCCTCTCTTTTTATGAGCCTGCCTAATATCATCTCTTTTCAAGTACAGCCAGTTCTTGAAGAGTGATTGATGTCATCCTGATATTCTCTCAGGCTGTGTGCCACCAAATATCTCATTTTTAGCCAGAATGTCCATGTTTCAGTCTTGGCTCTTTGTAACTATTTTTGTTACGACTGAGAAAGCTTTATTTTCCAGTTGGAAAACTAACTGCTGGAAAGTTCTGCATAAATACGCATTCTGTCCTAATAACGGGAACAAGTAGAGCCCTGGTAGAGTCACATAAACTTAATAGGTATGTACAGACAGGTGGGGTTGTATGTGAGACTTCAGATAACACACAGCAACAGCACGGGCTGGAGGGCCAGTATTTGCAGGGAATGCTGGGCTGACGTGACGGTGTTTGTTCTACCTCTCCAAGTATAAGCAGCAAACGCTTACAGGAGGAGGGAGGCCTCCTCCACAGTGGCTCCCTTCCAAGAATGGGGACTGTATGTTTTTATCTCTCTACCACTAAAAAAAAAAAAAAAAACCCATTGCTGTGGAGGCAATTCTAACTTATAGTGACCCCATAGGACAGAGTAGAATTGCCCTGGTGGGTTTCAAGGCTGTAATCTTTACGGAAGCAGACTGCCATGTCTTTCTCCCGAGGAGCAGCTTGTGGATTCAAACCACCGAACTTTTGGTTAGCAGCCGAGCGCTTAACCACTGCACCACCAGGGCTCCTTCTCTACTACCACTACTTTAGTCAAAGTTCTGCATATGTAATTGGCCCTTCCTCTGAGGGGAGCCACAGATCCTTCCTCCAGGAACTGGGAGGCTATGCTGCGTCTCAGCCCAGCTGTGTTACACCATGGTATCTGTGGGGCCAGGAAACCTTTGGCACGCAAAGCTGAAAGAGTTTCTCTGCTCAGAACTTAATGCAGAAGCCAAAAGCCCAAGGTTTATTCAGACGAGGCAGACAACACACGTGAGTGAAGTGGGCAGCGTCTGCCAGTCCAGGGTGGAAGTGGGCAGCGTCTGCCAGGCTAGGGTAGAAGTGGACAGCATATGCCCCGTCTTACGGGGCCTCTACCACTCTGACCCTCTCCACTGTGGCTGAGCAGGAATGGATAAGGTTTTTCCAGATTTTAGTTTTTTTAAGAGTAGTCAAAAATCCAGAGATTTACATGCAACCTTTCTTCAGGGTGGCAGTCAGCCAATTTGTGACTCTGCTCTGAGGCTGTCCCTTCACCACATTCTGCAAAGACTTAACATCCTAGCTCGTTCTTGTGTGCTGTCGTCGATTCCCACTCATAGCCCCATAGGGTTTCCTAGGCTGTAATTTCTGCAGGAGCAGATTACCAGTTCTTTTCTCTCTAAGAGCGGCTGGTGGGTTCAGCCACTGATCTTTCGGTTAGCAGCTAAGCACTTTAACCCTTGTGCCACTAGGGCTCCTTAGCTTTCTTGCTAGGAAAGGGCAAATGAAAGAGCGTAAGGGTCTAATCCTTCTGTTTGGTATCATCGATTTACGTGAAGCCTGGCTATTAGAAAGCTGATTCTCCCATGTGCAAGATTGGGGTCCTTTTCTTTTCTATCCCACCATCTGACAAAATTGGTGGAGGCAATAGTGTGCAAGCCATTTTTATTTCAGGCAATACCAGAAGAGAGATCTTGGTCTCATACTATCTTAACTTGCTCATCAGGCCAGTTTGTTACACCCTCATGTACATGTATCAATATATCTCAGATTTAGTAGTATTATGTTAGGTGGTTCGATAATTTGGGGAGACTTCAATGTCAGAATTGCTCCCATCTAATTAGTAAGGCTGGGAACAAAATCCGTATCTCTGTGTGCGCCTTCTCTGGGTGTTAATGATAACGAGCTGGTAACATTAATGACAGTACCGCACTTGATCCATATTTCCTTGTGACTCTTACCACTTCTAAGCATGTATTACAGTCCTGTGTCTTTTCTCTCCCACTGGTCTCCGAGCCTCCAAAGGGTCTGTGCCTGATTTTCACATCCCTCCTACCACCAGGCACCATGCCTGGCACTGAGAATTGTAGAACATACGGATGAATGAATGAATGAATGGTTGAGTGAACGAACAATCCCAGTTGGAGGTGCTTGTAGACTTGGGGATCTTAGTTTCCCATGTCTTGATTTTACAAAACAGAGACTTCTGAAGCACAAATCTGGACAAATTATGTGTTTGGACTCAAATGTTAGCTTTGGGCTGAAAAAAATCTTTTCACTAGGCAAACTTAATTTCTTTTCCCGAACTGGAGAACTTCCCTCTCCATCAGGTTATTATGCCCGCTAAATGGGAATGTATACATTCATACATACCATGCTAGGAACATCTTAGTTTATACTTTAAAGGAGGTAATAGATGTGCAAAAGATGTGAGAAGGGTCAGATGCTCTACAATCTGTGGGCTTGTTAACCCCTCACAGCAGCGTGTCAGTTCTTGATAATGACATCACATCATCTCCAGTCAACAGTGTGCTGTCGGGCATCATGGCACAGTAGGGAACAGTCCAGTAATCCTAACAGAAGTTCCTTAGAAATTATACCTTCTACTTTTCACATCCTACCCCAAAACCTACCCCTTTCTCTTGAAAAGGCATTTACATAGAGGTTTTTTATTTTTTTCCTGCTTATATTAAGGGCTTGGCTGCTAACCAAAAGGTCGGCAGTTGGACTACCAGCCACTCCTTGGAAACCGTACTGGGGGGAAGTTCTACTCTGTCCTATAGGGTTGCTATGAGTTGGAATTGACTTGACGGCAATGGGTATGTTATTTTAACCTCCTTCACCAAATATTGTTTGGGCAGGGAATACAAAGAAATATGAGCTGCTGCCCTGGAGGACACTGCGGTCTTGACGGGGAACGGCAGGACAAGGGGTGTATAACGAAATGACAATTATGGTAGAAGAGGACATTGTGGGCTTAAGTTGTCAGAGAAGGCCCCACTGAAAAGGGAGCGTTTGAGTGCAGCATTAAGGATATATTGGGTGACATTTGAGCTCAGCATTAAGGGTAGATTGGGTTTGGTTGGGGAAGGTACAAAGGAAGAGATATTCCTGCTAGAAAGCACAGCTGGGCAGATGTGCAGAGGTGGGAATGAGCATCACGAGCTCAAAAGACAGTGACAGGACACCAGCTTGGCCATGCAGAGGGTTTCTGTTGAAGAATACTGGGCAGAGAGGTGACTGGGGATCCTGAGGCCAGTTGATGATGAGCCCTGAGTACCAGGCTGAGGAGTTTGTGCTGGCCCTTCTTGAGCAGTGGAGAGGCATCAGGAAAATGGTCCCTGGATGAGGGAAGACTGGAGATGGGGAAGCTTGTCCGAGGCTGTAGAATAAGGTTCAGGAAGGTTTGGGTAGTTATGCAGCACTAGATAACTAGAACACAAGCTCTTATAATGTTCTGAATTGCCGCTGATCTTCAAAGCCATTAATAGATGCGAGTTGAGCAGGAGGTGGGTTATTTCTTGTAGAAAGGGGCTTGGGTGATTTGGGGTGATGGAGAGAAAGCTTGGTGAGGCTATTGGCAGAATAATGAGAGACGAAGGAAGAGCTTTGGGGGCCAGTGAGGGACAGAGTGAACACCAGATCCATGGCTTTGTCATTGTTGTCCACACCCCTGTGTGCTTTCTGTGACTGTCCTAACTGTTCTAGAGAAGGCAACTAGATCGAGCAGGTGCTGGATCCTGGCAAGAAGGTGGAAGAGATCTTGAAAGTCTGGAAATTATCTGCAGAAGAGGAGTGAGTGACAGACTCAGGAAACCAAACACCCAAGGGAACAGAATAAAATAAAACAGACTAGCATATTATTGGCTGTTAGTTTGGAAAGGAACCTTCGAGATTGTATTCTAGATAAGAAAATCAAGATTCCACCCTCGGAAAACAGTTAAGTACTGATAACGGAGTACAGACAGTACAATGGAATTTCAGAGAAGAGGTCAAGTTCAGAAATGAGATTTGGAAAGAAGAATATGAATGGCTGATGGGCCTAGAGAAGCTTTCCAGGTAGGGAGGGGAGAGAAAAATGAGAGAGGATGGAAATGCTGACGAGCTCTTTCTGGGCCTAAGAAGGGGGAAGGTGTGGCAGTTCTTAAAGATTCGCGTAGGGACCCATGCTGGAAGCTTTATCTATAATACCATAAAGGACAGTTGTAGCAATTTGAAAGGAAAAAATACACCGGGTGCACAGAAGAAGGAAGACAGAGGGGGTGACCAATTCCCCAACAACCAGACCATAAAATATCAGAATATCCAAGATCTGCTTCCCTGGCGCTGTGAACACAGGTGGGAAGAGGCAGGCAAGGGCAGAGCCTAGTAGACATTACCTTTCCTCCTCCTTGCTTTTTCAGGCTGTAATAAATACATTCAAAAATTTAGAAGCAATGTTGTAAATCTGGGCTGAAATCTTCAGAGGGCGGTTTCTGATGAAGATAACTGAAGCCCCCACACTGTTCCTCTCTCCAATTTCTTTCCTGCAACTCTCAGTTTCATTATCTTCCTTAGAAAAGGATCAGAGGTGACTTCAGCATGTAGGGGGGAAGAGAAGAGTGTCCATCACAGTCAGATTTGACAGGACAGCGCCTCCCTCTTCCCCTAGAGCCACTTAAAGCGTTTCTGTCTCCACTAGACTAGCTCAAGCTCATGAGCATCTGAACCATGAAAGAGGGAAGACGCGAATTTGGAAGGCAGTGATAGCTCAAGACTGGCGTCTGTCTGGATGCATCTCTTCTTATCCCCGGTTGTCTAAATCAGCTTATCTCAGCCGACAGAAATGTTTTTTCCTCTTTTCAGGAAATGCTCCCAATTGGTAGACTATGAAATGGTCCCAGGGGATTTCTTGAAAAGGGGAGAGGGAACATGTTCCTGCTACAACCTTATTTAAAATTCAGTGTAGGGTATGGGGCCAAGTCCATGATTAAACTCAAAGCCGCCATGGGCATGTGACGCATGGACCAAGTGCTTCCCTCGAGAGGTGAAACCCTCGTATTGCTCCCTACTATGAGAGGTTAGAACTGAGACACATCACCGTATCTTAGAATTGGGGACTAGAAGGGACATTAGAAGATCATCTAGGTAATTTCTCTGGCTTCAGAGAAGAGTAAATCGAAATCACTCTATACATACTAAATCTCCCTTGTTTGTAAATTATATTTCTCTGAAGAACTTCACAGATGTGTCCTGGAGAGCTATCTAGAATTCATCACTATCAGGAAATTGTTCACGTGCAATCCCTCACATTTCAGTTTAAGCCTCTTTCCTGGAGTTCATCCCACTGTCAAGAGCCATAAGAGCTGGTTATTGCCTTCCTAATAAGAAGACTTCACACCCTTAGATACTGT
Organism: Dugong dugon; assembly: GCA_030035585.1. Taxonomy (NCBI): domain Eukaryota; kingdom Metazoa; phylum Chordata; class Mammalia; order Sirenia; family Dugongidae; genus Dugong; species Dugong dugon. The sequence continues at coordinate 3,845,837 of CM057482.1, forward strand.
CATTTCTGAAACCTTTCCCCACGTGCTCTATTTTCCTGTCTTTAAATACTTATTGCTTGATCCCCTCCTGCACGTCAGTTGCTCTTCTTTAGGTATGACACCCAAACGGGACTCTGTGCTTCAGGGAAGGTTTGGTCAGCTCTCAGGACGTGCACGTCCAGGACCACGTTGGCTTTGGAAATCACAGCACAAATGGCTGATGGTCATTTGTTGTCTTGTTTTTCTACCAAACTCATGTGCCGTTGCTCCATCTTTGATCTAAACATTTTTTTTTTCTTCTCAATAACACTTGTTCACCAAATTTTTTTTAATGGACCGTGATGAAATGGTTTTAACTGGGTACTCACTGATATATAGGGCCCGTTTTCTTAACATCAGGAAATACATGGGGGAAAGGGTATTTAATGGAAAGCTTTTTTCTAACACCTGACCTGACCATCCAGTTCCCTTCCACAGGGCCCACCCATGTTTCCTGCTATTTGTATATTCATGGAGCGTGCCCAGGCATGTAAAAGGAACCAACAGAATGCATTTTTAACATAATCAGCAGTCTACTTTACACCCTGTTTGTCTTAGTTACCTAGTGCTGCCATAACAGAATACACGATAAGTGGAAAGCTCTAAAGAACAGAAATGTACTGTCTCATAGTTTTGGAGGCTAGAACTCCAAATGGGACATCAACTTTAAGGGAAGGTTTGTCTTTGTCGGGGAGCCCTGGTGGTGCAGTGGTTAAGAACTTGCTGCTAACCAAAAGGTCAGCCGTTCAAATCCACCAGCCGCTCTTTGGAAACCCTATGGGGCAGTTCTACTCTGTCCTATAGGGTCACTATAAGTCAGAATCAACTTGATGGCAAAGGGGTTGGTTTTTTTGTTTTTGTCCTTGTTGGTGGCCCCAGGAGTTTCTTGGAGTTCCCTGACACTCCTTGGTGACCCCCCTCCCCCCACCGTGTGTGTCTCTGTGTCTATTCTGCTCTTTGTATAACAGAAGTGATTAGGTTTAGGACCCACCCTACTCTGATGTGGCTCATTAACATAACAAAAGAAAACCCCTATTTCAAAATCAGCTTACATTTACAAGCACAAGGAGTAGGATTTCAACACATATTTTTAGGGGGCATGGTTCAATCCATAACACTGTTCTACATCTTTTTTTTTCTAATTTAACAATACACCTTGGGGATCATTCCATTTTGGTGCACACATATCTTCCTCATCCTATTTGATGGCTGCCTCATAGTCTATTGAATGATATACCATATTACTTTGATTCCAAACCTTTCGAAAACATCCTCTACCAGCTGAAGATTATCGAAGACTCGCTATCATACTTCACCTTCGTTGTACAACTGTTTGCGGAATGCTTGCTGTGAGCAGAGCACTGTTGGGTGCCATAGGGAATGCAAGAAACAGTAAGTGGCAGCCTCTGGGGTCCAGGAAACTACAGTCTCATCAGGGAGAAAAGACAGAGGGATAAGGGGACCTGGTTTCCAATTCTATCCTTCCATAGTTTTCCTTTGTTGTATATCAAGCACTCTTTCTAACAGATGGTACAAATGACCTTTCCATTTGTTGGGTGTGCATACAATATGTGTGCCTAATCTGGCTTATACTAGGAGCCTCTAGAGTAGGGATCTCAAACGCAAATGCCTACAAGGACCAGAAAAGTGACTTAAATGTGTAAAGTGATTTAAAGTAAGCCAATTGGGAGAGCCTGAGCTCTAAACAAAGGGGGCAGCCGCCTGCCACTCTGCTCCAGGTGATTATTTCTGGAGCTTCCAGAGCTTCTGATGGCTTTAAAAAACCTGATGGATTAAAGTATATGGGATGTTTCAGTAATATTTCTATAATAATCTATAATTATCTTAAAAAACAAAGCTTAATTTAAAAAAAAAAAAAAATCCAGAAGCCTAGATCTTTGTCTGAGATGACCTGATTAACGAAAGTAGACAAATTTTTAACACCGTGCAGGCCCAACAAAATGGATGTATAAGTCAGACTCAGCCTCAGGGCCAAACACCCTCTTCTGTGTGCTTAGCTGGGTCATTATAATTTGATGTGTATCAAGCCCAAGGCAGCCCACATCCACAAGTTCACTTACATTATCTTCTTGCTGCTGTAACTTTCAGTCGCCTTTGACTCTGACCATCCCACTTACTTGCTGAGTTTTCTCTCACTCCAGGTCCTTGGATGTGGCTCTGTTGCCCAAGCCGTCCTCAGTCGAGGGCATTTTGGAGGGATCGTCACCATCAACGTCGGGTTTGCGATGGCTGTTGCCATGGCCATTTACGTGACTGGAGGCGTTTCCGGTAAGTCATGGAAATAATGACCGCTGCTACCCAACCACCCCGACGCGCTAGCTTTCCACTCAAAACGTACGTTAGTGGAGCCCTGATGGCGCAGTGGCTGAGAGATCAGCTGCTAACCAAAAGGTTGGCAGTTCGAATCTACCAGCCGCTCCTTGGAAACCCTATGGAGCAGTTCTGTTCTGTTCTATAGGTTCACTATGAGCTAGGAATGACTTGACGGCAACAGATTTAGCACATTTACAAAGTGTTAAGTGCTTTACACACCTTAATTTACTTAGATCTCATACCTTAATTTACTTAGCTCTCAACAATCCTACGAGAACATGTATTTGATTCCTTTTTATAGATGAGAAAATTAAAATGGCCAACAAATGGTGACTTGTCCAACATTTAGCAAGAAGCAGAGGTGGGGAAGGTGAACGTTTAGAACTGGCTCATTCCTAAGCTGGTCCACTGCATCATAGTCTTCATTATTCAGTGCCATCTTTTGCTTGTTCTAACCTACATTTGGAAGCCATTTCTCAAATACTCCATGAATAGCTCAGGGAAGGCCACTCCACAGAAACAAGTCCCTGGACCTTTATCCACAACAATCAAAGACAATCTAGATCTCTTGCAAAGTGGCTGGGCCTTTCATGGAAGTATAGGTCTCATCCAGAATGTCTTGGTCCAATACTGTCCTGTGAGATGGACCGATTAGAAGGTATCCTCTAAGTTCTGAGAAGTCAAATAGAATGACGATATTTAACCAAGTCTGGGAACTTAGGAAGGGAGTGTGGCAATGACCCAATTACCAATGGCGCCCTGAATCTTTCAGCAGCCGGGTTTGGGGACCAAGAGCACTGAGACGAGGCTGTTGGTGATAAGGGAAGAACCACCACCACCTCCAGTTGCCATCAAGTTGATTCTGACTCCTGGTGACCTCATGTGTAGCAGAGTAGAACTGTGCTCCACTGGGCTTTCAATAGCTAATTTTTCAGAAGTAGATTGCTACGCCTTTCTTCCAGGGCAGCACTGGGTGGACTCAAACCTCTAAGCTTTCAGTTAGCAGCCGAGCGTGTTAACCGTTTGCATCACCAAGGGACTCAAATTTTCCTGAGCAACCACTCCATGCTGGGCACTGTGCTGGGTGCCCATACTTTGTTTTCATTCCCCTTTACAACAGCACTCTGAGGTGGATAGTATTATCTCCGTTTTACAGAAAAAACTAGGGTTCATGGGAGGTTAAGTAAATCACCAGAAGTCCCGAAGCTGGTAAAGAGGCAGAGCAAAGATTTGACCCAGGTCTAAATGACAGCAAAGCTCACATTCCTGTCATTACACGATGCAGCTGACAATCCATGATGGAAGAACATTACAGGCAGAGGCTTTGGGATGACCTAGACCGACAGAAGACTGTGCAGTTAAATCAGCTGCCTGATGAGAAATGCTCCCAGCAGGGTGCTAAAGAATGATTGCTGAGACTTCCTGGGAGCCTCTGTGGGTGGGGCACCTGTGACAGACATCTGCTGGCTGACCTCGTTCTGTGTTATGCAGGACTCTGATCCTAGGGCGGTGCTGGATTACACCAATTCCTGCATAGGGCACTTGAGTAGAATGGGCAGTGCTTCCACCTACATGGTTGTCCAGCCTTCCCTGTGATCTCAGCACTACCTCCAATCGTAAGGCAGACCACTGGCAAGGCCCCAGAGTGTGTGCCACGAATGTGCCCAAATGGGCCAGGGCTTAGCTAGAGTGGGGCCTTGAACAGACACATAACGCACTCTTGGCTTAAAGCAGCCACACAGGACCCTTGCTTGCTGTCCCACCACTTTACTCCAGCGTGACCTCCACAAACATGCGTGTTTTCAGCCGCATTTTTTAGGTGAAGAAGTGATCTGGGAGTGTTTCTCCTGCATAACACCCCGACTGAAATACTGGCAAGTATTTGCTTCGGATAAGTGGGTCCCAGGCCCTACCAGTCTAGTTCACGCCCTTCATCATCATCGCTGTCCATCCGTTTGCATCCGTTGATGAATTTGGGGATTTCTGTAGTCACTGTAGGAGGAAAGAGGGCAGGGACCGGCAGAAGGAGAAGAGGGCATGAGAGGAAGGCACAGAGTCCCCCTTCCGGCCCCTGGACTGAGTTTAAGCCCCTGTAGTTTGAAGGGCCAGGGCCAGACAATGGCAGTTTTCACTGGAGGCTGTGTTTGGGTGAGGGCCAGAAGCTAGCTGATGTTTATAAGCCATGGGTGGTAAAACGTGGCACGGGTAGTAAGGGAGCCCTTGTCTCCATCTCTGCTTAGAACACAGCACCATTCAGGTTCTCTGAGGACTGGAGGCTTTGGGAAACTGTGGGGACAATGTCACTGGCCCACCAGTGACATCCACACAGGTGATACCATCAGTATTGGCCTCAGCAGCCACAAGCAAAGGAGAGGAAGATTAGAGTGTGGGAGGGGACTATATCATGGTAGCTGCAGCTATCACACTGGTTTATGGGCACATGTGAGGCCCTCTTTAAGGATTCCAAAAATAACCTGTGTTTATTGGGCATAAATAGAAATGTGATCTTATTTTGTGGTCACAGACTGGTGAGGTCAGCTGGCATTTGGTTTTTAAATATAATACATTACCTTACTGCAAGGACACTATCACACCCTGTTGTTTGTGAATGTGCCAGTAGCCTGATTATCAAACCCGGCCACTCAGAACTCAGAACACCTTAATTCTTCAGCGTCCCACACCAAGTGTTCACGATGCCTACTTGTACCTAGAGTTTGGTCGTTCTTGATGTAGCGTTATATAAGAAAAATAAATTCACCGAAAAGGCAAAAAACTCTTCTTGCTTAATGACAAATAAGATATTAAGGTTGTCTCTATCACTAACTTGTCTGCGAGTGAGGACTGGAGAATGGACTTTTCAAGAATGAAGTCTTGAAAGATTTCCTCCTCACATAAGACTTACATCCAAGGTCTCCTGAGCTCTCGCTGCACCCCCAGGCTCCTCACGTGGATGATGTCCCACCTCACATCCTGAGGTTCCTCACATGGATGATGTCCCCTCATCACACCCCCAGGCTCCTCACATGAATGATATCCCATCATCACAACTGCCTTGGCAGAGCCGAGATCGGAGTATAGAACTCTCAGACACTCATGTTCTCTCCTCTGCTCTACTCTGCTTGCGATAAGCCAGGGGTGACGGCTCCCCTCTGCAGGGAAGACTTTCTAGCAGCCACTTGGCCCCCAGCCAAAATAGTCAGAGTGCTACTGCACCACCTCCTTTCTAAGCCCTTCAGCCACCCCTCGGCCCCTTTTCCTCATTGCTTTGCAAAGCACCTTTCCCAACACACTCTCTCTGACCCCTAAACAACCTTCCCTCTCTGCAGATCTCTGAGTAGGCAATCTGAATAGAGGCCTTTGATCACTTATTTCTTTAACATTCCTATCTCGAACACCTACATACTTAGCATCGTGTGAGGTCCAAGGTGAATAACAGTTCCTGCCTCAGGGTGCTCACTGTCATGAAGGGCTAAGAAGCTTAAACTTACTGTTGCAGATTGAACTGTGTCTCCCCAAAATATGTGTTGGATTCCTTGACCTTTTACCTGTGGATGCGATCCTGTTTGGAAATAGGGTTTTCTTTCGTTACGTTAACGAGACCATACCAGTTAGCATGGGTCCTAAACCTAATCACTTCTGAACTATAAAAAGACCAGAATAGACACAGAGACACACACACAGGGGAAGACAGATGCTGTGGGAGGATTGTCTACAAGCCAAGAAACGCCAAGGAACCAAGGAACGCCTGGAGCTACCAACAAGGAAGGAATCAATATGGCCAAGACCCTGATTTGGACTTTCAGCCCCCAGAACTGTGAGGAAATAAATTTCTGTTCTTTAAAGCTACCCACTTGTGGTGTTTGTATTGTATCCACTATTCAGTAGCACTAGGTAGCTAAGACACCTACTTACAGATTTTGGAAGAAGTGCTTGTTAAACAAATAACTCTCCCATTGGTAGAATCACCCGAGAGGAGGTATTTTTGATCGCAGGTGTTTTCTTACACTCCCCTTGTCTTCCCACAATGGTCGTCTCTGGGCGAGAATCAACCTGTGGGCCATTTAGCCATAGCAAGTTTCTTTCTGTCCCTGACTCTCTTTTCAGAAAGCTGCACCTCCTACAGTGTCTAATGATGCCATGGGGATTATCAGTTCTCCCTCCCTCACACCTACAAACACAAGCCTCTTTCTCCTCATAAACCTTCTCTCCTTAGAGGGTTGAGTTCTGCCTGATGCCTCTAGATAAGGTTTTCTTCATAATTTTTCCACTACCTGGGCTGCCCTCTAACGTCCCCAATCATGCTATCTTCTTTGCAGGTGGCCACATTAACCCAGCTGTGTCTTTCGCAATGTGTCTCTTTGGGCGGATGAAATGGATCAAATTTCCTTTTTATGTGGCAGCCCAGTTCTTGGGAGCCTTTATGGGGGCTGCAACCCTGTTTGGCATTTACTACGGTGAGTAGAGCCCCTGAATCTGAAGGATAGGGAGAGCTGGGCATAAATTGAAAGTCAGAATTACTTAGCAGAAAGAGGTGAGATAAGGCAAGAACAGGAAGCTTTCTACAATTGACAGGAAGTTTTAAGAATTCTAAGTTCTAACATAATGGAGACAATGTTATCATTAGGGTCAATTCATGAAGCTTCTTAATGAAAATGGCAGCATCTCAAATGTGGGGTTGAACTTCAGGAAAGACTGTTTTTAGGCCCAACCAGAATGAAAATGTGAACATGCACCAAATAAGCCATAGGTCAGTGACCTTTCCACTGCTTTCTCTGATTTGACTGGGCAAGGCAAATTGGATGGTGAGTACCTATTTAGAGAAGAACTCTGAGACCAAGTCTCTGAAGCAAGGGGCACACTAGAGAAATGCATGGGGACCCTCATCCCTTTCTACTGAATTGCCAGGGCTTCAGTTCTGCAGCAGTCCTGGGGGAAAAGCACTGCCCTGGCCGCTGAAGACCCAGATTTCAGTTCTAGCTGTGTCAGTAATCCCTGCATGATTTCAATAAGTCACCTTGCCTGTTGGGCATCAGTTTTCCTCTCTGGAAAAGGAGGGAATTGAACTAGATGACTTTAAGGCCTTTCACATGAACAAATCTGGGGTTCTGTGAAATCAGCTGCTAAAATAGTTGCCTCCATCTGACTCAAGGTAAGTCTCAGTCTCTTTTGACCCTCAAACGGAAGCTTTCAGGAACTAGAATTTATGAACAAAGCCTTAGAGAAATGGACTGTGGGAAGGAGCCTACCCCCACAGAGCGTCTCTCTGAGAATTCAAGTCTAAGGGGACTAAAGAGGAATCTGAGACCAGACCAGAAATTCCGAGAGCCAGCGGGGCTGTGGAGAGAGGCCTGGGTGAGCGCCGGCTGTGCTGGATGGCCTCTCCCCTGTGCAGAGGGCATCTCCGTGAGGCCGTGGTTGCCTCACATTCTGAAGTGATATAGAAGGTTCATGAGCACCCTCTGGAAACTAGGAATTCTTCCTAGAGCAGGTCTAAACCCCACGCTGGCTTTCGGTCAGTCTCAAAAATTTGAAGTATTCCCCCAAAAGGAGACTGGTTCCCAGGACCCACTGGCTCAGACCGTGGTTCAAGTCTGGAGTGGTGCATCAAGGGTAGCCAGGGCTGTCTATCTCTGACCCACCATCCTTTCTCCCAGGCCTGGCTCCCCAGGGCAGCTCTGAAACTATCCTACTGAAGTGGAGAGAGGCAACAACACCGATGTGCCAAGCTGCACCTGAGTGTTGACTGTAGTTGTTTAGCACATGGGCCTCCCTCACCCTCACCCAGAGAACACTAACGCAGAAAGCTCTGTCTTCCACAGATGGACTTATGTCCTTTGCTGGTGGACAATTGCTCACTGTGGGAGAAAATGCAACAGCACACATTTTTGCAACATATCCAGCTTCATATCTGTCCCTGGCGAATGCGTTTGCAGACCAAGTAAGTGTATGTTTAACACAGACCTGACTTTGGTGAAGAGACATGATCTGATAATGGGATGTATAGGAGTAGTATAGGTCTATCAGAGAGCAAGTCAGGGTTTCCAAAGCCAGAAGTCGCTGGTCATAACCCATGTTCTTTTGACAAATATTTATCTTTGCAGAAGTTGACACTGCTGAAAGAGTATTCTGCTTCCTCATCAATATGTACACTGTTTTCATATCAGTTAAGGTCCAGAAAAGAGCTGGACATTTTGACCTCTTCCAGAGGCAAAGAGGAGGGTTCACTTCACTATTAATATGCTCTCTCTTTTGTGTACCTAGCCTAAACATGGAGGTCTCAAGAGAAGAAATTTCTGTTTCAACTTAAGAACCATGAAGTGTGGTAGTTGAGCTTGGGGTATCATGCATCCCTGTCTCCCCATGTGCACGGGTTTATCCAAACTCTTAAGGTAGCCGGAAGTGTCTCTCCCTTATTTGACATTTAAACAATGCTGACATCCAAGTATCTGTAGTGTAGCCATTTTACAACCATCCTGGGCAGTTATGGCAGGATCAACAAGCTCATTGGAGGGTTATCTGTTTCTTGGGTGACGTTTATCTCCTTCACTCTGCCCTTATTTCAAGGTGGTTTACCAGTTTCTCCAGGACTACGGTTTTTTTATATGTAGCTAAAGTCGAGAAAACACATTAGAAAACCTCGGTGCTCTGAACACCAGCAGTCCCTGAAGGCTGCATTCCTTGCGTTTTGGGGAGAGATCATAAAAATGCCAATGTTCAGTCAGTTGACCCCCAACGGAACTCCTGGCCACCATGACCATATTTCTGGGTAACTTTACCTTAAGATTGCTAAATTGTTCACGTAGTGTTCAGGCATATTTAACAATTTAATTAATAAACATCCATTCAGCCAACAAACACTGACTGAGCACCTATTAGGCCAAGTGCACCTCCATGGTGTCCCTTCTCCAAGGAGCTGAGGGTCTAGTGCTCCGTCTGACAAGTTCAACAGACCATCTCTGACAGGACGACAGGGCGGGCCCTGAGGCAGAGCTTCAGCCATGCCTGGGCAAGTCGGGAAAGCCTTTCTAAGAAAGGCATACTTGGGATAGAGCATGTCTCTTTGAATACAGATTATTCTTAGATTACTATTCGGGGATGCAGGTGAAATGGTGAAGCGCTCAAACCCCAAAACCAGTTACCTGGTTTGCAACCAGATTCTTCTGCTTACAAGCTGTGTGTCTTTGGGCACGTTTCTAACTCTTTCTACTCGAGTTTCCTCATCAGTAAAATGGGGACAATGATAAGATTTACCTCAGGGGGAGCCCTGGTGGTGCAATGGTTAAGTGCTCTGCAGCTAACGAAAGTCTGGTGGTTCGAACCTACCCAGTGGCTCCACAGGAGAAAGACGTGGCGATCGGCTCCTGTAAAGATTACAGCCTAGAAAACCCTTCGGGGCGGTTCTACTCTGTCACTTGGGGACGCTATGGGTTGAAATCATCTCAACAGCATTTAACAACAATGACAACCTCACAGGGTTGTTAGGAAGTTTTAACGAGATAAAGCATATGAAACCCTTGGCACGGAATGAGTATTCAATTACGTAGCTACTGAGGTAAAACAGTAGTTTGGAAAGTTTAGAAAATAGAGAACAGAACAAGTACCATCTATAACTCACCCCCATCAGAATACCTGTTATAGTTTTTTTATACATTCTCTTAAGGTTCTTCTTTTATGAATGTTTTTACATATAAACTACAGTGCACATATAATTTTATATACATTCCCACTTAATAGCAAAGCGTTTAATGTTACAACATAGCCTTTATGTTTATTGTTTATACTAGGCAAGAAATGGACATTCCATGATACAGCTAGCCCTCGCCCTACTGATGAATATTTAAGTGGCTTCCAGTTTTTCAGCACTATAAAAAAGTGCTTACGCGAGCATATTTGTCTCATGGTTTTTCCATCTTGTAAATTATTTCGATGAGATAGTTCTTAAATATCCAACTGGGTCAAGGTGTTGAATACTTCTATGCTTTGTCTTTTAAAATGCATGTTGCTAAATTTCGTTTCAAAAGTGTTGTGGGTGTTTAATTGCACTAGAACGGCCCGAGAAAACTGGTCTTATTTTCACAGCCTTTGCTATTGTTGGCATTTCCCTCATCACTAGTGAGTTTCCCCCACTTATTTAAATGTTTCCTAATTCTATTTTTCTGAGATTTTCCATTAGTTTCCTTTTCCTATTTCTTGGTGGATGTCTTACATTGTTTTTCTCACCCATTTGAACGAGTCCTTCATTCATTTTTCCTGTCTGCAGCTTGCCTTTCTATTTAGCTGGGTAGTAGCTTAGCAGCATAGTGTGGCAGTTGAGATAACAGTGTCTGGAGCAGAACTCTCTCAGTCCAAACCCCACTGCCACTTCCTAAGTGTGTGGCTGGGCAGGTGACTTACCTGTAGATGGGAATGTTGTCAGCACCTATTCTCCTACCGCCGTGATGAGAACAGTCTGTGGGGTGTTCTCCTCGAATGCACGCCAGTTATCCCTGGGTTTGTTTTCACACAAGGGGCTGGTTTCTGAGGTGGGTAGGTGGGCAGAGTACAAGCTAAACCCCTGGCACACTTCTCCCTCTCCAGGTGGTGGCCACAACGTTCCTCATGATGATTGTCTTTGCCGTTTTTGACTCCAGAAACTGGGGGGTTCCCAGAGGCCTACAGCCTATTGTCATCGGCCTCCTGATTATTGTCATTGCTTCCTCTTTGGGACTGAACAGTGGCTGTGCCATGAACCCGGCTCGAGACCTGAGCCCCAGACTGTTCACAGCTTTGGCTGGATGGGGGTCTGATGTCTTCACGTAAGTAGCCAAGGGGGAAGGATGCCTGCTGTGCCTTATGGGGGAGGGTTGCGCTTTGACTTGAGGATCCAAGAGAGCTCATGTGGAGGGGAGATTAAGTATATACTGTGGTCCTAAGTGGAACAACGGCACTGGTGTTTTGTTTTATATGCATGAGTGTGTGAGAGAGAGAGAGGAAGACAGAGGCAGAGACTGACAGACAGACAGAAAAGCAGAGAGTGAGAGAGAGAGCACGAGTGAATGATAGCTGGCTGGCTCCAGACCACTAGATGTAGGCCTGTGCCGTATAATAATCCCTCAGTTGTTATACGACATTATGTGAATACTGTGGTCATAGAACTTGCCTACACATTCACTTCATGACGAAGTTGGGACTAGAATTTACATCTTCTGATACTATCAGAAGGGCTTCTTCTAGTGACTCATGCTACCTGTGCTTCATCTGTTCACTCATTCATTCAGCGGATCTTTACTAAACATTATCTATGCTGCAGGCACCGTGCGAGGCAAGGAAAACTCTAGATCAAATGAAACCTCGCGTTGAGCAATGTATGAAGTGCTATGGAGCCCCTGAACCAGAGCACTGAGGGAGCGCAGACACGAGAGTGACTAACTCTGTGTGGGGAAGTCGGGAAGCATCACTGGAGAAGTGAGAGCTCAGTGGGGTCTTGAGGGATGAGTAACAAATCCCTGGCTGAACAGACATAAAAGAGAGCTCAGGCCCAGGAAACGCCGACCCTATGCTTTCTACCTCAGATCATGCCAAGGAAATACGAAAACTGTTTGTTCCAACCCCCCAGGACAACTTCCCCATTAATTCCTTCCCACTTTTCTCCCCCAAAAGTCACAGTGGCCCGTCTCCTTCCACTCATCACAGCTCTTTATGAGAAAGGAATGCGTTCTGGCTCATCAGGAAACAGGGCTACAATGTGAAGAAAGAGAGGAAAAACTCACTTGAGCAAATTTTTGAGAACAAAGGACTTAAATGGCCCTATAAGCCACCCTGTGCATATAGCCATATTCATGTGAGAACTTTATTTAAATGAGAGTTTGGGTTGCCCTTCACTAGCATGGGAAAAAAGCTATTAAAATAATTGGTACCGTTTAGATCACCACTCAGACCTTGTCAAGAGCTTCTGGCATGTAAGCATCATGGGGACAGGGACTATAACAGCTTGTTCATTACTGTCTCCACAGGGCCTAGAACAGGGCCTTCACAGAGAAAGGGCTCAATAAACTAAGAGAATGAATAAATGCTATGTGCCAGGCATGTCTAGGAGGTAAGGGATTTGAATGGAATTAAGCAACATTCTCTATCCTCAGGGAATTAACTGTGCAATGAACTGTCTAGAACAATTGTTCTGTCAGAGATGACTTTGCACAGGGACATTTGGCAATATCTGGAGATACTTTTGAATGCCAAAACTAGGAGTTGCTACTGTCATCAAGTGGGTAGAGGCCAGGGATGATGCTAAACATCTACAATGCACAGGACAGATCTTCAGAACAAAAAATTATCCAGCCCAAAGTGCCAGTAGTGCCAAGATTGAGAAACCCTGGGCTGGCATGCTCACCACTACAACATGGAGAAGTTGAACAATGTCCCCAGTCAGGTAGGATCTCTTATCCTCTCCCAATGGAGCATCAAAACATTTGCCCCAAAGAGTTTATTTCCAGAACCCAGAACTAGCCCGTAATCCTACCTGCCAGATTCTTGCTTAGTTAGGAGGCCTCTTCCCCAACCACCTTCATACAGACCCTTGACAAGGATGTCCAGGATGTTCTGGTCTCCCTCTGAGCCCACACTGCGGACTCATCCAGAGCCCTAAGAGTGACAGTGGTTCCCAAACAGGTAGAGATGCTGCCTGTTCTTTCTTTGATTTCTTAAGTATGTGGTAGAAGAACCCATGTCTGTGAGAGAAGGCTGGGGTCACCTAATGCCAAACCCTGGCCCCCATGTCCCTCGTTATTGTCAGGGTCTTTTCCCTTCATGCATTCCTTTATTCATTCATGCGGCTGCCTTATCTGTTGTTCAAGGCCCCTTGCTAAAGATGATAAAGACCCAGTTGCTGCCCTTCACTGGTTTATCTGTGTTCTGTTTAAGAGGGGATAACATAGGCTGAACAATGAATAAAGAAGACCGAAGAATTGATGCCTTTGAATTGTGGTGTTGGCGAAGAATATTGAACATGCCAAGGACTGCCAAAAGAATGAACAAATCTATTTTGGAAGAAGTACAACCAGAATGCTGCTTAGAAGCAAGGATGGTGAGACTACGTCTCACATACTTTGGACATGTTGTCAGGAGGGATCAGTCCCTGGAGAAAGACATCATGCTTGGTAAAGTAGAGGGTCAGCGAAAAAGAGGAAGACCCTCAACGAGATGGATTGACACAGTGGCCGCAACAGTGGGCTCGAGCATAACGACGACTGTGAAGAGGGCAGTGTTTTGTTCTGTTGTATGTAGGGTCATTGTGAGTCAGAACCCACCGGACAGCACCTAACAGCAACAACGTAGGCTCTTAACGCAAGGTTGAAACTATCAAGTGCTATTAGAGAAGTTTGGCTAACTCCAGGAGTTGAGAGAAGGTAGAACCCGCTCCAGCTCTAGGCTATCTGGAGGTAGCACTTGGATATGCTTAACTGCGGGACTGAGAAGTTATCTCAGGCACAGAGGACCCAGTGTACAGAGACAGAATGTTAAAATAACAAGTAATCTCGTCTAACTGGAAAGGTGCATGAAAAAGATTGGAAAGGACAGTTGTTATCAAATCATGGAGGAGCTAGACTCCCAGAATGAAAAGTTTGGATCTGCTGCTCCCTCTTCTGTAGGATGTTGGGAGAAGCAAAGGATTCGGGGCAGAAGTTTGACACGATAAACATACTTCACTTCAGCAAAAATAACCCAGCATCACTCTGTAAGATGGGTTGAGGGAAGAGAGGAGCAGAAATCAGTTAGAGGAGAGCTGGGCTCACTGGTAATCCTTGGTCAAAACCTCCACAAAAAACCTTCGAGGGGGAGCAGGCACCCAAAGTGCCCCTAGAATGCCCTATGTTTTCAGGGTCCCACATCAAGCACCTCCACAGATATCCTAGCTTGGATCCACATCCAAAGTCTCAGATAAAACCAAGATGGCCTCATTCTCAGGTTCTCACTGTCCCTGTGTGGCAACCAGTGAAGGATGAAAATGGGGAGGGGGCTCCAGGAGGTCTTATGGAATCAACAGAGCCTGGCCAACTCTTTCTTTTCCCTTAAATATTTGGGTGTTTCCCATCAAAGTTCTCTCCAGTAATTCACGTTAAAGTGTCCATGGCTCAGTGGGTGAAGGATCTCAGAGGTATTATTAATTTTTAAGAATAGTTTCCCTAAAGGACTGAATCTTTAATGATGGTACTTTAGACAATTGACACAGATTTTCCTGGCATCCCTCAAATCCTAGCATGCAAATGACCACTAACCTGTGTGCAGGTAAGACTGGCCCCAGGCAGGTAACCACAGCTAAGCTCCTCATTTGTGACTTGTGTTGTGACCCTGGCACAAGGTGTTCAGCCCTGGAAAAAGAAGGGGGTTCAGCCACTGAAAGGAGGACATCGGTCCTGGCAGGCACTTGGGTCTTAATCTGTTAAATGACAGTGATCATAACGTAGAGATGGAAGAAATGAAATGGGGGGGACCAGAGAGGGTAGCTTCTCCTCACTTCTCGTGACTGCCACCAGGCAAGGCTCCTAGTTCTCTCAAAGCCAGATGGGAGTGTCAGACACTCACAGAAAAGTCCGTCTAGATTCGGGGGCTTGGGGAAGGGGGCTATGAGAGCTGCCAGCTGCAACTTCCCCTCTGCCACGCAGTAAGAGTGACATCTGGTGGCCGCTGTGCATGATCACAATGCTATTCCATGTAACGTTTATGAGAGGACTAGAATTATTCAAAGTGGTGCAAACTGTTAACGCGTTCAGCTGCTAAACAAAAGGTTAGAGGTTCGAGTCCATCCAGAGGCACCTCGAAAGAAAGGCCTGTCCATCTACTTCCCAGAAATCAGCCATTGAAAACCCCACGGGGCACAGTTCTACTCTAACACAGGGTCAGAAGGCAACTGGTCAGGACCATCCAGGTGGAAGGGATCCTGCAGATGGAGGAACTGAAGCTCAGAGAGGGTGGTCACTTGCCCAAAGACCTTTTAGGTAGTCCTGAAATTAGACTTAGTCTCAGGAATTCTAGGACAGGGCTCTTGTTTTTTTATTTCTTTTATTATCCTTTCTAATCAAAATCTGATTTAAAAAAAAAGGCAACAGGGAGCATATACGTAATTATGAAACATAATGACAAAGAGAACAGCCACGTATCCTTGCCCTAGCTAGGATGCTGTCAGCTCCTCACATCTGTCTGTGTGCCCCTCCAATCCCCTGCTCCCCATTATCCTGGTGTTTGTGTTGATCATTCCCCTGCTTTTTAAAAATAATTTTATCTCAAGTGTCTATATCCTGAAACAATATACTGCATAGTTCTGCTGGTCTCTGAGCACTCAAGTTTCTTTATACTGAATTATTTAAATGTATTTCCCCTCTCCAAACAAAACATGCTGAGAATTCACTAAGGCACTGCGTTCCCCTAGAACCAGACCTTTAGTTTCTGGACCAGAGAGAACCACGGCGTGAAAGCCTTATCGGAGAATAACTCTGAGCTGTGACCTCAGAAAGTAAGCACGGACCTAAGATGCTTTTTAGGTAGCTCATATATCCACTTTTGATTTTTTTTTTTTTTTAATTCCTTCATTCTTACCACAGACATTTCCTTTTGCTTTATTTTGTGATTTTTCTCATAGGTCAGTGATACCCGGGGATCTCCCCACATCCTGAATCTTCCCACTTCCTGCCTCCTTTTCATTCCTAATTCCCAGGCATCGTTATTTCAGGAGGAAGGAGAGGCAATTCCTCGTTAACTGACCTGAACTTACCCTAAGTGCTGTCAGTCTTCACCACGATTTCTGGGGCCATATTTCCTGAAAGGAAAAGAAGCGGGATGTGTTATCTCACAAGTACTAATAGGACAAAAAATAAAAATAGAAACCAAACCCACTGCTGTCGAGTTGAATTCCGACTTGTAGCAACCCTATAGGACAGAGTAGAACTGCCGCACGAGGTTTCAAGGCTGTAATCTTTCTGGAAGCAGACTGCCACATCTCTCTCCCACAGAGCCGCTGGTGTGTTCAAACCGCTGACCTTTCAGTTAGCAGCTGTGCACTTAACCACTGTGCCACCAGGGCTCCTGACAATGGGGTAGATCATCTGAAGTCAGGAGTATACTGGAACTTCTAGGATGGTGGTTGCCAAGCTACAGTGAATACCCTAATATGTCACTCTCGCTGAGTTAAAAGGGAGCCGTGAGCATGAGAAAGACTAGCTGGTTAGTGAATAACTAGAGTGTAATACTTGGAGGAAGGTGGATAACAGATGACTAATTTCTTGTGTGATTTCAGAGCTGGAAATAACTTCTGGTGGATTCCAGTAGTGGGTCCTATGGTTGGTGCCATCGTTGGAGGACTCATCTATGTTCTCATCATTGAGATCCACCACCCAGACCCTGACACGGGCCTCACGGCACAGCCATCGGAGGACCAAGCGGAGAAATATGAGCTCAGTGTGGTGATGTAGTGACATGTTCACTTCTTGACTCGTAACTAGCTAAGCTGGTCATCTCTTCAGGAAAGACGGCATCCACGGGTCTGTGTTTTCATAAGACTGGGGTGGAATCTGCCCAATTTTCTCTGCTGGTCACGTAGGACACCTGATTGGATAAGCATCAGAGTGAAGGTTTGAAGTCACTGACCTCTTCTCTACTGGGTTTCCCCCGAATAGCACTGATTGTCCGCTGAATCAGCCTGCCTTCCTGCCCTTTTTACTCTTTTGGTGGGAATCCTTACTCCTGGATGAACACTAATAGCTTGGAACCTTGACCATGGACTTACTTGGAGGTCCTGCTGCTTACTGGTATGAAGTCGAACCACCAAAAGTCTTGTTTTCAATATCCACTAAGATTACATTCTGAGTACCAACCAAAACCTAAATTGAAAGCTGAAACCGTGGTTTCAGTTAACATATCCGTGAATTGGGGACTAATGGGTTACTGCCCTTGCTGTGTTCTGCCACCGTATTTATATAAACACTGATAGTCTCCAAACCGAGGGGTATAGGAAGCTGCAGAACGCAGCTGGAAAACTAGGAGAAGGACATTGTGGCACTCAGAAAACACAGGAGACAAGATAAATTTGGGAAACCAGATAGGATTTTTTTAAAGGACACCATTTATCAGATTGATATCTTGCTCTTCTGTATTTTAGAGGGCAGCAATTAATTCCCTGGTCTTTAGTACATAATAGCCTATAAAATATAATCGTAACCTCAGTCATGAAAAATACATCACTCTGTATTTTTACCTCAAATGTATTTTCCTAATTGCCCACTTGAGGACAGACACTGGCAAGTTAAGTCAATGGCTGTTTTCATCCATTGTTCTACACATGTTCTAGAAGCAAAAACAGACGCTGTTGAATCCTGGTCTAAGCAAATCCTCCGGATGGGAGTCCCTGGAGAGATAATGTTACCTTAATGGGCTTTACAATTCACAAAGCACTTTCACACATATTATCTAATTTAATCCTCTCGAGGACTTCCTGAGGTAAATACAATGCTGCCCAGTTTTCAAACGAGGAGAGGAATCTCAGGGAAGCTATGTGAATTGCCCAAGGTCACATGGAAGGTTGAAGAGTGGTTGGTGCATCTCGTTCATACCTGGCTAAGAATCTGTCAGCCATTCTTGGCTGGCCACAGAAAGTGGGACTGACAGCTGCTGGATCATTTACACCTTCTGGAGACAACGCTCCGGGACCCCAAGATATAAAGACTCACAGTCTGGTTTTATTCCCGCCATTACTAAATCAGTAACAAGGGAAAGAGGTAGTAATCTGATCATATTTTTTATCTGCTGGGAAAAACGATCAGAAATCCTCCCTTCCTAGGCTACCCTTAGTCTGGCTAAGTCTTAATCTTCCTTCCCTGCCAAACCCAAACATTCCATTCTGGGAATTTCCTCTTGGGCAGGATCTTCCTTGTGAAGTTCTCTAATTGACACTGCTTTGGTCAAGAGAGTTTCTGTAAGTTACAAATACCAGAACTTGGGACCAAACCCCCTGAGAGCTGTGGGAACCACTCTACAAGTGGTGTACCTCAGCCAACCTGAGCCTGGCATTCCCAGACCCACCCGGTTCCCCAGCTGCTATGTGATAACAGACCAACAGAAAGCCAATGTAAAATGCTTCCAATAGGCTTATGCTCTACAGTCTACGGACATACAGAATTTTATTTTCCTTGCTCTAAATATATTTCCTGGATATTTCCTTTTTGAAGTAAAATTATTGCTTTTTTGAGTATTGATAAGTATTAAGACTGCTAAGTACACTCAGTTCAGAGGGTGTCTACCCTGTCTACAAATTAGAATCTCCTGGGGAGCTTTTAAAATATGCTAATGCCCAGTGGGTCCTTCGTAAATATTTCATATGACTCTCTAATGTGCAGTGAAAGTTGAGAATGTTGACTTGGTTGAATCATGTGGGTCAAAAGATCTTTTGAGAATCAAGTTTGGTGGTGGCCAGGTAATTCCTGATGGGATTCTTGGAGTCTTGGGATCCTCATGGATTAGAGCAGAGGTTTTCAACAGGGGTGATCCTTCCCTCCTCCCAGGGGACATTTGGCAATATCTGGAAACATTTTTGATTGTCACAACTTGGGAGGGGGGGCAGGTGGTGCTACTGACATTGAGGGGTAAATGCTGCTGAACATGGTACAATGCACAGGATAACCACTGACAACAAAGACTTCTCTGGCCGGAAATGTCAACAGCGCAGAAGGTGAGAGAGCCTGGCTTCCAGGAAAGGTGAGCAGAGGAGCCAGAGAGGACTCAGAACTCCTACACCTCGATTCAAGCTCTGCCAGGAGCTGAGATGCCAAACCGACCAGGAGCAGACCCTGTGGGTGAGTTGCAATTCTTAGAGAAGAGGCAAACCAATCTGCGGTCCATGCATGCGCTCTTTAAACACTACGTGATGATTAATGGTTAGGGTTATGAAGAGGAAACGTGCACTTACGGGAAGGAATCCCAGGAAGAGATCTTCAAAATGAAAAAAAAGGTCCTCTTACTCCAGGTGCCCGCATACACGTTCCTGCCTCCCCCGCTCCTCCTGCCCACTTACAAGAATCTGCCTATGTCAGGTTCTCACCCAAGACAATGTTTATGAGGTTGAATTATCTGTTTCGGGAGCCGATTAGACAGAGCCAACTAACCTACTTTTTAAATAGCTCTTTTTAAAGTTAGATTTTAAGTTCCCTCTACCTCCCCTTTGTCAGTGGAAAAACTTGATAGGAGCATTTCTCTTAATGTGAAAAAATAGAATTTTTGTATGATTCCCCCAACTATTTAAGATACCAGCGCGTGTGAAAAATGGTAGAACTTTTCTAAATAGCGACACCAGAGTCAATATTCAGCTGTCCTGCTTGTGACATTGTCTTACCCACCCCCAATGCAGCCCCTGAGCTGTCTCTGAAAAGAAATTGGATGGGGGGGCAGGGATCTTCAGGACATAGTTTCACAATTTGAAAACCCCTGGTAAAGGACTTGAAACAAGCTGTTGATGAACATTTTTGTAAAAATTTCACAGATAGACCCTACCGAAGACCGTATTAGTTCAACCTCAGGTAATTTTCTGAAGTCTTCCTAACAAATGAATTAGATAGGTTAAACAGATTTAGTCAACCTACCGAGCTTCAGTAACAGATGTTCTACATCCGTTCTCCAACTGGGAGTACGTGTTCTCTGAGATAACGCATTTGCGAACGTGGATGTGGAGAGAAGCGATGTCAGGCTGGCTGCGTTGACTCTCTAAGTCTCTGTAAAAATAGTACGTAGATAGATCAAGCTCCAACATCTCTCTAAAAAAAGGAGCTAAAAATGGGGTAGCTCTTATCCACGAGACGCTGTCCATGGATTGATGAGAGAAAGCGGGCCCCCATGTACACAGATCATGAATCCAAAAAGCCCAGTCAGTTGCCGTCCAGTCGATTCTGCCTCATGGCAATCCCATGTCTGTCAGAGTAGAAATGTGCTCCATAGGATTTTCAATAGCTGACTTTTTGGAAGTAGATCACCAGATCTTTCTTCCAAGGTGCCTCTGGGTGGACTTGAACTTCCAAACTTTCAGTTAGCAACCAAGCACATTAACAATTTGCACCACCCAGGGACTCCAGAATATGAATAAATGAAGCAAATTAGCCAGGAGAATCCATGTGTGGATGGAGATGTGGTCTTTCCCTAACCATGGACTGGCTCTGTCTTCCTCCAGGGCCGCGGATATCTTTCGTGGACCCTAGGCACTTTTGCTTTCCTGGGCCCCTTCTCTCACACATACATATACAACAAAATTAAAAATTATATTTCATGGTGTATCTTTGGCTATGTATATTTTCACCAAAAAAAAAAAAGGTCGAGAAGGGAGAGGGCTGATATGTTGTGGGGTTGTTAACCAATGTCAGAAAACAATATGTGTACTACTGTTTCATGAGAAACTATTTGTTCTGTAAGCCTTCACCTGAAGTACAATAAAAAATAAATAAAAATTAAAAAATAAAAACGATTTGCAGAGTTTATGCAATTCCAGTCAAAATTTCAGCAGGCTTTTTTTGTTTGGTAGAAATTGAAAAGCTAATTCTAAAATGTATATGGAAATTCAAAAGAACTAGAAGAGCCAAAACAAACTTGAAAGAGAGGAGCAAAATTGGAGAACGAAGTCTATCTAATTTCAAGGTTTTCCATAAAGACATGGTAATCAGTACAATATACTATTGGTGTAAGGAAGGACAAGGAGATCAAAGGAATAGAATAGAGAATCCAGAATTTGACTCACGCTTATTCAGTAAGTTTATTGTCAATAAAAGAGACAATGCAATATCATAGGGAAAGGAAAGTGATTTCAACAAATGATACTGAACAACTAGACTCTTACTTCACACCAACACAGTACACAAAAATTAATCCTGTGTGAAATACAGACTTAAGCATAAAAGTTAACTATAAAGTCTCTAGAAAAGAATCATGGAAGAATATATTTTCAGCTTTGGATTGGTAAAGATTTCTTAGAATAAGAACACAAATCATTAAAAAGTTGATTAATTGGACTTCCACAAAATTTAAAACGTCTACCCATTAAAAGATATTCTTAAGAAAATGAATGGGTGAGCCACAGACTGGGGGAAAAAAAAGTTGCAATATCTACATCTAACAAATGACTGGCATCCAGACTATATAAAATACTCCTCCAGTTCAATTAAAAAAAAAAAAAAAGACAAACATATCAATGGAATAGAATTGAGAGTTCAGAAATAAGCCTTCACGTTTACCACCAGTTGGTTTTCAACAAGTGTGCCAGGAAAGATAATTCAACGGGGAAAGAATAGTCTTGTCAACAAATAGTGCTGGACAAGTGTATATCCACGTGCAAAAGGATGATTTTGGACCCATATCTGACAACATATTCTGAAATCCACTCATAATGGATCAAAGACCTAAATGTAAGAACTAAAATTATAACACTCTTAGAAGAACACATAGGTATAAGTCTTCCTGACCTTGGATTAGGCAATGGTTTCTTAGATAGGACAACAAAGCACGAACAACAAAAGAAAATAACAGATAAATTAGACTTCCTCAAATTAAAAACTTCTGTGCTTCAAAGGATACCACGAGGAAAGTGAAAAGCCAATGCACGAAATGGGAGGAAATATTTGCAAATCATGTATCTGATAAAGGACTTGCATTCAGAAAGTATTTAAAAAAGAAAATTCTTACTACCAAACAATAAAAAGACAAATAATCCAACTTAAGAATGGGCAAAGTGCTTGAATAGACATTTATCCAAAGAATGTATACAAATGACCAATAGATGTATGGAAAGATGTTCAACATCATTAGTCATTAAAACCCCCACCAAAAAAAACGCATCGCCGTTGAGTCCATTTCAACTCAGAATGACCTTATAGGACAGAATAGAACTGCCCCATAGCGTTTCCAAGGCTGCAAATCTTTACGGAAGCAGACTGCCACATCTTTCTCATGGAGCAGCTGTTGGGTTTGAACTGCTGACCTTCTGGTCAGCAGCCAATTGCTTAACCACTGCACCACCAGGGCTCCTTTCTTCCGTCATTAAAACAAAAAACTCGTTGCCTTGGAGTCGATTCCGACTCATAGCGACCCTATAGGACAGAGCATAACTGCCCCATAGGGTTTCCAAGGAGCGGCTAGTGTATTCAAACTGCCAACCATTTAATTAGCAGCTGAGCTCTTAACCACCGCACCACCAAGGCTCCTCTTTAGTCAACAGCGAGATGCAAATCAAAACCACAGTGAGATATGACTTCACATCTACTCAGATGGCTGTGATAAAAAAAAAGGTAGACGAAAACAAGAGTTGGTGAGGATGTGGAGAAATTGGATCCTTCGTACATTACTGGTGGAAATACAAAATGGTACAGCAGCTTTGGAAAAGCGTTCCTCAATAATTAAGCACAGAGTTACCATATGATCTGGCAATTCCACTCCGAAGTCTATACCCAAGATAATTGAAAATCTATGACCACGCAAAAAAATGTGTCCATGTAAGTTCATGGCGGCATTATTTGTAATAGGCAAATGGCAAAAACAACCCAAATGTGCATCAACTGATAAATAGATAAACAAGCCGTGGCATATCTCCACGCAGTGAAATATTATTCAGTCATAAGAAGAAATGAAGGACTGATATATGCTACAACTGGGATGAACCTTGCGAACATTATTTTAAGTGAAAGAAACCAGACACAAAAGTCCACATATTACACGATTCCTTTTACGTGAAATGTCCGGAATAGAAAATTCCATTGAGACATAAAGTAGGTTAGTGGTTGCCAAGGGCTGGGAGGAGGACTGCTAATGGGTATGGGTTTCTTTTGATGATGATGAAAATGTTCTGGAATTAGTGGTGATGGTTGCACAACTCAGGATATACTAAAGCCACTCAAGTGTACACTTTAGAAGGGTGAGCTTTATGATAAGTGAATTATTCCTCAATTAAAAAAAAAAAAAGAATATTATAGCCATTTGGAGGACAATCTGTATACGTGTATCCCTGTGACTCAGCAATCTTGCTCCTGTCTATACAGTTCTAATAACCCGATCCATATGGGCTTGTGCATGGCGATGTTTATTGTGTTGTTTTTGGCAGCAGGTTATTAGAGGCAGACCAGGTGCGTCACTAGGGGAACACATAAATGAAACTTGGTGGACGCACACAACGGAACACCATGCAGCAGTTAGCAGCACCGAGACAGATGGACATACAGCACCATAAATAGCTCATAGAAACAGTGTTGAGTCAAAAACTTTTTTTAAAGTAAGAGGCAGAACAAGACCTAAAGCATTTATATAAAATAGAAATTTATAAATAGAATATATTCTTCACCAAGAACATAGTGTCTTAGAATGGCTACCAGTAACGGCGGTGGGGGCCTGGGAATGAAGACTCAGGAAAAAGGGGGAAAATAGTAAAATAGGACCAAAGCCGAGCACATGTAGATGGTGATAATGTGCCCTGACTGGGGAGTGTAAATAACCTTCTGCCCTTGAGGGCCAAGGAGAGAAAGAAAAGGAGGAGAAAAAGAAACTAGAGAGGGAGAGAGGGGAAGAGGGATGGAGGGGAGGATGGAGGGAGGGAGAGATGGGGAAAGAAGCTAGATCAGAAAGATATACTCTAATATTTAACAGGAACTGCCTCCAGGAGGTGGGATTGTGAATGGAGTTTATTTCTCCCATCTTTTTTTAAGTTTTAAAAATTTGTTTTATATTTTCTAGTTTTAAAAGTTTAAGAAATGCCAAGACACATGGGTCGCTTCTGAATGACATCCAGGGGTGCCCTGATGCTACTGACACACAGCTGGAGAATTACAGTGTCCCCAGCAGTGTTCCCTCAGCGCATTCAAGGGGACTGAAAAGGGCTGTCCTGCAAAGGGTAGCCCATCGTTGCTCCTCTCCACTCTAATCAGATCTGTTCTACCCCTAAATTGCTGAGTACTCAGATAGTCACTGGTGACCCAGGTCCCACTCAGCTGTAGTCAAATACTGTCGTCCTGTGGAAGGAAGGGCATCTGATGGGCTTCTGACCAGCCTTACAATAAAGGTTCTTTGGGACTTAATTCAGGACCAGCAGGAAGAACTGGATGGGATGAACAAGTGTCAGGAATCTTGAAAATTCTCTGCAGTACATCTTAGTACCTTGCTTGACTTTCTGCCAGGGCAGTCTAGTACCTTCCATGCCTGACACCACCTGACACTACTCATAGATTCAACTCAGTCTCAGGATCTGGTACCATGGATTTTAGAGGGGGATAGAAGGAACCCTGGTTTTGGCAGCTTCTGGTGGCTCTGTGACTTGGTACCCAGGTCCTTGCAACCATGATTCTTTTTTTTCCCTTTCCTGGTGTCTTGTTTCCCCAAGATTCAGGTGCTCTCTTGCTTCTCCAAGTCCTGCTCCCTAGGCCTAGATCCTGTGAATTCCTAATGTCGGGTGGTTTTCTACATCATTCTGGCAGAGCCGAATGACCTCTAGGCTGGGTCCAACCCAATCCTGATGATGACAGATCTATACAAAATATGGCATGTGGGACTTACAAGCCCAGAGAAGCATAACAAGTGGCCCCAGTGGGGCCATCTGATGCCAGTTCCAGCCCCAAAGGAACTGAGCCGTGTGAAACATGTGAGGGCCGTGACAGGTGTGTGTCAGGTGTTGGTGTAGGGGACACATTTTAAACAATGTTTCCATCAAGAAGAACCAAAGAAGGGATAGGCCTACAGCTTTGGGCAGATTGTTAACGTTAACAGATGGCAGACAGAAAGCAGTACTATTTTTATTTTTGCTATATTCTTCGACACAGTGCCAGAAGACTAGGCATAGGCATGCGTTATTCAAATTTTCAAAACGAAGACAGTTTTAGAAAGTACAAATTGAGTAACAACTTATCATAACAACTATTAAACTAACAACAATAAAAACCAGCATGTATTGAGTGTTTATTATACACCAGGCACAGTGCTAAGTGCTTTTCATACATTATCTTGTTTTAATCATCACATCAAAACGCATGAAGAAGCATTATCCTCATTTTACAGACAAGGAAACTGAGGCTCAGAGAAATTGAGTAACTTGTCTTAGTCAACAATAAAAATAGCCAAGATTTCAACCCATGTGTGCCTGACTACCAAACTGTGCTCTTCAAATTCTGAAAGAAATAATTCATGATCATATATGAATAAGGAAGACCGAAGAAGAATTGATGCCTTTGAACTGGTGTTGGTGAAGAATATTGAATATACCATGGACTGCTATAAGAACCAACAAATCTGTCTTGGAAGTAGTACAACCAGAATGCTCTTTAGAAGCAAGGATGGCAAGATTTCATTTCACATACTTTGGACATGTTATCATGAGGGGTCAGTCCCTGGAGAAGAACATCGTGCTTGGTGAAGTAGAGTGTCAGTGAAAGAGATGAAGACCCTCAGTGAGATGGACTGACCCAGTGGCTGCAACAATGGCAAGCATAACAACGACACGAAGATGGTGCAGGACCAGGCAGTGTTTCATTATGTTGTAAATAGGGTCGCTATGAGCCAGAACCAACTTGACAGCACCTAACAACAACAATGTAGGAAGAAAGTGGTATTCAGTAGGAACCTACAGGAATTTCTTAACAGGTACTCATGCCAAACTAAATTGCAATCACCTTACTGGGGAGTGTTACCCTGAAAGCTGAGAAAAAGGCTATAGACCAAATATTATTGTTGTTATTGTTAGCAGCCATCGAGTCGTCTCTGACTCAGGCAACTTTATGTCTAACGGAATGAAACACTGCCCCATCCTGTGCCGTCTTCAATGATTGTTCATATGTTTGAGTCCATTGCTGTGGCTGTTGTGTCAGTCCACCTCACTGAGGGTGTCCCTCGTCTTCACTGACCCTCTATTTCATCAAACAAGATAGCCTTTTCTAGTGATTGGTCTTTCCTGATGATGTGTCCAAAGTAAGTGAGCTGAAGTCTCACCGTTCTCATTTCCAAGGAGTGTTCTGGGTTTTATAAACGAAATATGCCTCGACTTTAATAAGGCAACTTCTCCACAATGTCCCTGTGGACCGAATGAAGAAAGCAGCAGTGGACAGCAGAGCTGGACGGACCTGAAGCTGGATGAGCATTCCCTACAAGTGTTGCTCTGTCAAGGAGACAAAGCCTCCCTCAGAGGGGAGTCTAAGCACCCTCCCAAAGCACTCTGCCCTCGTCAACAATTCTACCAGGATTCATGTGAAATAGGCATGGCATGTTTGTCAAATCGCACAGGACGTGGGTAATTGTTACAGCGAATGACAGGTTTAGAGAGATTTTTAGCTGAGGTGAACGTTTCCGAAAAACCCATGCAGAGGGAGGGCTTTAGTGCCCTGCCAAAGGATCTGAACTTGCCTGCTCCTGTTCAACAATTTTGTCAATTGTTTGAATGAAATATGTATGGCGTGTTTGTCAAATTGCAGAGGGTACAAGACGTAATTATAACGTTGGATGACAGAACTAAAAATTTTTAAAAATCTCATCAAGATGGAATGATGAGTCAGAACAGACAAGATGAAAATTATCAAGAAAAATAAAATAAACTCCTTTATTTAGATTCATAACATCATTTGAGAAGAAACTGGGGAGAGGCAGCCGAACAGCAGTCTTGTGAAAGATGCTGGTGATTGATGTTGACTACACATTTAATCTGACGATGTGATTACTGAAATGTTCGTAAAACACAGGGCTGTGTTGTTATAATTTTGTTGGGATAAACAATGGCATCATTTCTTCAACCCTTAGCGCTGTTTTTGTTGTTAGGTGCCCTTGAGTCGACTTTGAGTCACGGAGACCCCATGTGACACTGTAGAACTACCCCATATGGTTTTCTTGGCTGTAATCTTTACAGAAACAGGTCATCAGTTCTTTCCCCCATGGAGCTGTTGGGTGGGTTCAAACTTGCAACCTTCCAGTTAGCAGCCAAGTGCTTAACCATTGTGTCACCCAGGCTCCTTTCCTTAGCATTAGACGGACCAATTTTGGTTCTGGGGATACTATTTGAGAGGGTTGTTTCAGTTATCTATTGATATATAACAACCACTTCAAACTTAAGAAAAAACAGAACCAGCCGACTTTGGGAAGGCTCTTAGACTCCCCTCTGAGGGAGGCTTTGTCTGCTTGACAGAGCAGCACTTGTAGGGAATGGTCATTCCAGCTTCAGGTCAGTTCAGCTCTACTGTCCACCACGCTGCTTTCTTCACTGGGTCCACAGGGACATTGTGGAGAAGTTGCCTTATCATCCCAGCTCCCAACAGGAGCTGCCCATTTAGTCTCGTAGGTAGCTTCTAAGGCCCCTTCCAACTCTCAAAATCTAAGCATATAATTCCATGCTTCCTTCTGTTAATTATTTCATGATATATATGCCCTATCTCTTCAGCTAGATTTTTAATTGGAGAAGCTGAAGGAAGAGTAGAAAGATCCCTGGACTAGTTTCTACATATAGCTCTGCCAGAACGTTGGGTAAATCACTTAATGTCCCTGAGCCTCAATTCCTTCATATGGAAAATCAGGGTATTAGATTCTACCCTCCCTCCCTGTGCAAAGTGAGGATAATAAACAGTAACTTTCACAGGGTTACTTTAAGGAGAAAATGGAAATTAAAAAAAGTGCTCAAGACGGTGCCTGGCCCATTGTCAGTACTAAATAAATATTAACTCTCATTATTTCCAAGATTATTATTATTGTAACATTTCTGATTCTGATTACGGCCTGTACAATAGAATCTTGAGTTACTTTAGATCTTCACTTCTTTTGCTCTGCTGAGTGGCGATCAGAATTTCACCTCTAGTCTAGGTTTCCTCACCAGGTAGCCAGGAGCCCACCAGGACTTGGTACAGGGCAAGCCCTTGATAAGTAATTGAATTAAATCGAGAGTGGCCTGGGCAGCAAATCTCTTGCTCACGCCCAGCAGAGGGAGCACAAGGAAAGGAACAAATCATTTTTCAGAGTAGCTACTCAACGCAGAGGAAGCCAGAAGCCCAGGGGTGTTTAAAGGTCTCCTCACTCATCACCCTCATTGTGTAGATGGTGGTACTGAGGCCAAAAGAGGAAGGGGGGTTTCCCAAGGTCACCTAGTAATAAGTGGTAAGGCCCTTGGACAAACAAGCCTGTATTCTCAATCTTAGCTCTTGGAACCTTTGACCCACGGTCCTTTTTATACTACCATGTTGCTGTCTTGCTTTTCAAGGAAATTCACTGTAGATACCTGCAATCTCGCATTCTCTTTTGCCTCAGTTATCTGACAGCGTGAGCTTTGGTTTGAACACTGGCTCTGCTCCTCTTTAACTGTGTGACCTTGGGCAAGTTGCATAGCCTCTCTGAGCTTCAGAGTCATAACTCTAAAAAGTGGTTATGAAAACTACACTTATCTGAAAGGGTTGTTGGGAGAAGTAAATCAAATAATGTTGTGAAAAATGCCTTGTAAGGCACTCTGTATGCCCTAGGTACTTTACAAATACCTATCCTAGTCATAGTGGTTAAGCACTACAGCTGCTAACCAAAAGGTCAGCAGTTCAAATCCACCAGCTGCTCCTTGGAAACTATACGGGGCAGTTCTACTCTGTCTTATAGGGTCGCCATGAGTCGGAATCGACTCGACGGCAACAGGTTTGGTTTGGTTTGGGTTATCCTAGTCAAGAGAAATTGTTTCACCTAAATGAATTGAAACTGTACAATATAGGTCTCAAACTCAGATGTTTCAGGAGGCAGCCATTCAAATAAAGCTGTCTGGCTGTAAGACGACAGAGACGAGTAGAGACTGTGGCAAACCACGGAGTTAATGGCTGTGGGAGACATACTCAATCTTTACCAAGAGGAAATTCAAGACGAGCATTGCCAGGTTTTCCCATCGCCAAGAGAAGTCGGTAATCTAGGTCTTGGGGCAAATTTCTGATTTTTTAAAGCACTGTAAAACCAAACCGAACCTGTTGCTGTCGAGTCGATTCCGACTCATAGCAACCCCACGGGTCAGAGTAGAACAGCCCTAAAGAGTTTCCAGGGAGCAGCTGGTGGATTTGAACCGCCAACCTTTTGGTTAGCAGCTGAGCTCTTCCCAAATAAAACCTAGGCCAACAGTTTATTCCATTTCTTTTTAGAGCTAATCTTAGAGTTCCACATGTACAGGCATTCGACAGACTAGGGCTGAGAAATGCAGACCAATAAATGCAGGAGACAAGATCTCTCATTTGGAAGGAATGAGCCAATGATATAAACCCTCAGGCTGGTTTTTCTGAGGACCTTACTCAGCAAATACATTGAACCTCTGGGTTGTTTGACAGTCTCTAAAATATTCTCCAACTGTCTCTGATGACTTTAGTTTCTCTGCCCACTCCATGCCTGATGCCACTTACGTTGCCTTAGTCTTCCAGCTTGACTATAAATTATACATTCCACACTGAAAATAACATTTCACAATTTCATACATAACATTCATTTTTATTTACAGCTACCTTCATTAGATATTCACTGAAAAGAGGTTCACTGTAAGCAAGAAATGAGTGGGGAGAAATGGAGCTGAGTGTCTAGAATTTCTTATACCACACTCCCAATACATATTTAGAATAAAAATTGTTTTGTTCCAGTCTAAGAAAGGAAAACAAACAGTAGGGATATCAGAATTGGAAAGAAAATGCAATATTAAATGAAAATGGAAAAATAGTCAGGAAGTGGAATACTTTAATCACTTCTTAAAGATTTTTGAGTTGTTTTCACTTCTCTGCCAAGGGAGGCTTAAGCCCTTTGCTTTATGTTTGATTTCTGTGAGTACGTCCACTGCTCTCTGCTTCCGTTCTGAGCAGAAGGGCTGATTAGGAAACGTGTATTTTTCATTGTTTCTCTACCTTGCAAAATGGTCTTCTGCAAACTCAGTGTGGTGGTTTAATTCATAAGTTGGTGTGTCTAAGGCTACCTCTTTGGAAGCTGGGGAAATTTACTGCCCTGGGTGTGTTTTGTTGTTGTCAGTTGCTGCCAAGCCAATTCCAGTTCATGGCAATCCTAGGTATGCAGAGTTGTCAAGGCTGGGACCTTTCAGAAGCAGAGCGCCAGGCCTGTTTCCCAAGGAGCCTCTGGGCGGGTTCAAACCACCCACCTTTCGGCTAGTAGTTGGGCATTTAACCGTTTGTGCCACCAGGGACTCTGCCTTGGGGATGGCCCTGTGTTTAAAACCGTGAGGTCCGCCCGGACCAGGAACACAACAGACAGTCCTGGACGGAGCAGGAGAAAGGCGGGGTGCAGAATTCAAATTCTAGTAAGAAGACCAGACTTCATGGTCTGACCGAGACTGGAGGAACCCCAGAAAGCACGGCCCCCGGATTCTCTATAGGCCCAGAACTAAAACAATTCCCGAGGCCAACTCTTCAGACAGGGACTGGACTGGACTGTGGGACATAGAGTGATACTCAGGAGGAGTGTGCCTCTTAGCTCAAGGAGATAGAAGAGACTAAATGGGCAGCTTCTGTCCGGAGGTGAGACGGGAAGGCAGAGGGGGTTAGGAGCTGGTTGAACGGACACGGGGAATCAGGGGTGGGAAGGAGGAGTGTGCTGTCACTGTATGGGGAGAGCAGTTAGGGTCTCATAACAAGGTATGTATAAATTTTTGTATGGGAAAAAATAAAAATATAAAAAATAAATAAATAAAACTGTGAGGTCCCCAAAGAGCATGGCCAAGATCTGATTGTGTTGACTTAGTTACATTATGATATTTTTCAGTAATGCAAAGAAACTTGAAAAAAACAAAACAATTGAAGACTATTCAGGCACAAGGCTGCTGGAGTGACGTGGTAGCAGCGAGGGTGGCAGCGTGTTAATGGAACAGAAGGAGAAGCCCTGGTAGTTAAGGTGGCGCTGAGTAGGGGGTGTGAGAGTGTTCAGGCTAACGAGCAGAGAGACAGGGGCCACTGCCCAGTGCCAGCCCTCCTGTGCCCTGCCTCCTCACTCCTTTTGATATGAAAAAGCCAGTGATACTAGAAGAGATTAAAAAGAAGTTCATGTGCCAAGAAAGTGAGGTTAATTGTCCTGAAAGGCAGCAAAGAGTAGTGAGAATAACACCCAGGGCCCAGCTCTCTTGCTCGCTAGCTCTGTGGCATTGGGCAAGCCACTCGACCTCTTTGGGTTTTAATTCTACAGTTTATAAAATGAGAGATACAGAAGATAAAAATAAAGGTACCTTCCAGATCTTGAATTACATAGCCAGGCATTTCCTCTCACTTTTTGTTTTGAAAAATTTCAAGTCTACAGAAGAGATAATAGAATCGAACAACTGACATCCGTATACCCTTCACCTAAGATTCACCAGCTATCTATCTATCTATCAACAGAGGGAATACAGAAGGAAATATATATATATACATACACACACACACACACACACACACACACACCACACACACACACACATATATATATATATCCAGGTATGGGGCCCTGGTGGCCCAGGGGTTAAGCGTTCGGCTACTAACCAAAAGGTTGGCAGTTAGAATCCACCAGGTGCTCCCTCGAAACCCTATGGGGCAGTTAGTTCTACTCTGTCCTATAGGGCCACTGGAAAATGTTCAATTTTATGATTTACTATTCAAAACACTGCCATATAGACTTAGTTTTCTAAACTAAATCAGGGACTTCAGCTGCTTAAAAACATGGACCCAAATGCTAATCACTTTACTTAAGTCAATGTGCAGATTCAGGAATCAGTGAGATGTTACCACAAAATATATGAAGAAAAAAAGGACCGTACAGACCACTCTCACTAATTTTCTAACTAGAAGTACCATCCTCATTCCCAGGGATAATCCACAAGTGGGGTTATTACCACCACTGACCAAACGCCAACGTTGTCCAACTCTTCTTCATCGTTAGAGTAAATTTTTATGATTTTCATTTTTTTATGTATGTATTAAAATATATCTGTAAGTTGACATGTAATGTTTCCACCCTTCAAAGACAAACAAAGATTGGGTTTATAAAGATACTGATAATAAAAGGCAATAATAACAAAAACTAAAAAAAAAAAAAAAGGAGGTATTCGACTTACATCAGAACCAACCTACGACTGAGTCATTGGAACAAAACCCCATCGTCAGTTGGGGGCTACCTACCTATATACATAGATTTTTTTTTTCTTTGCTAAAATGCTTTAAAAAAAGTTGCAGGACTCAATTCATCACTAAATATTTCAGCACGAATCCTCCTAAGAATAAGGATGTTCTTTCACATAACTACAGTATCATCGTCACATCAAAGAGACAACAATAATTCCATGTCATCAAATAGCCAACTCATATTCAAATTTCCCCACCTGTGCCAAATTCTTGCACTTGGTTGTTATGTTTTTAGACTTTTAAATTCTTTTAGCCTCTAGCCTTATTAAAATATAGAGCATTGCTCTTCCTCTTCTTCTTTTTTTTTAATTTAATGACATTGACTTTTTGAGAAGTCCAGACCAGTCATTTTGTGGAACGTTCCATATATTCTAATCGTGGCTGATTGTTTCCATGTGGTGTAATGTGTAATTCAACTTGTTCCTGTATCTCTGTGTTTCCTGTACACTGGTAGCTTGATCAAATTCAGGTTAAACATCTCTGGTGAGAACCGTTCAGAGGCAATGCTGAGTACTTCATGTTGCATCCCATCAGGAGGCACACAATGTCAGGTTGCCCCAGTGCCAGTGACGTTGAGTTTGATGCCTTGGTTAAAGTGATGACAGCTAGATCGTTCCACAGTAAAGGTATGTTTCCCCTTTTTGTCGTTGGTAATCTCAGAGCAATACTTTGGTACCACATGAATAAACTCTTCCCCCAAGTCCATCACCCAACTATTTTAGCATCCACTGAAGATTCTTACCTGAATCCGTCATTATGTTGGAGTTGCAGGTTCTGAGTAATCCTATTACTCTTCTACATTTACTAGCTAGCATTCTTCTGTAATGCAAATGGTTTGCGCTCAGCTAATCACCTAGAAGTTGATGGTTCAAATGCACCCAGCGGCTCTGCGTAAGAAAGCCCCAACGATCTGCTTCCATAAAGATTACCAAAAACCAAGCTAAACCCGTTGCCATCAAGTCGATTCCTACTCATAGGGACCCTATAGGACAAAGTAGAAAAGCCCCAAAGGGTTTCCAAGGGGCACCTGGTGGATTCAAACTGCCAACCTTTTGGTTAGCAGCAAGCTCTTAACCACTACACCACAAGGGCTTGAGATTCTGTGGTGCAGTTCTACTCTGTAACACATGGGGTCATTAAGAGGGAATTGACAGCAGCGGGTTAGGGTTTTTTTGGTTTGTTCTTCTGTAAAGATGAGCTTCCCTTTCTCTCTTCTCTCTCTTCCTCTCCCTCTCGTATTACCAAGGTCTCAGCAATTTCTTTTTTATTTAACATCTGATAATCAGTTGCTATCTTTATTCTTTTTAATGCTCAAATGGTCTCAACTTTGGCTAGAGGGGACCCTTAAGATGAATCTTGTGTCCTTTTTATAAGAACTTGTTCATTGTTTAGTTCCTCCTTGCTTTTTGGCACAACGAACTATTTCCAATTCAAGGACACACCCTATTAAACCCGCACATTGATCTCCACCTCAGAGTCCACCTCCTGAGGAATCCAGCTGAGACACTCAGCCATCTAGTTTATTATCTAACCACCAAAACTAGACACTAAATCTCCCGACAGTAAATCGACTATGTTTTACCATAACATACTGCCTTTCAGTCCCTTATAAACTTACTTAACTGTTAAGAAGACGGATGTCATGGGTCAGACCTCCCCTGGGGGCAGAAAGTCTCATCAGAGTTGCTTGCCATCAAAGATACTATTTTATTGTTGTTTTATTTAAAATACAATGTAACCAGATACTGGCTGAGATCTTTGGGCTCTTCCAGATTTGGCTAAGATTGGTTTGAAGCCCCGTTCCACACTCTGGAAACGCAAAGCTCTTTGCAAGATTTCTGAAGATTCTCAAAGAGCTTATATTCTAAGGACAATTTTGGCTCTGGCTCCTGCTTCTAAATGTGCCGACTGGCACATAGTAGGTGCTCAATAAATATTTACATTCGTTAGCCAAACCCCTCTCCCTTCTTCTGGGAACAGTGCCTCTTTCTTTTGGGGAACACTTTCTTTCCTCCATCCCTCTCCACCCTGTAACATGTGGTCCAAATAGGAGTGGCTATCTTTTCACATCTGGGTATTTTAGCCACAATGATTAGCCAAGGGATGCACACATGACCTGATCCAAGCCAATCAGAGTCTTTCTCAGGGACTATAAAAATAGAACTAAGGGAAGAGGACATTGATCTCTGATTGCAAAGCTCTGAATTGGGCAGTCTGAAAGCTACTGGCAGCCACGCCCCCTGTGCAGGTAGGGAAGTTCGTCTGTGCTGGCAGAAAAATAACGTTGCAGTACGAAGTGGAGAGACGGGTCGCGTGCTCTTTGAGTTCCTACGTATCATAGTCTCTGAGGCCAGCTCCGTCTTCATCTTTCCACACTGTGAACTACAAAATGATGGAATGATCAGTGGAGCAAGCTACATTACGTCCCCCAAAGGCAGAGATGATGGTAAGGGGCAATGAGGGTAACGCAGAAGGAATGTAGAATTAGAAAATAACACAGTACACGCTGAAAACTGCACAACTGAATAGTTAAATCTGGAGGGTCAGGTTAGGAAGGTGAGTCGTTTCTGCGTGTCCCACACTTCATTTGTGGGTGCTGAAAATGCAGCCTGTAGCGGAAGAACACCTTCTTCCCCCTTGCCGCGCCCTGCCCGCTACCCGCCACAACACGTATGGTTTCATGGCGTCACCTCATGGCATCCCGGCTTCTGTGTCACAAGAAGGGATGTTACTGGCTCTCCTTGCCTAATGTCCCAGCCTACAAACCAAAAAGGCAAACCAGTTGCTGTCAAGTCGTTGCTGACCCATGGCATGTGTTTTAAAGTAAAACTGTGCTCCACAGGGTTTTCAATGGCTATGATCTTCTGGGAGTAGATCACCAGGACTTTCTTCCAAGGTGTCTTTGAGTGGTCTTTCAGTCAGTAGCTGAGCTCTTACCATTTGAGTCACCCATAGATTCTTCCCAACCCTACAGATCTCTGTAAGTACAATGAGGGGTATGCAGCACTTCATTGGATAAACACTTACAGAGAAGTCTTCTAAAAGCTAGAAGGGTTCTGTGATCATTAAGGTTGTGTGCCAGCTTGGCTGGGCCATGATTCTTAGTGGTTTGGCAGTTGTGATATAGTTTGGCAGTTGTATGATGATGTGACCACTACCATGATGAGATCTGATATCATGTGATCACCTCCGTGGTGGATCTGCTGTGAGTAGCCAATCAGTTTGGAGTTTCTTTGGGGCTGTGGCCTGTATCCAATATAGGTGGAATTTCTGGCAAGGCTTGGGGGCTTCTGCTTACTCTGGATCCTGAAGCTGGCTCTTGTTCATCTGACCTCTGGTTCTTGGGAGTTGAGCTAGCAACTTCCCTGTCGTCTTGCTTGCCAATCTTGGGATTTGTTGGTCTCTGCAGCCTGTGAGCCACAGGCCTATTGTCTGACCTGCCGATCTTGGGTTCACCAGCCCCTGTAGCTACGTGAGTGAGGAGAAGCCTCCAGCCTGACCCACAGACTTGGGACTTTCCAGCCTCCACAAAGCCATGAGCTGTTTCCTTGATATAAATCTCTACTGGTTTTGCTTCTCTAGAGAACCCAGCCTAAGCCAGATTCCTGCAATCTGTGTCAGGCAGAATAGTGACCTTTGCCTTAGCAGGATGGCCTTAAATTGGCAGTCTACATTAGTCAGTTTTATCAAACAATCATTGAATGTCCGTAATCTGCCCCAAGCCTTTGGGAAATGGAGATTTTATCTGTTACAAACCACTGAGCTTGCTTTCTCAGTCCTTTTCTAGAAGGAGGTGAAAGGTTTTAGTCTGTTCTTGAGGACATTTGTTTCAACTGAATTAATCTGCAAAAGCATTCCTCTTTCGGATTCTAAGTAGAGTCATTTTCTCAAGTAAGGGACACTACATTTGCTTTATGACATCCAAATTCTGACTCCGTCCCCTTCCACCCCATTCTCCCAGGATGTTGTTCAAACCAGGTCCCACCAAAGGCTCTCTGTACCTGTGCACGTATAGCTCTTAGAGATGAAAAGGTCTTTGCCGTCATTCCCAGGTTCTTCCTGGACAAAAACTCCAAATGGGTCTCCAGCTGGTAGATCACTGCAGGGGTCTGGAGCATGGACACTCTCCCAGTAACCAGACTTCAAAATCCTCAAGGAAGATGAAAGGTTGACTTATTGCTGCCTGCATGGGGATCATAAAGAAACCAACAACAACAACAAAAAAAACGGTTGCTGTTGAGTCGATTCCGACTCATAGCAACCTTATAGGACAGAGTAGAACTGTCCCCTGGGGTTTCCAAGAAGTGGCTGGTGGATTCAAACTGCTGACCTTTTGGTTAGCAGCTGAGCACCTTAACCGCTGTGCCACCAGGGCTCCCCAAAGAAACAAAAAACACCTTAAATGCCAAACACTAGGTTGCAATATTAATCTCAGAAACCTAACTTCCCTGAGCTTGAATTCCTGCATCCACGAAATGAAAAAAATCATACCTATTTCACACGGTGGTTTGCTCAGGGAATGGCGGCTGACTGAGTCACTGACCTCACTCATTGACTGGTTAGATGAGCCAGAGTTCTTGGTCACAAGCAATAGGAGCTCAGTGTAACCAAACAAAGCAGAAACAGAATCCGCAAACAAGATTCCAGCAAGCTCACAGAACTGGCCAGAAAGCAAAGAGCGAGCCCAGGAGTGTGGACTGGACCTTCGGCAGCAGGAAGCATAGCCAAGGTCTTGCCACCAGAATAGCCGGCTAGATGCAGCTGCCAGCACTCGAACCACTGCCATGCGGGAAGCCCCCCCCCCCCCCCCCCCCAGCACGCTCACCACTGCTGGCGTTCATGTGTCCTTGCAACCTGTGTTACTTCATGATTCAAAGTTCCAGGCAGGGGATGCAGAGAGGGAGCTCCCCTCCACCCTTCCAGAGTGGGAGATGGAGCACCAGGTGCTGCAGAAGTCTCCACAATGAGGAATTCCTTCCAAGCAGGAAGTAGGGTTGGATGCTGCGAGGCAAAATCTCTGAGACCCCACTACCTAGTGCAACTCTTCTGCTAAAGGAAAGGGGATTGGTCGCATTCTGCGTTCCCGGTCTCCTCGCTTCAAGGCCCAATGTTGGAAAAACGTGTGAATGTATAGCACGGTGAAGAAATTACTGCAATTTTGAAACAGTCATTTTCTTCCATGACCTGAGGAATGAGACTGAAGTTTAGTCTCTACGTGCTTCTGCCAAAAATGTGGGCCCTCTGCAGGTTAAAACTCATCCCCCCCAATACATATATACATATGGAGGGATGAATGGATGGACAGATGGGTGGGTGGGTGGGTGGGTGGATGGATGGATGAATGGGTAAATGGATACTAGACAGACAGACAGACAGATAGATGATAGATAGTTGTTAGTTGCCATGGGGTCTTCCAACTAAGGGGGCTCATCTTCCAGCACTGTACCAGACAATATTCTGTTGTTATCTATAGAGTTTTCCTTGGCTGATTTTCAAAAGCAGATTGCCAGGCCTTTCTTCCCAGTCTGTCTTAATCTGGAAGGTCCGCTGAAATCTGTCCACTATGGGCCACGCTGTTGGTATTTGAAATACTTGTGGCACAGCTGCCATTTCATAGCACCTCACAAGTCACCACAGTACAACAAGTTGACAGATGAGTGGTGGAGACAGGTAGGTAGGTAAATAGATAGAAAGACACACAGACTGACCGACAGATAGCTAGACAGAAAGAAGTCCAGTTTAAAAAGCAAAAACAAAACAGCTACAGGAAAACATGTCTCGGGCACCTGACTTGAGCAGACGAGGCGTGCGGACGATGAGTTTAACTTTGAGCTTTCCCATGATGTAGAGGAAAACGTGATGGGTTACATACTTTTCATTTTCTCATCAGACTTTTATCTATAGAGACAAAATGTTTTCTGGCAATAATCTCGTGAAAAATTTTCATTTGGGTTGTACATGGAAGGAGTTGAATGAGGTAAGAGCGTCACCAGTTATGGTTTTAAAAACACAGAAATGCCTTGAAAATGATTAAACCTCATGTGATAAATTTTCTGAAGTCAAAACAGTATCTCCGAAATGTGCCTGCCAGCGACGCTGCCGATGGGCCAGGTGCTCAGGCTCCTCGCTGCCACAGTTCTGACCCAGGGGCAACCAGGAGGGTCTGGAGGCACACTCGATGGAGGCCTCCGTGGGCCTCCTCTCTCCAATGCCTGGTATGGTAAAGTGAGGTTTGGCACGGGCTGTGCCCCCACAAATGTGTGAACAAATCTCCTAACCGGCCCCGCGGTGCTGCAGCTCCTGGCAGCCAGGTGGGGCAGCAGCTTAAGCCTTAGAATTCAGACGGCAAGGGGCCGCTGGCATTCTGTTCTGGAAGGTGTCAAACCCGACGTGCGCACTTGCCCAGACTGCAGCATGGCCTCGGCAGCAGGAGGAGTGTCTGCAGATGGAGGTGCTGTGGTTTTCTCTTTTTCTGGAAGAAGCCCAGAACCTGCTCAAACTCTCGTACAGTGATCAAGCTCCCATTGCCTGGGAGACAGCCTGCCAGCTCCATGGACCCTTGTCAGAAACCACGTTTCCAAGGGTGGGAATGGTACTAGAAGCCAAGAGCTGGAGCCTAAGTTTCCGTTTTACAGAGGAGAGGTGAGGGAGACGAGGAGCATAAAAACAGCATTGAATGTGACTGCTTACAAAAACCGTCACTATGCTCGGAACTCAACCTCGTTCCAAAAGATTTGAAACAATTTTTTTTTTCTGTTTTAGGAAGAAATCAAGATGAAGACAACAATAAATCAGGTTAGTAAGGCAAAGCGGGCTTTCCAGAAATGCATGCCACATGATCCAGTGAATGCTGGATTTTTGTTGTTACGAGGCCATTGAGTCAATTTCGACTCATAGCAACCCCTGTGACAGAGTAGAACTGCCCCATAGGGTTTTCTTGGCTATGATCTTTACAGGAGAAGATCACCAGGTCTTTCTCCTATGGAGCCACCAAGTGTGTTCAAACTGCCAGCCTTTCTATTCACAGGCAAGCACTTAACCGTTGCCCCATCAAAAAGCAAGTCAACTGTCTGTGCGTCTGTGGGGTTAAGGATGAGGGACAGAGAAGGGGACTGACCCAGCGTGGGGGAAGGAAGGTAGGAGACCTGGATGGCTTTTGCCTTTCGTGGGAAGGACCCCATTTTCTCACACTCCGTTTTCCGATGACTAAACTCAATGTCCTCCGGACTCAGCTCACTCGGGGATGCTTTCCCTGTTGTAGCCTCCCTGAAAGCAACCCCTCCCAAGGGTCCCTCTTGATTCCCAGAACACTTCTCACTTCTCAGACCTTTAATTCAGTGGGGCGAAAACTTTGCCTCCTATTAAAGGAACATCAGGCATTGGCCAAGCAGGTGGAAGAGACGAAAACATGGGTATATTCCGCCTTTTCTTGGTGGGGGAATCTTGGAGTAGGGGAAATAAAGAAAAAGGGGAGTCCCCTTGCCCTGGAGTCAGTTGTGCCTAAGACTAGGCCTCAAAGTGGTTTTACTCATTTCAGAGGACCTGAGGTGGGGAGTGGGAGGGAAGGGGATTGGGCCACCCTCTTCCTCACCCGCCCCATTTCCCTGAACTCCACCTGTCCTCTCTGGGGCAACAGGCCTGAGTGACAGGCTCTGGACCCCACCCAGATGCGCCGCAGCCCCTCCCCTCCCATAGAACGCCACAGGCCAGGTGCCTTCCTCTGGTGTGGGGGAGGGAGAGATGGAGTGTAGTGTGTGGAGTGACGGTGAGGGCTTGGGAGAGGTCCTTCAGGGTCCATGACTGGTAGCTTGAAAGGGAATTAGAATTCCTGGGTGTATCCCGGGGAAACTGCGTCAGGATCTAAACACAAGGCAACAGGTGGTCAGGGCCAGGAAGTAAGACCCAGAATATTTGCTTCAGTCTGCGTGTGCTAATCACGGCACTCACACACGAAGTGTTCATGTGACTCAGACACCAACCCAGTGACACATGCAATTACAATAAAACCAGTGAAAGCCAGAACCTGCGTGAGGCGGAAACCTGTCAGAGAAGGAAAACGCAAACACCTCCCACTAATAGACAGCGATAGGGAAGTGGTGAGGCTGCACCCTGTCAAAGGCGGAAACTTTGCGAGACCTGGAAAAACAAGGCAGTCCCGGCGAGTTCCGGCTCTCACAGGTTTCTCTGTGTGATCTCAATTTTACAGACCCAGAAACCTCGCCCTAGGAAAGTGAGAAGACTTCCCCCAAAAAAGTAGAAAAATGCAGAAGTGAGGTTGAGTCTTCTGCTCCCATAAAGTGCATTGATAATAAAACAACCATGAATCTTTAGCAATCATTTCGGATGCTGTTAAATTAACAAAATAAGAAGAGAACATATTAAAAAAAAAAAAAAAAAGAATTTACCTATGTAAAAGCAATCTCGATTATACCCCCTGATGTGAACTTGTAATTCTTGTGCCGAATAACTGAGGAACTGAAGGTGACAGTGGGCATGATGAGCTGTGTCTGATGAATACATTTCTTACAAGTTTTATTTGATTATTATACTCTAATAAGATCTATACCCCGTGATATTTTCACAAATCATACACTTCACAGTGTCTGCTTACAATATTCTTATATTTCTGTAAGAGATTAAGGTAATCAATTATTTTATAAGGCTTCACAGCCTTCTTAGTACTTCATAAGATGAACTATGAGGCAAATATGTAGACGTAATCTTTGTCCCAAGCTGACCCTGTGTTCCCAACAAGGGCAATATTATCATACGAGACAAATTTGTTTCTTCATAATTTGTTTTTTAAGATTTAATTCCCAAAAAATGAGGCTGTCAGCGCACACAAACACACACACACACACACACACACACACACACACACACACACATACACACACGGAGGTGGGTAGCAGGTCTTAATTTAGGTACATTGCCACCAGGTGGAGGTAGAGTGCCATGGTCTAGGAAGTCTGGAAAGACAAGCAGAGGATTTGCTAAAATTGCAGACTGTGGCTCCGGGTTCAAACTCCAGAAATTTGTAATCACAAATTTTCTATTTCTTACTTATTAGAAACATTTACAGAGGTAGAAAAATGTAAGCAAGCTATAAGCAAATATTTTAATTAGCTCTTTGGACGGGTTTTACAAACGCAAAGTATGATCTTCACCTTCAGTTTCTTAAAGTTCCTTGTCTTTTCTCATGAACAGCTTCAAAGAAAAATTACTGACTCCATCTCATGTTGCGTTAGCGTGAAACTCCCAGGATCTCTGGGATGCGTTTGACAAAAACTTCCAAAGCGCAGTTTCATGCTCTGATCTCTCTTCCAGCTAGCGTAAGAAAGAGAACGGAAGGAATTTGAAGGGTGGTAGTGGGGACGGCAGTGGAGTGTGGCCAACTATCCCAGTTAGCCCAAGATTGTCCTGATTTTAGCATGGAAAGTCCCACATCCTGAGAAACCCCTTTGTCCCAAGCAAACTGAAAGAAAACTATCCCAGTTCAGACTCTGCTTTAAGGTCTTCATTTCTTCCCATCAGGAAGAAAGGCAAGACGCCCGTCGATTTGATGAGCCCTACTCTACCCCCACCAATCCTATGCCTAGAGACCCACATTTAGCGTGAGTTTTTACTGCTACATTAGGGTTGTGCTCTTTATGTTTTACCTGGGGGCGGGATATAGATCAAACCCAAACCCACTGCTGTTGAGTTGATTCCAATTCATGGCAACCCCATGTGTTACAGATTAGAACTGCTCCGTAGGATTTTCTTGGCTGTAATCGTTACGAAAGAAGATCATCAGGGCTTTCTTCCGAGGTGCTGGCTGGGTAGGTTCAAACTGCCAACCTTAGGTTAAGTGCAAACCGTTTGCACTCCCCAGGGAATCACAGCAACCTTCCATGACAGTAGAACTACCTCATAGGGTTTCTGAGGCTGTAATCTTTACAGGAGCATATCACCAGGTCTTTTCTTCATGGAGTGGCTGGTAGATTCAAACCTCCGGCCTTTCACTTAGCAGCTGAGCACTTAACCATCGCACTGCCAGAGTTCCTTACACGGTAGATATCAAACCTGTCGCCATCGAGTTGATTCTAACTCATACCGGCTCTATAGGGCAGAGTAGAACTGCCCCACAGGGTTTACAAGGAGCGGCTGCTGGAATCGACCTGCTGACCTTTTGTTAGCAACTTGTCTTTTAACCACTGTGCCACCAGGGTCCCTACAAGATAGACAGTGGCTGTATGGATGAGTGTGCTGAATGCAGTGTTGATGAGAAGCAGGTGGGCAAACTATGCTGGATAAATAAACCGGGCCTTTAAGAGTTCTTGCCGTTCATCACGCCAACTCTTTGGAGGCTGAAACTGACCCTTAAGGCCTCTAACGAGGCTGCCGATGGAATGGAAGTAGGAGGAAAGTGAGCCACAGGTGATAGAGGATGTAGGTTCTGGAGCAAAGGCGAGTTCCTGCAAGTGATATAGTCAGCGCAGCTCTGTCAATAGCTGATCCCCTTGGATCCCCCCAGGAATGCAGCCCAGAGAGTTCTTGACAGCAAGTCTCAAGTGAAAGAACATGGACAGGCTCATAACTTGGAAAGAATAACATCTGTAAGAAAATAACCTAAAAAAGGAGGACTCCACAGGGACTAGATGAAAATGTTGATGTCATTTTGTGAATTGCTTTCCTGAGCATTTTCTGCATTATCTGCGTTTCCTGTATTATTTTGTGTTCTTGGTTCCATCATAATTTAGCTTTTCTTCAGAGCAGGCGAGTATTCTCTCTCGAGTTCTTATTCTCTGGCACACTGTGCTAGCGTTTTCTGCTCCATGTACCCGTCACCTGCAAGGCCTCGTGACGAAGAAACTGATGGAATGGGATAAGTTCTTAAAAAACAAGATCTGGTGGAACAAAATTATCTCCAAACCTTCCAAAGAATAAAAGGCGCTGACCGTGGAGGCAAGGACACACAGGACGGGAGGGTTATCTTGAGTGGTGCAGACCAGGGGCGTTTCTGGGAGCTGAGGCCCTGGGTGGGTGCAAACAATGGACAAAGGCTGTTATATGACAACTGAAACACCATCAGAATAACACACTCATTTACTGAGTCTGAGGCGGGGGAACCGAAGACAGCTGAGAAACACGGTTGAGTTCCTAACTTGATAATGAATAAGCAGACTCTAATTTACAGTTGTACAAATGTTAGACTGTCATATGTTATGTAAATAGCTGGAAGTCCCTGTAAGAAGAAGGGTGACTACAAGGCCCTTTTGTGGTACCGGCTGACTCTCCTGAGACTTACCTTGATCTGCCGACAATTAAAGAGACGTCACCTGATAGGGTTGCCAAGTAAAACACAGGATGCCCAGTTGATTTTCTTGAATTTCAATTAATTCTTTGAATTTCAAATAAACAATTAAAAAATTTTAATGCAAGTATGTCCCAAATATTGCACAGAACATACTTATACTAAAAAAATAATCCATTGTTTATATGAAATTCAAATTTAACTGGCCGTCCTGTATTTTTATTTGGTGTATCTGGGAACCCTATACCCGGGAAGGAAAAGGAAAGGTCTGTGAGCTGTGTCGCTAAGGCGAAGGGCAGGAACTTGGACGTGGAGCAGCTACGTGCAAGCGAGGACGAGAAGCTCAAACAGCAGCATGGAGAAGAAATGCTGGATTCAGCAGCAAAAGCTCCCACGTATTCCTCCAAAAAGCTTCCAAGTT
This sequence comes from Dugong dugon, assembly GCA_030035585.1. Taxonomy (NCBI): domain Eukaryota; kingdom Metazoa; phylum Chordata; class Mammalia; order Sirenia; family Dugongidae; genus Dugong; species Dugong dugon. The sequence continues at coordinate 3,890,022 of CM057482.1, forward strand.
TTTCAGCTCCCCTTGTTTTCATTGGAGCGAACAGAACAATCAGGCACTGAGAGCTGTTTTACTGGTCATGTTGAGGCAAGTACGTTCCATTTTAAATGGCGGAAGGCTGGCCTTTCAAAAGAGCAAGACAAAATTCTTCCGGTTGAAGGCCCACTCAAATGAAAGCGAAAGTGGGAGAGGGTGGTGATAAACTCAGAAGGATAAAAAGAACAGGAGAGGGGACACAGGGATTAGGAACTGCGGCCCATTTCTGGAAGGTGGAGAGCAGGTAGGTGGAGAAGTTCTAGCTCTGCAGGAAGGAAGGGGCTGCCTTATGAAGAGCCCCTGGAGCTTGCAGGGCCTGGAGCTGAGAGGCCAGGCATACCAGGAGGGGCGGCGGCTGGTCTGGGAGTCTGTACACTGAACAGTGGAACCCACCCCCTTCCACTGAACAACAGCGGCCAGCAGGTCCCCTCCATGAGGAGACCAGAAGGCTGCCTCTGCAGAACTGGAAGGCAGAGCCACCTGTCTTAGAAACTCCAGGCACAGCAGAGGACAGGAGCGAGGGATCTGGGCTGAAAACAGTGAGATTAATCGAAAACCTACAAATGGAGTGACTGGAGGCCCTGCACCTTCTTCTGCCCTGAACACAGACTGCAGGTCCCAGCCCAGGCAGGGGAGAGAGAAGCTTCTTCCCCAGAGAAAGGGAATAGCCTTGTGTGGAGCCTTTCTGCCTCCCCAGGTGCACAGACAACTCAAAGAGCCCCCAGTCAGTCTGCTTACACCGTGATGGTAAATGTAGGCAGACAACCAAGGCTCACAGTCATTGGAGGAAATTTCTACCTTCCCCTCCCATGAGAGACCAAATAAAGAAAGAAAAAAAGAAAAGAAACTAGAATAGATAATTATGTCAGATACCGGGGGGGGGGGGGACCCAAAACTTTAAAACTTCTAATCAGTATCCTCAAATGTGTGAAAAGATATTTCATACTCTTCCTCCTTCCAAAAAAACAGAACCTGACAAAAATAAAAAGGAAACAATGAGAGAGTGAGAAAATCATCTTGGAAATTTTAAGCATGATAACCCAAATAAAAAGTCAATAGAAGGTTTAGGGTACCCTGGTGGTGCACTGGTTAAGAGCTTGCCTGCTAACCAAAAGATCAGCAGTTCGAATCCATCAGCTGCTCCTTCGAAACCCTATGGGGCAGTTCTGCTCTGTAAGACATGGGATCACCATGAGTCAGAATCTACTTGAGCGCAAGTGATGACAACAGCAGCATAGATTCAAAAAATTCACCTTCTTTTCATAGAAAGGAGCCCTGGGGATGCAGTGGTTAAGCGCTCAGCTGCTAGCAAAAAGGTCGGCAGTTCAAATCCACCAGCCCCTCCTTGGAAACCCTATAGGTCCTATGCGGTCTCTATGAGTTGACATCAACTCGACAGCAATGGGTTTTGGTTTGGTTTCATAGAAAGTGACTGGAGGACATGCATCAGCAAGGCAAAGGCGTAAACCAAGAAAAAGGAAGAGATGGCATCCCGGAAACAGTGGATCCAATCTAGAAGAGCTGTTAAGAGAAGGTTCCAGGATAAGAACTGTGGCTGGACTGGAGAGCCACCAGCTCACAGCAGAGCAGGAAGGCAGAGGACTTCAGGAAGGGGTGTTCAGGAAAAAGGTGTAACAACAGAGAGGGTGATATGACAGATGATAAGATGGAGCACCTAGGAAAAAAGATGTAATTAGGCAATTACTATTCAAGAACGAACAAAAGGCTGTACAAAAAGGTAATTTAATTATAGCAATATGTACATTGTCATAACGATGTAAACACTAATTACTGATGTGATTCAAAGTGAAATAAAATTTTGGGGAGAGGATGAAGGAGGAGAGCTGGAGATATTAAAATGTTCATCTCTCGTGACTTTTATAAATGTAAAAACTGCAGTATGTACATATTATTTAAAAATGTGATGGTAACTGCTAGAAAAGGTGGCTAAAATTCAAAATAGTCCCTTTGGCATAGGACTAGCAGCTAATGTAAGGCTGTGCCAAGAGCTACTGTTTTGTATTATAAGGTTTTTAACACTATTTGATTTCTTAATGATGTCTATAATTACAGATTCTTTTAAAGCATAAAACTTATTTTAAAAAAAGGCAAGCCCGTAAGAGGAGTTGCCTCATGGACTTCCCAAGTTCTTTTCACAGTTCAGCCCCTTGGTACATGACCAACTCTGCATGAATTCCTGACCTTTGGCTTCTGACCTGTGTCCTCTGTTTGCGCTCCTTCTTTGACTTTGGTTACTGGTAACCTCTGACTCCACCTCCAACCCAATGTCCCAGTTCACTTTCTATCATTGACCTGAATATCTCCAACTTTCCCTTCCTCCCTGCTCTTTCCCTCTAGTTATAACAAAAGTGGCTCAGAAATACGGCTTTAACCACACAACGACAGGAAACATAATTTGTTGTAACCACTAATTTACCCTTGTGACTTCGGCCAAATCATGTCACTTCTCATAGTCTCCTTGTCTGTAAAGTGAGAGGTTGAGGCTAGATGATCTACAATCTCCCTCCTTCTCTGATGTTCTGTGATTTATAGCCTGATCTTAAGGCTGAGTAGGCAGGACTGTATAGAAATAATTATAAAGAAAGTGATGCCATCTATTCCATGATTAAGGGAAATACGATTCAGATTGGGTTCCCTCATTTTAAAAAGAAATGTAAAACTCTACACCTGAAATCTAAAGAATCAATGATCCAACTCTGAATCAAGCTAATAGAAAAGCTTAAGTGGAGAGCAGAGGGTTCCAAAGTCATTGAATTAGTCTTGATCAAACTTCTTTTATGAACCCTTTTATGACAGAGATATTCAAATCCAGATAATAATAATGGCTCAGGTGACCCCTTAACACAAAAAAGGGAGTTTGAACTTAAATCTCCTAAACTCTTAGGAGAGATGAGAAGTAGCTGGAAACAGGCTAAGGCAGAGGTTCCCGTTAAGACCGATAGGACCAAATGACAAAGATCCCAAAGACACACAGACTTCCCTAGTTAGGGGCGGGGGGATTTCTCTGTACAAGCAAAGGTCCTTTTGCTTTCTCCCAAGGTAGAGGTTTGAGTTTTTCCCAAACTGTGTGAACTAATTCACTTGCCAAGGGAATCTTAGAGCCAGAAGAGAAATAATGGTATGCATTTGTAATGACTAAGAAGGATGATGTAAATGGCAGATTTACCCTACCTTTTAGATTCCGGAGAAAATCTTGCTAGATAGATGAGATCCCTGAGCCCTCATATCACAGAGCCAGTCAGACTTGATGGGACCTTCCCATTGTGTCCTAAGTAGATACACTGGCATCCAGGGAGGGCAGTCTTTGAAGTATTAATAATCTGTAAGTGTTTCACAAATAGAAGAAATCAAGCCAATACAGTATATCTTGAAGTAATAAACACATACGTACGCATACATATTCTGAGAATCAGAAGGTAAGCAGAACACCAAAAGGAAAGGAACGGAAATGAACCTTGGTAATCCTAAAGGAAGGAGCCCTGGTGGAACAGTGGTTAAAAACTCAATTACTAACAAAAAAACTGATGGTTTAAACCCATCCAGCCACCTCATGAGAGAAAGGCCCAGCGATCTGCTCTCGTAAAGATTACAGCTGAGAACACCCCGTGGGGCAGTTTTACTCTGTCACATGAGGACCCTATGAGTGGAAAACTGACTCAACAGCCTCTAACAACAACAGCAATGGTCCAAAAGGAGGCATCCATGGTGGCAAAAAACGGTTAGCTGACAGTTCTCCCTTTCAAAAAGTCACAGCCTAGAGAACCCCATGGAACACAGTTCTACTCTGTAACACATGGGGTCACTGTGAGTCAGAATCGACTCAATGGCAGCTGGTTAATCCTAAAGGAAGAGGAGAAATCACTAAGGATTCTCAGGTCTTTGCTCAAATTATTATTTTTTAGGATAGATAACTTCATTTCTGTGAAAGGACTTATTCTTTTGTCATGGCATTGGTTCCTAAACTGGAGCTCGTGGATGCAAAATAATAAACACATGCCTTGACAAGAAAAAGTTTGCACACCATGTGTGTATCAATACACATTTATTAAAGGAATAGGCAATACTTACTGAAACCTCACAATGGGTCAGGTGTGCCTTCCAGTGCTCATTTAATCCACTTAACGGCCCTATGAGGTCTGAACTGCTAGTGGCTGCATTTTACAGATGAACAAGATGGCACAGAGAGGCCGGGCACATGCCAAGATTAACCCAGCTAGTGAGCCCATGATCACAGCCATGGTGCTGCTAGTCACCCCAGCTAGTGAGCCCATGTTCACAGCCATAGTGGTGGGAGAGGTGATCCCCATCCTTATCTGGAATTCAATATTGATAACCCAACCCCGTTGCCATCAAGTCGATTCCAACTCATAGCAACCTCATAGGACAGAGTAGACCTGCCCCCATAGACTTTCCAAGGCTGTAATCTTCATGGAAGCAGACTGCCACATCTTTCTCCCATGGGCAGCTGGTGGGGATTTGAACTGCTGACCCTTCGGTTAACAGCCGAGTACTTAACCACTGTGCATCCAGGGCTCTTGGTAACCCAAGCAGGGGCCTGAAAACATTCATGAGAAGTAGACAGGCACTGAAGATCAGGCAATAGGATGAGTTATTAAGAATAAAGACTACTTGGTGTTAGTGGTGATTTACAAAACAAAATAAGAAGCTAGGACACAGTAAGCAAACATAAAATAAATAAATATGATAACCTACTGATGGCTCGGAGACAACAGTCAATATCAAAGCACATAAAGAGGCAATCCATGATGGCTTCAGCAAGCTCCCAAAATAAAGACTCTAGAAATTTTCCAGAGGAGGAAAATTTCTTGGAATTACCAGAGGCAGAACACAAAATATTAATATACAGAACTCTTCAAGAAATTAAGAAGGGAATTAAGCAAAACACAGAACACGCAATACAGGAAATTAAAAAGATTAGAAAAGAGCATAATGACAAATTTAAGAAGCTGCAAGAATCCAGAAAGAGACAGCAATCAGAAATCCAGAAGATTAACAATAAAATTTCAGAATTAGACAACTCAGTAGAAAGTCATAGGAGCAGAATTGAGGCAATGGAAGTCAGAATTAGTGAGACAAAAGATAAAGCACTTGACACCAACTTATTTGAGCAAAAATCGATAAAAGGATTAAAAAAATGAAGAAACCTTAAGAATTATGTGTGACTCTATCAAGAGAAATAACCTACAAGTGATTGGAGCACCAGAACAGGATGGGATAACAGAAAATACACAGAGAATTGTTGAAGATTTGTTGGCAGAAAATTTCCCTGATATCGTAAAATATGGCAAGCTATCTATCCAAGATGCTCATTGAACCCCACATAAGGTAGATCCCAAAAGAAAGTCACCATGACATATTATAATCAAACTTGCCAAAACAAAGATAAAGAGAGAATTTTAAGAGTCGCTAGGCATAAATAAAAAGTCACCTATAAAGGAGAGTAAGTAAGACTAAGCTGGGACTCCTCAGCAGAAACCATGCAGGCAATAAGGCAATGGGATAACATATATAAAGCCTTGAAGGAAAAAAAAACCTGCCAGCTAAGAATTATATATCCAGTGAAACTGTCTCTCAAATATGATGGCAAAATTAGGGCATTTCCAGATAAACAGAAGTTTAGGGAATTTGCAAAAACCAAACCAAAATTACAAGAAATACTAAAGGGAGTCCTCTGGTTAGAAAATCAGTAACATCAGATAACAACCCAAGACTAGAACACAGGACAGAGCAACCAGATATCAACCCAAATAGGGAAGTCACAAAAATAAATCAAAGCTAAAACACTGAAAATAGGAAAACAGATGTCAATATGTAAAAGATGACAACATTAAAACAAAAAAGAGGGACTTAAAAAATGTAGACATAGACTTTGAATATGGAGAGGAAGTCAAGGTGATATAAAGAAATAAAAGTCTGGTATAAATTTAGAAAAATAGGGGTAAATATTAGGGTAACCACAAAAGAAACTAACAACCCTACAAGTCAAAATAAAAAACTAGAAAAATATAAAGAATCAGCAAACACAAAATGAACAACAATGAAAAAGATGAAAAGAGAATACATAAAAAAAACGAAGCAGCACAGAAAATTAAGTGGAACAAAGAAACTGTGAACAACACAAAAAAAGACATCAAAATGACAGCACTAAACTCATACCTATCAATAATTACACTGAATGTAAAGGACTAAATGCACCAGTAAAGAGACAGAGAACGGCAGAGTGGATAAAAAAACATGATCCGTCTATATGCTGCCTAAAGAGACACACCTTAGACTTAAAGACACTAATAAACTAAAACTCAAGGGATGGAAAAAATATATATCGAGCAAATAACACTCAAAAAAGAGCAGGAGTGGCAATATTAATCTCTAACAAAAGACTTTAAAGTAAAATCCACCACAAAGGATAAGGAAGGACACTATATAATGATTAAAGGGTCAATACACCAGGAGGACATAACTATAATAAATATTTACACACCCAACGACAGGGCTCCAAAGTACATAAAACAAACTCTAACAGCACTGAAAACAGAGACAGACAACTCCACAGTAGTAGTAGGAGGCTTCAACACACCACTTTCAGTGAAGGACAGAACATCCAGAAAGAAGCTCAACAAAGGCACGGAAGAGCTAAATGCTTCAATCAACCAGTTTGATCTCACAGACATATACCGAACACTCCACCCAACAGCAGCCAAGTATATTTCCTTTTCCAATGCACATGGAACATTCTCCAGAATAGACCACATATTAGGCCATAAAGCAAGCCTTAACAAAATCCAAAGCATCGAAACATTATAAAGCATCTTTTCTGACCATAAAGCCATAAAATAGAAATCAACAACAGAAAAAGCAAGGAAAAAAAATCAAACACATAGAAACTGAACAACACCTTGCTCAAAAACTAGTGGGTTATAGAAGAAATTGTGGATGGAGTAAAGAAATTCATAGAATCAACCAAGAATGAAAACACATACTACCAGAGCCTTTGGGACACAGCAAAATCAGTGCTCAGAGGTCAGCTTAGAGCAATAAATGCACACATCCAAAGAGAAGAAAGAGCCATAATCAAAACATTAACCTTACAACTGGAACAAGTAGAAAGAGAGCAGCAAAAGAAGCCCTCAGGCTCCAGAAGAAAGGAAATAATAAGAATTAAGGCAGAGTTAAATGAAATAGAGAATAGAAAAACAATTGAAAGAGTTAACAAGACCAAAAACGGTTTTTTGAAAAAATAAAAAAAATTGATAAACCATTGGTCAAACTGACAAAAGAAAAACAGGAGAAGAAGCAGATAACCCACATAAGAAATGAGATGGGTGATATCACAACAGACCCAACTGAAATTAAAAGAATCATAACAGAATTCTATGAAAATCTGTACTCTAACAAATTTGAAAACCTAGAGGAAATGGGCAAATTTCTAGAAACTCACTACCTACCTAAACTAACACAAACAGAGGTAGAACAACTAAATAAACCCATAACAAAATGAAAAGATAATTAAAAAACTCCCAACAAAAAAAAGCTCTGGCCTGGATGGCTTCACTGGAGAATTCTACCAAACTTTAAGAGAAGAGTTAACACCACTTCTACTAAAGGTATTTCAGAGCATAGAAAAGGATGGAATACTCCCAAACTTATTCTAGGAAGCCAGCATAATCCTGATACCAAAAGCAGGTAAAGACACCACAAAAAAAGAAAATTATAGACCAATATCCCTCATGAACATTGACACAAAAATCCTCAATAAAATTCTAGCCAATAGAATTCAGCAACATATCAAAAAAAAAAAAAAATTCACCATGATCAAGTGAGATTTATACCAGGTATGCAGGGGTGGTTCAAACATTAGAAAAACAATCAATGTAATCCATCACATAAATAAAACAAAAGACAAGAACCACATGATCTTATCAATCGATGCAGAAAAGGCATTTGACAAAGTACAACACCCATTCATGATAAAAATTCTCAACAAAATAGGAATAGAAGGGAAATTCCTCAATATAATTAAGGGCATTTATATAAAGCTAACAACCAACATCAACCTAAATGGAGAGACTTTGAAAGCATTCCCCTTGAGAACGGGAACCAGACAAGGATGCCCTCTATCACCACTCTTATTCAACATTGGGTGGGAGGTTCTAGCCAGAGCAATTAGGCTAGAAAAAGAAATAAAGGGCATCAAAATTAGTAGGGAAGAAGTCAAAGTATCCCTAGTTGCAGATGATATGATCTTATACCCAGAAAACCCCAAAGAAGCCACAAGAAAACTACTGGAACTAATAGAAGATTTCAGCAAAGTTTCAGAATACAAGATAAACATACAAAAATCAGTTGGATTCCTTTACACCAACAAAGAGAACCTCGAAGAGAAAATCACCAAATCAATACCATTTACAACAGCCCCCAAGAAGATAAAATACTTAGGGATTAATCTAACCAGAGACGTAAAAGATCTATACAATGCAAACTACAAGTCACTACTGCAAGAAACCAAAAGAGACCTGCATAAGTGGAAAAACATACCTTGCTCATGGATAGGAATAGTCAACATTGTAAAAATGTCAATTCTGCTCAAAGTGATCTACAGATAGAATGCAATTCTGATCCAAATTTTTAATGAGATGGAGAAACAAATCACCAACTTCATATGGAAAAAGAAGAGGCCTGAATAAGTAAAGCATTCCTCAAGAAGAAGAACAAAGTGGGAGGCCTCACACTACCTGATTTTAGAACCTATTATACTGCCACGGTAGTCAAAACAGTCTGGTACTGGTACAACAACAGATACATAGACCAATGGAACAGAATTGAGAATCCAGACATAAATTCATCCACCTATGAGCAGCTGATATTTGACAAAGGACCAAAGTCCGTTAACTGGGGAAAAGACAGTCTCCTTAAAAAATGGTGCTGGCATAACTGGATATCCACCTGCAAAAAACTGAAACAACCCATACCTCACACCATGCACAAAAACTAACTCCAAATGGATCAAAGACCTAAACATAAAATCGAAAACGATAAAGATCATGGAAGAAAAAATAGGGACAATGCTAGGCGCCCTAAAACATGGCATAAACACAATACGAACTGTAAGCAACGATGCACAAGCACCAGAAGAAAGACTAGATAACTGGTAGCTCCTAAAAATCAAACACTTACACTCGTCAAAAAACTTCACCAAAAGAGTAAAAAGACAACCTACAGACTGGGAAAACATTTTTGGCTGTGACAAATCCGATTAGCGTCTAATCTCTAAAATCTACAAGATACTGCAAAACCTCAACAACAAAAAGACAAATAACCCAATTAAAAAACGGGCAAAGGACATGAACAGGCACTTCACCAAAGAAGACATTCAGGCGGCTAACAGACACATGATGAAATGCTCATGATCATTAACTGTTAGAGAAATGCAGATCAAAACTACAATGAGATATCATCTCACCCCAACAAGGCTGGCACTAATCCAAAAAACACAAAATAATAAATGCTGGAGAGGTTATGGAGAGACTGGAACACTTACAGACTGTTGGTGGGAATGTAAAATGGTACAACCACCTTGGAAATCGATTTGGTGCTTCCTTAAAAAACTAAAAATAGAAGTACCATAGGATCCAGCAATCCTGATCCTTGGAATATATCCTAGAGAAATAAGAGCCTTCACACGAATAGATACATGCACACCCATCTTCACTGCAGCACTGTTCACAATAGCAAAAAGATGGAAACAGCTTAGGTGCCCATCAATGGAAGAATGGATAAACAAATTATGGTAGATCCACACAATGAAATACTACGCAATGATAAAGAACAACGATGAAGCTGAGAAACATCTTACAACATGGAGGAATCTGGAGGTCATTATGCCGAGTGGATTTAGTCAGTCACAGAAGGACAAATATTGTATAAGATCACTATTATAAGAACTAAAGAAAAGGTTTAAACACAGAAGAAAACATTCTTCGATGGTTATGAGGGTGGGGAGGGAGGGTGAGGGGTATTCACTAACTAGAGAGTAGACAAGAATTAGCTTAGGTGAAGGGAAGGACAACACACAATACAGGGGAAGTCAGCACAACTGGACTAAACTAAAGCTAAGAAGTTTCCTGAATACAATCAAACACTTTGAGGGTTAGAGTAGCAGGGGTAGGGATCTGGAGACCATGCTTTCAGGAGACATCTAGGTCAATTGGCATAACAAAGCTTTTTAAGAAAACGTTCTGCATTCTACTCAGGTGAGTGGCGTCTGGGGTCTTAAAAGCTAGCAAGTGGCCATGTAAGATGCATCAATTGGTCCCAACCAACCACCTGGAGCAAAGCAGAATGAAGAACACCAAAGACACAAGGAAAGTATTAGCCCAAGAGACAGAAAGGGCCACATAAACCAGAGACTTCATCCACCTGAGTCCAGAAGAACTAGATGGTGTCTGGCTACCACCAATGACCACCCTGACAGGAAACACAACAGAGAGTCCAGGATGGAGCAGGAGAAAGGTGGGGTGCAGAACTCAAATTCTAGTAAGAAGACCAGACTTAATGGTCTGACTGAGACTGGAGGAACCCCAGAAAGCATGGCCCCCAGATTCTTTCAGCCCAGAACTAAAACAATTTCCGAGGCCAACTCTTCAGACAAAGATTGGACTGGATATTGGGACATAAATTGATACTCGTGAGGAGTGTGCCTCTTAGCTCAAGCAGATGCAAGAGACTAAACGGGCAGCTTCTGTCCGGAGATGAGATGGGAAGGCAGAGAGGCTTAGGAGCTGGTTGAATGGACATGGGGAATCAGGGGTGGAAAGGATGAGTGTGCTGTCACAGTATGGGGAGAGCAATTAGGGTCACATAACAATGTATGTATAAGTTTTTGTATGGGAGACTAACCTGAAATATAAACTTCATTTAAACTACAACAATAAAGAAAAAACTTACTAACTTTTCATTCTTGCCCGTAATAAATCAGTCTTTGTTTTAATATGAAAATTATCTCTTGAAACATTCAGTAAATCTGACCCTCCAGAGAAATGCCCCATGATTATCCAAAAGCTTAGCGAACCCCAGCTCAGACCCATGTCTGGTACCCTCAAATGTACTTGTTACCCAGATGAGCAGCAAGGCTCATGGAAAGAGCATTGTCTGGGGGGTGATCCACAGAGCTCGGTAAGCTGCGAATACTCAGTGCATCCCAGACAAAAACACGAGTGAGTGAATGAATGAATGAATGAATGAACAAGTGGACAAAGAGGCGATTGCTCCTGGTGGATACCAGTTTCTCGTCGCCTGTCCATGTCCCTACGATCCGCTCACCTGTAGCATGAGCAGTGGTCACTGGCACCCCAGGCACAAGGGAAGCACGTGCACTCGAGATGGGCTTCCAGAACAGACGCCGAAGGTACAAAAAGACGACGCTAGCAGGAATAATCAATCACCTGGGAAAACAGAACTTGAACCCAAGAGACAAAGCAGCTGACAAGAAGGGAACTGTATATGGAAAACTATTCGACATGGGTGTTAAACATCCCCACCACCTGTGCCAGGAGAACAAATCACGCTGCCAGCTGCAATTTACAGGCAAAGGTAGGTTAAGGAGAATAGAACAGAGGAGTCTGGAAGCACAGAAGGGTCTCTGAGGTAGGATGAGGACCTCATCACTCCCTGGGCCAAGACCCCCTTGACCCAGAGAGGGACACACACCTGGTTCCCGGCAGGCAGTGATGGCGACCTGACTCAACACAGAGAGATGAGAAAGTTACCTGGGAAAGTGGTTTGGGAGAGTGGGAAGCGCGGCCATTCGAATTCAGTACATGACAGCAAAATAACCGCACACCATTTTTTACCCTGATGTGGAAGAACGTTTGCATTTGTGTGCCCTTCAAACATAGAGAATGCAGCCTTTATGCGTTCTACGTATTTTCAGAGTAACATAAGGAACAGTCTATAAAATGATGCAAAGGGTTTGCAATCCGCCTTGACTCCTGGCAAGAGACGAACGTACTTGGATTTTAGAGTCTAAAATCCTGGGTCGGTTTATATGAAATGTCCAGAAGAAGCAAGTCCATCTATAAGGAAAGAAGGTAAACGAATGGCTGCCTAGGCCTGAGGGGCCAAGGAAAAGGAGGAGTGGCTGCTAATGGGGATGAGGTTCCTCCTGGGCAGATGAAAATGTTCGAAAATCAATTGTGGTGATGGTTGCATGAGTCTGTGAATACACTAGAAACTATTGAAGTGTCCACGTTACTTGGATGAATTGGATAATGTGTGAATCCTATCTCAATAAAGCTGTTAAAATACAAGGAAACGTAGATCAGACTTCTGACCGCCACATACCAGTTGCTTGCCCCAGAGGAAGTTGTCTGTCCTCTCTGACACTCGCTTTTCCTTGTCTGTGAAGCGAGAATGGCAGCTCTACCCACCTGTAAAGGTGATGTGAGTTCTCAACGAGATCACAGAGGTGAGAGGGCCTAGCACATAGCAGATATTCAGTAACTGTCAGCTGCCTGTCCATTTAGTCCCAGCATAACTAATAAATGAATGCCTCTGAAAAGCGACATTCGGGGTGAAATTGTTGTTCTCAACACAGGGCCCTCAGAACTCCAGAGAACCTACAAAATAATCATCAGGATTCCTCTGGCTATTTTCTGCATTTCAGAAAGCGTACCCAAAATTGTGCAGTTGCCACAGATCAGGCTGCCCGGGGCAGTTTCTCTGCTTTGGGCTGGAATTAGATTAACTCAGCATGCTTATGCCACACTGACTGGAAGTTCAGTTTAGCTGTTGTCTAAGTCTTTGGTTAATTAACTCATTAGTACTAGGTGCATACTGTTTATTTGGGAGACAAAAATCTGTCAGAACATTGAGCTCATCGAGTAAACTAATAAAAGGTCTTTGGGCCGCGAAGGGTCGAGAACCACTGGACCAGGTGTCTCTAAGCTCCTTCCAGCTCTGTTGTTTGGGTTGAGTTTTGGAGGACTGGCGTTTGCCAGAGCCCGAGAAGGGTGTTTAAAATCACAAGAATGGCAGCACAGAGGTAGCACGGAGCGTGAAAGGGGCTGGGTGTTCAGAAGAGAAAACATTCTATGGCTTCTCTCTGGCTCCTTCTCAACTGCTAAGTCCTAATTCCTGGCTACAGGATCCAGGGCATTTTGAGAGCCACACAGAGGTAATACAGTTCCTATTCCTGTTGCTAAGGTTGTCTTTTATTTGGTGACATAGTTGGAGTCAAAGCTATGGACTTAGTCATTATTATTCCAGGACAGACGGAGGCCTGCTGTGGCTTGTTTTGCCTCCTAAATCAATCCTTACAAAGGGCGGTACAGCTCCTGCAGCATCTGCCAGGCTCAGCAGCCAGAGCCCATGGCTGGGCAGAAGGAAGAACTACCTGGGGACTTGAGTTCCAGGTGGTCTGGGCTATTCAGGGCACTCAATGGCCCTGCTGGGAATGCACACAGCCCGTTGGACCTTGGCACCTCCCCTGGACTCTGGAGCTGCCCCTTTGTCTATGTGTCAGCTGGCAGAGACACTTCTGCCTATAGATGTGCAGGAAGAAAAGTGCCTGTTTGAGAGTGTGGGCTTGGAGAAGGGCTGACAGCTGCTTTCCAAGGCTTCCCAGGGTGGGCATTGTTCATTTAGGGACTTGACCACGGTCCACGGCCTGACCTTTGGCCTTCAGAAGACACAAAGAGACTGGCTGATCAAGGTCAGGCAGCTGACGCATAAAGCCATTCTTCTGCTGCAGGCAGATCTGGGAGGGAAGCCCACCTGGAAAGTTGCTTTGTGACCCTAGATCCGAATGAAGGAGTTAGATAGATGAAAGGTGGCAATTGTTAAGGCTGCCTGTGGCTGCCACCTCACAAGAGGTGGACTCAATAAGGCTGGAACCAGGGGCAGGTTAACCAGTAAGCAAGGTACGTAGGGGCTTAATTGTGCTTACTTACTAATCTGTCATGCACAATTTCACTTTGATGTGCCAAAAAACAGGTGAAATTGTGCACGACGGATTAGTAAGTAAGCACAAATGAGCCTGTGGGTACCTTGCTTACTGGGTAATCTGTCCCTGGTTGGAACCCTTGAAAGAAGATGACTAACCTCCCACCACTAGCACTAACCAAGGCGAAGCTCAGATGGACACAGCTCACCTAGCCTCAGGCGCCTCTTCTATTTCCACAGTGACCGTGTCCTTGTGATTGACATCACCCTACTTTAAACACATGAAAACAGTCGTATTTGTCAGATCTCAGAGGCTGGGGAGACAAACTCTCTCTCTCAGATGTTTCCTGTACCTTCTGGAATCTAGTTCTGCCCTCAAAGGATAAGCTCCCCTCCCTGTTCTTTGAGACTGCTCACTGTGACATCTGAGCATTAATAATACTGAGTAACGTTTACTGAGTGTACAATGTGTCAGGCACTGCTATGCTATGTATTAGGTGTATCTAACTCATTTAATGGAATCGCTGGGTGGCACAAATGGTTAAGTGCTCTACTGCTAGCTGGAAGGTGGGCTGTTCGAACCCACCCAGAGGCACCTCAGAAGACAGGCCTGACGATCTTCTTCCAAAAGGCCACAGCCTTGAAAACCCTGCGGAGCACAGTTCTACGCTGCATGCGTGGGGTGGCCATGAGTCGGAATGGACTTGAGGAAAACAAACAACAAACAACTCATTTAATCCTCACAAAAGCTAACAGAGGGGAGTTCTGTTCTTATCTCCATTTACACATGAGGACTCTGAGGCCCAGAGAGGTCAAGGAATTTGCCAAAGAGCATGAAGCACTTAGTAAGCAGAGGAGTCAGTATTTGAACCTCGGCAGTCCAGCTCCAAAACCCTTATCCAGTGTGTCAAAGAACTCATGACAAGCAGTACTTGAAAGGGCTTCCCCAGGGAAAAAGACAGTTAACTGGACTCCAGAGAAAACAGAGGGAGTTTGATGGAGACGCGAGAAGACTCTTGTTGAATCAAGGGAAAATGCTGGATGTGGTTTTTATGAACTGGGTATGTAGCTGGCGACCTGGAAAGGGAAGGCGTGTAGCTGGTCCCCTTGTCGTGGAAATGGCCTCCCCTCCTGTCTGGTTTGATTCCACCATTAGAGCTATTCCTTTGACTTGCTGTTTCATTCATTCAATAGACCTGTGGTGAGCACTTCCTGTAAAAAGGATACGAAGGACCCCGAAGACAAACACAGCGGCTGCCCCGAGGGTCTCCCAAAGATAGTAAGAGATTACCATTTGTCTTCACCTCTACCATCTAGTCAATCTTCAGAACCACCCCATGAAGTAAGCAAGGTGGAGATTGTTAATTGATATACCCATTTTGAAGCCCTGGTGGCACAGTGGTTAAGAGCTACCACTGCTCACCAAAAGGTCGGCAGTTCGAATCCACCAGGTGCTCCTTGGAAACCCTATGGGGCATTTCTGCTCTGTCCTGTAGGGTCCCTATGAGTTGGAATTGACTTGATGGCAATGGGTTTGGTTTCTGTTTTATTTTTTGAGCCGCTCCTTGGAAACCCTATGGGGGCAGTTCTACTCTGTCCTATAGGGTCGTTATGAGTCAGAACCGACTCAATAGCAATAACAACGACAATAATACCCATTGTGCAGTTGGGAATACCGAGGCACAGAGTGACTAACTGCTCTGCGCTTGTGTCTCCAGTCATCACACTCACTATAATTCCAAAGGAAGCACGTTCCCCGTGTTCTGTCTTCCTGCCTCCATATATACATATAGTATATGTATAATATATATTAATATACAAATTACGTAATATACATAAATAATATATATTTGTTAGCTGCTGTCCAGTTGGCCTCCTATCATGGTAACCCCGTGCACAATGGAACGCGGTCCTTTGTCTGGTCCTGTGCCATTGACATGATTGGCTGCCGATCAGATCGTTGTGATCCGTAGGGCTTTCACTGACTGATCTTCAAAAGTAGCTTGTCAGGCCTTTCTTCCTAGTCTGTCTTAGTCTGGAGGATCCGCTGAAAACTGTTCAGCATTATAGCAACATACAAGCCTCCGCTGACAGACGGATGGTGGCTGTGCATGATGTGCATTGGCCGGGAATCAAACCTGGGTCTTCTGCATGGAAGGCAAGAATTCTACCACTGACCCACCACTGCCACCACAGAAAATACATCATCATTACTATATCCTTTTGTTGTTGTGTGCCATCGAGTCAATTCTGACTTACAACAGCCCTATATGACTGAGCGAAACTGCCCCATAGGGCTTCCTAGCCTGTAATCTCTACATAAGCAGATCGCCAGGTCTTTTCTTCCACAGAATGGCCGGTGTGTTCAAACTGCTGACCTTTCTGTTAGCAGCTGAGCCCTTAACCATTGTGCCGGCAGGGCTCCTTGCTATATCTTACCACCAGGCAAAGAAAAGTATACCTAAAAGGCCAATCAGTGAGGAAGTTTTCACTAGTGAAGGGAGAGAAGATGAGGACGGTGGAGGTTTTTTCATTAAACTAAATTTCTCCTGTTTAAAGAACTATCCTCGACTCTGCAGTTACGCCCTTCCTGCTTTCTGGTATTACAATGCCCTTGTATAAAATTATGGCAGTTTCTTTACCTTTTAATTCACCTTTCATGGCAAAACAAAATGTTGGTGATACTGTTGGTTCCCAAACCTGTTTGCTGGTCTTTGAACCACTGCCTTAAAATGCATGATCCCTGAGAGAGACAGAGGACAGAGAGTCAGGGTCCTCCCGTCGCTGGGACATAGGAGAGCGTCTGTCATCATCTACGGCACCTAAAGTGCCTGAGATCCCAGCATTGACAGGGAGGACAGGGGAGCTTTGAGGAGCCGTGGGATGGAGAAAAGCTAGCAGTAGTGATAGACCGCGGTCCCTTTACTCTGATTTGCACAAGCCATGGCTCCCCATAGCCACGGCAACTAGCCAAAACTGATGAGGCTCATTGATTTCCACAAGTGTACTGTTCACATGTCACCAAATAGTGACTCTTATCAATCCCCCTTCCACCCCAGCCATCAGCCCTGGTGTATCGCATCAAAATAAATCAACAAACAAAAAGCGGCAGGCAGATGCCACCCAGGGGCACTCCAGCCAATTGAGTAGTCCTCGGTGCTAGACTGAATTCTATATGGCTGCCCCATTTCTCCATCTCCTTTCTACCCCAAGTGACCTGGTGTGCACAGATGCTTGCACACACACACACGTGCCATGCACACACAAGCTTTAGATGGCAATGATAGAGTTATTCAAAGAGGGAGGGCTGGGGGCAGCTGGGATGATAAAGACTCCAAAGTTCCTACCAGTACAAGTTGTCATCCAGTTAATTCCAACTCCTGGCGACCCCACGTGTTTCAGAGTAAAACTGTGCCCCATAGGGTTTTCAATGGTTATGACCTTTCAGGAGCCCTGGTGGCACAGTGGTTAAGAGCTCAGCTATTAACCAAAAGGTCAACAGTTCAAATCCACCAGCCATTCTTTGGAAACTCATGGGGCAGTTCTACTCTGTTCTATGGGGTCATTAAGAGTTGGAATCGACTCGACGACAAAGGGTTTGGTTTGGTTTTTGGTGACCTTTCAGAAGCAGATCGCCAGGCCTTTCTTCTGAAGCACCTCTAGGTGGATTTTAACCACCAACCTTTCTGCTATAGGCTTGCACTTAACTGTCTGCAGCACCCAGGGAGTCCTAGCAGCTCCCAGGAAGTAATAATAACAGCAGACCAGTTACTGAATTCTAATTATGTACCAGGCACACAAAAACCTAAACCAAACCCACTGCCATCAAGTCAATTCCAACCACAGCATCCCCCATGTATTACAGAGTAGAACTGATCTCCATAGGATGTTATTGGCTGTAACCTTCAGGGAAACAGACAGCCAAGCCTTTCTTTCACAGCACTGTTGGGTGAGTTCAAACTGCCAACCTTTTGGTTAGTAGTCAAGCACAAACCATTTGCACCACCTGGGGACCTCCAGACATAGAAGTGATACAATACTTGTTAATCCTCACCACAACTCTGAGATACAGGAACTAATGTTATTGCCACTTTGTAGATGAAAAAGCTAAAACTCAGTTAACTTATTCCACTTGTCCAAGGTCAAAGAGCTAGCAATTCATGCTCCGAATTCAAAGGTAGTGCTTTTAACCCCTGCATATGTCAACTCGCCTGTCACTGTCGCCTGGACATGCTGTTCAGCCTCTCTGAGCCTCCACTTCTGTCTGCATCAGTGGGCCAATGATGGTGCCCAGCTCACAGGGCCACTGTGAGAGCTAGATAGCTAATATATGCAAAGTACCTAGAACAGTCCCTAGCACAGAATCGGTGCCCAGTGTGTGTCACGTATTAGCATTGATAGAGCTGTTACGTTTTCACTATGCAATCTTGACTTCCTTATCCGGATGACCAGAGTGTGGAGGACAAAACACAGGTTTTTTAAACACATAGAACATATTTGGGTGGAGATAGTGCCAACCAAGAGGGAGCCCTGCTGGAGCAGTGGTTAAGAGCTGAGCTGCTAACTAAAAGGTCGGCATTTCAAATCCACCAGGGGCTCCTTGGAAACCCTATGGGGCAGTTCTACTCCGTCCTATAGGGTCACTAGGAGTCGGAATCGACTCCACGGCAACGGATTTGGTTTTCAGCTTTTTTTGGTGCCCAAAGAACTACATTTCTATTCTCAAGTGGAGGACAGGCCATTTTCTCTACACTAGTCCAGGTTGCAGACTTCTCTGCCCGGTGGATTCCCCAGCCTCTCAGCTTCCGCCTCACTTCCTTCTCTTGCCTCTCTTCTGGCAGCTCTTCAGAGAGGCCACTCACCCGTCTCCCAGGACATAGGTGTCTCTCCACTGACTCAAAGACTGCTAGGCTGCTCATCCCCGCAGCCTCCCGCAGGTCCCAAAGAATCACGGTCGGCCGGCTGACGGTGGCGTGTGCCACACGCACAGAAAGTACCAGAAGATGCATGGAGGGAGATCAGATCGTTTCTCCTGGCGGTTCATTTTTAAGAGCAATTTCCAGCATTTTTCTCCCTCCACTGCTTCCTGCCAAACTACGGGAAAACACAAAAATTAACGGGCCGTTACAGCGCTAACAGCTGCTAGCCACCTCCGCGCGCGGGGCTGGCGGCGCATGCTAACAACTCTAAGTCTAGGCTTACGGTTCGTAACTCGGCTGGTGGACCTGACAGCCAGTGGGAATGTGCATTACTTCAGTGAATTTCTCTTCCAGCATCTGACACTGATGACTGCATTCCCGGTCACCAGCGTGGGTGTGTCACAAACCTGCGCTTTCCAGCACAACCTTGCTCCCCCACGGACTGCGCGGTCAGAAGGAGCCGAGGCCAGAGACCGGCTGTTGGCTGGTTCCCTCTAGAGCAAGAGTCCAGTGGTGCATCAGGGGCTTGTGCTCTTTGCTTCTCAGAGGCGCACGCTTAAACGTGCCAAATGAGAAGGAAGTATCACAGAATGGGTAAAAGGATGTTAAAATGGAACTTTCTACTAGTCACTAGGGTATAACTGATGTAAAAGTCCAAACTAAAGGGCATATTCAAAAAAAAAAAAAAAAGACCCAGCTCCATAAGTCCTTGGACTGGATTGTCTTGTTGTCCAGTGTTCTATGGTCTACTGTCTATTGTCTACGTTGGGTACTACATTTCCCAGAACGTCCTTTACAGAATGCTCCCAAGTTGAGTTTACCAAAAGCGAATCTGAGTGAGGCCTGAGTGAGACAGAGTGGGGCAGCTGCCTTTACTCAGTGACTCTAGTGGTTGCTGTTGGTTACAGGCGGAGAGAGACAGGTGCAGAGGTGCCAGCAGGTTCCAGCTTATCTGAGCTTTTCCCTGTGTCACATTCAGCTCTCCTTCCCAACTGCTGACCGTGCTGACCCCCAGCAACCCCAAGCCCACCATGGACACTGCTGTGAACTCAGAGATGGTGGCCATGAAGAACCAACAGCCTTCCACAGACTTCTACCCTTGTCCCCTTTTCGGGCCTGCTCCAGTCACAGGGGTCTTGGTTTCCGGTTTTCCCTGAATCTCTGGCTCCTTCACTGTACCAGGCTGGCCTGTGACCTTTCTCTAACGGTTCACCACTACCTCCCACAACTGTGGGTGGTCTAATTCCTAGAATATACCCCTCTTCCTTATGCTCATAAGGGTCCTGCCTTCCTGACTGGACCCTGACTGATGCAATCCTGGACCCCTCAGCCAGGTCAAGGATACAAAGAGGGGTCAGACTGTGAAGCAGAGACAGGATTGTCTAGAAGTTTCCTTGGAGACTGCACCTGTGCCTTGTGTCCCACTTCCCTCTTGACATCAAGGCTTGTGAGGGAGCCACCATGGGGCCTTCAGAGAGCTTTGATAAAGCTCCTTGCAGCTGAGAGAAGGAGGGTTCACACCTAATTCACTCCTCAGAGAGCCACAGTGGAGACTCGAGATGGCTGCACTGGGCACCAGCCCCCCCCCCCCCAGAGTTAGGGAGGCAGTGGGCAAGGGATGCCTGAGAGGGCCCTGACCAATGTGGCTACCTGGAGTGGTGGAGCAGCCTCAGCAGCAGGAAGCTGGGGAGGAACTCGGGATTCCTGAGAGCAGAGGAGTCATCACCAGCAACCCCCTGAAAATGAGATCAGCAGGTCAAGGGGTCTCCGGGAGAGCTCCCCAGCACAAAAAACCCTGGAGGAGCTCATGGAAGCACCTCATGAGAAATGCAGTACCGGGTGTGATGGAGTCGATTCCAACTCATGACAACCTCATGTGTGTCAGAGTAGAACTGTGCTCCATAAGATTGTCAAGGGCTGATTTTTTGGAAGCAGACCACCCGGCCTTTCTTCCAAGAAGCGGAGAAGAGCATTAAATATCTGCTAATCCAAAGACCACGAGGCCGGCTCCTGACACTGGTCAGCAGCTCTTCCAGTGCTCCTGGAGGAGTCAGAAACTGCTTACCAAGCTGGAAGTGGGGTGGGTGGGGAAGGGGCAAAGAGTTGACATACAATCAAGTTTAGGGTTTTGGTTAATCCCTTGGAGTGGACACCATTGAACTGAGTCTGTGTTTTGTGACTCAACAAGATGGGGAGGAGAAGGGTCAAAGCTAGAATCCTTACTCTACTAAGCAAAGCTTTGCAGGATTTCTCTCCACCCTGGAAACAAATTTATTTGTTATTTTGAGCAGGGACTGAGATGATACCTATGACGTATAGCGAAGCAGGAATTATCTTTAGGAACAGAAGGATGGAGACGCACTGTGGGTCTGATAAGATAAAACGGCGGCAGATAAAGACGTTTATAAAGGGAGACGGTGGCTATCTGCCAGCCAGGCACGGGGAGCCTCACTCCCTAACCAGAAAGAAGAGCCCACTAGTGTGACAGGCTGCCGATGAGCATCCTTTTCTGCAAGGAGGCTGAGCAGCATGAGAGACAATGGAATGTCCGGTGCTGGAGTTTTAGAGCAGGGCCCTGAAGCACTCACTGAGCGACGGTGGACTGCACGCCAAACCCCTCCACAGCAGTTCCCACCTGTGGAAAGAAAGCGAGACCTGCCCCGTTTACCTCTCAGAATCGTGGCTCAGCTTCAATGAGCTGGTGCTGCTAAAGTGACATGTGTGCTGGGAAGCATTGTGTACTCGAGACACGAGTTCTAAGCCCACAGCATACAAGGGTCGCTCGGGTCAGTGGTTAAAAATACAGATTCTGAGCTCCAACTGCAGAGATTCCAATTCAGGGGGGTTGACGCTGGGGCCCAGGAATCTGAATTTTGGGCAAGTACTTCAGCGGAGCCCTGGTGGTGTAGTGGTTAAGCACTTGGCTGCTAACCTGAAGGTCAGTGGTTAAGCTGCTCCATGGGAGAAAGACATGGCAGTCTGCTACCATAAAGATTTACAGCCTTGAAAACCCTATAGGGGCAGTTCTTCTCTGTCCTATAGGGTTGCTATAAGTTGATATTCATTCGGTGGCAATAGGTTTGAGTTTTTTTGTTTCTTTATTTCAGGGGATTCTGAAATTCTGAAGCAGGAAATCTCAAACAACCTTCTGAGGTAACACTGTTATGATCTCCATTTTACACAGGAAGAAACTGAGGTGCAGTTGGCAGAGCTGGCTCCCAAGAGGTCTCAGATTCAATGAGAAATGAGGCTGTGGGGATCTGGGCAGGGACTCCTCACGCCGTCTGCACCTCTGAAGCAGCAAGCAGAATTGCAGCCCATTCCCCGAAGAACCCAGCAACCACAGACATGCTGTGTCCCCGCATCCCTTGAGCTTCAAGCAAACAGGTATGCTTGAGATGGGTGTAAACAGATAGACACATGAATGACAGAGACAGAGAAGAAGGAGAGAGGAAAGAGACACATTAAAATCATAATTTATATCAAACTTATGCTTCTCTACGTCATTGTAAAGATTCACCCAGATAAAAAACACTCAATGTCAAGATTATTAAAATGTCATTCTATGTTGACAATGTACAGAGAGGGGGAGCTGCCACTGGAATGTCAGTTTTTCAGAAAATAATGGAAGATAAATAGGTTCATAAAACTCAGCATCACTGATGGTTATAGTTGAATGTACCCCTGGAAGTTATCTTGATTAAACCTCTCATTTTACGGGTGGCAAAACCGTGGAGAAGTGCCACGGGCAGTCAGCGAGTCTGACCCCAGATCTGGATGTCTGACCCCCAGGCCAAGGTCATTCCACCCCTCACCCAGCCCTCCTCTGAAACTTGAAAGGAAAGGAAATCCTTAATGAAGGCTTCCTTCCCGATTCCTTCTTCAGCTCACACACAGCCTTGGTTGAAACAGCAGCTGAAGGAAGACTGGAAGAAAGGCGGGTAGATCTAGTCACAGCTGACTTTGTAAATGGGTAGAGTCTCCAACATTAACTAAGGTGTTGATAAACCCAAACCAAACTCATTGCTGTCAAGTTGATTCTGACTCACAGCAACCCTATAGGACAGAGCAGAACTACCCATAGGGTTTCCAAGGAATGGCTGGTGGATTCGAACGGCCGACCTTTTTGGTTAGCAGCTGAGCTCTTAACCACTGCTCCTCCAGGACTCCAAAGTGTTGATAGATCCCCCATTCATTCACAGAATCTGAAATAGAGCAAGTGACTGAGGGGAAGAGACCCCAAGAAAGGAGAACCTACTGGATGAGTCAGGAGATGTAGGGATGTCAGCTCCCCTCTCACTACCTTCCCGCCTGGGTCCCTCAGGGACAGTCTATTAGAAGACAAAGACCTTTGAGACATAGGCTCCAGTGGCTGGAGGCGGAGGTGGGAGAGGGATTCAGGGCAGGTAATTTACTTCCAGCTCAAAACACTTGCAGGAGCCCTTTGCCAGGATTTCCAAGTTGGCCGAAATCTGGCCACACCCTGCCCATCCAATCGTATTTTCTACCACTGCCCACTATACCCCAACTCCAACCCTGATGATCATACACGCCCTCCCCGCTATGACTAGTCTGCCCCACCGATCCCCTGGGAAAATATTGTCCCCAGGCAGCCAGCCAGGGTCAGTCCTTGAGCGTGTAAGAGGAAGTATTTCCAGAGGTGGAGAGAGTTGTGGGTGAGGCTGGAGGGGGTGGTCCTGAGAGTGAAGGTGTAGGCTACAAGTCCTGGAGACAGGCCTGGGCAAGGGGTACCCCCAGGCTCCTGTACTTTTCCTACCTCCCCATCGTCACCTTCCCCCACTCACACACACCTGTGATGACAGTAACATCAGCAATAGAGGGGGTGGCGGCCCAGCCCCAGCTTCTGAGCTCCCAGTTCTTCGGCCGCTAGATAAGTCAAGGCCAGCTCTAGAGCAGCCCATTGCTTGGGTTTTGACAAGAGCAGCATGGGCAGCAGAGGACAAGGAGGAGGGATCTGAATTCTTGGTGTTCTCTCCACAAAGGGATTATACCAGTTGCCATTGAGTCAGCTCCAACTCTTGGCGACCCCATGTGTGTCAGAGTAGAACTGTAGTCCATAGGGTTCTCAACAGATGATTTTTTTGGAACTAGCTCACTAGGTCTTTCTTCCCAGGTGCCTATGGTTGGACTCGAAACTCTAACCTTTCAATTAGCATCCTAGAGCGTTAACTCTTTGTACCACTCAGGGACCCCAAAGAGATTATAACCAGCCTTAATACTGTGGGCTAATTAAACCCTGAGACTTATCACCAGAGTGGGAAGTCCTGGGAGTAAAAACAGACTTTATCTCAATAGTGAGAAAGGAGAATCTGTTTAATTTGAATGATAAAGGTGTGAGTTTATTTTCTACCCAAAGTGGTAATACATCAGTGACGTTGGGATTGAGGTATAGCCACTACACTGCCGTTGGCTTCAACTTTATTTAAATTGACCTGCAAGAAAAAATGGCAAGAAAGATGCCCATAAAAACAATCCATTGGGTAACCTGCTAAACATCAGGCTGATCCAATTGTCTTCATTTTCTGAATAGAACAAGACTGTGTGGAGATGCCACAAAGAATAGTTGCTGCCACCGCTAGTAAGTTCTGACCAACCTCTCAAAGTTCACTTTTTTCCTATTTGTCTTGATAACGAACTCCCTGAGCCTTTGGCGTGCCAGCTCAGTTATCCTTCCTCATCTCTGACAAAGGCATAGCTGTGGGGAAAGATAATATTTTCTTAATCACATGAGTATCAGCGAGATGCATGCAGCAGCTTCTAACATAGTTTTTAATGACTTGGTTCCTTAGCAACTTCTCTTAGGAGAAAGTCTTTGGGTACAATGTAAATTTGAAAGGGATCTTTTGGATATATTCAACTCATCATTTTGTAGAACTTTAAGAGTTAACTACAGGATACAATCTGTCTATATGCTGCCTGCAAGAGACACAACTTAGACTTAAAGACACAAACAAGCTAAAACTCAAGGGATGGAAAAAAATATATCAAGAAAACAACACTCAAAAAAGAGAAGGAGTGGCAATATTAATCTCTGACACAATAGACTTTAAAGTAAAATCCACCACAAAGGATAAGGAAGGACACTGTATAATGATTAAAGGGTCAATACACCAGGAGGACATAACTATAATAAATATTTACACACCCAACGACAGGGCTCCAAAGTACATAAAACAAACTCTAACAGCACTGAAAAGAGAGATTGACAACTCCACAATAATAGCAGGAGACTTCAACACACTACTTTCGGTGAAAGACAGAACATCCAGAAAGAAGCTCAGCAAAGACACGGAAGAGCTAAATGCTACAATCAACCAACTTGATCTCATAGATATATACCAAACACCCCACCCAACAGCAGCCAAGTATACTTTCTTCTCCAATGCACATGGAACATTCTCCAGAATAGACCACATGTTAGGCCATAAAGCAAGCTTTCACAAAATCCAAAGCATCGAAATTATTCAAAGCATCTTTTCTGACCATAAAGCCATAAAAGTAGAAATCAACAACAGAAAAAGCAAGGAAAAAAAATCAAACACAGGGAAACTGAACAACACCTTGCTCAAAAACTCCTGGGTTATAGAAGAAATTAAGGATGGAATAAAGAAATTCACAGAATCAAATGAGAATGAAAACACATCCTACCAGAACCTTTGGGACACAGCAAAACCAGTGTTCAGAGGTCAGTTTATAGCAATAAATGCACACATCCAAAAAGAAGAAAGGGCCATAATCAAAACATTAACCCTACAACTGGAACAAGTAGAAAGAGAGCAGCAAAAGAAGCCCTCAGGCTCCAGAAGAAAGGAAATAATAAAAACTGGAGCAGAATTAAATGAAATAGAGAATAGAAAAACAACTGAAAGAGTTAACAAGACCAGAAGCTGGTTCTTTGAAAAGATCAACAAAATGGATAAACTATCGGCCTAACTGACAAAAGAAAAACAGGAGAAGATGCAGATAACCCATATAAGAAATGAGATGGGTGATATCACAACAGACCCAACTGAAATTAAAAGAATCATAACAGAATTCTATGAAAATCTGTACTCTAACAAATTTGAAAACCTAGAGGAAATGGGCAAATTTCTAGAAAATCACTACCTACCTAAACTAACACAAACAGAGGTAGAACAACTAAATAAACCCCTAAAAAAAGAAGAGATTGAAAAGGTAATAAGAGACTCCCAGCAAAAAAAAGCCCTGGCCCGGACGGCTTAGAGAATTCTACCAAACTTCCAGAGAATAGTTAACACCACTATTACTGAAGGTACTTCAGAGCATAGTAAAGGATGGAATACTCCCAAACTCATTCTATGAAGCCAGCATAACCCTAATACCAAAACCAGGTAAAGACACCGCAAAAAAAGAAAATTACAGACCAATATCCCTCATGAACATAGACACAAAAATCCTCAACAAAATTCTAGCCAATAGAATTCAGCAACATATCAAAAAAAAAAAAAAAATTCACCATGATCAAGTGAGATTTATACCAGGTATGCAGGGATGGTTCAACATTAGAAAAACAATCAATGTAATCCATCACATAAATAAAACAAAAGACAAGAACCACATGATCTTATCAATCAATGCAGAAAAGGCATTTGACAAAGTCCAACACCCCTTCATGATAAAAATTCTCAACAAAATAGGAATAGAAAGGAAATTCCTCAATAAAATTAAGGGCATTTATACAAAGCCAACAGCCAACATCATCCTAAATGGAGAGAGTCTGAAAGCATTCCCCTTGAGAACGGGAACCAGACAAGGATGCCCTCTATCACCACTCTTATTCAACATTGGGTGGGAGGTCTTAGCCAGAGCAATTAGGCTAGAAAAAGAAATAAAGGGCATCCAAATTGGTAAGGAAGAAGTCAAAATATCTCTATTTGCAGATGATATCATCTTATATACAGAAAACCCCAAAGAACCACAAGAAAACTACTGGAACTAACAAAAGATTTCAGCAAAGTTTCAGGATACAAGATAAACATACAAAAATCTGTTGGATTCCTTTACACCAACAAACAGAACCTCGAAGAGGAAATCACCAAATCAATATCATTTACAATAGCCCCCATTAATTCATAGGAATTAATCTAACCAGAGACGTAAAAGATCTATACAATGAAAACTACAAGACACTACTGCAAGAAACCAAAAGAGACCTGCATAAGTGGAAAAACTTACTTGTTCATGGATAGGTTGACTCAAAATAGTGAAAATGTCAATTCTACCCAAAGCGATCTACAGATACAACGCAATCCTGATCCAAATTCCACGTGCATTTTTAAATGAGATAGAGAACCAAGTCACCAACTTCATATGGAAAGGGAAGAGGCCTCGAATAAATAAAGCATTACTCAAGAAAAAGAACAAAGTGGGAGGCCTCACACCACCTGATTTTAGAAACTATTATACTGGCACAGTAGTCAAAACTGCCTGGTATTGGTACAACAGATACATAGACCAATGGAACAGAATTGAGAATCCAGACATAAATTCATCCACCTATGAGCAGCTGATATTTGACAAAGGCCCAAAGCCTGTTAACTGGGGAAAAGACAGTCTCTTTAACAAATGGTGCTGGCATAACTGGATATCAGTCTACAAAAAACTGAAACAAGATCCATACCTCACACCATGCACAAAAACTAACTCAAAATGGATCAAAGACCTAAATATAAAATCAAAAATGATAAAGATCATGGAAGAAAAAATTGGGACAATGCTAGGAGCCCTAATACATGACATACACAATATGAACCATAAGTAACAATGCACAAGCACCGGAAGAAAGACTAGATAACTGGGAGCTTCTAAAAATCAAAAACACTTATGCTTATTGAAAGACTTTACCAAAACAGTAAAAAGACAACATACGGACTGGGAAAAAAGAAATTGGCTATGACAAATCTGATCAGCATCTAATCTCTAAAATCTACAAGATATTGCAAAACCTCTACAGCAAAAAGATAAATAACCCAATTAAAAAATGGACAAAGGATGTGAACAGCACTTCGCCAAAGAAGATATTCAGGAGGCTAACAGACACATGAAGAAATGCTCACAATCATTAGCCATTAGAGAAATGCAGATCAAAACTATAATGAGATATCATCTCACCCCAACAAGGCTAGCACTAATCCAAAAAACACAAAATAATAAATGCTGGAGAGGTTGTGGAGAGACTGGAACACTTATAGACTGTTGGTGGGAATGTAAAATGGTACAACCACCTTGGAAATCGATTTGGTGCTTCCTTAAAAAGCTAGAAATATAAGTACCATATGATCCAGCTATCCCGCTCCTTGGAATATATCCTAGAGAAATAAGAGCCGTCACACGAATAAATACATACACACACCCATGTTCATTGCAGCACTGTTGACAATAGCAAAAAGATGGAAACAACCTAGATGCCCATCAACGTACCAATGGATAAACAAATTACGGTATATCCACACGATGGAATATTACACAAAGATAAAGAACAACGATGAAGCCAAGAAACATAACAAGGAGGACTCTGGAGGGCATTATGCTGAGTGAATTTAGTCAGTAACAGAAGGACAAATGTTGTAGAAGACCACTATTATAAGAACTCAAGAAAAGGTTGAAGAAAACATTCTTTGATGGTTATGAGGGTGGAGAGGGAGGGTGAGGGTTATTTACTAACTAGATAGTAGATAAGAATTATCTTAGGTGAAGGGAAGGACAGCACACACTACAGGGGAAGTCAGCACAACTGGACTAAACCAAAGCTAAGATGTTTCCTGAATACAAACACTTTAAGAGACAGTAGCAGGGGTAGGGGTCTGGGGACCATGCTTTCAGGGGACATCTAGGTCAATTGGCGTAACATAGCTTTTTAAGAAAACGTTCTGCGTCCTACTTTGATGAGTGGCATCTGGGGTCTTAAAAGCTTGCAAGCAGCAGTCTAAGATGTATCAATTGGTCCCAACCACCTGGAGTAAAGAAGAATGAAGACTACCAAAGACACAAGGAAAGTAGAGGCCCAAGAGACAGAAAGAGCCACATAAGCCAGAGACTCCATCAACCTGAGACCAGAAGAACTAGATGGTGCCTGGCTACCACCGATGACCACCCTGTCAGGGAACACAACAGAGAGTCCCTGATGGAGCAGGAGAAAGGCAGGGTGCAGAACTCAAATTCTAGTAAGAAGACCAGACTTAATGGTCTGACCGAGACTGGAGGAACCCTGGAAAGCATGGCCCCTGGATTCTCTATCAGTCCAGAACTAAAACAATTTCCAAGACCAACTCTTCAGACAGGGACTGGACTGGATTGTGGGACATAGAGTGATACTTGTGAGGAGTGTGTCTCTTAACTCAAGTAGCTACAAAAGACTAAATGGGCAGCTTCTGTCTGGAGGTGAGATGGGAAGGCAGAGAGGATTAGGAGCTGGCTGAATGGACATGGAGAATCGGGTGGAAAGGAGGAGTGTGCTGTCGCAGTATGGGGAGAGCAATTAGGGTCACATAACAGTGTATGTATAAATTTTTGTATGGGAGACTAACTTGAAATGTAAACTTCATTTAAACTACAACAATAAAAAAATTTTTAAAAAAAGAGTTAACTGCAGGAACCCTTGAACTTTCTAGCTTTCTCTACATAGACAATGGAAAGGAAAAATCCGAACAATTATTTCGAAGAGTGGATCAGTTTCAACTTCCAATCTGATGTTTAGGCATACATACTTGCTGTTTTACTTGCCGTTGAGTCAGCCCAACTCATGGTGACCCACGGACAACATAAGAAAACCCAATCCTGCACCACCTTCATGATCACTGGCATATGTGAGTTCATTGTTGCAGCCATTGTGTAATGCCTTACCACCTAGGGGGCTTAGCTTCCAGCTGTATATCAGATAATATACTGTTTTGAACCGTACAGTGTTCATTGGCTTATTTTCAGAGATAAATCACCAGGCCTTTCTTCCT
The DNA here is from genome assembly GCA_030035585.1 of Dugong dugon. NCBI lineage: Eukaryota > Metazoa > Chordata > Mammalia > Sirenia > Dugongidae > Dugong > Dugong dugon. Next base: position 3,919,936 of record CM057482.1, read on the forward strand.
AGTCTTAGCCTGGAAGCTCCTATGAAAACTGTCTACCATCAGTGACAGTATTTGAAATACCAGTGGCATAGCTTCCAGCATGACAGCAGCAGCCAAGCCACCACAGTATGACAAACTGACAGACGGGTGTTGGTATAAATACTTAGGGTTTTGAAAGACCTACATTAGAATCTTTTGTCAGTTGCTTAACCACTCTGTGCTGTAGTTTTCAAGCCTCTAAAATGGAGATTATCATACTACCACCCTCATAAAGACTTATGAAGATTAAATAAAATAGTGACTGTAAAACCTTTAGCAAAGAGCCTGGCTCATTTAATGTTAGGTTTTGTTTCCTACATAAAACATGATTATCTTAAATTTCCATTTTATTTTGCCTTTATAAACATAGCCTCTAAGCATCCTGTCTTAGTCGTTTAGTGCTGCTATAACAGAAATACCACAAGTGGATAGCTTCAACAAAGAGAAATTTATTCTCTCATAGTCTAGTGGGTTACAAGTCTAAATTCAGGGAATCAGCTCCAGGGGAAGGCTTTCTCTGTCTGCTCTGGAGGAAGGTACTTGTCATCAGCCTTCCCTTGTTCTGGGAGCATCTCAGGAACCTCAGATCCAAAGGATGGCACTGCTTTCTTGGTGGTATGAGGTCCCCACGTCTCTCTGCTTGCTTCTGTCTTTTATATCTCAAAAGAGAATGGCTTAAGACACTATCTAATCTTGAAGATCTCATCAATATAATTGCCACTAATCCATCTTATTACATCTTAGTGATAGAATATACAACACATAGGGAAATCACATCAGAATGACAAAATGGTAGACAGTCATACAATATTGGGAATCATGACCTAGCCAAGTTGACAAATATTTTGGGGGGACACAATTCAATCCATGACAAATCCCAAATATCCAGGGGCAGCTGTAACAGTGAACAAACAGCCTGTCTGAGTAAAATGAAGTAACTATGACCTGTGTATTTATTAGCTGGAAGAAGAATTTGGCCAAAAGATCATCTTGAGTTCTTCAAGCAAAATCTTTTTTACTATTTTGTTTCCAGAATGAAATTACTTTAAAACAGATATTGTTAATTTTCCAGTTATCTTTGGAAGCTTTACTTGTCCAATACAAAATTTTAAAAACGTGGATGGTTCTTGGAAGAAGTACAGCCAGAATGCTCCTTGGAAGTGAGGATGATGAAACTTCATCTTCTGTACTTTGGACATGTGATCAGGAAAGACCAGTCCCTGGAGAAAGACGTCATGCTTGGTAAAGTAGAGGGTCAGCGAAAAAGAGGAAGACCCTCAACCAGGTGGATTGACACAGTGGCTGCAACAATGGGCTCAAGCATAACAATGATTGTGAGGATGGCGCAGGACTAGGCAGTGTTTTGTTCTGTTTGTACATGGGGTAGCTATGAGTTGGAATCAACTGGACAGCATCTAACAACAACAATGTAGTATAATGTAATCGCTTCCATGATGAGATCTGATATATTGCAGTCACCTCCATGATGAGATCTGATATAGTGTAATCACCTCTATGATGAGATCTGATATAGTATAATCATCTCTATGATGAGATCTGACATAATGCAATCATTTCCATGATGAGATCTGATATAATGCAATCACCTCCATGATGAGATCTGATATAGTGTGATCATGTCTATGACGAGATCTGATATAGTGTAATCACCTCTATGATGTGATCTGATATAATCACCTCCATGATGAGATCTGATATAGTGTGATCATGTCTATGATGAGAGATATGATATAGTGTAATCACCTCTATGATGTGATCTGATATAATCACCTCCATGATGAGATCTGATATAGTGTGATCACGTCTGTGATGAGATCTGATATAATGCAATCGCCTCCACAATAAGATCTGATACAGTGTAATCACTTCCATGATTAGCTAAGATATAATGCAATCACCTCCATGATGAAATCTGCTATGAGCAGACTATCATATGTAAAGGAGTTTCTTTGGGGATGTGACCTGCCTCTAGCATATAAAGGGATGTTCCAGCAAGGCTCGCTCTCACTCTAGATTCTGCATCTGACTCCTCATCATCTGACCTCCAGTTCTTGGGATGTGAGCCAACATCCTGCCATCTGACCTGCTGATTGTGGATTCATCAGCCCCTGAAACCACATGAATCAGAAAAACCCTCCAGCCTGATGCCTGACCCACAGATTTGGGACTTTCCAGCCTCCACAACTGCAAATGCCTTGGAATTGTGTTTCCTTCCTGACCAAGAGGACTCCAAGTCCAACCTATGGAGGACTAGTGGATACCAGAGAAGTTAATAAGATCAGTAATTTTCTGGAGGGCTGTGGCTCTTCTTGGAAGCTTCCTGTGGAATTGGAGGAAAGAGACAGAAACACACCATCCTGACTCCCATGTAGGAGAGTGAGGACCGAGGTTGTCTTCTCATTTTTCCTAGTTTCTTGGTAACCAGGCTTTTCTGAAGAGTTTCCTCAAACCGAAACTGCACAATGGCCTTGGCAGCCTCCCTGGCTGATCTCCAAGCAGAGGCCAGCTGCCCCATCTGCCTGGAGTACCTGACAGAGCCAGTGACCATTAACTGCGGCCACAACTTCCGTCACCGCTGCATCCACCAGTGCTGGGAAGGTCTAGAGGACATCTTCCCCTGTCCCATCTGCCTCCATCACTGCTCTAATGGGAACCTAAAGAATAACACCCAGTTATGTTACATGACTGATATTGTTAAGCAACTTCCCTTCAAGAGGAGCAAGAGGAAACGGAAAGAAGAGGAAGCCCTGTGTGAGAAGCACAGCCAGGTGCTGGTCCTGTTCTGTGAACAGGACCTGGAGCTGCTGTGTCCCCAGTGCAGGATCTCCTCCGACCACCAGGATCACTACCTGATGCCCATAGAGCAAGCTGGAACTAGCCACAGGAAGAGGCTCAAAAGGTACATTGAGAACCTGAGGGAGCAGTTTGAGGATGCTGAAAATGGGCTAGAAATGCAAGGCTCAAAATCATTTGAACTGAGGCAGAAGGTGAAAGATTTGAGAAGAGAATTAAACCGTGAATTTAATCAACTCAAGGATTTACTGGACCAGAAACAGGACGCCATTGTTTTGGAATTAATGACAGAACAGAAGAATGTTGAAGAAAAACTAATTGAGAACTATAGCCAAATTTCTGACCACTTTTCCATGCTAAAAAATCTGCTTAGTGAAGTTGTAGAAAAATGTGTGCAGGCAGACGTGGATCTACTTATAGGTATTGAAAGTATCTACAACAGGTATAAAAACCTAAAAACTCCGGGAGTCTTTTCATATGAATTAAAGAAGGAGAGTCACTATCTCTCTCCACTATATTTTGGCCTGCAAAAAATGATCAGCACATTTAAGGAAGATTTGACACTAGATCCTGAAACTGCTCACCCTAAACTTATTATTTCAAAAGACAGAAAAAGTGTGAAATACGGACAGATGAAATCAGACTTTGCTTACAATCCGAAGAGGTTTACTTTTATCCCAGCTGTCCTGGGTTCTGAAGGCTTTGATGTTGGTAGGCATTACTGGCAGGTAGAAGTAAGAGGCATAGGTGAATGGTGCTTAGGTGTATGTAAAGAATCTTTTGCTAGAAATGTGATTATGTCACCATCCGAAAAAGATGGCTGCTGGCAAATTCATCAGGCAACTCTTATTCATGAGACTTGGGATACAGAACAAGTCACCCGGATTGGAGTTTTTCTGGATTATGATTTGGGAGAGGTTTCATTTTATAACTGGAATGATAGATCTTATCTTTATACCGTCACTGATACTTTCACAGAAAATCTTAGGCCTTATTTCTCTCTTGGATCTACTTCAAGCTTTCTTACAATCAATGTAAGCACAGATGAATGGTGAGCTCCTTGAAAGCCTGATTTGTATCTTGTTAGCCTTTCTCTCTGTAATTATGTAATGCCTTTAAGATGTTGTATAATATAATCCCTGTTTAATTTTTACATAGGATAATTTTAAGAGTTATAGTTTTGTTTTTTCAACAATTTTGTTCTTTTACTTCTGTCACTAATGATAATAGAGAGTTTGTAGTTTGTGTTACAGGGTGAATCAATTAGGAATTGTAACTTGCAATTCTAAAATAAAAGACTTTTCATTATCATGTTTTTCTTACAATTCCTACTGTATCATCACTAATAAATGTATTTTATCACATTAAAAAAAAGAAAACAACTAGAAGGCAGAAGGGGACAGGAAAGCCGGTGTTAGGGAACCCAAGATGTCTATGTCCTAATCCCTGGAATCTGTGACTATGTTATCTTACATGGCACACGAGAATGAAGACTACAGATAGAATTAAGGTTGCTAATCAGCTGACCTTAAAATAGGGAAATTATCTAGATGAGCCCAGTGTAAGCACTAAAAGTGGAAGAGGAAGCAGAAGAGGAGGTCAGAGATGCAATGTGATAAGGACTCGACCCAGTGTCACTGGCTTTGGAGACAGAGGAAAGGGGCCACAATAAAGGATGCCGGCGGCTTCTAGACACTAGAAAAGGCAAGGAAACGATTCTCTCCCAGAGCCCCCAGAAGGGAACACAGCCCTGCAGCCATCTTTATTTTAGTCCAGTGAGACTATATTGGATTTCCAACCATCAGAATTGTAAGGTAGCATGTCCAAAGTATGTGAGACAAAGTCTCACCATCCTTGCTTCTAACAAGCATTCTGGCCGTACTTCTTCCAAGACAGATTTGTTCATTCTTCTGGCAGTCCAAGGTATATTCAATATTTTTTGCCAACACCATAATTCAAAGGTATCCATTCTTCTTTGGGCTTCTTTATTCAATGTCCAGCTTTCACATGCATATGGGGTGATTGAAAACACCATGGCTTGGGTCAGGCACACCTTAGTCCCTAGATTTAATCCTAATCCCTAGAATCTACGAATATTACCCTATATGGTAAAACGGGTCTTTGCAGATGTAATTAAGTAAGGATCTTGAGATGGGAGATTATCCTAGATTATCTAAATGCAATCACATATATCCTTATAAGAGGAAAGCAGAGGGAGATTTGACAACACACAGAGAAGGAAATGTGAAGACGGAGCTGCAGTGTTAGAAGTGCTAGTCTTGTAGATTGGAGTGATGCACCCACAAGCCAAGACATGTTGGTAGCCACCAACAACTGGAGGAGGCAAGGAAGAGTTTCTCCCTTAGAGTCTCCAGACACAGCACAGCCCTACTGACACATTGATTTCAGTCCAATGCTACTGATTTCAGACTTCTGGCCTCCAGAACTGTGAGAGAATAAATTTCTGTTGTTTTAAGCCACTCAGTTTGTGGTAATTTTTTATAGCAGCCACAGAAAACTAACATGAGCCCCACTCCAGTTTCCCTCTCCACGCTAGAGATCCATTGTCGCATGCTTGATAGATGGCCTGGATACAAGTACGTATACTTGTAAAATATGTAGTGTTGTTTGGGGGTGGGGGTGTTTTTGATTAACATAATTCAGCTCTATGAATTCAAAGTCTTTCCGTGTTGCCATGTGTTATGGATTGAATTGTGTCCTCCAAAATATGTGCCAACTTCGTTAGGCCATGATTCCCAGTATTGTGTGGTTGTCCTCCATTTTGTGATTGATGTAATTGTCTTATGTGTTGTAAATCCTAATCTCTGTCTGTGGTTAACAAGGCAAGATTGGGTTATGTTAAAGAAGATTAGAGTGGGATGTAACACCCTTACTCAGATCACATCCCTGATGCAATGTAAAGGGAGTTTCCCTGGGGTGTGGCCTGCACCACCTTTTATCTTACAAGAGATAAAAGGAGAGAGAAGCAAGCAGAGAATGGAGACCTCATACCATCAAGAAAGCAGCCCCGGGAGCAGAGCTCGTCCTTTGGACCTCAAGTTCTTGCATGGAGAGGCTCCTAGACCAGGGGAACATTGATGACAACAAACTTTCCCTGGAGCTGACAGAAAGAGAAAGCCTTCCCCTGGAGCTAATGCCCGGAATTCGGACTTCTAGCCTACTAGACTGTGAGATAATAAATTTCCCTTTGTTAAAGCCATCCACTTGTGGTATTTCTGTTATAGTAGCACTAGATAACTAAGACACCGTATATGTGCACACCTGGTTTGATGCATCTGTCTGCTGCAGAATATTCAGTAGCATGCCTACATCAGATTTTACTTTTCCATTCCCCTAGAGAGGTACGGAGTCCTGGTAGTGCAGTAGTTAAGAGCTTGGCTGCTAACCAAAAGGTCAGCAGTTCAAATCCACCAGCTGCTCCTTGGAACCCTATGGGGCAGTTCTACTCTGTCCTATAGAGTTGCTATGAGTTGGATTTGACTCAACATCAATGGATTTGGTTTTTAGTTTGAGAGAGGGACACCTAGGTTACCTCCAACTCCCTGCAGCCAAAACAGAACCACTTGAATAGAACTTAAAATTTTGCTTTGTCAAGAGAAAGATAATTGCTGAAATGAGCTATTCAGGATCAGATGGAAAGAACAGATATTACAGCTGGGCCACAAGTACAACAACGGGGTTAACCACCAGCTCTTTACATGTGCAAATTAGTGAAAGTATGCTTCCTGGGTTTTCCTGGCCCATTCTTCCTCACCAGTCCCTCTGCCCTGGCCCTCCTGCTGCCCAAGTGAGCCCAGGGAATTACAGAGCCTGACAATCCCAGCTGTCTTGTTTGACAAATTGGAATGGAAGTTAGCAGCTGTTTTCCCTGCAGCATCCTCTGGGAAATCCATCCAACTGTATGTTTCCAGCCTGCCCTTGCTTTCAAAGCTGTAATGTCCAAACGTTAAGTGGCACGTGCCATGTACAGGACACGGTGTCAAGAAGCAGTGCTGGGACTGGGAGGGGCAGAGAGAGCCCCTGGGAGGAAAGGAACCTAATCTATCCAGCTAGAAGAAGAAAATTTTGAAAGGGTTCTTTCTGGTTTAAACCCGGGCTGAGAATTTTCATATCTAACAAGTTCCCAGACGATGCTAACGCTGCTTGTTAGGGACCAATTTTCTGAGAACCACTAGTAGAGCAAACCAGTTGCCATCTAGTCAATTCCGACTCATAGCGACCCTATAAAACAGAGTAGAGCTGTCCCATAAAGTTTCCAAGGAGTGGCTGGTGGATTTGAACTGCTGACCGTCTTGGTTAGCAGCCGTAGTTCTTAACCACGAGTAGAGCAGTGGTTCTGAAAATTTATCATGTGTAAGAATCACCTGGGGATCTTGTTAAAATATAGATTCAGATTCAGTATATCTGGGCTGGAAATGCAAATTCTCAGCAGGGGTTCAACCCGGAAGAACCAGTTCGGAAGAACCAGTTCGAAGCCCTGGAAGAAATATAGATGGGATTATGCTAAACAACTGTGTTTCCATGGAGTCAAGGAACAGAGAAGGTGGACCTGAGCTGATAAGAAAGACCTGGCTGAGACATCAGGAAGGACTTTAACAGGCGAGGTTAGGGACAATGAGCATGCAGTCTTAAAGCTGGAGGGGACCCTGACAAGCATCTCTTCCAGCTCTACCACTCGTTTGCTGGGAAGCTGAGCTAAAACCCTTTGCTTAGGTTTCCCTATCTGTCAAGAGGAGGGTTCAAAAGATGTGGCCACGCAAAATCAACTCAAAATGGATCCTAGAACTAGATGTAAGAGCTAAAATTATGAAACTCCAAGAAGAAAACACTGGGGGATAAAGAAAAAAGCTGTGCGGCCTTGGATTAGGCAAAGAATTTTTAGATACGACACCAAAAGCATATTCTGTAAAAAAAAATTCAATAAATTGGACTTCATCAAAAAAAACAAAAAATGTACACTCTTCAAAAGATGCCATTAAGAAAATGAAAAGATAAGCTGAGAGAAAATATTTGTAATTTCTATATCTGATAAGGAACTGGTATCTAAAAAATATAAAGAACTTTTATATTTTTTAAAATATAAAGAATAAATATTTCACCAAAGAAGACAGACAAATGGTTAAATACTTGAAAAGATGTTCAACACCATTCGACCGTAGGGAAATGCAAATTAACACCACAATGAGATATCACTACAAGCCACTAAAATGTGACAAGGATGTGGAGAGGCTGGAACGCTCACGCACGGCCGGTGGGAATGTAAAATGGTTACAGCCACCTTGGAAAATAGCTTGGCAATTTCTTTAAAAGTTAAACATACACCTACCACACACCCGTGCGATTCCACTCCTAGGTATATGTAAAGGAGAAATAAAAACGTTTGTTAACACAAAGGCTAATTTGTGAACGTTCACAGCAGCATTATTCACAATAGCCAAACACTGAAACAACCCAGAAGTCCATCAGCTGGTGAATGGGTAAGCAAAATGTGGCCTATCCATACAATGTAAAGGGATATTACTGATATGAGTAATGACATGGTTGAACCTCAAAAAAAGTACCCTATAAGAGAGAAGAGATACAGCCAGAATGCTCCTTAGAAGCGAGGATGGCAAGACTTCGTCTCACTTATTTTGGACATATTATCCTGGAGAAGGACATCAGGCTTGGTAAAGTAAAAGGTCAGTGAACAAGAGGAAGACCCTCAATGAGATGGACTGACACAGTGGCTGCAACAGTGGGCTCAAATACAGCAATGATCGTGAGGGTGCCGAGGACTGGGCAGTATTTCATTCTGTTGTACGTAGGGTCACCACGAGTCAGAACTGACTCTATGGCCCCTAACAACGACATGAGAGAACTAGACACAAAAGACTATCAACTGTATGATCCCATTTCTGTGACCTCTGTAGGAAAAGCAAAAACTGTAGACCCAGAAAATACACAGTGACTGCCTGGAGCTGGGGAAGGAAAAGGGAGTGACCACAAATGGGCGGGACAGGGGACTTCTCGGGGTGATGGAAGTGGTGATGGCTGCACAGCTGTATGAGTTTATTAAAAGTCACCAAACTGTGTACTTACAATAAGTGAATCCTATGGTTTGTAAATTATAACCTTGGCAAATCTGAAAAAAAAAAAAAAAGAGTGTGGCAAGTGGAGACTCTCCATGCCCCTGAAAGTATACAAATTTTTATTTTTGTTGAAAATACACCCTGTTGTTCAACAATCTAGGCAAACAATGTACAAGAACAATGATCCAGGAGGTGGTGGAGTTGGGGATTTATTCACAGTCAGGAGTGGCCTGGGTGAAGACCGTCTTGCCGAGCAGGCAGTGATGTCAGTTCACTGCAATCTGTCCTCCCTTGAGATTAACGCTTCTGGCCACTACATTTTACCATGTCTGTTACCCTGTGTCCTCAAGTGATAAGAGCTAGACGGACTTGTGTTCAAATGGGCAAGTTTCTAAGACTCTGAGAGAGTTTCTTCCTCTGTAGAGTGGGGATAATAGAACCCACCTCATAATGCTGATGGGAGGGAGGATAAACGAGATTAAATGCTCGTAAGGCACACAGCCCAGAGCCTACCACTCAGAAGCTGCTCTACAGATGTTAGCTGTTAGAATCCTGTCTCCTGTTCTTTCCCAAATCTGCTTCTGGGAAAGAGGGCACTATTACTCCTTGACACTTTAGTAAGAAGGAATTTCATTGAATTTCTTAATCTGCAACTGAAACCATGCTTTTCAGAGCAGAAGAAAGACTTTTCCTCCTCTGAAGAGAAGGATGGGCACCAGGCTGGCCTCCAGCCCTTCCAGAAGCCCCTTAATCTCACTCCCTAGTCTCCTTGTTTGTTTAGCCACCAAGGATTTTGGGAAAAAGTCAGTTCTTGGCAGCCCCAAAACTGCACTTTCCCGTCTAGAAATGCTGTGCCCTCTGTCACACGGTCCGGATATGTGTAGTTATTTTCAGATCAGCCAGCAGGCATGCCCAGAATGTCAAGGACACAGTCATAGTCATCCAAATGCTGTGTGCTTGCTGTGATATTTACTGAGAACAATGGTGTGAGCAGAACGGGGGCAGTGTGAGGCAAGCGAGGCACTTTGGGTGCAAAATTTAAGGAAGCAGTCCTTCTCAGGTGTCCAGCCTGCACTTGGAAGGTCCTATGAGTGCTGCCTTCTTAAGAGTGAGGTGTGAAGGGCAAAGCATTTAAGGAGGCACTCCCTGTCAGGATCCTACAAGTGCAGGGTCAGCCTGGAGAGTGAGTACCTCCTTAAATGCTGTGCCTCACTGGCCTCACCCTAGTCCTGGCCCTCGAGTGGAAAGCCTGGACCCAGGTCCAGATGCTGAAGCTATAGAACACTTTTGCCACCAATTATCTGTGTGACCTGAGGCAAGCTGAGGCCCCCACAGTTCTGCCTGTTCCGGCTCCACGATTCTATGATTCTCTTGGACAATAGAACAAAACAACTGTGAAAATATCCACCACCAAGATTCACTGATCCCAACTTAAATTTCATATCTTCACAGAATTGCCTGCCCAAGAGGCTATACTTTGTCATGTTCTACTAGCAGCTTGCTCATTTTAATCACAGCAATTATCATACTTTATGATATTTTACTTTATTTTTTTATATCAGTCAGGACAGTCTAGGTTATGCTACAGTAATAAACAACCCCAAATCTCAGGAGTTTAAAACGACAAAGACTTATTGCTTGTTCATACCACATGTCCACTGTGGGTCTGCTGCTCAGGGACCAGGCTGATGGAGCACTTCCCTGGTCACTGTCCTAGAGAGGTCCAGAGAGCCTCCCGTGAACACTTAACTGCCCAGCCCAGAAGGGACACACATCACACATGATTCATTGGTCCGAACTAGCCCACAAGGTGCCATGGAATACACTCCTGAACTGTGAAATGTTGAGCAGCTCTAATAACTACTGTATTATTGATTTGGTTTTGTCTGTCTCTCTGACCAGAATGACCCATCAGTGCAGGGTGGTCTATCTCGCTCACCATTTTGTCCCCATGCCGATGCCTCGTTGGTGCTAAATGACTCTGTTGACTGACTGAATGGTTCTGGTATTTCTGGACTGACAACCACGGCTGTTGGTTGGATGAATGTCAGCTCCCGGCAAACTGCTCAGATCCTGGTGGACTCAAGGGCCCAGCTCTCCACAATAACTAGACCCCCTGAAGAGGGAAGAGAAATTACTCTGACTACTGCCTTTTGTAATTTTCTACTTGAGCGCTTACTGTGGAGGCAAATGAGCAAGAACCTCTGGGAGCCTGGGAGCATAGTTCAAAATGGCCATCTACAACCTAAAGTGTCTTCGTAATTTTATTCTTCGTCTTAAGAGATCACGTGAATTTTGCATTTTGTTTCATATTATATCCATGATTGTGAAAATTAAAATATTTAACAGTGAGTAAAATTAATGCTTCAGGAACATGTGTCATGCTTATCAAGGTCACCCTAACATCCCACCTACCTTCTCCAAACCCCCAGTGCCCAGAGGGACAGAGGTACTCCAAGCCAGGAAACACAGCTCTAAGCCTCCTTAGATATCTGCTGGGAGCTTAAGGCTTAAGCTTAACACATCAAGAACGTCCTCTGCATCTCTTTCTCACCCTTGATTCATTTCCTTCCAAGAACTGTGGTGAATCTTTGTCTCCTATGAGGATAAAATTCCAACTGTATATGGAAATTTGCCTTTGTCTAATAAAATAATGTGATGGACAAAATTCTTTTTTCACACAGGTTGATGGACTAAATTCTTCTAAACCAGTGTTGCTCAAACGTCTTCACCACAATCTACAATAAGAAGCATATCTTACACCACTTTGTGTAACGGACTCTGTCGGCAACCTCGTCTAGATTCCCTTCTACCAGGCTGGAGCACCCGTTCCCCAGTTGCCATGAGTATTGGCTGCTAAAACTCACAGCTGCCTCCTTCTCTAGAGATCGTCCTTGGCTGCACGGGAGCTGCCTTTCTAGAAGACTGGGCACTCCCCCTCCTCAGAGCAGCCCACTGTCGAGAGCTGACGGCTAATGTGGGGTTCAGCAGGCTAGCCCTCTTGCCTTCAGCAGAACCACCTCTGTGGTACAATTCAAGCTTCAGGGTTCCCCCATAGGATCAGGCTTGAGACCACACTCTTGCTTAGCTTTCTCCCTGCCTTACCCAGCTTCCCTGGGCAGCACTCCCTTAATAGATCATATATACCTAAATCGTTTCCTGGCGCTCTGCTTCCAGGGAACTGAGGCGCTGCTCCAAACACACCCATACATAAAATAAAAATTCCAGAAATAATACTTACACTTGCTTCATGTGATATGCTCTGTTATTCTTCTATACTATTCCTCTATTCTTTTTTTTTTTTTTTAATTGCTGGTTTGTGACCCTTTAATTTGATTTCACTTACTGATGAAGATCAAGACTACAGGCTTCAGTATGGATTACACTTCAATATAAAGAAAGCAAAAATCCTCACCACTGGACCAATAAGCAACATCGTGGTAAACGGAGAAAAGATTGACGTTGTCAAGGATTTCGTTTGACTTGGACCCACAATCGACGCCCACGAAAGCTGCAACACAGTGGCCAGAAAGATGGGCTCAAGCAGGACAACAGTTACGAGGGTGGCGCAGGACCAAGCAGTGCTCCATTTTGTTGTATATAGGGTCACTATGAGTCAGAACCAACTCAGCGGCACCTAACAACAGCTGATTTGATTTCACACCCCACTGATGGGTTACAGTCCAGTAGTTTGAAAACACTGCACTAAACCTTTCCAAGTTAGCCTGCCAGAGGGAGGTGTTCAACACCTGTAAAGGCTAGGGAGAAGGTGGAGCAATGGGAATCGGTCCCAGGGTGTGCTGCATTGATTGGAGGCTCAGGGAATTAATTCTCATAGGCTGAGCTCCTAGCGGGCACCCTCAGTGTTCACTGCTGGAGAGGGCCTGGACTTCCTCCACACCCTGCAGGCTATTTCTTCTTCCCCTCACGAGTGCACTTAACTCGGAGCTTCAGTAGGAAATGAGGGTCCCAAGAAGATAAGGCAGTTACTGACCTTGCATAAGCGCATGAAGACATACACCCAAGAATATTGGTCTCACATTGACTGTATGGCAAAACCCAAATATTCCAAGTGTTCATCAATAAATGAACTCAAGTACAACCAGACAAAGGAACACGATCTCAACCTAGAAAAATATTTGCATGCTATATTAAGCGCAAAAATCAAGTGGATTTACAGCTCACCGATATGGTTCCATTTTTGTTTTTTAAAAATTAGTACCATATTTGTATGCGAGTGTAAACAATTTTGAGTATATTTTCCCATATTTTTACTATACCCATACCGTATTTTTATACAAATAATGCGTGTTTGTCAACTGTGCCCTCCCTCCTGGGAGGAATTTTCATCAGTGTGTTATCTTATCTTTTTTTTACAACAGCATGTAAAAAAAATTGGCATAGTGGCACTTAGGAAAATACCTTTCAGGGGAAGGGTGCATTTAGCAGACAAATGTAGAAGGCATGCATTATTTGTGTAAAAATATGGTATGTGTAACCCCATCTGGAGCAAGGGAGAATGAAAAAAACCAAAGACACAAGGGAAAGATTAGTCCAAAGGACTAATGGACCACAACTACCACGGCCTCCATCAGACTGAGTCCAGTGCAACTAGATGGTTCCCGGCTACCACCACTGACTGCTCTGACAGGGATCACAATAGAGGGTCCTGGACAGAATTGGAGAAAAGTGTAGAACAAAATTTTAACTCACAAAAAAAGACCAGACTTACTGGTCTGACAGAGACTGGAGAAACCCTGAGAATATGGTCCCTGGACACCCTTTCAACTCAGTACTGAAGTCACTCCCAAGGTTCACCCCTCAGCCAAAGATTAGACAGGACCATAAAACAAAATGAGACTAAAGGGGCACACCAGCCCAGCGACAAGGACTAGAAGGCAGGAGGGGACAGGAAAGCTGGTAATGGGGAACCCAAGGTGAAGAAGGGAGAATGCTGACACGTCGTGGGGTTGGCAGCCAATGTCACAAAACAATATGTGTATTAATCATTTAATGAGAAACTAATTTGCTCTGTAAACATTCATCTAAAGCACAATAATTTAAAAAAAAAAAGATCTTGAGATGGGGAGGTTGTCCTTGATTATCTGAGTGAGCCAAATGTAATCACACGTATCCTTACAAAAGGGAAGGCAGAGGGAGATTTGATACATATAGAGGAGAAAGCCATGTAAAGTGGGAGCAAAGAGAGATTTGAAGATGCTGGCCTTGAAGACTGGAGTGATATAGCCACAAGCCAAGAAATGCTGGCAGCCACCAGAAGCTGAGGAGGCAAGAAATGGATTCTCCCCCTGGGCCTCTGGAGGGAGTGCATCTCTGCCAATTCCTTAAAAAAATATATAAGATATGTGTATAGAAAACTATGGAAAAATACACTCAAAATTGTTTACCGTGATCATCTGCAGAGGGGTGACTATGGAGGATGTCTACTTTCTAAGTCATTCATTTCTACAGCATCTGAACTTTTTACCATTAGCCTGAATTCATTCTAAAAAAGTAAAACACAAAAAGAAGCTATTGACAAGGATGTGGCCTGTGTTCCTCTGAAGTCACAGTAGCAATCTTTCAGTGGTGAAGCACGCTTTCAAGAGTCTGAGATGGAAAGCATTTCTATACATTCATGCTCAGAGGCAGCATCTGTGCTCCAACATACAGAAATGCTAGATAAAGAACAAGGAGAGGGGACGCAGAGCACAGCGAGGCTCAGGAGCTAGATAAACATCTGTGTGCACCAGAAAAAAAAACAGTCCAGGAGCAGGACTCAGGCTGGCCTGCCTGCTCAGAGTCTGGCCCAGGCACAGGTGGCTGGCTGACTTTTGGCTCTAGTAAAGCCATAGGGACTGAAGGGTAGGGGCCCGGGGAGAGGAGGGGCAGAGAACACTGGAAACATAGAGCTGGAGGTGGAGTCCCCAACTTGTGACAGGAGCTGAATAAAGCTGTTTGGGGCATAATTTATCAGGGGTTGCTACCCTAACTACATCTTAAAATCACTTGGGAGCTTTAAAAAAAAAAAAAAAAAAAAAAACCATGGACGTAGAGATTCTGATCTAATTTCTTCCGTTCGTTCTTTTTTTTTTTTATATTTTATTGTACTTCAGGTGAAGGCTTACAGAACAAATAGTTTCTCATGAAACAGTAGTACACATGTTGTTTTATGACATTGGTTAACAACCCCACAACATATTAAGCCTCTAAATTCTCAACCTTTTTTTTTTTTTGATGAAAATACAGATAGCCAAAGATACACCGTTTCAAAAATTTCTACATACACAGTTCAGTGACATTGACTACGCTCTTCCAACTGTGCTGTTATTCTCACTTAAGATGAAGGCTTACAGAACAAAATAGTTTCTCATTTAACAGTTACTACACATGTTGCCCTATGACAACGGTTAACAATCTCACAACACATCAAGAATATCCTTACTCCACCTTGTGTTCCCTATCACCAGGGGACTTCCTTGTCCCCTTCTGTCTTCTGGCCCTTGTCACTGGACTACTGTACCTCATTAGTCTCATTTGGTTTTTTTTTTTTAACACCATTTCAAAACTTTTTACTTACACATTTAAGTGATATTGACTATGCTCTTCCAATTGTGCTGCCATTCTCGCCCAAGATGAAGGCTTACAGGACAAAACAGCCTCCCATTTAATAGTTACTACAAATGTTGCCCTATAGCAGTGGTCAACAATCTCACAACACATCAACAGTGTCCTTACTCAATTTGTGTTCCTTATCATCAGTTTCCTACTCCCCCTCTGCCTTCTGGCCTTTGTCACTGGACTCCTGTACCTTGTTAGTCCCATTTAGTTTTACTGGGCTGTCCACTCCCAGGCTTAACATTGAACCTCGAAGGTAACTTCACCTCTGAGCTGAAAGGGTGTCTGGGGGCCACACTCTTGAGGTTTCTCCAGTATTCTTTAGGCCAGTAAATCAGGTCTTTTTTTTTTTTTGGGAGTTAAAATTATGCTCTACATCCTTCTCCAGCTCTGTCCAGAACCCTCTGTTGTGATCCTGGTCAGAGCAGTCAGTGGTGGTAGACAGGCACCATCTAGCTGTACTGGTCTTAGTCTGGTGGAGGCCTTGGTAGCTGTGGACAATTAGTCCTTTGGACTAATCTTTTCATTGTATCCTGTTCTCTTCATTCTCCCTTGCTCCCGATGGGATGAGACCAGTGGAGTATCTTAGATGGCCGCTCATAGGCTTTTAAGACCCCAGACACTACTCACCAAGGTAGAATGTAGAGCATTGTCTTTATAAGTAGTGTCATGCCAATTGAGCTAGATGTTCCCCGAGACCATGGTCCCCAGAGCCCTCCGTCCAACAACTCAGTCCCTCGGGGGGTTTGGATGTGTCTATAGGGCCTCCATGACCTTTCCTTGTGCAGGTTGTGTTAGTTTTCCCTGTACTGTGTACTATCTCACCTCTCACCCAAGGTACCACTTATCTATTGCCTATTTAGTATTCCCCCCCCTCCCCTCCCATCCCTGGTAACCAACAAGGATTGTTACATTTTGCATGTGAATTTTTTCATGGGTTTTTACAATAGAGGTCTCATACAATATTTGTCCTTTTGTGATTGACTTATTTCACTCAGCATAATGTCCTCCAGTTTCATCCATGTTATGAGATGGTTCACAGATTCATTGTTGTTCTTTCTCGTTGCATAGTACTCCATTGTGTGTATGTACCATAGTTTGTGTACCCATTCATCTGTTGATGGACATCGAGGTTGTTTCCATCATTTTGCTATTGTGAACAATGCTGCCATGAACATAGGTGTGCATATGTCTATTCGAGTGATGACTCTTATTTCTCTAGGATATATTCCTAGGAGTGGGATTGCTGGATCGAATGGTATGTCTATTTCTAGCTTTCTGAGGAAACGCCATATCATTTTCCAAAATGGTTGTATCATTTTGCATTCCCACCAGCAGTGTATAAGAGTTCCCATCTCCCCGCAGCCCCTCCAACATTTGTTATTTCCAGTATTTTTGATTCGTGCCATTAATGCCGGGGTGAGATGGTATCTCATTGTGGTTTTAATTTGCATTTCTCTAATGGCTAGTGATGGCGAGCATTTCCTCATGTGTCTGTTGGCCATTTGAATGTCTTCTTTGGTGAAGTGTCTGTTCATTTCCTTTGCCCATTTTTTGATAGGATTGTTTGTCTTTTTGTTGTAGAGGTGTTGGATTTTCTTGTAGATTATGGAGATTAGACCTTTGTCTGACTTGTACTGTCCAAAAATTTTTTCCCAGTCTGTAGGTGCTCTTTTGACTCTTTTGGTGAAGTCTTTCGAAGAGCATAGATGTTTGATTTTTAGAAGATCCCAGTTATCTAGTTTATCTGTTGGGTTTTTTGTGTTGATGTTTATGGTTTGTATCCTGTTAATGCCATGTATTAAGGCGTGAAGTGTTGGTCCTATTTTTTCTTCTATGAATTTTATAGTTTGAGGCTTTATATTCAGGTCTTTGATCCATTTTGAAGTAGTTTTTGTGTATGGTGTGAGGTTTGGGTCCTGTTTCATTTTTCTACAAATGGATATCCAGTTTTGCCAGCACCGTTTGTTAAAAAGACTGTCTTTTCCCCATTTGATGGACTTTGGGCCCTTGTTGAGGATCAGGTGACTGTAGGTGGATGGGTTTACATCTGGGTTCTCAATTCTGTTCCATTGGTCAATGTCTCTGTTGTTGTACCAGTACCAGGCTGTTTTGAGTACTGTAGCTGTATAGTAGGTTCTGAAGTCAGGTAGTGTGAGTCCTCCAACTTTATTCTTCTTCTTCAGTAGTGCTTTACTTATTCGGGGTTTCTTCCCTTTCCATATAAAGTTAATAATTAGTTTTTCCATCTCTTTGAAGAATGTTGTTGGTATTTGTATCGGGATTGCATTGTATTTGTAGATTGCTTTAGGTAGAATTGCCATTTTCACAATGTTGAGCCTGCCTATCCATGAGCATGGTATGTTTTTGCATTTAGGTAGATCCCTTTGGGTTTCATGCAGCAGTGTTTTGTCGTTTTCTTTGTATAGGTCTTTTACATTCCTGGTCAGATTTATTCCTAACTATTTTATCTTTTTAGGGGCTATTGAAAATGGTATTGATTTCCTGATCTCCTTTTCATCGTTCTCTTTACTGGTGTATAGGAATCCAACTGATTTTTGAATGTTTATCTTGTATCCTGCTACTCTGCTGAATCTTTCTATTAGTTCCAGTAGATTTCTCGTGGAGTCTTTAGGGTTTTCTATGTATAGTATCATATCATCTGCAAACAGGGAGAGTTTAACTTCTTCATTACCAATTTGGATGCCCTTTATTTCTTTCTCTTGCCTTATTGCTCTAGCTAGAACTTCCAGCACAATGTTAAATAGGAGTGGTGACAAAGGGCATCCTTGTCTTGTTCCTGTTTTCAGGGGGAATGTTTTCAGCCTCTCTCCATTAAGAATGATGTTGGCCGTTGGTTTTGCATAGATACCCTTTATTATGTTGAGAAATTTCCCTTCTATACCTATTTTATTGAGAGCTTTTATCAGGAATGGGTGTTGGACTTTGTCAAATGCCTTTTCTGCGTCAATTGAGATGATCATGTGATTTTTTTCTTTCCTTTTATTTATGTGGTGGATTACTTTGATGGATTTTCTAATGTTAAACCATCCTTGCATACCTGGTATGAATCCTACTTGGTCGTGGTGTATTATTTTTTTTGATATGATACTGAATTCTATTGGCTAGAATTTTGTTCAGAATTTTTGCATCTATATTCATGAGAGATACTGGTCTGTAATTTTCTTTTTTTGTGATGTCTTTGCCTGGTTTTGGTATCAGCGTTATGCTGGCTTCATAGAATGAATTTGGGAGTGTTGCTTCCTCTTCTATGCTCTGAAATAGTTTGAGTAGAACTGGTACAAGCTCTTCCGTAAATGTTTTGTAGAATTCTCCAATGAAGCCATCTGGGCCAGGGCTTTTTTTGGTTGGGAGTTTTTTTATTACCTTTTCAATCTCTTCTCCTGTTATGGGTCTGTTCAGATTTTCAATATCACTTTGTTGTAGTTTGGGTAGGCCGTATGTTTCTAGGAATTTATCCATTTCCTCTAGGTTTTCAAATTTGTTGGAATATAGTTTTTCATAATATTCTGTTATAATCCTTTTTATTTCAGTTGGGTCTGTTGTAATGTCCCCCATTTCATTTCTTATTTGGGTTATTTGTGCCCTCTGCTGTTTTTCTTTTGTCAGTCTGGCCAGTGGTTTGTCAATTTTGTTGATTCTTTCAAAGAACCAACTTTTGGTTTTGTTGATTCTTTCTATTGTTTTTCTGTTCTCTATTTCATTTATTTCTGCTCTGATCTTTACTATTTCCTTTCTTCCGGTGGTTGTAGGCTTTTTTTGTTGTTCTCTTTCTATTTGTTTGAGTTCTGTAGTTAATGTTTTGATTTTGTCCCTTTCTTTTTTGATGTGTGCATCTATTGCTATAAATTGTCCTCTGAGGACTGCCTTTGCTGTGTCCCAAAGGTTTTGGTATGATGTGTTTTCATTTTCATTTGATTCCATCTCTGATTTCTTCTATTACCCATTGATGTGTAAGCAGATTATTATTCAGTTTCCATGTGTTTGATTTTTTTTCCTTGCTCTTTCTAGTGTTAATTTCTACCTTGATGGCATTGTGGTCAGAGAAGATACTGTGAATTATCTCAGCATTTTGGATCTTGTTGAGGATTGCTCTGTGGCCTAAGATGTGGTCTATTCTGGAGAACGTTCCATGTGCATTGGAAAAGAATGTGTACTTTGCAGCGGTTGGATGGAGTGTTCTATATATGTCTGTGAGGTCCAGTTGGCTGATTGTGTCCTTTAGGTCTTCTGTATCTTTGCTGAGTTTCTTTTTAGTTGTTCTGTCCTTTACTGAGAGTGGTGTGTTGAAGTCTCCTACTATTATTGTGGAACTGTCAATTTCTCTTTTCAGTGCTGTTAGAGTTTTTTTTATGTATTTTGGAGCCCTGTCATTGGGTGCATAGATATTTATTATGGTTATGTCTTCATGATGGATCATCCCCTTAATCATTATATAGTGTCCTTCTTTGTCTTTTATGGTAGCTTTTGTTTTAAAGTCTATTTTATCTGAGATTAGAATTGCCACTCCTGCTCTTTTTTGATAGTTGTTAGCTTGATATATTTTTTTCCAACCTTTGATTTTTAAAAAATTCACATCTTTGTTTCTAAGGTGTGTCTCTTGTAGACAGCAAATAGATGGATCCTGTTTTCTTATCCATTCTGCCACTCTCCATCTCTTTATGGGTGCATTGAGTCCATTTACGTTCAGTGTAATTATTGATAGATGGAAGTTTGTTGCTGTCATTTTGTACTGCTTTTTTTTGTGGTGCTGAAGTTTTCTTTTCTTCTTACTCTCTTGTGCTGAGTTACTTTTGTTTGTGGATTTTGCGTTCATTTCTTTTGTTTTTGTAGGTTTTGTTTTTGTTGAGACTTTATGTTTTTCGTCTTTATTTTTATGAGTTGGTTTGTTAACTTTCTTTGTGGTTACCATGAATTTTACCCTTATCTTTATAATTTTGAAGCAGTCTACCCTTACTTGGTATCGCCTTGCCTTCCTCTCCTTTAGAAGGTTCTATACCTATGCCGTTTGTTCCCTCTTTCATTGTTTTGATGTTGTTGTCATCCTTTGATTGATTTCTCTGATTCCCTGTCGTATTTCTTTTGTTTTTGGAAAGTCCTCTGTAGTTCAGTTCCTAGAATGGTATCTGGTTCATATGAACCTGCGTCCTAGGTCCTAGGTCCTGCCTGAGGGCTGAAGCTGTTTGTCCTCAGATCGAAGAACTCCCTTTAATAATTCTTGTAAGTTTGGTTTGACTTTTGCATATTCCTTTAGTTTCTGTTTATCTGGAAATGACCTAATTTCACCATCAAATCTGAATGAGAGTTTTGCAGGATATATTATTCTTGGCTGACAATTTTTTTCTTTCAAGATTTTATATATGTCATCCCATTGCCTTCTTGCCTGCATGGTTTCTGCCGAATAATCTGAGCTTAGTGTTATTGTTTCTCCTCTGTATGTGACTTCTTGTTTTTCACAAGCTGCTCTCAGGATTCTTTGTTTGTCTTTAGTTTTGGTGAGTGTGAATATGATATGTCTTGGTGATTTTCTTTTGGGGTCTCTTCTATATGGGGTTCATTGAGCTTCTTGGATGGCCAGCTTTTCATTTTTCATGATATTGGGAAAGTTTTCTGTCAGCTGTTCGTCAATGATCCTCTCTGTGTTTTCTGTTTTCACCCCCTGTTCTGGGATGCCAATCACTCCTAAGTTTTTGCTTTTAATTGTGTCCCACATAACTCTCAGGGTCTCTTCATTTTTCTTTGTTCTTTTTTCTGAGTTTTCCTGAAACAGAGTTGTATCCAAGTGTTTGTCTTCAGTTCCACTGATCCTGTCTTCCATGGTTTCAAATCTACTTCTCAGCCCTTCTATGACACCGTCCATTTCTGAAATCTTGTTGTTTATCTTTTGGATTTCTAATTGTTTTTGTATAATTTCGAGTTGTGAATTTATTTTGGCATTTTGTTCCTGTAGCATCTTCCTGAATTCTTCCAATTTTTTGTCTGTATTTTCCATAAATTTGTCTATTTTTTCCTCATGTTTGTCAGCTTTTTGCCTCAGTTCTTGGAAAATTCCGAGTATTAGTGATTTGAGTTCCCTATCAGGTACTTCTAGTGCATTTTCTTCCACAGGAGAGTTATCTGGTGTTTTAATTTGGACGCCTATTGGAGCCATCTTGTCTTGTTTTTGTAAATGTTTTGATATTGTTTGCTGTTTTCAGGGCATTCAGTAGATATTTCTCTCGTTTATTGATTGTAGTTTTTTTTTGTTTTTGTTTTTTGTCCTTGTGGTACAGCTGGGCAGATCTAGCTGAAGAGGAGCCACTGGGACGGGTTATTTGTGGCACTCACCGCAGCCACCAGGATGGTCAGTAGTCAGTGCTGGGCAGGTTCCAATAGGGCGTGCCTGCACAGCTTGGTGGTGTGATGTCAAGTGCACGGTGCAGGTAGGTAGGGTGCAGCGGGAAGCTGGTTATGTGTGAAGCTAAGCTGGATATGGGAGAGAGGAGAGAGGAGCAGGAGCAAAAAGCATACAAACATAAAAGAATGCTAGGGGAGCTTGTCGTTGGAATGTACAGATGAGAGACTATGGGATGGAGGAAACCAGAAGGGGGAAGAGAAAGAAAAGGAAAGAATGAACAGATAAAAATCAGAAAAGTTAAAGAACTGCAAAGTTCCCAGGGATCCCACCGATGCAGCTATGAGGTCTGGGGGAGTCGGTCTCAGTTTTCACAGCACAGCCTGGCCAGAACGTACAGAGGCATACATCGCCTGGTATTCAGGAATCAGAAAGAGAAGGAAGAGATAGAGAGACGAGAAATTAAGCAATGAAGAAAGACAAAAGGGAAAAAGAGGGAAAAGATGACAAAACTAATCAAAAAAGTAGAAAAATAAAATTAAAAAAAAATTAAAAAAAAAAAAAAGCAACACCAGCAGTCAGTGCCAACAAATGGGACCCAGGGAGCCCCCACACAGGGGCGCGAATTCCAAGCAGCCGGCAGTCTCAGGGTTAAGAGACCGTGGCCACGGGAAGCAGAGGGGTGAACGAACAAGGGCCCCAGGATCTCGCCAGCGCAGCAGCCCAGACCCGGAAGCAGCCACACGCCCGAACGCAGCCCCACAGCCCTGCAGAAGAGAGCAAAGACGGCGCTCGGAACCAGGCACCCAGGCAAAAGGAGGGGGAGGCGGCAGAAAAAACTTTGCCAGCAGCCAGCAAACGGCTCTCAGAAAGCCGCCAGCCCGGGCGCGCGGATTCCGAGCACTGGCGCCCCCCAGCCCAGGGACCCTGGCCACGGAAAGCAGGGGAGCCCCAGCCGAGGCAGAGAGGGGTGGGGGGTGGGAAAGCGCGCACCGCAGTTTACCGGTCATTCTGTCTCCCACTGGACGCTCTGCGAGGCTGCTCTCCCATTCGCTGGTCTCCGATAGGAAGCCAAGATGGTGGATCCGCGCTGCGTTAGCTGGTAAGGAATCTCTGCACGAGTCTCTCCTCTCTCTCCGTTCTCTTTTAGTATTCTCACTCCGTTTGGTGTTTGGCTGAGTTCTTTATCTCTTCATTTGGTGTTCTAGGGTTTCAGGATTGTTGATTCTCTGTTAGGCTTAGTTTTTCGGATCTTTGCTGTGGAGGGAGGGCGTGGTGCTTCTGCCTAGAGCGCCATCTTGCCCCGCCTCCCTTTTGTTCTTTATTCTTCACCTCTTTTTGTCTTTCTCTCCCTCCTCCCTTCTTTCTTTTCTTCTCAATTTTTTAAAGCTCTGTTGGAGATTCTAATCCCCATTGTCATCAAGTCTATTCTGACTCATAGCAACCCTACAGCAACACTATAGGACAGAGTAGAACTGCCCCGTAGGGTTTCCAAGGCTGTAGTCTTTACAGAAGCAGACTGCCACATCTTTCTCCCACGGAGTGGCTGGTAGGATCGAACTAACAATCTTTTGGTTAGCAGCTGAGCACATAACCACTGTGCCACCAGGGCTCTGGAGAGTCTAATAGATATCCAGAAGTGAGACCACAGTGAAAACTTCAGGTCTAGAGGGGCTGAGGATGCAGACACAGACTCTGATCAGGTAGATACTCAGCCAAGAAAGCAGCTGGTTCAGAGACCAGATCTGGGATTTCCCCCATTACAACCCCAGAGTGGGCATATCAAACCATCAGCAAGGCCTACTTTGGAACTGGAGGCCCTAAGAGAGGGTGGGGTCAAGGGAGGAACCCAAAATTGCTAGTCAGAGTGGGGTAAAAAGAGAGAGAGACAGCCAGGGAAAAGAGGCCATCCATGGGTACATGGATGAGTACACCTCTAGATTCATACAATAGAATATTACATAGCAGGGTTAGCATGGCACCAACATGGATAACCCCCAAAACCCCAATGAGTTGTAAAAGGAAGTTGCAGCATGATATGCATAACATGACACCATTTCCATGAATTTTCAACTATAGAAAACAAAGATTGTATTGTTTTATGGCTAAATATGTATACATTAAAACCGTGAAAATATTCGTGATAATCAAACACACTGACTTCAGGACAGTAGTTACATCGGAGAGGGAAGAAGGGGACCGAGGTTGGAGAGCGACCCCAGGGGTCAGTGCAAAGGAGCTAACGATTGGTACAAGCAACAGTCTGGGTGAGTCTTAAAGCCATCCTGCTGAGTGAAAGAAGCTAGTCTCAAAGGTCACATCTGTTATGAGTCCATTTATATGACATTCTCAAAAACACAAAACTGTAGTGTTAGAGAACAGAATAACGGTTGCCAGGGGCAGGGAAAGTGGGAGTATAGACAGATAGTGTGAGGGGCCTTTGAGGGGGTAACAGGGCTCTTCTGTATCCTGATAATGGTGGTGGAAACATCAATCTATGCATGTATTAAAAGTCATAGAACTGTACACTAAAAGAAGGGGGAAAAAGTCAAGTTTATTACATGGTAGCTTAATAAAACAAACTAAAAGAAAAAATCTGAAGCAAAATTGCAAAATGTTAAGATATATTAAAGCTATATGATAGATCCATTCATGTCTGTGACTCAATTTTCCAGACCTTCGGCATATTTAAAATGTCATAATAATAATTTAATAGGTTAACGTATGAACAACATCTTAGGGCTGCAGGGGGATGTTGAGATAATTCACTTAAAATTCCTTACTTAAACCGACTGAAACTGAATTTCACAGCTAAAATTCCTGACTCCCAATCCAGTGTTTTATCTACACTGGTTATTGGAAACTACAGGTTTGAATGAATAATAAAATTAGGCTTCAGCTCAGGGAAGCTCATGAGATGTTAGACTCGTCCAAGGTTAACCAGCTGATGGGAGTCGAGTGTAATCTTCGTGAATTTTTAGGAATCTTAAGCTCTTCAGTTGCAAGAATACTTTTCATTTTTTATTGTTATGTTACATTACGGTTTAGCTGAAACAATTAATATTCCAATGCCACCCACTTAAAGATTATTTTTGTTAGTCTACTGGAATATTGCTACATGAGAGATATTTTAACTGAAAGGTTTATAGAACAGTAAACCAAAAAACCCATTGCCATTGAATCAGTTCTGACTCAGCAACCCTATAGGACAGAGCAGAACTGCCTCATAGGGTTTCTAAGGTTTCAAACTGCCAGTCTTTTGGTTAATCACTTCACCATCAGCACCCCTATAGTGCAGTAGTCCCTCCCTTACCCACAGGGGATATGTTCCAAGATCCCAGTGGTTGCCTGAAACCGTGGATAGTACTGCACCCTATGTATACAATGTTTCGACCTATACAGACATACCTGTGATAAACTTTAATTTATAAGTTAGGCACAGTAACAGTAACAACAATAACAACGAATCGAATAGAACAATTATAACAATATACTGCAATAAAAGTTACGTAAATGTGGTCCCCAGGAGGAACAGAGCGGGAAAATGCAAGATTTCATCATGCTGCTCATTTAACACTGTCTGGCCACAGTTGACTGCGGGTAACTGAAACCTTAGAAAGTGGAACCTCAGATAAGGGGGGGTGAGGGCTGCCGTCATCTTTATTCTAATCATGCTCTTATTCCCAGGATGGGGCCCAACCCCGGCTGTCTCCGGTGGGACAGTTGGCAGGATACTGGACAGCTCTCTTGGACTGACAAAACAACTCAAGAGACAAACTCAGAAAAGGGGCAGAATGTCAGAGAGGTAAGGCACGGGAAGTAGCCAGGAGGCCAAGCCATGCCTGCTGTGGTCATTTGAGAGGTTGTCAATGGGGCAGCAAAGAGGATTCTCTCAGAGAGTTGGCACTGAGCTCTTCACAGTGAGTACAGTGATCTTGTCATGTCTCTGTTGCATACAAGCCCAAGAGCGTGGGATTCCAGGTCTGCCACCACCTGGGGGGACCCTACCTTTCTAGTCTCATCTCCCACCTCATGCACCCTGTCCCACTGCAGTCCTCACTGATCCCCAAATATACCACATCCTCTAACGCCTCCTTTGACGCCATTATCAGCCTAATGAACTCCTATACACACTTCAAGACCCCATGAAATGTCACCTCCTCTGTGAAGCCTTCCCCTACTTGCCAGGTATGCTATGTTCCCACAGCACCCAGATAATATTTCTATTCTAGTCCTGATTGTGTTATTTTGTAATGATCTGTTTTCACGTTTGTCTTCTTCACTAGACTGTTACCTTGCAGAGGGCAGGGTCTGTGTCTCATTAATCTTAAATAATTAAGTGAGTTACTCTAATTAACCTAAGGATTCCAGTACTAGTTGACATCGGGTCGACTCCAACTCATGGCCACTCCACATGTGCCGGAGAAGAACTGTAGGTTTTCAATGGCTGATTTTTCAGAAGTAGATCACCAGGACTTTCTTCTGAGGCACCTCTGGGTGCACTCAAACCACCAGCCTGCAGTTAGCAGTTGAGTACATTAA
Source organism: Dugong dugon (assembly GCA_030035585.1). Lineage (NCBI taxonomy): Eukaryota > Metazoa > Chordata > Mammalia > Sirenia > Dugongidae > Dugong > Dugong dugon. The sequence goes on from CM057482.1 coordinate 3,946,375, forward strand.
CTGTTTACAGCCCCAGGGACTCTTACCTAAGGATGGAGCCTGTTTTTTTGCCCCAGTGCGGACTATAGTGTCTGGCCCATTTGCATGTTTAGTAAATACTGAATAAATAATTTATGAAGACCTAGAAGGTTGGAACGTATCTCATGGTGCCACTTAAGACCTTCCTCCACTTTCAGGCAGGAATCTATTGAAACCTGATCAACGTTTTTCTTGAACCTGAGAAGCTGTTGGGCAGGCATTCTAACTTTGTCACTGCTGTTGTTGTGCGCCACTGAGTCAATTCCCACTCATAGCAGTCCTACAGGATAGAGTAGAACTGCCTCATAGACTTTCCTAGCCTGTAATCTTTACAGAAGCAGATTGCCAGGTCTTGTCTCCCGAGGAGCAGCTGTGGGGTTCAAATCGCTGACCTTTCAGTTAGCAGCTGAGCACTTAACCGTTGTGTGCCACCAGGGCTCCACATACTTCATACCATATATTTGAGGAAATGTTTTTATGCCTAATGTTGAGTAAGAACGGCCACACGGGGCCAGACTGTAAAGGCTTCCAGACCAGCATTCTGTCTCAGAGAGTAAGACCAAAGGGTACCTGTGGAAGTCTCTGGTGCACCTCCCTGGTTCATTTGTTCATCCATTCTCACTCCACTGACATTTAGTGAGAGGCATGGATATAATGACACGGACCTACATAAAACCACCCGAGGAATCTTTCTAAAATGCAGTTCTGATCCTGCCTCCCTTCAGATTGAAACTCCTAAAGGATTCCCCACACCCTTAGGAAAATTCCAACGTAGTAGACTGGTATACAAGACATTCCAAGACATGAATTCTGAGCCCTGGTGGTACAGCGTTTAAGTGATCAACTGCTCACCCAAAGGTTGGCACTTTGAACCCAGCCAGTGGAGGCTCCACAGGAGAAAAGACCTGGCAATCTGCTCTCTTAAAGATTGCAGCCTAGAAAACCCTATGGGGCAGTTCTGCTCTATCACGTGGGGTTGCTATGAGTTGAAATCAACTTGATGGCGCCTAAAAACAACAACCCAGTTTTGCCTCGCTACAGTCTCCTTTCATGCTTTTTGCTCCAGCTCTACTAAACTGCTGGAGTCCAGTGGTTCCCCAAATACGTTAAGCTGAGTTACTCCCAGCTGTACGACCCCAGGCAAAAATTATTTATTCAACCAATCTTTAATTATCATCTATTTTCTGGAGCTGTGCTAGGCCTGAGGCAGGTAACAAGATCCCATCCTCAAAGATCTCATCCTCTGGAAGAAATTTTCAACAAAAAAAAAACAGAAATGACAGCACAATTGATAAGTGACGTCATCCAGGTGTATGCAAAATGTGTCGGAAGCTCAGAGGAGGATCTCCTTAAATTTTCAGAGCATTAGTTTATCCAGTAAAATAATACTCCACCTCCAAAATCAGATTAAGAAGGAGACCAGTAACAAATCAGAAACGTGGTTCCAGTTAATAAGGATGAGACAAGCGACACCTTACATAACCAAAGAAATAGAAATTGGTTCCACACCCACCAAAGCACGCAAGCCCTCAGGTAGAAATTCAAATCCCTCCTTGCTGGCGTGAATCCATATCTGGAGTGTTTTTAAATGGATGTAGGAAAGTCACATGGGACAACCACTTTCATAAAATACATACATGGAAGTCACTCCACCAAGCATGAGATGGTCGAGTTTATAATCACCTGAAATTAGCAGCCATAGTCTGCTGATACACCGAAATGGAATAATGCATGTGGTAGTCAGGGTTATTTTATTTCTATTTTAAACCCTCTAACATGTCTTTCAATGATCCCTGGTGGTGAAATGGTTACATGCTCGGCTGCTGACCAAAAGGCTGGCAGTTCAAACCCACCCAGTGGCTCCATAGGAAAAAGACCTGGCAATCTGCTTGTGTAAAGACTACAGCCTAGAAAACCGTATGGCCCAGTTCTATTCTTTCCTATAAGGTCAGTATGAGTCGGTATCGACTCTACGGCAGCTAACAACAACAAAAACAGATGTAATTTTAGCGTCAAAAAACTGAAAAATATTTTAGAAATAAGTAAAAAAAACTTTGGAGATGCAGATAAAGTAGTACTTACAGAAAAGAGATTGATGGCTTTAAATATACTAATAGAGAAAAATAAAAATCAGTGAGCTAAGAAATTAGATGAAGAAACTAGACAAAGAAAAACAGTAAATTCAAATAATGTAGAAGGAGGAAAATCACAAAATGAGTAAAGGACATACCTGGACAGTTGTGAATATTCCCTTAACCACTATTTTTCTGTAGTATTAAATTATACAAATATGACTAATGAAGAATATTATTTTTACAGACATTTTTGAAAGTGTGTTTCTAAATGTCCCTATCAAATGGATGAATAGGTATTATTACCAACTGAAAAGCCTACTGCTCAAAAAATGGACCTATCAGACATTAAAATCAGGAAAGACTAACCTTTAAACTTACTTTGAAGAAGTCTTTTTGACCATGACCAAGTGAATAATTCAGATCCTCAGTGAGCAAGAGGAATTAGTATCATAGAAACTTAAAGATCATTCCAAAGAGTTAAAGTGTTTTTATGACATCATTCATTCAGACACATGAAGTAGTTTACAAAGAAAGACACTGACCCCCCTATATACAAGTCTGACTTTTTAAAAATAGAAAATTTTTGGAAGTTAGTTTCTGGAAGTGTCAAATATTTTTGTCATAATTTTGAAGTTTATTAACTAGATGGTAAATTTGCTTTTCTTAGAGCTTAGATTGAGGCTTCTATTTATTTTTAATGTCTTTTTTGCCCACAATTAAAATCTTTGAAGAACAAAGCAGAACATATTCGTACCTAAAGGCGGTTCAGAATAATGTGTTAACACGCACACACATTGATCGCCTCTCCTTCCAGAGTCTCTACATTAAGAGGAAACTGAAGGAATAAAAAAAGACAAAGTCAACAACAATGAAGAGAATCAGAAGGAACCGTCAATGGATGAGAGATTCCAACAAATTTTTGCAAGATGAAAAGCAGATAGAGACTTTCTGTTCTGGGAGTAGAGTAGCTCGAATATTCTGAAGCGTCCTGCTACTGAAAGCTAAGTCTTGCACAAATTACAGCAAACTTGACTTTAAATGCATTGCTGAGATCATAGGAAAGGAAGGGAAATCTCTAAAAGCCAAAATTTTTAAGAAGAGGAATGGAGAAGGAGAAGAGGGAGGGAGGAAGAAAGGGAGGAGGAAGAGGGGGTGGAGCAGAAAAATGATAAATGAGTCAAATGCAAAACAGCGATCAGTATAATTTCATCCTTCATGCAGTATATGTGCTTCTAAAAACCACCGAGCTATGGGATTTGGTTAATTAAAAAAAAAAACAAAACAAAACTGGACACACAGTACAGCTAGGATTGGGGAAAACACTCCTGTATAGTCTCATAAAACATGTACTTAAATATAATAATAAAAGTAAATAAATACATTCATGAATGCTACGGCCACTTCAGTTTTCTAACAAATAAATACCACAGTAATCAGATATGAAACATGCAAGCTTGCTCACTGTGGTGCAAGATTCTAGCTTCTGAGTCATAAGAAAGAAGTGGAAGGAAGGACGTCATTCTTAGGCTGAGATGCTGGAACACCAGAGGTGGAGGGTTGTGGCTCGTTGTCCATCTTTCTTTCTTCTGCTCTGGCTTAAAACAGAAACCCTACCTTTGTTGTTTCCTGGTTTCCTCTTTCCCTAAAGAAACTGACCACGCAGCTCCAAATGGGACCAGACACCACAGAGGGTGATTCTGCTGCTGGGAGCACAACAGTCCTTAGCTCCAATACCCTGCACACGCATCCCAACCCCAATGGGTACAAGCGATAACTAGGATGTGTTCAGCTCACCTTTCTCTTATTTTCTCCGCGTTGGCTCTGATGGAGCACAATCTGGACTCCTTGTCTCTGGGACATCACAAGTTCTCTCGTTCCTTGTAAAATTATTATTCCAAGTTTCTCCTCAACACTTTAAGGCTTTCCCTTTTTGTTCGCTACTTGGGTTCTTATGGCCAGAGGACTTACCCATGCTTGGGATGCTGTCTTAAATATTTTTATTTAAAAGAGTACACTAACTCAGGGGAGCAGTGCAATACATGTTTGTGGGGTAAATTTGTACGGATAAACTCAAGAGAGGGAAGTGGAGAGATGTGTGTGTGTGTGCCCGTGTGTGTTGTGTATTGTTCCCTAAGATACTGTGTCGGCCAGACAGCTTTCAGTTTTTTTACTTTTACTTTTGTCACCTGATGTTTCTCTAAAGCGTAAAGCATAGTCACCATGTGAAGATTCGTGGATAACGCTAACACAATTTCTAGTTTTGATGATTTTATTGCCTTGCTTTTCTATCTTGTAAGTGTCGATTGGCACATTACAAACAGAACAGAAGATGTTGCAATTACATAAAAAGCAAGGTTGCCTCAAAGGCAAATGTTGATAACAGCTCTTCAGTCTAGAGACTAATCCTTGAGTCCAGGGCAAGGTAAGCGAGCTAAAGCTGAAATTCGTCCATTCAGCTAGGACCCCTTAAAGGATCTAATGTATCCTTGGTGGCGCCCTTGGGTCCTGGAGGAAATGAATGAAAAGTCACTGTTGATGAAAGCAACCCCAACTTAGCCTCTCAGGATTCCCGCAAACTAATCTTCATGAACATTGGGGCATAAATTCTGGGCAAAATATTAAGAAATCGAATCCAGTGATGTGTAAAAAAGATCATATATCACACTCATGTAGGGATTATTCTAGCAATTCAAGGGAGGTTTAATATTTATACATCAGTTCATGGAATTTACCACATTAACAACAAAAAAGGGGAGATAGACCCTATGGTCATCTAATAGGCAGAGAAAAAGCATTTGGTAACCACTCTTAGCAAACAAGGAACAGAGGAAGGTGCCCTCAATCTGACAAAGAGTGTCTATGTAAAAACTACAGCAAACACCTTACTTCATGCTGAAATACTGAAATTGGAAATGAGGCAAGGATGCCTTCTACCCTCACTTCTATTCGTCTGTGTGTGGGTTCTAGCCAATGCGATAAGGTAAGGGGAAAAAAATCTCAACAATTGGACAGCAAGAAATAATACTGTCATTATTCAGTACAAGTTGTATACATAAAGAAAATCAAAAGGTAAATTATCAGAATTATTGAGTAAATTTAGTAAGGTCACTGAATACAAGATCAGCCTGCTAAAAATACTTCTATTTCTATATACCAGCAACAAAGAGAATATGGAATTTTTTAATGATCTCATTTGTAATAGCATCAACAAAATCAAATCATCAGGAAAATGCAAACTAGAAACACAATAGGTCACCATTGCACAGCCACCGGAAGGGCTACAATGAAAAACCAGATAATACTAAGTGATAGCAAAGGTGGGAAACAATAGTAACTCCCATGCACTGCTGGTAGGAGTGTACATTAGCACAATCACTTTGGCAAACTCTTTGACATCTAGTAAAGCTGAACATATACCTACTGTATGACCTACCTCGTGCTTCCACTCCTACGTAGCCAACAGAAATGTATACATAAGTTCATCAAAAGATTTGCATAATAATGATTGTCATAGCATTATTCATAACCCCCAAATGTTGGAAAGTGTCCTTCAGTATTGTTGTTTATTGTTGTTAGGTGCCATCGAGTCAGTTCCGACTCATAGTGACCCTATGCACAGCAGAACAAAACACTGCCCAGTCTTGCGCCATCCTCACAATCATTGCTATGTTTGAGTCCATTGTTGCAGCCACTGTGTCAATCCATCTCCTAGAGGGTCTTCCTCTTTTTCACTGACCTTCTACTCTACCAAGCATGACGTCCTTCTCCAGGGACTAGTCCCTCCTGATAACATGTCCAAAGTATGTTTTGCCATCCTTGCTTCTAAGGAGCATTCTGGCTGTACTTCTTCCAAGACAGATTTGTTCGTTCTTCTGACAGTTCATGGTATATTCAATATTCTTTGCCAACACCATAATTCAAAGGCGTCAATTCTTCCTTGATCTTCCTTATTCATTGTCTAGCTTTCACATGCATATGAGATGATAGGCCACAAGCACTTTAGTCCTCAAAGTGACATCTTTGCTTATAAACACTTTAAAGAGATCTTTTACAGAAGATTTGCCCAATGCAATAAGTCATTTGATTTCTTGACTTCCATTTCAATGGGTGTTGATTGTGGGTCCAAGAAAAAAGAAATTCTTAACAACTTCAATAATTTCTCCATTTATCATGATGTTGCTTATTGGTCCAGTTGTGAGGATTTTTGTTTTCTTTATGTTGAGGTGTAATCTATACTGAAGGCTGTGGTCTTTGATCTTCATCAGTAAGTGCATCAAGTCTTCTTCACTTTCAGCAAGTGAGGTTGTGTCATCTGCATACATCAGGTTGTTAATGAGTCCTCCTCCACTGTGGATGCTGCGTTCTTCTTCATATAGACCAGCTTCTTGGATTATTTACTCAGCATACAGATTGAGACCTGGTGGCGTAGTGATCAAGAGCTCTGCTGCTAACCAAAAGGTTGGCAGTTCAAATCCACCAGTCGCTCCTTGGAAACCCTATGGGGCAGTTCTACTCTGTCCTATAGGATTGCTGAGTCGGAACTGACTCTATGGCACCTAACAACAATAACAACAACAGATTGAATAAGTATGGTGAAAGGATACAACCCTAATGCACACCTTTCTTGACTTTAAACCACACAGTATCCCCTTGTTCTGCTCGAACTACTGTCTCTTGGTCTAAGTACAGGTTCCGCATGGGCACACTGAAGTGTTCTGGAATTCCTATTCTTTGCAATGTTATCCATAACTCGTTATGATCCACACAGTCAAATGCCTTTGCAATAGTCAATAAAACACTGGTACACATCTTTCTGGTGTTCTCTGCTTTCAGCCAAGATCAATGTAACATCAACAATGATATCCCTCATTCCACATCCTCTTCTGAATCTGGCTTGAATTTTTGGCCTTTCCCTGTTGATGTACTGCTGCAATTGTTTTTGAATTATCTTCAGCAAAATTTTACTTGCATGTGATATTAATGATGTTGTTCAATAATTTCCACACTTTATTGGATCACTTTTCTTTGGAACGGACACAAATACGCATTTTTTCTGGTCGGTTGGCCAGGTAGCTGTCTTCCAAATTTCTTGACATAGACAAGTGAGAGCTTCCAGCATTGTGATGATTGTTGAAGTATCTCAATTGTATAATAATGTTTGTCATAGCATTATTAATAATGCCTAAATATTAGAAATGCTCAAAGTGTCCATCAATATTAGACTGGATATTTAAATTGTGATTTTTTCATGCAAGGAAATACTACACAGCAACAAGAATGAATGTAATTGGTATCAGTATATCTCACAAACATAATGTTGAACAAAAGAGAACAGATACAAAAGAGGACATGCCATAGTTTCCTTTATATAAAATTCAAAGACAAGCTAAACTTATCTATGGTCCTAGAAGTCAAGATAATGCTTATATTTGGTAGAAAGTAGTAAGTGGGACAGAGCACAAAGGGACTTCTGGGTGTTGGTGAAGTTCTTGTTCTTGATCTAGGTGTTAGTTACAGAGGTGTTGTTATGGACTGAATGGTGTCCTGCAAAAAGATATACCTAACCTCTAGTACTTGTGAATGTGACCTTGTTTGAAAATATGGTCTTTGGAGATGTTGTCAGTTAACATGAGGTCATACCGGAGTAGGATGGGTCCTCATCTAATCTAAGTGCTGTTCTTATAAAAGAAAAGGGACACACGGGGGGAAGATAGTCTTGTGAAGATATATCTACAAAGCAAGGAACATCAAGAAATGCCTGGGTCTCCCAGAGCTGGAAGAGACAAGGAAGGATCTTCCCCTAGAGTAGACAGAAATAGCATTGTCCTGCCAATGCTCAGAATTTGGGGCCCCAGTCCCCAGAACAGTGAGGCAATAAATTTCTGTTCTTAGAAGTCACCCCCTTGGTGGTATTTTGTTACATCAACCCTAGGAATCTAATAGAGGTGTGTTCAGTTGGTGAAAACTTATCAAGCTTTACAATTATGATTTCTATAATTTTTTAAAGATAATTATACTTAAATTAAAAATTTTTGAAAAGGTAAAGATAGACAGGTGAAAGGGGATGACACAGGTGGAGAGAAGTGTGGGAGCAATAATGTTTTCATCGTAAAAAGTAGGGAGTCAACAGATATTATTATTCACAGAACAAGAAATGTAGGCTTAGCTATTTTGAGGTTGTAAAGGTGATGAACAGGGAAACCAAGACTAGTGATAAATTATAGGATGGAGATGTGTGACAGAAGGAAGTGAAGAAATGAACCACATCTTTACCCATCATAGGAGAAAATTAATGGACAATGCCTAAACCAAATAAAGAAAAAACGTCAGTGTAATCGTTTAACAATAAGAACGCGTTTCAGTTAGCCTTTGCTGTGTAACAAAAGAACCCAAAGCTTCATATCTTAAAACAACAATCATTTGTTATTTCTCATAATTCTATGGTTTGGCCAACAGATCTTCTGTCGATTTTCCTTGGGCTCATCTATGGGTTGCATTCAGCTGGGGGGTTGGCTGGGCTCACTTGCATGTCTGGCCATTGGTGTTGGCTGTCGGGGGGAGCACTTCAGTTCTTCTCCACATGACCTCTCATTCTTCCAGAGGCTAGTCCAGCTTCCTTAAGTGATGGTCTCTAGACAGCATTCTGAAAGGTCAAAAGCAAAAGCTGCAAGGTCTCTGAAGGTCTAGCCTCAGAAGTTGTAAAATGTCACTTCTGAGATACGCTACTGGACAAAGGAAGTCACAAGGTCAGCCCAGATTCATGGAGGGGGGAAAGAGAAACCACCTTTCAATGGGAGGAGCTGCAAAGGCTTGAACATAACAGGATAGCAGGAATGTGTGGCCATATTTGCAATCTACGACAACCTGCCCCTGTCCACAATCATTTACATTTCTCTTGCATGCAGAAGAAACAAAAAAAGAAGGTTAAAATTGATTGTCTCTAAGAAGTAGAACAGGAGGAAAGGAAGAGTAGGGACATAGTTTTGTTCATTCTAAGCCCTTCTATATTATTCTTTTTAAACTCAAGCGTGTGCTATAAAAATAAACATCTTTAATGTTATAAAAAAGAGCCTGGTGGTGCAATTGTTAAGCACTCGACTGCTGACTGAAAGGTTGGTGCCTCCATGGGAGAAAGACCTGGGGATCTGCTTCCATAAAGGTTCCAAACCAAAAACCCACTGCTGTCGAGTTGATTCTGACTCATAGCAACCCCACAGGGTTTCCAAGGCTGTAATCTTTATGGAAACAGACTGCCACATCTCTCTCCTGAGGAGCTGCTGGTGGTTTTGAATCGCCAACGTTTCAGTTAGCAGTTGAACATTTTAACCACTGTGCCACCAGGGATTACAGCCTAGAAAATCCTATGGGCAGTTCTACTCTGTCACATGGGGTCACTATGAGTCAAAAATCGACTCAATGGCACCTAACAGCAACAACAGCCTTTATGTTCTATAAGGTTCAGTGCATATAAATCCCTTGCTCTGAGCAGAAAAACTAGAAAGGCAGTTTCCCCACCTTCATGGAATGAATGCTGAAAATATTTACTGAATATGGGTTTCAAAAACTGCAAGATCATTAAACTGTTCAGAGTCCGTATTCTTCAATCTTGTCCTGCCTGCTCCAGAGAACTAGCAATTCAATTAAAATATGTGATCGTATATGTGAAAAATGCTTTTTAAATGGCAACTGTTTTATAACTCACTATACATTATCCATTGCGACTATTCCTATGCTGTGCCCAGCACTGTATTAAGCGTGTGGAGGCTATAAAGAACCAGAAAATATGGTTCCTACCAGCAAAGTATTAACAGTCTAGATGGGGAGACAAGATGTTGCCCATAAACCAATACCGTTCATCACACTCAACTGTAAGGACCCATGTATGGAGGAACAATTACTCTTTGCTCATTGCTGCTTCATCAAGACCCCACATGTAGTAAGACCTTGATAAATATGGGCCGGCAGAGGGAAGGATCAGTCAACTGGCAACCCCTAATCCAGAGCCTGCCCCAGTACTGGTTGTGAGTGCTAGAAGCATCGGAGAAGCAGGAAATCAGAGAAACAGGTCATACTCAGCAAGGGCACTGAGGCTAGGCTTTATTTCCAATCAGGATGTGGCAGTCAGCACGTTACATGAGAGAAGATGAATATTCCAGCCTGGGGGAGCCCGGGAAAAAAAAGAGACATGCAAGTGGGAAGGAATGCAGAGCTACGGGCGGTGGAGAGCTGCCTTCTGAGAGATGCAGGGTGGGCCAGAGTCCTGGCCTTCTTCCCCTGTGACCGCTGGGGAAGGGGGGTGTGACAAGAGGATGGGATGGAGACAGTCTAGAAATACAGGGAGAAAGAGGGAAGATACAACCCCACTATCTAGCACGAAGCAGAGGGAGCCCCAGCCACCCCAGCCACAGGTGCTGCTGCCCCTCCAGGGAGAAACCCACCTCATCTCATGCTTATATTCACCACCCGTCCCAACTAGAACTGGTCACAGGACGTTAGAGCCTTTTACAGTTAGGGCTGGGGTAGAGATAACCAGTTATACACATAACTAAGGGTCTTGGAGGAAGCAGCCCTGGTGGAACAGTGGTTAAGAGCTACAGCTGCTAACCAAAAGGTCAGCAGTTCCAGTCCACCAGTCTCTCCTTGGAAACCCTATGGGGCAGTTCTACTCTGTCCTATAGGTCGCTGTGCGTTGGAACTGACTCAACAGCGATGGGTTTTTTGGTTTTGGAGGAAGCAGCAAGCATCCCAGAATGGTGAAAAGTGTTGAGCTCTGGGCTCAGGCACACCCAGGTTCCCACCCCAGTTCCGGCACACAGAGCTTGAGATCCTTCCCAAGTTAACCCCAAGCCTCTGTTTTCTCACCAGAGTCCAGTTCCTGCCTCACGGGTGTGAGGATGAAATGGGATCATCAAGTAAAGCCCTCAGCAGGTTGCTTGCTTATCATGGGGGCTGGGTGGATTCTAGTACTGCTGGGGAGAGTCAGAGCTGTGAGAGCAGGGAGGGTTGGGTGGAGGTGGTGGCTTTCGATCTGGACTTGAAAACGAGCAGCACAGCACTTACGTATGCGGAGAGGGCAACAAGGGTGTTCCAGAGGAAGCAACATGAGCAAAGCCCCAGTGCAGGACAAGAGTCTGTGGAAGGAGCCTCGAAGCTCTCCTTTGACTGGCTGTGGAAGGCACAGGGACCAACATCTGGAAAGGCAAATGGGGTGTCCTGATGTCCACAGCAAGAAATGCAAACCTGGTTTTGGAGTAAGGGGGACACAGTGAAAGTTTAGGGTGGGGAAGTGACCCCGTTAGAGGTGAGTTCTCTGGCAGGTCTGCGGCTGGGAGCACAGGTGAAGAGCACCAGCTTCAGGAAGGAGTGGTTCCTTGCAAATAGATATACAGGTTCTGGGGAAGACATAGGGTTGAGATGTAATTCTTAGAACTTTACCTCTTTCACAACTGGCTTCAAAGGGGAGGAGATGGGATGACAAGAGAGGAGACAAAGGGCCAAGTTAATGATTGGAGGGGCAACATGTTCAGGGAAACAGCGATAAGTCTCATCTAATCATTCACTGAGAAAGCATCTGCAAGAAAGTGCCTCCAGAGCAGTAAGTACAACTCTGCAGCCCCGACAAACGAGTCAGCTAGGGTCCAGACGTGATCTAGGCATGGGCAAAGTGAAAAATGGATAGTTCTCTAGATCTCCCTCAAACCTCTTTAGAATTCCACTGCCCTATTAGACCACCCCTTTCCTCAGACCCCATGGCCACATCCAAAACACCGTGTCTCCACATGCAGGTCTGGTGTAGACGTTTCACTCTCCACAATGCTACTCCTTGCTGTGTGTGGGACTCTGGGCAAGTGACTTAGCTTGGTCACATGAGACTTGTGCAGTGAATTGAGAAAGGTGTACTGTCTGGGACCTTCAACTTGTCCTCTAAAACTGAGTGAAATCTATTAGAGCCCTACAAGGCACTGGATCTGGCAGTGCTCAGAGTCCCTTGTGTCCCTGACCTCAAGGATTGCTAGGTGAATGCTCGGAATGCTGGTGTGTTTCCCTTCAGGGTGAGTCCAAATACACAGGGGCAGCTACTGTTTGCTCCTAGTACAATGATACGTCATAACCTGTAAGAACATCTGAACTCGCAATAAACTTGGAGTCATGTAATAGGGTACATGTTCCAGAGACCTGCCAGTGTTCCCACACCAAACTCTTGTTGTTTTTTTTACCCTGAAGAAATTGTGTGAAGTGTTGATACTGATGAAGCAAGCCAAAATAAAATCTTCTTCAGTGCATTTTTCTGCTTGTTTTAAAGTTACTTTCCTTTTGAATCTGGCAATGATCTATCAGAAGTCTTATTATTGCTTTGATATGTCCCCACTGAATTTTAAGCTATCAATATCATCCATGTATGGGAATCAAAATAGGCTCTTTCATGCTTTCTCACTGGGAATTCAAGGCTCAGGATAATTTCAAGTCTCACTGAGTTTAATCTTGACTAGGATTGGGGGCCAGAGTTTAAGTTTCTGTCTTCATATCAAAGAGAGGTATGTGTCCAATAAGCAATGAATGCAAACGTTGTAAGACTGTAGAAGCCACGTTTGTTCCCCGTGAAACACTAGAGAGTGCTTAATGCTATATGGGCACCATTTAAACAGAACATATTCCTATCTGTTCCTGAAGCCGGTCTTCAGTGGATTGTGCCTGGTCACATTTGCTTAGCCCAGGTACAGTTCCTTGTACCATTTGAAAATGTGTTTGAAAGACTTAGTCAACTCCAGGCTGTAGTGAAGGCATACTCTCCTTTTTGTCAGAAAAGAAGGGAAGGAGGGAAGCCAGCAGGGGAAGGGGGGTAAAGACAATGAGAAATGTCAAGAAGACAAAACGCTATACAAGAAAGTAATAATCCAAATACAAAGCAAAGTTAAATGTGACATGATTTTAAGCAACTGAAGGGCTGAAAGAGAAGAAAAACCACTTGTCTTTGATGTTGTCCTCTTCTCCTTCAAGAAGCCCATTACAGGTCCTGACACTGGACCCGTAGAGAGACCTGTCATCCTAGCATATGATCTGTCCCTGTAGTGGGCAATAATTAGCTGATTATAATGATGCAAATGCCTTTTTCGTGGGTTATAACTTTTTAAATCAACCGTAGAGAAAGCAGGGAAGCCTTTAGGACAATCACAGAACTGAATGCAAACCTTATGAATGTCGGCAACATAAAAGCAAAGGTGTAGCTGACAAAAGGGGCTCTAATTAGTTAAAGAGGTCAGCTTATATTCCCCATAAAAATGAAATCGCTGAGAAAGAATCCAGAGCAATCACATCAGTATGAAATGACAAAATCTTAACTTTGATAATTTCATCAAATTGGTTATGCAGCTGATGCTCATCAAATTGCATTTGGGAGAATTAGGCAACTTTTTACAGAAGGTAAAAGATGAAAGAGGAAGTGAAAAACTTATCCTTCACAGAAGGGAGTGAAATACTGACTGAGGCTGATAGAAGGAGCCCGGATGACGCAGTGGTTAAAGCCCTCAGCTGCTAACCAGAGGTTGGTGGTTGGAGCCCACCAGCTGCTCCTCGGAAGAAAGATGTTGCAGTCTCCTTCCATAAAGATTTACAGCTTCGGAAACCCTACAGGGTCTCTATGAATTAGAATGGACTCGGCGGCAGTGGGTGTGGAGCTAGATGGAACAAGACATAGAAGCTTAAGCATATTATTTTGAATTATGGAATGGACCACAGAAAAAAGAAAAATAGAAACAGTTTATTTAGGGGAATGGGACTAAGATCTGGGAGAGGTAGCCCAGAAGACTGTTGCTGTTAATTGTAAGCTTGTTTATGTTACTTCACTTTTTACCAAACTCATCAGTTTTGTCAATAATTTTAGATGGGTGTGATGTGTGTGTTCCTTACGGGCAAGGACCTGTAAGGAACATCTTAGTTTTCCTATATCTATCCTAGTAGCCACCACAACAACAATAAAGTAACAATAATAAGAGCAAAGTCATGTACGTGTTAAGCACCTACCATGCCCCAGACATTGTGCCAAGTGCTTCACATACATTATTGTTACTCCTTACAAAACTCAGCAAGGAAAACATGTTCCCTATTTTTCAGCTGAAGAAATGAGTATAAAGGAATTAAAAAAAAAAAAAAGAAATTGTCCAAGGACACATGGCTGGTTAAGGGCAGCAGCAGGATTTGAACCTAGGTCTGACCGTCTCTAAGACCTTGGACTCTAAACCGTGCTTGAATGAATGACTATGAATGAATGTGAATAAATGAATACATTCAAAACTTGAAATGAATGTCAGTTATGTTGTTCATGCCTCAAAAAATACCATTCTATCTTGCTACAAATATCACCATCTAGATCCAAAAAGCTTTAGACCTAAAAACTGACTATGCCTGAAGGAACTTGACAAGACTATTGTGAAGTCATAAAGTCTGGGGGTAGCCAGAGGGAAAATTTAGAGTCTCAGAAAGAAGTGGAGAGATTTGGTCCAGTAATAGAACAAATTGAAATAACCCATACTGAAGGAACACTGGGTAGTAAATATATATTGAAACAACCCTAACATTTTCAGCTTTCTAGACTAAAATGTTATATTCATGCAAATTTAAATGTGTTAGGCATTATGACTTAATGCAAAATTAGTTTGCTTAAGTGACTGTGTCTCTGAGCCCAAAGAAGGTCACACAGATGCAGTTGCGTGCCCTGCCTCAGGAAGAGTGACACATGGCACCCATCACTAGGCCACGGCACTGCTCCCCAAGACTTTCTGATCATTTATCCTATGCTATGGATTGCATTGTGTCCCCCCAAGAGGTATATATTGAAGTGCTAACCCCTGTACCTGTGAATGTGACCCTTTTTCGAAATAGGGTATTTGAAGATGCCATCAGCTTGTTTTCAAGAGGTCATACATGAGTCCTAATAGTCCTAATCCTGTAAGACTGGTGTCCTTATAAAAGAGGAGAAGAGACACAGAGACAGAGCCAGAGGAGGATGCCATGTGACATTGCAACTGCAGGTCAAGAAATGCCTGGAGCTACCAAAAGATAGGAGAGAGGAATAGAACAGGTGCTCCCTCGAAGCCTCAGAAGGAATCAACAATGCCGACAACCTGATCTTGGACTCTCAGACTCCAGAACTGTGAAACAATAAATTTCCGTTCTTATAAGACCCAGAGTTTGTGGTATTTTGTTACAGCAGTCCCAGGAACAAATACACTCTATCAGCAACAAAGGTGGAGCACACTCCCTTAAAATATCTATTTATAAATTATACTCTGATTTACTTGAATAATATATGCATGACAACATGTAACACAAGAAAAGAAAGCTTAAGAGGATGAAAAAAATGCAACATAACAACAGAAGTTCTGACTTTCCTTCTAACCCTCCAGTGGGTAGTCTTGTGTGAACCCAGATACACCCCACTTTAGAGAACCATGGTCTATGGGGTCAGTTATCATACATGTATGAGTAGCCATGGAGAACAAGTTGTGCATCAAAGAAAAGAAATTTTTAATTAAAGCCAACATTATTGAACACTTACCATGTACCAGACATTGTTCTAAGCAGTTCATGTGTATTAATTCATTTAATTCTTACAACAACCTTATAGGGAAGATTTTGTTAATTAACCCTACTTTTATAAAAGATGAGATTGAGCCACTAAAATATTAAATAACTTGCCCTAGGACACACAGCTGTTAACTGTTGGATCCAGATGATCTTTTTTTTTTTTTTATAAGCTTTTTATTTTGTAACAATTTTAGATTTACAGAAAAGTTGCAAAGATAGTACAGAGAGTTCTCATATATCCCTTACTAGCTTTCTTCATTGTTTACATCTTACATAATCATGGTACATTTATCACAACAAAGAAGCCAACATTAGCATATTACTATTAACTAAACTGCAGATTTAATTAGGATTTCACCTGTTTTTCCACTAATTTGGGTCCTCTTTCTGTTCCAGAAGTTAATTCAGGATACCACACTGCTTTCAGTGGTCATATTTCCCTGGTCTCCTAAGGTCTGTGAGAGTTTCTCAGTCTTTCCTTGTTTTTCATGACCTTGACAGTTTTGAGAAGTATCATTCTGGTACTAGGTAAAGTATTCCTCAGTTTGAGTTTGTCTGATGTTTTTCTCATGATTAGACTGGGATTATGGACTTTGGAGAAAAATACTACAGACGTGAAGTGCCCTTCTCAAAACACTGTATCAGGGAGTACATGATCTCAGCATGATGGTGATGATCTTCATCAGGTGAGTTTCTTCACTGTAAAGTTACTATTTTTTCTTTTTGTATTCTGTTCTTTGGAAGGGAGTCATCGAGTGTTATGGATTCAACTGTCTCCCCCCAAAATACGTATTGAAGCAATGGCCCCTGTACCTAGGGATGTGTTCTCACAGAAATAGGGTTTTCTTCTGTTACTTGAATGAGGTCATACCAGAGTAGGGCGGGTCCAAAACCTAATCACTTCTGAGTTATAAAAAGAGCAGAATAGACACAGAGATAGGCACAGGGGGAAGATCCCATATGAAGGCAGACACACACAGCAGACGAACTTACAAACCCAGGAACTCTAAGGATTGCCAGGTACTAGAAGCAGAAATAGACAAAGAAGGATCTCCCCTGCCCCCCTCCCCAGAGTTACACTCTGAATTCAGACTTCTAGCCTCCCGAACTATGAGAAAATAAATTTCTGTTCTTTAAAGCCACCCATTAGTGGTATGTTTTTGTATGGCAACCCTAGTTAACTAAGGACACCAAGTTTAACTCACCCTGGAGTTGAGAGGGGGTAAGAATTAAGTTCCACCTTCTTTGGGGGATTATCTACATATATTATTTTAAATTCTTCTGTAAGGAAAATTTATTTCTTCTCCATTTATTTATTTATTCAATCATTTATTTATATCAATATGAACTCATGTATATTTATTTTATAGTTGGGGTTATAATCCAGTACTATGTTATTTATTTTGTTGCTCAAATTATTCCAACTTTGGCCATTGGGCACTCTTCAGGTTGGCTCCTGCTTCCCTTTGCCAGTACCCCACCTCCTGAAGCAGCCGTTTCTCCATGGCGCTCTGGTTCTTTATATTGAGGAATGGGATCTTGAAACCAAGATCTGGCATGTGCTCATTGCTATTGGATGTCATTGCTTCTAGACTGGCTCAATGAACAGAGCAAGAAAATATAGAATTGTATACCAACACATGTATATACACATATCTGTAACTGTTTATCTACCTACCTACCTACCTATCTATCTATATCAAGCTAAACATAAATTCATATTGATAATGTCCAACTCTAATCTAGTACCACAGGGTTCATACTAGCCTTCGTTTCTTGCTCGTCTGTAACTTCTCTCTCTGGCAGTGAGAAATCTGGCTCCCACCATCCACCATCCATTTATTTATTTGTTCAACCCTACTTTACATGTAAGGAGCTCTAGTGGCACAGTGGTTAAGCACTCAGCTGCTAACTGAAAGGTTGGCAGTTCGAACCTACCAGCTGCTCAATGGGGGAAAGATGTGGCAGTCTGCTTCCATAAAGATTTACAGCCTTGGAAACCCTATGGGGCAGTTCTACTCTGTCCTACAGGGACACTGTGAGTTGGATTTGACTCAGTGACAATGAGTTTGGTTTGGGGTTTACTTTGCATGTTAAGCAGCTTCAGAACTATTAACCCAAACCCCATGAGACACAAACTTACCAAGTAGAGTGCCGTGTTTACATACAGTTCCTTTTGTCTTTAGACTTATAACTTCTGGTCAAAACTCCGTTTTGCAAAGCTACTAAGGTTGGCTGCTTTTTCCCCCATCCCTCTCAGTTCAGCTACATAATACATTAAAGTACAGGTAGATTCATTTGTCATAGTCTGCATTCCGCAGGATGCCTCGTGAGGTCAGAGAATATCCAAACCAAACTCAGACAGTTGTAACTACGAGCATCCATTATGAAACCCTATGCGTTTACTGACACCAGACACACTGTACTTGCATTACTTCACTTAATGCCTGTAAGGCCCTGTGAGTTAGAGATTGCCAGCCCCACCTGACAGATGATCGAGAGGGAGGGACACCTGTGGCGGCTGCAGCAGCAGTGGAAACCAGCAGGTCTGATGGACTTCAAACCTTTGGAGCCCAAAACCTTAACCACAATGCTGCAATGCTTCTCTGATCCCTGATTGAATATTTTCAGACATACACAAGAAAAACTCCAGAGATGTGTTGACTTGCATTTACCAAAAATAATTTTAGTTTATTGAATTCATTGCATTGAGAATTCTTATGGGAGGACAAATTTCCCTTTGTCTTTTGAGGTGAAACAGGTACAGGTCTTCTCTAAAGGCCAGATGCTGTCCAGAAGTAGGTCCGCTTATTATTAAGGCTGTGATGATACCTTCCCTGGCTAATAGCAAAAGGGAGAGCCTAGAATAAGAACAGTGACATTCATAGGCAAAGGACAATGGGCTTTGCAAGGCAAGTGCTATAGAAGGACTCATTTCCTCAGGCTCTGTGCCTGTATCATGGGCATGTCAGAGGAAGGTGGCGTTGAGTCAGGTGGCAGAAGTCAAACATCTAACAAGGCCTTAACAGACCTCCACAAGTTTTTGTCAAGATACAATGTGCCTGGTCTGTGAATTATTGTCAGGTTCTCAAGGGAGGGTCTTGATAATCAACCAAACAATAGCAGAATCTTCAGTTGACTGTGGGTCATCAAAACAGTAGTTAAGGAGAAGCAATCCCATCCCCTCCTCCAGCAGGCAACAAAGGAAGGATAGTCTGAAGCTTAGTCATTAACCAGGCTGGTGACTCCTAGCAACTTCCAAGTCCCAGGGAGAGTTACCTTTTATACTTCCCAATAAGTTATACCTGTTTGAATATAAAGGGACTGTTTTTTTTTTTTGTTTGTTTGTTTGTTTGTTTGTTTGTTTTAGAAAGTTACAGGACGGTTTCCTTAAAAGATCTACAAAGATGGAGGGTAGGGTCTTGGGTCAGTGGGAGGAGATTCCAGATGCACGGCTCCTCACCTGTAACTCCCACCTGCTCACCTGCAACTCCCATCCACAGGTCAGAAGCCCACATCAAGAAACAGGTAAAGTTTTCAAGATGGAATGAACAGGCTACTCCAAGGCGCCCCCACAACCACCCCCAACGGGGGAGACCTAACGTTTTCCCTCCACAGGATCCACAGTTAATGCTCGAAGACCACTGGGAATGATAGTGTCCCAACTCTACCCTAGACCCTCTTAGGCATCTTCGGAAATCCTCTCCTGCCTCCCACCCAGAAGCTCAGACCTATCCGAGAAGGGCAGAATTAAATTTTTCCCTCCACAGCTGAGGCGGAAGGAGATACCCTGGAGTCAAGGGTGTTACAATGAAAGGCTAATTACTGTAGCCTTTTAATATTCTCTTCTCTAAAGCCCTCCTGGGAAGGATAAAATAAAATGTTGCATAATAATAGGGGAACTGAGCAGTGGACTGGGAACGTTCACTAGCTGTGTGACCTTGGGCAAAGTAGTTGACCCAGCCTTGTATCTCATTAACTCAAAGGGGAGAGACAGAGAAGCCTTTTCTTTTCCTCGCCAGGATCAGGAGGATTAGGCAGGAGCTAGGATATGTTAGAGAGGACACACCTATAAAATAGGCCAGGGGTGCTGCAGCCTTGTCAGGGACTCAGTGACTGGCCGTTTAGCCTTGAGTTCACCATTGTGGAAGAGATTACATTTTTCCCACAATTTGTTTTCAGCTGACTGGGTTTAATTTGCCCTATGACTATTGGGTTTTTTGTTGTTGTTGTTTAATTGTGAACTGTATCATACACACAAAAGGGTGTAAAAAGCTTATGCATAGTTTAGAAACTAATAACAAAATGAATACCAGTGTATTCACCATTTAGCATTAGAAATAGAATCTACCTAACTAGATGGTGCCCGGCTACCTTCATTAACCGTTCTGACAAGGAACACAACAGAGAGTCCCTGAGGGAGTAGGAGAAAAGTGGGGTGCAGAGCTCAAATTCTGGTAAAAAGACCAGAGTTAATGGTTTGACTGAGACTGGAGGGATCCTGGAAGACATGGCCCCCGGACTCTCTGTTAGTCCAAAACTAAAACCATTCCAGAGGCCAGCTCTTTAGACAAAGATTAGACTGGACTATGGGACATAAAATGATGCTCGTGGAGAGTGTGCTTCTTAGCTCAAGTAGATACATGAGACTAAATGGGTAGCTTCTATCCGGAGGTGAGATGAGAAGGCAGAAAGGGTTACGAGCTGGTTGAATAGATACGGGAGATCCATGGTGGGAAGGAGGAGTGTGCTATCACAGTATAGGGAGAACAACTAAGGTCACATAACAATGTGTGTATAAATTTTTGCATGAGAGACTGACTTGAATTGTAAACTTTCACTTAAAGTACAATAAAAAAAAAAGAAGGAAATAGAATCTTAACAAACCTTAGACGTTCCCATGTGCCTCTTCCCAATCACATTCTCCTCCTTGCCTCCGCCCGCCAGGGTTAACCACTAGCCTGATTTTTGTCTTAACTGTTCCCTGTTGCTTTTTCTTATCACCTATGAGTGTACCCCTAAAAATATATTGTTTGATTTTATTTATTTTATATAGAGTCACGCTACTATGGATTCATCTGTGACTTGCTTCTTTTGTTCACTTCTACGTTTTTTAGATCCATACATGTTTTTGAGTGCAGCTGTGTGTAGGGCATTCATTTTTACTGCTATGTAGTATTCCTTCATACACTGCATTGAATAGACCACATTTCATTTATTCCTTCTATTGTTGATGGGCATTTGGTTATTTGGAGTTGAACTATGCAGCTGTGAATTTTCTTGCATGTGACTCCTGACATGTATGTAAGAGTTTCTTCTGGTAGGAGTGGGATTGCTAGGTCATAGAATATGTGTATATTCAGCTTTACTAGGTAATTCTACAGTGATTTTCACAGTGATCGTACCAATTTATACTCTTATTAGCAATCAATAAAGTTCCTGTGGCTCTATGCCCTCAATAACACAGTAATTGTCAACTGTGTTGTTGTTGCTTTTGTCAAATTGGTGGGTATATAAAGGTTTCTCATTGTAGTCTTAATTTGTAATTCCCTGGTTAGGATGACGTTGAGCATTTTGTCCATATGATTATGAGTCAGGTGTCTTCCTTTTCCATAAAATGCCTGTTCATGGATTTATCCACAATTCTGTTGAGTCTTTTATTGTTGTTGTTCTTATTGCTTCATAAGAATTTTTATATATTCTGGAAATCCTCTGTAGTTCTGTGAACTGCCAATATCTTTTCGATGCTTGTATCTCATCTGTTCATTCTCTTTAAGGTATCTGCTGATAAAAAGAAATTTTTAAGTTTATTATAGTTGAATTTACAATGGTTTCTAAGAAGTTTTGACCTGTAGTAGGGACAGGCCTACCACCTCGTGCTGTTTCTCCAGAATTGTCTTCACTAACCTTGGTCTTTTGATCTTCAGTATAAGTTTAAGAATTTGCTTATCAAGTTCCACCAAAAGAGCAAAATCCTACTGAAATTTTGCTGAATTTATACATCAAAAAGGGGGGAATTTACATCTTCACAATATTAAGTCTTTCTTAGTGGTTAAGAGTTCTGCTGCTAACTAAAAGGTCAGCAGTTTGAATCCACCAGGCGCTCCCTGGAAACCCTACAGGGCAGTTCTACTCTGTCCTGTAGGGTCGCTATGAGTCTGAATCGACTCGACAGCAACGGGTTTGGTGTTTTTGGTATTCAAAAACAGGGTAAACATGGTAAATCTCTGCATAGCTTTAGGAATCATTTAAAGTCTTTCAATAAAGTTTTAGGGCTTTATTTATAAAGGCTTAAATCTCTTTTATAAATTTATTACTAAGCACTTCATATTTTTTATTGACAGTGTAAATGGTATCTTTTAAAAATTAAATTTTCTAACTGATTGCCTCTGGTATATAGAAATGCAATTGATATTGATATTAACTTTGTATCCAGACAACTTGCTAGACTCTTATTAACCTAATAATTCATATGTAGATTATTTTGAATTTTCTACATTTGAAAATAATGACAGTTTTGTTTCTTCCTTTCTAATTTTTACAAGTTTCATTTCTTTTTCTTGTTTCATTGCCCCTAGCTATGACGTTGGGGGCATTGTTGAATAGGGACGTTGGTAGTGGGCATCCTTCTCTTATTCCTTGATCTTAAACTTTTGACTACTAATAATGATGCTTGCTGTAGGTTTTTAAGAGGTCCTTTTTCAGATTAAGCACTATCTCTTCAATTACTAGTTTGCTTTCAGCTGCATTCCAGAAGTTTTAAGACATAGCATTTTCAGTCTATTCAATTTTAATTATTTTTTTGATTTCCTCTTTGATATATGAGTTATTCAGAGGTATATTTTTTATTTCCAAATGCAAGATTTTCTCTAATTATAGTTTTGTTATTGATTTCTAACTTACTGCATTTGAAATTTATTCATACAAAGTTCCACATGTACTTGAGAAGTTATAATCTCCAACTATTGAATGCAAAGTTCTGTGTATGCCCATTTGATTGAGCTTGTTAATGTGTTCTTTAAATCTATATCGTCACTGATTTTTATCTGCTTAATCTATAAGTTACTGAGAGGAGTGTATTAGATTTCCCACTAAAACAACGAGTTTGTCTACCTTTCCTTGTGACACTGCCTTTTGTTTGCTTTATATGTTTTCCGTGTGTGTGCGTATGTGTGTGTGTGTGTATATATACACATAAATATTCAAATTATATATAATATATATGTTTATCTTATTTTTTCAAAATCATATATAATTTATACATTATATGTATATAAAATACATAAATACATATACTATATATATACACTATATAGCCAAATGCAGAAATTATCGAACAATATCATTAATATCACACACAAGTAAAATTTTGCTGAAGATCATTCAAAAGTGGCTGCGGCAATATATTGACAGGGAACTGTCAGAAATTGAAGCCGGATTCAGAAGAGGACGTGGAATGAGGAATAACATTACTGATGTCAGATGGATCCTACCTGAAAGCAGAGAATACCAGAAAGATGTTTGCCTGTGTATTATTGACTATGCAAAGGCATTCGACTGTGAGGATCGTAACAAATGATGAATAACATCTCGAGGAATGGGAATTCCAGAACACTTAATGGTGCTCATGAGGAACCTGTACGCAGATCAAGAGGCAGTCTTTCGAACAGAACAAGGGATACTGCATGGTTTAAAGTCAGGAAAAGTGTGCATCAGGGTTTTATCCTTTCACCATACTTATTCAATCGGTATACTGAGCAAATAATCCTAGAGGCAGGACTACATGAAGAAGAACGGGACATTAGGATTGGAGGAAGACTCATTAACAACCCTGCGTTATGCGGATGACACAACCTTGCTTGCTGAAAGTGAAGAGGACTTGAAGCACTTACTGATGAAGATCGAAGACCACAGCCTTCAGTGTGGATTACACCCCAACATAAAGAAAACAGAAATCCTCACCACTAGACCAGTAAGCAACTTCATGATAAACGGGGAAAAGATTGAAGTTGTCAAGGATTTCGTTTTCCTTGTAGCCGCAATCAACACCCATGAAAGCAGCAATCAAGAAATCAAACAGTGCGTTGCACTGGGCAAATCTGCTGCAAAGGACCTCTTTCAAGTGTCAAAAAGCAAAGAAGTCCCCTTGAAGGCTAACGTGCGCCTGACCCAAGCCGTGTGTTTTCAATTGCCTCGTATGCGTGTGAAAGCAGGACAATGAATAAGGAAGACCAAAGAAGAATTGATGCCTTTAATTGTGGTATTGGCCAAGAATATTGAATATACCATGGACTGCCAAAAGAACAAATAAATCTGTCTTAAACAAGTGCATCCAGAATGCTCTTTCAAAGCAGAGATGGTGAGACAACTTCTTACATACTTTAGACGTGTTATCAGGAGGGATGAGTCCCTGGAGAAGGACATCACGCTTGGTAAAGTAGAGGGTCAGCGAGAAAGAGGAAGACCTTCGAGGAGATAGATTGACACAAGGGCTGCAACAGTGGGCTTAAGCAAACAACGATTGTAAGGGTGGCGCAGGACCAGGCAGTGTTTTGTTCTATTGTGTATAGGACGGCTATGAGTCAGAACTGACTCAACGCCATCTAACAACAACATAGATATACATATATATGTATATGTGTGTGTGTGTGTGTGTGTGTGTATATATATATATATATATATATATGGGTCTTACAAGTTTAGACTCACTATATATTTTGGAGAAATTAAGCATTTTGTCATTATGTAATGACCCTTGTTATCACTTATAGGGCTACCCTAAAGGTTTTTTTCTGATATTAATGTATTTTTCACCTTTATTAATGAATTTTTCACCTTTCTTTTGATTAGTATTTGCCTGTTGTATCTTTTCCCATCCTTTAACTTTCAGTATATCTACGTCCTTGTGTTTGAAATGTGTCTTTTATAAATAGCATATGCTAGATTATACTTCTTTATCTAGGCTGTCCATTTTTGTCTTTTAAATAGAGGGTTTAGTTTTGTTAGTCATAGTAATTACTAATATATTTAAATTTATTTCTACCATCTTATTACGTGTTTTATATTTGTCTCACTTTTTCTGTTCTCCCGCATTGCACCCCTTTCTTGCCTTCTTGTGTATTATGTGATGTTTTTTGGTTTGTATTTTTTTTTGTTTCTACTTGTTTAGAAGTTGTATTCTCTGTATCTTTTCTTTTAGTGGTTGGCCTAACAATTTTAACATGCATTCTTTTTTTTTTTTAATTGTGCTTTATATTAAAGTTCACAGTTCAAGTTAGTTTCTCATACAAAAATGCATACGTACATTGTTATGTGACCCTAGTTGCTCTCCCTATAGTGTAACAGCACACTCCTCCTTCCTGCCCTGGATTTCCCGTGTCCATTCAACCAGCTCCTGACCCTTTTTGCCTTCTCATCTCGCCTCCACACAGGAGCTGCCCATTTAGTCTCCTGTAGCTACTTGAGCTAAGAAGCACTCTCTTCACGAGTATCATTTTATATCTTATAGCCCAGTCTAATTAATCTATGTCTGAAGAGATGGCTTCGGGAATGGTTTCAGTTCTGGGCTAACAGAGAGTCCAGGGGCCATGTCTTCTGGGGTCCCTCCAGTTTTAGTCAGACCATATAGTCTTTTTATTAGAATTTGAGTTCTGCACTCCACTTTTCTCCTGCTCCGTCAGGGACTCTCTGTTGTATTCTCTACCAGGGCGGTTATTGGTAGTAGCCAGGCACGATCTAGATCTTCTGGTCTCAGGCTGATGCAGTCTCTGGTTTATGTGGCCCTTTCTGTCTCTTGGGCTTATATTTTCCTTGTGTCTTTGGTGTTCTTAATTCTCCTTTGCTACAGGTGGATTGGGACCAATTGATGCATCTCAGATGGCCGCTCGCTAGCTTATAAGACCCCAGACGCCACTCACCAAAATGGGATGCAGAATATTTTCTTAATAAACTTTGTTATGCTAATTGACCTAAATGTCCCCTGAAACCATGATCCCCAGTCCCCCGCCCCTGCTACTCTGTCCGTTGAAGTGTTTGGTTGTATTCAGGAAACGTGGTAGCTTTGGTTTAGTCCAGTTGTGCTGACTTCCCCTGTAGTGTGTGTCTTTCCCTTTACCTAAGATAATTCTTATCTACTATCTAGCTAATGAATACCCCTCTCCCTCCCTCCTCACACTTGTAATTATCAAAATGTTTTCTTCTGTGTTTAAACCTTTCTTGAGTTCTTATAATAGTGGTCTCATACGTATTTGTCCTTTTGCGACTAACTTCACTCAGCATAATGCCTTCCAGATTCATCCATGTTATGAGATGTTTTCCACATTCATCGTTGTTCTTTATCATTGCGTAGTATTCCATTGTGTGAATATACCATAATTTATCCATTTGTCCACTGATGGACACCTAAGTTGTTTCCATCTTTTTGCTATTGTGAACAGTGCTGCAATGAACATGGGTGTGCATGTAACTGTTCGTGTGACGGCTCTTATTTCGCTAGGATATATTCCAAGGAGCTGGATTGCTGGATCGTATGGTACTTCTATTTCTAGCTTTTTAAGGAAGAGCCAAATCAATTTCCAAAGTGGTTGTACCATTTTACATTCCCACCAACAGTGTATAAGTGTTCCAGTCTCTCCACAACCTTTCCAACATTTATTATTTTGTGTTTTTTGGATTAATGCTAGCCTTGTTGAGGTAAGATGGTATCTCATTGTAGTTTTGATTTGCATTTCTCTAATGGCTAATGATCGTGAGCATTTCCTCATGTATCTGGTAGCTGTCTCAATGTCTTCTTTGGTGAAGTGCCTGTTCATATCCTTTGCCCATTTTTTAATTGGGTTATTTGTCTTTTTGTTGTTGAGGTTTTACAGTATCTTGAGGATTTTAGAGATTAGACACTGATCGGATTTGTCGCAGCCCAAAATTTTTTCCCAGTCTGTAGGTTGTCTTTTTACTCTTTTGGTGAAGTCTTTTGATGAACATAAGTGTTTGATTTTTAGGAGCTCCCAGTTATCTAGTTTCTCTTCTGGGGTTTGTGCATTGTTACTTACGGTTTGTATTGTGTTTATGCCATGTATTAGGGCTTCTAGCATTGTCCCTATTTTTTCTTCCATGATCTTTATCATTTTAGATTTTATATTTAGGTCTGTGATCCATTTTGAGTTGTTTTTGTGCATGGAGTGAAGTATGGGTCTTGTTTCATTTTTTTGTGGATGGATATCCAGTTGTGCCAGCAGTATTTGTGAAAGAGACAGTTTTTTCCCCAATTAACAGAATTTGGGACCTTGTCGAATATCAGCTGCTCAGAGGTGGATGAATTTACGTCTGGATTCTCAATTCTGTTCCATTGGTCTATGTATCTTTTGTTGTACCAATACCAGGCTCTTTTGACTACTGCGGTGGTATAATAAGTTCTAAAATCAGGTAGTGCAAGGCCTCCCACTTTGTTCTTCTTCTTCAGTAATGTTTTACTTATCCAGGGCCTCTTCCCTTTCTATATGCAGTTGGTGATTTGTTTCTCCATCTCTTTAAAAAATGGTGTTGGAATTTGGATCAGGATTGCATAGTATCTGTAGATCACTTTTCACAATGTTGAGTCTTCCTATCCATGAGCAAGGTATGTTTTTCCACTTATGTAGGTCTCTTTTGGTTTCTTGCAGTAGCATCTTGTAGTTTTCTTTGTATAGGTCTTTTACATCTCTGCTTAGATTTATTCCTAAGTATTTTATCTTATTCTTGAACCATTCCTGCATAGCTGGTATGAATCCCACTTCGTCATGGTGAATTATTTTTTTGATATGTTGCTGCATTCTATTGATTAGAATTTTGTTGAGGATTTTTGGGTCAATGTTCATGAGGGATATTGGTCTGTAATTTTCTTTTTTGTGGTGTCTTTACTTGGTTTTGATATCAGGGTTATGCTGGCTTCATAGAGTTTGGGAGTATTCCACCCTTTTCTATGCTCTGAAATACCTTTAGTAGTAGTGGTGTTAACTCTTCTCTGAAAGTTTGATAGAATTTTCCAGTGAAACCGTCTAGGCCAGAGTTTTTTGTTGTTGTTGTTGGGAGTTTTTTAATTACCTTTTCAATCTCTTATCTTGTTATGGGTTGATTTAGTTGTTCTATTTGTGTTACTTTAGGTAGGTAGTGAGTTTCTACAAAATTTATCCATTTCCTCTAGGTTTTCACATTTGTTAGAGTACATTTTTCATAGTATTCTGTTATGATTCTTTTAATTTCAGTTGGGTCTGTTGTGATATCACCCATCTCATTTCTTATTCAGGTTATTTGCTTCTTCTCCTGTTTTTCTTTTGTCAGTTTGGCCAATGGTTTATCAATTGTTTTGATCTTTTCAACGAACCAGCTTCTGGTCTTGTTAACTCTTTCAATTGTTTTTCTATTCTCTATTTCATTTAATTCTGCTCTAATTTTTATTATTTGCTTTCTTCTGGTGCATGAGGGCTTCTTTTGCTGCTCTCTTTCTACTAGTTCAAGTTGTAGAGTTAATGTTTTGATTTTGGCCCATTCTTCTTTTTGGATGTATGCATTTATTGCTATCAATTGACCTCTGAGCACTGCTTTTGCTGTGTCCTGAAGGCTCTAGTAAGATGTGTTTTCATTCTCGTTTGAGTCTATGAATTTCTTTATGCCATCCTTAATTTCATCTATAAACCAGTAGTTTTTGAGCAAGATGTTGTTCAGTTTCCATGTGTTTGATTTTTTTCCTTGCTTTTTCTGTTATTGATTTCTACTTTTATGGTTTTATGGTCAGAAAAGATACTTTGTAATATTTCAATGCTTTGGATTCTGTTAAGGCTTGCTTTATGGCCTAAAATGTGGTCTATTCTGGAGAATGTTCCATGTGCGCTGGAAAAGAAAGTATACTTGGCTGCTGTTGGGTGTTCTGTATATATCTATGGATCAAGTTGGTTGATTGTGGCATTTAAATCTTCTGTGTCTTTACTGAGCTTCTTTCTGGATGTCTGTCCTTCACCGAAAATGGTGTGTAGAAGTCCCCTACTATTATTGTGGAGCTGTCTATCTCTCTTTTCAATGCTGTTGGAGTTTGTTTTATGTATTTTAGAGCCCTGTCATTGGAGTTATGTTCTCCTGGTGTATTGACCCTTTAATCATTATACAGTGTCCTTCCTTATCCTTTGTGGTAGATTTTACTTTAAAGTCTATTTTTTCAGAGATTTAATATTGCCATTCCTGCTCTTTTTTGATTGTTGTTTGCTTGATATATTTTTTTCCATCCTTTGAGTTTTAGTTTGTTTATGTCTTTAAGTCTAAGGTGTGTCTCATGTAGGCAGCATATAGACGGATTGTGTTTTTTTAATCCATTCTGCCACTCTATGTCTCCTTATTGGTTCATTTAGTCCATTACATTCAGCATAATCATTGATGGGTAGGAGTTTAGTCCTGTCATTTTGATGTCTTTTTTTGTGTGTTGTTGACAGTTTCTTTGTTCCACTTAATTTTCTGTGCTGAGTCATTTTTCTTTACGTATTTTCTTTTCATCTTTTTTATTATTGTTGATTTTGTATTTGCTAAGACTTTGTTTTTCTTGTTTTTTTATTTTGATGTGTAGGATTGTTAGTTTCCTTTGTGGTTACCTTAATATTTACCCCTATTTTTCTAAGTTTAAACCATTCTTTTATTTCTTTATATTGCCTTGACTTCCTCTCCATATGAAAGATACATGACTACATTTTTTTAATTCCTCTTTTTTGTTTTAATGTTGTCATCTTTTACATATTGAGGTCTCTTGTTTCCCTATTTTCAGCATTGTATCTTTGATTTATTTTTGTGACTTCCCTATCTGAGTTGATATCTGGTTGCTCTGTCCTGTGTTCTAGTCTTGCGTTGTTATCTGATATTGATTTTCTAACCAGAGGACTCCCTTTAGTATTTTGTGAAACTTTGGTTTGGTTTTTGCAAATTCCCTAAACTTCTGTTTATCTGGAAATGCCCTAATTTCACCATCATATTTGAGAGACAGTTTTGCTGGATATATAATTCTCGGCTGGCAGCTTTCTTCCTTGAAGGCTTTATATATGTCATCCCATTGCCTTCTTGCCTGCATGGTTTCTGCTGAGTAGTCCAAGCTTAATCTTATTAACTCTCCTCTGTAGATGACTTTTCGTTTATCCCTGGATGCTCTAAAATGCTCTCTTTATCTTTGGTTTTGGCAAGTTTGATTATAATATATCTTGGTGACTTTCTTTTGGGATCTACCTTATGTGGGGTTTGATAAGCATCTTGGATAAATATCTTGTCATCTTTCACGATATCAGGGAAATTTTCTGCCAACAAATCTTCAACAATTCTCTCTGTATTTTCTGTTATCCCCCTCTCCCACCCTCCTGCCCTGTTCTGGTACTCCAATCACTTGTAGGTTATTCCTCTTGGTAGAGTCCCACATAATTCTTAGGGTTTCTTCATTTTTTTAATCCTTTTATCTGATTTTTCCTCAAATAAGTTCTTGTCAAGTGCTTTCTCTTCAGTCTCACTAATTCTGACTCCATTGCCTCAATTCTGCTCCTATGACTTTCTATTGAGTTGTCTAATTCTGAAATTTTGTTGTTAATCTTCTGGATTTCTGTTTGCCATCTCTCTATGGATTCTTGCAGCCTGTTAAATTTGTCATTATGCTTTTCTATAATCTTCTTAAGTTTCTCTATTGCTTTGTCTGTGTGTTCCTTGGCTTGGTCTGTATTTTGTCTGATCTCCTTCCTGATCTCTTGAAGAGATCTGTGTATTAATCTTTTGTATTCTACCTCCATAATTCCAAGAATTTCTCTTCCTCCAGACTATTTCTTGATTCTTTGTTTTGGGAGCTTGCTGAAGCCAGCATGGTCTGCCTCTTTATGTGCTTTGATATTGACTGTTGTCTCCAAGTCATCAATAAGTTATATTTATTTATTTTATGTTTGCTTACTGTATCCTAGCTTTCTTGTTTTGTTTTGTTTTGATACGCCCAAATAGGCTGCTTGTGTGAGCTAGTTTGATTATTGGCGCCTTTGAAGCTCTAACGTCCTGTAACCAGGTGGTTAGATCTGTTACTAGGTATGTGAGCCCAGAAGTCTGTTTACTTTTCTTGTACGGATCCAGCTTAGGTGTCCAGGTGGCCGGTCACCAGGTGTGTGGTGCAGGCTCTCACCTACAGTCCTAGATGGGCAGGAGTGATTGGAATAGTCACAGGTATCTGGTTGCAGTATGGAGTCACGCACTGAGCAAGGCAGGGGGCTGACAGCTGTCCCTGAGTGTCTGTGAGGAAAGCATGTCCCTGTTCCTAGAGTGCATAGGCAGGTGAGTTTTGCAGCCAGACTATGGGTTACCAATGCTGTTGGCTGTAAGGACTGAGAGCCATCACTTATTCTTGGACCCATTTCGCAGGTGGGTAGGTGACATGGGTGGAGCCACTAGTCCTCAGGCCCCTGATGTGGGTAGGTGAGGACCCTGCTTAATGGGCAGAGCAGTGTCAAATGTCATGGACCTGCCATTGCACCATATAGCTGATACAATGAAGTTAGGCTTCAGGTATATACCCTGTTGTATTTTGCTAATGAGGGCCTCTGCTCTTGAAATGGGCCCACACAGGTCTATCCAGGGGTAAAAGGCATTCAAAGACCCAGGACCCCTTATGCCTGTGCCTAGGCAAAGAAACTGTGCCTGCCCTGAGTTCCCGGCTTAGGGGAGCTGGCAGATTATCTTTTTCTGTTTGTTAGTTTGTTCCCTCTCCAAGGCTAGGAGAATGGCTCAGGGCGCAGGACAGGTCCTACTTCTGGCCCAGGAGAAGCAGCTAT
Organism: Dugong dugon; assembly: GCA_030035585.1. Taxonomy (NCBI): domain Eukaryota; kingdom Metazoa; phylum Chordata; class Mammalia; order Sirenia; family Dugongidae; genus Dugong; species Dugong dugon. The sequence goes on from CM057482.1 coordinate 3,977,858, forward strand.
CACTGAAACCTGCTTGGGGCCCAGTGCAGAGTAGGGACAGGCCAGGTAAATGAGAGACTTCTTCCCAAACAGTGTGTTTTTTTGATCCATGGTGGGTTAGAGACATGTATTTATCTTTTGCTGATTGAGCACTGCTTTTCACTGGTTCTGGAGACTTGAGTAGACTCTCCACCACTTGATCTCTCCCAGTGTGGAAAATACATCCTGAAAGCCACTGCTTTTCTCACTGCGCATGCCAGCTGGCCTGGCCTGCATGTTGCTGGTTCCCGCCGGGTCAAGTCTGGCAATTCCTCCCTGCTTCTGAACCGCCTAATATTTTACTTCTAATCTGCTTTTTTTTCCTGCAAATTTGACATTATTATTACTTTGTTGTGCTAAGTTTAGTTTAGATTTAGGTTAAGGTTTATTTAGATTTATTTATGTATTTATAGATATAATTGCTCACGATTCCTTCTTGTACCTCAGATCTTCCTTCTTGGAACATTTTCCTCTGGCCTGAAGTACACTGTGGAGAATTTCCTTTAATGGGATCTTTTGGTGATCAGTTAGTTCAGTTTTGTTGACTTTTTTTTTTTTTTTGAAATATCTTTATTTTGCCCTCACTTTTGAAAAATCACATTGTTGGATACGGAACTTCTGTTAACACTTATTTTCTCTCAGCACACTGAAGATATCATTCCACTGCCCTCTGGCTTCCACTGGTGAGAAGTCAGCAGTCATACTAATTGCCATTCCTTTGTAGAGGATTTGTCTTTCCTCTCTGGCCACTTTTAAGATATTCTCTTTCTTATTGTTTATATTTACTATGAAGTGTCTAGATGTGTGTTTCTCCTTATTTATCTTGCTTGGGATTTAATGAAGATTAGTGGTTTTCAAAAATTTTGAAAAATAGTCATTATTTCTTAGAACAAAATCCCCTCCCTATTCTATTGATTGAAACTTCTCACTTCGTCCTCTCTTTCTTAGCCTTTTATTTTCATACTTTCTAGCTTACTTCTGAGATTCATATACACAATAACATCTTACATCTGTCTTCATTATTACTTTATTGTTTCTGTCTAATTTTCTGGTTAGTTCATCCATTGAGGTTTTAATTTCAAGTATTATACTTTTCATTTTTAGAAGTTATGTTTGGTTGGCTATTTTTCAAGTCTGCTTGCTGCCTGCTCAAATTTTCAGGCTTCCTTTTTATGTCTTTAAATATATTTCACATAGTTTTGTTTCATTTTTGTGTTCAGTAAATCCATTATGTGAAGTTCTTGCTGATCTATTTCTACTTTTTGGTTTTTTGAGGTTTTTTATCCCCCCTGCTGATTGACTCAATCATAATGCTTTGTTTCTTTATGTGTTTTATGATTATTGACTGTCAGCTGCTCGTTTTCCTTGGACATTTATCTGTAGAATTTCTGAGAGATCTGGGTTATAGAAGGCCATATATTTGTGCTTATTAATCTGGTCATGTGAGAGGGTACCAAACAGAGAATGCTTTAAATTTTCAGACTGAGATATTTGGAACCACGCATGTGGTATGAATGAGAACTACAAATCCAAGTGAGTGTCAGTTTGCACTAGGCCAAAGCGATTGCCTGGTTGACACATACAAGTTTTCTTACATGTCTTTCTGTGTTGGCCACAAAATGTGCGTAGTCTTTCGGGATCCCAGCTTTATTTGGGTGTCTTCTACGAGTCTCTCTGTCTTGGTCAAGCCCTGGACTTAAACCACTCTCTCCCATCCCCGTACAATCTTTAAGGTAATCTCCAGGGACAGATTACCCAATAAGCAAGGCACACACAGGCTTACTTGTGCTTACTTGCTAATCTGTAATACACAGTTTCACAGGGGTTTCATCACAAAAGTGTGTACCTTGCTTAACGTAAGCCCGAACATACCTGGTTTACTGGTTAATCTGGCCCTGACAGGAGCTCAAGGCTCTAGTGTGTGTCAGGAACTTTCAGGGTGAAAACAAGCTTTGGTATCCATTTACTTCCCAGGGTTCTTGGTCTCAGTGTGTTCAGGGGTCACAGGATTTCCTCCATGTCAGCTCAGCAGCTCATTTTTAAAGATTTAAAAAATACAGCCACCTTGGATTTCGGTTGTTCTGAATGGAAAAATTTCTCCAATACCTATTCTGTTGCTGGAAACAGAAAGATCAGGCTGGTTTATTTTTAGCCCAGGCTGGTTTATTTTTAGCCCAGGCTCATTTCTGGATCACACTGCACCTGTGAACCAATTTGCATGAATGTGCCTTTCTTTTCTAGCAAAAAAGCATTTCCAAAGAGGAGACCCAATGAACTTGTGATGGAGAAAAACAAATATTATGTCCATCAAGGCTCCCAGAAATGACAATTCTCACTACGTTTGAAACTATCATCTCAACAATTGTACTGATAATAACAGCCAACATTTTCAGAGTAAGCCTTATCATTTTCATAACAATCCTCTAACGTAGGTATTATTAGCTCCATTTTGCAGATGAGGAAACTGAGTTGCAGAATGGTTAAGTAATTTGCCCAGAGAAAGTGGTGGAGTTGGGAAGCAGCTGGGCTCCAGAGCACACACTCTCCACCTCACTGCTGTGCTACCTCTGTGAGAGGGCAAGCTATCAGTGAAAAACTAGCTGCCTGAGAAATACACACGATGTTAGATCGTTCAGAGGATATTACTCCTGTGGCACGGTGGTTCTTAACCAGAGCTGCCCATCAGAAGCACCCAGGGAATGTTTTCAGAAGATGTTGCTACCTCCTAAGTAGAGATTCTGATTTAACTGGTCTGGGGTAGGGGCCAGACATCCTTATTTTATCAAGGCTCCTCACGCAGTTCTGATGAACTCCCTTGATTAAGAACCACCCCTCTGGGGTTACCCAGAAATAACACCCTGGGTAGCTTTTTCCGTGCCTTTGGGCAGATGTTGGAACAGTTTACCAGATTTTAACCTTCCAGAAAAATGGGCACTGGTCAGGAAAGAGCTGGCATCTCACTAGTCACCCTGAGGATGTCCCTGAGCAGTTGCCACCCTAACACTGAGCCTCAGCTTCTTCCTACAGAAAACGACAGTGTTTCAGTGCTAACACGTAATACTTAGGTTTCTGAGTGGTCATTGAATAAGCCCAACCTTTTTAGGATTAGAGGTCAGGGTGGGGAGGAGGGACTGCTCTGGCTTAAATTAGGTGTGGGGATTATTTGTGGAATTCATCAGTCCCTCACTCCATATCCATGGACATTTGGGACTGAACCCCCTCTGGGTCACTGCAGGATGTTGCCACCTAAGTGGTTCAGGGTGATCTCCAGCATAGAAGACCCTCACTGAGAACCCCATGCTCTCTCCTTCCTACCTAAGTGCTTAAGGAAAGCAAGAAGTACAGTTTAGTTGGGTAGGAGTCACTAAGGGACAAAGTCCTAAAAAAAGCAGAGGCCCAGATGGAAAACTCCACCCACTCACACATGTACACACACACACACACATACACACTCACTCGCTCACTTACATAGTCTTCTGCCAAGGCTGCTGAAGCCATATGGGCAGAAAGAAGATGCTTTTAAGGAACTTGGCTTTGCCAGGCCTGCAAATAAAATTCCCACACAGGTGTTCCCTGTAACAGGGGACCTGACTGCTCTGGGCTAACATAGTAGCAGAGGTCACCTTCTGCCTGGTTCTGGCAAGTTCTGCACGATCAATGTTGTCCTCCCACCCACAGCCTCTGGCCTGAGCCCCGCCACAGGGCAGCCAGGTAACCCCACACAAAGCTGGGCCTTGACTTTCCCCCAGTGTTCACTGTCAGGTACTTTTTAGTGCTCCTGGATCTGCTCTGTCCCCTCACAGTATCCCCAACCCTCGGGCAGAGGCAGAAGCTGACCCGTGTGCAGTTAGAAAGGGGCCAGCAGAATTAGCTGAGTTTTCTGAGGATATATCTGCACTTCTTAACTTCCCTGACTGGCCGTGGGTCCTGATTCCTAAACTCAATCTCACATACTTTGGGATCCACTGAGAGATGACCAGCTTCTGCACAGGCCCCTAGCCTGTCTCCTGGTCACCAGGTAGCCTGGCTGGGTTTCCTAGCAACAGGCGTTCACACACTGGACACTGGTGGCTGCCTCTGTGATGCCTGGGCAAGGCCCCAGACAGGTCATCAGTTCCTAAGGATGGGTGTTAGGTTTTTATTCTTTTTCCCTCACAACAAAACCCCAAAACCCATTGCTGTCAAACAGATTTTGACTCACAGTGACCCTGTAGGAGTAGAACCGCCCCATAGGGTTTCCAAGGAGTGGTTGGTGGATTTGAACTGCCAACGTTTTGGTTAGCAGAGATCTCTTAATCACTATGTCACCAGGGCTTCACAGCAGTGGTGGTTTTTAAACCCCAGAGATTTCTTAGAGAGAACTCTGGGGAAGGGCAAGGAGAGAGGCAGGGGAACGACCTGGTTCTGTATCAAATGAGCTAATATACTGAATGCATTACCTGGCATGTAGTAAAGGCTTGATACACCTCAGCTGTTATTATAGAGTGCTAGGTAGTGTGGAAGGAGCCCTGGTGGTACAATGGTTAAGTGCTCGGCCTCTAACTGAAAGGTTGGCAGTTCAGACCCACCTAGCCACTCCACAGGAAAAAGACCTGGCAATCTGCTCCCGTAAAGATTACAGCCTAGAAAACTCTATGGGGCAGTTCTACTCTTTCACATGGGGTTGCTATGAGTTGAAATCAACTCGATGGCGCCCAACAACAGCAAGAGCAGGCAATGTGGCAGATCTTCCAGATGTTGTGTGAAGTCCATTACATACATTCTCCATGAAACTCTAATAAAGGCCCTACTGGATAGGTATTGTTATGACCACAATTTGATAAGAGAAGAAACACAAGCTCAGAGGGTTGAGTAACGTGTCCAGTGTCACACAACAAGTGGCAGAATCCGGATTCAAATACAAAAGAATCTGACTCCAAAGCCAGAACTCTTTCTGCTCTTTCAGACTGTCTTATCTCCCCTACAAAATGGCAAGCTTCCCAATGCATTTGTTTCTTAAAATGACTAATAAAACTTGTTTAAAAAGGATAAATGAGAGCTCAAGAAAAAAAGCCAAAATACCAATCATTTTAATCAATGTAGTTATTGTAATTGAACATAGAGCCATGCTCTGGCCTCCTGACAGCCCATTGAGGGAAATAAAATGAAACCAGTGACGTTTGTCTTTCTGGGCCCTCTTTGCTGGCTCCTCTCCCACCCCTCCTAGCATCCACCCTATCCCTCTACCAGGAAGATTCTGGTGCCTGGTGCTTCAGCCCCACCCAGGGTAGCAGGCCATGCCCTGGCTCTGTCTTTCTTCCCTCAACCTGTCAGCCTCCCGTTGGTGATCATTTTTCCTGTGTTCTGTGCATGCAAGAAAACCGGGGAATAAGCCAATTGTGCACACTAATGGACTGATCTGGGTGGCACGGGCAATGACAGGTAAGGGCAGAGTATAGTGAAGGAACAAGTTTGAGGTTTAGACATGAAGGGCAGTGGGCGTGTCTCCAATGGAGGAAGTGTCTCCCATAGGTGGCCAAGGCATAAGAGAGAATATGGGACTGGGGTATCTTTGGGGGACCCTACGTATTATATCACATAGCCCTCAGGCTGCTGTACCATGGACTTGGTCTGCTTGTTCTGTTAACGAGTCAGAGCAAGGTCAAGAAAGTAACCCCTGAATAGTCCTGGAAGAACAGGACCACTTCCCAAGACACTGTATCTACTTCTTACTCTGCTGGCGGGTAGGGCAAAGGCAGCTAACTGAATCCTATCCCAAAGGAGAAATAGGTGGACCTGGGGATCCCAGTTCCTGGGGGATGGGAAGGTGTTTTATGGTTTGAAAATCCACATGTGCCCCACATATTTATTGTAGACTACTGTGTCTCCACTAGTGTAAACCTTCATTTCACAAATGTGTGCAGACTCCATCGAGTTTATTGTGCTAGGTTCTTTTTATTTTAAGGAACAAATCAAAGGGACTGTCTGTTTTGTAGAAATGCCATGGAGTGATAAAGAAGGCAGACCCTCCTGGTATTCAGACCAGGAACCATCATGGCTTCACGGAGCCAGGAACGAAGGATTGTTCTAGATCTTCTAGCACCCAGAGCAATTTACTCCGCTACCACCTCTAAGTTTCTTCTACTCCCAAATGGCACGTTCTTTTTGTGCATTCAATTCAGATTCCCAAAGCAGAAGCTCATATTGTTGCAAGTCATCTATTCATACCAGGTTTCTACGGATTGAATCATGTTTCCACAAGATATGTTGAAGTCCTAACTTCTGGTACCTGTGAACTTGACCTTGTTTGGAAATGAGATCTTTGAAGATATCACCAGTTAGGTTACCACAAGGTCATACTGGAGTTGGGTGGGTCCTAATCCCATCTGAGTGGTGTCCTTATAAATGAGAAGAGACGCAGAGAGACCCAGACCAAAGACGGCCGTGTGAAGATGGAGGTAGACGCTTGGACTGGCGCGTCTAGAAGCCAAGGAATGCCAAGGCTCATTGGCCTTCGCTGGAAGCCAGGAGACAAGCATGGAGCAGATTGTCCCTCAGAGCCCTCAGGAGGAATTAACACAGCTGACAACCTGATTTCAGACTCCTAGCCTCCACACCCGTGAGACAAGAAATTTCTGTTCTTGTAAGCCACTAGCTTTGTGGTACTTTACTACAGCAGCCCTAGGGAGTGAGTACACAGGTCATACTAAGGACAGTGTGGGGATCGGTTGCCCTTGGGTCAGGTGGTCACCCTGTGGTCCAATCAGTGGGTGATCCTGTGCAAAAAACAGCCAAGGGCTACACCTGAGAGCGAGTGGCTATGGGCCAAGGAGTTTCAGCCTGTTTCTGTACACAGAAAGCCCCATGACAGACATCCTGTCCCCTTTGACTGTCCACCAGCAACAAACCCTTCTTCCTACACAGCTTCAACTCAACATATCCTAATCATCACACACACACACAACACGCCTGCTCCCAGCAAGAAGGCAGCGGAGCGGCACAAGTTCGGGCACTGCATGCGGCGGCCATGCCACGTGGCCCCGCTGAAAGCTGTTTCTTGGCCTCAAGCCCACCATCTCCTGACGATGCTCTCCCTCCTGTGCTTCCTCTGCATTCCCACCTAAGGGTTATTCTGCACACTCGGGATAAATGTAAGTGCAACCACCACCAACATCCCTGATAAATACGGGCAAAAGAAAACAGGGCGTTCTTATGCTAGCAATAACTAAAATAATAACACAACTCATTTATTAAAAGAAAAAAAATGGGAGGGAGGAATGGGGTGTAACTACTCGATTTTCAGACACCTTAGCAGGAAGGGGAAAATAAATCTAAAAAAGAGGTAGGGACCATGCCCTTATTTCTGCAGTTGATTCTGAGGCTGCAGCTAACATTTATAACTTCCCTCTCCACCTCTTCACGGTCCCTTTGTTTTTTGTCCACGCTCACATCTGATGTTGCGGTCTCAGAACGGTAGCTGGACTTGGCTGGTCTGGAAGTTTCAGTACCCAGTGGAGAGGCACTTCCACTAAGGGACCTGATAAAAACCACGCTGAATAAGGACTGCCGCTGGGCAATTTGGTAAATGTTTATTTCAAAAATAAGAGCGCTGATGAAGGGGCTTGGTGTTGATTATCACAGGAAAGTGCTGTTGTCAAATATGGGCAGGGGACCAAAAACACCAGCAGGAAACTGTGAGTATGCTTAATAGGCAGGAGTGCCAACCACCCAGCCCTTTTCCCACGCCTTTCTTGTTCGTGTCGTTTGCCGGAGGGTGATGTGCCATGACCCAGTTAAAGAAAGATGTTTGACTTAAGCCGGTCATAAAAATCCTCTCCCTTTACCAGGAGATCCTTGTCTCTTTTCTCCTGGCTGTGGGAGGAGACAGCACCCTATAGCATAACTTTAAATTATTAATGAATTCAGGCCCCTGGATTCTCTATCAGCCCAGAACTAAAACAATTTCCGAGGCCAACTCTTCAGACAAAGATTGGACTGGACTGTGGGACATAAAATGATACTCGTGAAGAGTGTGTTTCTTACGTCAAGTAGACACATGAGACTAAATGGGCAGCTTCTGTCCAGAGGTGAGATGAGAAAGCAGAGAGGGTGACGAGCTGGTTGAATGGACACAGGAAATCAGGGGTGGAAAGGAGGAGTGTGCTGTCACAGTACAGGGAGAGCAGTTAGGGTCACGTAACAATGTATGTATAAATTTTTGTATAAGAGACTGACTTGAAACGTAAACTTTCACTTAAACTACAACAATGAACACACAAAAAAAAATTAAAGAATTCATAGTTGCTTTTTCTCATTATATCTTTTCTCAATCAATAGTTTCCAAAACAAGCATTATATGAGGGTCCATGAAACAATTTTTTCCTTTATCTTGTGTTCTTTTCTTTTCTTTTATTTGTGCTTTAGATGAAGGTTTACAGAGCAAGTTAGTTTCTCATTAAACTATTAATACACATATTGTTCTGTGACATTGGTTGCCAACCCCACAACATGTCAACACTCTCCCTTCTCGAACTTGGGTTCCCCGTTATCAGCTTTCCTGTCCCTTTTTGCCTTCTTGTCCTTGCCCCTGGGCTGGTGTGCCCATCTAGTCTCCTTTTGTTTTATGGGCCTGTCTAATCTTTGGCTGAAGGGTGAACATTGGGAGTGACTTCATTACTGAGCTGTAAGGGTGTCCGGGGGCCATACTCTCAAGGTTTCTCCAGTCTCTGTCAGGCCAGTGTGTCTGGTCTTTTTTATGAGTTAGAATTTTGTTCTCCATTTTTCTCCAACTCTATCCAGGACCCTCTGTAGTGATCCCTGTCAGAGCAGTCAGTGGTGGTAGCCAGGCACCATCTAGTTGTGCTGGACTCAGTCTGGTGGAGGCTGTGGTAGTTGTGGTCCATTAGTCCCATGAAACAGTTTTGACATTCAAAAGGTCTCCACACACTGGAAGGAAGTCGGAGCCGTACTGGCCTATTGGGAAGATCCCCAGGAGTTAGGAACCTTCTGTGCTAAGCCTGGCTCTGTGGTTAACCAGCTGTGTGACTGGAGGAAACCATCTTCACTTTCAGGACCTCAGTTTCAAGCTCTGTAAAATTGGCAGTTTAGATTAGGTAGTTGCTAATGTCCTAGTATGTTGGACATTTTCTATTGATAAGATCTGTGACTCTAATACTCTATGATTCTATTAATTTCCGGGGTGAACCTTCTTATTCTTCTTAGTTTGCCTCCATTGCAGATTCTGAAGGTAGACACCTTCTCATTTCCCCTAAAGGAATGGTCTTCCTCTCCAGATTAATTATCAATCAACACTTATCTAGAATTTTTGAGGTAGGATATAAAAATACCCCAGTGATCATTGATCATGCTGTATTATTCACAACTGCTATTTTCAAAAATAAGGAAAAAGGAAGGAAGGAGGGAAGGAAAGCAAGGAGTGAGGAAGGGAGTAAGGAACTCAATTCAAGAAGTCTTAAATCCCAAAAGAGGAAAATAAAACAAATTGAAACTGTCTGGATGTTACTGGGGCCTTTTACCTTCTAGGCTAATTGGCAAAGTATCAAAAGTACCACTAGGTTCTAATGGAATTCATTAATGCCAAAATTCATTTATTTGCACATGGTACAAAAAAGATGGTATACCATGTCAAAATAAATCTTCATTTTAAAAATAAATCTCAAAGCTGTTTGTTATGGATTGAATTGTGTCCCCCCAAAATGTGTGTCAACTTGGCTAGGACATGATTCCCCGTATTGTGTGATTGTCCACCATTTTGTGATCTGATGTGATTTTCCTATGTGTTGTAAATCCTACCTCTATGATGTGAATGAGGCAGAATTAGAGGCAGCTATGTTAATGAGGCAGGACTCAATCTACAAGATTAGGTTGTGTCTTGAGTCCATCTCTTTTGAGATATAAAAGAGAGAAGTGAGCAGAGAGGAGAGGGACCTCATTGCGACCAACCAAGAAGAGCCAGGAGCACACATCCTTTGGAACCCGGGTCCCTGCGCTTAGAAGCTCCTAGACCAGGGGAAGATTGATGACAAGGATCTTCCCCCCAGAGCCAACAGAGAGTGAAAGATTTCCCCTGGAGCTGGCATCCTGAATTCGGACTCCTAGCCTCCTAAACTTTGGGAGAATATATTTCTATTTGTTAAAAACATCCACTTTTGGTATTTCTGCTATAGCAGCACTAGATAACTAAGACACTGAAGTTTATTTTTAAATGAACTGTTTGGCTTTCATGGCTCTCTCTTTTGCCCATAAATGACTATGTGGTGTGATACAAAGAACACTGAGCTGGAAATCAGTCCTCAAAAGTCCTCGACGGCAGTAGTTGGGCAATTTTAAACGAGTCATTTCACCACTCTGTAGCTTTAAAATAGAGATGATAATAATTAACACACAGGGCTTTGGTAAAAATAAAATCACACCAGATGAGAAAATACACGCCAAAGTTTTTATAAACTATAAACTAATACAATTGAAATTAAAGACTCCTTATGAGGTAATGGGGCCCTGGTGGCACAGTGGTTAAGCATTTGGCAGCTAACCAAAAGATCGGCAGTTCAAATCCACCAGCTGCTCCTTGGAAACCCTATGGGGCAGTTCTACTTTCTCCTACAGGGTTGCTATGAGTCAGAATCAACTTAACGGCAACGGGTTATGAGGTAATAAGGAAACTAATTGAAATAACATGAAACTAATATTAAGAGAATACAAAATATATGATCTGTGATTAATAATTTTCTTTAAAGTTCAGAAGATCTTCCACTCTGAGATTTTTTTCAGATACATTAGCCAAAATCAGAAGCAACTTAACTAGTACAGACACACACACACTCACACGAATACTCTCCTTTGGTAGGATTTTAGAAATTTATTTTGATTTCTTCAGAAAAAAGGGAACATAAATTATTTTCATTATCTTAATTGTGGTAATTGTTTCATGGGTATATAAGTATGTCAAAACACCAAATTTTTCACTTAAAATACGTGCAGTTTATTGTACTTCAATTATACCTTAATAAAGCTGTAAAAATATTAATTCTAAAAGGTCATTTAATATAGAGGATTAGTTCCTGGTTGACTCACTCTTCTGTCTTTGCCAACTTCCTTCTGCATTTTCCTTCAATCCTGGAAATCTTCTGAAGGAAGTAGTAGGCACCTACCGCTAGGCTTAAGCTGCTTCCACTTGGATTTGGGAGTGATACCAAGACTTCACTACCACCTCCTGAGGGAGAAGATGAAGACCGGGGTGCTGGAGATTCATCCAACGCTTGTCCCTGCTGTGGGTGAGCTGGCAGGAGTGGGTGGACCTGCCCATTTCTGGAATTGCACACCCAGCTGCACAGCCTGTCTTTCTCTGGCAATTCAGCACCAAAGGGCAGACTCATCACCCACTCCCCTCCAGGGAAATAAACAGAGGAGGCACTTGAGGGGCAAAGGAGGGGTGGGCAGGACATGGAGTCAGAACAGGATGCAGCAGCAAGGGAAGTAGGGGCACCGTGACACTGACAGGAGTCGGTTTCACAGGAAGTGAAAAGTGTAAGAGCTTTTTCTCCAAGAATCTCCCTGCAGAGTCAGGGGATGGAGGGATCACAAGACAGCCTGCCTTGAGATGCAAATAAATGAAACACATGAGGGGTCAGAGGGGTCTTCCTTTGTGGCAGGAAACACAGCTTAAGAGCGCTGTAGAACACAGCATTCACTCATTCATTCATTCAACAACACATTGATTTAGCACCTACTAAGCAGCCCTGGGAAACCCTGGTGGTGCAGTGGTTAAGAGCTACAGCTGCTAAGTAAAAGGTTGGCAGTTCAAATCCACCAGGCACTTCTTGGAAATCCTGGAACTGGACAGTTCTACCCCGTCCAGTAGGGTCACTGTTAATCAGTGGGTATATGCCCGGTGTTGAGGATTCAACGATGAGCAGTCCTGGCACTAGAACTAGGTGCTCCTTCACAGATGTGATGCATGCTCACCAGCTTCTTGTGCCAGGTTCACACAGGGCAGAGGTGCCTCTGTGCATTGTTCTAGCCAGCCACACATCTTGAACATCACATATTTCTCCAGTGAAAAATTATTTCTATCATTCCTCATGCTCCAAGCTCCTGGAAGCAAAAAGCAAGAAACAAATGTCAATAAGATTAAAACAACTACCCATTTGCTTGGAAGAAATTTCTCTCATAGTTCCTTTAGGAATGCACACAGTATAATGCCATCTACAAATCAACAGCGGCCTCATTACAAATGAAGAGTTTCAAGGGTTATTTCTTCAATGGCTCTTCAATATAAGTCCATGTATCACACCAAAGAGCAATTCAGCAAAACAATTCCACAGAGGCCCATTGAGCAAAACCATGTCCAGAGTGCTAGCTATATCCAGGGAGATGTTAAAGTAGTAATTCTTAAATTTCAGTGGGAAGCGGGGAGGTGTTGAGATTCTCTCTGAGATATGAAGAAAGCTGTGGAATGTTTCCCTGGGAGGAAATGGACCTTACACACAAAGGTGCCTAGGACATCAGGTCTGGACTCCTGAAGGCAGTCAGAGACCACCAGGGTTTGTGGGGCCCAAGTTGAGAACCCCCAGCCCGGAGGAACGGGTGGAGTGCGTGTCCCTCAATCCACCCTTCCTAAGGGCCTTCTTTCTACTGGGCTTTGGGGAAGAATGAGGCAGCACTGAATCTGAGGTTATGTTCTTGACCAGGATCTGAAGCAGCTGCTACTCCACAGTTACATCATGGACCTAGGGGACTCGTCATGACGTCTCAGGCTCATCTAATACCTGCAATTAAAGTCCACTCCTCCTCAGTTTACCTCACTTCAGCTGATTTTTGAGGAGGAAATCATCTCCTTAAATAACCCGCACTGAGATATAAGTGACTAAAAACCCCAACCCCTCCCAGGGATATTTCCATTTCAAAAAAAGGCCGGGTGTTTATCCAAATGGTGACATTTCAGGACAGTGACAAAGGAGAAATAAAGAATTTCAGAGGGAAAAGAGCAGGGAACTAACAATTAGTGAGCACCCACTAAGTGTCAGCCACTGCACCAACTTCATTTGATTTCCCAACAAGCTGATGAGCTGGTGTGAGGTAAAGAATTTAACCTTACCCAAAGAATTTGGTCTTTGTCCTTGATTCCTGAGAGACAATGTCTAAAATATTGGAGTTTCCTCAGGGATTGAAACATCTTTGATGAGGGCTGCAGACCACACCTGAGGGTTTATGCTACTGAGTGACTCAGGTAGGTGGGGGCTGGCCAGGCCAGAAAGACCACTTCTAGATATATCAGCTGACCTGGGGGGAGGGCGTGATGCAATCAATCATGCCTACATCCTGAGGCCCCAATAAAGGCTCTGGACAAGGAAGCCCTAGGCTTTCTGGTTGGTGAAAGGTGCAGGTAGGGGGGCAATGTCAATGTGTACCTTTTTGTGGACATGGAAGCTCTGTGCTGAGACCGCTCCCTCTGTGTCCCTTCATTTGTATCATCTTTGCTATAATAAAACTATAATTGTAAGTTTACCATTTTCCATGAGTTCTATGGATTGATCTAACAAAGTAGTGGGAGCCAGTAGATCAGTAGAGGGGGGCCTAGGGACTCCCAAACTTGCAGTCGGCATCCTGAGCAGGTAGAGGGAACCCCTGATTTTGTAGCCAGCAGATCAGAAGTCTTGCGGCTGGTGTCTGAAGTCTTGGCAGAGCTGGCAGTCTGGGGGACCGTGCCCTTTAACGTGTGACACGTGGCCTGGCTCAGGTGATTAGGTCAGAGGAAGAAGTGATACATGGGCAGCTGGTATCAGGACAGAAGTGGGACAGAGGGGATTTTTTTTTCCATTGAGTTGATTCCAACTCATGGCGACCCCACGTATGTCAGAGTAAAACTGGGCTCCATAGGGTTTTCAATGGCTGATTTCTTGGAAGTAGATCACCAGGCTTTTCTTCCTAGGTGCCTCTGGGAGGTCTCAAACCACCAACCGTTTTGTTAGTAGCCGAGCACTTGTAAAGGTTATTAACTATCCCGACAATCATCTCGGCCAGTTTCAATGCTCATTTACCTCATTCTCTTTGCATAATACCTTAGTACATGTGGGCAGACTCAGGAAGAACATTTTGGGCAAACTAGCTTCCTGGGCATAAGCTACACAAAGCTGAAAACCCTACCCCGTCCTCTCACCATGCTGATACTAAGTGGCCGTGCCAACAGCAAATTTGGACCTTTCCTCAGTTTCTGCAAAAGACGGCTCAAAGTGTTTTATTCCTAAATACACCAGGTGCATAGTCAGGCAGACCCCTTGAGGTGTCCAGAGAAAAAAGAGACACTAAGAAAATATAAAAATTAAAAAAAAAAAATATTTTTTTTTTCAGGAAATGATCCCAACCAGCTAGATCTTCCTGCAATGCAGAGGTGACCTAACAGGTCTGAGGTTTGAACAAGAAATCCCTGACTCCTCTTGGGAAGAAAGCAGCAATGGCCCCTTTCCGTCATTAACAGAGTAAACTGCATTAAATAGGACAATCAGGCAGCATGCAAAAAACCAGCTGGGAACATCTGGCTTCTGTATTCCTGGTCGAGATAGTAAATATAGAAAAATATATATATATATTCATGATAACAGTGTATTCACAATTAATTCAATACCGTTCATAACTAATGGCAGAAGAATATAAGTGGTGATAAAGACCTGTATTAAGGGCACTTTGTCTCTCTGTGCCACCCCAGCTTTATCATCTGTGTCAAGTGGGCCCGCCTCTATTCCACTGAACAAACACCAGGAACTCTGCTAGAAGCCAGAGTGGAATGCAAGCCCTCAGGAGTCCACAGCCCAGAGACCACGTGCGAACAAATAATGATAATGCCGGTGGAAAAACGGTAACAGACACAGATGCAGGATGTGTGGGAGCGCGGAGCAAGGCGTCTCTTGTTTGCCTGAGGGCGTGGGAGGCGTCTCTGATGACTGGGTCCAGATGACCTCTCCAATCTCTTCCACCTCTAAGGTCTTCAGATTCTAAGAAAGAGGGGAAGTGGAGACACCCACCAGGAGCAGTCCTGGACCCAGACCAGGGGCGGAAATGCTCTTTATGCATCACTGGGGCCCAACAGCTCCACGTCTGAGGACAGAATAGAATCCTGCTCTTTAGCCCTGACGCACTGGTTTTTTAAAAATCTCATCCTCGGTGCTAGGTGTTTGGATTTGTCTTCGTTTGGTTTTTAAATGTTGTCAAGGTTCTCACCTGTCTCAGGAGCTAGCGTATTACACACACATTCACCCTCATACATACACCCTCACACCTCTTACACACACATATGTTCACACACACATACATATATACATACACTCATACCCTCATACACCCACATACCCTTCACACACATGTTCACACATACTCATGTACATATATACATTCATACCCTCTCATACACCCACACACCCCTCACATACACATGTTCACACATACATATATACATTCATACCCTCTCATACACCCACACACCTCATACATACGTGTTCACACTCACATACATATATACATGCGTTCATACCCTCTCATACACCCACACACCTCATACATATGTATTTACACTCACATCCATATATACATGCATTCATACCCTCTCATACACCCACACACCTCATACATATGTATTCACACTCACATCCATATATACGTACATTCATACCCTCTCATACACCCACACACCCCTCACATACACATGTTCACACATACATATATACATTCATACCCTCTCATACACCCACACACCTCATACATACGTGTTCACACTCACATACATATATACATGCGTTCATACCCTCTCATACACCCACACACCTCATACATATGTATTCACACTCACATCCATATATACATGCATTCATACCCTCTCATACACCCACACACCTCATACATATGTATTCACACTCACATCCATATATACATACATTCATACCCTCTCATACACCCACACACCCCTCACATACACGTGTTCACGCACACTCACGTATATATATACAAAACAGTTTTGGGCACAGAAAAATCAGTTATGACCAAAAGAAAGTAAATAAAATACTTACATAAATGAATATGAAGGATGGAAGGGTGGGACCAGGGGATGGTCCCTGGAGAGCATCCTCTCTCATGGGGCGGGGACAGCTCCTCACGCTGGCTCAGGGTTTGCACGAGCTGGGTCTCACAGGGGGCCTGAGGTTCCCACAGGAATCTGACTAATGGGGCTCCCCAGGAACACTGCCCCAAAGAAGGTAATGACTGTCATGGAGAAAAGAACATTCCAGTTCCTAGAAATGAATGCACCTGCCTGTAAATTGGTAAATCTGGTTTACAACCCTCGCCCATCTTCTTGAGTCCTGCCAGATCAGGGTCACTGACAAGGCTGACAAAACGTCACCAGGGTGGTGCCAACCCCGGTCCTCCTGCAGGCCTAGTTCATGTCCTTCCCCTTCATTACCTACCACACACTTGCCAGGAGCCCTGGTGGCACAGTGGTTAAGAACTCAGTTGTTAACCGAAAAGGTCAGCAGTTCAAATCCACTAGCTGCTCCTTGGAAACCCTATGAGATAGTTCTCCTCTGTCCTACAGGGTCGCAATGAGTTGGAATCGACTTGATGGCAACAGGTTTGGTTTTTTGTTCCAACTCATAGAAACCCTGTAGGACTGGGTAGAACTGCCCCATAGGGTTTCCAAGGCTATAATCTACAGGAGCAGACGGCCACATTTTTCTCCTGTGGAGCAGCTAGTGGGTTCAAACCACCGACCTTTCAGTTAGCAGCCAAGCGCTTAACTACTGCGCCACCAGGGCTCCTTCCTTCAAGGGCACACCCTGCTATAGATAAGCGGTGAACCTTGTGGACAAAGGCAAAGATTATCTCGACTTATGGGGTATCTACACTGAGGCAAGTACTCTGCTAGGTGCTTTACGTGTGGTTGTCATGTGATAACTCACAATAGCCCTGTGAGGCAGGTCATGGGACACCCATTGTAGAGACAAGGGCACTGCAGCTCACAGACCTTAAATAACGTGAACAAAACCACAGGGCTGGTGAGTGGCAGGACCAGGACTTCTAACTTGGATCTCATGCTATTTCACTTAGTATCTCTGAGCCTCGGTATCCTCGTTTTTAAAACATGGACATCACAAGTTGGGTTTTCTACGAAGCAGACCCTGAGATGGAGATTAGCATGCAGGAAGTTTATTAGAGTGTGCTGTCTGGATCAACACTTGTAGGAGAAAGGAAAGAAGCAGGATTGAGCAGAAGGAGAAGTTGTACTGAGATGTGGTCACAAAAATACCTCAGCTGACCTCTGGGAGCTCTGAAGCTTATACGACCACATTAATCAGTCATTAGATGTAACTTCTCCAGGAAAGGGGGCATGACCTTGAGTGAGGTGGGTCACTTCAGCTAAGAAGGGGCTAATAGCTGAGAAACGTCATCAAACAACCTTCCCAGTAGGTGGAGGAACTAGACAACAGAGAGGATCTAGACAACATGGTCCAGCATCCTCGACTACGTATGATAATAATAATAATAACAGCTACCTTACGGGGTGATATGCGATGACGCAACCTTGTTTGTTGGAAGTGAAGAGGACTTGAGGCACTTACTGGTGAAGATCAAAGTACGGATTACACCTCAATATAAAGAAAGAAAAATCCTCACAACTGCACCAATAAGCAACATCATGATAAATGGAGAAAATATTGAAGTTGTAAAGGATTTCATTTTACTTGGATCCACAATTAACGCCCAGGGAAGCAGCAGTCAATAAATCAAACGATGTATTGCATTGGGCAAATCTGCTGCAAAAGGCCTCTTTAAAGTGTTAAAAAGCAAAGACATCACCTTGAAGACTAAGGTGCACCTGACCCAAGCCATGGCGTTTTCAATCACCTCCTACGCATGTGAAAGCTGGACACTGAATAAGGAAGAGCAAAGAAGAATTGACACCTTTGAGTTATGGTGTTGGCAAAGAATATTGAAGATACCATGGGCTGCCAGAAAAACAAACAAATCTGCTTAGAAAAAGTATAGCCAGAATGCTCTTTAGAAGCAAGGATTGCAAGACTTCGTCTCACATACTTTAGACATTTTATCAGTAGGGACCAGTCCCTGAGAAGGACATCATGCTTTGCAGATTAGAAGGTCGGTAAAAAAGAAGACCCTCAATGAGATGTTGACACAGTGGCGGCTACAATGGGCTCAAGCATAACAAAAACTGTGAGGACGGCTCAGGACGGGGCAGTATTTTGTTCTGTTGTACGTAGTGTCGCTATGAGTCGGAACCGACTCGATGGCACCACAACAACGATTTGAGGCCTGAGATTTCAAGCTTGGACGGTGGAGGTGGTTAGAAGTGCTGTGGATAAAGGCAGAAACATTGTAAAATGGAAATGGTTGAAGAAAGGGTTGCAAATTGAATTGTGGTGGACAATTGACTTGGTCATCTAGGGCTGCTGTAACAGAAATACCATAAGTGGATCGCTTCAACAAAGAGAAATTTATCTCTCACAGTCTAGTAGGCTAGAAGTCCAAATTCAGCGCATCAGCTTGAGGGAAAGGCTTTTTGTCTCTGTCGGCTCTGGAGGCAGGTCCTTGTCATCAATCTTCCCCTGGACTAGGAGATTCTCCACACAGGAACCCTGAGTCCAAAGGACGTGCTCTGCTCCCAGCACTGCTTTCTTGGTGGTATGAGGTCACCAACTCTCTGCTTGCTTCTCTTTCCTCTTAACTCTTGTAGGATAAAAGTGGTACAGGCCACACCCCAGGGAAATTCCCTTTACATTGGATTAGGGATGTGACCTGAGCAAGGGTGTTACACTCCACCCTAATTCTCTTTAACCACAGACAGAGATTGTGATTGGAAAATCACAAAATGGAGGACAATCGCTTAATACTGGGAATCATGGCCTAACCAAGGTGACACATATTTTTGGGGGACAATTCAATCCATGGCAACAACTAAAAAAAAAAAAATCTTACTATTGTCTTTCGGAATGTGAGTGAAAGCAGCTGACAAAGGTAAGCACACCCTACAAAGGAAAAGTAGCTTCTTGCCAAGTCGCTGCTAGTAAACAGTGCTCAAAACAGAAAGTGCTGTCCTAGGGGTAACCCTGGTAATCCCTGGGTGGGACTATCGGTTAAGCACTGACTACTAGCTGAAAGGTTAGAGGTTCAAACCCACCCAGAGGCAATCTGCTTCCAAAAGTTCACAGCTGTGAAAACTCCATGGAGTGCAGTTCTACTCTGCAACACGTGAGGTTGCCATGAGTTGACTTGGCAGCAACCGGTAAGGAGTCATCGGACACAACTTAATTTACATCTTGCCTTTTTCCAGAAAGAACTGAAGTGGACTCACAAAGATGCATAGGACATATCAAAAGAATATAAATCCACAGTAGGCAAGAAAGATGAGGCAAAGGGTAAATGAGGGTGGGAACGTATAATAGAGCCAGGAATGACACCTATACAAAAATGCATGCCAGGGAGTTTTATGCCCTTGCCAAGAGTTGGCTGTAAGCCTTTTAGCACCCAAGAGTGAAAAGGCGTGAAAGGGCTTGGTGAGTCAGAGAAAACTGTGGGAGGCAGCTGGGGTAGGTATGGAAGGAGCCAGAGAATAGAGAGGAAAGGGACAGAGCACCTACGATAGACTTTTACTAAAATTGAATCACCTTTGGATGAGAGTGCTGTGGCATTGTGAACTCAGCATGGGAAAAATGAAACCTTCACCACCTCTAGATGCGGACGTATTAGACTGACTGGAGAGAAGTGCTAAGAATGGTAACATCTGACATTTTACACAGAGTCTGTAGTACAGACTGCAAAATGAAACCTCCACCTCTGGAAAAGGCACTAAGTTCTCCAAGCAGCAAGGTGCCAAGACTACTAGGGTGGGAAGCAGGAAAATCACTGTAGCCTGCAGGTGTGGACGGAAGATGGCCTGGAGCTGTCACTCAAACATAGATTGCGCTATAAGATTAAACTCCCTCTCTCCCCTGAGAAAAGCATCTCTTGAATTTTCAGATCCAAATAATGGCACACTAGGTAATTAGGCCAACCTCGCATCAAAGATAATTTAAGAAGGTGGAGGAAGCTGCAATTATTATGTCAAAAATCTAATGGAATCTACAAATGTTACTAGACATAATAAGGGAATTTAGTAAGGTTGCCGGATACAAAATCAATATACAAAAATCAGTTGTATTTCTATATACTAGCCACAATTGGAACCCACAATTAAAAAGCCAATACCATTTACAGTAGCATCATCAAAAAAAAAAAATAAAAAAAGGAACACTGAGGAGTAAATCTGAAAAAAAGACATGAAAGTCCTGTACACTGAAAGATGTAAAATATGGCTGAAAAAAATTAAAGAAGAACTAAACAGATGGAGAAATATACCTTGTTCACGGGTCAGAAGAGTCCATTTTGTAAGATGTTAATTATCCCCAAATTGATGTATAGATTCAATGCAATGCCAATCAAAATTTCAGCAGGCTATTTTGTAAGAATGAACAACCTAGTTCTAAAGGACTTACAACAGCCAAAAACAACTCTGAAAAAAAGAACAAAATTGAAGAGTTAATACTACCCAGTTTCAAGAATTATTATAAAGCTATAATGATCAAAACAGTGTGATATTGACATATAAAGAGACAAATAGATAAATGGAACAGAATAAAGTGTTCAGACATAAACCCACATGTAAGTAAGTTGACAACTGATTTTTGACAAAGGTTAAAAGACAATGCAGTGGAGAACTGGTAGCCGTTTCAACAAATGGTGCTGGAAAAATTATATATATATATATATCCACATCCAAAAACTAAATACATTTTAATCCATGCCCCATATACAAAAATTAAATCAAAATGGATCATAGATATAAATGTAACATTTAAAAGAACAAAATTTGTAGAAGAAAAAAATATGAGAAAACTTAGTCACCTAAGATTCGGGGCAACACAAAAAGCACAGCGTTATGGATTGAACTGTGTCCCACAAAAATATGTGTTGTAAATCTTAACCTCTATGCCTGTGGTTATAATCCCATTTAGGAATGGGTAGTCTTTGTTATGTTAATGAGGCAGGATTAGTATAGGGCCTATCTTGAGTCAATCTCTTTTGAGATATAAAAAAAGGTAAACAAATGAGAAGCAGAGATGAAAGAAGAGAGATGGCAAGCCACATGAAGATTTTCTAGGAGCAGAAACTCAGAAGAGACAAGGAGCTTCCTTCAGAGCCAACAGAGAGAGAAAGCCTTACCCTAGAGCCGGCACCCTGAATTCAGACTTCTAGCCTCCTAAACTGTGAGAAAATAAATTTCTATTTGTTAAAGCCACACACTTGTGTTATTTCTGTTATAGCAGCATTAGATAACTAAGACACAAAGTATATAAAATGACCAGTTGATAAGTTATACGCCATAAAAATTAAAAACTTCTGCTCTTCAAAAGACACTGTTAGAATGAATAGACAAGCCAAAGACACGGAGGAAATGTTTGCAAAGCATATATCTGGTAAAGAATTTATATCCTGAACATATAAAGAACTCTCAAAACTCAACAGTAAGAAAACAGTCCAATAATAAATGAACCAGAAAAAAAAAGTTAATCAGACACTTCACTAAAGATATACAAATAGCAAATAAGCACATGGAAAGGTGATCAGTATTATTAGTCATCAGGGAAATGCAAATTAAAGCCACTATATTTAAGCGCTAAAATAAAAAGATTGGCCGTTCCAAGTGTTGACAAGGATGTAGAGAGACTGGAACACTCACATACTCCAGATGGGAATATAAAATGGTACAACCACTTTAGAAAACAGCTTGGCAGTTTCCTAAAAAGTTAAAGATACATCTACCATACAATCCAGCCATTCCAGTCCTAGGTATTTACCCAAGAGAAAAGAAATTACATTTCCATACAAGCACTCGTACATGAACGCTCACAGAAGATGTATTGTCATAGCCAAAAACTAGAAACAACCCAAATGTTCATTATAAATGAAGCAGTACATCCATACAATACTACTTAGCAATAAAATTGAGCAAACTATGGGTACATGCAACCACATGGATAAATCTCAAAATAATTATGCTGAGTATAGTAAGCCAGACCAAAAAAAAAGAAAAGTATATACTGTATGATTCTATTTATATAAACTCTAGAAAATGCAAACTAGTATCTAGAAGAAACTCGATCAGTGGTGGTGGGGGGAGTAGACTGGGATGAACAGGAAGGGGGATTTCAAAAGGCACAAAGAAACTTTTGGGGGTGATGGATACATTCATTATCTTCACTGTGGTGATGGTTTCACAGGTACATGTAGTCAAAACATATCAAACTGTACACATTAAATATGTAGAGCTTATTGTGGAACAAGCATACCTCAACAAAACTGTAAAAACAAAAATTAAGGTACTGAAAGAAAACTAAGAGCTTCTGTCCCCGCCCTTCCCTGAGGGCGTGGCTCAGTGTTTAGGAATTATGGGAAACTCAAGCTGCATCAGCAAGTTGAGGCTGGGTCTTGGCTCTCTGTAGGCTTTCTTCTAAAACCTTATAAAAAGATGGCTTATTCCCCAGCCACCAGAACAGAGGGTCCTTGGGCTCTGACGGAAAGAAGTTGGAAGTCCTCTGCCTCTTATAACTAGGAGCTATGGGCTTATTTCCAGGAATCTGTGTCAGAGCGATTCCGTGCAGTTGCTGCAGAGACCTCCTTCTTACCATTTTCATTCCCCATTCACACAGCACATGCTAGTTGTACATCTAATGCCCGTTAGACCCTATAATATGCTGAGTGGAGACACAGACATGAGCAGACAGCACAATCAGGGTGTTGCATTGTGATTTTTGCAGACCCCAGGCACTTTTGCCTTTTTGAGTCCCTTCCTCTACCAGGAAAAAAAAAAGATTTTATGTATACATCTATGTAAGGAGCCCTGGTGGCACAGTGGTTAAAGCTCTCGACTACTAATAGAAAGGTTGGTGGTTCGAAATTACCAGCCACTCCGCTGGAGAAAAATGTGTCAATCTACTGCCGTAAAGATTTACAGCCTTGACCCCAAGAGTATGGCCCCCGGATACGTTTTATCTCAGTAATGAAGTCACTCCCGAGGTTCACCCTTCAGCCAAAGATTAGACAGGCCCATAAAACAAAGTGAGTTTAATGGGCACAACAGCCCAGGGACAAGGACTAGAGGGCAGAAGGGGACAGGAAAGCTGGTAACAGGGAACCCAAGGTCGAGAAGGGAGAGTGTTGACATGTCTTGGGGTTGTTAACCAATTTTATAAAACAATATTTGTACTATTTAATGAGAAACTATTTGTTCTGTAAACCTTTGTCTAAAGTACACTTTAAAAAATTAAATTAAAAAAAAAGATTTATAGCCTTGGAAACCCTATGGGGAAGTTCTACTCTGTCCTATAGGTTTGCTATAGTTGGAATTGGCTCAAAGGCAACAGGTCTGGTTTTTATATATACACCCACATGTCTATGCACAAATATATACGTTACATATACACATATATATGTATAAAACCCAAAAAATCTGTATTGCAGTGGAGCCAATTCTGACTATAGTGAACCTATAGGACAGAGTAGAACTGCCCCATGGGGTTTCCAAAGAGTAGCTGATGGATTCCAATTGCCAACCTTTTGGTTAGCAGCCAAGTGTTTAACCACTGCACCACCAGGGCTCTCGTACATATATATACATATATAAAATTTTATTTTATGACTGTGTTGGTAGAAAGGCAAATATAATCTGGGATGGATATGTTATTATATATCCATTAATATTATATTCATTTCTTTCAACTGATTTTTTTTTTTAGTATTTTTAAATTTTTTTATTGTGGTAAAATATATTAACATAAAATTTGCCATTTTAACCATTTCCAAGTGTACAATTCAATAGCATTAATTATATTCACAGTGTTGTGGAACCATCATCACTATTTCTAAAACTTTTTCACCACCCCAAACAGAAACTCTGCACTCCTTAAGCAATAACTCCCCCAAGGAGCAATAACTTCCTGTCATTTGATTTTAAAATAAATTGAAATTAAATATTTTCAGAGACCACTAAAAGTATCATGAGCCCCAGGCACTGTGCCTGTTATTGACCCCAGCACAGTTTCTGCCCTCATGGGTTCTGCTGTCTAGTAACAGAGGCAATTTTTTAAAGAGTATATCAATAATTAATTAGTTACCGGTTTTACAATATACTCTGGACTGTCAGAAGAAAGAACAAATCTGTCCTGGAAGAAGTACAGCCAGAATGCTCCTTGGAAGTGAGGATGGCAAGACTTTGTCTCATGTCCTTTGGACATGTTATCAGGAGGGACCAGTCCCTGAAGAAGGATATCATGTTTGGTGTTATGGATTGAATTGTGTCTCCAAAAAATGTGTGTCAACTTGGCTAGGACATGATTCCCAGTATTGTGTGATTGTCCACCATTTTGTGATCTGATGTGATTTTCCTATGTGTTGTAAATCCTACCTCTATGATGTGAATGAGGCAGGATTAAAGGCAGTTATGTTAATGAGGCAGGACTCACTCTACAAAATTAGGTTTTGTCTTGAGTCAATCTCTTTTGAGATATAAAAGAGAGAAGCAAGCAGAGAGGAGAGGTACCTCATACCACCAAGAAAGTAGTGCCAAGACCAGAGCTTCTCCTTTGGGCCCGGGGTCCTTGTGCTGAGAAGCTCCTAGACCAGGGAAAGATTAATGAAAAGGACATTGTGCCAGAGCTAACAGAGACAGAAAGCCTTCTCCTGGAACTGGGGCTCTGAATTTGGACTTCTAGCCTACTAGACTGTGAGAGAATAAGCTGCTGTTTGTTAAAGCCATCCACATGTGATATTTCTGTTATAGTAGCACTAGATAACTAGGACGTTTGGTAAAGTAGAGGGTCAGCGAAAAAGAGGTAGACCCTCAATGAGATGGACAGACACAGTGGCTCCAACAATGGGCTCAAACATAGCAATGATTGTGAGGATGGCACAGGACCAGTCAGTGTTTCTTTCTGTTGTACACAGGGTCACTGCGAGTCAGAACTGACTCTACAACGTCTAACAACAACAGGTTTTATAAGTGTGATAAAGGAAAGGCACAGGCCACCAGGAGAGTATTTCACAACTTTGGGCCCAGGAGTCTCTGGATGGTGCACATGGTTAAGTGCTCGACTACTAGCTGAAAGGTTGGTGGTTTGAACCTACCCAGAGGCCCCGTGGAAGACAGTCCTGGCTATCTGCTTCGAAAGGCCACAGCTGTGAAAACCCTATGGAGCAGGTTTATTTACTCTGCATACATGGGGTTGCCATGAGTTGGAATCAACTCAACGGCAACTAACAACAATAACAACCAACTTTGGGAGCACAGAGAAGGTTTCCACGAGGAAGCAGTGTTTAAAGCAGGATGTGAACTAAAAAGTGGGAATTATCCAGATAAAATAGAAAGTACATTATTTGGGGGGTGGGGGGAGAGTTGTTCTAGACAAAGAGAAACCAAACTGAAGAGGGAAGGGGCTTGGCGTCTTAGAGGAACTTAAGGCCAGTGGTTGTAGTCTAATAATCCAAAAGGTGTTCCATGAAGCTAGAGAGGTAATCCAAAGTTGGGTTATGTAGGATTCTGGGCTTTATCTTAAGAGTTTAGGTTCTGTAAGGCTGCTATAACAAAGTACCACAAGCCAGGTGGCTTAAAACAAGAGAAAGTTATTCTCTCACAGTTCTGGAAGCTAGAAGTCTGAATTCACGGTGTCAGCAGGACCATGCTCTCTCCAAAGGCTCTCGTGGAAGATCCTTTCTTGCCTCTCCCAGCTTCTGGTAGCCCCAGGCATCTTGGTTTGTGTCAACATAACTCCAGTCCCTGCCTATCTTCACATGGCTGGCTGCCCTACGTTTCCCTGTCTCTGTGTCTCTTCTCTTTTTAAGGACACCAGTCACGTTGGATTAAGGCCCACCCTCCTCCAGTATGGCCTCATATTAACTAATAACATCTTCAAAGACTTTATTTCCAAACAAGGTCATGTTCACAGGTACCAACTGTTAGGATTTCAACATATCTTTCTGGGGAACACAATTAAACTCATAACAAGAGGCTATTGAAGTTGAGCAGTGGGGATAATTTAATCCTATTAAGGTTTTTTAAAGATTTCTCTGAGTTTTGTGTAAAGAATGAACGATAACCCTGCAAGAATGAATTTAGGAAAATCTCCTGAGAGGACATTACAGAAGTCCAGGTAAGAAGTCCATGAGGGTAACTTGACTAGATTTGAGAAAGCAGAGGTTGCATTGTGTATACATATATGCTGTACGTGTATACACGTATATGTACACGGATAGAGAAAAATGGGCGGATTGGGGCAATATTTGGGAGTTAGAAGCCATTGAACTTGGTAATTGATTAAATGTGGAGGTTGAGGAAAGGAAAGATATCAGTGGTAACTCATAGGTTTTGGCATGAACGTGATGTGCTGGAGGCACCATTTCCTGAGCTGGGAATACCAGAAAAGGAGCCCTTTGGGGGGTTAGGTTGAAGAAAAGGATGCAATTCTATTTTGGAAATAGTGAGTTTGAGGTGTTTCGAGATCCAAGCGTAGAAGTTGGGTTAGCAGTTGAAAATACAGATCTAGAGGTAATAAGATTCTTTTTGGAGTTACAGCCAAGTATAGACAGTTTTAAAAAATAGAACTGAATGGGAACTAGGGAGGGATTGTTTTGAGAAGAGAAGAGAGCTAAGAACTGAGCCCTAAAAAATGTTTGGTGAGTTGAGATGAAGAGTAGAAGAACTGGCACTATTATTCCACTTCATAAATGAGAAATGGAGGTTCTAAGAGATTAAGCAACTTTCCCAAGTTCATACAAGTTAGTAAGAAGGGCCAGGATTTGGACCCGAAGTCTATTAGCTACTATCCTCCTCCTGCTAAAAAAAAAAAAAAAAGGCAGGGGAGGACACAGGGAGGGAACTGCAGCCTTGGAGCCTGGCCCGGGATTCCTTGCTGGCTCTCCCATAAGCAGCTGCCTCCTGGGTAAGTCTCTTTGCCAAGCGAGACCCAGTTTCCTCATCTGCAGAATGGAGAAGACAGACGTAACCTCCCTTTTCTACTGCACAGGGTTGCAGCCAGGACCAGTGGATCGCAGATGCAGACGTTCTGTCTAATTTGAAATACTGTTAGATGGGGCTACAGTCTCTGGCGCTCCGTCTCTGAGGGAATGACCCGCCACCTGACTGGCTTGCAATGATCTTAAAGCTAGAGGTCATAATCTTCCCATCAGTCTAGACAAACAGCCAAGTTAATCGATTTCACCTCACACCTGATCCTCCGTGTTTTCCTTTCTCTGGAAAAATCAGACTCTCCTGGCTCCCAGCCTGTGCTGGACCCATTCTCCCCACAGCTGGAGCCAGCAGACTCTCCCCTGCAGGCCCTGACCCTCCTGGCTGGGCTGGCCCTGGATCTCTATCTTGTTCTAACCCCTTGGGCACTGGAAACAGCCTGGTTTTTGGCAGGTTCCCACCTCATTGCCAGGACTGAATCTGGACAGAGGCAGGAGTCTGCAGCCTGATGTTGCTTCCCGCCCTGGACGTGAGAATCGCTGGCCATTGGACCCCGCCAGCTGCCCTATTTGTAGACAGAAGCTGACCGGCTGCTCGATGACTTCTTACGTTTAGAATCACAAACCTCCTGGCTCCTGTGTGCTGCTTACCAGGCCAAGCAGTCTCAGCTGGGTCCCCACCCTCTACCCAACACCCCCATCCACCAGTGCCTGCCCACTCTGTGGCCGTTTTCCTATACCCTTCACCCTAAAATGTACCTACTCTCCACGATTTCACTCTGAAGTGAGTTCTCTTCTCTGGATACACTGTCCTTTGACAATCTCATTCACTCCAGGGTTTCAGCTAGCACCCCCAGAAGAAAGGGTCACCCGGGCTTGAGCTCAATGAACCGGGCAGTGGGGACACAGACAGGAGTCAAGAAGGAAGCTGAGTCAACAGGGTAGAGCTGGAATGCTCTGGCCCTCCTCACAGCCTGCTCGAGGGAAGGGCCCAGGACTCACCTGTGTCTCAGTCCTCCTGCCTGGAGCACCGTCAACCACAAACAAGGGCAGAGCCCACGCTCCATGAATGAGTGAATGAAGGAACGAATGGGCTCACGAGTTGGTACTCCCCCCTTAAGTCTGAGTACGTTTTCTGAGGCTGACCTTCATCTTGAGATGGGGCATACACAGGTCAGGGAGAGGAAGTGACTATTTAAAGCCAATCCAGCCCAGACAGGAAAGCCCTGTGAGATCTGTCCAGGAGCACATTTCAAGGTGTCTCCCCTGCGAACTCACCTAGCTCCTTCAGGAGACCAAGAGGAGGCAGGACAGACACCCAGGCTTCAAATAGCACCCCAGCACCTGCTGTCTCCCTAGAAGCACTTGAGTCCCACCCCCGTCTGTTTGTCTGTTCTGCACTTAGCTGTAGTATTGCACATGTTTATTGACAGGTGCTGTGTTGAACGAGGAACCTTGGTAGAGCGGTGGTTAAAGCTGCTGACCATGAGGTTGGTGGTTTGAACCCATCAGAGGGTTCGAACCCACCAGCCATTCCAGGAGAAAGACGTGGCAGTCTGCTTCTGTAAAGACTGACAGCCTTGGAAACCCCATGGGGCAGTTCTACTTTGTCCTTTAGGGCTGCCATGAGTCGGAATTGACTGTAGGGCAGTGGGTTTGGTTTGTGTTTGTTGTGTTTGTTTTGGTGTCGTGCGAGCTCCTGGCCTTCCTGATCTCATTCAATCCTCCCAAAGACCTTCTCAGGCAGGCACCATCATTTTGTCCATTTCACAGATGAGGAAACGGAGGTACAAGCTTAAGCAACTCAACCAGGGTCCCACGGCTAATAAAAACAGCAGAGCTGGGACTTTTTTTCTTTTACCTAAATGATGCTGTTTCATCTTTCACATGCCAGCAATCTCCCCACGTGCTCCATCACTGGAATGTGTTATTTTCAAATGCACTCATGAACGGCGGCATGGCAGAAGAGAACGGGCCTTTGAGATGCATTAGTCCAACCCCAGAGGGAGGGGTGGGGTGGGAGGAAGGCTGAGCATGCAGCTGGCAAGTCCTCAACTCCCTGTTCATTCAGCTCCTAAAATAAAACAAAACCAAAGATTGAAAAGAGAATTCAACATCTCTCTCCTAATGCCCTGTGATTTTATTATTCTAGACAGCAGAAAAGGATCCATTTTCTGGAGCAAGAAGAGGCTAAGTTCCCTCAGCCTGGAGGATGTGTTTTTGACAGTGGAAAAGGGCAGGTCCTTCCCACCTAGCTGTGGGCTTTTCCCAGGCTCTCCTCCCCAAATGCTGCAGGGCTGCAGACTGCAAATCCCAGAGCATTCGTGGGACTGCCTCACCTGGAAGACAGACCCGTCCTTCCCCACACCCTCGCCACGCTCTGTGTCCCTAATTGGCATCTTCTATTGCTCTTTCTGCTGACTTCATTTTTCACTCTTGGCTAAAAATGGGCCTTGATGATTTATTCTATCCTCAGTGTTGACAAGCTCAAGAAGTTGTGTGGAGCCTGCCACCAGGCACTTACTGTGACAGAGTGTGACTCTCAACTTCCAGGTCAGTGGAAGGGGGGTAGGGGGCTGGAGGGCTGGGCAACCAGCTGACATGGTGTGCTGCTCCATCACCAGGCCTTCTGCCCTCCTGTGAGGCAGTTATGCTCCCAGAGATGAAGGGACACCCCAGAACCCAGTGACGGAAACAGGACAGGCAGCCCACAAGTCTGTCACCTCTCCAGGCTGGTTCCCTGTTCCATTTCCCACCTCCAGTGCCAAATGCTAAGCTGTCTTTCAGAGATAGCTCTAAAAGGGAGCTACAGCCCAGTTCTCCTAACATCCAATCAGAGTCACAAAACCTTAGAGCTGGAAAAAAAGTCTGAGAGACCATTCAGCT
Organism: Dugong dugon; assembly: GCA_030035585.1. NCBI lineage: Eukaryota > Metazoa > Chordata > Mammalia > Sirenia > Dugongidae > Dugong > Dugong dugon. Next base: position 4,007,822 of record CM057482.1, read on the forward strand.
CAACCTTCTTATATTATGAAAAAGATTTTGAGGCCCAGAGAGGCCAAGCAACTTGACTAAGGTCACACAGTGTGTTAGAGATGGAGTTGGAACTAGAACCCAGGTCTTTTGTCTCCCAGCCCTGTGCTGGGTTTACTCACCATGGTTTCATGAATTAAACCTCTTTCCTCCATGAACAAAGGCAAGAAGTGGCCACCTTGAAGGGACGATGATTCTGCTGCAATCTCTCAGAGGGGCTCTGCATTTGGAAGATTACCTCCTCTCAGCCTTCAAGTCATCCCTGGAGACTTTGAGGATGAGGGCTGCACCCAGGTTCTCCCGTGGCTCAATAGTCCTCTAGCACCCAGTCTCCAGGAATGACGTATCAGTCCGCAGAAAGCCTCAAAGTGAGAGTAATACACAGACCATTTCCTGGCTTAGACAAGAGCAAGTTCCCCTTCAAAGAGTTTATTGCATTCTATCTGGCTGCTAAATGACCCCATTTCTCTTTTTCTCTCTACTGACCTTCTTGGTAAGGAGCCCTAGTGGTACAATGGTTAAGCACTTGGCTGCTAACCAAAAGGTAGGCAGTTCAAACCCACCAGCTGCTCCATGGGAGAAAGATGTGGCAGTCTGCTTCCATAAAGATTACAGCCTTGGAAACCCTATGGTGTAGCTCTACTCTGTCTATAGGGTCATTATGAGTTGGAATCGACTCAACAGCAGTGGGTTTTCGTGTTTGGAGATCTTCTTGGTAAACAATGTGTTAGCTCAGAGGACGGCTAAAACCCATGGAATCAGTAAGTGAAAAGAGCCCCAGGGTTCTCTAGTCCAAACCTTCCACACTCAATTCAGGAATTCCTCTACCACATCCCCCAGGTTGACACTAACTCTCAGCTTGATCATTTCTCAGGATGGCTAACTCTTCTTCCTGCCCTGACGGCCCATTCTCTTGCTGGGCAGATCCATGCAATCGAAATATCTTTCTAGTCTTGACTGGAGTCAGCCCAGTTTTTCAGTATTCCTGCAAATCAACGCAGCATTCCCGCTTTGAGAAGTGTTTCACATTCATAACCTGATTTTCCCGTGGGTGGGACCGTCAGTATCTGAATGAAGTGGTCAGAAGCTCTTACCTTTGTAAAGGACCCTCTTCAGTCATCACAACAACCCCATGAAGAAGCTGTTGTTATTCACAATAATGTTACAGATGAGGAAACTGAGGCTGCAAGAAGCTAAGTGTCTAGAAGCGGCAGAGCCAAGACAAATAGAATCTGGCGCCCTGGACATCAGCGTGCAGAACTGCCCAGTTTCTAGCAGGGCTCATCAGGACAGCAGTTGATCCAGGTCACACACTCATGAGTGAGCTAGTGAAATAAAAGAACAAAGAGAGGACACACGCTGGTTTCAACCATGAAACACGTGTTATAGAGAAAAGCACGAGAATACCTGGGTTTGTAAATTTAGACTCATTTTGGGACAATGTCTGACACCGGAGACTAATATTTCTGTGGCAGTGTGGAGGTGTGCCACTCAGCTCTCCTTCGTGAGGACCAGCCAAGGGGAGCAGGTTGACTGACAGCCCCAGTTACTGCCCCTTTGGGCCCACCACTGTGTTCATGTTGAGGCCACGCTTCCCTTGGACTCTTCCAAGCCAATGGCTGAACATAGCAGAGGAATGAGTGCTGGCCCAGTCCTGCTTGACACAGGCTGCTGGCCCAGTCCTGCTTGACACAGGCTGCCTCCAACAGGCAACCTCTGAGCTCGGGGTCTGTCCATCAGCCTGGCCAAGATCCTCTCAGAAAGTGCTGAGCCTGAGGGTCTGTCTTCCCAGTTCTTCCTTCCCTCTCTCCTTTCACAGGTGACAGACCTGTATTGTGGTTCATAGGCTAACTTACTGCTGTTGCAGCCTCCTTTCTCCTTCACGTGTGTTCCCTCCAATAAACCTTTGCATGTCCAATCCCATCGTGGCATTCTGCTTCTCAGAGGACCCAAACTGATATCATTTCTAATTTAAATCGTTGTATTTTACTTCTTTACAGAAGGGTTAGATTATTAGTTCACTCTATTGTTGTCTTTCTGGACTTGAAAACCACTCCCAGCAAAAAAAAAAAAAAAAAAAAATGAAGTTTTCTCAACTGTCAGTGTTAGACTTTGGGCTTCATTAATGGTCCAGTTTAACTAAAACAAAAAGGCAACTTCTGTGGTTTTTCTGGTGTTCAGTGAGGTGAGGCTCTGGCCTGAGTTTTATCTTAGCAGTTTCCAATCTGATCTCACAGGCCCTTGTCTGCAGCAAACACTTGTCCTGCTTTGTTAGCTGGCTGTTAATTAATTCCAAGCTTAGAGCTAATTGGAGCTGTAGATGCATACTTCAAAAGTGTCGAGGCGGTTACTGAAGGCTGCTGGGAGGAGGTGCTGTATGAGGAGAGGTCTAGAACAGCATGTGCAACAGAAATGTCACGTGAGCTGCAAATGTGAGCCACATGTGTCATTTTAAATTTTCTAGCAGCCACATTTAAAAAAGGAAAAAGAAACAGGTAAAATTAATTTTAATTGTTTTATTTAACCCAATACACCCAAAATACAGTGAAACCTGGGAGAGCCAGGACTCAATGGGACTGCCTTGTTTTCCAGGCCTCGCAAGTTTTCCACCTTTGACAGGGTACAGTCTTACCACTTTTCTGTCACTCATTTTAGTGGCTGTGATGGTTAAGGTTGTGTGTCAACTTGGCTGGGGCATGATTCTCAGTGGTTTGATAGTTGTATGATGTTGTGATCACTTCCATGATGAGATTTGATATTATGTGATCACTTCCATGACAGAATCTGCTGTGAGAAGCCTATCAGTTGAAAGAGTGTTTCTTGGGGGTGTGGCCAACATCCAATATAAGTGGACTTTCTGGTAAGTCTCATGGGCTTTTGCTTGCTCTGGATCCTGCAGCTGGCTCCTGTTCATCTGACCTTCAGTTCTTGGGACTTGAGCTAGCAGCTTACTTGTGGTCTTGACCGCCAATCTTGGATTCGTCAATCTTCACAGCCTGTGAGCAACAGCTCTGCTCTCTGATTTGCAGGCTGTGGGTTTGCCAGCCCCTGCGGCTACGTGAATCAGGAGAAGCCTCTATCCTGATCCATGGACGTGGGTCGTTCCAGCCTCTACAACAACGTGAGCCATTTCCTTGATATAAATCTCTCTATATATACATGTATTTATATGCTTTACTTGTTTTGCTTCTCTAGAGAAACCAGCCTAAGAGAGTGGAAAATATTTGAGTTTTCCTTCTCTGGCAAGTTTCCACCTTACACAGGTTCTGGCTTTCACAGGCTTCACTATATTATCATTTCAACATGTAACAATATTTAAACATTGCTGATATTTTCCTTTTTTTTTTCCATACTAAGTCTTTAGCCACATTTCAAGTACCCAATAGCCATATGTGGTTAGTGGCTAGTGGCTACAATATTGGACAGTGCAGATCTAGGCAATATCGAGGCAAAGAAATAATATATGGATACGGAGCAGGCTGACAAGCTGTTTCTTTTTGTTCCCCTAAACTGGTTATAGATTCCCACCATGCTACCCCACTACAGAATTTGTCAAATCATCACCCAAGGGAATTTTTACTCAGGACCTTGTTTTTCTTCTTGCTTGCTAGGAAATATAAAATATATGATTTAAAATAAACTATCCCTGGGTTGGGTTCTTAGGCATATGAGATATATCAGCTCCCACAATTATTTTAAATGAATTTTCGTAGCTAGAGAATCAACTGTACACAAACATTTCCTTCTCCCAAACGTGTCTGATTCTAACAGCTGTAACAGTTCCTCAGTATGTGACTCTGACTTTCTCTGACCCCTGCCCCAAAGCGGTTAAGAACTCGGCTGCTAACCAAAAGTTCAGCAGTTCAAATCCACCAGCTGCTCCTTGGAAACTCTATGGGGGCGGTTCTACTCTGTCCTATAGGGTTACTATGAGTCGGAATCCACTCGATGACAGAGGTTTGGTTTGGTTTTGGTTTTCCCCCAAAGTAACCATCTCCCCCTCTCACCTGGGAATTTACACCCCAGCCAAGACCAATCAAGTCCTTTCCGTCCATGAAAGACCCTGTCATCCTCCAGTTCTTTTAACTGGAATCAAGCACTGAATGCCGACTCCACACCAGGGTGGTGTGTGGAAGCATTTGCCTATGCATTCGCTGACTTAATTGTCAACCTTGTATTATTATTGCCATTTTGCAGTTTAAAGAAATTGAGCCTCAGAAACCTAAGTCACTTGCTCACTGCCATATTGCTAATCACTCTACATCCCTTTAAAAGCTGTCACTGGGAGACTGAGATCCTGAACCAATTTACAATGTTTACGGCGCTGTAAATTGGTTCAATCTTTTCAAGGTTGACTTGAATGTCCAACAACCTATAAAACTGTACATGTCCTTTTATACAATGAATGGAAATCTTTTCTAAGGGAATAGATAAAACACACATGCACAAACACACAGCGACGTGTGCAAAGGCGTTTGTGGCAGAAATATCCATAACAGCAAAAAAGAAAAGAAAAAACACCCCAAATTCATTCATGCATTAGCAAAATTTATTGAGCACCTTCTATGTGCTAGGCACAGTGCTACCGCCACAGATTCAGCAGCGGAGAAAAAATAAAAGGACAAAAATTCCTGTTTTCATGGAGAAACCCAAGGGTAGGGAAATGGCTAAGAAAATAATCAATACAGAGAAGAACTACGGCTATTAGCACAGTAAGTACAAAAGCCATAATAAAAAAGAATAAATAAGAATCCCTTTATCTATGACATGCAAGGCCCTGTGACAGGCCCTTGGCATTCATTCCATGTTGTTGTGTGCCATCCAGTCGACTCCAACTCACAGAGACCCTATATGACACAGTAGAACGGCCCCATAGGGTTTCCAAGACTATAATCTTTCCTGGGGCAGATCGCCATTTCTTTTCGAACTGCTGACCTTTCAGTTAGCAGGCGAGTGCTTAACCTTTGTGCCACCGGGGCTCCTTTAGTCCCATTCTTTTAGTGGGGGAAACTGAGGCTCAATGGAATTCAGTGATTTGATCCACGTCACACAGCTCGTGAGTGAACTAGTGAAATAAAGGAAGAATGAAGCGTGGACACACGCTGATTTCAGCCAGATGAAAATGTAAACCAGTACGTGTGGGGAGAAAAGAGAGTGATGAAGGGCGTCGATGAGCTCTGAGAGACTTTTCCTCTGACATTGTGATGCTGCTTTTGCCTGAGGACAATTGAGACCCTGACCCTAAGACGTGGGAGACACGATGGTCGGACTCTCTCAGGTGGAAAACAAGTTTTCAACTCTGAAGGAAGGACTCTTGGCCAGAAGATGGTGGCCAGGCACACGCACTCTCTGGGCAGAGAAAAGGGGATGAGTGGCTGACCACAGCAGGAAGGTTTTAAATTAACTAAGCAAGAATTTCTCAATGAGATAAACATTGGATACAAGATCAGAAGATTGAAAAATGGTAGAATTGCCTTCTCTTCAGCCCTGGGCCAAAAAGAGAATGCGTCTTTTCTATCTGGGAGGCGTCATTGTCACACAAATTGATTAATTCGATCAAGCAAACATTTACTGAGTGCCTGCTAATGTCAGGACCTGAGCCAGAGAAAAAAGAATAAATTAATTCCCCATCCCTGTCCTCAGGGAATCCCTAGGGGAGAGGCAAACACACCTATGTTTGCATAAACACAACAGACAAGCAAACACCAAACCCATTGCTTTCCAGTAGATTCCAACTCATAGTGACCCTACAGGACAGAGTAGAGCTGCCCTATAATGTTTCCAAGGCTATCAATCTTTACAGAAGCAGACTGCCGCATCTTTCTCCCAGAGCAGCTGGTGGATTTGAACCCCTAACCTTTTGGTTAGCAGTTGAGTGCTTAACTACTTGCACCACCAGGGCTCCTTCTATATGCAACATAGATGCAAACATTTCTATGCCCAGAAGAAAGAGCCAGCAGGACCTCATACACAAATAACTCAGGCGTGCAAAAGAGAAAGAGGTAATGAGAGTCACATATAATTTTAAATTTTCTGGTAGGCACATCAAAATGGTAAAAAGAAACAAGTGAAGTTAATTTTAATAATACATTTTATTTAAACCAATATATCTAAAATATCATTTCAACATGTAATCAACATTAAAAAAGTTATTAACGACATATTTTACATTCTTTTTTTTTTCATACTCAGTTTTCCAGATTTGGTGTGTATTTTAATTTTCATTAGCAATACTTCATTTGTATTTCAATTTCATAAAATTTAGAGTTGAGAAAGTAGATTCCTATAATCAAGGTGTTCCAAACATAAATGTTTATCAGTAATTGAGTTGAGTGCCAAAAATAATTTTCTTTTAATATTCACATCCACATTGACAAAAATACTTCATCTTTTTTTAGAAGCATTGATTTGACTTCAGAGTAAAAGCATATTAGTTTCAAAACTACTTTCATCCAAGTTAGGTAAATTCACTAACTCTTGTGTCAACTGTGTTAATGACATGAAATCAAAGGAATATTGCATAAACTGAAAGGCAACTCTAAATGTATCAAGATCACAAAAGTGTTTAAATTTTTCGTGTAGTTTTTGCAACCAATTTACATAACAGGTAACACGGTTGATTATAATTAAAGTTTTCCGCAAATTGATTCATGTTAGAAAAATGTGTAAAATTGCTACCATTGATTTGGTTTATGAAAAGTTTCAATTTCAACATAAATTCTTATACCTGACTCACTAGGTCACAAATAAGCTTTTCCCTTACTAGGAACTTCAAATGTAGTTTCATTACGTGCAGTGTGATTGATATAGGTGAAAAAAGGTAAATCACACTGCCAGTTTTTGCCTTTAATTATTGACTATTTGGCAAGTATTCCACTGTTTCAAGAAAATCTTTCATTGGAGTTCACAGTACAATAAATCTTCGTGAAACTCTTCCACCTCTCCATCAACAAGCATGGGCAAAGAACACATGATCATTAAGCTCATTGTCTTCTATTTCTTTCAACAGTTCCATTAACCGGTGATGATTCACAGCACTGAACAACTTTAACAACTGCATCTGTAACGCTTTTCATTGCGTCTCCTTCAGAAAACTCAGACAAATATATTCAATATGGATCACACGTGGGATAAAGCAGTAAGGGAAACATCAGTCTCTTTTCAAATTTTCAATAAATCTGAATTTTTTTTTTAACGTATACAGTATATCACAAGGAGCCCTGGTGGTGCAAACAGTTAAGCTCTCAGCTGCTAACACCAAGGTTGGCAGTTCAAACCCACCTAGCAGCTCCACAGGAGAAAGACCTGGTGATCTGCTCCCGTAAGACTTACAGCCTAGAAAACCCTATGGGGCGGTTCCAATCTATCACGTGGGGTCATTATGAGTCTTAATCCACTCAACGGCACCCAACAACAACAGCTATATCACAGTGCATCATGATAGAAACACATTTTTTATATCTAGATGAAATTTTTCTTTGACAAGTATTAAACAAGTATTAAATGTTCAAAAATATACATTCCTCAAGTTCATTTTTTTTTTAGGCCACAAATTGACATTTCTTTGTAAATTTGGAAGTCCTTTGAGAACAAACATATGTAAGTATTAATTGAGCAGGGTCTCTTATGCCGCCCAACTCACCTAAGCTAAAGAAAAATTCTTGTGATTTTTCAAATTTGAATCCACTGGTGTTTGATACCGTTACAAAGGTCTTATAGTCTATTAGCAATTGTTTGGTGGCCTAATTGGAGATCTTCCACTTTTTTAAAAAATATTTTTCTTATAATTTTCTAACAAATTTCCATAACTGAAATAACAATTCAATTTACTCTCTGTTCATCTAAAGATGGTTTTCCTTTCTGTCCAAGAATCCGGGCTACTTTATAGCCAGCTGAAGTTACAAGCTCGGATACTGTTAAAAATTGTTTGAATTTTTTTCTTGGACATTTAATTCTCATTCCATTGGCTCTTTTTTGGCTGCTCAGGGAAACTTCTTGTCAAATTCTCTATGTATTTGCTGAAAATGTCTCCTAATGTTGTCCACTTTAGTGTCTTAAAAAAATTTTTCACAATAAGTAGCTTTCGGCAAATTGCAACTGACATACATATGAAATTTGCTCCATCCTCTTTTATTTTACCCTTCTGGTCATCCCACTAGCCTCTGCAACTCCACCTAATTCTCCATCATAGAATACCTTCATTGTAAAGTTATATATTTGCCCAGACTTACTTTTGACTAGAAAAATAATCTAATTATATTATAACTAACATCAATTTAATTTCCAGTTACAATTTACATAGATATCACTGTAACTCATATAGTGTGCGTAAAATACTTAACTAAGCACAATGCAAGTTACATCGGGTATGGAGGAAAAAAATTAACTAACCAAATCAATCAACTAAACACCAACTAAATCAGTGATGTGTTTATGTGTCAACTGAGATAAAATCTTATGTGATATAGTGAAACGTCCTATTAAAACAATAAAGATGGATTTGACAGAAAAGTATTTTATGCTGCCTCAGTTTTTACATAAATTAAAATTAAATTAATAATTCAGTCACCCAGCCATATTTCAAGCCCTCATTACTAGACCGTGCAGCTCTAGTGCACAGCAGGAGATGGCCCAGGTCACTGGGCATCTTCAGAAGCGCCACACATTTCTTTAAGGTTCCATGAGTGTTGTGGATTGAATTGTGTCCTCAAAAAATACCTGTTGCCGTGGAGTCGATTCCGACTCATAGCAACCCTGTATGTGTTGTAAATCCTAACCCCTATACTAAGTGTTATGGCTGCTAACCAAAAGGTCGTCGGTTGGAATCCACCAAGCACTCCTTGGAAACTCTATGGGGCAGTTCTACTCTGTCCTAATGGGTTGTTGTGAGTCGGAATCAACTCTACGGCAGTGAGTTTTTTTTTTTTTTTTTTTTTTGGTTTATACCAGTGATTGTAATCGCATTTGGGAATGGGTTTTCTTTGTTATGTCAAGAGGGCATATTGGTGTAGGGTGTGTTTTAAGTCAGCGGCCTTCGAGCTATAAAAGGAGCAGATTAGGACAGAGGAACAAGGGAAGATGGGAAGATAGATGCCACATGAAGATCACCAAAGAGCCAAGGAATAAGGCCCTTCCTTCCCCCAGAGCTGACACAGAAAGAAAGCTTTTCCCTAGAGCGGGAGCCCTGGATTCGAACTTCCAGTCTCCTAAACTGTGAGAGGAGCCCTGGTGGCCCAGTCGTTAAGAGCTACAGCTGTTAACCAGAAGGTCAGCAGTTCAAATCCACCAGCCGCTCCTGGGATACCCTATAGGGCAATTCTACTCTGTCCTACAGGGTCGCTGTGAGTCAGAATTGAGAGAATAAAAACGAGTATGGAGGTAAGAAAAAGCATTTTGAGTGAGGCTCCTGGCTGCCCCCTCAGTTCAACCTGGGTGATTCCACTTCTATCTGTTCACTTATTGCATCTCTGTATAAGATTTAGTTGGACAGAAGTGTTCCAGGATTGTTTTAAGAAAAGGTTTGGAAACCATTGGTGATGGCCGGATTGAGGGAGTCCCCTTCCTCCTAATGTCTCGGGGTTTCTGAGGGCACGCACCCTGCCTGGATCCAGGAATCTGATGTCCAAGGTGATTTGAGGGGCGGGGGGGACAGAGGTCGGGGAAGTGGAGGGATTCTCTGTCTCGTGTACATGACCCATTGTGAACCATCTCCCTGGGAAGGTTCTCCACAGAAAGAAGGCGGAGGCCCCCACCCCTCTATTTTTCCTGATAAAATTGCCCAGTAGACTGTCTCCCACAAATGTGATGACAACAAGGAAAAGAGGACTTGTTGCTGAGAATAAAGGAAAGACCAAACAGGAGACTGGGCTGGGCTGGAATTGTTTTATCCTGTATGCTGGAGCCCTGGAGACACAGCGGTTAAGCGCTTGGCTGCTAACTGAAAGGCTGGCGGTTTGAAGTGGCTCAGCAGGAGAAGGACCTGGTGATTTGCTCCTGTAGAGATTACAGCCAAGAGAACCCCATGGGGCAGTTCTACTCTGTCACATGGGGTCACTATGAGTCGGAATTAGCTCGAGGGCACCTAACAATGACAATATGTTGGAAGCATGAAGGCTTCCAGCAGAAAGAAGGGGCCATGTCTGGTGTTATGGATTGGATTTTGTCCCCTCAAAGATATGCTGAAGTCCTACTACCTGCGCTGTTAATGAGGCATCACCCAGATCCTACCCCCAGCTGCTGGGAGTGGCATGGTGGACAGCCCTCAGCCGTCAGCACCCCGCAATTGCCTCGTCTGAAGAGTCACTTCCCCAAAGTCATGTCACATTTTGGAGGAAAGCTTGCATTCAAGAACTAACTGACGCAGGGATATAAATATCCGGCTCCATGGCCCTATCTCAACACAGTTCTGCAGGGTCATTCCATCTTCAGAGCTGCCCACGGGGTTCTTGTGGTGGTTTCTTGAGGCTGCATCGCAGCTGGGCTTCTTCTTCTGCCCAGCCCTGCCTCCTTCCCGAATCAGCTTCCCACAGGCTAATCCTGGGCTCAGAGTAGGCTTCCCAGAGAGACCAACCCATGACACATTTTGAAAACAAGAAGTCACAGTAAACAACTTTACCAATCATTGTTACAAAAGACAGAATAAACAGACTTCCAAAATGAGGTATACATTTTAAAAAACACAAGTCTCTTTTCAAAAAGGAAGTCACACACAGCATGTATTCAGAGTTTTTGACTTTAGAACTTACGACAAGTTTCTTTTGATTTTGGAGGGCTGATCTTCCTGTTTGATGCCCCCCTCAGATGAGAAATCCATACATTTATATCTCTGTTCCAAACCAAACCAAACCCACTGCCCTCGAGTCAATTCCGACTCCTAGCAACGCTGTAGGACAGAGGAGAACTGCCCCATAGGGTCTCCAATGCTGTAATCTTTACAGAAGCAGACTGCCACATCTTTCTCTTGAGGAGTGGCTGGTATGTTCGAACCACTGATCTTTCGGTTAGCAGCCGAGCACTTCAACCACTGGGGCTCCTGATATTTCTGTATTTATTCAAAAAACCCATTACTGTTGAGTAGACTCTGACTCATGGCGACCCCATGTGTGTCATAGTGGAACTGTGCTCTATAGGGTTTTCAGTGGCTGATTTTTTGGAAGTAGATCGCAGGCACCTCTGGGTGGGTTTGAACCACCAACCTTTGGGTTACAATGGAGCACTTCATCTCAGTCTTTTTTTGAGAAGTTATTTGCAAACCAGTTTTTTACACCTGAAAGGAAGTACTGCAGCGACAATACCACACTCAAATTTAGACCAGATACTGGGGTTCTGGTCAGTGTCTCGGGGAGCAAACATTCATCATAGCCATACTCACAGGCCACTGTGCTGGGCACTCAGGAGGGATGTGGATGATAAGCAGGACCTGCCCACAAGAGCAAAGGGTCTGGGGAAAGATGAGCAATAGCTGATTAACTGTCACAAGAGAAAGAGTGAGACAAACCCCCAACAAAAGCGAAAGTCAGCATGTGGGGGCGGGGGGTGCCACAAAGCAGCTGGGAAGAGAAGTCGTTATGTTATGGTTTTAGACACACCCCAGAGGACACCAGTCAATACTGGTGGGACTTTTGTGCTCAGCCTAGGACTTGGAGTGTGGTTTTAGTATTTTACATTTCACGCAGCTTTATGGTTTTTACAGCTTTGTTTTCATGATTTATTACAGGGCCTCGCTATGATTCTCTGGACACCTAGTCCCAGGCACGTGGCCTCTGCAATTTTCCTGTCTCAGCTTATTTTACCACAGCCCTCTCTGATTGTCTTCAAGACAGGTCCACTTGTTTTACTTGCTGTTTAGGCTGCTTGCTGCTCGCCCCCAAGAAAGTTCTGCGGGGTGGAGAGAAGGTGAGGGGCAGGGCTGCCTTCCTGCTTCCAGCAGAACCTGCTTTTCCCACTGCTCAGAGGCTGAAGGGACCCCAACACTGCAATCCCGAGTCGCTCGGAGTCAGTTTAGTGTCATGGACCTGGAGTCAGAAGTTCTGAATTTGATTTTGGGTTTCCCCACCTAGCAGCCATCTGACCTGGACAATATGTTTAAACCTGTCGCCTTTCCTTAGCTGTGAGACAGAGCCCAGAGCGGCCACAAGGAGTCAAAGGATAATGGAGAGAAATGTTCGTGGGGTTGGGAGAGGGTGCATTATTTATTCTTTGCTGATTTTTAAAAAGCATGACTGAAACAATGTGAGTTATTACATCACACAGAGGCCAACTCGGCCAGCTAAGAACATAATTCTGGTGTGCCCAAGGTTTTGAGACTTCAGGGAAACTCCTGTAGAAAAAAGTCTAGGTGGGCAAGTTTCCTAGGGTTTACAAATTAAACCAAGTTCCACCCACAACTAGGCAGACCTCTGAGACTGGGGAGTTACCTTCCACTCCGCCATCAATACAGGGGGCTCTGGGGAAGCGGATTGTCACATTGTTATGAGCTAGATTGTGACCCCACCCTAAGGTATGTTCAAGTCCTAACCCCTGGCCCCTGTGAACGTGACCTTATTTGGAAATGGCATCTTTGCAGATACAGTCAGCTGGGTTAACATGAGGTCATACTGGAGGAGGGTGGGTCCTAATCAACCTGACCGCTGACATAAGGAGAGGTAGAGAGACAGACACACAGGGAAGACGGCCACATGAAGACAGAGACAGATGGGAAGATGCTGCCACAAACCAAGGAGTGCTCGGGTCTGCCAAAAGCTGGAAAAGGCAAGGAAGGACCCTCCGCCAGAGCCTTCAAAGAGAGCGTGGCCCTGCCAACACAGTGATTCCAGGCTCCTGGCCTCCAGAACTGTGGAAGAATACACTTCTGTCATTTGAAGCCACTGAGTTTGGGGTCCTTTGGTACAGCAGCCCTAGGAAATGAATGCAAACATACGGGGAGAATTCAGTCAGGCTCTTGGGCAAATGAAGCTCAAAGGATGTTCTGGGAGAGATTTTCAGACAGGAACATCTCCTTCGTAAGCCTGGGAAGTAAAGTTGTTGGATGGAGCATGCACACGGCTCCTTTAAGAGTCTGCCACAGAGGGAGGGAAGCTTTGCCCTGAGTGACTAAGTCAAGCAACAGGAGGCTGACTCAGCAGGGCTACAGCTTCACTCAGAGATGCTCAGGGAAGAGAGAGAAGTGACCAGCATCTGTTCCCAATGTATCTCCCCATCTCTCACCAGCCAGTCTTTTCAGGGACAGTTTACCCAATAAGCAAGGTATGCACAGGCTTAGTCATGTTTACTTACTAATCTGTAAAACACAATTTCACACTGAAACCCGTTAGAAATTGTGCGCTACAGATTAGTAAGTAAGCACGATGAAGCCCGTGCATACCTTGCTTACTGTAAGCTGGTGCATACCGTGCTTACTGGCTAATCCATCCGTGCAAAGAATTTCTTTCCGCTGAGCACCATGTTCTACCACAGCCTCTGAGAGAGCCAGACTGAAGCATCCCTCACCACCTACCCAAATCTCCGTCCTCACTGGGGCCCTGACATGGCCTGCTGTCCACCCCACTCACTCGCCTGCCTGCCTTCCAGGGTCCTCTCCTCCCCTCAGCAGCATCCAGAGACACCTGCCTCTTCACAAGTGAAGCCCCCTCGTCCGGCCTGATGTCTCCCACTGACCCCTACCAGCCCTGGGCAGTGTCCCCGCCTTTGCTCTCCCCTCAGGCCTTGATCTCACGGCTGGTTCCTCAGGATCTTCTTTCTGTCCGTTTCTCCGAGATCCTCACACGTGGCTGTGCTTCAAAGAGGGGCCCAGCAATTCCCAAGACACCCTAAATATAACTCGGCTCCTGTCCTGTGAATTCCCAGCCCCGTCAGAAACATGCAGAGCTCCGCTCCCCACCCCCGGAGGAGTGGTATTTTCAGAGGGACTGAGGAATGGGAGGGTCAGCTCGAGCAGAAATGCCAGGTCGGCTGAGTACAGACCCTTACCCTTACCAGATGAAAAGAAGTAACAGAAAGTGCTATTGTTTTCTAAGGTGCTTTCCCTTTTGCAGAGGCCTTCAGAGTCATCATCTCCTTGGCTCCATGGCATCACTCGGAGAGGAAGACAACCAAACCAAAATCAAACCCTCTGCTGTCTAGTTGATTCCGACTCCTAGTGACCCTGTAGCACAGAGTAGAACTGCCCCATAGGGTTTCCAAGGAGCTCCTGGTGGATTCAAACTGCCGACCTTTTGGTGAGCAGCTGAGTTCTTAACTACTGTGCCACTAGGCTCCCAGGTAGGTTCTAGTATCTCCACCTTACAGATGAGGACCGTAAGCTGCAAGAAGTTAAATAAGGGGCAAAGTAGAACCCGGACATTGGAGTTGGCGTTTGTGAGGGCTGTGGGGAGCAGGCCGACTGTCCGGGCCCGTGGTCTCCGTCCACAGCCCAGGCTTCCTGCCCAGCAGGGCCTCCTCCAGGGCGAGCAAGGACTGACGGCTGGCCCTGAAGAGGCCGTGTGATCCTCACAACCCTGGCTTCCAGGGACTGCTGTGAAACGTAATGCCTGGAGGACAGTGTGCGGTGGAGTCCCGACCAGAGGCTCGCACCACATGAAGCTTGGCCGCCACCAACGACAAACGTCAGACAATAAAGGCAAAGCTGCGAACCTCCGCCCACATGTAAAGCAGTAAAACCACCCTCCAAATCCTCTAGACTGCTCAGAAGTGTACGCCAGTACTGATTTCACAACAAAACAACTTCAGCAACATATCTTTCCCATCGCACTTCCCACCACTTCTTCCCGGTTCCCTGAGAGGTGGGTCTGCCACATGCGGTCTCCTCTTCCTTCCAGTAAGGGGGAAGAACCTAGTCTGGAAGGCAGGTCCCACCAAGAGCAAAGACACGCGCACGGGCCTGTGGCTATGAGGGTCCGGGGCCTGGGTCCGTGGTGAGGGGCTTTGCACCAGATGCAAACGCTGGGGCTGCCCTCTCCTTCAGAAGCATTGAAACTAGGAAGGACCACCCCTCCGCTGTTCATCTCAGGCACTGCAATCTCCTCTCCAACCCTCATCCAGATAGAGGTCGGGGGATAAAGAGCTTGGAGGCTGCCCCAACCTCATGTGAGCAGGAAAGGGCTCCACTCTCCACCGTATGGGAGCCAGAATGTGTGGGTCCCGCTTTTCAGGACCCTCTTGCTGTCTTCTCCTGCCTTTCTAGCTCCAAGGCTCTGCTACTCTCCTTAAGAACCTACTTCTCCTGCTGGGATTTACACAGGACACTCAGCAAAGGAGAAGGCCCCTGGGATGTCAGAAGACCCAAGTATTATTTAGAACTTTTGCAATTGCTGGCTCATCTGATACTGAAGTAGCCCTGAGGAGAACACTGAAAAGTTAGTATTAATTCGTATCAGTAACGGTGTTTTTACTAGTATTCCCATTTGTATTACTGTGCACGTCTGTACTAGGACGGCACGCACACAGTGTGAGTATTAGTGTTGTTATTAGTATCCATAACAGTATTAGTACTGGGGTATTTGCATTCATGTTCACACTGGTATGAGTATTGTATCAGTATCGGTTCTTTACGAGCACACATGGTAGGCCCACCAAGAGCTAGACGGGTCGGTGCTGTCTCATCTTGCCCTCCACTCTCCATAAAGACTGGACGTTGTCTCCAGCCATGATTACAATATGAATGCTCCCGGGTCCGTTTAACTCTCGACTGGAGTGGGATGGCAGAGCCCCCTCCCCGGGGCTCTGAGGGAGGAGATAGTGCACAAGTTAAGTGCTAAATGCCATCCCCAAACCTGTGCATGAGAACCAGGCTGTAGAAGGCAGAGGGAAATCAGTCTGGCAATGAAGACAGGTGAGCAACTCTAAATTATAAATGATATTACGGGCTATGATAAGGGATTTGTCCTACATCATTGAGGTTCCAGAGGGACCCAGGGCCAGGATTCTTCCCCTTGCCCCAATACACCACACACAAACACACACATACACACACACATATACATACACATACACACACATAAAAACACACATACGCACATATACTCACCTATACGTACTGTCTTAGTCATCTAGTGCTGCTATAACAGAAATACCACAAGTGGATGGCTTTAACAAAGAGAAATTTATTTCCTCACAGTAAAGTAGGCTAAAAGTCCAAATTCAGAGCATCAGCTCCAGGGAAAGGCTTTCTCTCTCCTTCGGCCTTTTCATCAATGTTCCCCCGGACTAGGAGCTTCTCCACCCAGGGACCCGGGGTCCAAAGGATGGGCTCTGCTCCTGGCATTGCTTTCTTGGTGGTATGAGGTCCCCCTCTCTCTGTTGCTTCCCTTTCATCTCTTGTAAGATAAAAGGCGGTGCAGGCCACAGCCCAGGGAAACTCCCTTTACATAGGATCTGGGATGTGACCTTGGTAAGGGTGTTATAATCCCACCCTAATCCTCTTTAACATAAAATTACAATCACAAAATGGAGGACAACCACACCATACTGAGAATCATGGCCCAGCCAAATTGATACACACATTTTCAGGGGGACACACATATACATACACATAAACACACACACATATATATACACATAAACACACACACATAAAGACACATATACACCCCACACATATATGCACACACACACATACACCCCACACATATACATACACACATGCACACGTATACATACACACACACATAAAAACACACATACATACACTCACATATACATACACATAAACACACATACACATACACATAAACACACATACACTTACACATAAGCACGCACACATATACATACACACACATACACACATATGCACACATACTGCACAAAGACTTACAGAGAAAAGAATGGCACTTACTTGCTTGACTGTCCAAGGCGATGTCAGCCCCAGGGAGGCTTGTCACAGCGGTGATGGTTGTCGGGGCGGCGGAGACAATAACCAATGCCACAACTCTTACAGAGAAGTGGGGCCAGGAGGGTCACTCTGAGGAGTCAAACCCAGCTTCATTCCCAGGAGTTTATTATACAGTCAACACAGCAAGCAGTGAAGCAAGTAACAGAACAATGGGCTTTGGGTGAGTAACAATAAGTTTTGGGCAAGGGAGAAGGAATTCAGGTAAACAAGCCAATCAGTAACAGGACAATATGTTTGGGAAAACAAGTGGTGCCTAATCTCTTTCTCATCGCTGACAAGTCTCCAGCATGTCGTATACAGCATAGAGGCCTGTGGGGGCTGCAGTTGTCAATACTGCAGCCATGTTTAAATGGCATATATCCCCACAGAGGCTGGTGATGGGACATTTTCTGGAGATTCACCACTACCTCAGGCTCCTTGCAGCATCCATGGGCCTGCTCTTTACCGCGCCATTTAACCTGTGCTCACCGTAAGGTGCAAAGGCCTTTTTTGGTCAACAAGGTCCAAGTTGCCTTCATCACCTTCAATATCCAGTGTCCCTCCCAGAGGCAGTGGTCTGGTGGAAAGGCTGGTGCCTCGTGTCCCATTCTCTTTTCATCCCACATGTAAGATGGGGGGACTCGGCATGAGACTCCACGTCTCTGGGACTTCCCACCCCAGGAGGCCAATACAAAACCATGGGTCCCTTTTTTGTGTTGTTTCAGGACATGAAAGAGAGCACCCCCCCACCCAGGGAGCTGGAGTCCCCTACAGTAGCATCCCTTTGATGCGTCGGACAGCAGAGGGAGGAGGCGAGCTGAGCTTGGCTGTGGGCAGCATCCTTCCCAGCTCATCCTTTTCCTTCCTCCTTGAGGATCTGACTCTCACACATGCATGGAAACCAGGTAACCATCTGGACCAGTGAAATACACAGCTTCCTGAAATGAAGCACGTTAACAGCCAAGCTTGGGCATCAGAGTTAAACCTTGAACGTCCGAAACCCAAGCTCCGTGTGCTTCTATTCTGCGTATTGGAAAGAACCACAGAGCTTTTCAAATGAAAGATACTGAGAGCTCATTGGCTTTGCTTTCTCACAGACGAGAAACCTAGCAGTCTGTTTCTCAAAGCGTGATCTGACCAGCTACAGCAGAATCACAGTTTCTTTGGGCAGGCTCTCTAGGTTCTTCCCAGATTTGCTGAATCAGGATTTCCGGGGGAGAAGCCTAGGAATCTGCATTTTAATCACACTCTCCAGGTGATGTGCATGCATGACAGTGTTCTAGAAGTATAGCCGGTTCGTGCCAGCTCTGTGACATAATAATAATAACAAAGAACCACAATATGGAGGAGAGGCAGATCTGGGTAGCCCCAGAGGCTCGTTTCCTTCCGACTTGTAAGAGTCAGCACTGCTAAGCTCAGCAGTTCTGAGTTAATCAAAGGAGAATGCTCTGTTCCCAGACTCAGTACCCGAGGGACCGTCTGACCCTCAACCAGGAGCCCCACTGACCCATGAACGTCCCCTGCCCCTCTGTCCCTGTAACAGGGCTCTTTCCATGGTGTGTATGTACACTCCTGCCAGGCCTGGCCCAAACACACCTCTCATCTGATTTATTCAGCAAATACCAATTGAAGAAGCTCTGTGCCAGGCAGCATGCTAGACACCAGTGATATGACGATTTAAAAAAAATGGGCATGACAACCAAAAGTGGGCCTCTGCATAGGAGAGACAGATGATGGCCCCTCTATCCCACAGACCAGAGGTGAGGCTGGCAAAGCATTCGGAGCTGAGCAGGAAGAATTCTGTCCTCTCTGTTGTTGTGGTTGTTTTGCGTGCTGTTGAGTTGATCCCAATGATAGCGACTCTATAGGACAGAGTAGAACTGCCCCATAGGGCACAGGGCGTAGAAGAGGCTGGTGGATTCGAACTGCCAGTCTGTTCGGTGAGCAACCTGAGCTCTTAACCACTTCACCAAGAGGACTTCTCTCCAGGGTTACCCTGGAGGAGACACCAGGGAATACGTCCCTAAAATGGCCCTAAGTATGTGTTTCTCAACCTTCTGTACCATCTCAGCCTCTAACGGGAAATTGCATATGGAATGGCCGCTGGTTGGGAAAGCCCAAATGGGCCCACTTTCCTCTGACTTACCAGCCAGAGAGGCCATATCGAGACACCATCTCTTGCCGCATATCCTCGCCAGCACTCAGGGCAGGTCTACCCACATCTACACACACACCCCTACATGGTCCAGCACCTGCTGCTGCTGTGCTCGCCGAGGGCCCCTCCACGTCCCCCAAGTCCCTCCCCGGCCCCGTGCCCAGCCTCACACCCCGTTGGTTAATAGCTGTCTCCTTCAGCATTTGCCAGGAATGCCTGCTCTGGCAGTGCCCCCTCTGGGTCTGGAGTCCTGGCCCTGAGCTGCTGGTGGAGACCTGCTCCAGGTGACTCTGGGTACCAGCTGTCATCGGGTTCCCCACTGCCGTTCCAACAAGGGATGAGACACAGGCTTTGGAGTCAGACAGGCCTGAGCACAATCCCAAATCCACCACTGCCTAGCTGTGCTACCTTGGACAATTTTCTTAATCTCTCTAAGCCTCAATTTCCACTGTCAGCTGCTAATCGAAAGGTCAGCGGTTCAAAACCACCAGTGGCTCCACAGTAGAAAGATGTGGCAGTCTACTTCCATAGAGATTTATGGTCTTGGAATCACTTCAACTGCAGTGGGTTTGTTTGTTTTTAATAAGAAAAATAAAATCTGCCTCTCAGGTTGCACTGTGGATTAGAAATGGCCTACATACACAGTGCTTACCTTGTCTCCCTGAAAAACCAAACCCATGGCAAGTCAAGTCCGACTCGCAGTGACCCTATAGGACAGAGTAAAACTGCCCCGTAGGGTTTCCAATGCTGTAATCCTTACAGAAGCAGACTGCCACATCTTTCTCCCTCAGAGTGGCTAGTGGGTTCAAACTGCTGGCCTTTTGGTTAGCAGCCAAGTGCTTAACGACCGCACCACCAAGGCTCATGTCTACACAGTAGGTTCTTAATAAATGGTGGCTATTGCTCTCTGGGCACCCTTGGTCAGTAACCTCTCTAAGTCCCCAATTCATTCAGCCGATTGCTTGCTGGGCACCAGCTCTGTGCCAGGCACTGTTGGTAGGCACTGCAATACAACAGTGAACAACACAAAGCCCTTGTCCTAGGGAACTGTCATAAGATACATAAAGGGCCCTTCTCCATCCACTCCCTCCGCTTCATTTGGTTTCTGAGTCCAGTTGATTCCTTCTAACCCTAATCTCCTAGAACTGAGAGTGTCCAGCACGCTCTTAGCTTTTAAAGGCTGTCTCCAAGCACTATCTCTGTCCTTCTCCTTTGTCCTCAAAAAGGTGAAAGACCCCAACATTGAGGTTCCAGTCTCAACCGGACTGCATGACACCCCGTGGGGACTCAGGTCATCCTCCCAGCTCCCTTTCCTGGTGGAGGGTCTCTAGCTATAGCCCTAGCTCTACCTCAGTCTCCAGCTTGGGCCATCTGCCCCACCGACACAGTGCCCGAGGCAGCGACCCGGTCACAGGCATCAGACAAAGGGCTTCCCTGCCCGTGCCTGCGCGACCCCTTGCACGCAGCCATCTAAGTGGAGAGAAGAGAGCACCTCTTTGTGAAACTATCTCCTGCAGCTTACGGCGGGAGAATGGTTACTTATTTGGCCACAGGGAATCGTAAACATCTTGCGGCGTTTGTTACCAGTTACGACATCACACCACTCATTTTTAGTATCTGAAATTACAGAGCGTTCCCACCGGGATTCACCTCCAGTGGTTAACAGACCAGTGGGCTCTGTTTTCCCTGTCTTGGGCCTCAGAGGGAGCCATGTTACCGGTTCTGCCTTGTCCCATTCAGAAAAAAAGCACCTCCTGAGGGGAGAAATCAGAACAGACCAGTCACTAGGAAAAAGCCTTGTGGAAAACTTCTATAAATTCAAGCGGAGCAGAAGTCAATGACTAGAAAAGAATGGCAATAACCAGATTTGGTTTAAACCAATAGTTTCTAAATGTCAGTGAGTGAACCTGAGATACAGTTAAAATACAGACACATGGACCCCACCCCAGACCCCTGACTCAGCTGAAAATCAGAATCTTTGTGGTAGATGGAGAGGCTCTGTATTTGTTTAAGATGTTGAGAGGGCGGTGAAGCACAGCCGGGCTCGGAAACACTGTGTCAGTCCCAGGACAAATACGTGCTCCTGTGTCCCCTGTGGGTCTCCTCAGCCCTCACCTCCCAGCCGCCACGCCCACTTCTCTCCAGGCCGCTTTCCAGCTCACGTGGACCTTCACTGTGATCTTCCTGCAGGTCAGCCTGCCTCCTTCCATCATCACTCCGCGGCCACGTCTGTCATCCTAAAGCCCGCCTTCCTGAGCCTCCCAGGTGGGTCGGCCCTCTCTCTGAGTCCGCTCAGCACGCTGTGCGTCCTCTGTGGTACCTGCCACACTGACTGTCGTCACTGTTGGCTCGTCTGTCTCTCCAGCGAGCTGTGATGCTTTTCTGCGCTAAGCCCAGGACCTGGCCCACCACAACGTGTCGCCTGCCTGCAAATGACCCACCATCCTTCAGGCCCATCCCAAGCCTCCGTGCCCACTCCAGTGAGCAAAGCGCTCCTGCTCGCTCTCTCTTTCTCTTTCCCCCTCTTAGCACTGGTCCAGAGCTGTTATTGGGATCTTCCTCAAAGACTGCTGTGAGCCGGTACTTTCTCCTCTAATCCTCTGTTCCCCCCACCAATTGTCTAGCACCTTGCTTGGCGCCTAGTAGCTCCTGGTAGCTGTTTTGAACGGGTTGGCTGTCAGAGACACAGGATGGTACAGAGGAAAACGCAGGAATGTGGGAGACCTGGATTCCCGTTCTAGCCTCACACTTGCAGTGTGAATTTTTTGCATAATCCAGAGCTCACTCCTTATCAACTGTGAAATCCCGTCTCATTTGTAACCAGAGACTTACAGCACTTCCCGTAATGACAAATTAGATTGGGTGGGGACCGTCCACAGAGTTCTGGTGAGCTGTAGGTAACTAAGTCTGCAGGTGCAGATGTGCCCTGAGTTAGAATGTTATCAGCCACAGTGTGACCACCCCCAAACCCGGGAGCAAAGGAGAAGGAAGGGGTCAAAAGAGACAGGCCTTCTCACACCAGCAACAGGCCAGCCGCAGAGGCTGAAATCAACACCTGGTCACCTCAGCTCAAGAGTATCGGTCATGCCAAGGAATTGTCATCATCAAATTCATGACCCAGTGGTCCTTCTGTCCAGCAGAATGTCAGCTGGGGTAGCCAGTCCTGCTCCAGAAACCAGACCCAAGTCCACCGCACCTGTGTTCTGGTCAGTAAACTGCAGGATAAGAAGCAGCCTAGAGTGCGGGTCTGTCTGCAGTCCTCACAGCTCAGGGAGGTTGAGGTTGTTTAAGAATCTGGACCTACAGCAGGCACACATGCGTGGCCTCCAGGAGAGGGGGCTTCTGGCTGAGCCGGCCCAGTGAAAACCATGGCCCAGCAGACACAGGGAACAGACACTTAGAGGTAACCAACCCTACAGAAGCTGCTGAGGAGAGGGTGACACCCCTCTCTGGAGAATCCAGCCATATGTGAAGCAAGGCTGTCTGTCTGAAAGAAGCTCCCCGGGTGCCCTACCAGCACCTTGCCAGGATCCCCGAGAGGAACCCATGCACTGGGGGCTTGGCAAAACACTGCTACCCCACAGGCATTCTCCAGACATTGGCAGCATTCACTGCTGCTGTTCTCACTACTTTTCTGCCTCATGATGAGCTTTGCGTGGACGTGGGAGAAAAGCTGATGCCGGGGTTGGCAGAGTAGGTGGCTGCCTATTGCTGTGATTTCACTCCATTATCCATCAAACAGCAAGTGTCGTGGGCTATGCCAGCACCCGTGCCTAGAAAGCCATTCACCCCTAACTCACGCGTGGAGTCGCTGAGTTCCCAACAAGAAGACACCCCTTGGTGACAAATCATTACCACATCTCTGCAGGAAAAAACATCCTCAGTTGTCACTGAGTCAATACCAGCTCATGGGGACCCATGTGTGTCAGAGTGGAACCGTGCTCCCTAGGTTTTCAATGGTTGATTTTTCAGATGGAGATCACCAGGCCTTTCTTCCCAGGTGCCTGTGGGTGGACTTGAACTCCGACCTTCCTGTGAGCAGCCGGGCACCTTAACCATTTGTACCACCCAGGGACTCAGAACACAAGAGGGCCCTGCTACTCATCTGCACCTCAGTTACATCACCCGCTCTTTTCAAAGGCAGCTTTCAGTTGTGGAAGGAGAGAAAACGAGAAAACTATCCCCACCTTGCAGGACTCAGTTTAAGTGTGTCCTTGAACAAAGGTTAACCTTCCCTGGAACGAGAAGAGCGTCTTAAAGTTACATGGCTTGTTTCTACTGCCCAAGCACTATTTCCTGCTTTGTCCTCACCGCATCCTTGTAAGTTCAGCACGAAGAGCAAGTATCATGTCCTCCCCCAGCCCCCGAGAGGCAACCAAAAAAAAACAACCTTAAAGCCTTTGTCATGTTTAACGGAATCGGACGTTCTTTATTTTGATTTTTAGCTGAAAGACGTAAGAAAATGTTAAGTTTATAAACCGTTGTGGCATGTTTAAGGGATTGATTTACTGTGATTATATGTTTACTGGATACTGCAGCCACTTAAACGCTGAAAAGCGTTTTGCTTTTAATATTGTAACTTTACGCTGTCAGGCATTTGACGTGTTTAAAAAGTAAACGTTAAATTTATACATGTGGCTGGAAATGTTTTCAGGGGATGTAATTAACTAAGTTGGTAAATGGGACCAATTTTAAGGTAGTTTAATCTGTGCATCTTGAGTTAATAGAAAATCAATAAACAAGTGAAAGTGTTTGTTCTCATTTTTTATAAAATCACTAGACGTACAAATAAAATCACAAGATCTGAATGAAAGTGGACTTTAAAGGCATAAGAACGTTAGCCAGACAAGAGTCCGGCAAGATGGCGCTCTAGGCAGAAGCACCACGCCGTCCCTCTACAGCAAAGATCCGAAAAACTAAGCCAAACAGAGAATCAACAATCCTGAAACCCTACAACATCAAATGAAGAGATAAAGAACTCAGCCGAGCACCAAAGGGAGTGAGAATACTGAAAGAGAACGGAGAGCGAGGAGAGATTCATGGAGAGGTCCCCTACCAGCTAATGCAGCGCGGATCCACCATCTTGGACTCCTATCGGAGACCAGCAAACGGGAGAACAGGAGAACAGCCTCGCGGAGCATCCAGTGGGAGACAAAACAGCCACTTAGCTTCACACATAACCATCTCCCCACTGCATCCTGCCTACCTGCACCGTGCACTTGACATCACACCACCAAGCTGTGCAGGCACGCCCTATTGGAACCTGTCCAGCACTGACTACCAACTGTCCTAGTGGCTGCGGTGAGTGCCACAAACAACCCGTCCCAGTGGCTCCTCTTCAGCTAGACCTGCCCAGCTGTACCGCAAGGACGAAACAAAAAAATCTACAATCAATAAACGAGAGAAATGCCTACTGAATCCCCCAAAAACAGCAAATATCAAAACATTTACAAAAACAAGACAGGATGGCTCCAATAGGCGTCCAAATTAAAAAACCAGGTAACTCTCCTGTGGAAGAAAATGCACTAGAAGTACCTGATACGGAACTCAAATCACTAATACTCGGAATTTTCCAAGAACTGAGGCAAAAAGCTGACAAACATGAGGAAAAACTAGACAAATTTATGGAAAATACAGACAAAAAATTGGAAGAATTCAGGAAGATGATGCAGGAACAAAATGCCAAAATAAATTCACAACTAGAAATTATACAAAAACAACAATTAGAAATCCAAAAGATAAACAACAAGATTTCAGAAATGGATGATGTCATACAAGGGCTGAGAAGTAGATTTGAAACCATGGAAGACAGGATCAGTGGAACTGAAGACAAACACTTGGATACAACTCTGTTTCAGGAAAACTCAGAAAAAAGAACAAAGAAAAATGAAGAGACCCTGAGAGTTATGTGGGACACAATTAAAAGCAAAAATTTACGAGTGATTGGCATTCCAGAACAGGGGGAGAAAACAGAAAACACAGAGAGGATCATTGATGAACTGCTGACAGAAAACTTTCCCAATATCATGAAAGATGAAAAGCTGGCCATCCAAGAAGCTCAACGAACCCCATATAGAAGAGACCCCAAAAGAAAATCACCAAGACATATCATATTCACACTCACCAAAACTAAAGACAAACAAAGAATCCTGGGAGCAGCTCGTGAAAAACAAGAAGTCACATACAGAGGAGAAACAATAAGACTAAGCTCAGATTATTCGGCAGAAACCATGCAGGCAAGAAGGCAGTGGGATGACATATATTAAATCTTCAAAGAAAAAATTGTCAGCCAAGAATAATATATCCTGCAAAACTCTCATTCAGATTTGATGGTGAAATTAGGTCATTTCCAGATAAACAGAAACTAAGGGAATATGCAAAAGTCAAACCAAACTTCCAAGAATTATTAAAGGGAGTTCTTCGATCTGAGGACAAACAGCTTCAACCCTCAGGCAGGACCTAGGATGCAGGATCATACAAACCAGATACCATTCTAGGAAATGAACTCTGGAGGACTATCCAAAACCAAAAGAAATACAACAGGGAATCAGAGCAATCAACCAAAGGATGACAACAACGTCAAAACAATAAAAGAGGGAATAAACGGCATAGGTATAGAACCTTCTAATGGAGAGGAAGGCAAGGCGATACCAAGTAAGGGTAGACTGCTTCAAACTTACAAAGATAAGGGTAAAATTCATGGTAACCACAAAGAAAGTTAACAAACCAACTCATAAAAATAAATGAAAAACATAAAGTCTTAGCAAAAACAAAACCTACAAAAACAAAAGAAATGAACACAAAATCCACAAACAAAAGTAGCTCAGCACAAGAGAGTAAGAAGAACAAAGAAAACTTCAGCACCACAAAAAAAAAGCACTACAAAATGACAGCAACAAACTTCCATCTATCAATAATTACACTGAATGTAAATGGACTCAATGCACCCATAAAGAGACGGAGAGTGGCAGAATGGATAAGAAAACAGGATCCATCAATATGCTGTCTACAAGAGACACACCTTAGAAACAAAGATGTGAATTTACTAAAAATCAAAGGTTGGAAAAAAAATGTATCAAGCTAACAACTACCAAAAAAGAGCAGGAGTGGCAATTCTAATCTCAGATAAAATAGACTTTAAAACAAAATCTACCATAAAAGACAAAGAAGGACACTATATAATGATTAAGGGGAAGATACATCATGAAGACATAACCATAATAAACATCTACGTACCCAATGACAGGGCTCCAAAATACATAAAAAAAACTCTAACAGCACTGAAAAGAGAAATTGACAGTTCCACAATAATAGTAGGAGACTTCAACACACCACTCTCAGTAAAGGACAGAACAACTAAGAAGAAACTCAGCAAAGATACAGAAGACCTAAAGGACACAATCAGCCAACTGGACCTCACAGACATATATAAAACAATCCATCCAACTGCTGCAAAGTACACATTCTTTTCCAATGCACATGGAACATTCTCCAGAATAGACCACATCTTAGGCCACAGAGCAATCCTCAACAAGATCCAAAACGTTGAGATAATTCACAGTATCTTCTCTGACCACAATGCCATCAAGGTAGAAATTAACACTAGAAAGAGCAAGGAAAAAAAATCAACTACATGGAAACTGAATACTACTCTGCTTACACATCACTGGGTAATAGAAGAAATCAGAGATGGAATCAAAAAATTCCTAGAATCAAATGAGAATGAAAACACGTCATACCAAAACCTTTGGGACACAGCAAAGGCAGTCCTCAGAGGACAATTTATAGCAATAGATGCACATATCAAAAAAGAAGAAAGGGACAAAATCAAAACATTAAATACAGAACTCAAACAAATAAAAGGAGAACAGCAAAAAAAGCCTACAACCACTGGAAGAAAGGAAATAGTAAAGATCAGAGCAGAAATAAATGAAATAGAGAACAGAAAAACAACAGAATCAACAAAACCAAAAGTTGGTTCTTAGAAAGAATCAACAAAATTGACAAACCACTGGCCAGACTGACAAAAGAAAAACAGCAGAGGACACAAATAACCCAAATAAGAAATGAAATGGGGGACATTACAACAGATCCAACCGAAATAAAAAGGATTATAACAGAATATTATGAAAAACTATATTCCAACAAATTTGAAAACCTAGAGGAAATGGATAAATTTCTAGAAACACACGGCCTACCCAAACTACAACAAAGTGATACTGAAAATCTGAACAGACCCATAACAGGAGAAGAGATTGAAAAGGTAATAAAAAACTCCCAACCAAAAAAAGCCCTGGCCCAGATGGCTTCACTGGAGAATTCTACAAAACATTTACAGAAGAGCTTGTACCAGTTCTACTCAAGCTATTTCAGAGCATAGAAGAGGAAGCAACACTTCCAAATTCATTCTATGAAGCCAGCATAACGCTGATACCAAAACCAGGCAAAGACATCACAAAAAAAGAAAATTACAGACCAATATCTCTCATGAATATAGATGCAAAAATTCTCAACAAAATTCTAGCCAATAGAATTCATTATCATATCAAAAAAATAATACAACACGACCAAGTAGGATTCATACCAGGTATGCAAGGATGGTTTAACATTAGAAAATCCACCAACGTAATTCACCACATAAATAAAAGGAAAGAAAAAAATCACATGATCATCTCAATTGACGCAGAAAAGGCATTTGACAAAGTCCAACACCCATTCCTAATAAAAACTCTCAATAAAATAGGTATAGAAGGGAAATTTTCAACATAATAAAGGGCATCTATGCAAAACCAACAGCCAACATCATTCTTAATGGAGAGAGGCTGAAAACATTCCCCTTGAAAACAGGAACAAGACAAGGATGCCCTTTATCACCACTCCTATTTAACATTGTGCTGGAAGTTCTAGCTAGAGCAATAAGGCAAGAGAAAGAAATAAAGGGCATCCAAATTGGTAATGAAGAAGTTAAACTGTCCCCGTTTTCAGATGATATGATACTATACATAGAAAACCCTAAAGACTCCACGAAAAATCTACTGGAACTAATAGAAAGATTCAGCAGAGTAGCAGGATACAAGATAAACATTCAAAAATCAGTTGGATTCCTATACACCAGTAAAGAGAACGATGAAAAGGAAATCAGGAAATCAGTACCATTTTCAATAGCCCCTAAAAAGATAAAATACTTAGGAATAAATCTGACCAGGAATGTAAAAGACCTATACAAAGAAAACTACAAAACACTGCTGCATGAAACCCAAAGGGATCTACATAAATGGAAAAACATACCATGCTCATGGATAGGCAGACTCAACATTGTGAAAATGGCAATTCTACCCAAAGCAATTTACAAATACAATGCAAGCCCAATCCAAATACCAACAACATTCTTCAAAGAGATGGAAAAACTAATCATTAACTTTATATGGAAAGGGAAGAAGCCCCAAATAAGTAAAGCACTACTGAAGAAGAAGAATAAAGTTGGAGGACTCACACTACCTGACTTCAGAACCTACTATACAACTACAGTAGTCAAAACAGCCTGGTACTGGTACAACAACAGATACATTGACCAATGGAACAGAATTGAGAACCCAGATGTCAATCCATCCACCTACGGTCACCTGATTTTCGACAAGGGCCCAAAGTCCATCAAATGGGGAAAAGACAGTCTTTTTAACAAATGGTGCTGACAAAACTGGATATCCATTTGTAGAAAAATGAAACAGGACCCATACCTCACACTGTATACAAAAACTACTTCAAAATGGATCAAAGACCTGAATATAAAGCCTAAAACTATAAAGTTCATAGAAGAAAAAATAGGACCAACACTTCAGGCCTTAATACATGGCATTAACAGGATACAAACCATAACCATCAACACACAAAACCCAACAGATAAACTAGATAACTGGGATCTTCTAAAAATCAAACACCTATGCTCTTCAAAAGACTTCACCAAAAGAGTCAAAAGAGAACCTACAGACTGGGAAAAAAATTTTGGACAGTACAAGTCAGACAAAGGTCTAATCTCCATAATCTACAAGAAAATCCAACACCTCTACAACAAAAAGACAACCAATCCTATCAAAAAATGGGCAAAGGAAATGAACAGACACTTCACCAAGGAAGACATTCAAACGGCCAACAGACACATGAGGAAATGCTCGCCATCACTAGCCATTAGAGAAATGCAAATTAAAACCACAATGAGATACCATCTCACCCCGGCATTACTGGCACGAATCAAAAACACTGGAAATAACAAATGTTGGAGGGGCTGCGGGGAGACGGGAACTCTTATACACTGCTGGTGGGAATGCAAAATGATACAACCATTTTGGAAAATGATATGGCGTTTCCTCAGAAAGCTAGAAATAGACATACCATTCGATCCAGCAATCCCACTCCTAGGAATATATCCTAGAGAAATAAGAGTCGTTACTCGAATAGACATATGCACACCTATGTTCATGGCAGCATTGTTCACAATAGCAAAACGATGGAAACAACGTAGGTGCCCATCAACAGATGAATGGATAAACAAACTATGGTACATACACACAATGGAGTACTATGCAACGAGAAAGAACAACAATGAATCTGTGAATCATCTCATAACATGGATGAAACTGGAGGACATTATGCTGAGTGAAATAAGTCAATCACAGAAGGACAAATATTGTATGTGACCTCTATTGTAAAAACCCATGAAAAAGTTCACATGCAAAATGTAACAATCCTTGTCGGTTACCAGGGATGGGAGGGGAGGGGGTGGAAATACTAAATAGGCAATAGATAAGTGGTATCTTGGGTGAAAGGTGAGACAGTACACAATACAAGGGAAACTAACACAACCTGCACAAGGAAAGGTCATGGAGGCCCCATGGACACATCCAAACTCCCCGAAGGACTGAGTTGCTGGACGGAGGGCTCTGGGGACCATGGTCTCGGGGAACATCTAGCTCAATTGGCATGACACTACTTATAAAGATAATGCTCTACCTTCTACCTTGGTGAGTAGTGTCTGGGGTCTTAAAAGCCTGTGAGCGGCCATCTAAGATACTCCACTGGTCTCATCCCTTCGGGAGCAAGGGAGAATGAAGAGAACAGGATGCAAGGAAAAGATTAGTCCAAAGGACTAATTGTCCACAGCTACCAAGACCTCCACCGGACTGAGTACAGTACAGCTAGATGGTGCCCGGCTACCACCGCTGACTGCTCTGACCAGGATCACAACAGAGGGTTCTGGACAGAGCTGGAGAAGGATGTAGAGCATAATTCTAACTCACAAGAAAAAAAGACCAGATTTACTGGCCTAAAGGAGACTGGAGAAACCTCAAGAGTATGGCCCCCAGACACCCTTTTAGCTCAGTGGTGAAGTTACCTTCGAGGTTCACTGTTCAGCCTGGGAGTGGACAGCCCAGTAAAATCAAATGAGACTAACGAGGTACAGGAGGCCAGTGACAAGGGCCAGAAGGCAGAAGGGAGTAGGAAGCTGATGATAGGGAGCCCAAGGTTGAGTAAGGATACTGTTGATGTGTTGTGAGATTGTTAACCATTGTTATAGGGCAACATTTGTAGTAACTGTTAAATGGGAGGCTATTTTGTCCTGTAAGCCTTCATCTTGGGTGAGAATGGCAGCACAATTGGAAGAGCATAGTCAATGTCACTTAAATGTGTACGTAAAAAGTTTTGAAATGGTGTATCTTTGGCTATGTGTATTTTCACCAAAAAAAAAAAAAAAAAAAGCTGAGAATTCAGAGGGTTAAAATGTTGTGGGGTTGTTAACCAAAGTCATAAAACAGCATGTGTACTACTGTTACATGAGAAACTGTTTGTTCTGTAAGCCTTCACCTGAAGTACAATAAAATATTTAAAAAAAAAAAAAAAAGAAAAGAATGTTAGCCAGCCTTTTGCATTTCGGCTTGGATGGCTGTGAGGCATTCACATGTCTCCCCTCAGCCTCCGTCTCAATAAAGGGCCACTCCATTCTTCCAGTTGCACTTCCCAGTCACCCCAATGCAAGAGGAAATCTTAATGGTTATAGCTTCCAAATACATTCAGAATCCCATCATGTCTTGCGGGTTCTGCTGCTATCAACCTCGGCCAAGTACCATTTCTGTCCTGGATTATTGCAAATGCCTCCTAACTGGTCTCCCTACTTCCACCCTGGTATGGCTGAAATGTTGTCGTTATTGTTGCTGTTGTGTGCCATCGAGTCCATTCTGACACATAGCGACCCCATGTGACAGAATAGAACTGCCCCATAGGGTTTCCCAGGCTGTAATCTTTATGGGAGCAAATCGCCAGGTCTTTTTTCCTGAGGAGACACTGGTGGGTTCAAACTGCCAACTATTCAGTTAGCAGCCGAGCACTTAATCATTGTGCCACCAGGGCTCCTTATGAATCGAAATGTGCCCATCCCCAAATATGGAAGAGGCTGCATAGGCCCGGCTCACTATTATTTACTCCCCATTGCTAACCGCCACATTGTCTCATGACCTCGTTTCTCCATTCTGCACAAAAGGTTTAAGATTAACCAGGGTTCCTCCTTGGAGGGTGGAAAACAAGTGATAAAGATCTAGGGATGAAAAACCAAACAAAGCACCCATCTTGTGACAAGAAAACCAGGATGTCACCAGCCTATCCCCAAGAATGTTGCCAAATAACCCCCAAGAATACCAGTAGAAGATTAACTCATCTGAGACATGACCACCTCAAGGGGGAACTAACACAAACTTCTAAGACCCATAATCCTGTCACTATAAAAGCCTTCAGCAGATCCCCAGTGGGGGAGACGGGTTTTCTGCAGGAATCTATTCCCCTCTGTCTCCTAATATCAATATATAATAAACATCTTGCTGCTCACCTCACCCTTGTCTCAGAATTGGCTATTGCGGCAGGCGGCTCCAATCTGCGTTACTGCGGTAACAAATACATGTTGGACTCCAACCCCATTTGGGAGTAGGGTTCTCTTTGTTGCATTAATGAAGCCATATCGGAGTAGGGAGTGTCTTAAACCCAATGACTTTTGAGCAGATAAGACACAGAGAAGCAAGTACAAATGGGGGAAAACAGATGCCACGTGGAGATGGCCATGAAACAGAGGACACCAGGGTTATAGAAAATGAAACAAGGATTTCCCCTACAGCGGACGGAGAAAGAGCCTTCCCCTAGAGCCAGCACCCTGAATTCAAACCTCTAGCCTCAGAAACTGTGAGAAAATAAGTTCTGTTTGTTTCTGTTACAGCAGCACTAGATAGCTAAGACATACCCTCAAAAAAACCAAAATCCAAGCCCCCTGCCGTCCAACACATAGTGACCCTATAGAACAGAGTAGAGCTGCCCATAGGGTTTCCAAGGCTGTAATCTTTATAGAAGGAGACTGCCACATCTTTCCCCCGTGGAGCTGCAAGTGGGTTTGAACCACTGACCTTTCAGTTAGCAGCCGAGCATTTAACCACTGCACCACAGGGGCTCCCGCACCCCCTCTAATCTATTCTCAACTCAGCAGCTGGAGAAACCCTGCTAACACAGAGTCAGGCCGTGTCACTCCTCTGCTCAAGACCCTCAGAGAAAAGGCAGTCTCCACGCTGCTCTGAGGGCCCAACACGAACCAGCTCCCTGTGCCCCCTGTAACCTCATCTCGTCCTTGCTCTTCTCGCTCACCCAGCTCCAGCCTCCTTTGCTTCCTTGCTGTTTCTCAAATGTGAACACACTTCAGCCTTTTCTCCGGCTGTCTCTGCACCCAGAAGACTCTCCCCTAGCTGGTCAACATGGCTTCCTCTGTGGTGGGCAGAGTAATGACCCCCACAGATGTCCTGACCCCTGGAACCATGTTAGGTTACATGGCAAAGATTAAGAATTAAGGTTGCAGCTGCAATAAAGGTTGCTAATTCACTGGCCTGGAGACGGGGAGGTTACCCTGTGTTTTCCAAGTAGGCTCAGTGTTACCACAAGGGTCCTTATAAGTGGATGAGGGAGATAGAAGAGAGAGAACTGGAGAGACGGCAGTGCGAGGGGATTCTGCCTCCAGATGCTGGTTTTGACGATGAAGGAAGGGGCCACAGACCAAGGCATGTGGGCAGTTTCCAAAAGCTGGAAAAGCAAGCCAACAGAATCTGCCCAGAGCTTCCAGAAGAAATGCAACCCTGATTTTTAAAACCTTGATTTTCGTTTGGACTGCTGACCTCTGTAAGATAATACATTTATGTGTTTTAATCCATTAAATGTGTGGTGATTTGTTACAGCAGCAAAGGGAAACTGACACATCCTCCATCTCCTTCAGGTCTTCACGCTAACGTGTTTCTCAGCGCAGCCTTCCCCGGCTTTCCTGTTTAAAACTAACCTCCAGCTTCCCCTACTCCCCTTTCCTGCTTTATTTTTCTCCTTAACATTTGTTATCATCCAAGATACAGCGTATTTTTACTTATTTATTATGTTTATTGTTTATCTTCCCTCTTTAAAACATAAACACACAAGGGCAGGATTTTTTGCTTCTGAATAGACTTAGAACATAGTAGTTTCTCAGTAAATATTCAATGAATTAGATAAATCATTTAACCTGAGTGGAGGAAGGATTGACTGGTTGTCGTTGCTGGTGGTATAAGCTGCCTCCAGTTCTGACTCATGGCAACCTGTGTAATCATAAACAATCCTTTCTCCACACAGCAGTCTCCTCCTCCAAAAAAAATGTTCAACAATTGTGTGGTGGTTGTCTCTACATTTGCTTAATAAAATTTTAGAACCAAACAGTCCCTGTTCTACCCACAATGCAAGTCAAACAGGAAAGGCCATCCAGAAACTGGGGTCGTCAAGACCAACCAACAACATCAGTGGCGTTGGGCAGAGAGGTTAGGGAGGTCTAGCAAGTGAAATACAAGGACAGCTGTGCCCCACCCACACCTGAGCCTCAGCTCCACCCAGCCGGTTCCCGTGTTCAGAGGGCAGGAGATCTTTGGAAATATTATTAGTCATTTCACCTAGAACAGGGGTGTACATTTCTCTAGGGAACGAATCCATAGGTTTTACCAGCTCCTCAAAGGAGTCAGTGAAGATCCTTGTCCTAGAATCAACCCTTGGCCTGTAAATACTCATCAGTTCTCACCTGGATCCCAGACTACACGCCCCCAGAACCATGTTTGAGAAAATTGAGTAAATTGTTTATAAAATAAGTGTCTGGTGACTGCAGTTGGTTGTTTTCTTTTTAAATAATTTTTCTGCACTGATCCATCCTTGGTCCAAACTTCCTTGGAAGATCAGCTTTTCACTTGTAGCAAAAATATTCATAATTTTTCTGTAGGACAAGGTCTTCCCTTAAAGCTACCCTAACTTGGGTCTTGTCTCGCCCCAGGGAATATGAACAGTTTACTGAATCATTTCTATGTCCTTACTCATGTAATCCTGGCAATACTTCTTTCTTTTCTTCCTTCTTCAAGCATTTATGGTGTACTTACTACGTGCTAGTCTCAGTGATGAATAAGACAGCATCCCTGCCTTCAAGCTGCTCGGTCTAATGAAAGAGAGAGATGCAAATAATTAATCATAACATGTGATATGTGCTCTCACAGAGATACATAAGGCACAGAATCCTGCCGTGGTTAAGAGCATGGGCTCAGAAGTTGGGATACTCAGCGTCAAATCTTGCCCCACCACTGTCCAACCAGGTAACTCTAGGCATGTTTAAGTAACTGCCTCATTTTCCTCAGCTAAGATGGAAATCAGGAGAGCACAAGCTTTAAAAGGACATTGTTCTCGGGGAACATGTGCTCAACTGGCATAACATAGTTTACAAAGAAAGTGTTCTACATTCTACCTTGATGAGTATTTTCCGGGGTCTTAAAAGCCTGTAAGTGGCCATTGAAGATACTCCACTGGTCTCACCCCTTTGGGAGAAAGAGAAAACGAAGAAAACTAAAGACACAAGGGAAAGACGAGTCCAAAGGACTAACGGACCACAACTACCACAGCCTCCGCCAGACTGAGTCCAGTGCAACGAGATGGTGCCCGGCTACCACCGACTGCTCTCACAGGGATCCAACAGAGAGTCCCAGACAGAGCTGAGTAAAAATGTAGAACAAAATTCTAACTCACAAAAATTCACCAGACTTACTGGCCTGACAGAGACTGTAGAAACCCCGAGAGTACGGCCCCCAGACACCCCTTTAGCTCAGTAATGAAATCACTCCTGACGTTCACCCTTCGTGCAAAGATTAGACAGGCCCATAAAACAAAATGAGGTTAAACGGGGACACCAGCCCAGGGGCAAGGACTAGAAGGCAGGAGGAGACAGGAAAGCTGACAGCAGGAAACCCAAGGTCGAGAAGGGAGAGTGCTGACACCTTGTGGGGTTGTTAACCAACGTCATAAAACAATATGTGTACTGACTGTTTAACGGGAAGCTAGTTTGTTCTGTAAACCTTCATCTAAAGCACAACTAAAAAAGAATGAATGGATAAACAAAATGCGCTACACCCATACAATGGAATATTACTCCGCCGTGAAAAGAAATGAGGTTCTGATACACCCTACGACAGGGACGAACCTTGAGAACATCACCTGAGTGAATTAAGTCAAACACAAAGGACAAACACTTGGCTGCTAATCAGAAGCTGGAGGTTCAGGTTCACCCAGCGTTGCCTCGGAAGAAAGCCTGATGATCTGCTTCTGAAAAATCAGGCGTTGAAAACGCCATGGAGCACAGCTCTCCTCTGAAACACCTAGGGTCCCCAGAAGTCGGAATCTGCCCCACAACACGCGCTACTGCTGCTGTGTGACGTCACTCAGGTGACGTAGAACAGGCAAGTGCGTAGAGACGGCGGTTTCTTCGCTGTTACCAGTCACTAACCGGGGTTGGGGGGGGGGGGGGGCGTGGGGCGTTATCGCCCAAGGGGCACTGGGTTTCTGTTTGGGATGATAAAAATCCTTCCGAAATGGATGATGGTGCTGGTAGCACAGCGTGATGAATGTAATTAATGTCACGGAATTGTGCACCTAAAGATGGTTACAATGACAAATGCTCTGTTATATATATTTTATCACAATAAAAAAAAATTTTAAGAAAAGATTAAAAAAAAAAAAAAAAGGCCCTCATGAGGATGAACTTGGACAATGCGTGTAGAATGCTTGGACAGCACCGGCACCCAGAAGGAGCTAACCAATGCCCGCTGCTCTCAGTTCTAATGCGATAACGAAGCATGGAGAAAGCCGTGACTGAAAGTGACTATTGTTGTTGCTGTTGCTGCTGGACTCACAGTGACCCCATGTGACAAAGGAGAACTGCCCCACAGGGTTTTCTAGGCTGTAATCTTTACGGGAACAGATCGCCAGGCCTTTCTCCCATGGAGCCGCTGGGTGGGTTGAACCACCAAACTTTCGGTTAGCAGCCAAGTGCTTAACTATTGCACCACCAGAGCTCCCTAACTTCACCCAAAGCCGTCTTAGAAGGCTCCCTTGAGGAAGTGATAAAAGATGAACTTTTTCCAGGTAGAAAGGAGAGGGTGGACATTCCAGTAGAGGGAAGGGATCCCCAAGGTACCCTGAAGGTGAAGTGGAGACCGAAAGTTTTTAAACAAGGGAGTAACGTGAACAGATGTGTGTTTCAGAAGCATTTCTGGGGCAGCGGGTAGAGAATGGATTGGAGCAGGGAGAGTCTGAAGATGGGGGATGAGCTGTGACCGTCAGTGTGGCCCAGGTGAGAAACAATGGGAGCCCGGACAGTAGCTTCAGAGGCAGGATCAGTAGAATTGCTGACATCTGGTGAGGTCCAAGGCAGGCCAGAACAGAAAGGAAACGTCTACCTTCAGAACCTTCAGGGCTTCTTTCAGACCTCTTCCCCAGGTGGACCAGGATCTCACCAAGCCCCTTACCTGGTAAAGACATCAAAGTAAACCCGCTTTTACGTGAAGAGCCCTCCCTGGCTGGTGGTCAGACACACAGGGCCTCTGAAATTGAGTCCTGGAGACAAGAGAGATAACAAAGGCCCGCCCCAAACTCGGGGGGAAGATGAAGGAGGTTCTGAGAAAGCAAAGATGGCACCTCTAGGCACCAAGACTTGAGGCTCCTGGACCCTTCTCTGGACGCTGGGTTGGTGAGTACTCATCACACATGAAGTTCAGTGCATGGCCCAGAGGAAGAGAGTAATTAACGAACGGTAAGAAAAAAGACAGACACCTCGCCCCCAGCCCCATTCCTTGGAACTCGCAGGACACCAGTAATCAGGGTATTTGGAGCCAGGGGGCTTTATTCACCGCTGTTTCCTCCTAGCCTGTCTCACTCCCCTGCCTCTAAAACCCCTGGATACTTTCCCCGGTTGCTCTCAAACATCCATCACCCTATCACATCATGCACGATAGGGTTTATTTTAAGGAAAAAAAGAAAAATCGGTGTAGCAACAAACACCAAAGATTTCTATCTGTATTTCCTTGTTGCTGTTGCTGTTGCTGCTGCTTTTAGCTTCCCAATGCACAAATCTCCAAACATCTCACCATTGTTCCTCCAAATATAACTACCCTTCAGAATTTAAATGAGGCTGCCATCTAGAATTTTCTTTTGTTTTTGAGATGCC
Source organism: Dugong dugon (assembly GCA_030035585.1). NCBI lineage: Eukaryota > Metazoa > Chordata > Mammalia > Sirenia > Dugongidae > Dugong > Dugong dugon. Next base: position 4,045,436 of record CM057482.1, read on the forward strand.
AAGCCCGAGAATTCTGAGAACAAGTGAAATAAAGATCTTGAGTTTTCCGCAAAGACAATGGAGGTCCAGCGCTATATGGAATCAAGACACAGCTACAAGTTGCTGTAGCTCCTCTCTCCCTTAGCCTATCTCTTCAATCCAGGAGAAAGGAGACCTTGGCTGCACCCGGGAAACCAACTGCTCCACCATTTTCTGGTGCAAATATGTTCTCAGCAATTATTTTTTACTCAAGTTTACCCTGCTCTGGGCCTGTTTTCTGCATTTGCTTGTGGACCTCTTCCTTCCTGTAGAAAGTCAAACAAACAAATAACAACAACATCAAACACACAGAAATTTACACAGTCCAAAGAGGGGACAAGGACACCTGATTTCCCAGTCCCCAGCCAAACTCTGGTGCCTAATCAGGCCACCGCACCGTTATTTCTTGCTGCCATTTGGTGATGACTATTGAAGCTGGTCTTTGGAAACTGAAGGAGTCCCACACTCCTGCAGAGCTGAGCTCAGCCAGTGGTGAGCTGGCTTAGGTCCCCAAGGTGAAGGTTCCTCATGCTCAACTCTTTCAGCCCCATGCTCATCCATATTCCAAGGAACTGGTCACCCAGAGATACAGATAATACTGCTCTCCCCACCTTTTTACTTTCTTCTTTTCCCTCCCCAAGTCATCACACTCCTCTCCAAAGTCTTTATCACAACCTCTTTCTCCAAACACTAGAACCACCAGCAGCCCAATTCTTAAGAATGGATTGTGCTAACAGCCCCCAGGAGTCTGCAATTTGTGACAGAAAAGGTCTGATTATCTCTTTCCCCTTGAGGAGGGAGCTTCTTCAAAGTTAAAATTTGGAGAATTGTTTTCCTCCAAAGTGTGACATAGTTGACATGCATAGACCTCCCTCTGGGGAAAAAATAAATGAGAAACACATACATCAGACACGTTAAATCCTCAGCAGGGTGAACTCCTGCACATAGTGATAATCTGTACGGTGATCAAGGCCTACAGACCTTATTTATGTACACAGACTCTCTCCATTTGTGGAGTATATGTTGTAGCGAAACCCATAAAGAGGGAAGTATGTGAAAACCCTACTTACGTTTTCAGAGAACTGGAAAACCAATGTGGAAAGGAATTTTAATATCACTCTATCCAACCCTGCCCTATGTTTTAATCCCCTCTATATCTCTTCCAAGGAGCCCTGGTGGCACAGTGGTTAAGAGTTTGCCTGCTATAACATAGTTTATAAAGAAAATGTTCTACATTCTACTTTGGTGAGTAGCGTCTGGGGTCTTAAAAGTTTGTGAGCAGCCATCTAAGGTACTCCACTGATCTCACCGCATCTGGAGCAAGGGAGAATGAAGAAAACTAAAGACACAAGGGAAAGATTAGTCCAAAGGACTAATGGACCACAACTACCACAGCCTCCACCAGACTAAGTCCAGCACAACTAGATGGTGCCCGGTTACCACCACTGACTGCTCTGACAGGGATCACAAAGAGGGTCCCGGACAGAGCTGGAGAAAAATGTAGAACAAAATTCAAAGTCACAAAAAAAGACCAGACTTACTGGCCTGATACAGACTAGAGAAAACCCAAGAGTATGGTCCCCAGACACCCTTTTAACTCAGTACTGAAGTCACTCCTAAGGTTCACCCTTCAGCCAAAGATTAGACAGGCCTATAAAACAAAACGAGACTAAATGGGCACACCAGCCTAGGGGCAAGTACGAGAAGGCAGGAGAAGACAGGAAAGCTGGTAATGGGGAACCCAAGGTCAAGAAGGGGAGAGTGTTGACAAATTGTGGGGTTGGCAACCAACGTCACAAAACAATATGTGTATTAATTGTTTACTGAGAAACTAATTTGCTCTATAAAACTTCATCTAAAGTACAATAAAAAAATAAGATTAAAAAGAAATGAGTTCACCTGCTAACCAAAAGTTGGACAGTTCAAATCCACCAGGTGCTCCTTGGAAACTCTATGAGGCAGTTCTGCTCTGTCCTATAGGGTCGCTCTGAGTCGGAATTGATTCAACGGTAAAGGCTTTGGGTTTTGTTTGTTTGTTTGTATGTCTGCCAATGGTTACCCAGCTTATTTTTAAACACCTCCAGTGCCAGAAAACTCACTGCTTTCTAGTATGTTCTTGCTTGCTTGCTTCTGGAAACACAGACACACAAACACACACACACACTTTTGAAACGTAGTAAGTACCCAATTGTCATCAAGTTGACACCAACTCATGGCAACTCTGTGTGTATCAGAGTAGAACCACGGTTTTCAATGGCTGATTTTTTGGAAATAGATCTCTAGGCCTTTCTTCCAAGACACATCTAGGTGAACTCGAATCACCAACCTTTTGGTTAGCAGCCATGAGGGTTAATTGTTTGCATCACCCAGGGACTCTATAGCAAGTATTTAAAAAAACCAGTTACCACTGAGTCTCTTCCAATGCATGGTGAGCCTTGTGTTACAGAGTAGAACTGCTCCATGGGGCAGTAATTTTAATAACCATTGGCTGTAATCTTAATGGAAGCAGATCACTAGGCCTTTCTTCCATGGCACAGCTAGGTGGGTTTGAACCGCCAACCTTTAGGTTAGTAGATGAGTACAAGCCATTTGCGCCACCCAGCAGCCCTGTAGTAAGTATAGTGTAGGAGGAAAAGCTGAGCTTTGGAGTCAAACAGGTTTAAAGTCTCACCCTGGCTACTTTCTGCCTGGACTTGGAGAAATGTTTTAACATTTTGAGCTTTAAATTTGTCCTCTGTTAAAAAGAGGGGAAAAGCAACAATATCTACTTTATGAATTCTTTAGTGAATTTATTAGATAACAAAGTGTTCAACATAGTACCTGTACCCATTGCCATCAAGTCAATTCTGACCCATAGTGACCCTATAGGACAGACAACTGCCCCATAGGGTTTCCAAGCAGCAGCTGGTGGATTCGAACTGCCATTCAACATAGAGTAGGTGTCAGTTAATGCAAGTTCCTCTCCCACTTCATCACCCTTCCCCTTTAGCCTTTCACTCATTTCCTGAAACATGGATATCTTGACTGATGGTTCATACTGAAACACTCTAACCAACAACCTACTGATAAACACGTCTCCAAGAGATAGAAAGGAGTCGTTATGTTGAAAAGGGTGACCCCTGGGTGGCAATTAGAATCACAAATCCATGACTATAACTAATGTCCACACTTTACTGTGAATGATTCAAGGGCACAGGTCTTGTCTGATTACCTCCCCACTTCCATAGAATCAACCAGAGGACTTCGTGTGGGGTGGTAACTCAATAAATGTTTCTAAAATGAATTATATTGTCTGTTACAAATTTCATTTAAGAAATTTATATAGATCTGGCAAAAATACAAAAAAATATTTCAACATCTGTCTTTTTTTTTTTTTTTGGATTATCAGCTCCTACATGTGGATGTAGAAACTCATTCCTACATTTAAACCGTCCAAAAGAAGGCTTATATTCTCCATGACTATTGCATTAGTAACCCTACTGCACTAATTACTAGGCATTAAGCACTAATCTGGAGCCCTGGTGGTGCAGTAGTTAAGAGCGATGGCTGCTAACCAAAAGGTCGGCAGTTCGAATCCACCAGCTGTTCCTTGGAAGTCCTATGGAGCAGTTCTACTCTGTCCTATAGGGTCGCTAAGAGTTGGAACCAACTCAGTGGCAATGGGTTTAGTTTTTTGGTTTATGTACTAATCAAATCTATAAAATTTAGTTCTTTTCTTTATCTGCATGACGGAATTACATTTCTCCTTTTAGCAGACTGGACTATTGGAAAAGTTTATTCTCAGTTGTCCCTGTATTTCTAGTACTTAATACAGTGATCGGCAATAACTGATAAATGGATAGACGGATGGATCTGCAGACTCTGGGAGTTCCATTCTATTTTGAGGATATTTGCTGAGAAACATAATGGAAGTAAAATTTAAGATTACACTTAAAAATATGGTGACTGCATCACTTACTTAAAAATAATTAAAATATTCACATTATATTTTGAAATTTAGTACTGTATTCCATATGGCTCATTGGGCTATTCTGTAAGATACGGCCGGAACATAAGTTACTCCAAAATCATGGAGGTAAGTCATCCTCTGTGAATAAATCTGGTACAAATCAACATACAATGATGAGCTCAATCATTGCAGGAGGAACACTTCCCAAGGGATAGCTTGTAAATGCATTGCTGTTAGAAACTTAGGAATCACCTAAGTTCAATTAAAGTGAGCAGAATGTGACGTTAGAGAGTTAATTTTGAAGAAAGACAGTGTGGGAAGAAAGAAGTAGTTAGCAAGCAGTCTTCTTGTGTGGCTGTCAGCGCTCTGTAATTGTCTTCTTAATATCTGCGCTCCCTCTCCCCCAGCAAACCATAAGCTCCAAGAGGGCAGAGAATTCCTTTTTCTACATGACATTCCCAGCTCCTAGCATAGAGCCTGATACAGTGGATATTGGGGTTTCTGAAAGAGCCCTGGTGGCACAGTGGTTAAGAGCTCAACTACTAACCAAAAAAGTCGGCAGTTCGAATCCACTAGCCACTCCTTGGAAACCCTATGGGGCAGTTCTACTCTGTCCTATAAGGTCACTATGAGTCAGAATTGACTCTATGGCAACAGGTTTGGTTTGGTAGGAGAGCCCAGCTCTTCTCCTCTTGTCCCCTCTAGGTTCTAAACCACTTGGAAAATAGCCCATTTGGGAATCAACCCATCAGCTTTGTTAATGATAGATCTGGAAAGCTAAAACAGCTCTTACTATTTCCTCCTGAGTTGAGATGCTAGACTAGAGAGAGTTTAGTCTCCAGGACAGGCCCTCACCTAGCCAGTCTGGCTACAGGGAGTGAAGGCCTCTTTCCATCAAGAAATGCAAAGGGTCTGAGGTTTTATCCTACGTGAAAGCTAACTAGTTCGCCTGTAACTCTTTTATGGATGCTGGCAGAAGACATGAGACTCCCAGGTCAGAGACAAAAGACTTTGTTACTATGGCAAAAGCAGTATCCAGAGTGCCAGCTTGGTGTTTTCAGCAGTTTCTCATGCCCATCCCCCCACCAAAGTCCCACAGGGGCAACTGAAGGAGTCCTAAAATAGACCCTACACATGCAGAAGGTTATGCTATAGGAGAGAAACTCTGAGTTTGGAGGATTCACCACTTTTAAAGCAAATGGAATCAAGCCTGCTCTTTGTCCAGGGAGAGGCGTTACCTCATCTCTCAAGGGTGCTCACTGCAAATGGAACCCCGAGAAATGGTCTGGAAAAAAAGGGTCAGGGGCTTGTATGCATGGCATACACAGGAAGAACATGCAGGGCTGCTCAGGACCCATAGCAAATTGCCTCTCCTAACACTTAACCCCCTCACCAATCAAATCAGTACCCCCACTTCCCATGTGTCTTAGGCTGGGTTCTCTAGAGAAGCAAATCCAGTAAAGTGTATCAATATATATAGAGAGAGAGATTTATATCGAGGAAATGGCTCACATGGTTGTACAGGCTGGAACGTCCCAAGTCCATGGGTCAGGATAGAGGCTTCTCCTGATTCACGCAGCCACAAGGGTTGGCGAACCCCAAATCGGCAGGTCAGAGAGCAGGGCTGTTGCTCACAGGCTGTGAAGATAGACGAATCCTAAGATGGGCAGGTGAGATCACAGGTAAGCTGCTAGCTCAAGACCCAAGAACTGGAGGTCAGAACAGGGGCCAGCTGCAGAATCCAGAAAGAGTAACCCCCTCCCCTCCACTCTGAGCCCTGCCAGAATGTTGGCCCACACTCGATGCAGGCCACACACTCAAGGAAACACCCCCTCAACTGATTGGCTACTCACATGGAGTGATCACATATCAAATCTCAACAGAGAAGTGACCACAACATCACACGACTGTCAAAACACTGTGAATCATGACCCAGCCAAGCTGACACACAATCTTAACCATCACACCATGGAAAGAGAAGAGGAAGGTGAAGAGGGTGGGGGAGGCGCTATTCTGACACTTCTCTCTCCAGGGGAACAGAGCAGAAGTCCCCTTATGAGGACACTCCCAGCTTTTTGCTTACTTAACCCATTGGGCTTAATAAGCAGGTCAACAGGGCCGTGGCTGCTGTCTTGGGGGAGGAGAACAGCAGTTTATTAGAGAAATCCTGCTCCCTTCTTTAGCGGGATATGTCCAAACCCACTATTGCTCCTTCCTACTATCCTCTTGGGACCAGTTATGGCAGTTTGGATTTTGCCCACATGTCACAAATAGGTTAGAACAAGACATTAATTAAATAACCTGGTGGCATAGTGGTTAAACTCTCAGGCTGCTAACTAAAAAGGTCAACAGTTCGAATCCCCAGCCACTCCTTGGAAAACCCATGGGGCAGTTCTACTGTATCCTATAGTGTTGCTATAAGTTGGAACCAACTCAACTGCTGTATCCTTGCTCACCACATAGCCTTGTGATTGCTTCTTCAGGGTCTCAAGTTCATTGACACCTGGGGTGGGGGTGGGGGGTACTAGAAAAGAAACATCAACAGTCCAGCCACTGGGAGACAGCAAACTGACATTTTCTGACAGGTATAAGGGTATTTATAGGGAAAGTTGGAGAGAATATTTGAAACCAGGTCTGTTTAAAAATCTGGGACATACAATCACTACGTTTAAATATCATACAGGTTTTGCTTCACCTCAATTGATTCCCAAGGTCCACATAAACTTGAATTCACCTCACAGATCCCAACTTCCAGACTCTGCAAGATTGAGGATGTCCCATTCATTCAAAAGATATCCATCGAGTGCCTCTGGCAGGCCAGGGACATCTTGGCACTTCGGATGAAAGGAAGAAGATGCCATCTCTGCTCACCAACAGCTCACAGTCTGATGGGACAGCTGGGCAAGTAAAGAGCTGATTACAAGACAGTCATTGGTGTCCTCACAAAGTCCAATCCCAGGTGCCCAGCGGGGCTCTACTAACCCCTAACCCTAACGCCCTACCAAAGAGATCTCCCCCTTTGCCATGATATCCCTTTCTAAATCCAACAAAGGCGATCTGCACTGTTCAAGGTAACCAAACGCGTCTCTCTGCAACCCAGGATCACCTCAGCTGCCCTGTCCGTGGCTCTCTGGAGATCCAGTGGCCAGAGGAGAAATCACGTGGACAAGGCTCAGTACGGCAACATCCACTGTGAGCCCAGCCCCTCGTTTGCTCACACAGGCCTGGTGCTCACTGGTGCCTGTCCCAGTCCTCTGGGCCCCCAAGCTGCTTTTGAGAAAGACTAGAGCTAAGAAACATTCACTTTTATTCATCTCTCCTCAGCTCCCTGGACCCCCCCACTGGACTACTAATTCTGGACTGTAGGAAGCCTCTTACTCAGAGCCCAGGCAGTGCCCGCCTAGTTCAGGCCAAGTGCTCAGGGTCCTCTGCTGAAAGCAGGGAAAGGAAAGGGAGGGAGAAAATGAAAGAGATTTTACATACGAGGAAGCCCAGTGCTGAAGTAAAAAGGGTACTTAGGAGCCCTGGTGACACCGTGGTCAAGAGCTTGGTTGCTAACCGAAAGGTCAGCAGTTTGAATCCACCAGCTGTTCCTGGGAAATCCTAGGGGCGGTTCTACTGTGTCCTATAGGGTTGCTATGAGTCAGAATCTACCCAACGGCAATAGGTTAGCCTGCTGCAGGAGGAATGCTAGATTGGAATATTGTCAGCTCTTAATTTTATTGTGATTTCAGACAAATGACTAAGCCTTTCTGGCCCTCAGTTTTCTCATCTGTAACAATGGGATCATAATAGTATCTACCTCATAAGGACAAAATGAGATCATGCAGACAGAGACTTGTCACAGTGCCTGGCAGACAAGAAACACTAATATAAGTTAATTCTACCACTGCTGTTATTATAAAAGAGGCCTGGTTGCCCAATGGTTAAGCGTTCTGCTGCTAACCAAAAGGTTGGCAGTTCAAACCCGCCCAGCAGTTTCATGGGAGAAAGACCTGGCAATCTGCTCCCCAAAAGATTACAGCTTGGAAAACCCTATGGGGTAGTTCTACTGTTACCTGGGGTTGCTATGAGCTGCAAATCTACTCGATGGCACACAACAACAACAATTATAATTATTATGTCACATCTTTTGACCTGCAATCCTTCACCTGTCAAATGAGCAGTTGAACCATGCGCCCTGCATCTCCCTTCTAGTCCAATGGTTCTGTAACGTGGTAAGGCAGAAATCAACTCTTAACTTTCGTCAATTCACTTTCAAAATGACAATGGACCGCAACTCCTGCCCCCAACCCTCAGGCCAGCTCCAGCACCCAGTTCAGGATGCTGCTGCTGCTAAACCCAGCTGACAGGCTTCCAGCCCTGACTGTTTCTTTTCTCTTGTCGCAATCCTAAAAGTAAATCTTACATTCAGCGTCTATTGAATTGCTATTGATTGCTACATTGTGTCTCAGATTAGCTTTAATACATTGTATATCCCACAACGTGCAGCTTGAAAACCAGCTACAGTCACCTCTCAACTCCCAAGTCCTTAGAATGTTTTCAGGATTCTGAATTTCTTTAGAGAATTGAACAAAATTTTACTTGAACAACTGGCAGCTTCCACTGAACCACTGACACTGAACAGCTAAGGAAAAGAACTTCAAAAGCACTGTCTGCAAAGAATATAAATTACTAATGATCAGTTTCAGTGATTCCCGGTGCATTAAGCATTTTGGTAATAAAACCGGAAAACGACTGAAGGATTCTGTCTCTTAATCTCGCACTCCCCAAATCCTGTTATTAAATACGTCCAGGGCAACAATGGATTATAGATTCATTTAAGGAACTGTTTAATTCTTCGAAACCATCAGAAATCAAGTGGCATTTATAAGTGGAATTGGACAGAGACTTGTTTCTCACTAGAGCTAGTCAGTAGAGCCAAGACATAGGGGTGATTTTTCTCTCATTAAAGAATCTTTCAATACTTGAAAAGTAATAACTTCTGAAGAATTGCACGTATCTGGGACAAGCAGGGGAGGGAGAGCACTACAATTTTTCTTACTTCAGTATTCCACATGCTTCTTCTTTTCCAGTGAAAGAAACCTTCTACCTTCTCTAATAAAGGTGGCTTCAATTCTCCTCTTACTTCCCCCCACCCCAAAAAGATAATCACAGAGTTGAGCTAAGAATTAGATTGCAGTATGTTTCACAGATTTAGCACTCAAATGCCCTTGTATTGACGCATGAGTGTTAGTTCTAACTCCCGGTAGAGGATGAGACCCTTAGCAGTAAAATCACCACCAGAAGCTTCCCCTGCACTCTCCCACACACCTAGAATGATGTTTCTCTATCCAGGCAGTGTTGACCCCCACGGGACATTTGGCAATGATCTGGATACATTTTGATTGTCACAACCAGGGGGTGGAGGATACTACTGTCATCTAGTGGGGTAGAGGCTGGGATGCTGCTAAATATCCTGCAATGCAAAGGACGGTCCCCCACAACAAAGAAATATCTGGCCCAGACTGTCAATAGTGCCCGGGTTGCAAAATCCTGACCTAGAATCATTCTTCTGTTGTTGTCAGCCGGCAACAACTCAGCACCTGACTCATGGCAACCCCATGCACAACGGGGCCAGATGGTTTTCATTAGCTTATGATGCATATGGTTTTCATTAGCTGATTTTCAGAAGTAGATTGCCAGGCCTTTCTTCCTAGTTCATCTTAGTCTGGAAGCTCCTCTGTAGCCTGTTCGGCAACATAGCAACACACAAGCCTCCAGTGACAGACGGGTGGTGGCTGTGCATGAGGAGCACGGTCTCCCGCATAGAGGGAAGAATTCTACCACGGAACCACCACACCTTCCAGAATCATTCTAGACACGTAATAAATGCTCAAAAATGTTTATAGATGGCATACAACTTTCTTGTGAAGACATTAAGAAAAAGGGGAGCTCAAAATTGTGTGGGGTCATAGGGGGATTCATGGAGGAGATGGGCTTAATGGAAACTGTTAAGTGTGGGTAGAGCTCGGGTGGGCAGGGGGGAGAATGGAGGTCTTCCATGGGAGAAGCCACATGAGAGAGGCTTATGTGAGGGGTCCACGAGGACTGAACCCCATTGCCTAAAACCCTAAAGAAATACTCAGGACCACAAGGATCTTAGCAGAACAGAATTCAATATCAAGTTTGAATGAGTAATGTGCTTCTATTTAAAAAAAAAAAAAAAACTGAGATTATGCGTTTTGGGGAAGGAGAGTGGGAAAAAGAAATTTGTTGTTTTTTTTTTTAGCGCTGTATTGGTGGTGGTGCTGGTGGTGCTGGTGCTGGTGCTGTGAAGTGGATTTGGACTCAGAGTAGAACTGCCCCATAGGGGTTTCTAGGCTGTAATCTTTTGTAATCTTTATGGGAGCTGATCGCCAGGACTTTCTCCTACAGAGTTGCTGGGTGGATTTGAACCTCCAATCTTTTGGTTAGCAGCCAAGTGCTTAGCCACGGTGGCCCCGGGGCACATGTATATAAACAGCACCACTAATTTATATTCTCATTGTTTTACAGATGAAGGAACTGAGGCATAGAGAAAATAACCATAAAGCTTTGGGTTTTTGCTTTATTCTTTGGTAAATTTGCTTACCTAAGTCTTATGAAGTGAGCTGGGTATATTATTGGAGACCACTGATGGTGGGTTCCAGCATGGCCCCTGGAGCCAGAGTTTGTGGGCTCAGACCAGCTCCACCCCTATTAGTCCGTGACTTTGGGCAAAGTGTCTAACTCACAGAGATGCTGTGAAAATGAAATTAGTTGTATGTGTAAAGAGGAGCCCTGGTGGCGCAGCGGTTACGCTTTTGGCTGCTAACCAAAAGGTTGGCGGTCAGAACCCACCAGCCACTCTGCAGGAGAAAGATGTGGCAGTCTGCTTCCGTAAAGATTCCAGCCTTGGAAACCCTATAAACTAGAGTTCTACTGTCTCCTTTAGGGTCGCTAGTAGTCAGAATCGACGTGATGGCCATAGGTTAATTTTGTTTGTTTTTGGTTTATACGTATAAAGCGAGTGGAACAGGGCCACGCGCCAGGAAAAGGCTCAGGCGTGCTGGCTATTTGATCATCGTCAGTCTTTTTCATGATGGCTCCTTAACCCCAGCCTATACGTTTCTGCTGGTTAGCCACCCTAACAAGCAGCATCCACTTAGCCTGTGGTGGCAAAACTGAGGTGGAATCAGCAAGCCCCTTTCAGGATTTTCCCAGCTCTTTTCAGCTGCGCGCTTTCACAGAGCTCCCATAACTAAGTGATTTCAGTGGCAGTGTTTGAGCTGAAAACATTTTCTTCTAGAGCTTCCTTATTAAATCTGTAGTTTGGACAAGCAAGGAGTAAAACAAGCATGTGCAGGCTGCTGCTTTGAGTAACCAGCTGAGAAATGATTCCCCCTCGAGCTGTGTGTATGTGTGTGTGTGTGTGTGTGTGTGTGTGGTGCAGGGAGAAGGAGAGAAAGGGGTTCTCTCTGTACCAGGATGACCTGGAGCTTCTGAGAACACAGCACTGGGCTGCAGGGGGCAGGGAGGCTGCCCCTGCATAGCCCCTGTGATCAGCCTCTTTATATGCAAGTCCCATTTTCAATGCAAAAACAAACAAAAAAGGTGGGGAGTGGGGGGTATTCTCCATCCTGGTTTTTAATGGCGTCCTAACTGGGGAAGCCTCCAGAAGAGAGCAACCAGGCTGGTGAGAGAGCCATGTAAATGAAAAGAACTGGGCAAGTTGAACCTAAAGAAGGGAAGGCTTTATATCTCTAAAGGGTTGACAGTGTGGATGGAAATTGGATATATTATGAGTGGGTACAAGGAGTCCTGGTGGCGCAATCGTTATGTGCTTGGCTGTTAACCGAAAGGTTGGCTGTTCGAATCCACCCAGTGGCTCCTCAGAAGAAAGACTTGGCAATGTGCTTCTGTAAAGATTACAGCCTAGGACACCCTATAGGGTAGTTCTACTCTGCCACAGGGGATCATGAGTCGAAAATCAGCTCGATGACACCTAACAACAATAACAACAATGAGAGTAGCTACAATTTGCAGGGAGCAGATTTCAGTTCAAAATACTGAACGTCCTTCTTCTACTTAGAAAATCAGTTGCTGTCAAGTCAGCTCCAACTCATGGCGACCCCATGTGTGGGTCCTCCATAGGTTTTCAACAGCTGATTTTTTGAAGTAGATTTCCAAGTCTTTTTTTTTTTTTAAGGCACCTCCGGGGGAACTTGAACCTCCAACCTTTTGGCTGACAGCTGAGTATCTTAACTGTTTACACCACCAGGTACTCCTTGTACTACTTGGAACAGTCTAAAAAGGGGATTCACTATCAAGCGGTAGTGAGATCCCTATCATTAGAGTTATACAAGCAGAGGCTGAATGACCATTTTGTGTAGATGGAGCTGTAGTAATGATTTCAGACTATAAAGTTATTTGCAATACTATAGTTCCTAAAGTTAAAACTTGCATTATCTATTTGGATGTGAAGTTTAGATCCTATTTTCTTTACTTTCCCTGATCCAGCTTTTATACAAACGATGGAAAAGTTTTCATCTTCAGTGTCAGTTCTTGTTGACTGTCAGAGGAAAGGGGCAAGGGAGGCACATTTTTCATCCCTATTGTATATGCAGCTGTTATGTATACTAGGAATAATATTTTTTTAACTATTTCTTATCTAATTTTCCTTCCCAATAAACAATATTTTTTCTCTTCCCACATTTCCTTTCTATCATTGTAATTAGGGCATGAGGTTTAAAGTCTAAGGGAAGGGTCAGGCACCTAGAACAGAGTCCATGGAGTAGGAGAGAAGATAAAATGTAGAGCAAAGTACAGAACTGTAGCAGTCTTTCTTGGGAGGAAGTGGAGAGTTCTGGGAAAGATGAACCAGGGAAGAAATTACCTGAGACACCTCTGCCTCTGAGTTTTAGCTCAGGGCAGGGAGTGGGGACAGACAGTACCCCTGGGTGGGGTGAAGGAAAAGCTGACACAAATGAGAATTCACCCACTTCCTGTTTGGAATTCCAGAAGGGGACAATCTCACGTTGCACTTGTGCCAACATGGAGCTTCCACAGCGGGTTGAAATGACACTGTGGCAAGTTTAAGAAAAGTGCAGAGTAGGTGCCCCTGAATTTCTCTCTGTTCTCATGTGGTGTGGAAGGTGTCTAGAAGTTCTCATGGGCATCTAGTGAGGGTCATAGAAAGACACAGAGTTGAGAACAATGGGCCTGCCTTGGGTAGCCATTGTGAGAGGTCAAGGGAACTCATGTAAGTGGACAGCCCAGGCCAGGGACCAGTTGGAGGATGTAGTTGATGCTCAAAGGATCTATAAGGCCAAAGAGATCTGAGATGAGGTTGAGTCAACAAGAGGAGGCCACCAAGCCCTGAAGATGCCAACAGAGCAAACCCTGAGTTACATACACCACGGTGGATATGTCAGTAGCAGATACACAAGGACAGAGGTCTTGGTTAGATAGAGTGCAGCTGGGTTCAGACGAAGCTGATGGAGAAGCAGGGTACTGACCAGGAGCCTTTACCTGAAGGCAGAGAGAACTAGAAGCTTCCTTGGATCTAAGGCACTGGAGAAGAAGGGAAGGAGGGGGAGATCCTCTGAAAGTGATGACAGGGAACTGAAACCTTAAATTGACTGACTAATCCCCCCCAAAGACCATTTCAACCCAGAAAAGACCGAGTTACCTTTCACTGGCAAGGGTAAGTCACAGTGTATGGCATGGTTGAGTTGATATTGCTTTTTCCCAGTCTGAGTGTGGCCATTTCAGCATCTCCACCATCTCCCTCACACACATCTACACACCCTAAGTACAAGTGCGTTCAATCATGAGAACCTGAAGGCGTGCAGCTCGAACAGAAGCTTTTGGTCTGGAAGATGTCTCCAAGAACAGAAGGAAAGCAATAAGAAGATAATGTAAGCAGAAGCCATGGTAGCGTGGTAGGAAAGAAAGGGAAGGAGGAATCCAACCGAATGATGACTGCAACAGTTAACACTCTAGGGTATTTCTCATGGAACAGATACTACATCTCAGCACTCCAAGTGTGGCCTGCAGACTGCAGTGTAGGCAGTCACCTGGGAGTTTGGTAGAACTATAGGCTAGCAGGCTGCACCCTAGACCTGGCGATCCCCAGGCAATTCCTATGCACATTCAAATTTGAGAGGTCCTGCTTTATACCATTTAATGCAATCAATTCTCACAACAATTCTATGAATTAAATTATATTCTCCTCATTTTGCAGATGAGGATGCTAAGACCCAGAGAGGTTAAATAACTTGGCCAAGTTCACATATCTAGTAAATGGGAGAATCAAGATACCAACCTATTATGGATTGAATAATGTCCCCCCAAAATACGTACTGTAATCCTAACCCCAATAGCTGTGGACAAAATGCTATTTGGAAATAGAGTTTTCTTTGTTACGTTAATTAGATCATACTAGAATACAATGGGTTCTAAATCTAATCACATCTGAGTTATAAAAAGAGCAGAATGGACACACACACACAAGCACATACACAGGGAAAGACAGACACTATGTGAGGATCATGTACAAGCCAACAAATGCAAAGGAATTCCCAGGGCTACTGACAAGGAAGGAATCAACACAGCCGAGATTCTGATTTTGACTTTTAGCCTCCAGAACTGTGAGGAAATAAATGCCTGTTCTTTAAAACCCTTTCATGACCCATAAGACATATAGTATCTCACCCACTTTTTCCGGCTATCAGGTTTCTCAGGACTTTACTTTTCCCGCTTAAAGTATTTGCTGCCCTCCAGTGGGGACTTGTGTAACAGTGAAAGGTGAAAGAAACATCCACTGAAGCAAAATAGCTGGGGTATCAGCCTTAAATGTGAGGTAGTGCATCCAGGAAATGTGATGGGGTAAAAATTTTGTCTCTTTTGGCTTTTGTACAGTTAGATGAGCCTTGTAAGTGTATTCACAGTTTCCTTGTGATAGTTATGGAGCCCTGGTGGATTTGGGGTGTGTGTGCATGTATCACAGTATATCATGCCCCCCATGATCAGTGGGACAGATGGGTACTCACTAATTCTAGCACCCAAGAACCCCCTAAGATTTGTGGGAACCATGCATTCCCAAATAATATTTCTCAAAATACATATTACCAACCAAAAATTTGAACACACTCCATGACTCAGCATGCTTCCATTAATGAAAACACACTGTATCCAAAAAAAAAAAAAATCAAAGCTGAAAATAATAGGATCTTGAAAGGGTGAAAGCCACCCACTTGTGGTATTTCTGTTATGGCAGCACTAGATAACTAAGACACCACACAAGCAGTCTGACTCCAGAGCCCACCCTTGACCACTATACCAAAAGCTTAGGCTCCTTCACCTCATCTTTTCTGGTTAAATGTATGTTTACAACTGTGTTGATGCATGCCTAGAATTTTTTTTTTGTTACGATATGTGGAGAACAGCACTGAAAATATTTCCTTTTCCACTATGTTTTCCAAAGTAAATCACCAGATATTCATGATTCAATCCATGTCTAGGATGCTGCATGATGAAGAGCCCCCAGTATTTTAAGCTTTGGGGCAATTTATAGCTATCATGTCTAAATTGTTCAGCTTGTTCTACATTTGCCCTGCGTGTGTACCTTTCAAGAATAGTTCTTTTTAGATGATAAACCTTCATTTTCAAATGCAAATGTGTTTTGAAATCTGTCTGTTTAATCACTTCTCCCTCAAAATCATACTATAGCTGAATTACTCAAAAAGAATCCGTAGTGAGGCACCAAACATTTCAAGCATGAGCCTGTGGTGCTTTTCATCTAGAAAGGTGACTAACAGCTTGCATAAGCTTATAACCAGACTTAAAGCTTAAAATCCCTGTGGAATTTGCAAAGGGCATTAAGAAAGGGAGCCAAACCTGGGGAACATAAATGTCTTTGTACTCTGACTTATCTGCCAGTCACAAACACAGTCTGATTTAAAATTGCTGTTACTCATTTTGGCTCCACAATCTCTATTTTCATGACAGTGAGTTGAGAAAGCATTCTGTCCCCTGTGGAGAAAAGCAAGAAATGGCTCCCTAACAAATGTGAATTAGGTCATACATGGTGGTAAGAAGCGCTTCAAAGTGAGCAGACACCCGTGCGCAGCTCCTTGGCATAGAAGGGTAATTATCAACATACACTAGAAAAAATTAATGAAATCTCATTCTTGGGTCTGGAACAACCACCTCTGTGACCTTGGGAGGGAGCCCTAGTGGCACAGTGGTTAAGCTCTCTGTTGCTAACCTTTTGGTTCAAAGCCACCAGTGGCTCTGTGGGAGAAAGATGTGGCAGTCTGCTCCCATTAAGATTACAGCCTTAGAAACCCTATGAGGCAGTTCTACTCTGTCCTATAGGAGTGCTGAGTCAGAATTGACTCGACGGCAGTGGGGTTTGTTTTTTGGTGACCTTGGGGAAGTCACTCTCCCCGCTTAGGCTCATTTTCCTTCTATGTACAATAAGCGTCTTGGCCTTAATGATTTCCTAAGGTTCCTTCTAGCTCCACAATCTCAAATTTAAAATTAGTCCTAATTATGTGCTAAGTAAAGTATGGCACACTTAATTTGAAGGATGGCAAACAGACCAAGGTAATCAAGAGGATGACGAGACAACACGGAAACTGTGTTGTGGTTAGTTGCCGCCAAGTCAACCCCTGACTCCTGGCGACCCCGTGCACAACACGGAAACTGTGTTGTGGTTAGCTGCCGCCAAGTCAACCCCTGACTCCTGGCGACCCCGTGCACAACAGAAGGAAACACTGCCAGGTCCAGGTGGTGGTGGCTGCACATGAGGTGTGTTGGCCAGGAACTGAACCGGGTCTTCTGCATGGAAGGTAACCACCAATGCCCCCATGCATGGGAACAGACCATTACATAATGTGGATACTCTCTGAAACTATGTAACATTCTGCGTGCATTTGAACAAAAGCTGGAAGGAAAGAGGGAACAATGAAAACAGTGAGATCAGGGATGGGTGGCGTTTCCTTATATTTTGATTTCCATTAATTTGCTGTTTGACGTTTAAAAACCATGCCTTTAGGAAAGCATTTCTTCATGTTATGTGGAAAAGCTGTTTGCCTGGTAGTTTGCTATCATTTATTTTCTCAGCTTCCAAAATGATGTCACCCAGGTTGATCTCCTTGCTATTTATAGACAGTGACACATTCCAGAGTTCAATATTGTGTCCAGAGTTGTCACAGGCCTGCACCCCAAGAGTGAGGCATGCCCCCATCCTGCTCAGCCCAAACCTACAACCACTGCTACAGACTTTGGCTAGCTTTTTGCTCCACTGCTAGCCGGAGGAGAACAAGCATTGAACACAAGAGTCAGATCAGAGCACCCCAGGTGGAAAAGGACCTCAGAGTTTGCTGTCCTTTCTCTGAAGTAGTCCATTTGTAGTCTCTGCCTTGTTCATACAGAACCCTTCACTGCCTCCACTTTGAACCACACCTGAGAGTCCCAGTGCCATTTTGGACAATCTGTTGCTGCTCCCCACCATGGCAATATTTGATTGGACCAGTGCTGAACACCTGACCCAAAATGAGCCAATCAGAGCCTCTTTTCCAGAAATTTGAAATTGGGACTAAGAAAGAGTCAGCTTCTCCTGAAATGGTTAATAATGAATCATGTCAGCATGTCAGCTTGGGTACTACCGGCAGGCATTTTTTTATCTCCCATGTGTACCGTAAAAGTAGAAAAGTCTCGTATGGGCAGTAGGGGATGGGGGTGTACAGTGAGGAGAGAATGAGTCTGGATGCCTTTTTGCTCCTTATTCTAGTCCCTTCTTTTTTTTTTTTTTTAATTTTTTTAAGTATACTTTAGATGAAGGTTTACAGAACAAATAGTTTCTCATTAAACAGTCAGTACACATATTGTTCAATGACTTTGGTTAACAACCCCATGACATGTCAACACCCTCCCTTCTCAACCTTGGGTTCCCTATCACCAGCTTTCCTGTCCCTTCCTGCCTTTACACATATTGTTCAATGACTTTGGTTAACAACCCCACGACATGTCAACATTGTCCTTACTCACCCTTGGGTTCCCTGTCACCAGCTTTCCTGTCCCCTCCTGCCTTCTAGTCCTTGTCTGTGCACTGCTGTGCCCCATTAGTCCCGTTTTGTTTTATGGGGCTGTCTAATCTTTGTCTAGCCCCTTCTTAAGGGACTCTCCAGCCTGTCCTTGGGTTCTGTGAGACAGCGTGAGTCCTTACAATAAAGTGCCCTTTCGGCTTAAGCGAAGGCAAGTGGGTTTCTGTTACTTGCAATGTAAAATGTCCTAGTCAATACAGCTGCCCTCCCTCAGAATCTATCAGAACCTCCCAGCATGCCATTCAGAGTCCCTGGGAGATGCAAATGGTTAAAAGCTCAGCCACTAACCGAAAAATTGGAGTGGAAGCTCTAGTCCACCCAGAGGTGCTTCGAAAGAAAGACCTGGCTATCAACTTGTGAAAAATCAGCGTTTGAAAACCCTATGGAGCACAGTTCCACTCCGACACACATAGGGTCGCCATGAGTCAACTCAACTGGTAGCATGCCATCCGAGGCCTGCATGACCTAGCCCTGCCTGGAGTCCCCACCATCCCAGCCATGCCAGGCCTCAGCTGATAGTTGCCCACACACCTACTGCCTCTTGTCTCTGGGCTTTGCCAGCTGCTCTGCCTGAAATGCCAGCCTGCCTGCTAAGCTCCCTCCCCAAATGCACAGGCAGGTGAAAAGCCGGGCTTCAGGGGTCTGCTTCCTTTCTCCCTTCCCCTTCAGCCTTGCACATGATTAAAGCGCTAGGGCAGACTGCCCACTACCCAGGGCTGCTGGGAACCGCTCTGGCCTTTCTAATCTCTGCCGGCTGGAGCAGCCTATGAGCTTTCCGAGAGCAAGCCCTGATGGGGAAGCTGAGCGAGACATGTCTCATGTTGCTGCTACCAGAAACGATGTTGTTCTCATTAGGTGTTGCTGCATTATTTATTTATAAGGCTTTCCTGGGCATCAGGTTAAAGGCTGGCAGTGCCCAGCATCTCCATGCTTAATGAGGAATCAGCGTCGTGGGGAGAAAGCAGATCCGAGGAGCTTGTTGCCTAGAGGGGCACAGCAAGAGAAAGACCACGACTGCCCGGGTTTTGCCTGGGGACGGGTAGTGGGGCCCCAAAGCTTTTCTGCAGAGCAGCGACCATGCACATTTGAGTCCTCCCAGATGAAGGCAGCAGCAGGAACGATCACTAACGTGTGTCACACTGACACCGTGCCTCATCCCAACCCTCTCACGCAGGCAGCATCGTCACCTCGGATTCACAGCTGAGGAACAAGAGCTGCAGAGGTCAAACATCTTACCTGGGGTTACCTGGGTCAGCGCAGGACTCCAGGCACAAAGCTGGTCTGTCTGGATCCTGGGACTGTGCTGTGAGCCTGCGCTTCCCAAAGGAAGGCCCCCGGACCAGCAGCAGCAGGATCACTCAGGAGGAATATGTAGGAAGTGCAAGTTCTCGGCCCCAGCCCAGACCTCCTAAACCGGGGCCCAGCGATCTGTGCTTCCACAAACCGTGGTTGGGACTGGGTCCCATTTTTCTCTCAAGTGACTGGCAAAAAATAAGCATGTGAGCATAATTCTAACTAATGAGACAGGAAAAGTCAGGGTAAACATCTAATCCATCGTAAAAAGGGACACAAGAAAGAGCAGATGCCCTTCTCTGCCTCTGGGTAGCATCACGTTTTCACGGGATGCCTGAAATGGCTGCCAAAATCTTGGGCCCCTCTGAGAAGAGAAAATGTCTGAGAAGACCTTTCAAATCTTTGGTGGTGCCTTTAAGTCACTGCATTAATGAGTCCTGGATCTGCCTCCTCGCTAGAATTCTTATAATGTGAAATAACATTTATTATTACTTACATTTCTTTAATTGGGGTTTTGTTACTTATGGCCAAAAGCATCCTAATGGATGCAGGGTTCTCGGTGCTCATGAAGACAGAAAGGAGAGGCTTTTCAGCGTTCAGTTCCGCCCGCCCCAGCAGGAGAATTGTCTGGTAGCCATTAGAGAGGAAATCTCCGTGCCCTCCTGGCTCATGGTGATCACAGTTTTTTATTTTCCAGATATCGCTGTGCAGTATAGGGTTTTATAAAAACCTGTTGCCGTCGAGTCGATTCCTACTCCTGGTGGCCACATGTATGTCAGAGAAGAACTGTGTCCCATAGGGTTTTGAAAAGCTGAATTTCCAGAAGTAGATTGCCAGGCTTTTCTTTCGAGGTCCCTCTGAGTGAATTCGAATCTTCAACCTTTCGATTAGCAGCTGAGCACACTGACAGTTTGTACCACCCAGGGACTCTATGGTTTTATAAACAGTCATTCAGTTACTGGAACCCCTTGGATGACCATCCCTATCATGGAATACAATGAAGCTGTTAAAATAATGCCAAAGGAAATTACTTATTAATCTGAACAGGTTTTTCTCTAAGCATCAAGTGGGCGTAGATGCAAGTTACAAAGTAGTGTGACCCAAGTTCTTATGTACATTGCCAACTATTTGCAGGTAGCAGACAGGCAGATGACAGAGAGATACCAAAATCCACAGCCATTGAGTTGACTCTGACTCACAGCGACCCTACAGGATGGAGTAGAACTGCCCTATAGGGTTTCCAAGGAGTGGCTGGTGGATCTGAACTGCCAACCACTGCGCCACAAGGTCTCTGACAGAGAGATG
Organism: Dugong dugon; assembly: GCA_030035585.1. NCBI lineage: Eukaryota > Metazoa > Chordata > Mammalia > Sirenia > Dugongidae > Dugong > Dugong dugon. The sequence goes on from CM057482.1 coordinate 4,066,115, forward strand.
GATGGATATGAATATACAGATATGTATGGAGAGAGAGCGAGAGCATAACAGAATCCTGACGCTGGTTATGTCTTCAAGGTGGGTGTTAGGGCTGTGTTTTATTTTTGTCTTTTTGCTTATTTGTTTCTCTAAATTGTCTACAAGGAACCTACCTTATTTTATGAACACAGAAAAAACGGTCTTTTTAAAAACGTTAGGTAATATTTTAATTTACTTCTGGATGTATGATTTTTTTCAGAGTGTTTAATTCTCTGGGTGTCTAACCTTTTTATTTTAACCATTTCAGGAGGACTTCTTCCTAGTACATTCCACAGATTCTAGTCCCTGAAATGGTGTCCACTGATCATAATTAGCTTCATGCCAATGGCCTGGTTTATTATTGCAGAATCCATTACTGTACTGTGGTGTCCTCTGGTGATCCTGAGGGCTGTGGAGCACTCTGCCCCTTGCTAAATGACCCCAGTCTGGTGTGTTTTTAGTTCTTGGCTCTGCTTTTACTGGTTTCAGTGTCTTCAGCATATTCCTCACTGTTTGTCCAAGTGTCTGTTGGTTCCACACCTCCCTCCCCTCTAATCTATAGCTTCCAATAGACTGAATGCTTGTGACTCTACTGAGCTCCTTGGTTACCACTGTGTATAAAACAAGAGTTCCTGAGTCCCGGCTCCGGCAAGCTTCCCGATGAGGAGAGCGTGTGCCTGCTACTGCATAGCTCTCCTGCCATCTAGGCTGTACATGGCCTTCATTGGCTTGCTTTCTGGTTCCTGAGAGTTTGCCAGACTGGGGGAGTTGCTGGAGAGCAGATTCTACGAAGAAGAAGCGGCAGTGTTCCTGAGGATAAATAGCTATTCGGCCAAGAAATAGTATGACTCTGGCTCTCTGACATCCCCTTCAAGAGAAGGAGGCCTCAGATGGCAAGACCAGAGCCATGCGGGATCTCTTGTACCCCCATCGACATGAGGTTATTTAGGGTCGCCACCTGCTTGTTAGGTCTGCCAGATGGCAAGCCTGAGAGGGAGCTCAGAAGGAGAGGAGCCACTCAACCCATCAGCCAAGCACAGTGGATGCCCACTGTAGTACATACACGGGTAATGAGGCATGGTGGAGCCCTCACAAAGGCCGCCATCTGGACGCATGCTGGACAGGCCTGTGCACAGTGGCCATGAGGCAGCCCACTGGATGTTGTGGAGACAGGAATGAGGAGTGGGGGGCAAAGGGTTGGGTTGGGATGGGGGTGGGGGTGAAGGGCTGGGTGGGGGCAGGTAAGCAGGGTGGGAGATGCCCACATGTGCTATGCCCACAGTGTTGAAGTACGTCTGCCCCCAGGGAGCTCTTCCATCTCTGGGGGTCTGTTGACTTCTACCCAACCTCACCCAGGACTTGGAGTTTGACTTCATTGTTATTTTCCATTTCGATGAAAAAAGTAATGATATTTTTACACCAATGCAGACAAGTAGAAGTGTGACTAGGGGAGGTTTTGAATCTTTTGACAGTTCCAGGAGCAAGGACATTTACCCTGGAGGAGAGAGGATGAAGGCTAGACAGGGAGACTGTGTTCACATATTGGCTAGACGTCCAGGTGGAAAAGGCACAGACAAGTTCTGTGATCACAGAGGACCCACGTGGATGGAGAACGGAAGTGAAGGCGGGAGGATTGTTCTGGTGTGGTGAGAAGTCAGGGCCCTCAGAAGTAGGGGTGCAGTGCCCAGAGGCGGGGAGCCCCTGTACTGGCAGGGTTCATCAGACACTGGGAGCCCCATCAGGGACTTTCTGTGTTTCTTCCAAGCTCTCAGACTGTATGAGATTCTGCCCTGTTTTCAAAGCCAGTTCTGCTGACTGGCGCTGTGTTCCCCCTTCTCCAAGCTGACATGTGACTGTAAATTCAGAGCGTCTCCATCCAGGGAGAAACTTCAGCGGCTGTCATTTGGGGAGGGAAGGCAGCCCACTTCAAGGAGCTGCCACCATTCCTGGCTCTGTGTAAGGAACTCCTAAACCTTGAGCTGCTTTATTACTTCCTCAAGCCCATGCCCATAACTGTCGTCATTGCCGTGGGGACAAGAGGTGAGAGTTTTAGGAGTGAAAGATGAAGAGCCCAAGAAAACTCTTCACCCATGCCTTATATTAAATACAGTGTGTTTTCTTATCAAATATGAAGAAATAAACCAAAAATGCCAAGAAAATTCAGGATACATTGCATTTCTACGGTACTATTCTGTTGTTGGGAGCCCTGGCGGCACAGTGGTTAAGAGCTTGGCTGTTAACCGAAAGGCTGGCAGTAAGAATCCACCAGCTGCTCCTTGGAAACCCTATGGGGCAGTTCTACTCTGTCCTATAAGGTTGCTATGAGTAGGAATCAGCTCAACAGCAACGGGTTTGGTTTGGTTGGGATTCTATTGTTATGTCCATTGTTGTCGTTAGAGGCCACCGAGTTGATTCTGACTCATGGTGACCTTATGTACAACAGAAGGAAACGTTGCCCGGTCATGCATCACCCTCACCATCACCAGCATGTTCAAGTCCATCGTCCACCAAGGGTCTCCCACACCCTCATCGGGCCTTTACTTCACCTCCGCCTGCAGTTGATCCTTTCTGATGACGTGTTGTCCAAAGCAAGCGAGTCAGACAATGTTCTGCTATGTTCTATGAGGTTTTCATTGGCTAATTTTCTGAACTAGATAGCCAGGCCTTTCTCCCTAGTCTATCTAAGTCTGGAAGCTCCACTGAAATCTGTCCACCATGGTGGCCTTGCTGGTATTTGAAATAGTGGTGGCAGAGCTTCCAGCGTCATAGCAACACACAAGCCACCACGGCACGACAGACTGACAGAGGGATGGTAGTTGTGTACATCGTTGTTGTTAGATGCCATCAAGTCAATTTCAACTCATAGTGACCCCATGTGACAGAGTAGAACTTCCCCATAGGGTTCTTGGTTGTAATCTTTACAAGAACAGCTCACCAGCTCCCGTGGAGCTGCTGGTGGGTTCGAACAGCCGACCTTTCTGTTAGCAGCTCTGCTCTTAGCCATTGCACCGCCAGGGCTCCTTAGCTTGTCTAAGTGAGGTTGGAAGGGTCAGGGTCTCCCTTGGCAGATGAGAAGCCTGAGGTGCAAGAGGGCCCTGGACTACAGAAAGCGCGGGAGATAGAGCAGGTCTCAGACTCTGGAGCCCATTCCTTTACGCTGAACCCCGCAGCTTCCAACCATGGTTCTGCCTTCTCAGCGCACCGAGACTTTCCTCTTTGCCTCCCCTCACCTGGGCTGCGCTGTGGCCCACACACGCTCTCATCTGTTCTCATTAGTGTTGCGCCATCTAGTCTGGATGCTTAAACATTACCCTCACACTTCTTTGTCACTCATCAAGTTATTAAAGATACAGTGTCTCCAGTCTCATGCTCTGAGGCCCATAGTTCCCAAGCAACCGGTCTTCTGTCTCGTGTTAAACACTCATTAAACCCATTGCCACAGAGTCGATTCAACTCATGGCAGCTCCATGTGTTACAGAGTAAAACTGTTCCATAGGGTTTTCTTGGCTATAATCTTTACAGAAGCAGATCACCAGGACTTTCTTCTGCAGTACCACTGGGTGAGTTCAGACAGCTAACCTTTAGATAAGTAGCCGAGTGCGAACCATTTGCACCACCCGGGGACCTTTCTCCTGCCTTGCAAAACCAAAACCAAACCCGATGTCATCGAGTCAATTCCGATTACAGCAACCCTGCAGGACCGAGTAGAACTGCACCACAGGGTTTCCAAGGCTGCACCTTTATGGAAGCAGATTGCCACATCTGTCTCCCATGGAGAGGCTGGCCATTTGGTTAGTAGCCGAGCGCTTAACCACTGCTCAGCCAGGGCTCCTTTCTTCTGTCTTACTCCCCAGTAATTCCTTTTGGGGAGCAACCTGAAACAAGACTTTCTTGGATGTCAGTGGGTCAGTCTTTAGTGGCATCTGTGTTTCACACCTAGTGTGGAGCACAGCAAGACCAAAACCAGGGTGACAGTGTCAGAGAATCAGCAAGCAAGCAGTGGTCCCAGGAGCCAAGTGGGAGAGGCCAAGGGTCTGCAAGATCCTGGAGTGGATACCATGGAGTAGGCGTCCTAGATGAAGGGTTGGGGAAAAGCGACGTGACAGGACCCAACCCTGAAGGAAGCTTTAGTTTCCCGCTTTGTCCGGCCTAGGGAAGCTTCTCAAGGGCCAGGTGTGACCATCTCCTTTTGCTCCACCATGTCTTAAAGGCACCACCTGTCACCTGGCAGATAACTAATTCGGCAGGCTGGGAGCTCGCAGGGGCCCAGCCTGCCTTGGACGCAGCCACATTGAGTGGAGCCAAGTCTCTCACACGACAGTGGTTGGTTAAACCCCACAGACGTCTTCACACCCTAAATCACAGAGGAAGTCAGGATGGGAGAGGAATAATTGGCAGTGTCCCTGATCAAAGCAGACACCTCGTCACAGCATATTTAGTGGAAAATATGTGGAAAACAAAAGCTGAATTCTTCATCAGGCTGCAGTGCCTAATAAATCACTGCCAAGGAGAAAGCATTTACTAAAATGATCCCTTCAGTTTTGTGTGCCGTGGGAGCTACGTGGAGCAATTAGACAGCAGTCCAAACCCAAGCTCAGGGCGCAGCACCAACGACCCTAATGGAGACAAACAGGCCCAGCACATCAGCCCAGCAAATATTCATTGAGCACACCTACTATGTGCCAGACACCAAACCAGGCTCGGCGGTTACACCAGAGCTGTCCATTACAGTTTCAAACCAAAGGCACGTACATAATCTAATCTGATTCTCATAAGACCAAGTAACCTAAATGAGAAGGTGTCATTAACCCCACTTTGCAGGCGACGTTCACCAAGGTTAGGTGTATGATCCAAAATAACATAACTGGTACTTAGTATAGCCTTTGTCTGGAACCACCTAAACTGTTCTGCGTTGGGAAAGAATCTCAGTAAATACAAAAGATGGAGTCAGAGAACATGTTGAAATGGAAATCTCCTGATGTGTCATTTTCACTTGGATTTAATCGTTCTAGGTACCACTCAGTTACTTGTCTTCATACCCCTGGACCCATAGACCATTTCCTGCCTGTGCCAAAAGGCTGCTTCTCAATCTCTGCACTCCCTCTGCCTCATGTGTCTCCGAGTTCTGCCTACTACACTTTTTGGTGCTTAGGTTATGTTCTACTTCAACCAACAGAAAACTTAATAGTGACAATTATCTAACATAATGAGACATTTGCAAGTAGACACTTCTAGAGTTGGCTCCTTAGCTCAAAATTGTCATGAACGAAACTAGACATTTCTTTCTTTCCACTCCCCCATCCTTAGGCTTGTCACCTCATGGCTAAGAAATGGCTGCCACAGCTCCAGCACCATATCTTCACAGGACTACTTCCAAAGGTAGAAGTCGGGGATGGAGATGTAAGAAAGTTTTTCTTGTTCCTCTCTCCTTTGTTCAAGAAGTAAGCATTTTTCCCGGAAGCCTTCAGCAAACTTCCGCCTTACATATCACTGGCCCATCCAGGTCATATACCCACACCAGCAGCAAGGGTGGCTGCAAGGCAAGTATCCAGTATTTATGATGTGCTCGGTGGGAGGGGGGGAGAGTTGAAAGTGGTTGTTGGGTAGCTAATCAACAAGCTCTGCCACAAGTAAGTTACTGACTTCTGATTAGCATCAGAGTGAAAATGTATTTCTCCTGAGCAGAAATGTGGGTTCCTTGACACTACCTATGGGTTGCTGTGTTAGTTTTCTATTGCTGCATAACAAATAACCACGAAGACGACACCCATTTATTTTCTCACAGCTCTGTAGGTCAGAAGTCTGGGAAAGTTCTCTGCTTAGGGACTCACAAGGCCAAAATGGAGGTCAGCAGAGGTGGGCTCGTCTCTGGAGGCCCTGGGGAACAATCTCCTCCCAGGCTCACTCAGGCTGTTGGCAGAATTCAGTTCCTTGCAGTAGTAGGACTCAAGTCTTTGATGCCTTGCTTAGTTGCTGGCTATTGGTCAGGGGCCGCTTTCTGCTCCTCTTGGCCACCCTCTGTCCTTGCAGGTGACCCTCCCCATCTTCAGAGCCAACAGTGCATTGGGTTTTTCTTATGCTTCAAATCTCTCACACTTCTCCTGCCACCAGCCAGACAAAACTCTGCTTCAAAAGGGCCTACCCAGCTCATCTGCCTTCTCCGTAATCACAGGAGTAACACCAACGGGTGAAGGTCATGGGAGAGCAATCTTAAAATCCTGCCTACCAGAGTTGGCTTTTTTTTTAAATCAGGACTTATTCCTGAAGTTCAGCATAGGATCACCCTTCCCTCAATCACAATATGCACAAGAGGACTTGCAATCAAACCGGGGCTCTGTGAGCAGAGTGATAGGTAGTGATTATGGTAGCATAGCACAGGGAATGTAATTAATGTCACCAAACTATCCACGCAAAAATGGCTGAAGTGCCAAATGTTTTGTTATATTTATTTCACCATAATTTAAAAAAAAAAAGTAATGGGAGAGACCGGCTGTTTAGTAAGCAACTGGTTATCTAAAGCTGCTATAACAGAAATCCCCACAAGTGGATGGTTTTAACAAAGAGAAATTTATTCTCCCACAGCCTAGGAGGCTAGAAGTCCAAATTCAGGATGCCAGCTCCAGGAGAAGGCCTTCTCTCTCTGTTGGCTCTTGGGGAAGGTCCTTGTCATCAATCTTCCCTGCTCAAGGAGCTTCTCAGCGCTGGGACCCCAAGTCCAAAGGACACTTTATTCTGGCTCTTGTTTCTTGGTGATATGAGATCCCCCATGTTCCTCTGCTCCCTTCTCTCTTATATTTCAAAAGAGATTGGCTTAAGACACAACCTAATCTTGTAGATTGAGTCCTACCTCATTAACATAGCTGTCTCTAATCCTGCCTCATTAACATCATAGAGGCAGGATTTATAACACATAGGAAAATCACATCAGATGACAAAATGGCAGACAATCACACAGTACTGGGAATCATGGTGTAGCTAAGCTGACAGATATTTTGGGGGGACACAATTCAATCCATGACAGCAACCAAGAGTGTCTACTCTGATTAACTTTTTCCCTGAGAAACTGAGATCAGGTGAATTTAGTTAAATGGTGAAACACCATCTAGATGGTGGACATTATTTTTCCATGACAATATGGCATACAAGATCCACTGCTCAGAACAAGGCTTTCTGCTTCATTTGCCTTTCCCTCCACCCTCACCCCTACCCCCTACCCCCCATCTCCTCAGCTAGCACAAGTCCCCACAAGGACTCTGAAGAATGCTGACCCGCAGGGTGTTAGATAGAGTTTTCTTTTTGTTTACTGTGGCTAGCTTTCTCACGCTGATTTCTCACTGGTTTGTTTCTATTAGGCAAGAGGGAAGGACAGGGTTTAGCGGGCGAGGCAGCTCATCTCAGAGTTTACCCAGAGCAGATTCTAACGGTGCCCATGGCATTCACAACCGGCCTTTGCGGGGCTTCCCGTGCTTTTCTAGAGAGAGATTACATGCCCTCTCCTATACAGAGGATGCCTCATTACCAGATCTTTCAAGACTTTTGTTTCTGTCTCATTGCCTCCAACTGGACTCAGACATCCTGTGTTCTTTATCGCAGTTACTTTTCCCAGCTTTATGACATCTATTTGGATTTGACATCGTTCCCCTCCCTCAAAGGGTCTAATATCCGAAGTCAGAAGTCTCCAAGGAGCTTAGAGATGTTTGCACAGACACATGGAAATCCTTAAGAACTACAAATTATCAAGCCGGCACAGCTCAGTGCCTTTCAGCGTTCTTTACTTTTGTGGAGGCTTGTATTTACCTTTTATTTTAAGTGTTTTCAAGCCCGTTCTCTTGAAGTGCCTTGCCTTACCAGGAGCCGCATTCATTTGTTCTTGTTGCCTCCTTCATTCAGAGGAACCATCAGTCAGTTTCGGAAACAAGGCAGCTTCTGTGTAGAATCAAAAGCCACCACATCGCAGCTGATGGGGAGAGAATGCAGCGGGCATTGTTGTGTGTACACGGGCCTTCATCCCTTTGAGAAGTACCTCTGTTTGAAATGAATGAGGCAGAGAAGAGTGCTAGTTTCAAACACACCTATCCTCCTCTGGGCTTTTCTTGTTGGAAGTCCTGTGCAGTACTGTTGCTAGAAACTACAGAGAATGAAACGCAAAGCTGAGTGAGGCGGGACCCAGGCTTCCTAGGCAAGGGACTCACACTTGGCCTCGGCCGGCTGGACTGCTGGGCATTCAACTTTACTTTGTGGATTTGGGTTTGCATGGTTAAGTGATCATGCATAAAAACTACCTAAACTTTTCTCACCAGAAGCCTAGTCCAGAAGTAAAGATGGCAGAACTACGGCAGGCTCCTCTCCTTGCTGGTACTTCTTAAGGATGTCATTGCTGGTAGAAGCAGAGGTGCCATCACCACTGTTGCCATGGTTATGGCTTCTGGATCAGAGGATCGGCTGAACCTTGGCCCAGCTTTCCACCCAACCATCATCTCCTCTACAGCAAAAAAAAAAAAAAAAAAACCAAACCCGTTGCCATTGAGTCGATTCTGACTCACAGCAACCCTATAGGACAGAGTAGAACTGCCTCATAGGGTTTCCAAGGAGCTCGTGGTGGATTTGAACTGCTGACCTTTTGGTTAGCAGCCAAATTCTTAACCACTACACCACCAGGGTTTCCTAATTCCTGGATCCATTTTGCGTTTGGCTGGGAGGTTGGAGAGCTCATGGTTTTCTCTGGTACCTTCATGACCTTCTGTAGATTCTCAATGACCCTAGTGTGGCTCAGAGGTCCCAGAGTTTTGGGCTAGTGAAAAAGCTAAAGCAATGTTAAAGACTCATGTAGGTCATCTTCCCAATAGTTGGCTTGATGGATGATCACATTCATCTTCTGTCTGCAGTGACTGCTAGGGAGTTCACAGCCAAATTTCTAGTCCACCCAAATATCTAGGAAGTGTAAAGGACTGTACAGTATATATTTTAAAGTATAACCTGATTCATGGATTCACCTTATTTTTCCCACCATTATTTTCTCTGCTTAAATGTTCCTTTTAATGTGTCTTGCATGGAAATTCTTGCATGGAAATTCATAAGAACTACAGATTATCAACCAGGAACAGCTCAATGCCTTCCAGCATTCTTTACTTCTGTGGAGCTTTGCATCTGCCTTTTAATTTAAATGTTTTCAAGCCTGTTCTCTTGAAGTGCCTTGGCTTACCAGGAGCCCTGCTCATGTGTTCTTGTTGCTTCCTTGTTTTATCTTTAAAAAAGTGCCTTTTGAATACTTTGGAAGCAAGGTTAACTATAGATCACGTATAAGTAGATTGCTCAGAAATCCATTGGATTCTTTTTTTTTTTTTAATTGTGGTAAAAATATACACAACAAAACAGGCACCATCTCAACAATTTCTACACGTACCATTCAGCTATATTGATTACATTCTTCAGGTTATACAACCATTCTTGCTACGCTTTTCCAGATCATTCCACCACCATTAACATAAACACAAAATCCCTTGGATTCTTGCTTTTCCCACGGGAGGAAAAAACAAGTGCAAAGCCTCGAGTCCCAGGTAGGGAAATTTGCATACTGCAAAGCACTTAGAACATATTCTTTGTAGATTCAAATGGAGGGATTTAAATGAATTTATTCTGCTGAAGAAAACAAATTCAATTCGATTCAAGAAAATTGGAACTTCTGGTACAAGGGAGGGATAAGGACACAGCACCCACCTGTGACCCCCAGAAGCCCCCTGGATAATTGGGGACCTGCTAGGTGAAGTTGCTCATGCATGGAAGGCAGGCAGTCCCTTCAAAAGCCTGGGATGGACGACGTGGCCCTGCCACTCCCTCCGGAGGTGCTTGCTGACCGCTAGGAGTGCAATGTGTTGCAGACAGTAGAAACTTCACAGATACATGCTGGATAAATGGGAAAAATCAGGAAAAGGAAACCATGCCTGTGTCCTAAATAAGTTCACAGAGTATCTTCAGATTAACCCATGGAGAAATGATTTCGCAGTACCCAGAAAAGGGCCTGGAAAGACTTTAGGGTCATTTTAATCCTGTCAACAACACTTTGAGGGAGATGCTTGTTTTGTTTGGTGTTTTTTTCTTTTTTATTTATTTATTTTGGTCTCCATTTTCTTCAGATGAGGTTAAAGAAGATTAAGTAATTTGTGCAAGACAGCAAAACTAGTAAGTGAAAGACCCAGGAGTTAAGTCCAGGGCTGTCTAAAAAAACTCTTCCCTTGGTGTACTCTGATACTTCCCAAATATATATTGGCCCCATCCCAGACCCACCAGATCAGCATCTCCACAGAGAGGCTTGGAAACATGCCTTATGCTTAACGAGAGACCAAAAACCAGTCGCCATTGAGCCAATTCCAACTCATGGTGACCCCATATGTTGCAATGTAGAACTGCACTCCGTAGGGTTTACTTGGCTGTGACCTTTTGGAAGCAGAGTACCAGGCCTTTCTTCCAAGGCACTTCTGGGTGCATTCAAACCACCAACTTTTCGGTTAATCACTTACACCTAAGAGACCATGGATATTTTTATTATCGAAGAAGTTTAAGGAAATTGTTCTGTTGCATCTGGTGGGAAATGCAATCAGATGGGAGGACTTCTCTCCCTTCGAGTGATCAAATAGAAGCTATCAAAGACTCAAAGCTCATCCAGCTAATAATAAATCAAGTCATTCTGGAGTTTGTCAGATTATAATATCATAGGCTATGTGTTCCTTGTTTTAACAATATAGTATTGTCTAATTTAAGCTCGTCTGGATCCTAAAATGTCAAGAACATTTAAAAACCTAAAAATGGGCTCTGATTTGAACCTCAGACTTCTTTAACTCTCCTCTCTGCTCAAGCTTCGATCCTGAGCACAGAGGCGTGTCAGAATTCAATTTGGTCTGAGAGCAAATTTCCTTGGCTGTTTTAATCGATACAGTTGTGCAGGGGTGGGGAGGAGAATCACAAGCTGAGAATCAGTCCCCAAGTCGGGATGCCCACCAGACTCCCTTCCACGGAATGAGTAAGTTACACAATTCAGGAAGTAGATAATTCATGTTTGCTTGTCTTTTCTTAGCTTCAGTTTTTCCAGGTGTGATGAGAAGAGCCGAAAAACAGCTAAGCCTGCAGCTTCAATATCCATCATGAGAGTAAACAAGTTATTTGGACAGCCTGAACATTTCATTAACTAAGTGGGCAGCAAGGCAGTGATTCCTGACACGGCTGAATTGAAGTCAGCTGTGAAGCTCTGCGATGCAGCCAGGAGTGGAGATGGGCAAGTGAACTAAAACCTGAGAACATCCATGGGCTTTGGACCACTGCTTCTCAGCAGTTTTCATTGGAAGTGGTCCCAGTTATCTCCAGAGAAATCTGAGACATGGCTAGGGGATCTTATAGAGCTAACTCTTACAGCTCTTGGAGGGCGTAGATCTTTGTTTTAAGGAATGTGCTTTATATGGCATTTCCAAGAAACTTGCTTTGAACGGTATTTCCAAGTCTGATGTTTGTTATAGCATATAATGGCAACTATATGTTATGAATAATTAGCTTAATATACTTGGACATGCTTCTGTTCCTGAGTGTTCTTTATCTCATTTAATGTGAGCAAAAACTCTGTGAGGTTGGTATTCTTATTAATACTACTTTTTGAATGAGGAAACCAGTAGTTATGAATACTATGCAATTAATAAGTTAGAACCAATGGACACATATTGAACTCAAAACCTAAAAATATAGGCTACATATTTTTTAATGTGCTTTTATTTTAGAAATATAAAATAATAAGTGAACTAAGCATTTGACATAAAATCTTATGAAAAGTAGAGAGTCAACATAAAGGAAAATACAAAGAAAATAATAAAGATTAAGGACAGAAAGAAATAAATTAGAAAACAGAAAATAGGTGGAAATAATAAATCTAAATGTTTATTCTCTGAAAAGATTATAAGATAGATAAACCCTTGGAAATATAATAAATAAAAACAAAGTTATAAATCAAGAAAATTAAACATAAGACTGGAGATTTGACAATTGATATAAGAGATTTTAAAATATAAATGATTGAAATGAACACTTTATGATAATCAATTTCAAGTGTTTAACTAAATGGACAAAGCAAAATACAAAGCATGAAATTGACAAAGCAAGATGTAGAAAACATGAAAATTATGATGAGGGAGAAGAAAATTAAGAAAATTATTTTCTAAATACCTCATCCACCAAAAGAAATATTATGGCCAACAAATTTACTGAAGACTATTTCTAAACACCCAAGAGATAGACTTTTCCATATAATATAATCAGTTCCAAATCATTGAAAAACAAGACCTGGTACCCAATTTATTCTAAGAGACAAGTATGATCCTTATCCACAATCCTGTGAAAAATACCATGCATGCACACACACACACACACACACACTCACACACACATACACACACACAGTCTTAGTGTGGCAGATTTGTTCACTAGGAGTGCCAATCCCAATAAAACTGGTTTCAAAAGATTATAACCAGCCTCAGGCACATAGCAGATTTCCCAAAAACAGCTGTTGAATAAATGAATAAATGAACATATGGGTATGTGGATGAAGAAAATACTGAAGTCAATTAGCAATGTCTACTAATGGTTGGAGTCCCTGGGTGGTGCAAATGGTTAACGTGCTCCACTGCTAACTGAAAGATTGGAGGTTTGAGTCCACCCAGAGGTGCCTCAGAAGAAAGACCTAGTGATCTACTTCCAAAATATCAGCCATTGAATATCCTATGGAGCACAGTTCTACTCTGACACACACAGGGTCAGTCAACTCAACAACAATGGAGTTTTGTTTTGTTTTCTGGTAATAGGAGCATATAAGGCAGGAATGGCTTGTGCATGCTGTGTGTTGGCTAACTTTTATTGGTCACTTATCACTATATGTCAGGCCCAGTAAGCATAGGCAGATAAATCATTTTCAACTAAGCTAACAGAACAAAACCAATTGTCATCAAGTCAATTCCCACTCACAGGGACCCCCATAAGACAGAGTAGAACTGCTCCATAGGGTTTCCAAGGAGCAGCTGGTGGATTCGAACTGCCAACCTTTTCATTAGCAGCCAAGTTCTTAACCACTGTGCCACCAGAGTGCCAAGCTAATGGAAGGCAACCCCAGAAGTTAAAACAATTACATGTGGTGGCCAGCAAAGGTAAATTCTAGGAAAGCTGGAAGATTATAACATTACAGAGTACCTTTTATTAAAGAACTGATAAACTTTTGGGGAGAGATTTAAAAGAAAAATTGAAGAAATGAAGACATACATCTAGCATGTTCCTGAGTGGAAAGTTTAATTGTTATTAAAATGCTTTTTTTTTTTCCTCCAAATTAACTTACATATTTAATAGAATTTTGGTTAAAATCACAACAGAATATTTTAACTTGATAAATAATTCTAAAATTGGGTGGAAAAATAAAGTCAAAAATAGCAAATAGTTTAAAAGAAAGGAATATATCTGTATGTATGGGAGGGAAGAAGGCTAGTCTTTTCAGATACCAGAAACTGCTTTAAAGCAGAATTACTTAAAATAATATAATATCATAAAATAGAAATACAGAATAATGAAATAGAATAAAAATTCAAAAATACCCACTTGCATCTAAAAAAATAAATGTATAATTTCTAAAAGGAGGGGTATGAAAAAATCATGTAACATCACGTTATACTAACAGGACAGCAATTTGGAGGGAAAAAGTAAGTTAGATTCGTACCTTAACCCATGCACCTTGGCAAAAATAGGCAAATAATTTTGAAAAATAAGAATGAAGGAGTACTTAAATTACCAGTTCTGGGAATGTATTATTAAATTGTACTAATTTAATATAGTAAATTATAGGATACTTAATATAGTATAAGATAATATCCATACACCTACAAGGAAGACCAGTTAATATCACTATTATTCAAATTTATGCACCAACCACTAAAGCCAAAGATGAGGAAACTTAAGATTTTTTTATCAACTTCTGCAGTCTGAAATCGATCAAACATGCAATCAGAATGCATTGATAATACTGGTGATTGGAATGCAAAAGTTGGAAACAAAGGAAAAGGATCTGTAGTTGGAAAATATGGCCTTGGTGATAGAAACGATGCTGGAGATCACATGACAGAATTTTGCAAGATCAATGACTTCATTGCAAATACCTTTTCTCACCAACATGAACGGTGACTATACACATGGACCTCACCAGATGGAATACACAGGAATCCAATTGACTACATCTGTGAAAAGAGATGATGGAAAAGCTCAATATCATCAGTCAGAACAAGGCTGAGGCAGACTGCGGAACAGACCATCAATTGCTCATACGCAGGTTCAAGTTGAAACTGAAGAAAATTAAAATAAGTCCACGAGAACCAAAGTACGACCTTGAGTATATCCCACGTGAATTTAGAGATCATCTCAAGAAGAGATCTGACGCTTTGAATACTAGTGACCGAAGACCAGACAAGTTGTGGAATGACATCAGGGACATCATACATGAAGAAAGCAAGAGGTCATTAAAAAGACAGGAAAGAAAGAAAAGACCAAAATGGATGTCGGAAGAGACTCTGAAACTTACTCTCGAACGTTGAGTAGCTAAAGTGAATGGAGGAAATGAGGAAGTGAAAGAGTTCAACAGAAGATTTCAAACGGCAGCTCAGGAAGACAAAGTAAAGTATTATAATGCTATGTGCAAAGACCTAGAGATAGAAAAGGGAAGAACATGCTCTGTATTTCTCAAGCTGAAAGAACTGGAGAAAAAAATCAAGCCTCAAGTTGCAATATTGAAGGATGCTATGGGGAAAATATTAAATGACACAAGAAGCATCAAAAGGAGAAGGAAGGAATAGACAGAGTCACTATACCAAAAAGAACTGGTCAACATTCAACCATTTCAGGAGGTAGCATATGATCAGGAACTGATGGTACTGAAGGAAGAAGTCCAAGCTGCACTGAAGACATCGGCGAAAAACAAGGCTCCAGGAATTGACGGAATACCAACTGAGATGTTTCAACAAACAGATGCAGCTCTAGAACTGCTCACTTGTCTATGACAAGAAATTTGGAAGACGGCTACCTGGCCAACCGACCGGAAGAGATCCATATTTATGCCTATTCCCAAGAAATTATCAAACAATATCATTCATATCACAAGCAAGTAAAATTTTGCTTAAGATCATTCAAAAGCAGCTGCAGCAATATATCCACAGGGAACTGCCAGAAATTCAAACCAAATTCAGAAGAGAATGTGGAACCAGGGATATTATAGCTGATGTCAGGTGGATCCTGGCTGAAAGCAGAGAATACCAGAAAGATGTTTACTTGTGTTTTACCGACTATGCAAAGGAATTCGACTGTGAGGATCATAACAAATTATGAATAACATTGCAAAGAATGGGAATTCCAGAACACTTAATTGTGCTCTTGAGGAACCTGTACATAGATCAAGAGGCAGTTGTTTGAACAGAACAAGGTGTGGTTTAAAGTCAGGAAAGGTTTGCGTCAGGGTTGTATCATTTCACCATACTTATTCAGTGTGCTGAGCAAATAATCCCAGAAGCTGAACTATATGAAGAATGCAGCATCCGGATTGGAGGAAGACTCATTAACCATCTGCGTTATGCAGATGACACAACATTGCTTGCTGAAAGTGAAGAGAACTTGAAGCACTTACTGATGAAGATCGAAGACTACAGCCTTCCGTATGGATTACACCTCAACATAAAGAAAACAAAAATCCTCACAACTGGACCACTAAGCAACATCATGATAAATGGAGAAAAGACTGAAGTTGTCAAGGATCTCATTTTACTTGAATCCACAATCAACACCTATGGAAGCAGCAGTCAAGAAATCAGAAGACACATTGCACTGGCCAAATCTTCTGCAAAAGACCTCTTTAAAGTTTTGAAAGTTAAAGGTGTCACCTTGAAGACTAAGGTGCACCTGACCCAAGCCATAATGTTTTCAATCACCTCACATGCATGTGAAAGCTGGACGATGAATAAGGAAGATCTTAGAAGAACTGACGCCTTTCAATTGTGGTGTTGGCAAAAAATATTGAATATACCATGGACTGCCAAGAGAACGAACAAATCTGTATTGGAAGAAGTACAGCCAGAATGCTCCTTAGAAGCAAGGATGGCGAGACTTCATCTTACATACTTCGGACATATTACCAAGAGGGATCAGTCCCTGGAGAAGGACATCGTGCTTGATAAAGTAGAGGGTCAGAGAAAAAGAGGAAGACCCTCAACAAAATGGATTGCGACAACGGGCTCAAGCATCACAATGATTGTGAGGATAGCACAGGACCAGGCAGTGTTTCGTTCTGTTGCACATGGGGTCAACTATGAGTCAGAACTGACTCAACGGCACCTAGCAACAACAACAACAATATCTTCATGGTAATAGTGCAGGAATCAATCCACTGATGCAGTTCTTCTCTGTCACATTGAGTTCCTTTGAGTTAGAATCGATTTGATGGCAACAGGTTTCGGGTTTATAGCTATTTCAAATAATATTTGAAAAGAACATTTAATGCTACTAAAATATGTCACTGATATGTTGTTAAGTAAAGAAGCGGGTTGTTAAAGGATTTGTACAATATGTTTGCAGTTGTATTTTTAAAAATAAAATATATACACAGGAAAAACAATGAAATGTCAACAGTGGTTCTCTCTGGATGGTGAAATCGTGGATCTTCTTATGCTTTTCTTTTTGGTCTTCTTTATTTTTCTGCTTTTCAATAATAAACATTTATTGATATCATAATAGAATAAGCTATTAAGAATAAAACATTCACCAAAATAAGCTTTGATTGATTAAAGATTTAAATATAAAACCTAATTATGGAAGAACTTGCAGAAAATTTTTAAAAAGCATTTATCAGCTCTCTGGGGGAATTTTGACTTCCTCAGCTCTGAAGCAATTGAAATGATCGCACTATAAAAATTAGCATCATTAAAGATTTTTTTAAAGAGAGAAAATATTTCTATCAAATGTCACAAAGAATTAAGATCTATCATAAATTGTTAATTCAGATTTGTAAACTAAACGTCAAGATTCCAAAAGATAAATGGGTAAAAGCAGAAGCGTTCCCAGAAGGGAAGTACAATTAGTAGAAAAACATAGTGGGAAAATGTTAATTGTCGCTAAAAATCAAAGACATGTAAATGAAAGCAGTCTGAAGATGACAATTTCCATATTCTAAAGGAATCAGCTACCACCCATCTGTCAGTGTGTAGTACTGTGGTGGCCTGCATGTTGCTGTGATGCAGGAAGCTATGCCATCGGTATTTCAAATAGCAGCAGGGCCATTCATGGTGGACAGATTTCAGAGGAGCTTCCAGACAAAGACAGACTAGGAAGAAAGGCCTGGTAATCTACTCCTGAAAATTAACCACTGAAAACCCTATGGATCACAGCAGAACATTGTCCGACATGGCACTGGAAGATGAGCTCCTAGGTTGGAAGTCACTCCAAACGCACAGCCACAACAATGGACGAGAGCATACCGGGGATTGTGAAGACTGCGGGACCAGGCAAATGTTTTGCTCTGTAGCACATGGGGTCACCATGAGTGAAGCCAACTCAATGGCAACTAACAACAACAAAACAAACAAGCAAGCAAGTGTGAAAGAAGGAAAGGAAGAAAGGAAGTTGTTTGCTAACATCCGGAGATGGTGAAGCTGCCCAGAGATGGCCCCATACGCTCATTTACAATGATATTGTTCACACTCTTTGGCCAGAAATGTTGCCACTAAGTGCTTATCCTTAAAATACAATTTGGCAAAAGCAGAAAGATCCCCCCTCATCTCCCTGACTTCTGAATGTTGGTCGACCAGGGCTCAGGCCTTGGGCATCTCTTTGCCACCGACATCCACTATTTGGGGGATCTCATCTACATGCCGACATCCATCCAACCCAGTCATGTGTCTCCAGGGTGTGGGTATACAGGAACGGGAGAAGGAAGACAAAGGCCAGAGAGAGCAGAGATTTCCCCAGGGGAGGGTGGGGAGAGCTTGTAGGTAGTTTAAGGGCTCTGACAGGCAATGATGAAATATCAGCTGGAAAAGAGTCAGAAAGGTACTTCAAGCCAAGCTTCTTCATCATATTAAGCCCCCACATTAATAACAAAACATTCCAGGCTTTGTTAGCCAGGAGCAGCTGTAAGGTCCCCAGGAATTCCCGAATTTCAGTAGCCCCCAGCAAGCCACCAGACCTCAGCTGCCCCAGCTGCACCTCCAAAGCCTGAGGGAATATTTTCATGAGGCAATTCACTCATGAAATTCTGGCCTCCTTGCTGAAGCCGGCAAACTTCCTCAGGTGGGCACTTCAGCACCCCCTCCGCGCCCTCAAGGAGCACCCTGACAGGGCCCCTGGGCCGCCTGCCGAAGGTGCATCCTGGTCTGATGCCAGGAAGCTGGCCCACTTGGGTCCCCAAGTCTTACAAGTTCTCTCTGTCCCACACACATGCTCCTCGTTGTCATCCCAGTCTGGGGTTCAGGGAGGGCCAGTTTCATAGGGGGGCCCTTGTTACTTGAAAGATGGCCTGCCAGGCACTACCCCTTCACCCTCCATTGCCTTTGGAGGAGTCATAGGTTTCAATATCCCCATTGTACCGAGGTTAATCCAAAGCCCATTGCCAATCGAGCGGATTCTGACTCATGGCGATCCCATGTGTTACAGAGCAGAACTGCTCTAGACGGTTTTTCTGGGCGATGCCGCTGGGTGGGTTGGAACTGCCAGCGTTTAGTTAGTAGTTGAGAGCAAACTGTGCTGCCCTGGGGCCTGTATACAGGTTATGACTCCCCTGAGGCAGAACTGGGCTCAAACCCAGCTCCTAACTTCAAATCCAGCTCTTTCTCCCTTGCTCCCAGTTTTGCCAAGAGCTGGTCTTCCTGCACCTATCAGCAGCTACCATTTTCCTTCCTTGTTTATATATTGCCTGTGAAAAATGGACACGGGGGTTACTTTTTTCTATGGAGAGCTAAAACCAGCTGTACTGCAGTGGAGGTGATAGAGTAGAAAAAGCAGAAGTCCCTGGGGGCGCAGAGGTCGCAGTGAGCCTGACTGCCCTCCCGTCTCCAGGATCCCGATTACACGTGGACTGGCTTCCAAGAGCTACTGGTGGCTGTTTCCTAGAGTGTTGTAAGAACTCTGTGCTCTCCTGTGTCCCTCACGGAGCCTGACAGCCAGATGAGGCGATAGCTGTGGAATTGTAGAGTAAAACGTGGCTCTCTCCAGAGTATCACTCCAAACCAAAACCAAATTCGTTGCCGTCAAGTCGATAGCCACTCATAGCAACCCTGCAGGACAGAGTAGAACTGCCCCATAGGGTTTCCAAGGAGCGTCTGGTGGATTCTAGCTGCTGACCTTTTGGTGAGCAGCAGAGCTCTCAACCACTGCGCCACCAGGGCTCCAGTTGCTGTAAATTTAAAGGAAGCTGAGACACAGCAATACCTCTGTCCTCCTGTCCCTGAACTTAGCCTGAGGTAAGAGTTCCTTCCCCAGTCTGGCTCACTCCTTGACCAAGCGTCTGCAGAATACTGGCTGCGAGGAAAGTGGGTGAGGTCTGTGGGGCTCCCCTGCAGAATCCAAACATTTCTCAGGGTGCCAGAATTGAAATTGAGGCTCCTGGATCGAGTCCACACAGGCACCCTGTCCTCTGGCATCCAGGAATTGCCCTCTGAGGTTGAAGAAGGTCTTCCTCCACCCCCGCAAAGGGGAAAAACACACTTGCCAAAGGCAGGTTTGCACCAGCTCCTCAGGCTGAGCTGTGTGAGCAGCTTTCTCTGACGCATCTGGCTCGTCGTTCTCTGGAGGACCCTAGGTATGACCTAAGGCAGATGGTATCTAGAGTAATAAGATGATGAGGGCTGGTGTGTACTGCAGGTTCATGGCGGGGCTCGCCCCAGCAACTTCCTGTCAAACACGATGCTCTGTCCATGACAAATCTTTACAGGCAAAGGATCCAGTCTTTTCCTCTTGTCTGGCCTTTTTCGCTGTTGATGGCTGGATAGGGGAAAAACAATCTGCATATAAATTACGTAATTCTATCCCAATACACTGTTTTCATTACCTCTGTCTTCTGTTATGTCTCTTGGGCTATTTCAGGGCTATCTCCATTGAATAGCTGAGAGAGGTCTTGAGGATAATTATTTAGAAAACAATAATAATAAGCATGCAATATGTGTTCATACGCAGTGCAAGAGCATGACACTGTTCCATTTTTTAACCTTAGGTTCAGGAAGACCTCACACGTGAATTCCCATTGCGTTTGGCAAAACTACTTTTTGTTGTGTGGGCTTTGGAGTCAGACAAACACAGTTCAAATCCCATTCCACCACTTACTAGAATGTGGATTTGAGCAGCTCAGTAACCCCCTGAGCCTCAGTTTTCCCCTCTGTAGAAAGGGAATAACCAGGCCTAAGTCATGGGACTGTTCCTGAGGTTTAGATGAGATCACTTAGAGAGTCTGGGATCATGCTGACACTGTGGGAATTGGCTCCTGAGCTTTTAGCCCCTGACCTCTAGGCCTGCCTAGGAATCCATGAATAGCCACATCAGGAAGAAACATCACTGGTGGAAAAATGATGACTCATTGGCATCTCTTCAGAACTTCAAACAGATTATTGGAGATTGTGGCAATAATGGAACTAGTTCCTGATTTCTAGAAGCTAAGGGCAGTATGTGCTAACGCCAGAGAGCTTCTGTGAGATGAGTCTGTGATGTGGTGTCAATACCAGCTGCTGCAGAGGGGCTTGGGCCACTTCAGTCTGACCACTGCCCCAGCCCTTCCTGAGAGCCCTGACGAGGGCTGCGTCCTCGGGATGCCATACTAAGAAGGGCTGTGATCCAGAGATGGAACGTGCGTGTGGATGGGCCCACCTTCCAAACTGTGCCCTTTGTTTGCTGCAACCAACCAGTTCATGGCTGGCTTGGCCTCCCTGCAGGACCACCGCTCACCAAGCCCCAGCCAGCACCCCGGCAGCTGGAGGTGCGAGCACAGAGCAGGCACGTGATGAATGCTAGTCCATGTCCTCCCTCCTTCCCACTGAGGGGAAAACCCGCCGGGAAGCCCTGGGCTAACCTAAGGAGCCAGCAAGGTTCACTGCTTATCTAGCTGTTCAAAGCCAACTTAAATCTTTATTTCCTTTTGCTTCTAAGCATAATGCAAAGAGAGGAAAAAGGTTTTCCATTATACTGGAACTACTAAAATAATAAAATGCATTATTGGTTCCACAGAATCTAGTCACAAAAGAGACTGTTCTGGGTTTTGTTGTTGTTGTTGTTGTTGTTTTGTTTTTCGACTGTTGCACAAGCCTATAGTTGAAATCCTGTTGGGAAGAATCAGTGGACTAGCACAGACCAGGACACATAAAGCTAAGTGAAAAAAGAGGTCTCGCTTTGCTCCCTGGCTGCTCTGCTCTTCGGCCTTGGACTTTGAGAATCAGAGAGCATTAGGGCTCACAGGGACCTAGAGGTCCTGAGGAGCCCTGGTGGCAGTGCTTAAGAGCTCAGTTGCTAACCAAAAAGGTTGACAGTTGTTCCAGCTGTTCCTTGGAAACCCTATGGGGCAGTTTTACTCTGTCCTTAGGGTCACTGTGAGTCAGAATCAGAGTTGGTTTAGAAGTCCTTATATCCAATCTAAATTTATTGGTATGTGATCTTGGACAAAGGATCTCTCTGAGCCTCAGTTTTCTCACCTGTGAAGTGGGAGAAATAATTCTGACCTCATATGTTAGAAAATCAAACGATCCCTGGCTGTGCCAGGATTCATCATAAGTACTTTCCAGGTAGTAATAATTTAGTCTTCACAGCCTCAACTTACAGACGAGAAAAGTAAGGCAGAGAGTTACCCAGTGAGCCCAAGGCAGAGGCAGAGCCAATGCAACGCACCGTAATCACTTGGCATGATAAATCTTGAATAAATATAAATACCTGCTTGAAAAGCTTGAAACACTTCATTCTTT
This sequence comes from Dugong dugon, assembly GCA_030035585.1. Taxonomy (NCBI): domain Eukaryota; kingdom Metazoa; phylum Chordata; class Mammalia; order Sirenia; family Dugongidae; genus Dugong; species Dugong dugon. The sequence continues at coordinate 4,088,125 of CM057482.1, forward strand.
CAAATAGTCTGAAGTTTCCTCTGCCATCTTGTCTCCGTCTTTCGTTTGTTTACTGGTCTGTTTCTTTTAAACGTAGATAAGCAAAAGGTTAAACTCCAGGCCAACCCCTTTCCAAATGAGGCCAACTCAAATGAAATAGGTTTCCCTACTTGTTTTGCTCTTTTCCCACATGGTACAAGAATGTACACACAGATCGGTCAGTGACACAATAAAAGCTTGGTTGTTTTCACCGTGGCAGGCCGGCTCCAGGCAGGACTAATAAAGGATAGAGTCATTTTCCAATGATACAATTCTGCAAACTTCATAAGTTTAGCCCTGGAAGTAGAGTAGTGTTGGGGTGCAGGAAAGCCCAGTGTGATCCTGGGGAAAGCCGGCTGTGTAGGATGAAGGGCTTGTGTTTGTAAAAAGGTCCCTGGGTGGTACAAATGGTTTGCACTTTACTACTAACTTAAAAATTGGCAGTGTGAACTCACCCAACAATGCCATGGAAGAAAGGTCTGGAGATCTGCTTCCGTAAAGATGACAGCCAAGAAAACCCTATGGGGCAGTTCCACTCTGTAACACATGGGGTCTATATGAGGCGGAGTTGACTGCATGGCGACAGATTTAGGGTATTTTTGGTTGCTGAGAGAACTGACCCTGGACTTGGGCTTCAGGCAGTCCTGAAATCCCCTCTCTCTCGGCCTTTTACTGATGATGTGGCTTTGTGCCATATCCTGATCTGTCTAAACTTCAGCTGTAAAATTAGAGAAATAACAGTCCCAATCTAAATGTTATTGTTATGATCACTCTTTTCTTAGAACTCCCACCAGAGGCTGGCCTTCTCAGTTTCCCCAGCTGCTGCAATATGGAAATAAGAAAATATGATTCTGAATATAAAGACCCTGTTTCCCTCATCAGCAAACGTCTCCTTAATCTCCTGGCTTCCCCCTCCAGGAAACTGCTCCCTTTATCTCTGTGAAATATGTATGTCTTTTCTTCTGATTGACTTTCTTACTGCCATTACACTAAAGGAAAAGGTTACTTTCCAGGTCATCAAATGCCAGTCTCTGGAAACCTCTATTTCTTCAAGAAGCTCTTCAAATTAAAAGAGAGCAAGAACTGGGCAATTTTTTTAAATCTAATTTTAAAACTGTTATTATTTTAGACAGAGGATGCAGATCAAAGTTTAGTGTTACCCAAGTTAGAAAAGTCCTTCAAGAATAGCACAGGAAGAAAGTACTAAGCTCTACTGACATGGAGGTGCTGCTAAATGCTGTGAGCTCCAGCCTCTCAGCGCTCAGGCTCACCCCGTCAGCTGACGGAAAATGAAGAGTCCTGGATAAACTGCTGGGCTTTCTTCAGCACGGACTGACCAGAAGAGCCTCTAATGGACCTCCTGGCTCTTCAGAAGCATTGATGAAGTGAATCTATCTGTTTGGAAAGTTTTGGGCACCTCCTCCCCAATATATGGATATATATTTGTTTATAAACTATATAGCTCTAATATATTTTATACGGAGCCCTGGTGGTGCAATGGTTTAAGCACTCAGCTGCTAACTCAAAGTCAGCAGTTCAAACCCACCAGCCTCTCCATGGGAGAAAAAACCTGGTGATCCGCTAGGTAAAGATGACAGCCTAGGAAACCCTGTGCGGCTGTTCCACCCTGTGCTATAGGGTCGCTATGTGTAGGAATCGACTTGACAGCACACAACAAGAGCAATAGATTTTATAGTACCATAATCAAATTACATAAAACCAGTTCCCATCAAGTCGATTCAGACTCATGGCAACCCTATGTGTGTCAGGGTAGAACAGTGCTCCTTAGGGTTTTCAATGGCTGATTTCTCAGAAGTAGATCACCAGACCTTTCTTCCAAGGCATTTCTGAGTGGACTCAAACCTCCAGCCTTTCAGTTAGCAGCCAAATACGGTAAAAATTTTCACCACCCAGTTGTTGTTGTTAGGTGCCGTTGAGTCGTTGAGACTCACAGCACCTTATATACAGCAGAATAAAACACTGCCGGTCACGCACCATCCTCACAATCATTGCTACGTATGAGTCCATTGTTGCAGCCACTGTGTCAATCCATCTCGTTGCGGGTCTTCTTCTTTTTCACTGACCGTCTACTTTACCAAGCACGATGCCCTTCTCCAGGGACTGAACCCTCCTGATAACATGCCCAAAGTACGTGAGAGGAAGCCTGGAAATCCTCACTTCTAAGGAGCATTCTGGCTGTCCTTCTTCCAATACAGATTTGTTCGTTCTCTTGGCAGTCCATGGTATATTCAATATTTTTTGCCAACACCACAATTGAAAGGCGTCAGTTCTTCTTCGATCTTCCTTATTCATCGTCCAGCTTTCACATGCATATAAGGTGATTGAAAACACCATGACTTGGGTCAGGTGCACCTTAGTCTTCAAGGTGACATCTTTGCTTTTCAACACTTTAAAGAGGTCTTTTGCAGCAGATTTGCCCAATGCAAAGCATCTTTTGATTCCTTGACTGCTGCTTCCATGGGTGTTGATTGTGGATCCAAGTAAAATGAAATCCTTGACAACTTCAATCTTTTCTCTGTTTATTGTGATGCTGCTGATTGGTCCAGTTGTGCACCACCCAGGGTCTCCACAAATTACATAGTACTCATATAGTAGATAGTACTCTTATAGTATATAGGGCTTATGTAGTATATAGTACTCACATGGTATATAGTGCTCATATAGTAGACAGTGCTCATTTATTATATAGTGCTCGTATATTATACTGTACCTGTATATTATATTGTAGTTGTATATTATATTGTACTCATATATCGTAGTCCAACTTCCCGGATTATTTGCTCAGCATACAGACTGAATAAGTATCGTGGAAGGACACAACCCTGACGGACACCTTTTCTGATTTTAAACCACGCAACTTCCCCTTGTTCTGTTTGAAAGACTGCCTCTTGGTCTATGTACAGGTTCCTCATAAGCACACTTAAGTGTTCTGGAATTCCCATTCTTCTCAATGTTATCCATAATTTGTTATGATCCACACAGTGAAATGCCTTTGCATAGTCAATAAAACACAGGTAAACATTTTTCTGGTATTCTCTGCTTTCAGCCAAGATCCATCAGGCACCACCAATGATATCCCTCGTTCCACGTCTTCTTCTGAGTACGGCTTGAATTTCTGGCAGTTCCCTGTCAATGTACTGTTGCAATCATTTTTTAATTATCTTTAGCAGAATTTTACTTACATGTGATATTAATGATATAATGTTTGATAATTTCTGCATTTTGTTGGATCACCTTTCTTTGGAATAAGCACGTATATGGATCTCTTCTAGTCTGTTGGCCAGGTAGCTGTCTTCCAAATTTCTTGGCATAGAACAAATCTGTCTTGGAAGAAGTACAGACAGAACACTCCTTAGAAGCGAGGATGGTGAGACTTCACCTCACATACTTTGGACATGTTATCAGGAGAGGCCAGTCCCTGGAGATGGACGTCATGCTTGGTAAAGTAAAGGGTCAGTGAAAAAGAGGAAGACCCTCAAGGAGATGGACTGACACTGTGGCGGCAACAATGGGCTCAAACATAGCAACGATGGTGAGGATGGCACAGGACTAGGCAGCAGTTCATTTCTGTTCTGCATAGGGTGGCTATAAGTGGTAGCTGACTTGACAGCACCTAACAACAACAACATGTATTATAAACATTCTACATACACAAACACAAAATTTTCTAAGGTGATATAAAGATAAATCTGAAAGGTCTATTATTTTCTTCTCGCATCCCAACAGATCACTCAAGCACCAGTCTGAGGCAATGGTTTGCAACCCTCATGTGACCAAGGATAACCTGGAGAACCGGTTAGACAGGGAGCTTCTCCAGGCTCCAGCCCTGGAAGTTTTGATTCAGTTGACCTGGTGACGGGCCAATAGCTTACCCTTTTCCAGAGGCCCCAGATGACTCTGATCTTCTATTGGGCTTTAAAACCACTAGCTCAGACCCTTCTGTCTTCCAACCCTCTCATTTTTCACTAAAATTTTATCACTGTGGTCTTGCTATTTATGATCTACTTCCTCAGCACCCTCTTGATCACTTAGATGACTGAAAACGAGCAAAAACAATAATAATAGCAGCTACCATTTACTATTTCCTATTCACCAGAATTACTGAGGATTTTTTGTGCATCGTCTCATTTAACCCAATCAGGCAGGTATCATTAGCCCTATTTTACAGATGAAATAACACAAAGTTCAGAAAGTGAATGTCTTGCACAAGGTCACCTAGCTAATAAGTGATAGACCGGGGATTTGAACCTAGATATGCCTGATTCCAAAGCCCGAGCTCTTGACCACTAAGTATTTTGTCTCCGAAATAAGTCACTGTAATTTATTGAACGTCTGTGATGAACCAGTCGCTTAGCTGAGCACTTCACATACGAATCTCCAATCCTTCCTACATACCTGTCTTTGTAGGTGTGACACTCATTCCACAAATTCATAAGTGCAAGAAAATGTCTTTTCCGTACATATGAATTCCTGACTCCAAATCACTGTTTTCGTGTCTTCCTGGATTTCCACACACACACTCACACTCACACCATACACACACTCACACACTTACACACACTCACACACATTCACACACCTAATCACACACACATTCACGCTCACCCACACACCCACACACACTTTCGCACACATATTCATGCACACACTCACGCACACATGCACACACATTCACACACACACATACATTCACACACTCACACACCAGTGCCTGAGTTATACCACAGTTCCAGAGCAGACACAAAACCCAGGCATGGGGTTGGGGTGAGCACCTGGTCCTCTGTTGTCCATCCACACAGGTGGCCCCCAAGGGGAAAAAAGAAAGTTGACCTTCATGTCCTGCTGCACTCTGCAGGTAGGAAGGAGCCCGCCAGAGGTCAGGGCATAAGCCCCTGCTCAGATGGCACATCTGACCAGGTGGTCCCAAGCCGCAGCCCTCTGGAAGGGGAGTAGCCACAGGACAGCACAGAGTTAGGCCTTGGGCTGGGGTCCAGCCTGTCCAACCTGCTGGTGGCTTTGGGAGGTCCTTCCCACCATGTTCACCCAGGCAATGATCACCAAGTCATCCAACAGCCTACTCAACATTTCCACTTGATGTCTAAGAGACGTTTCAAACTCCACACGGGCAACACTGAATTCCTCATCCACCTAGCACGTGTGCTCCACCCACAGCCTTCCTTGTCTTGGCGGACAACGACACCATTCCTCCACCTGTTTAACCAAAAAGGCTGCCGTCATCCTCAACTTCTCTTCTCACATCCCATGTTCCAGCCATCAGGAAATCCTGTAGGCTCTACCTTCAGAATATCTCCATCATCCATCCCCTCCCCATGTCCCCAGTTACAAGGTGTGCCAAACCAGCATCGCCTATCACTGATAACTTCAAGAACCTCCTAACAGATCTCCCACCTTCATCTTTGCTCTCTTGTGCTCTGTTCCCAACCTTGCAAACCAGAGTGATCTTTTAAAACTTTAATTCAAATCATGTCACTCTTCTGTTCAGAATGGCTCTTCATGTCTCCCAGCCCAGAAACCAAAGGTTTCATACTGGCCTACACAATACGTGACCTCCGTCCATGCCTCTCTGACCTCACTTCCCACTGCTGGATTTCTGTTCACTGACATACTTGCTGTTCCTGGAACTCTCCAGGCATGCTCCTACCTCAGGACCTTTGCACTGGCTGTCCCATCTGCCTGAGGCTAACTCCCTCATCTCCCTCAAGCTTTGCTCAGATATGAACCTCCCAACAAGTCTCACCCTGACCACTTTATTTAAAATCACTCCCAACCTCCCACATACTTCCAAACTCTACAGTACTTTTCCTTTTTCCATAGCCCTCATTGCATTCTATAAATCTACATGGTTCTCTTATATATTATAACCAAAAAAATCCAAGCCCACTGCCATTGAGTTGATGCTGACTCATAGCAACCCTGTAGGACAGAGTAGAACTGCCCTATAGGGTTTCCAGGTAGCAGCTGGTGGATTCGAACTGCTGACCTATTGGTTAGCAGCTGAGCTCTTAACCACTGCACCATATTATCTGACATCCCCTGCCCTGACTGGTGGATATGTTCCAGAAGGACTGGAATCTTTGCTTTGTTCACTTCTATAGCCCTAGGGCCTAGAACTGTGCCTGGCATATAGTACTCATACAAAAAAAAAGAAAAGAAAGAAAGAGAAAAATGTTGACTTTAAATAAAACTAGAGACCCAGGGAATATGACAAGGGCCAGCGCTGCCCCTACATGGTTTCACTGAGTGGCCTCCCTTCTCAGACAGCCAAAGTCCTCTATGCGGTTGGAGTGTAAATGAGCACAGAGGACAAGGTGTGTTTACTCTAGGATCATCCGTCAGTGGGGCCCACAGGGAGGCCATCAAGTTCTGCCTCTGCCTCTGCTTCTCCGTCAGCTCCGTCTTACTCTGAGGTTAGAGGTTTTCTGCCTCTTTCATAGTGGAGACAGACTCTGCTGCCTCACCACACTCTGACCACAGGCATCAGTGATTTCGGTGAACTCAGCAGGAAATGGAGCTTCTGGGGCTCAGCACAGAGGAACAGAGTCTCTCTCCCCGGGCTCAGCCTGGCGTTTGAAACACCATTTCGACAGCCTTCATCCCTCCCGAAGCTCTCTCAGACTGCGGCTTAGGTAACACCTGGGAGCCACCTACCCCTGACCTTTGACAGGTTTTCCAAACACAGCGCTTTAACTTTAAATTGATCAGTTTGGAACTGCGACCTTGGTCTGAAAGGTAAGAATGCGTGGCCATGTGTTTTATTTTCAAAATGTATCAGGATAGAAACACTTCTATGAATCAATCTTTTTTTTTTGGATAGAGTTAGATTTGGGGTTGGGGGGGGGGGCAAGGAAAATGTCAGGACCTTGGATAGCATGTTTAAAGGTTAATTATTAGTGGGCAGCCACCCCTAACAAAGCCTCAATAGGCATTCTGGTCTCTTCAGCTTTGGAAATTAGCAAGAAGCCCTTGGACCCGGCTGCGCCAGGAGAAATGGAAAGTCCTCTGCGTGTCTCTGTTTTCTTCGTTTTGTGCATCTGGATCCAATCAAGTGCCCGTGGACAAAGCCTGGGACCAGGTAAGAGCTTGTCTTGTCTCCAAAGATGAGCATGGATTTTCTTTTTAAATGTGTGGCACAGTGAGTCCACGTGTCCTTGGCTGTGTGCTTCAGAGAAAACTGGGTGGCAGTTTGAGCGCGTCACAGGTTCACAGCGACATGTAGCAGTTTGCACTTTTAGAGAACCACTCTGGAAGTAATAGCCTTCTAAAAGTGCCTGCAGCCAGCAGCGAAGTTGCTGGAAACAGTCGTCCTAAGTCTTCGGAGGAGAATAATCTGAAAGAGTTTGCAATCTTCCGGAGCATTCACTTGGTGTCTGATTTGCAACTGGGGAGCACAGCTTGCAGTGCAATGCTCTGTCTTGTTGGGGTTTGTGTAATTGCCTGGCTCCCTCAGAAGAGAGGAATTTCTAAGAGTCCTGGTCCCAGTCAGGTCTGAAGTAGACATATCACTGCAGTTTTCTAGACTTCATTTTTCTGCCAAAGTTTCTCTCTGAGATTGAGAAATCCAACAGCAGGTCACACCTGTTTTGTCTGTAAATTCATATGCTAGATTGATAGCCAAACACAGCTCCAAATGCTTGATCAGACAGGTGGATTTCTGGTTCAGAGCCCAACAGTGCGTTGGATCAAAAAATGACCGGTATGAAGTCAACTGAACAATTTAGCCAGATTGGACAGGTGTTTGGGATGGTTTTGTGCTGCTTACTGGTTAGGAGCTAGTCATGCCAAGGTAGGGACTTAGATTTTTCTTTCCTCAAAGACTATGGCTGATGGGAGCTCCAAAAACTTTGTGATTCAGGAATTTACTCACAAAGGATATACTTGAAAATTCCAGGACCTTTTCTTTCCCCCTCTAAGAAAAAAGATTGTTGCTTTGTATTTGATCATCATTTTGTATCCTGGGTGAGTTAATAACTTGTTAGTAGTATTCATTGTTGCCACTTCCTGGGCATTTTACATGTCAAGCACCACGCTAATTATTTGCATGCGTCATCTTACCAAGTCATTTCCAGCAATGAACCTTTGGTCATAATTGACAGCCACATGAGAAAAATCGCTGATGATTTTATTCCCTGGGTTCACAGCAATTTGCTGAAGGGCCTGACCTTCCCTTTGGCTCCAAATGTTGTCTTTGTTGTTTACTTTGTTCATCTGTTCCTTTACTTTTTTTATCAAAGTCTAATATACATATACAGAAAAGTGCTTACATCATAAGCATTCAATGAGTTTTCATGAACTAGACCAGCATCCCAGAAGCTTCCTCCATGTGCCCCTTGAGTCTTATCCGGAGCTGATTTTGCCTTGCTTAGTTAGAACTCTTTCTTAATGGAAATCTACACTGGGGTCCGCTGGTTTCTTTCACTTGGTGACAGTCGTCCGTACGGCTCGTATCTGCACAGCTCGTTCTCACTCATCGCTGTCACATTCATTGTGTGAATTGATCCATTCTGCTCCTGATTGGCCGGGACTGTTTGCAACCAGGACTCTGGGGTTTGAAGCCATGGGTGCTGAGGTAGATGTTGAAGGGAGGGACCCTTCCTAGGCTCCTGGACATTGTCCGTATTTTCCTCAACAAATCTCATTGTGCTTACTGGCTTGCTGCTCTCCCAGGGTCCTGGTTTGTCCAAAGTAGAAGAAAGCAGCCCCGATTAGTGTTCAGAGTCTGCAGACTCTCAGAATTCTTCCTGAAGGAGCAAGCCCATGTGCAGGTGGCTGGCAGGGGCCTTCCTGAGGTAACTGCAGGGAAGCAGGCACCCACAGTGGGGCCCCGTCAGAGGAGTGCTCTCAGCCAGGGCTGATATTGTCCCCCAAGTGGCATTTGGCTATGTCTGGAGACATTTTTGTTGTCACAAGAGTGGGTGATGGTGGCTGCTGGCTGTTAGTGGGTAGAGGCCAGGGATGATGCTAAACATCCTACAATGCACAGGACAGCCCCCCATAACACAATTATCGGGCCCAAGATGTCAACAGTGCTGAGATCTATGCCAAGTTTCAGCTGTCACTAGTCAAGGGCCAGGAAGAATTCCCTCCAGGACCCTTCTTCCTTAAGCTCCCTCCTCCCAGCCTGCTTCTTTTTATTATCATTAATCATATTCTACTAACGGACTCAGGGGTCTGTTGTGTGTCCACCACGCATCAGGCACCACACACATTATTCCATCTTCACCACATAGTCGAGTCAGCCAGCAGTTAAGTGTCTTGTCCAAGGTCCCATAGCTGACCAGGGCAGAACAGGGAGAGGCACCTGGAGCCTCAGTCTCTCTGCCTGAAACCACGGTCTCTCCATTGTGGTCATGCCCTGTGATATGATACTCAGAGGTTTCTAGAAAAATGCTCTGCTCAATTCCTCCCTCAGGAGACAGAGTTGGTCAGTCGTTCCTGCCCTTCACTCTAAAGGGATGTGCTGAGCTTCCTGAAGACCCCCTGGTCCACCCACGTCCTCAGACCTCGGTGCCTGAGACCCAGGACCACCCCCTGGCATTGCCATCAGAGCCAACACTGCTTCAAATGGAAGCTGCTGCTCCTAGACGGCGGCCCTCACCTTCCAGGTACCAGCCACCACTGCCTACTGGTGCCCTCCCCAGCTCCAATGCCAGCCACAGCTTCCAAATCCTAGAAGCAGCTGAAATCCACTGGGTCAGTCCCTTATTCATTTAATAAGTGTACATGGGCATCTTCCATATACAAGGCAGTGCATTTGTGTAGAGGCTCTCAAGCTTTCTGGTCTCAGGACACTTTACATTCTTAAAAATTATTGAGGACCCCAAAGAGCCTTTTTTATGTGTGTTATATATGTTTACCGTATTACCATATTAGAAATTAAAACTGAGAAATTAAAAAATATATTTATTAATGCTTTTTTAAATAGCAACAATAAACCCATCACACATAAACATACATAACATAACTTATGAAAATAATCGTCTTCATAAAATTTGAGAAGAGTGACATCATTTTAAAAAGAGATTTTGCAAATCTCCTCAATGTCTGCCTTAATAGAAGACAGGTGAATTCTTTTACCTGTTTCTACGTTCAATGTGCTGTGAATTGCTGCCTTGTTTGAAGTATATGAAGAAAATCTGACCTCCCGTATGGGAAAGGGAGGATGTCACAGACCCCTGAACCTGAGACCCGGGGTCCTCGGTAACACTCAGAACCATGGGTTTTTGTGCCCAAGGCAGTGTGTGAGGTGGTGTGAACTGCACATCCTTTCCCTGCCCTCCAGGAGCTTAGATGGAATCAAGCGTGGACCAGGGGTGGAGAGATGAGAGCTGTCTTCCCTGGAAGCTGACTATAAAGGGGCCATTGTCTGTAGAGAGTTTCAATACATTTAAAAAAAAAACCCGTTGCCATGGAGTCCATTCTGACTCATAGTGACCCTATTAGGACAAAGGAGAACTGCCCCAAAGAACTGACTAAAAGTTGGTCTGTTTTTCATGATCACAGTTCTAAATAATGTCAATGATAAAAATAAAGCTCCTTCCCTAAAAAATAATTAGTTGATTTAAGTTCTAAACAACTGCTCTAGTTGCTATTGAGTTTTATTAAGATATATGTAGACTTTAAACTAGCACATTTTTTAAAACTTATCCTTCAATATAACTATTGTTTTTTACCTTAATGTTAATGTAGAGAACTCCCTGCTATACAGTGGGCCCCCAAAAATTCACAGACTCGGCAATATGTGTTTATTGTTTGAATAAGTTTGCCATGGGTCAGAATCATTAGTGTTTGTTTTGGTACATACTACATGTTCCTGCATTTAAACAGAGATTCAAAGTAAACACCAATAGTATCACAATTGTAAACACAAAGAAACATAACTTGAGCTACTTTAATTCTGTCATTCTTTGTAGCCACTTGGAGTTTTCATATGTGTTTAGAACTTAAAACAGTAAAACAGATGGTGAACTGTGAGGTGTAATTTTTGTTTGGGAAATAAAAACTTTGGTTCATTTATAAAATAGTTTTACCAGTTTTAGATATCTTTAAAGTTAAAATTTATTCTTCATTGTATATTGCTTACTGCTTAAAACTAAAGAACAAATTAAGAAAATAGTGATTACTACTGATTTTTGCATGAGTATTAATGAAAATAATTTTGTCTTATAGAGTCTAGGGGTATTAGAATGATCCACTCTGGGTATTGTCCTAGTGGAAGCACTGGACCAATGCTCCAATAGAAATTAAAACAAAAATTTTATTGAAGGAATAATTTCATTCCAGGGAATGGAGAAAACACATGGCATCCAAACAGGCTGCTGGGCTGTTCTGCTCTGCAGGCAGAACAATGGGATATTTAACAGGCAGAGTAAGCACCAGCAAATGGTTTCACATGAAAGCAAATGCAGGGAAAGGAAGGGAAATTTACAAGGGGTGGTTAAACTGCAAACTTTCTTAACATTGATTTGTAACCTAACACAAATCTCTTATTCCTGATACAATTTGACTAACGCTTTATTTCTAAAGTATAAACATTTTTGATATGGAGGTTTAGTGATGGATTGCAGGCTGAGTCAACTGAATCGGAGTCCTTGAAATGTAAAATCTAACATTAGTTACAAAAGAGTAAAGATTAAATCAGCTCTAAATTTAAAGTCCTTTGAAATGTAAACATCATCCATCCAGCTAAGGAGGAGTGATTTAGGGCCAGGGAATTCACTGGGTGAATTCCCTGAAAACAGTTAAGATAGCAAGTTTATTTACATAAGTTAAAGCTTGAATCCCTGCATTCTTTGTGTTACAGTCAAGACTTTTAAAGCTGTGATCTGCCTTCTTTTAACAAATTTAGCCTCTATCTAGTTTCAAATTTACAAAGAGCTAGCAGAAATAATATAGTGTAAAAATCTCAGTGAGTAAAAATTAATTTAGGAGTCCAGAGTGGAACTAAGACTTTATATATACTATATATATCACATATACTATAAAGTGATTTATAGGTTCTAACTTCATTTAACTTTCTCATCCCTATTCTCTAAACTCCTGTTGATCAAGGTGCCTTCTCTGGGGCCAGCTGCATAAACATTCTTAATAGACACTAGGCAATTCTTTATTTAAGTTAGAAATTCCAGTTTCTGCCTTCAGAGTTTTCCAAGCAATAAAACTTTGACAAAAGGCTGAATGGTTTCTTTAGAAGAGTAGAAATGAAAATCTTGGTTTAATTCAGAATGGAATTTTTTAAATTTAGGTCTGAAGTCACCTAATTCAGAAATGCCAGCACCTCAGATTCTAAAATTCACACACACAGTGTCAAAGAGCCAGTACCACTGAGTCTAATAAAGGAGATAAGGCATGTATATAAACTTCTCTCAAACAGAAGGTCGAATGTGATGAGTATGTCAGAGAGGAGCTGACTTTGGGCAATGGAAGTAGAGGGGCACGCAAGTTTGCTTCCAAGTGTGGGGAACAGAGAAGGCTTCTGGGAGGAGGTAGCATTTGAGCAAGGTCTTGAAGGATAATATTTGGATAAAGGGGCACGAGGCCTCCCTTGTGGTGAGAACAACATACGCAAAGGTACAAGCCCAACAATTTCCAAAATAGGCGTTTAAGGAAGGAAGAAAAAAAAAAAAGCCATAGGAAGGTGCTGATAACAACACCAGTCACAACTGCGACAAGCTGTAAACAACTCAAAAGTCCCAAAACAACAAGCTGTCGAGAATGAACAGTCCATTATTGTTAATTCAGTCTTTAAACAAACATGGTTTTGTATAGCTGCTACATTCTAGGAACTTTTGGGTGTGCTAGTGATGGGATTTAGAAATAAAAGCCTTATTTCTCAGCCTTAAACACTCATAGTTTAACACCCGGGATCTTACCCTGGCACTGGGGTTGGGTTTCAGAGTTTTTGTTGTTGTTAGCTGATGTCCTTGACTCATGGTGACCCGACACCCAACAGAGTGAATTGCTACGTGGTCCTGAGTCATCCCCAGCCTCGGTTGTAAATCCAGCTGTTGTGATCCATAGGGTTTTCACTGGCTAATTTTTGGAAGTAGATCTCCAGGCCTTTCTTCCTAGTCCATCTTAATCTGGAAGCTCCACTGAAACCTGTTCAGCATCATAAAACCACACAAGCCTCCACTGACAGATGGGTGGTGGCTGCATATAAGGTAACTGTCCAGGAATTGAACCCAGGTATCCTGCATGGAGAGCGAGAATTCTACCAGTGACCCACCAATGCAGCCCCCTGAAATGCTACCCAAAGCTGTGCATGTGTGCATTTTGAGTGAGGGAAAGAGGTCACAGCTTTTGGCAAATTATCAAAGGGGCCTGTGACCTCCAAAAAAGTTAAAAACAAGAAACAAAAACACTGGTCTTATAGCTTTTAAAAATAAGTATAAGGAAATTTATATGAAATAAGTTGGGGAAAAAACAGGACCAAATAACATACATGTTGGATCACGACTATGAAAAATTGTATACACGTGGTAGGCAGAAAAATAGCCTCCTAAAGATGCCCATGTTCTAATCCCCAGCACCTGTGAATATGTGAGGTTACAGAGCAAAGGGAAATTAAGGTTGCAGATAGAACTAAAGTTGCTAATGAGCTGGCCTTGAGATGGGGAGAGTATCCTGGGTTATGCAGGTGGACCCAATGTAATCACAAGGGTCCTTAAATGTGGAGAAGGAGGCAGACGGAAAGATCAGAAGATGCAATGTGTGAAGGAATCAACTGGCCCTTGTGGGTGGAGAAAGGGGGCCACAAGCCAAGAAATGCAGATGACCTCTAGAAGTTAGGAAAGGCAAGGAAACGGATTCACCCCCAGAGCCTCCAGAAAGGAATGCAGCCCTGCCAACACCTTGATTTTAAAATGTTCAGTGAGACCCATGTCAGACTTTCCAACCTCCAGAAATGTAAGAGAATTAGTGTGAGTAGTTTTCAAGCTACTATGCTTGTGGTATTTGTTATAGCAGCAACAGAAAACTAATACGCATGTATATTTCTAGGGATTAGAAGTATATTTAAAAGTATAAAAAGTTTCCAGGTCATGGAGTTTCATTAAACATATTTAAATGTAGAAGAAAATTTTTAAAATAAAAAAAGACCTCAATTAACTGCAATCAGATTAGTCCTGGATTTGTCTGTCCCAGGAGGACCCTGGGAAAGAGACCTTACCCTGTTCCTTCAGACCCTCTACCTCCACCTGTTCTCATGGGCTCAACTAGGCCCAGAATCACTCCCCTATGGGGCCTGCAAATTCCTGGCAGGCTTCCACGATTGCAGGGAAATCATTCATGACTAATCCTGTACCAGGATTCCTCCGCTCTGCCCTTTTTCCGCACCAGCTGCCGTAACACTGCAAGGCATGCCAGATCCTCTCAGGCGAGCAGAAGGAAGAGGGAAGGAGAGGCTGGCCTGGGCCAGAGGCTTGTCTGGTTTGGGCCTGGCCCACAGACAGTATCCGAGGGATGTGACCACCCTGACCTCAGCCTGGGCTGTCCTGACTTCACCGGGTCCTCCCAGGGCAGAAGCACATAGCCAGGAAGGTGACTGCAAGCAGTTCCAAGGAGGTTGTCCATTCCGGAGTGAGGCCTTCGCAGCTAGGCATCAGTGTCCAGCCACCCGGGAGAGGGAGTGGCCGGGGCAGGCAGGGCATGTGGCCCTCTGCCAAGCAGGCTGGATGTCATGGCTGGAATTCAACCCAATGTGAAAACCAGGCCACAGGGCAGAGCCCAGTCAGTCCTGAAGGGAGGACCACACAGCAGGGTGGGGAAACTGAGGCACAGTGGGCAACCCAGCTTAGGGCAAAGAGACAAACTCCAGTCCCTCTCACACTGGAGGACTCAGGGTTCCTAAGAGGGTCAGCCTTGCTCTAGGAGAAGGTGCAATTCTCCCACACGGTCACAAGGTAGCGCTGTGGCTTCCCAGCTGCCTCAGGGTTTCAGGCTTGGAAGAAGCCATTTTCTGGATGATTCTGGAAAACTCAGGGTAGTCTCCCTTTCCCCTCTGTGTGTGACTTTACCTCCAGAAACACTCCTAGTTTCTGTTTTTCCACAATGGGTTGGAGGGAAGGGGAGGCCTCCTTGTCTGTCCACAGCATTTTCACCTCCTGAAAGGAACCTGGTGCAGTAAATTGTATCACAGCTATTACAGGGGGTGTTGTACAGCCATTCAGAATCACTCTTATGAAGACACACAGGCAGGAACGCTGAAGAGTGCTTACGTTCCAATGTGAAGTGGGAAAAAAACGCCACCAAATCGTGTATGCTTTGTGATCACAACTGTGTGAAAATACGTATGTAAGAAAAAAATACAAAAATTTCTGCACTTCAGCTGAGTTCATGTCTAAATTTTTGTCTCTTCCCAACTTTATGTAATGTTATAGTATGTATATAGTATGTTTACTTTAATGATTTGAAAAAAAAATTTTGATTTACTTCAAAATGAAAACAGGAAGGAATTTGACTAGATTACTTGGTGGTTCTTTAACTAGTGAGCCTCAGAGTCACCTGAAAGTCTTGTTTAAATAAGATTTCTGGGTCCCAACCCCGGAGTCTAATTCCTTGAGTCCGGGGTAGGTCCAGGAATTTGCATTTCTGACAAGTTTCCGTGCACTGCATCTGGGGCCACACCTTGAGGACCACTGTCGTCCTTGCTGTGAGCTGTGTACAAGAGAACGAAACACTGTGTGGTCCTTTGTCATCCTCACCATCATCAGCATGATTGAGTCTTTCACTGCAGCTGTTGTGCTAATCCATCCAGCCTAGGGTCTCCCGCGCCCTCATCAGCCCTCTGCTTGACCAAACATGATATCCTCCTTGTGATCCATAAGGTTTTCACTGGCTAATTTTCAGAAGTCCATAACCAGGCTTTTCTTCTTAGTCTGTTTTAGTCTGGAAGTGCCACTGAAATCTGTTCATTATGGGTGACCCTGCTGCTATCTGAAATACCAATGGCATAGCTTCCAGCATCACAGCAACATGCAAACCACCACAGTACCACAAGTTGACAGATGGGTGGTGATAAGAACCACTGTCATTGTTGGGTTCTTAGGTGCTGTCGGGTCGATTCTGACTCATAACGACCCTGCTGGACAGAGTAGAACTGCTCCATAGAGTTTCCTAGGCTGTAATCTTTACGGGAGCAGATCGCCAGGTCTTTTCTGTCAAACAGCCACTGTGTGGGTTTGAACTGCCAACCTTTTCAATTGGCAGCCAAGCGCTTAACCATTGAACCACCAGGGCTCATTTGAGAAGCACTGGAAAAACAAAAATCACTAGCTAATTGCAAAATCAAGACTTCAATCCAGGTCTCCTGACTTTTAGGCTGGGCAAACCTGGCTTCATTTCTAACTCTCTGGGGTTAGGGGCGAGTCAACATGTATTGATCTATTGATCACAGCACCATCCTGGATACTGACCTCCCCAGGTGTAGCCACCCAAATAATATAAAAACCCTAAGATATTCATCAACATTTATTCCCCAAAATAAAATATCAGCATGCCAAAAAAGAAATCAGTTCTTGAAATGAAGAAAAATTCACAGGCTGAGGCTTACTTGTCATTGGCGGAAAAAACTAGATGCAATAGCTAATTAACCCTACACACTGAGCCACTCCTTGGCAGGCTTGAAAATATGATGAAGAAAATCTTTTCACACGAGCCGGGTATTACCAAAAGCTGGGCAGATTATGGGTTCTCACTTGATTGGCCTTTCCACAATTGCTCAAAACTTTCAAGTGACAAATTTCGCAGCTTCCTTATCCCAAGAGAAATTGACAGAGTGAAAACAATATACTGTTTTATACTGAAACATGATAAGTTCAATAGCAGCAAACGACCATGTTTTTACACAAATAAGGCGGCCCTTCTACGTTTGTTTGCCAGCCGCAACCTCCCCCAGCAAGGAATTTTCGTAAGTGTGCTACGTTAATTCTTTTTTCTCAGCAACACGTAGAAAAATTTTGGTAGGAAAATACCTCATGGAGGGAGGACACGGTTGAAGGCTCTCGTTAGAAGGTTCTCGTTACTTGAGTAAAAATACAAAAATACAGCGTAGCATTTATTAACCACCTACTGTGTATCTGGGTCTTTGTGGCACAAACGATCCACTAACCTTAAGGTTGGCACTTTGAACTCACCCATCAGAGCTGTGGAAGAAAGTCCTGGCAATCTGCTTCCTTAAAGATTGCAGCCAAGAAAACCCTATGGAGCTCTGTTCTACTCTGTAACACGTGGGCTTGCCATGAGTCAGAATTGACTCCTCAGCAATGGGTTTGGGTTTTGGTTTTTCTGTGTGTGTGTGTGTGTGTGTGTGTGTGTGTGTGTGTGTGGTGTACCAAGCCCCATGATCAGAATGAAAACGTATCTCTGAGGATACAAAAGTGATAAAGCAGACATCCATCCACCAAGGTCTCTACCTGCTGATAAGTTCTCCTGTTCTTTTTAACCAAGTGTGTGTGTGTATTTGGGGAGGGGGTGAGGAGGGAGGGGTGCCCTCCATAGAGAGAAACTTAATTTCAACATGATAAGTGCTCAAATGACCTTATGTACGAAACGTTACAAGAGCCCCGGGGCAGGAGAGGTCAACTGAGAAGGCTCCAGAGAGAAGGTGATGTTTGGGTTGAGTCTTGAAGGAAAAGAAGTGGAAGGTTGTCACAAGCAGAAGGAGGAGCATGAACCAGACGTGGAGCCTTGAAAAAGGACAGTGAAATTGGCAATCCATGGTACAGATGGTGTGGCCCAGGATAAGCAAGAAAAAAAACAAACCCACTATCACTGAGTCGATTCCAACTCATAGCGACCCTATACGACAGAGTAGAACTGCCCCATAGAGTTTCCAAGGAGCACCTGGCAGATTCGAACTGCCAGCCTTTTAGTTAGCTGCTGTAGCTCTTAACCACTACGCCACCAGGGTTTCTGGGACATGTAAAAAGAAGTGGCCAGAATTGAGGCCAGCAAGACAGACTAGGGCAAGAGGTGATGGCCTTGAGGAGTATGGCCCTAGAGTCAGTGGGGCCACCACTGAGTTGGTGCTTGAAAGAGGAGGGAGCTCAGCTGGGCAGCTTTATGCTGGGTGGATGGCCTGATCTCGTAGCCTGGCTGAACACCCCAGCCACTCCCAATGGAGAGCAGTGTTACCACAGGAAAAGGCAGACATGGGGCAGGACTCACACCATCTATGCAGCCTCACCTGGCTCCTCACCCACCAACACTCAGCTCTTGCTCCAAGGCAGGCCCCAGGACTGGGCAAGTCTCCGTGCCGTTTTGTGTGAATTGCTATTCCAGAATACACTAAATCCATACACTTCCCCCACAGGAAGGACTTACACCCGTGAAACTGAAGCAGGAACACAAAACCGAATCTTGAATGGGAATCTCCCATTTTAACATAGCTTATTCTAAGTATGAGAAGAGAAACTTGTATACATTCTACATCCTTCTGAAGCTATAGCAATTTCAACTTTAAAAACTCATTTCCACTGGAATTATATCACTCGATTCTTGCAATATCCCTGTAAAGGATATTGGATAGGTATGACCATCCCCAGTCCCTGGGTGGTGCAAACGGCTAACACACTCAGCTGCTGACTGAGAGGTTGGAGGTTCAAGTCCACCCAGAAGCACCTTGGAAGAAAGACCTGGCAATCTACTTCCAAAAAAAATTATCATTGAAAACCCTATGGAGCACAGCTCTACTCTGACATACATGGGGTCGTGATGAGTGAGATTCAACTCAACAGCAACCGGTTTAGTTGGTTTCAGGAGGGACCAGTCCCTGGAGAAGGACATCATGCTTGGTAAAGTAGAAGGTCAGTGAAAAAGAGGAAGACCCTCAACGAGATGGACTGGCACAGAGGCTGCAGTAATGGGCTCAAGCATAGCAATGATTGTGAGGATGGCGCAGGATCGGGCGGTGTTTCATTCTGTTGTACATATAGGGTGGCTATGAGGCAGAACCAACTTGACGGTAAGTTTGGTTTCTTGGTTATTATTATCCCCATTTTACAAACATAAGACCCCATCACCAAAGGCCACCAGGAACACAGTGACTGTCAGATGAAAGTTAGGTTTACTTAGTTTACCGCAGCAGTGGAGACCCCACTCTGGAGGAACCCTGGGGCATCCCAGTAAGAGGGAACCAAGAAGGGCTTCTTAGAAGATTCGGGTCTGTGCTGGACGAGTCTAAGAAAGGACTGGGGAGGCAGGGAAACTCTAAATCAGTTTCCCTCCAAAAGGAGGAGTTAATTTGATGACTGTGTATCTTAATAGTTTGCTAATTAACTGGTAACTAATTAGTCACTGTTGACCAATCATTAATTATGTTAATGACGATCCAGGGAGGTGGAGGCAGGCGCTGGCTTGGGAGCCGTGATCCCCCGCGTCAGTCAGGAGAGGGGACCGTGCGGCCACGGCTTTGGTTACCGAGCGGCCCCCTGTCCTGGGGCAGACACAGGCGGGGGGGGGGGCCTGATGTCCGCCGGCTGTGTTCTGTGGGCCTTGTTTATGTTCAGTTGGGAACGGCGGTTGGGAACACCGGTTGGGAACACCGCGGCCCGGCCACCAGCGGGGAGGGCTTTGTTGTTGTGTTTTGTTTTCATTTCCTCACATTCAAAGAAACTCAGGCAATGCCCTCGAGGTTACTTAGCACCCACGCACTGTCCAGCCCGGGTGACTCCCTTCACCTGCTGCACCTCTGAGTTCTCATGGGCAGTGCGCAGGGTCCCCACAGTACTGACATCCTGGGTGTCGCTGGACCTGTCACGCTGGGCCTGAGACCTTCACCAGCCGCCTCGTTGTATCAGCCATTTAGACACAAGCAGGAGAGGGAGATAGAAAACCAAAGTTCCATCCGTTTTAAACATGAGACATTGTGTCCGGACTTAAAGGAGCCCTGGTGGCGCAGTGGTTCAGTGCTCTGCTGCTTACGGAGAGGTCAGTGGTTCCAACCCACCAGCCGCTCCACGGGAGAAAGATGTGGCAGTTGGCTCCGGTAAAGTTTACGGCCTGGGAAACCCTATGGGGCAGTTCTGCTCTGTCCTACAGGGTCACTGTGAGTTGGAATAGAAGGCACACAAAAAAAACAACATCCTAACTTAACCCTTTCTTTAACTGTTGTTAGTTGCCTTTGAGTTGATTTCAACTCATAGCGACCCCATGTGTGCAGGGTAGAACTGCACTCCTTAGGGTTTTCAATGGCGGATTTTTCAGAAGTAGATCACCAGGCCTTTCTTCCAAGGCTCCTCTGGGTGGGTTAGAACCAGCAAACTTTCGAATGACTCTTAATTGCCTTGAGAGATTGGACTCAAAGATTCCCAAACGCCAGGAAGACAAAGGCTAGGTTCTGTAAGAACCATCCAAGCAGGGGATGACCGTTAGCCCACTTCTTCACAGCGCTGTTTTATACAGAGCCAAACATGCATCATTTCGTGATTACATAACAGCAGTGGAAAAATATATCTGATGCATTTTGAAGGAAACGCTTACATTACTTTAACTGAGAACCAAGACGTATGAAATAATAATAGCTATTATTTTTAAGAACTGTTTAATGTGCCAAGGGCTTTGCGTATTAATTTCATTTAAACCATACAACCACCCTTTGGGACAGGTATCATGATCCCCATACTACAGATGGGAAAATTGTGGCTTAGAGAAATGAAACGACTTGCCCTAAACCACTCAGCTGGTGAGTGGCCGAGGCAGGATTTATACCTGGGCCTGTCTGCCTTCAAGCCTGCTGCTCTCAACCAAGCCAGAGAAATGGGCTCTCTGGGTCGGCTCCCATGTCAGCTTGCCTGCAGTGAAGAGCTGGGGCCAGCTAGCCAAGGTCCCTGTGATTCACATCGATGCTTATTTCCAGGGATGCTGGTGGCCCTCTCAGAAACCACATGAGACCTTGGCCTTCAGAGTTCACCCACTTTGGACAGTAGGTGCCAGGGGAGCCTGGGACATACACGTCTGAGCCTCTCAGGCCTGATCACTTCTAACCGGAATTGGCACACACCTCACTCAACTGTGAGTGACTGGGTGGGAGCAGTTTCAGTGGTCCAAGAGGAAACCCATCCCTGGACACAGTCCTCGTCCCCCCATGCCTCTGTGTTCATCACAGCCACTGGCTCCCCAAAGCCAAGCCCCCAAACACAGGTGTGAGCACAAACTTGGCAGCCCGAGGAAAGGAGCAGACCCGTGAGGCCAGTCCTGGAAATCCTAGGCCAATTGTATGGCAACCACAGGTATTTTGGAAGGGCCCAAACTTGTTTCTTCACCAAGAATCCTCTAGGTTCAGGGTGGTTTTCACAAACTCAGGTGGAGCCTCTGTGGCTTCTCTGTGGCTTGGTGTCATTGTCAGGACAACACCTGAGAAATGACAGAAATCTGAGGCATCCCACGGTCGGGCACTCTTCCTGTGTTCTTGTTCACACCACCCAGAGGCTCCCCCTTCTGTGGGGATGAGGGTCAGGATGGCTCTGCCACATGGCTGACATCAAAACTCGAAGAAAAGGCTCGCTAAGACAGGGTGGGATTCGACCTATCCACTCACAGGGAACAACCAGCTCCGAAGGGAGGTGCACACCGAGCCTGGTGCCTGGGCCTGTGTTCTCACAGATTCAGCCACACCAGCTCTGAACCAGGTCTTGGGCTAGGACTGCAGCATGTCCCTTCAGCATCCATCCAGCAGGCCCCTCTGTCTGTCCAGGTCTTGGGCTAGGCACTGGGGAGCATGTGAATGAAGCACAGAGACCTTTGCTCTGCTTGAGCTCCAGCACCTCCCTGGGGTCGTCAGAGTTAGAGAACCAAAAAAAAAAAAAACCCAAACCTGCTGCTGTCGATTCTGACTCATAGTGACCCTACAGGACAGAGTAGAACTGCCTCATGGGGTTCCCAAGGAGCAGCTGGTGGATTTGAACTGCCGACCTTTTGGTTAGCAGCCAAGCTCTTAACCACTGCACCACCAGGGCTCCAGAGTTAGAAAAGAGACCTATAAATGTACGTAAGGCTGGAAATTAAGTAGTAGTCCGCACCCTCTGAACCAGGCCCAAACAGGGGGCCTTTGCTGACAGGGTGCAGGAAGCTATGGCCCAGCTGAGGCCCATGGCGGCCAGCTGGCAGCTACAGGAGGGAGGGGGCACTGACCCCTTTCAAAGGCATGATTAAGACTTTCTGACAGCACCAGCAATAACCGGCAGGAAACCAAGAAGGAGCCGTTTATCTGGCTCGTGGTGCGGGTAAGTGATAAAACTCTCTCACTGGCACCTCACCTGAAATGCCCATCATCTTTGCCAAAATTGCTCACCGAGAGCCCGAAGCACTCTCTCTAGCTTTGAGACGTGTTTTTCCCACACAGGCTGTTTTCAAACAGGTCACAGCCTCAACTGGCCCTGGCCTTGGCCAAGGAGAAAGGGCCCACAGTCCGCTGCCACATGCTGCCTAGTGTGGTTTTCACGCGTGCCCTCCTCCCTGCCTGCACCACTGCAGCGTCCAACCGGGAGAGTGGACGAGGGCTGGAGCTCCAGGACAGAGCAGGCATTGGCCAGGCTGCTCCTCACGTCCGGGCTAGCGGCTCCCAGAGTGGGCAGGGGCCCCCCAAACAGTGGAAATAAACCATGGACTCCTGAGGGAGACTCTGGGTGAGAAGAGAGGATTGGGTTCGTGGCTTAGTGGTAGGATTCTCGCCTTCCACACGGGAGACCAGGGTTCAATTCCTGGCCAATGCACCTCATGTGCAGCCACCAGCTATCTGTCAGTGGAGATCTGTGTGGGGCTGAACAGGTTCAGCAGAGCTCCCAGACTAAGACAGACTAGGAAGAAAGGCCTGGAAATCTGCTTCCGAAAATCAGCCAATGAAAAACCATGTGGGTCACATGGTCAGATCCACAACCCTTCATGCAGATGGTGCAGGACCTTTCATTCTGTTGTACTTGGGTCTCTGTGAGCAGGGGCTGACTCTGCAGCAGCTGGCAGACCTGGTCTAAGTCCAGCTACTTCCCTTACCAGCAGTGGGCCTCGGGCACATCACTTACCACCTCCAGCCTTCGGTAAGTTATTAGTAACCAGGGTGATTATTAGAGACCCCACAGGGTTGTTCTGAGAATAAACTAAGATCGTGTGTGTGGAAACACTTTGCACTATTAATTGCTGGTCATAAAAACATTTATAAGTATCTACCATACATTACAGGAGCCCCGGTCGTGGAGTGGTTATGCACTTGGCTGCTAACCAAAAGGTCGGCGGTTTGAATCCACCAGCCACTCCTAGGGAGAAAGATGTGGCAGTCTGCTTCCATTAAGATTTACAGCCTTGGAAACTCTGTGGAGCTGTTCTGCTCTGTCCTGTGGTAGCTATGAATCAGAATTGACTCAATGGCAATGGGTGTGGTTTGGACCGTGCATTAAGTCAGACCCTATGCTAAGCACCAGGGATACTTAAAGATGACTAAAATGTGGCCCTATCATAACCTCACTTGTTTCAATATTACTCCCAATGTCCTCACAACTGGACCAGTAAGCAACATCATGATAAATGGAGAACAGATTGCAGTTGTCAAGGATTTCATTTTACTTGGATCCACAATCAACGCCCATGGAAGCAGCAGTCAAGAAATCAGACGACGCTTTGCATTGGGCAGATGTGCTGCAAAAGATCTCTTTAAGGTGTTAAAAAGCAAAGATGTCACCTTGAAGACTAAGGTGCGCCTGACCCAAGCCGTGGTGTTTTCAATCACCTCATATGCATGCGAAAGCTGGGCGATAAATAAGGAAAACCTAAGAAGAATTGATGCCTTTGAATTTAAGGTGTTAGCGAAAAACATTGAATATACCATGGAGGGCCAGAAGAACAAACAAATCTGTCTTGAAGAAGTACAGCCAGAACGCTCATTAGAGGCAAGGATGGCGAGACCACATCTCACATAGTTTGGGCATGTTATCAGGAAGGACCAGTCCCTGGAGAAGGACATCATGCTTGGTAGAGAGTCAGCAAAAAAGAAGAAGACCCTCAGCGAGATGGGTTGACACAGCAGCTGCAACAATGGGCTCAAGCACAGCAACAATTGTGAGAATGGTGCAGGACCAGGCAGTGTTTCATTCTGTTGTACATGGGGTCACTATGAGTCAGAACCAACTTGACAGCACCTAACAACAACAACCCAACGTCTTCCCCACTTTTTAATTACAAAAGTATTCGAACATATGAAGAAGTTGAAATGATAGTACAATAAATAATTGTATTCCCTCCAAATAGATTGAATAATTGTTAACATTTTGCTGTACAGTGTACTTACTTTCTCTGTTTATATGTGCATATTTGTGTGTGCGTGTGAGTTTGTGTGTGTAGTGCAGACTCGTTTACTCACTCTCTGATTCTCTCTCCAAGTGTATATTAGAGAGAGACAGAAACAGAGAGATCTTAGTGTGGGCACCATTTGATCCACCACATTAGGAACTTGCTTGGCTGAAAATATATCTCGTTTGAAATTGGTGGACGTCATGATGCTCCACCTCTCTTAATATTTGAATGTTCATTTCTACATAAGGAAATTGTCTTGTATAGCCCCAGTACTATTGCCACACCTTAGAACGCTGAAAACATTTTAGACTGTCCAATATCCAGTCAACATTCAAATTTCCCCAGTGGTTCCAAGAATCTTGTTTTTGGCTTTTTACAAACCAGAATCCAGTCAAGAGTCTCCTGTTGCTTTGGATTCTTAATTCTCATTAGTCTGTCTCCCCAGTGATTGCGAGGTTGTTTGGTGCCAACGCACTCATGCATCCACACTGCACACTGTCCCGTGGCCTCGTGTGGATCTCTCTTTAGTGGCACTTGGCTCATTGCTCCGTAATTATCTGCCAATGTACCGCTCTCCTCACGAGGCTATGAGCACCTCAAGGACAGAGGCCAAGCCTTAGTCACCACTGCTTCCCCAGGTCCCAGCACAGGTCCATCAGGGAGTAGGCACATGATGGTCTGCCTCCTCATCAAAGGGCTAAGGAACGTGCACTTTTTTTTAATTGTGGTAAAATATATATAACAGGAAAAAAAAAATTTACTGGTTCAACCAGTCTCCGGTGACATCAATTATGTTCACCAGACTGTGCAACCATTACCACTATCCCTTTGCAAAAGAAATTTGTATTACACAATAACTCTCTGTTCCCCTCTCCACCACCCCTTAGCAGCTACAGAGAAATTTTTGTCTCTATGCTTTTCCAGTTCTATATATTTCATATAAGTGGAATCATTCACTATCTGTCCTTTTGTGTCTGACCTGTTTCACTCAACATGGTGTTGTCAAGGTTCATCCATGTAGTAGCGGGTATCAGAACTCCATTTCTCTTTATGGCTGAATAATATTCTACTGGATGTATATACCACATTTTGTTTATCCAGTCATCTGTTGATGGGCACTTGGGTTGTTCCCACCTTTTGCCTATTGTGAATAATGCTGCCATGAACATGGGTGTACAAGCGTCTGCTTGAGTCCCTGCTTTCAAGTCTTTTGGGTAAATACCTAGGAGTGGAACTGCTGGATCCTCTGAGTTGGAATCAACTCGACGGCGACAGGTTTGGTTTTGGGTATGGTAATTCTAGGTTTAATTTTTTGAGGAACCACCAAGCTATCTTCCACAATGCCTGCACCATTTTACATTCCCACCAGCAATGGATGAAAGTCCCCATTTCTCCACATCCTCTTCAACATTTGTTGTTTTCCGATTTTCTGATAATAGCTATGCTAATGGGTGTGAAGCAGTATCTCACTGCGATTTTGATTTGCATTCCCTCATGACTAGTGATACTGAACATCTTTTCAAGTGCTTGTTAGTCATACCTATATCTTCTTTGGAAAAATGTCTATTTCGGTTCTTTGCCTATTTTTTATTTGGTTGTTGAGTGTGTAAGTTTCTTATATGTTCTGGACACTAAACTCTTGTCAGATATAAACCAGTAAACTAGTTACCTTTGAGTTGACTCTGACGCATGGCAACCCCATGTGTGTCAAAGTAGAATTGTGCTCCATAAGGTTTCCAATGGCTCCTTTTTCAGAAGTAGATAGCCTTCCGCGGCACCTCTGGGTGGACTTAAACTTCCTCTGGGTTAGCAGCCGACTGTGTTAACTGTTTTGTACCACTGAGGGACTCCTGTCAGACATACGATTACCAAATATTTTCTCCCATTCTGTAGGCTGTCTGTTCACCTTCTTGGTGAAGTCTTCTAATGCACAGAAGTTCTTAATTTTGATGAAGTCCATTTTATTTACCTGGTCTTTTGTTGCTCATGCTTTTGGTGTCATATCTAAGAGTCCATTGTTGAAAAGTAGGTCCTGAAGCATTACACCTATGTTTTCTTCCAAGAGTTTTATGGTTTTAGCCTATGTACTTAGACCTTTGATCCACTGTGAGTTAATTTTCATGTATGGTGAGATATGGGTTCAACTTCATTCTTTTGCGTGGGGAGATCCAGTTGTCTGTGCCCCATTTGTTAAAAAGACTGTTCTTTCCCCCACTGAATGGACTTGGCATCCTTGTTGAAAATCAATTGACCATACATGTATGGATACACACACTTCTTTAAAAGTGAGTTTTAAGTAATTTCATCAGCAAACACCATGCCCTTGATTGAAATAATGGAAAATATCCCAGAAGAACAGGGCTTTGAACCAGTTTGGTCTGGTTCGAACCCCTGCTGAGAATTTGCACTTCAACCCCAGATATACTGAATCAGAATCTATGTTTAACAAGGTCCTCAGAGGACTCTTATGTATAATTTCCTGGGAACAAACCAGTTTGAAGCCCTGCAGAGGAGCAGGACGACCAACTCAGGTCCTGCCTACTTTCCCATCTAAAAATACAGAGGCTCTCAAGTATCTTGGGGGTCTTGATTAGAGGTTGCACTCTAGTCTGAGATGTGGCGATCGATTTGAAAGGGCGAGATGCTCCGCAGACCGCGAGTCTACTCTGGAAGGCACACAGGGGTACATGAGAAGCTGGCTCTGCTCCTGTAGTGGACCTTACAGGAGTAATTCTAAGTCCTCTGGTTTGTGTGGAACCAGGAAACCACTTCCAGACCATTGAGAGTGGGAAGAGCGGTGCGTGTCATGTTTGCGTTGTCTTCTTGGGCGTACATTTTCCATAAAGCTGACTACTTTAATGGGGGTTTTAAACTTCCCCCAGCCTGCAATGATGCTTTTTAAAGCAGGGATTCTCAAGTTTTAATGTGCAAAAGAATAACTTTGGGACCTTGAGAACATGGATGTTCTGATTCAGGAGATCTGGAAAGCGCTCCAAGAGCCTGCATTTCTAACAAGCGTCCAGGAGGTGGCGCTTCAAATACCACTGGTCCACGAACCGAACTTTGAGAAGCAAAGTTCTAAAGGACATGAAATAGCTCCTCATTTATTCTGTGAACTTGTATTTGGCATTTACTATGAGACTTATAGAGCCCCGGTGGCACAGTCGTTAAGAGCTTGGCTGCTAACCAAAAGGTTAGCGGTTCAAATCCACCAGCCACTCTTTGGAAACTTTATGGGGCAGTTCTACTCTGTCATATAGGGTGGCTGTGAATTGGAATCGACTCGACAGCAACGGAAATCAGCATAAGGCAGTGTGCTGAAGCTGTAGAAACAGGGTAATGGGAACAAATATAGGATGCATAAGACACGGACAGACCTTTGGGTAAATTCAGCAGGATATGCCTTTTTACTATGGCTAGTATGGAAACTCTGGTGGCCTGGTGGTTAAGAGCTACAGCTGCTAACCAAAATATGGCAGTTCAAATCCACCAGGTGCTCCTTGGAAACTCTGTGGGGCAGTTCTACTCTGTCCTATAGGGTCACTATGAGTAGGAATCGACTCGACAGCAGCAGGTTTCAGGTTGTTTTTGGTTTTTAGCATTTTGCGTATGTTATGGCTTAATTCTTAGATAAACCAAAACCAAACCGGTTACCATGGAGTCAATTCCAACTCATGGCAACCCCACATGTTACAGAGTAGAACTGATCCATAGGATTTTCTTGGCTGTAATCTTTAAGGATGCGGATCACTAGGCCTTTCTTCAAAGCATGGCTCCACTGGGTAGGTTCAAACCACCAACCTTTAGGTTAGTGCTGTTGTTAGGTGCTGTTGAATCAGTTCTGACTCACAGCAACTTTGTGTGGCCTGGTCCTGCGCCATCCACACAGTCATTGCTATGTTTGAGCCCATTGTTATAGGAAGCCACTGTGTTAATCCATCTCACTAAGGGTCTCCCTCTTTTCCACTGACCCTCTAAGCATGATGTCCTTCTCCAGTGGTTGGTCTCTCCTGATGACATGTCCAAAATAAGTAAGACAGAGTCTTGCCATCCTTGCTTCTAAGGAACATTCTGGCTGTACTTCCTCCAGGACAGATTTGTTCATTCTTCTGGAAGTCCACGGGATAGTCAGTGTTCTTCACCAACACCACAATTCAAATGTGTCAATTCTTCCTTGGTCTTTCTTTGCCATTGTCCGGCTTTCACACGCATATGAGGGGATGGAAAAGACCATGGCTTGGGTCAGGCGCACCTTAGTCATCAAAGTGACATCTTTGCCTTTTAACATTTTAAAGAGGTCTTTAGCAGCACATTTGCTTAACGCAATACGTCATTTGATTTCTTGACTGCTGCTGCCGTGGGCATTGATCGTGGATCCAAGTAAAATGAAATCCTTGAGAAATTCAATTTCTTCTCCATTTATCATGACGTTGTTTATTGGTCCAGTTGTAAGGATTTTTGTTTTCTTAATGTTCAGATGTAATCCATGCTGAAGGCTGTAGTCAGGCACAAAACATTTGCGCTACCCAGGGTCTTATACTCGAGGCCAAGGCCTGTGCTTTCCCCCTGCGTCCCTCTAACACCTGGTCTTAATGTACTTCTCAGCAAGTCTGAGGAATTGATGGAGAAAGGACAGGGAAAGAATTAACTAATCCCAGACATGGTCCTGGAAGCAGACCTGGCACTAGCCCTGGGGGACGGGGGAGGTGGCAGACGGGAGGTTCAAAACAACTACCAGAGGAAGGAATTGGGACCTAGAAGGCGGCTCAGACAGCCTTCCCCAGCATCTTTCGCCTGTTTCAGGCAGTATACTTTCCTGATGAGGTTCAGCAAAGCCCTTTGCAACAAGCCCCTAATGTGGTAGATGAAATGCTGCCCACACTAGGAAGCTTCAGCCATGAATTTAGGTCCCAACTTTGTCACCAAATGGCTGTGTGGCTTTGGATAAATCACTCCTGGCCTGGGCCTCAGGGGTTGGTAGTTCTTTAAGTTAGTTCTTCCTCTCTCAGTAGGGTTCCAACCACAGCAGCCTATAGGACAGAACGAAACTGCCCCACGTGGTTTCCTAGGCCGTAAACTTTATGGGAGCAGATCACCAGGTCTTCTCTCCCACAGAGCAGCTGGTAGGTTTGAACCGCCAACCTTTGGGTTCGCAGTCGAGCCCTTAACCACTGCGCCACCAGGGCTCCTTTAGCAGAGTGCCTGGCAAGCAGTAAATAAATGGTAACTAAAATGCCTTTTTGTGAATGGCAGACTGGGGAGAAGAAGCCAGTCATTTTCACTCTCAGACACAAGCTGCCGGGTCAGAGAAAGGCCTCCTTCTTTCTCCTCCAGAGAACAAAGACCAGGTGTGTGATGAGAAAATGGCCTGGGAAGGAGGCAGAAGAGACCTCGTAAGGGGGCCTGGGCAGGCTGGGAAGTGCTCGGCCGTGGGGGCAGCTCAAGCTCTAGCCGAGATGGGATCGCTAACTGAGGGAGCAGTTAGCCTCACTGGGCGAGGGGGCTCTGCGGCGCCCAGCCCCTGTGTCCTTCCTCCATGGCTGTCTAGACTGCATCCCAGCCCAGCTACTCCATGTTTCAGCTGTCAGCCTCCCCATCTGGGTAATGGAGTGTTATGAAGTGTGTTGGAGGCCATCAATTAATGCTTAACTCCATGTCCATCGGGCTGTATTTCCAAGGATGCTCCGCTAAGATCCATGGCAAAGGTAAATCTCTCTCTTCTCACTCAAAGGCGTGGAATTAAAATGCCGCCCAACATTCTCTCTCAAAGAAATTGAGATTTATGGGTCACTGTCAATATCAACACATGTCGGCCATTACTTGAAAGTCTCCTTGCTCCTCAGGACTGATCGCTGTTTACTCTGAAAGACAAATGTGGCTTTATAATCCACGCCGGTCGCTGGGGTTAAGGAGTTTTAAAGTGCGTTTGTTTCTTCCCTTGGAGATTTATTTCATATCACTTCATTCTGTTTTGTCTGATGATGCAAGCCCCATCCCGCCCCCACCCCACAAATATTCCAGTGTCCTCTGAGGCTCTGGAACAAAGAAGCCAGTCTGACCTCAGCCCTGGGACCACTAGTGTGGCTGTATGGAGACACTCTTATCATCAGAGTACTGGGGGCTGAAGGAGTCCCTGGGTGGTGCAAACAGTTATCACACTCAGCTGCTAACCAAAAGGCTGGAGGTTCCAGTCCACCTGGAGGCACCTCAGAAGAAAGGCCTGGAGATCTACTTTTGAAAAATCAGCCACCGGAAACCCTGTGGAGCACAGTTCTAGTCTGACACATACAGGGTGGCCACAAGTCACAATCACCTTAATGGCAACTGGTTTTACTATGGATTGAAGCTCTAAGGAGCCGTGGTGGTGCAGTGGTTAAGAGCTCATCTGCTAACCAAAAGGTCGACAGTCCAAATCCACCAGCCACTCCTTGGAAACCCTACTGGGCAGTTCTACTCTGTCCTGTAGGGTCGCTATGAGTTAGAATCAACTTGATGGCAGCTGGTTGAAGCTGCAAATACATAGTCTGGGCCAGCGTCAAGACTCACAAGGAATTTGCTTGAGGAGCTATAGCTGGTCCCCATTTGAACACTTCTGGCCCTTTGTATTGCTGGACGCTGTGGAAACTGAGGCAGGAGCTGAATTGCTTTCGACAGTGGTTTTGACAGCAGTTCTCAAACCTGAGCAAGCCTCAGGATCACCTGGAGGGCTTGTTCAAAAAAGAAAGCAAAGACTTCACCTTGAAGAGGAAGGTGTGCCTGACCCAAGCCATGGAATTTTCAATCGCCTCATATGCATGCGAAAGGTAGACAACGAATAAGGAAGACCGAAGAAGAATTGATGCCTTTGAATTATGGTGTTGGCGAAGAATGTTGAATATACCATGAACTGCCAGAAGAAGAAACAAATCTGTCTTGGAAGAAGTTCATCTAGAGGGCTCCTTGGAAGCCAGGATGGCGAGACTTCATCTCACATACTCTGGACATGCTATCAGGAGGGATCAGCCCCTGGAGAAGGACATCATGCTTGGTAAAGTAGAGGGTCAGCAAAGAAGAGGTAGACCCTCAACAAGATGGATTGACACAGTGGCTGCAACAATGGATTCAAGCATAACGACGATTGTGAGGATGGCCCGGGACCGGGCAGTGTTTCATTCTGTTGTACATACAGTTGCTATGAATCAGAGTTGACTCGACAGTACCTAACAAGAGCAACAGGCCCCACTCCAGAGTTCCCTGATTCTGAGGTCTAGGGTAGGTCTCGAGGATTTGCATTTCTACCTGGGTCCCAGGAGATGCTGATGCTAGCCCTGGTCCCACCTGAAGAACTGTGTACAGTGGGATGTCTTAGAGGCCAACGGGGGGAGAAATGGAGCAGTTGGCAGTGTTTGGCACTCCGGGCAACATCTTCAGATGGCAACATCAAAGGAGCTCTTTATTACATTTCTGCTGGGCAATGTGCAATGTAAATCCTTTTCTATGAAATCTTCAGTAAAAGACCAATTCCATTCATAAGCAGTAGATTTGTATCTAGTTTGGGAGATGCCTTAAAGTACTAAGAGGGCCTGGGACCACCCAAGCAACCCGTTGGTGGTCTGCTATACCTAGGTTACTAGGGAAGTTAAGGTCAATGGATAGGTCCTGGCTGGGTCATAGGAGATGTTGTGAAGATTTTATTGGGTGAAAGTTGTGAGGAGATCCCTGGTGTTGATAACAGAGCCTGCAGTTCTGGTTCACACACAATGGTCCCTCAGAGATTATCCCTGCAGGGAAATGCAGGCAAACCTGAGCCAGGGTAGCAAGGGGCACAGTGCAAAGCTCTAGAATGAACACCAGAAGGTAGCTGGAGGCTCTTTCCTTACTTCATAAGTCACGATAAGGCTGTGATTGCAGTTGATCAGCACTGCCTTCCTCCCTCCCCCAGAGAATGTGCTAGAAAGAGCCATTGTATACCAAAGCCAGGGTGCCCCTGCAAAGCCCCTCCCAGCTCAGTAAGTGGGCAGTCATCACTCAGGACTCATGACTTAGAGGTAGGCGACCCCCAGCAGGCAAAGGCCCTGCCGCTCACAAGGGCTGGAGGCAGTTACTGACCCAGGCCAGAGAGGACAGGTGGTCCAGTAGGGGTGGAGGAAAGTCAACATACTGGGAGACAGGAAAAAGTCCGTAATAATACCCAATGACTGCATTAGTCGGGATTTTTGGTTACAAGGACAGAAATCCAATTCAAGTTAATTTAAGCAAAAAGGAAAATTTATTTACTTAAGTAACAGGAATATCCAAAATATAAGCTTCAGGTACAGCTGGACCTGTGACTGATAAAGTCACCGAGTTGTTTGTGCGTCTCTCTCTCTCTCCCTCTCTTCCTCTTTCCCTCCCTCCCTCTTTTCCCTCCCTCTCTCCCTCTGTCTCCCTCCCTCTCTCCCTCCCCCCACCTTCCTTGCCTGGCTCCCTCTCTTCCTCCCCCCTCCCTCCCTCTCTCCCTCCCTACCTCTCTTTCTCTCTGTAACTCTTTATTGCTTCTCAGTTAGCGCCATACACAAACAAGTTCAAGCCATGACAGCACTTGGGACTCTCAGATTTCCTTGGTTCAGAGCTTAAAATTCCAGAGAGATTATGCCTTATCATATACCTCTGGCAAACATTCCAGAAAGGACTCCACTTAGCCAGGTGCTCACCCCTGAGTTGATGACTAAGGCCAGGAGGTGGGGTTTCTGATCGGCCTGGTTTGAGAGCCAGACCCACCCCTTGGGCAAGATCAGTGGTGGCAGGACAGAAAGACCATCAGAAGAGCCCTCCAAGGTGGTTCACAAGGCTTCAGGGAGGCCAGGGGACATAAATAATGGAAACTTTGTAAGTTATGGGGAGTGGCTGCATTTGAGGTGGGTAAATAGCATGGGTAAAGGCATGGAACCTGGAATGCCCTGACGTGGTGAGGGATTCCAGAGAAGAAGGTTAGCATAGGGAAGCAGTGGGAGATGAAGCAGCTTGTGTAATGACATGGAAACATGCTATGAGCTTCAGCCAAAAAAAGCAGGTTACAAAATATGTGCATTTGGGCTAAGAAGAAAAAAAAAGATTAAAAGAAAATATTCATAAATATAAATAACTCTGGGAGATGGGATTATAGTCGATTTTGTTTCTAAGCTTCTTAACATTTTTCTGTACCTTCTGATTGTTTTGAAGTAGTGTGTATTATTTTGATACTCATGGAAAAAATAAATCAGATTTGTCAGTACCGAGGGCAGAAAAGCAGGCAGCCCAAGAGCACTGAGCTAAATCTGAAGCCGAATCCAGGGGCAGGGCGAGTCTAGAGGCCCCTGGAGGGAGGTGCTGGAAAGGGTATGCGGAGACGGGGGCACCACCCCATCCTAGGGGAGTACAGGAGCACAGGAGAGCATCACAGACGACCTCCATAGGTCCACAGGGTGCTTTGCCTTCCCTACCCACACCCACAGCCTCAGTAGGTCAGTAGGGGTCTCCTCTTGCTTTTCTCTCCTAAGTCCTAGTTTGCAAAGTTTTCCCACTGTACTTTCACAGGCAGAACAAGACGGGAAGAACAAGAGGCCCTCTGTCTTTTTTGGAGCTTCACCATTGTTATTTTCCCAACTGAAAGAGTATACTTTTTTTTTTTAAAGTATACTTAATTTTTTAGAGCAGCTTTAGGTTTATAGAAAAACTACACAGAAAGTTCCCATATAACCCCACGCAGAGTTTTTTCTGTAACTAACGTCTTGCATTAGCAATATATTATTAGTTGATATATTATCATTGACTAAAGCCCATAGTTTACACTGGGGTTCACTCTGTGTGTTGTACAGTCCTATGGGTTTTGACAGATGCATAATGCCATATGTCACCAGTATGGCGTCATGCAGAATGGTTTCACTACCCTGGGAATGTCCTATTCCCCACCTATCATCTCCTCCTCTTCCCATGAGCCCCTTACAACCACTGATCAGTCACTGCCTCCGTTGTTTTGCCTTTTCCAGAACCACACAGTAGTCAGCCTTTGAGACTGGCTTCCTTCACTTAGCAACGTGCATTGAAGTTCCTCCATAGCTTTCCGTGGGCTGAGAACTCGTTTCTTTTTATCACTGTGTGGATGTGCCACAGTCTGTTTATCCAGCCACCTACGGAAGGCCATCCTGGTTGCTTCCAATTTTTGGCAATTATGAATAAAGCTGCTGTAAACTTTGGCGAAGAAGCCCTGGTGGTGCAATGGTTAAGCGCTCGCTGCTATCCAAAAGGTCGGCAATTTGAACCTATCAGCCGCTCTGGGAGAGAAAGACATGGCAATCTGCATCCGTAAAGATTTACAGCCTTGAGAACCCTATGGGGAAGTTCTACTTGTCTTATAGGGTCCTATAGAGTTGCTATCAACTTGATGGCACACAAAAACAGCAAACATCGGCATGCAGGGTTTTGTGTGGACATAAGTTTTCAACTCATTTGAGTAATGCCTTAGAGCATGATTGCAGAATTGTATGGTAAGCTTGTGTTCGGCTGTTCAAGAAACTGCCAGACTGTCTTCCAAAGTGGCTATACCATTTTGCATTCCTACCAACAACGAATGAGAGTTCCTGTTGCTCCACGTCCTTGCCAGCGTTTGGTATTGTCAGTGAGAAGTACACTTTTTTAAAGTATGCATTGCCTTGAACCTGATTCATGGGGTCAGGAAATTCGAAGGGATCCTAGAGAATATCTAGGCCAACTCATTTACTTTACTTTATAAGGGAATAAACCTAAGGAGGTCAAGGGGCATACCAAAGTGGAAGTTAGTCCCCCACAAGGATGACACCCAGGTCCTGCTACCTTTTCTCTCAGCACCCAGCTCTTGTCAGATGAGCCCAGGCACTCATTGGCAGGTGGTGTGGGCTGAGCAGCCCTGGGCTCTGGAGACATGCAGATTCTAATCATTCCTCAAGCTGACCCTTGGAAAGCACGAATGCGTACAAGGCTCCCAGCTTATTAAGTGCCATTTGGCTTCTGCAGGGCGCATCTACGGCAGCAATGCTTCATCGTTCCCTTTGCACCACACACCTGTAATACTCCCTCCGTGCACCATGCTTCTTCTTCCCCACCTGTCATTGGATGGGGCCTTCAAATGCAGTCTTCGGGCGAGCGCGTCTCTGGGACTGAGGCCACATTATTGTGTGATCAGCTACCTTGTTACTGACTCTACCCCCAGAATTGGTCAGGTAATCCCACTGGGTAATCAAAGGGCCTAGAAACACTGGCTTGGTCATTTTCTCCATGTACACTTGACCGAACTGGATATAAGGTGAGGATTTCCATCTTGCACCTAAGTGCCTAGCGACCTCTGTGAATTACACGATCCTTTTTCCTCTCCCTCCCGAGCTCGTCTTCATCCTGCCACTAATGCCGGCTCTTTGGCAGCACATCTTCTGTATATATACCCTGATGCTAGTCTTAGATTATATGCTTCTAGAGTGCAGGGGACATATATGTTTATAGTTTGTCTCTGAACAGGAACATATGTAGCTAGAGGATTAAGGCATACATTTTCATGAGCTGGATAATAACAAAAATTAAATGCAAAAATTCCTTGCTGTCCCTGGTAGCTGGAGCACTTTAAAAAAAAAGATAAAAAACCATTTCAGTTTTTTACTGTTATAGAGACGCGAATGTTTCTGGAGAAAAATTTGTGCCCATAGATCCTGCACCAGGCCTCTTGGAAGAAGAAGAAAATTTGAAATGAGGTCATCCAGGAAGTGTTTATTAAACATGAAGTCGCACAAACTGACCTTTGAAGTCTAAAAATGTTCTTCCCCCAAGCAAGGTCGACGTGTGCTATGCATAGGCCAATAGCTCAGCCTCCCACAGATCTCCCTACCCCGTGCAATTAAAGCACAACCCAGACAGATTTAAAAAAAAAAAACCCTGGGAATTTTCTTTATATTGGTGCATACATTGTTGTTATAATTAATAACAGACACACTGTCCTTATCCCTGAGCTTCTTCCTCCAACCCAAAACATCTAGGATGACACCTTTCCAAAGAATAACCTTCTTTTGTGGGGCTGGATGCCGTCCTGTTGCAGCTGCAAACCCTCTGTCTTAGGCGCTTTCAGCTTTTAGAGCAGCTCTCCACGGAAGCCAAGCAACAGTGTAGGGTTCCTTTCCTCGTAAGAAAAGCTCAGAAACCAAAAAACTCCGTTTCCGTGCACTTTCCAGCAGAATCTGGGCCACCTTCTGCCCCAGGAATTGCATGTCAAATGCCATCTGTCCCTGGTCCTTGATCCTGGTTTTCTGTTGCAATGGGGGAAAGATGGCACCTTCTGAACAGGGCCCCCTTACCAAGTATCTCTCTGGTCATTAGGAAATGATTGAGGTTGTGCCTCAAGTCAACCCCCAAGGCTGCCATTAATATTATGCCCACGGCTTTATTATTTTTCCAATGACTATTTAAGAAGAAAAGGCAATAGATCACAGGACAGTGAGAAAGCTATAAATCTCCCTTTGGCTCTGGGCATGGTGCTTCCTAGGAAGGAGGGATGGGTGGAAACACTTCATTTTTTTTTAAGTGAGGTATGTATTTTCTAGCTCTGCTGGGACCGAAACAACTTTCAATCATTCAGAACCAACAGTCTATGGGACATCAGGTGAGGCTGGTCTGTCATCAGCATAAGAAGACCCCTGGGAATTCTTGTCAAAACTTAGTGGTTCAATAGCCAAATGGGGGAAACCCAAGTGTCCATTGACAGATGAATGGATAAACAAAATGTGGTATATACATGTAATACAATATTATTCAGTCATAAAGAGAAATGAAGTTTTGATGCATGTCATGACATGCATGAACCTGGAAAAGATGCTGAGTGAAATAAGTTAGACACAAAGGAACAAATAGTGCATGATCCCACTTATATGAAATATCTAAAGAGGCAAATGCATAGAGACAAAAGTTTGTCAGCGGTTACCAGGGGCTGGGGGAGCAGGGAATGGCGAGCTCTTGCTTAAGGAGTATGACTTTCTGTTTGGGGTGATGAAAACCATTTGGAAATAGACCGTGGGGATGGTAGAACCATATGGTGAATGTAATCGATGTCACTGAATTGTACACTTAAAAATGGTTAAAATGGCAACTTTAATCAGATATATGTTACTACAATAAAATTAAAAGAAAAACCTTAGTGCTGGATCTTTGACCTTTCCCACCATGCAAGAAGTAACCCAGAAGGGTCTTCACAGAGACTCTGCCTTAGCTAGTGCTCATTGAGGGGGCAAATATTCGTTGATGAGGTTGTATTTTATACTTTGCTAAGTATGAATGAAACAATCTTTTCAAAGATTTTGGAGAACTGGCTCCATTTTCTTCCCCTCCTCTTGGGGTCCCCTTTAAAGAGTTAAAAAAAAATACATAAATCAAGTAAAAGCTAAAAATACAAGATACAAGTCCCAGGCTTGGCCCAGGTTCTCAGGAAAGCTTCTGGAGGAAATCCCACCCACTCCTAAAAACAAACAAGATGGGAGTCCACCAGCAAACAGGTGTTTAATATTCTCTCAAGTCACATAAGTAGATTTTTACATTTATGAGAAAACAAAGAAATATTCCGCCAACAGAGCTTGGGCCTCTCTGAGGTAAAAAAAAAAAAAAACCAGCCCTGTGCTTTTGGCTGCCCCTGCAGCTGTCACAGGAAGGAACCAGATAAGCTGCACTCCCTTCCCAAGGACGCTGAAACTAGAAATGATTCCGGTTCCATTTGCCCTTTCTGGAGGGACCCAGTTATCTTCTGGCCTCACAACCCCTGTGCAAGCAACAGCGCTTCCTCCTTGGCACACAGGCCTGGGTGGCCTCGGCAGGGCCACGGGGGT
Organism: Dugong dugon; assembly: GCA_030035585.1. Classification (NCBI taxonomy): domain Eukaryota; kingdom Metazoa; phylum Chordata; class Mammalia; order Sirenia; family Dugongidae; genus Dugong; species Dugong dugon. The sequence continues at coordinate 4,126,296 of CM057482.1, forward strand.
CTGGGCTGGGCCAGCACTTCACGTCGGAGATTAGCGTAACAGTCAGATGCAGAGTGTGCAGCTGACTCATACCTGCCGAGAACTGGCTGCACCCTTCTTCCAAAGGGGACCAGCTCACCGGGCTCTTCCCAGGGTTCCCACTGCAGCCTGTGTGGGCCTCGGCCTGTGTGCCTCCAAGGCCTCCTGCGGATGCCTGCCGGGAGGCCCTTTCAGTTCCTAACCCACTCCACTCCCGCTTCTTCCAGAATACGGGGGAACCCCCACCCTTTCGAAGCCTTTGCCCCGACCAGCTTGCCTTCTGACTCTAAGATGTTTAAAACATTGTTCGGAAATCACATGTTGGCCGTTCCCTCGAGAGTCTGAACTCTGTACGTGAAGCAAGGAGATAAGGGCTTCGGGGAAGGGAGGGGTTAGAGTACATTTCACGGGAAGGGGAGGGGGCTAGGCTGACTTGTCAGGGTGACTTGGGATGTGGATATGTGGATAAGGAAGGGGAGGAGAGGGGAGCGGAGGGGAGGAGAGGGGAGGGGAGGAAAGGGGAAGGGAGGGAAGGGGAGGAGAAGGAGAGGTGGGAGGCAGATGTGCAAACAACCATGTGCACCCTTGGGGCAAGAGAAGACCCACCAACAAGAGAGAAAGGGGGTTCAACATTTCAGAGCCCAGCAAAGTGTGCCAGACACCCTACCAAGTCCTTCACTTGGGTTATGATCTCATCAGTTCCTCATCATGCAGGGGAGATTTTATCATAACGTCCCTTCTCAACGATTGGGAACCCGAGGTTCAAGGCAGTTATGCTACTTCTCAAGGTCAGCTAGAAAGGGGCAAGGCTGGGCTGCAATCCCAAAAGGACGAACTGTACAGCTCATGCAGGTCCACTTTCTGCCCTGCCACGGCGTCTCCCTGGGAGGGTTTGGAGACCTTCTGGAACTGTTAGAGTGAAAGGAGTCAGACCCAGCAGTCAGAAGACCGAGGAGCCAGTGCCAGACCTCTTTGGAGACTAGTCATTGAGCCTCTTTGGCCCTTGGTTTTCTCATCTGTTAGAGGACAATGGGCCAGATTGTTGCTTCTCATAAACAGGGTGCTATCAAGACTTTTGAGCAAAGGAGCAATTGGAACATGACACTTAAGCAGGCTTTGCCTGGGGCTGGCCCACAGGTTGGTCAAAGGGGGAGGAAGAAAACCAGGAAGGCCAACTCCTGTGACGTGCAGAAATCCAGACGTGAGGGAAGAGGATAAATCTCAGGCGCAAGCTTGAGGTGGTCGCCGCTGGGAGGGAGAGGTCAAAACTGGATACAAGAAACGTTTCACAGGAAAGACTGACAGCAGTTAGAGGTTACCTGAGATACCAACAGTGATAAAAGCCGACATTCACCCAGGGCCGTGCTGGTTACCGACAGAGGACCAAATTACCTCATCCAGTCATCACAACAGCCCCACTGCGGTCATTATTATTATACCCCATTTCACAGACAAGGGAACTAAAGCTCAGAGAGGTAAGATCACAGGGCTGTCAGATGGCAGAGGGCATGTTTTAACCCCCATGCAATATTGCCCCCTCTGAGCTTCTTTCTATCAGGCTTGGTCCATTTGCTGAGATCTGACTCAGGCCCCACCGCCCAGGAGCCTTCCATCCTCCCTGCGTGCAGAAGGAAGGGACGCCTCTTCAGGCCTCCACATTTCACTCTCTGTGGTCTTCTTGGGATGCCCCTTCTCATCCTCGTCCAAATTCCCTTCAAACTCCAGCCCCTCCTTAACACCATCATACCCTATTCTGCCCACCCACCCACTCCCTCCCACAGTCCAGGCCAGCTCCTGGCAGCTCTAGAATGTGCTGTGCTGGCTCAGTCTCTCTCCTACCCACCTGGCAGTCCACACCTCAGCATCTCAGCCACATTCCAGTGTCATCCCCTCCCTGCACCTCAGAGGTGGGCCCACCTCCTCTTTGCTTCTAGCATCTCTTCACCTATTTCTTGCACATATCACTCTGTACTTACTATATACTTTCGTCTGTTTGTTCGTTTCTCCCCCTTCCCTATAGGATGGTGGGCGCTTTGAAGGCAGAAAGGGCTGGGCCTTAGCTCAGTTTGTGGACAGCGTGTGGCATAGGGTGGGTGCTAGATAAATGTCACTCGATGAATTAGCAGGATGGAATGAATGAATCCACAGACATCGTGGCTCCAATGCCGTCCTGTCCCGCTTCCTGTTTATCACATTTACTGTTTATCCTCGAGCTTTACTATCCATCCACTTTCTGCCTCGTCCCTAATCCATTGGTTGAAACACACACACATCCACATCCACACACACTCACACACACACATACATCTACATACACACACATTCACACACACACACCCACATCCACACACTCACACACACACACACATCTGCATACACACACACACACACACACACACACACACACACACAGGTACATACTTCTTCCCTGGCTGGACCCCAGACCAAGACCAAAGAAATAAACTGCCGTCCCACTGCTCCGTTCCCACTTAAACAAATTAATTCTAACAGAGGAGGATGGCACCCTGGCCGGGCAGAGCCAGCTCAACCAAGGCCAGCACCTCGGCAGTAAGGCTCTGTGGAGCAAGGTAACTGCCAAGTTGGTCTTCTCACTGGAAAAGGTGCTCCTCCCTGTCCGGCAGCCTTTGGCGTCCTCCTCCCATGTGGGGGAGCACAGCACCTGCTGAGGCCCCCTAGGATGCCTCCCCTCCCTGGCCATCCTTACGGGAGCCTATTGGCTGAACCCTGGCCTCTGCAGGCCCAGGCAGAGGGAGCAGGCCTGAGGATCCCTTCAAGGCCCGGCTGAGTGTGGCTCCCCTCTGGACCCTGCCTGCTGGGGCAGCTCAGTGGAGTTATTCTTGGTGCTCACTGGCGCTTGCCCAAGCTGTCAGATTATTCCTTTGTTGCTAAGTGGCTCCCCCAAACCTACAGACTCATCCCCTGCTTTTGAAGTCATTATAGGAGAATCCAAGGAATTGATTTCCAATCCTTCCCTCCCAGAAAGGGTTCCCGCGGGAGCAGCACTAGGGTAGCTGGTGCGTACAGGGAGTGGCCCCAGAGGCCAATTCCCCAGTAAACGATGAGACTGTGCACCCACCGCACATGGTGGCAAAGAGCCTCCCGCCCGACTCCGGATCCCTGCCTTCTGTGGACCACAGACTAGGAGGGAAATCAGGCATCGTTTACTCCAGGGGCCTCGCAGCAACCCGCTCAGAGCAAAGACGGCTGGCGGGTCTGTGCTCAGGGCCCCAGCTCCCGTGAGCCTGTGACCTCGGGAAAGGATCCCACCTCTGCTCATCTTGGCCTCACAGTACCTGTAGCCCTGCCTCCCTTAGTAGGGAGAGCCGTGGCCACGTAGGAGGGGACCCTGACGTATAAAGAGTCGTGTCAGGGTGACGCACAGGGTCCCAGGAAGCTCTCTGGGATTCCGCAGACACTTAGGAGAGAGAAGCACGAGGCAGCCCGCACCCCCCACGGCTGACTTTCCTGAGAGCTGAGTCCTCCCTGGTGCCCGCCCGGGGCAGTTGTGATGGAAGACAGACAGCAACGCACACACTCTCGGCCTGGGGGTCCTTGGTGGACCCCAAGCAGGCACCTTTGACCGGGTCATCTCAAAAACGGGTTGTGGAATAACAAGAGAAGTAGAGATGGAAAATGTCGTGTGACTTGGGATAGCACCTCCTCACCACCAAAAAAACGAAAGTGGAGGTTGGGTCTGGAGCTTTAGAAGCTGGCTAAGGCCAGCAGCCACCAAGGCCCCCCTGGTTTTTAATATGTCGGGTCAGGCCCTGTGCCTGCCGCTTTGTGTGTATGAAAGAGTGGAGAGAAGGGACGGGAACCGGTAATTACAGGGTTAATCCAGAAACACCCCCCCAACACACACACACTTCTACCTCTTTGGTTGTTAGAATTCTACCCCCGCTCCCCAATTTTCAAGGGGTCTGGTTGCACAGTGGTTAAGCACTCAGCTGTTAACCGAAAGGTTAGCAGTTCGAGCCCACCAACCACTCCAAGGGAGAAAGATGTGGCAGTCTGCTTCTGTAAAGATTACAGGCTTGGAAACCCTACGGCGCAGTTCTACTCTGTCCAACAGGGTCGCTATGAGTTGGAATCAACTCAACAGCCATGGGTTTGGGTGCCAACTTCCAGGGGCCTGACCTCAGGCCCTTTACAGTGTCCCCCAGGATGCTAGAGGCCATTGTGCCTAAGGGCCGGCATGACCTGCCTTGTCTCCCCAGGTGGGTAGTCAGATCCCCCCACAGCGCTCACTCCACTATTTGACCAGTGGATGAGCCGAAACTAACAAAAACCAACCTTTTTTTCTGCCTTATTATTTCATCTCTCCACCCCCTCCTCTCCTTACTCCTTTATGATACACTTACTTCAAACGGCAGACTCACCCCACACTGCTCCTATCAGGCGCCGTTCATGTGCTCAGATCCGATTAAGGCCCGACCTTGCCCCCAAAGGCTTCCAATTCTCCCAATTCTCTGAATAACCTGACTAGTACTGAGAGCTTACTGTACCAGGCATCGTGAAACTACATGTGGAAACCATTTTCTTTCGTTTCCCAATAACCCCATGATCCCCTTTCATCAGATGAGGAAACTGAGGCTCAGAGAGGTTACCTAACTTAGTCCGATCACACAGCTAGTAACTGCAAGAGCCAGGATTCGAACCCAAGTGCTGTGCGTGGAGCGTGGCTTTCAAGTTCACGCTGCGTAGGAATAGCAGCCCCAACACTGGCGAAGTTCTAACAGCCCCTGAGCTCGGGCTCTTCATCTAGCCACGCCAGGTTGTGGGCAAGGTTATAGGAGAGGTCCCAGTAAACCAGACTCCCCTTTCTTTCTCTGGTGCCTGGGGTTTTAGCCCTCGCTCTGATGCCCTCTGCGCGCTCACAGGCAGCCATCTTGACAGCGGACTAGGAGGGCGGCACCTTGAGTGGAAGACCTGCCTTATGTTCTTCCTGGTTCCTACAACAGGGATGGCAGCCCACAGAAGTTGTTGTTGCTGTCAGGTGCTGTTGGATCGGTTCCGACCCACAGCGACCCTACGTACAACAAAACGAAACACTGCCCGGTCCTGCACCATCCTTACAATTGTTGCTATGTTTCAGCCCATCGTTGCAGCCACGTGTCAATCCATCTTGTTGAAAGTCTTCCTCTTTTTCGCTGACCCTCTACTTTACCAAGCACGATGTCCCTTCCCAGGGACTGGTCCTCCCAGATAACATGTCCACATAAGACGTTCCATAAACACTTTAACTGGTGGATTGAAGTCTTTTAAAAGGAGCTTTACCAAAAACGAGGTCGGTGGGTGTTGCAAAGGATTAACATGCTCAGCTGCTAACTGAAAGGTTGACCGTTCAAGTCCATCCAGAGGCACCTTGGAAGAAAGTCCTGAAGATCTATTTCAGAAAAATCATCCATTGACAATCCTATGGAGCATAGTTCTACCTAGACACACATGGGGTCACCATGAGTTGGAATCAAGTCCACGGCAACTGGTTTACCAACAACACTTTTGCCACTGCAGGAGTCTGCGAGCAAGACCAAATAGAGCTTTCTGAATCTCTTTGCTCTTCCCGTGTTTCTCGCTCCTGCTCTTTGCCACCCCTCTCCTGCTGTGATGAATCCATAATGTGTCAGCCCAGGCTGGCGTGAAAAGTCTGTGCTGATTCTGATCCAGTTCTTGCCTACTGCTCACCTTCCAGCTACAACACCAACCCTCGACCCCAACCCTCTGTCCACCTGGGCCCCTGTGGCTGGCCTGGGTCAGCCACGCTCCTCCTTTCACAGGGAAACAGAGAAAGCAGAGTCCATGGGTCTCCTCCTCTCCACCCTTAGGCTAACCTGTACTCACCACCTTCTCCAGTCCCATCGCCTGACCCCTCTTTTACCCTCTCCATGGGGGACCCAGGCATTGGGTACTTAACAACGTTTCCAATTTTTTATCACCCCCTCTAAGGCCCCTCCTGGAGCCCTGGTGGCACAGTGGTTAAGAGCTTGGCTGCTAACCAAAAGGTCGGCAGTTCGAATCCACTAGCCACTCCTTGGAAACCCTATGGGGCAGTTCTACTCTGTGCTATAGGGTTACTGTGTGTTGAAATCAGCTCGACAGCAACGGGTTTTGTTTGGTTTTAAGGCCCCTCCACTGTGCTCCTCATCTGAGTAGGAAAAAAAGTGAAATAAAAGTACACATCATCTTTGAACACTTGACTTTAGAGTATATTTTGCATGACTCTCAAATGTTAGGTCAATACAAATAAAATCATTTAAATTGACTGATATTAAACATTTCTGACCCAAAAAATAATAAGCTTTTTGAGAGATGGTTATTTTGTCACAAGAGTCTCAATGACAGGCGTCAAAGATGAAAGTAATGGATCAGAAAATAGAACAGTGGGGGAAACACAGATGAAAGGCAAATAACCCATTTGAAAATCCAAAGCTTTCTCTCTTTCCTTTTTTTTTTTTCTGTTTGGTAAAAAAAATGCCAAAAGCACTATTCTGTGTTAAAAGAGCTCGTGATCAAAGGAGCACGCACTTGCCACCTCCTCGAATCTTCATCTCCCTATTGGTTTGTCTCATTCCATCTTTAAGTCCTGCAGCATTAGTGATGACTCTGCTGGCTTGAGTTTCCAAGGCCCATGCTTCCCGAGCTTGGTTTGTGTCTTCCTAGGAGTGATTGCCTAGAGCAGGTGCCATGAACACCTGGGAGCTCCTGGGTGGTGCAAACAATTAACACACTCAGCTGTAGACTGGAGGTTCAAGTCCAACCAGAGGCACCTCGGAAGAAAGGCCTGATGATCTACTTCTGAAAAAACAGCCATCGAAAACCCAGTGGAGCACCGTTCTACTCTGACACACGTGGGGTGATCGTGAGTCAGCATCAACTAGACAGCAACTGGTTACAAACGTTTGTGGTAGGTGTTGCTGCCTGAGTGGCTGAACTAGTCTTAAAAGAGCCTAACATCCATCCACAAGGTTAACTGAGCCAAATGTCAGCCTGTTCTTCCACGTAACTAGAGCTCCACAGAGCTTCTTACTAAAACACATTACAGTACTTCACTAGTGCAAATAACCGTATCTTATTTAGAGCAGGATTTGAAGACATATGAGCAGTAAGCACCTGAACCGGCTCTTTAGTTGCTGTTTGTCACAGACTGAGGCCGTCTTGGTTTCTCTCAAACTTCTGTGGAATGTGATTTCCTATCTCCCCTTTGGCTTTCTGGGGACCAGTCCCTCTCAAGCTTCTTGTTCTAAAACTTTCAGTGGCTTCACCCAGGCATCAAAACATGTGGGACTTTCTTCTGCGTCACCTTTAAAGACCAAATAAAGACTATTGGTCTAAATTTAAAAAACAGAAATGTTGCTCTTACAGGCTTGCAGGGGAGTAAAGAAAAGCCTTGTGTTACCTTTCCTGCAGCCTATAACTTCTCTGGGCATTGAGTTTCTACGTCCTATCCCTCCAGAGACCAGAGGAAGAAGGCTTTCTGTCACACGCGCCCTACATTTGCCTGTGTTACTCCGGTTCTTCCAGACAGATGGAGTCACTTCCCCACCTTACTGCCTCCGCAACCTCAGCCCTTCGCCCTTGGAGCAGGAGCTCTTTACTGACTGATCGATGTTGACTTAAACAGCTAGTATCTCTTGGTGTGCTGACAGCGTTTATACCTGGCTTCTGGCACAGACTGTGCTCTGAAATAGCCCTGGCGAAGATTTAAGATGTTAAAAATCACATTTAGGGAAATCCCGTGAAACTGCGCATAAACAATGGAAAGGGTTTTAAACAAGAGATGAACGGGATCAGTTAAATACAGGGTATAGGGAATTTCTGCCATGCAGGGCTGGGCGGGGCAGAAGAGATAAAGACCGAACATCCACCTAAGGGCAGGGGGGGTGTGAGTCCAGCAGGATCACAGATCAGACTCGTAACGAGTGGAATCCAAAGAGGCTATAGAAAGTGAGGAGTCCCTGGGTGGGGTAAACAGGTAAACGATAGACTGCTAGCCAGAGGTGCCTCAAAACAGTCGTGGTAATTTGCTTCTGAAAAGCCATAGCCCTGAAAACCCTGTGGAGCAGTTCTACTCTGACACACACGGGGTTGCCATGAGCCTGAATCAACTCAACAGTAACTAACAGCATAGTATGTTAGAGGGAGCAGGTGAAGAGGTTGGTCAGGCGTCCATGCCCCTAAGAAGTCAGGTAGGGCAGGAAGGTCCAGGCAAGTCTTTCCCCAGGGGTTCAAGGATTGGGGTGATAGAGCCAGAGACAGAAGTCATCACCAATAACACATACCACAAGTTCTGACCTAGCACCAAAGTTCTCTGCCCTCTGCCTTATTCTCAGCTCTGTGGAGTGTGGTCAGGCTAGGTAGAGCTACTTAGAGAATCCGAGCCCCAGACATCTGTAGCTTCTAATCAACACGAGGGCAGAGGAGTTAGGTCTTCTGGGACCTGATTATCACTGCCCTGTGGTGAATATCTAACAATCCTCTGAAGTTCTACTGAGCCCCATCTTCTGATGATTCAAAAACAGTTCTAAAATAGGAAGATTTATTGCCAAAACCAACAGATGTTTGGGCTATCGTCATAATGCCTGTACTAAACTCATTTGTGATTTCACTGTGAAGTCCTGGCTGTGTGATTAATTAGGAATCTTTATATAGGATTATTTGGCAAATCTTACCACTTAGGAGGTCTTTACCTATCCATCTCACTGGTGTGTCTTTCAAAGCAGTGCAACGGGGCATTTTGAGGGAGCATTCGGTCAATCTTTCACCTCACCAACCTGAAAAGGTTCTGGAAATTCCCCCACACTCTTTAAGGTTCACCTTAGTTTCACAAGACATGGACTAACGCTTTCCATCTTGTGTACAACACGTTCTCCAATGAGTTATTGGACCTTGGAACGAGCTACTAAACACTGGACCTCAGTTTTCTCATCTGTAAAATGAAAGTGATCGATGGACAGCATCATCTCTATGGCTCCTTTGAGTCCGAAGGTCTGTGACCCTAGTTATTTTAGATGTTTTGTTAGCTGTCTTGGTGAAACCAGCATCATAAGTGAGAAACAGGCTGTGAAGACTTTTAAATTCCTCCCTGGTTTATACTCACTAGGTCAGCAGAGCCCATCACTTTAAATTTTGTTTGTATTCTTTTTCCCTAAACATATCATGAACTTGTCCACGTTGAAGGTCATCTTCCATTCTTCTGCCCAGTCACATGGCCTGGTAAGATCCTCCTTCATCACAGTCAGCTGGGCAGTTTACCTCTTAGAACGCCTAGAGATTCTTTCTTCTCTCTCCACATCATTTAGATAAAACTCTCATACGGTACTTATTGCAATTGCTAAGTAATTTTTTACATCTCTTCATCCAGAAAATTATCCCAATCGTCACGCTCGCCTTAATTCTAATTCATAATAATTCCAGTTTTCAAAGCACCTTTCAAACATTTATTGCCTGGTCAGACTCCTCACAACAGTCCCATTTTTTGTAATGTGATTTTTAATACTGTGATGGTTACAACCACTCTTTTTTTCCTAATAAACTTTGGCATGACATTTCATCAGATTCTTTCTGATAGTTAATTTTTTTTTCATTCATTGTATTTCTATCCATATGCTTGTTTACCCTTGGAAAGAAATCTGGTAGACTCATGAAGCATGAATCTGCCTTACAGAGGGTATTGGAACTAAGAGCTGAAATGGACTTTAACGACCATCTGTCCCACCCAACTCTGAACGTGGCCACAATGACTGAAAGGTACGTGTCTGTCAGGGGCGTGCTGGCTCAGAGGTGCAGAACCTTTCCTAATCAGCTCAGGGCTCTGTCAGCTCTCCTGGATCACTCTTGAGCTCAGGATTTCTGATTTGCACATGTCTGTGCAGGTGGTTTTTCCTGGTCCCCTCACTTGAGTTTTTTTTTTTTTTTTCTTTTCTGTCTTCAAAGCTGCCCTTTTCCCAAGATGGTCTGTTTCACTCTGTTAATGAATTGGTGGCCGAGTTTGTGTTCTGGTGCCAGGTTTTCTGGGACGCAGCTTTGCTAAGCTTCTGTCGAGCTGTTAAAGAACCTCCGGGCTCCTGCCGGCTGTTTGCTCTGCTCCTCCTTCCTCCTAAATAATGCCGACCTCTCATCAGAGTGGCCCGTTCTCAGAGCGGCTGAGTGATTGATGTGTTTTCTTCTGGAAACTTCCTGGTCTGCCCAGGCTTGCATTAATTGGGGTTTGCTCACTGTTGCATAGTGACTCACCCACCAGATAGCACTTACATCAAAATCCTGCCCACCACTTAGGAAAACAGCAGCTAAAGGTTGTTTGGCAGAGCACTGTGTCCACTGTATTTCAACCGTTGGGTATGGAAGAGTGATTGAGAGCTTAGGCTCCGGCATTAGCCAGAACTGCCTCTGACTTCTGGCTCTTAACAAGGTACAGAAACTTTCTAAACTTGACAGTCTGCTTCTGTAAAGTAAGAAGGCTGATAGGACCTACCTCGTAGAAATGCCAAAAAGAGTCGTTGAAATAATGCATGTGGATTACGCAGTACAAGTAAGCGCTCCTGCATGGCGAAAACGGTTAAGCACTGACGACTAGCTGAAAGTTTGGCAGTTCGAACCCACCCAGAGACACCTAGGAAGACAGGCCTGGGGATCTGCTTCTGAAAGTCCACAACCTTGAAAACCCCTTGGAACAGTTCTACTAGGCACACGTGGGGGTACTATGAGTTGGAATCAACTCGACGGCAACTAACAAGGACAATATGAGTTATTACTGAGTATCTCGTTCCTTGTTAAAGGATAGGCAAAAAAAAAAAAAAAAAACTCATTGCCGTCAAGTCAATTCCAACTCATAACGACCCATTAGGACGGAGTAGAACTGTCCCATAGGATTTCCAAGGAGTGGCTGGTGGATTTGAACTGCCGACTTTTTTGGTTAGCAGCTGAGCTCTTAACCACTGTGCCACCAGGGATAGGCAAGGCAGTTAATCTTACCCCGGACGACAGATGAAGACGCTAAGTTCAAAGCAGTCACACCGCATGTGCCATTGCAAAGCCAGGACTAGAATCCAGGTCTCTGCCCGCCCCCCCTCAACTAGTGCCCTTTCCACTACCCCAGAATGCCTCTCAGCGCCAAGACCTGTGTCCTCTACAGCAGTGGTTCCCAGAATGTGGTCCCCGGGCTGGGAGCATCAGCATCACCTGGAACTTGTTCAACGTGTCAGTTCTCAGGCCCTTCCCCAGGCCCACTGAGTCATAAACTCTGGAGATGGCGCCCAGCAATGCAGTTTTAAGCAGACTTCCAGGGGTTCTGATGCACGCTCAAGTGTGAGGACCATGGCCCTGTGGAATAATGATATGTCTTTTAATCTCACTTGGACATTAAAAAACCCATCGCCGTTGCGTCAATTCCGACTCATAGTGACCCTATGGGACAGAGTAGAACTGCCCCATAGGCTTTCCAAGGAGCAGCTGGTGGATTCCAACTGCCTACTTTTGGTTAGCAGCGGGGCTCTTAACCACTGCACCACCATTCCAGTGGGATCCCTAACATGAATTAACATTTCTAGTCCTGCAACATTATCCTAGTCAGGGGATCTGTGATAATACATACTGATACCATTTACTATGTAACGAGGGAATGCGCCTCGCCCCTGGAAGCACGTTAGAATCATCTAGGAAACTTCTAAAATAATACAAAGGCCAGGGACCACACTATACCAATTAGTGTGCCGTTCTAACAACTGCCTGAATTGAGAACCTCTACTACAGAGAGCCGGGCCCCGGGAGAACCTCTACTACGGACAGCCGGACCCCCCTGACCTCTCCTTGGTCGGGAGTGCTTCACCTCACTGAGTTTTGTGTGCTTCTTTCCAATCCACTCCAGGGAACTGGCTTCTTTTCTTCCTGTGAACCTTGTACCCTCTGCCCTGGTCAACCCCACCTCATACCCACTCTGTTTGCACAGCTGCTAGCATTAGTAGAGGTGTTTACTTAATCCACCTCTGCCCCACTGTCTCTGTCCACACCTGTGGTTGTCCTGCTCCATCTACAGGGTAATGCCAAGGTATGAGAAACATTCAACACTGACTCACCAGAGTTCTTGTTTTTCTTCTAAGAACTTAGAAGGGCTTGAGGGAAAACCATTTTATGAGTGTGCTGGGGGCCTATGGATCCTAAGCTCACTCCTTGACCCACCAGCATCCACAGCTATCTGCAGTGTTGATGATCAAAGAAAGAGCAAGGTGTCAGTTTTTCTCGCCTCAAGTTGGAAAGGGAGATTTGGTTGGGCCAAGCTTATAGTGAGACTTTCTGCTCCATTCTCTTTGAATTGAACATCACCATTAATAACGGAGCCCTGGTGGCACAGTGGTTAAGAGCTTGGCAGCTAACCAAAAGGCCAGTGGTTCAGATCTACCAGCTGCTCCTTGGAAACCCTCTGGGGTAGTTCTACTCTGTCCTAATAGGTCTCTATGAGTCAGAATGGGCTTGACGGCACATAACAACAACAAATTAGAAGGGCTTGAGGGAAAATCGTTTTGCTTTCGAGTCTACCTTGACTCATGGAGACCCTCTGTGTGTCAGAGTACAACTGTTCTCCATAGGATTTTCATTGGCTGATCTTTTGGAAGTAGCTCATCAGGACTTTCTTCCGAGGTGCCTCTGGGTAGATCTCAACCTCCAGCCTTTTGGTTAGCAGCCAAGTGCAGACTCGGAGTCAACTCAAACTGGTTTTTGAACATTATCAGCTTCCAAAAAAGAACCACACCAATGCCCACCTGGCTCAGGTAGAAGCTGAGACACAAGGGGCTGCTCACTTACCCAGCCACTAGAGAAGTGGGAGCCCCCAGGCTTGCCCCAGGAGGTCCGGGATTACAGCCACAGGGGCGGGGAAGGCCCTGGCCTTTGCAGGGCTCCATGAAGGAAGTGACCACACCTTCTAGCAAAAATGTCGCCCAGTGGATTCTAGTTATTAACAGATCAGGGCCTGGGGAAGAAGCAAGACCAGGGTGGAGAAAAAGGCAGGTGCCTCCTCCAGCAGTCGCTGAGAGCATAGAGGAGTTGATTGTCGTTGCCCCCCCGCCCCCCGCCACCGAAGGGTCTAAGAGAGGCACTTCCTTCCATACATGGGCACAGCCAGGCATTATGGGGCCTACGTTTCTACAGTTTAGGGTAGGCTGGGGATAGGGAAGGCTCGCTTTAAGAAAGAATACAAAATTAAGTAAGAAAGTACGAAAGGCATCTTACAGGTGAGAGGTCAAGATTTAAATTTCATGTCCTTCAGAGTAATTCCACCTCTACCTCGATGATATCTTTCTAAAGCTGCTCTGGATTTTAAAAAAAGTTCATCTTCAGGTGGACAGCCTTCCCAGTGCTGGATGGTATTCCATCATCCTTGTTATCTTCGTGGAATACATTCTTTGGGTTTGAAGACTGTAAATGGTAAATGTGTTCAGAGAAGAGGGCATTTTCACATCACAAACACAAACAGCAACTTTTAACGTAGTTACTTTTTACTAGGTGGTACAGTCGAGTGGTCCATTGCTCAAAAGGTCTGAAAGGGTATATAGTGAAAGGTCTGAGTAACTTTTATAAACTTTTCTAAATAAAATGCTTTTTTTCTATTTAAAAAAGCTATACATGCTGTCTTAGGCTGGGTTCTCTAGAGAAGCAAAGCCAGTAAAGTGTATAAATGTATATATAGAGAGAGATTATATCAAGGAGACAGCTCACGTGATTGTAGAATCTAGAACGTCCCAAGTCCGTGGATCAGGGTAGAGGCCTCTCCCAAGTCACACAGCTGCAGAAGCTGGCAAGCCCAAGATCGGCAGGTCGGAGAGCAGGGCTCCCACTCACAGGCTGTGCAGATCGACGAATTCCAGGTTCGGCAGATGAGCTGACAGCTCAAGTCCCAAGAACGGGAGATGAGACGACAGGAAGCAGCCACAGGATCCAGAGAGAGCAAAAAACCAGAATGTCTGCTTATATACAGACTCAGGCCACACCCCCAAGGAGACTCTGTTTCATCTGATTGGCTACTCACAGTATATTCAATCATGGGAGTGATTACATTAAAACACGGAGAATCATGGCCCAGCCAAGTTGACACACAATCTTAACCATCACACATGCATGATACAGAATTTGGAAAAACAGAAACACACCGGGAAAGACTCCCATTTAACCCCACCACCCAAAGGCAAAACTTAAGACTTTTTTGGAACACCTTCCAAACATGAGCAGATAAGATGGAGACTTGTCATTTTGTCTGCCTGCTTTTCATCTTCTAGTGGTTAAGAGCTTGGCTGCTAACCCAAAGGTCAGCAGTTCAAATCCACCACCCACTCCTTGGAAACCCTATGGGGCAGTTCTACCCTATCCTATAGGGTCACTATGAGTCAGAATCAGCTCGACAGCAAAGGGTTTGGTTTTTTGGTTTGGTTTAATACCTAATACCTCTCTAGTCTTTCAAGTAATGGGTAAGAAACGGGTTTCTATAAAGAAAGGTGGAAGAATTGAAGCTTGGTAGTATTTTGTAGGGAGATTGTAAGCTTCTGGAATTTATGGAGGCCATACTCATCTTGAATGGCAATGATCTAGAGGCTAGGCTGGAGGGTAGGTTTCAGTTCGAGTAACAATTGCATTCCTTCAGGAGCGACCACCTGGAGAAGAACTGTGAAATGATACAGGCTCAATGAGAGAGAATGCTGTGATCCATTAGCCATGTCTGTCCTGGTCGTGGGAGAAGGGAAGGGCCATCCAGGTGACACACACACATCACAGTGACCTAAAAGTAGGCTGAAGAGCGAATGGAAATTGTCTGGATAAACCATCTAGAGTCAGTGCTTCGTTAATGTGAATCAGCTGAATGAGAGAATTAAACCACAGACATGCATGAATGCTCAATCCTCATTGCACAGAGAGACTCAGGCAGGTCAGGTGCCTTCTGCTCTGGAATCACCCAAATGTCGCGAGAATTTAGGAACCCCTGAAGGTCCTCTGCCCTCCTCCCACCTCCAGTCACAGCCGTCCTGGGTGGTAGTGCTTCCCCGCCACCAGCCACATGTTCCTGCTCCTGAGTGTCCCTCAAGGCTCCTCTAGCTCTGTCTCCCCACGGGAGCTCCTGGGACAGGAGCTCTGTGGTGTTCTTCACCTTCCTTGGTGCCTTGCACAGCACCCCTGACAGGCTGTGGTCTTCCCATATTTGCCAAATACGATTACACTCCTAGGGTTCTTAAGGGCATTAGGCCACACTCCTCAGGCCCTTAGACACTTGCTGGGTACCCACTCTGCTCTCAGAGTCCCTGTGGCACAATCGGGTAAACGTTCAACTACTAACCAAAAGGTTGGCAGTTCAAGTCCACCCAGAGGAGCCTCAGAAGAAAGGCCTGGCTATCTACCTCCAAAAACTCAGCCATTAAAAACTCCATGGCGCACAGTTCTAGTCTGACATACATGGGATGGGGCCACCGTGAGTGGACTCAACTGGAAGGCAATTGGAGGTGCTGTGCTCTTCCTGCTCAGAGATGGATGAGATCCATTCCCTTCCCTCAGGCAGCTCCCAGTTTGCAAGGAGAGGCAAGGCGTGTAACAGGAATGAGTACAATTAAATAAGACATTATACAAATTATAAATTAGAATATACGTGCATAATAAAATCTTTAGGATTATTTAAATTAGAAATAGGAGCCCTGGTCATACAACAGTTAAGCACTTGGCTGCTAACTGAAAAACTGGTAGTTCCAACCCACCCGGCGGCTCCAGGGGAGAACCGGGAGATGGGCGCTGGTAAAAATTACACCCTAGAAAACCCTCTGGGGCAGTTCTACTCTGTCACAGGGGGTTGCTTTGAGTTGAAAATCAACAGCACACAACAATAACACAAATTCGAAATAATAACAGCAACTAAGTGCCAGGCATGACACTGAACGTGTCACCTGCCGTATCTCATATAATCTTTACAATAGTCTTGCGAGGTTCACTATTATGATCCCATTTTACAAATAAAGAAACTGAGGCTTAGAGCATTTGAGTAGCTCACCAAGCGGGTCAGCAGAGGAAGAAGCCATGATTCAAACCCAGGCATGTCTGACCATGGCTGCTGTAAGTGGGAGGAGGGTCGTTGCAATTTGGGTTTGACTAAGCAAGGCGTGCGTTTTTGGTAACTTTGCAGCTCTGCCCCCCAAGTTGGCAGTGAAGAGCTGGGCAGTGGGGAGAGGCAAGGCAGCAGCAGGAGGAAGCAGCCGCTGCAGTCCCAACCACCGGGACCCCAATGCCTCAACCGAGGACCGCCCCAGCCTGGCCTGCCATCTCCCCGGCCAGGCTCCTCAGCATCCCGTGTCCACTCAGGGCAGAGAAGGCTGCCGGGAGCCGTGGCTCCTGCATTTCCTGTGTGCATCCGCAGGGGTGGGTTTGTGTGGCCAGAGAGACAGGGAGAGTTCGGAGATCTACCAGTGAGTCGGGGATGAGCCACAGGAAACGATTTTGTCTAAAAATATGCCGTTTCTGAGAGGAAAACAGTCATCAGAGGGTGTGAGAAGCCCCATGGCGAGGAAGGCACAGCAGCATGACTTGCCGGGGGCCAGTGGGACACCACCCACCCACTTCCTGTGCAATTAGCAAGATGAAAGGCAAGCAGACCAAATGACAACCCACAGACAGAACTCCAGGGGAAGTGTCTGGGGACAGCATCCGACGATGCGGCAGGGAGGTAGGAGGAGGAAAGATGGCTCCAGTAAATGTTTCTCTCTCGTCAGCTGGTTCAGCTCCAGCTCTGACTGCCATTTGCTGTGTACTTACTATATGCCAGCCACGGCTGGGGTCTTTGTATACACCACCTCCTGCGACCCTTTAAACAACACTGGGAAGGACGAAAGTGAGTCTTAGAGGTTAAATGACTTGTCCAAGGTCACAGCTGGTAAGGGACAAAGCCATGGTTCCCTTCCAGGCTCTCTGACTCCAAGTCTCACTCATTCCAAAGGACCAAGCTGCCTCTAAAAGATGTGGCATCCTGACCATCCCCAACCTATCCAAGTCACGGCCAGCTGCTCCAGTTTTCCCGGCAGACTATAGCCATTTTGTGTTCTTTATCTTCTCTTGCGTTGAAGCAAACCTGCTTAAAGAAATTCACCATCTTTTTTACAAATAACTCATAGTCAGCTAAAATACATTGCAGTCACACCAGATAGTCCTGCTCACCCAGGAAAGATGTACTCGTGAGATGGAAGGCGAGTATAAGCCACTCGACCCAATGACTTGCTCATCGATCGTGAAGCCACCATCACTCCTCTGCTGAGATTTCGGGGTGGCGGGAGGGTAGGGGTGTGCACACTTGGGGGGGCAGAGGTGTATACACTTTGTCGGGGGGCAGTTCCTTCAGGGGCATCCTGGTCATTCAGGAGCACATCCTCTGGGCTTCCCATGCCTTTCTCCTTCCACCTTCCACCAGCCTTGATGTACGTAATTGATTGCAATTTTCTAGACAAGGAAATATAGTCTCCCAAATATTGAGCCCAAATCTAGCTCCATTTGGCTCTCACTCACTTGTCAGTGTTCGGCTTTCGGGAACACAAGGAGCTGGACTTCTTATGAAGGTTGACTGCGAGGGTGACAGCTTTGTCCATCTCTCGAAGTCTCCTCCACCCATGCTAAGCATCCTCAGGCCCCTCCAATCGTCTTGAGGACACAGATCTCACGCCTTTATGGACCTCCCTGCCTCCGCTGACTTCTCTAAGTCACTCCTAGCCAGGACTGGCCAGCAGGTCTCCTGAGCACCCCAAGAGGGTAAGGGAGCTGCTTCCAGGTCCCCATGGACTCCAGGGGACCAGTGGCCAGAGCAGGAGAGCACCCATTCCATCTACCTCACTGCTCTTCTGAGGAAACTAACAGTCTCTCCAATGTCGTCGCTAACGGCCCCTTCTCAGCCCTCACCTTACAGGGGCTTCCCCAAGTCAGAGCTCTGGATGTCACCACAGACTTCTCTCTCTGCTGTGCCCACCACAGCGAGCCAGTCACTAAGTCCAGTTGACCCTGGCTCCTTTATACCTCAGGTGCGTCCCTTCCTCTCCCCAACTGACACTGCCCTTTCCCGACTCTCTGTCTTCATTTCCTCCAGCTACTATAACAGAAACACCACCAGTGGGTGGCTTTCATGAACAGACATTTATTTCCTCACAGTTTAGGAGGCTAGAAGTCTGGATTCAGGGCGCCGGCTCTGGGGGAAGGCTCTCTCTGTTTACTCTGGAGGAAGGTCCTTGTTTTTGCTTCTCTCGCGTTCTCCTTGGCGTTCCATGGAGATCGTCAGGTGACATCTGTCTTCCCCCATCCCTGCTTGCTTGCTTCTCTGCCTCATCTGCTCCTTTCCTAGGTCATCAGTGACTGGTTTAAGACACACTCTACACTGATATAGCCTCACTCACATAACAGAGAAAAGCTTATTCCCAAATGGGATTACATCCATAGGTATGTTGTTGTGCGCCATTGAGTCGATTCTGACTCATAATGACCTTATAGAACACAGTAGAACTGCCCCATAGGATTCCTAGGTTGTAAGCTTTTCAGGAGCAGATCACCAGGTCTTTTCTCTCATGGAGCTCCTGGGTGGGTTCAAACCGCCAACCTTTTGGTTAGCAGCCAAGCACTTAACCATTGTGCCACCAGGGCTCCTTCTACAGGTATAACCCATTGCTGTCAAGTCAATTCTGACTCATAGTGACCCTATATCTACAGGTCCAGGGGTTAGCGTTTATAACACATACTTTGGGGGACAAGATTCAATCCATAACACCCTTACTACGTCGTGCCTGTACTTCTGCTCTAGATCCTTAGCTGGTTGTCCTTTCCCATCCATCCTCCACACTGCAGTCCTAATGATCTTTCTAAGAGGCAAATCTAATCAGGTTTCTTTCCTGCTTAAAATCTTTCAATAGCTCCTCCGGAGAAAATACAAACTTGTTAGTCTGGCACCCAAGACACCCCAACATCTGCCCCCTTCCTGCCTTCTGACCATCTCAAATGACCCACAGCTTCCTAAATATGCCCATCCTTCCCCAGCCCTGCCCATCAAACTCCTGTTCTTCCTTCAAGACACACCCACAGCGTCTTCTCTTCAACACATCTTCCCTGAGCGTGAGAAAGGTTGCACAATGAAATCAATGTCACTATATTGTACATGTAGAAACAGTTGAATTAGTGTATGTTTTACTGCGTATGGAGCCCTGGTGGCACAATGGTTAAGTGCTATGGCTGTCAACCAAAAGGTCTGCCCTTCAAATCCACCAGCCACTCCTTGGAAACCCTATGGGGCAGTTCTACTCTGTCCTGTAGGGTCTCTATGAGTTGGAATTGACTCAGTGGCAACAGGTCTGGTTTTGGAGTTTCGGTTTGCTGTGTATATTCTCAGCAATAACAAAATAAAGAAAATTTAGGGGAAAAAAGTGATGGATCATTTATGGGCCACTCCTGTGCTAGGCAGCATGCCAGGCATGTTCTATGAGCTCATTCATCACCAAGAGTCCAGAGAAATGGGTACTACTGTTTGTCTCCATTTTCAAGATGAAGCTGCTGAGTCTCAGCTGGGCAAATGATCTGCTTAAGGTCATGAGCTGGGAAGTGGTAGACTTGGGCCTCCAGCCCACAGCCATCTGCTCTGCTGCCCTGGTTCTCAGCATCTCTGGTGGGAAGGAAACAGGCCAGGTTCTTTCAGCGCAGAGCCTAATGAGATATCCAGGGGAAACACACGGTACTGGGAGTCTCCCTCTCCTGTCGCATTTAGTCTAACACCACGTTTTACACACCATCCTCCAAGGGACATAATCCACAGGAATTTACAGAAGCAAAGTCATCTGATTCCTCTTGGTTTCATCTATGCCCCAAATAGTTACAACTTCCTTCCAGGCTAGCGTTATGGTATAAGTCGGGGTCAGTTCCCGTCTTCTACTTGCAGCTGGTAAACTGAGGCCCAGACAGTTAGGGTGACTCATACAGAGTTAGTTTGCACTGGGGGTGGGGTGTCAGTCCATCAGTCCGTCTGCTGGCTGCAGGTATCCACACCTCCATGATCTGGTCCACCTACCTGCCCAGTCTCAGTTCACCCCGACTCCCCTCAAGCCAGAACGACCTGAACCCTGCACCCACCCTACACTCACCTGCCCACCACCAGCTTTGACTTCCAGCTGCTGTCCCTGCAAGGCCTACCCACCTCCTCCCCACAGCTGAGCATACCCAAGCCTGGTCCAGCCTAACGCCATGTCTGACAGCGCCCACACTTGACATCTCTGACAACCCCCTCACCTGCCCATTGCCTTGTGAGAACTAAGAGGTTCAAAGTAATTACTGAACTCCCAGAGTAATAATAATGAAAGAATAATTATAATAATAGCTCACATCTCTTCAGCTGAGCGCCAGGTACTTACAAGCTGTCTCCCATTTAATCCTCTAACAACCCCATTGTGCGGTGTTACTGTAATCAGGGGCAGAATAGCCAACAAACAAGGTAAGCACAGTGCTTACTTTGCTTACCAGATCATCTTTAATGAACAATTTCACATTTTTTCACTACATCAAAGATTCTGCTTCTAGGTATTGCTGGTCTCTGCCTCTCTCCCAACCCTGCAGCACCTTCCTACAGAATCAAAGCATCTTTTCACATTTACAATCCCTGACAGGGGCAGAGGACTCAGTAAGCAAGGTAAGCACAGGCTTACTTGTTCTTCCTTACTAATCTGTAGTGCACAATTTCACACAGGTTTCTCTTTATGTGGTGTGGTGAAATTCGTGTGCAATGGCACACTACAGATTAGTAAGTAAGCACAAGTAAGTCCATGCATACCCTGCATGCTGTAAACCTGTCGGTGCCTCGCTTACTGGTTAATCCACCCCTGCACGGACAACTCCCCACCTTGCACTGTTAGACTACAGTGTTCATGCTTTGTAACCTTTACAGGGCTGTAGTCCAGTCAGCAAAGATCACACATGATTCTTCTTCATACCTGCACCATGGAGCCCTCAGGAATGAATGAATGGATGGATGAGAAAATGTACATCACACTAGAGAGCTAAGGCAGTTTTTGTAAACATTAAAAGGATCTGTCATGTCAACAACGATTCATTAAGCACCAACCACATGGCCACATTCTGGTGGGCTCTGGGGTCCCAGAGTTGAAGCTGGGCCCATTGGACTCGCAGACGTTTGATGAATTCCCACTTTCCAACCTGTAAGTGTGGAGACCCAGCCATCTATCGACTACTGATTTCAGTCTCCTAGAAGCTTCTGTGCTCATTATTGCTAGGCAAACAACGTGATTTATGCATCAGACACGCACATTAAGACCCAATGTGGTTATTCCAACTGTCATAACTACCAAATTGGATTGAACGGCAATCCACTGATAGCTTACCCTCTGCAGGAAAAAAAAAAAAAAAACAATCAATTCAATGGTAGTGTAGAGACGTTGCTGAAAGAACTGTACAAGCAGCAGGAAAGGCCAGGTCATGTCTGCCATTTGTTAGCACAGAGTTTTGTGCTCTGCACCGCAGTGAAGGTCACTGGAATGTGAAGCTGTCCAAACGGAATTTCTAATACCTTTGATTGTTCCTTTGTCTTTATCCTTTACTAAAGACGGGCAATTAGCAGCGTTTGCAATATTACAGGCAAATGAAATTGGGTTTCTGCCCAGCCCGCCTACAATGGACTTGTGCAGCAATAAAAATAATCAATCGGATTCTTCATTTTCTTCTGGGTCCATGTGATTTCCTTAATAATGTCGATGCAGATTGTAATTTGCAGGAAAAAATAAATACCACTTGCATGAGGCGTGAAATTTCAAACCACAGAGATGTCATCTTTTCTTACAGAATTGTTTCGTTATAAGGGTGTGCAGCTTCAACGATTGGAATAGACCTTGGCCTGGCATCCGACTAGTCTTTCATAGACTGACCTATATTTTGTCCTCCACGTGCACCTTGTCTGTTTCTTCTGTTCTCCAGCAGTCTGAGCCTCGTTGGGTAAAACACAACAGTTAGAACCCACAGACCAGTGTTAAACCCCTAGCTCTGCCACTCACTGGCTGGGTTACCTTGGACAAGTCATCTATTTTAATCTCCCTGAGTCTCATTTTGCTTCTCAGTAAAATGAGACAAACAAGTATAAACATGCCTGCTATGTAAGTTCTCCTAGCTCCTGGGAAAGTGCTTGGCCCACGGTAGGCGTGCTGTACATATTTCATGAACAAATAAGTGAATGATTGTCTAGCACAGTATACAGCATGTAGCCAGCTCAAATTTATTGTTGCTTAAAAAATAAAAATCTATCCCTTACCTAGAACACCCAACCTCTTCTTCTCGGCCCAGCAAAATCTTACCAGTTCCTTAAGGCTTAAAATCAAATTCAGCTCCCTCTAAGAAGCCTTCCCGAGACCACACCAGCTAAGTGATCTGACTCCCGAGAACACCTAAGACTTGTTGACCGTAGGCCTCATGGAGAACTTCAAACTCACAGCCTTCTACTTCTCTTCTCCTAAACAGTGCCTTAGCTGCCCAGTTAGATTCCCAGCTTCTTGGCAGGAGGTCCAGAGTCAGTGTTTCCCAGCAGTCCCCACAGCTCCTGGTAAAGAGCATGGCACACAGTAGGTGCTCTACAACTCCCCAAGGACTGACTCATGGTGGAAGCCACCCCCACAGAGATGGGCAGGTGCTCAAGGAGTCACTAGGATCCTGCCCCTGCCTGGAGAAGCCACGTGCCGTCTTTATGTGTTCTACCTGAATACACTATGTTCTGATGTCTTCTCTTCCACAGAGAGCTTGCTCCACTTGGCTAAAACCCTTCTCATGCTTTGTGGTATGATTGTACAACCTCCTCAGAGGACAGTGTGGCAATAGCTCTCAGGTGTTAAACTGCATATACAATAAAAAATGTTTAAAGACATTTAAATATTATTGGAGCCAGAAATTATACTGCTAAGCATTTATCCTACAGATTGACATGCACATGTATGAACATTCATACTGAGAATAATCACTGCTGGTCATTTATAGTAATGAAAGACTGGAAATAATTTAAATGTCTATTTACAGAGAACTATAAAGTAGAGGGTCAGCGAAAAGCAGGAAGACCCTCAACAAGATGGATTGCGACAGTGGCTGCAACAATGGGCTCAAACACCACAATGATTGTAAGGATGGTGCAGGACCGTGCAGTGTTTCGTTCTGCTGTACGTAGGGTCGCTATGAGTCAGAACTGACTCGACAGCACCTAACAACAACAGTAACAACCACAGATAAATCATGGAGCCCTGGTGGCACAGTCTTTAAGAGCTCGGCTGCTAACCAAAAAAAAGAACAGGCATTCCTTGGAAACCCTGTGGGGCAGTTCTACTCCATCCTATAGGGTCATTACAAGTTGGAATCAACTAGATGGCAATGGGTTTTTTTGTTGTTGTTAGGTAAATCATAGCACGTCCATAGAGAAAACCACTATGCAGCTTTTAAAAAGAATGAAGTAGAGCTGTATATACCCATGTGGAATGGCCCCCAGTACCTATGGCCTGACCCAGCTTGTGCGAAAAGGAGGATGGACTTCGTGTGTGCGTGTGTGCATGAAGTGTCTCTACAGCAATGACACCACCTGACTCTGGGCGGAGGAACAGGGCCAAGGGAGAGACAGGAGGGTCTGGGGATCAAAAGCAGGAGGAGGCTTTTCATCTGTTCAGCTCCAGAATTCTTCTAGTGAGGCACCTTCAAGTGTCAGGCACCCAGAATTTCCCTCTTCTTCCCAGAAGTCGGATAGCAGAACTAAGCACTATAGTCCATATTCCTGTTTGTACAGACTAAATTCTTTACCAGGTGCACGCATTCTCTTTCTTTTCCTTTTGTAAATTTTCTTTATTGTTTAAAAGGTAATACATTCGCATGTGCAAAATTATAAAAAGCACAAAACAGTGTATAGTACAAAGTCTCCTCCCAGTCCAGTCCCGGGTTATCCAGTTCCTGCCTCAAAGGCAACTATCGGGAGCCCTTTCTTCTGTCTTCTGCTGGTGGGCAGCTAACTCCTACCGCCGAGGTTGCTGTGAGGCACACAGGTCACTTAGCAGGTGCTTGGTGGCTGCTGTGACCGCTCGAAGGCTCTGGGCACCAGCTCCCCCCACGGGTCGAGCCCAATCGGCCACCGAGCATTGGTGGAGGCAGCTGGAGACAACAACAAGTGTTTAAAGACACTTCAGTAGGGTATTTATCTATCTTTAAACAAGTCCCCGATAAGTACGTCCCATATTTCTAAGACAGAAGTGTACAGTAAACATCTACAGCAAGTGAAAACTTTGTCCTGTAGTGTTATGCTAATAAGCAACACCAGTCCCTCGTCCTGGGTTTGGGGACGTATGAATCGGTGCAGGGTTGGAAATCCATAAACCTATGTCTGAGACTGACTCTGCTGCTCATTGGGCCTCCTTGATCAATCCACTTCCCAGTCTGAGCCTTGGGCAGGTGAGGTGGATGATTTCTCAGACCCTGGCCAAACATAGATCCATACCTTGCGGATGGAGTCAGGGAGCCCTTTACTCAGTGAGAGGGGGCTGGGGGGCCTCTGTGGTGGTGAGTGTGATTTCCAGGCTAAACTACAATCACTCCTCCATGCACTTACAAAATGATGTGGGAATAGATCAAGCATTTACTAAATTCTTCAAAAATGGAGTAAATATTTTAAATTACTTTTTATTAATTTTTATCATTACTGAAATAACATGCAAATCACATTGACCATGTAACGTTCAGATATAACAGTCTCTCTGTCAAAGGCCAGGTTACTAAAGTCGTGGAGATTAAGAAGTGACCATTGGAAACCAAAGACTTAAAGAAGAAACTAGTCTTCAGGACTAAGTGTTGTTTGGTGCTGTCGAGTCAGCTCTGACTCATAGCGACCTCATGTACAACAGAAGGAAAATCTGCCCTGTCCTACACCATCGTCACAATCGTTGTTACGTGTGAGCCCATTGTTGCAGCCACTGTGTCAGTCCATCTCATTAAAGGTCTTCCTCTTTTTCTCTGACCCTCTCATGTACCAAGCATAATGTTCTTCTCCAGGGACTGATCCCTCCTGATAACATGACCAAAGCATGGGAGACAAAGTCTCACCATCCTTGCTTCTAAGGAGCATTCTGGTTGTACTTCTTCCAAGACAGATTTGTTTGTTCTTTTGGCAGTCCATGGTATTGTCAATATTCTTCACTAACACCACAATTTAAAGGCATCAATTCTTCTTCAATCTTTCTTATTCATTGTCCAGTTTTCACATGCATATGATGTGATTGAAAATACCATGTCTTAGGTCAAGCACACCTTAGTCTTCAAGGTGACATCTTTGCTTTTCAACACTTTAAAGAGGTCTTCTGCAGCAGATTTGCCCAATGCAAAGTGTCATCTGATTTTTTGACTGCTGCTTCCATGGGTGTTGATTGTGGATCCAAGTTAAATGAAATCCTTGACAACTTCAATCTTTTCTCCATTTATCATGATGTTGTTTATTGATCCAGTTGTGAGGATTTTTGTTTTCTTTATGTTGAAGTGTAATACATACTAAAGGCTATGGTCTTTGATCTTCGTCGGTAAGTGCTTCAAGTCCTCTTCACTTTCAGCAAGCAAGATTGTGTCATCTGCATAACACAGGTTGTTAATGAGTCTTCCTCCAATCCTGATGCCCCGTTCTTCTTCATATAGGACTAATAGCTCACACAAACCACCACCTCATCTTGAATCTTGAGACCAGAAGAACTAGATGGTGCCCAGCTACAACTAACAACCATTCTGACCAGGGACACAATAGATCACAAAATGGAGGATGATGACATAGTATCTCCCAGACCACTGAGAATCATGGTCTAGCCAAGTTGACACATAATCTCAACCATCACAGTTGCTGACCAGCATGTATAGAAATTGTTAAATGGGAATCTAACTTGATGTGTAAACTTTCACCAAAAATACAATTTTAAAAAAACGTGACCATTGGTAACAAAAGTTTTGCAGACCAGTAAGGTGATGGATGGGGAGACCTCTTAGAGGACTCCTTCCAACTCCAGGGGCTCTGAACTCATTATCGGCAAGTAAGAAATTTTAGTGTGGCACACTGGCAGTGGTGCAGTTTACAAAGTGGCACCTACGATCCTGAAAGTAGAAGGGGATTTTGTAGCCAGTAGTAGTTCCCCAGGAACAGCACACACATGAGCACATTTGTGCACACACCTGCACACACACACACACACACACCCCACTAGTGGCATGATGGGGGGGCCTGTTGTCAGGATAGCAGGGGGCAACCCTCACTGCCACATCACCACTCAGAATTCAGACTCCTTTCCCAAAAATAAACCACAGATATTAAGTAGAAAGATGGTTCTCCATCTGTTTTTTAACTAAATTTGGGGCATTAAGGAGCACAGTTGCCTCCAGTAATACCATGCTCGTTGAGTAAAAATGTCTCTTTGTGACTTGTCCTAAATCAATTTTTTTTTAATGAGCCCTCTTTTTTTCGTATGCAGTATTGGTTAACTTAATCACTCTGTGAAAAGTGTTATTGAAGCAAGAAAACGGAGTGTTTTCTAATTTATTCTCTGGGAGATTTACTGTATCTGTTAATCAAATATCTCAATTCCCCCAATTCCCAGCCATTCCAGGCCGCTCCTTGAGTTTCATTGTCCGTTTTTAAATTTATGCGCAGCGTGGGCTCTCTTCTTGAGGACTGAGCTGTTAGAGGAAGTTCCAGTGGAAGGATCTATCGGTGGTGTCCAGTCTTCCCAAGAAGGCATCACTACAGCCCAGCAGAATCGACCCTCTAGCCTGTCTTTTCGGCTGTAGCAGAGGTGGGCAGAGTGACGCATGCAGGCCCACACTGACGTCTGCTTCTGTCAAGCCTGTCCTTGGCATTTCAACCCTGTTTCACCATGTGGTGGTCCTTTCCACCACGTGGCTCCCGTCCAGCTCCCTTCCCCCATGGACTGGTCACCAGCATACAGAGAGTTGACTAAGCGGTGTCCTTACTGTCAGAAGGAGAGTATGGTCGAGAAGCAGGGCAGGCAAACACACGAACCAAGCACAGCAGGGTGGATGCCAGGCCTGGGGCGTGAGCAAAGCTCAGGGGGCGATTCGTTTTATTTAAGTAACACACGCTGATGTAGCACTTACTATGGGCCAGGCATGAGGCTAGCAAGGGCTTTACCAGTATTAACTCATAAATCCTGGCAACAACCAACTGCGATGGGTACTATTATGATCCCTTTGTACTAACAGGGAAACGGAGGCACAGAGCAGCTAGGTAACATGCCCAAGCTCAGGCAGTCAGTCAGTCTCAGGGCCAGGTTTTCAGCCCAGGCGCTCTGGGCCCAGAGCTCTGCTCCTACCATTGGATTATCCTGCCTCTCTGAATACTTTCTCCCAAATTCAAAAGCCAACCAGTTGTTATTAAGTCAGAATTGACTCATGGTGACCCCATGTGTGTCAGAGTAGAACTTTGCCCCATAGGGTTTTCAACGGCTGATGTTCCGGAGTAGATCACCAGACTTTCTTCTGAGGTGCCTTTGGGTGAACTCCTCCTGTCAGTTAGCAGCCAAGCACTTAACTGTTTGCACCATCCAGGGATCCCAAATTCAAAGATACTTAACTAAAAGTACTTGCAAATTGAATACACAAACTGAGAATCCTACAGAACACATGGAGGAAGTGACATTTACGCTAAAACCTGAAAGATACACAGAAGTTCACTCGGCTAACAGGGGAGGAAGCGGGTTGCAAGCAGAGGATCTGGGTGGGGACAGAGTGAGATGTGTTCTAGGAACCTCAAGGCCACTGTGGCGGGAGGGTGGGGAGAGGGAGGAGGAACCGCCCGAGGGGAGGCTGAAAGTGGACAGAGACCCTATTATTCAGCACCCTCCCTACAGGCCAAGGGATGTCTTATAGGGGCTTCCCAGGAATAATAGGAATCTATCGCGCGGGGTTGACAAGAGAAAGACAGCATCGCCCGTTGCTGTCCAGTCGATTCAGCTCATAGCAACCCTACAGGACAGAGTAGCGCTGCCCCATAGGGTTTCCAAGTCGTGGGTGGTGGATTCCGTGGTTAGCAGCCAAACACTTAACCACTGGGCCACCACAGCATTTACTTTATATCATCCAGTTACGGCCCCAGCTGCCAGCGTGCAGAATGACTGGAAGGGGACAAGCTGGAAGCAGAGAGACCCACGGGAGTCTCTGAGAGTAGACAGTAAAGAGAAGACGGTCTCTTGGGCTGGTGGATAAAAAGCGGGTTCGGAGAGATTTATGAGGCAGCACCAGAGGGAAATGAGGGCTGAGGGAGGGGAGGTGGCGCCAAAGATCGTAGGCATTTGTAGGGTCTGGGAGCACTGGAGGTGGGGAAGACAGCCCCACAGGACAGCCACACGCAACCTTCCCAGGCACCTTCAGGGCCCCACACCTGTATCCGTGCTGACCCCAATCCCCTAAATGTCCTTTCTCCCTTCCTTCCCCTGAAGAACTCCTCCTCAGGGACGTGGCTTGAACGTCACTTCCTCCGTGTGCCTGTCGTGAGCTGGGCACTGTAGCAGGTACTTGGGCGTGTATTTTCTTGTTCTGATCTCACAACGACCCTGCAAGGAAGATGCTCTCATCCCCACTTTACAGATTAGGGAACTGAGGACCAGAGAAGTTCCAAGGTTTGTCCAGTCATTCAGGTCATACGTG
Source organism: Dugong dugon (assembly GCA_030035585.1). Classification (NCBI taxonomy): domain Eukaryota; kingdom Metazoa; phylum Chordata; class Mammalia; order Sirenia; family Dugongidae; genus Dugong; species Dugong dugon. The sequence continues at coordinate 4,155,033 of CM057482.1, forward strand.
AAAGCGCTCACAGAGCCTTGCTGACCCCTTCTCAAAGGCATTGAGGTCACTTGTTGTGCAGACGAGGGAGTTGAGAACTTGAGGGACAATGAGAAGGTCTGAAGCACATTCTGTGGAGCATGTGTGAGGACTTCAGCAAGGGCGCAGACGAGGACTGCTGGAAAAAAGCAAGCATGCACCACAGAACACGCTTCTCTTTTCAGCTCCAGAATTCTTCTAGTAAAGCGCGTCTCACGCGTCAGGCACCCAGGATTTCCCTGTTCTTCCTAGAAGTCAGATTCCAGTGAACAGACAGCCCATAGCATAACTAAGCACAGACTTTGGGTCTCCACTTCCCTGTTGAATCCATTGGCTTCCTCTCCTACCACTTCTTGACACCAACCCTGTGTTCTAACACCACTGTCCCTCTGCTGTGGTCCTCCTTCTGCCTGCTTCCTCCTCCCTCTCGCGTGTACCTGTCTGGAGAGGCCCTGCGCCTCCCAGCAGTCCCACCTGCAGCAACCCTTCCGTACCTGCTCAGGCTGGGTGTAGGATGACCAGCTGTCCTGGTTTGCCTGGGACTATCTTAGAAAGCCTATGGGGCAGTTCTATTCTGTCCTACAGGGTCGCTATGAGTCAGAATTGACTTGAAAGCGACGAGTTTGTTTTCGTTTTTTGTTTTTTAAAGGGATTCCTGGTACACGAGCCTCTCGGTGCCGAACTGGGACAAGCTGTGCAGACCAGGACAGTTGGTCACCCAAGTTTGGTGCCTGAGTTGCCTCTACTTACTGCAAGCCCACTGAGTGTTCAAGCTGTCTTGTACTCTCTGGTTCTTTCCTCTGCTCCCTCCTGTAAAGTAGAGGTGACTCCTCGAGAGGAGGACCTGTGCCTTGTTCACCCCATATCCTCAACATCTGGGCACTGTGCCCGGCCCAGACCAGGTGTGCAGTCATCGTGGGATGACAGCGTGAGATGAGCACAGGCTCAGAGTGAGCATGGTCAACGGCTCCTGCTGCCCAGCAGTCAGAGGGGGAGCAAATCGTTCCAAGGGCGCTCCACTAAAGATGCACATGGCCAGAAAATGGATAGACGGATGGACGGATGAAAGTGTGGACCGGTGGACGGGTGGACGGATGGACGGATGGATGGTTGGTTGGATGGTTGGATGGATGGATGGATGGTTGCATAGAAAGATAGATCGATAGGTAGGTAGATAGGTAGACAGATAGATAGATAAGTCAGTAAGTAAGTAAGTACATGCCCAGAGAAAGACTAAACACTGGCACACAAAAGCCAAAGACCTTGTTTTATTTATTGCCTGTTTTCTTTCATTTGTCAGATGGAAATCTGAGGGGTAATTTAGCGGAATCCCATCATAGATGCCCTCAACTTGAAAGAAGTCAAGCATAGGTGCTTGGCAATCGAGAAAGCAAGCAGTGCCCCAGCACAAGACAGGGAGACATCCACTTCAATACTGTGATGATCCCGCTCGCCGTTCCACTTTGTGAGCACTGCCCCGCTGCGTGAAGGGGTGACATGGAGCCTCTACCTCCTGCGTGTCTCTCAAGGCCTGAGTAGCTTGCTGAGTTGAGTATGACTCTAGCATGTAAAGACTCTTATTTTTCACACAGCATGAACCCTAAACTTAAGAAAATGACTTCAATGGGTGATCAACTGGGAAAACACTGACCGAACCCCCTACTTTAAGCGTGATAAGGAGATTTTCAAGGGTAGTTCTGACTGCACGCACATGCTGACTTTAGAGCCCCCAGGAGTGAGGCTCTGTGTCCTAGAAGCCAACACCTCGTTTGAGTCCCAGTTGCCCTACTTAGCAACTAAGTGATCTTAAGTAGATGTGTAACTGAACCTCACAGAGCTCCAAGTCTCCTAGTGTGTAAGTGGGGCTAAGAGCATATCTATACCTCACAGGGTTGCTGTGAGGATTAAATGAGCGTACTGCATGCACAGCACTTAGCAGACTGCCTGGCACACAATTGCTCAACAAGTGTTGTTGTTGGGTGCCATCAGGTAGATTTGGGCTCATAGCAACCCCGTGTGACAGAGTGGAACTGCCCCATAGAGTTTTCTTGGCTGTACTCTTTACAGAAGCAGATCTCCAGTTCTTTCTCTCGAGGAGCTACTGGATAGGTTCGAACCTCCAACCTTTCGGTTAGCAGCCGATCACTTAACCATTTGCACAACCAGGGCTCCTTTAATAAACATTAGCTATTGTTTTTAGCAGTAGTAACAGCATTGCTTCCGTTTGACACTTAAAACTTCAAAAAATGATAAAACCATGAGGCCAACCCAGGCATTCTACCAGGTTGCCAAGGCAAAAGACAGCCCCTGAATAAATAGCTTCCAGACGATTTACCATTTAAAACTGACTGCGTTTCTGTTTCTTGGTTATCAGTCATATTATTTCCTACCTGATGGCTCTTGCTCTGGAACAGAGTGGCCCAAACAAGCTGACTGATTGTAGCATTTCCAGAGCACATACAATCATTCAAAAGCAGTTTCTTAGGAGCTGGGACTGAAAATAAATGGGCAATAAGCAGGTTTAACAGGATTTTCCTTCCCCCACTCCGTCACCTCTAACACATTAAGTTGATCACAAGAGTTATTTTAAGAAAACTGCAGCTGAGGCCCTTGTGGGGCTTGAGGTAATCTTGTGTCCACCATGGATACACCATGAAATCCTGCTTCCAGGAGCATCATGGGATGATGGCCGAGAGGCTGAGAAGTCAGGGAAACTCAGCTCTGCAGCCAAGTAGCCAGGTGAGCTGGTTCCACCCCAACACAGGGCCTCAGTTTCTTCTTTGTGAAGTAAGGAAGTCAGGCTGCTTCACTCCCAAGGTTCCTTCCAACTCAGGGATTGGATGGTTCTCAGAGACCAGCACTGCATGCTTGGGCTATTAGCCACTAAAGTACACAGAGCCGTATGTCTCAGTTGCCCTATCTGTACGGTCCATCCAACAGCTACTTCTTAAGTCCCTCCTAGGGGGCTGTGGTGGTTCAGTGGTAGAATTCTCACCTCCCACGAGGGAGACCCAAGTTCGATTCCTGGCCAGGGTACCTCACGCACAGTCACCACCACCCATCTCTCAGTGGAGGCTTGCACATTGCTAGGATGCTGAACAGGTTTCAGTGGAGCATCCAGACTAGGAAGAAAGTCCTGGCGATCTACTTCTGAAAATCAGCTGATGAAAATTCTATGGATCACAGTGGTCTGATCTGCGAAAGATTATGGGGATGGTGCAGAACTGGGCAGCATCTCATTCCTTCGCGCATGGGCCTAGGTGTCAAGCAGTGTGCTAGGTGTCTAGGGTAGTCACTCCCATCCCCGTTCTATCTCGACTTCCCATAGGAATGCCCTCCCTTTCGAAGTCAGGCTCCCTGAAGGAAAACACCTACTCCCAGGTGCCATTTCCTCCATCTCTGCCTCTCTGGCCTGCCCCATCCTCTGACATATTTCAGTATGAAGAAACCAGGTCCTGAGAGGAGGAGAAGCCCCAGAACAGAAGAAATTCTGGGGTTTGTAGCTGTTGTTGGCCTCCCACTGTCCAGTCCTATAGCCCACAGAGGAGCAAGCTTCTTTCTTTCCCGCCTTCCCGTAATAATTCCTTTCAGCAGTATCTGAGGACGCCCGCTGTGAGAGACACACCCCAGTGTCTTCTGACAGACTCAGGACAAATGCCCCATTATGTTTCACTGGGGGAAAACCAAACAGGATTTAGGAATCCTAGTTCCACCACTTGAGAAAGTCTCTTAATCTTGAGTTATGGTGTCATCCGCAAAGTGCATGTGGTTGATGACTGCTTACCAAAGCTGCCTGTGGGCCAAATGAGAGCGTGTGTCAGAAAGTGCGTTGCAAACGGCGAAGATAATAAATAACTGTGAGTCTCTCTTGCCCTTCTTCCACTTCATGACAACACAGAGCTGACCTCACAAATAACCTGGAACAATGGTCATCTCCATAATAGAATTTAAATGAGGCCAGAAAGTTTCACCTGCCCCAAAACATCCCCTCCCCATCCTGTGGCCTAAAATTCAACTATTTGTGATTCATTTCTTTGGAACACACAAGCTGTCCATGTTTAGGAGCGCCCCCATTAGATATCCACAGTATTTGCCAGCTGTGACCTGCTAATACTATAAAGAGAAATTACACACCCTGAGCTCTGGCCATGTCCCAGGCCCACTACAACACTTAATTTTTGTTTTCATCACAAGCCAATCTGTGAGAAGTTGTTGTCATGTGCTGTCAAGTGGATTCCGACCCATAGCGACCCTATAGGACAGAGTAGAACAGCCCCACGGGGTCTCCAAGGCTTTAATCTTTACGGAAGCAGACTGCCACATCTTTGTCCGACGGAGTGGCTGGTAGATTTGAACTGCCAACCTTTCAGTTAGCAGCCGAGCTCTTAACCACTGTGCCACGAGGGCTCCTTAATCTTTGAGGGGGGGGATAAAAAAACCCAAACCCATTGCCATCAAGTCGATTCTAACTCATAGGGGTTATTATTCAGTGCATCTTAAAAATCTGGGAAACAGCCTCAGAGAGTCTGGGAACCTGGTCCAAGCCCCGCAGGTCGTGAGTGATGGGGTCAGGATTCAGTCCTGGCTGTGGTGCAGAGGAGCCCTGGGGGTGCAGCAGTTAAGAGCTCCGCGGCCCACCAGAAGGTCAGCAGTTGGAATCCACCGGCCGCTCCTTGGAAACCCTACGGGGCAGTTCTCCTCTGTCCTGTAGGGGCGCTATGAGTCGGAACCGACTCGATAGCAGCGAGTTAGTGCTGGGGAGGTTGCAGGCAGGCTAACAAACTGGAGAGCTTCCGGGATGTGACGGACACACAGACGAGGGAGACAGCGGGGAGGGAGACCGGCAGAAGCGTCAGCAACACCCAGCCCGCTTGACGCCCTCCTCCAGCCCAGTTCCCCCAGGTACCCCGTTACCTCCATGAAGACAACTAGTTTCTGCCCGGAAAGAAGAAAAGCATGTTAGTGTTCATCTTCAGAGATAGTGTGTCCCCTCTGGCTAATCTGGAAGTAATATTGACTGAGCCCTGGAATGCCCGTTGGTAGATGAGCGGGTGGGTAGGCATCGTGAGGATCTGGCCCCGCTGCTTCTCTGCCAGGCAGCGCCTCCACTGGCTAATTACCTGCTGCCTTCTCACCTCAGGAGAAAAAGCCAGGCGCCCCCCTCTCCGAATCTAGCCCATCATTCTAGCAACACATGTATTTGTAGAAGGTGTTTGTCCCTGATAGCTTCACAGCTTCTAATCTGCCACTCTGCAGATGAATATAAATGAAACACAGTGGTTAAATATGGAGAAATATTGCATCGCATCATACCGCCAGCTCTCTGAGCCCAGCGCAGTGAGTGCGGGAGCCCCTGCCTGCTCTCCAGAGCCACAGGGGAAGGCAGGCAGTGAGAGGAGGCCTACCTGGGGGCTTCTGAGCTCTGAGGCATGGATGCCACCGGGCATTAGGACAGGGGAGCACATGGGAAGCTTCTTGTCTGCAGGAGCGCAAGCTGGAGAGAGGGCTGTAATTAGCAGGTGGAGGCCCACACGGCTCACCAGCTAAGGCAAGTGATCCTGGTAGGCAGCGAGAAGGAATGGAGTTCACCGGGGAGCTGACCTCTAGATTTTAGCCTCGAAGTCATTCTCAAATCTATCTCTTACATCTAGAGGTGAAGGAACAAAAGTGCTCTTTGAGAACGGGTTAAGGGCGGCCTGTCTGAAGGGACGCCAACCCTCGCTCCTGACCGCGGCAGCCGGGAGAGGACAGACACCCTGTGCAGGCCTCGGCCTTCCGGCCCCATCCTCATAGCCCAAGAAAGTCCCAAAGCTGGAAGAGATGACTGTGCCCCCAAACAAGAAGGAAACAATCGTGCTTTAGAGCCGCAAGGCTGTGCTGCAGAGTGTCCAGAGCATGGGTATTCAAGCCAGAGTCGCAGGTTCTAATCCTGACTCTGCTCTTTAATAGCTGTGCCATCTTGGGCAAGTTGCTCAATTCCTCTGAGCCTCAGTTTCCCGTCCTGTAAGGTGGTCATATGTATGTGCAGTGCTTGGAATACCACCTGGAACCTAAGTGCTAAAGTTAGTTTAATCCACCCCTCTCGGCCCCACCCCACCCCCACCCCACCCCCTCACACCAAAGCACAAATCCCTGAAAGAATTCCTAAGTGCTCTCTCTGCTCCATTTTCTGGTGCCAGGGGCTGGACAGGGCACAGCTTGGTAAATGGACGTCAGGCAGCAACAACTCCACAGTGCTGCGCTTCTGCCCCCATTGTCGGGTGCGTGGAGCAGCTCCAAGGACAAGAACCGGAGATTCAGGCTTTGCCTGACCAGGACACCCAGCACTGGCCCTCGCCTCGTCTGGCGACTGGACACAGGTTGTCAGCATTAGCAGGGCGGGGGCACTGCCGGACTGTTTGTCCCCGGTGCTCAGTGGTGCCAGATGCCGCCTGTCACATGATTCCACGCTGATCCTTCCCTGTGTCAGCAGGCTGGAGGCTGGAGGGCCCTCTGCGGCACTTGGATGCATGACCTGCTCTCGGAGCTGCTTTCTGACTGAGCTGGATACCGTGACATGGTCCCAGCAACAACACAACACCCATTGTTCAGGGGGGCTGTCCCTGCCAAGTGCCGAGACACCACCCAGATTCTGGCCGCAGAGAAAGGCTCCCTTGCCGTTCCACAACCCAGCTGGGAGCCTAGAGGCTGGCATTTTGAGAGATGGCAGTGCCCCCAAACACAAGGGAGAAAGAATAGTGTTTTGTTTTGTTTTTTATTTTGCTGTTGTTGTTGAGAATACCAAAAAACCAAAACCAAACCCACTCACATCAACTTGATTCCAATTCCTAGCGAAACTGCAGGACAGAGCAGAACTGCCCATAGGGTCTCTAAGGCTGCAATATTTATCCAAACAGAATGCCACGTCTTTCTCCCACAGAGTGGCTGGTGGGTTCGAACTGCCAACCTTTTGGTTAGCAGCTGAGAGGTTAACCACTGCGCCTCGTTGAGAATATACCCAGGAAAACGGACCAATTCAACCATTTCTACATGTACAGTTCAGTGACACTGAATACATTCTTCAAGTTCTGCAACCGTTCTCGCCCTCCTTTTCTGAGTTGTTCCTCCCCCATTAACATTAAGTCATTGCCCCCTAAGTTTCATATCTAATCTTTTGAATTGCTGTTATCACTTTGATCCCATATAGATAGTTCTTAAAAGAGCTTAATGCTCAAGGCAGACATTTTTACTAGATAAGCTAAACTATTGTTTGATTTTAAGAAGACTTCAGGGAATAATTTTGGTTTGAGATTTAAAGATTATCTCAGGGCAATAGTTTCAGGGGCTCATTCAGCCTCCATGGCTCCAGAAAGTGTGGGGTCCATGGGAATTTGAAATTCTGTTCTGCATTTTCCTTATTGCAACACAACCACCCTCACCTAGATGGCCTCCGCCATCCCCATCCAGCCCAAAGTTCCTGGAAGGATCCCTGGGTCTGTCTGCTCTGCTGTTTGTGAAGGCTTGGTGCTTTCTGTATGTGGCCATGGAGACCTTATGGGGATTTTTATTACAGCTAACTATTATTCTTACTATGTAGCAGGTATGTGCTAACTATTACCATACTCTTAACCTTCCACAAACATATGAGATAGGGACTATCATTCAATCTCATTTTATAAAAAAGGACAATCCAGAGAAGATAAATTACCTGGACAAGGCCACACAGTCCATAAGACCCCAAACCCCCACCTCAGGCTGTCTGATCTCAGAGCCTTGTTCACTTAGCCGCTGAACCACTCAGCTCTGCAAACGTGGCTGCCCAAACCCACCAGCTGGTAGTGACGGTGGCAGAGATCTAAAGACCAGAAAGATGGGCCTGGGAAATCCACTCACCCCCAAAATGTCACTCCACTCCATCTTTGCTTGATGCCTGAAAGCCCTCTATTCTGTTCCTTCGTTTTAAAGATCACCACCTCTTAAAACACAAATACCCCTTAGGGCAGGATCTAATACCATTCTAGGACTTACTTATCAGACCTTTTCCACCAGACAGCTCGCTCAGAGCAGGCAAGAGGGACTCGGGGCAAATTTGCAATATGTCATTGTTGTTCGCTGCTGTCGAGTCAGCTCCAACTCATGGCAACCCCACGTACAACAGAACAAAACACTGCCCGGTCCTGCGCCATCGTCAGGATGGTTGGTATGCTCCGGTCCATTACTGGGGCTACTATGTATCTGAGTGCCTTTCAACCCAGGGGGCTTATCTTCCAGCACTATATCAGTCAATGTTGTGTTCTGATCCATAGAGTTTTCAATGGCTAATTTTTGGAAGTAGATTGCCAGGCCTTTCTTCTTAGTCTGTCTTAGTCTGGAAGCTCTGCTGAAACCTGTTCACCGTGGGTGACCCTGCTGGTATTTGAAATACCAGTGGCACGGCTTCCAGCATCATCACGAAATGAAGCCACCACAATGTGACAGACTGACAGACGGGTGGAATGTGCAGTGTAACGTCGCTTGATTTTTCTCCCTCACGTGCCTCTCATTTCTGCACCCTTTCCCCTTCTCCCGGTGACCCACGGCTCCCACGTTGTCACAGAGAAAACCAACTTGGTAAATGAACTCATGCTAAGGGTGCTTCCATCCCGCCTGTCATACAGCGCGTCATCATCAGACCAAAGCAACCCTCTAACCTCATCAGGAACCCTGGTGGCACAGTGATTAAGCACTCAGCCGCGAACCAGAAGGTCGGCGGTTCAAACCCACCAGCGGCTCTGTGGGAGAAAAGACCTGGCCTAGGATTACAGCCTAGGAAACCCTATGGGGACTGTAAGACAGGGTCACTCTGAGTTGGAATCAACGCAATGGCACACAACAACAACCACCTCATCAGGGATTTTTTAGCGAAATAATTTCAACACAGTTAGGGAGTACACTTGAATAGCAAGACAAGGAGGTTCTAACAACTGCCTGCTCACTTCCCTCCTGTCCACCACAGCCTGACACTGTCTGCATGCTTGGACCACTGTTTGGTGTCACGGGATTCATCATATCATTTTGAGCTGCTCAACTTTAATTCTACTGAAATTCTGTCACAAAATTGTAGCATCACAGGGAACTGAGGAAAACAGACAGCAATAGACTCCGCATACACCTGGCCCATATCTGAGTCTTGTCCAACACGCGTACACCACACCCTGTGGCTCTCCATCTTAAAAGGTATAGGACCACATATCAATGGTTCACCATCTAAAAAAAAAGCATACTCCTTAAGTAGTGGCTCCATCTCCCAGAGCGACTTTCCTTCTCGAGGCCACTGAAGACGGTAATGCTTAGCCTAACGGGGTGAATGGCTTGTGGTAGAGTGTTGTTCTCCAGGACAACCCAGGGTAGGAGAGGTTTGGAGAGATGAGAAGAGGGGTTGTGGAGGAGACCATCTTACCTCCTAGTACAAGGGTTATTAGCTATCTATTTCTGCACAACAAATTTCTCCCAAATTCAGCAGCTTAAAACAAGAAACATTTATTATCTTACCGTTAGTAAAGGTCAGAAATTGGGATAAGCTTCTGGGTAGTTCTGGTTCAGGGACTCTTGCGAGGTTGCAAGTCAACAGGGACCTTAATCTCCCATCCTCATCGCTCCCAACCAAGATTCCATGGAGGCTGAAGAATCCACTTCCAAGCTCACTCATGTGGTTATTGCCCAGCCTTGGTTCCTTGTTGGCTGTTGGGCAGAGGCCTTGGGTCCTCACTGGCTGTTGGGCAGAGGCCTCGGGTCCTTGCTGGCTATTGGGCAGAGGCCTCGGGTCCTCGCTGGCTGTTGGGGAGAGGCCTCGGTCCTCGTTGGCTGTGGGGCGGAGGCCTCGGGTCCTCACTGGCTGTTGGGCAGAGGCCTCAGGTCCTCTCTGGCTGTGGGGCAGAGGCCTCAGGTCCTCGCTGGCTGTGGGGCGGAGGCCTCGGGTCCTTGCTCTGTGGGTCTTCTCCATAGAGCTGCTCACAACATGGCATCTGGCTTCTCCCAAAGCAAGAAGGCCAAAAGTGACAGAGAGAAAGAGGGCGTCCAAGACAGAAGGCCCAGTCTTTCACAATCTAACCCTAAAAATGGCATGCCATCACTTCTGGGTAGGTTACTGGTCACACAGACCAGCTTGGTACAATATGTGGGAGGGGACCAGACAAAGGCATGAATACCATGAGGTGGGACCCTCGGGGCCATCGTGGAGGCTGGCTGCCCCAAGAGGCTACAGGTCATCGGGAGGTCCACAGTTGGAGGTGTCCAGATTGCAGTCACCTACTCTTGGGCAGGTCCTTAAACCTCCCAGCCTCAGTTTGCTCTTATGTAAAACGAGGATAAGAGGGTCGTGAGGGATCAACAATGTATATGGAAGCACATTAAATCAGGTGAAATGTTCTACAGAGGTAAGGCACCGTTCCTGGGATTATTATTACTAGTAGCATGGCACACAGTCGTGGGGGCTCAGGCCGTCGAGATCTCAGGCCCAGCCCACTCGTACAAATCGGTGCAAGGGTGTGTTTCGGGTTGCCAATACCCAGCATCAGATAATGAAGTGTTGCACAGTACGGCTTGGGGGGACCCCTTCACTGGCCTCCCGGAGCTGATTTATAACTAACCTTTCATCTGGACGCAAACAGGGAGTCTGGAGTTCGCGCTGTTTCGTGGTTGGAAGTGATCTGATTCCTTCATTTAAATGTCCCCCCCTCAATCATATTGGCTTAGCGGCCCTGATTTTTCTGTTCCAATGGACAATGCAAAGTGTGGGCCCAGCCCCCTTCCGAGCTACCCATGGCTTCTCTCAGCCCCAGTTTAACGCGGCCTCCATCTCCATCCTCATGGCTCCCGGCACAGACCTTCCCAGTCGCCCTCCATCCTCCGCCCCAGCTCTACCCTGACAGCCCTACAGGCAGACTTTCTAGTTAAGTCCCAGGACTAGCAGGTTAAACACAGAACTTTCTCTCTAGGCAAAGCTTCTTCCCAGAATCCCTATGGAGGGGAAATGGGGCAGTGGTGGTTCAGTGGTAGGATTCTCACCTTCCATGCAGGAGACGTGGGTTCAATTCCAGGCCAACGCACCTCCGCGTAGCCATCACTCATCTGTCAGTGGAGATTTGCGTGTTGCTGTGGTGCTGAACAGGTTTCAGCAGAGCTTCCAGACTAAGACAGACTAGGAAGAAAGGCCTGGCAATCTTCTTCTGAACATCAACCAGCGACAACCTTGTGTGTCATAGTGTCCTATCCCCAAGATCACAGGGATGGCAGCATTTTGTTCCATTGTGCATGGGGTTGCCATGAGTTGGGGGCCGACTCAATGGCAGCTAACATCAACAAAGAATCGCCACAGTGCTGAGCAGGCAGGAGCACTGGATCAGGAGTCCAGAAACTGGAGCCTAGTCAAGAAACTAGGGTACTAAGTCTGGTCCTGATCTTCGTCTTCAGTGTGGTCTTGGGCAAGTCACCTCACTGCTCCGGGGGGGGTTAGACCCGGTCATGCAGGACTCCATGATTCTACCAGTTATTCACTGAGCTCTCCTACGCCTTCTCCAGCAGCCTGCCTCCCTCACCTGCCCTGCAGCTCCTGCCGAAAAAAAAGTACAGCAGCCTCTGAAGTTCTCCCCATAGTTGTTTGTCTCTCTGTGGGTTGATCTGTTTTCATTCTGAACACTGGCGGGACCAATGTCTGGGTCCCGCCCTGGGCACGGGACTGTTATGGTTCTGATAACTTAGCCTCTGTGCCTTAAGTGAGAGTTTACAGAGCAGATTCAGTTTCCCATTCGATAGTGTGCTCATAAAGTGTTCCATTCCTCACAATGTGTCAGCACTCGCCCCACTTCTGCTCTGGGTTCCGCATTTCCTTTCGTCCTGATTTTCTACCCCTTCCTGCCTTCTCTTCTTTGCTTTTGGGCAAATGTTGCCCTTTTGATCTCACATAATTGATTGTTCTAAGGAGCATGTTCCTCTCGGGGGTTACTGTTTATTTTATGGGCTTGTCTACGGTTTGGCTGAAAGCTGGTCTCTGGGAATGGCTTCAGTTGCAGGTCAGAAGGGTGTCTTAGGGCCACAGTCTCAGGGGGTCCTTCAGTCTCTGTCAGACCAGTAAGTCTGGTCTTTTTTGTGAATTTGATTTCTTGTGCTATCATTTTTTCTCCCTCTCTGTCCGGGACCCTCTGTTGTGATCCCAGTCGGAGCGGTCAGTAGTTAGCCCCATGGTTATGAGTCATAGCTAGCCCTCACTGAGCACTCCGTATGTATCAGGCACTGTTCCACCTCATTTTGTCTTCACAACAACCCTCAGGTTGTAACCAGCATCACTCCATGTTACATATGAGGAAACCGAGGCTCAGAGAGGGTGAGCAGCTTAGTCACAGTCACCCAGGATTCACACACAGGGCCTCTGAGACCAGAGCAGGCTCTCTTAAGCTTTATGACGTCTTTCCCCGCGAAGAATGTAAACTTCCTGACCGCAGGCCCTATTCCTTGCACACACGGTCAGCATCGAGAAGTGTGTGCTGATTGATGACAGGCTTCTGTCCTGGGCATTTTAAGCGTAAGGTAAAGCGTAAACTCTATCCCTACCTTTCCAGAGCGTGTGATCTGATATGTTACGGCAAACTTAGTACAGCAGGCAAATTCAAACTTCTCACTAACTCATGGGATTTACGTTTTCCCAACACTCAGTGTGCAAAAAGAAGGGAAGCTAAAGAGACTGGGTGAGCTGCTTCTCGTCACATAGCTCCTGGTAACAGGCCGGGAGAGGAGGAGGACTTCCGCTCCCTCCCCGGAGCCCAGGAGCTCAGCCTAGGGCCACGGCCCTCAGTGCTTCTCACCCCGCCTCTTGAGACATTCGGCAATCTCTGCAGACAGTATTGGTTGTCACAGCTGGGGAAGAAGACGCTACCAGATCTAGTGAGCAGAGGCCAGAGATACTGCTAAACGCCATACAATACACAGGACAGCTCCCATAAGAGACATATTTGACCCAAAATGTCAACAGTGCCATGGTTGAGAAACCCTGGTCTGCAGGACGCACCGCTCCCTCTCCAGCCCTTTACTCCCGTCCTTACATCTACAGCTGGACCCTTGCCTTACTCACCTTTAGACCTGGCTCTCAGCATAGTGCCAGGCATGTAACCCTATGTAAGTAAAAGCTTATTGAGGGAAAGAGGGAGGAGAGGGAGGGAGGGGAAAGGTAGGAAGAGAGAGAAAAAGTATCAGGCTTTCCTGGTGGGCGAAGGAAGTCAACACTGGAGGTAAATCAAGATCTCTGCTCATCAAATAGTAAACTACTGACTGTTTGGAATCAACTCCTGCATATCTTCCCAGAGAGAAGACTAGCTCTGAATAACTTCAGTACACCTTAGCATAGTTTAGGCCGATAATAACAAAGTGAATTGAACAGAGAACCCGAGCCCCGCTACAGAAACTCCCCCTGTTAAAGTAAGTCTTGATTGATGGGCAGGATGGAGCCAGCGAGGGCCCGGAGCACGGCCCTTTTTAAAAATAACTGGCTCCTTACAGGTGTCCGCTGGGAAAATTGCAGCAGTTACAGCCGGCACCAAGAAGACATGATAGACAGCTCAGTCCAAACCAGCCGAGCCTCGGAGGTGGGCTGGCCCTGAGTGGACAGGGGTTCTAAATCCAAATATCCAAATGCAGTTTATGCTTCTGCCCCCTGACCAAAGGACAAATGGCCGCCGCCCACCCCCCCCCCCATGTCTGGCAGGTGATGCACTGCCCCCACCCCACCCCCACCGTGGGACAACCTGTCAGCAGCAACTAATTCTCAGGAATGGGTTGGTGCGGGGGGTGGGGGGGTGGGGGGAGGCAGTCAGGCTGTAGATGTTGGGCAGGGCGAGGAGGAGGGGTCTCGGAGCCCAGGGGCCTTCTTGGGAAATGCGGCTGCAGTGCTTCTCTGTGGTCTCCGAGAGCCGTCAGGTGAAATCCAGGTTTTTTGCGTTTTCCTCCTGCCCTCGCTTCTGTAGTTCTCCCAGCTCCCGGGTCTTCCCCATTCACGCCCCTCTCCCAAGGCCCAAATGACACCTCACGGGGGATGCTTTTCCCCAGGCCCCAAGTAGGGAGGGTGCTGTCCCCACTCTACGCTCCAGCCGCACGCATGCTTCCATCACAGACACGCAGCACGACGGCCCCCTCACGCCCCTGCCTGGCAGCAGCCTCTCTGCAGTCTCTGTTCTCCACCACCCCCAGTGCTGTGACCACCCACTGGAACCTCTGTGTTCTCCTCCACCACGAGCCCACTGACCACAAAGGCCACGGAGCTTAGCTTTCAAGACCCCCCCCCCCAACCTGCACAGGACCCTTCCAGAGCCCCTACCTAATAGCCTCTCAGTGATTTTATATTCCCTTTCTTAAAGTGGACCCTCAAAATGGCATCTGAGGTCGATTTGGGATCAATGACCCTACAGGACAGAGTAGAACTGCCCCATAGAGTCTTTTCGAAAGCGGTGCTTCTAAGCCCCACCTCCCTGCCCTTTCCTTGAGCAATTGCTTTTGGAATGGAAATGTAGGCCTGTGAAATTTTATCTTTTCGGATGCATTCTCTTTCTTTCTCCTTGTCACCCTTTGTTAAACTTTTGCATTTTGTTTCTGGCATCACTTGTAGCTTCTTGACTTCAGAAAGCTGATGAACTCCTGCTCTATATTATCATCCAGATCAATGACGAAATTGCTGCTAAGACAAAGCCAAGGTCAGACCCTAAATCAAGCCATAGGAGCACCCCTTCGGGGACACACCAATCCATCCATCAGTGCTCTTTGGGTACGCTGGTCCAGTTGGCTACTTATTGACCTAACCGTTCTTACAGCCAGACCATAGCTCTCCGATCTTTCTACAAGGGTATTTATTGAGAAACCTTATCGAATATGCTGCTCAAGTCCTCCCCTTCCTTCTTGTCCTTTCCTGTACCAGTACCACCTGCTGTCAGGTCAGCTGTGCCTCACAGCGACCCCCTGTGTGTCAGAGTAGAACTGTGCCCCGTAGGGTTTTCAGTGGCTGTTTTTTGGAAGTAGATCACCAGGTCTTTCTTCCAAGAAGCCTCTGGGTAGACTAGAACCTCCAATTTTTCAGTTAGCGGGTGAGTGTGTTAACCATTTGCACCACTCAGGAACCCCTTCTCACCCTTCAAGCCCTCATTTTATCAATCTCTGAGTCCTACTGATCTTACCAGGTGGAAACCCAGGTTTGTGCCAGTAAATGAGAGGCCGAGGTGGGAGAACGGGAAAGGCACCTTCATTTCGTTGTACAAGGAAAAGGAGTCAGTCGGAACTGCTGCTGCCAAGACTGCTCGCCAAGGGCGGGCAGGCCGGTTACTTTTAAAGGGATTCACAAGTAGGGAGTTCGTACAACTTACGTCAGCAGCATTCTAATCATGTTACACCGGCGCAGTGGGCTTTACATAAAAGCAGAATTCAAACGCAAAGCTTGAGGGGAGGAAGCCAAGCAAAGAAAAGAGGATTTTTAATACAGCCCTGTGGGGGCGGTCTCACTGATTCTACCCCAAAATGTCTCCTGTACACCTCCCTTCTCTATCCCTACCACCACCCACCCCATCGGGGCCTTTCTCATCTCCCCGAGACCACAGCAATAGCCTCCTAATCTGTCTTCTCACCTTGATGTTTAGATTCTTTCCAGGAAAGATTTAAGGCAACTCAGTATATATACGTATATGTAAAAGTGTGTGTGTATTTACGTAGCTAGATAGATAGAGATATTGCAATGCATTGATCTTGGCCCGGTGTAGTCATTCCTCAGTGTATTTGTCCATTGATTGATTCACCTGGAAGACACTCATACTAGTTTTTATGCTGGAAGGTGGCTTTTTTTTTCCCCTAATTCTACACTCTAGTATTTCTTTGGTGATGACAGATCTTCTTCCAAAATGACAAAGAATATAGAAACATTTTCAATTTATTTTTAACATCTGCGTCAGTGAACAAAGAAATCAGGATTGGTGAGGGAATGGGGAGGGAGGGAGAAACGAACTTAATTAGCTTAGGCTTTTATAGAAACTTCCATCAGTGCTGGTTGAACTGTGATGTGACATCTGATTGGGTCTAATCACAAGGAGGAAGGGTACATTAAATTGCCAAGAATATATTTACCAGTTTTTACAATGCCATTTTTAAAACTCTTTACAGAAGCCAATTTCCTTAAAAGAAAATTACGCTACCAAGATTTTTTAGAATAAGCAAGCCCAAAATTTCTGTCTTCGCCTACATCAGCTCATCTGGCTCTAACGCTACAATTCTGAGGACAGACACAGGGGCAAACTCGGAGCCTCTGACTCTCCACCCTTCAGGAATTCTCTGCAGCCTAAAGTCTCCTGGGTAGGGAGACTTGAGGATAAAAAGAAAAACTAGAGCTGTGTTCTACCTCTCGGTGTTGGGGAGTGGGAGTGGAATCCCAGCTCAGCTGAGCTCCTGGGTAGGCTGGAATTTAATGGGATCCTTGAGACGTGTGGGCAGGGAGGAAGGCGAGTAGCTGCAGCTGCTCGAGCACCAACCTAAGGACTAAGGAACTGAGGGACAAGGCCAGTGAGTGACAGCCGTGCATGGGCCAGTGACAGTATAGCTCCTCGAGCTGGCAGGAAGAGCGGACATACCACAGCAGCTTCTCCTCCTTTCTCTGCTGTTTCTCCCATTCTCCATCCCTGTTCAGAAACCCGTGGGCCCTTTCTCCCTGTCCATTCCCTATGCCTTTTGGGTGGTATTCCTGCCCTCCCTCCCTGCTCTCTATGCACGTGACCCCTCTTCCCCAGCAGACAGGACCTACCTGGACAACAGTGTTGTCACTTACTCATCTTTGCATCTTGAACAGTTCTGGCACATAGCAGGTGTTACGTAACTCTTGCGTTCAGACAGAGCCAGGTTTGTGTTGCATTGCTACGTGGCTCCTATGCTTGTGTTTGTAAACTTTGGGCTCAATTCCAGGTAATTTCCTTCTGTCTTAGTTACCTAGTGCTGCTGTAACAGAAATACCAAGCGTGGCTGGCTTGAAAGAACAGAAGTTTATTTTCTCTGAGTTCTGGAGGCTGAAAGTCCAGTTCAGGGCCTCGGCCTTCCTTGTAGGTCATCCAGGGCATTCCATAGCTCCTTGGCTTGTAGACCATCCTCACATGACATCTATCTTTCCCGTGTGTGTCTTTGTGTCCAATCTGTTCTTTTTATTGCTCCGAAGTGATAGCTTTAGTGCACATTACACGGGAATTTGGGCTTATTAACATAACAAAGAAAACTCTGTTTCCAAACAGGATCACATCCACAGGTATAGGTGTTAGGATTCCAAAGCATATTTTTAAGGGACGCAATTCAATCCATAACACCTTCTTCTTTTTTGTTTTTTTAACTAAAGCTTTATCACATAGCTTGCCATTGCTCTCACCTTGGGGTTACAAAAACCAAAGTGGTCAGCTCCAAGTCACTAAGGAGTGGGAAATTGGGGTGTAATGTTACCAAATCGTAAATAAATTTTGTAAAATGGAGGCTTCCAATGCTAAAGCAAAGGTACAGAACGAGTAAGGTGCATTCATTCATCCATGTATTTATTCCATATGCAACCACGGGGCACTCCCGTGTACCAGGCAGTGTTCCACCACCTCCTAGGAAGGCTCGGCTTGCAGAGCTTTCCTGATCCTTCAGCCAGCAGCTCGTGAGCCCTTGAGGTGCTGGAACGCCTCACCTGGCCCTTTTTTATTTTTATTTATTTTTAACAAACACTTTTCTGACGTGTGCCGAGCATCGATGAGGATCATTTATAAACATTATGAATAATTCACATAGGCACTTGATGAATATTAACACATCTTATCTGTATGACAACTCTATACAGTATAGCCAGTCCGTTGTTTATCACACACAGATAATCTCTTCAACCCTTACAACAACTGAGTGACCACAGTATTGCTACTCCCGTGTCTAAAATGAGGGAAACAACATGCAGAAAAGCTAACTAATTTGCCCAGAATCCCGCAGCTAAGTGGTCGAACCGGGATTTGATTTCTGAGCAGACAGAGTGCCCTGAGAGTTGCATGTTGAATAAATCATAGATGAGCGCACATACCCTACTCGTGGTTTATACCTTCTCTTTAGCATTGAAAGCACGTCCCGTAAACCCTGCTAAAGCCTGTTACCAGCTTCATCTGCTGTGGATTCAGACGCTGGAGCGGGGGGCAGTATCCAGGGACACAGACTAGGAAGAGGGGTGTGGGGGGTGGTTTTCCCATGAGGCTTTAGGGGCAGCACAGTCCCTTGGGTAACAGGGACCCTGAAGAGACAAGGCATCCTTTGCCGGGCCCCAGGGGTAAGAGCTTTGCTGTCATCGGCCACCTTGAGTCTGGTCCTGGCATGAATCGTCATTCTACCTGCCACGTGCAAACAGGTACTGCTCTATGAGTGCCTGGGCACGGGCAAGCCAGCCTTCCAACTCACCTGCCCATTTCAGAGCAGGTTCGGCCTGGCCTTGCTGCCTGGGTGCCCCCCTGGGGCATGGGCATGGGAGCTGAGGTTGATGCCTGTCTACACAAGCTGAGCTGGAGGCCCCACGCCAGCCAGGGACAAAACAAAGAGCAAGCATCTGGGAGTGGGCCATCTGAGCAGAGAGAGCAGGGCAGAAACCAAGAGAAGACAGGTCTTCATCTGCCTGCAAACCTCCAAGCACAGGAACCCACACCACCTGGAACACCGGGTGGGTGTTTCTATGTATGCACACACACACACCCACACACCCACAAGTTTGGCACATAGCTGTCCTCCAGGCATTTCCATTTCACGGCGACCTCCTGTGTGTCAGAGTAGAACTGTGCTCCGTAGGGTTTTCAGTGGCTATGATTTTGGGGCAGTAGATCACCAGGCCGTTCTTCCAAGGCACCTCTGGGCAGATTAGAACCTCCAACCTTTTGTTTAGCCCCTGAGCACCTTAACTGTTTGCACCACCAGTGAGTGCTTGGCACACAGTCAGTGCTCAGTGAATGTTGCTGAATGGCGAGCCTGGTTGGTAGGGATCCCTATGAGGCAGGATCATGAGTATAAAGATGGATCTTTAAATAATACCGATCAACTGTTGTTAGAACGTTCCTCCCTTTATTGTACGAAGATGTTTCCTGCCTGCTTCACTCAGCCCCACACCAGCCCTCCTCTTTGGGCTAAACATCCCTTCCTTCAACTCGTCCTCGAATGACCTGGTTTCCAGTCCCCTCACCCTCCCAGTCACTCTCCTCTGGACAAGCTACAGCCGCTAAACATCCATCTCTAGCAGGGGCAGATTAGCCAATAGGCAAGGAAAGCATGGTGCTTATTTTGCTTACCAGATCATCTGTAGTGAACAATTTCACATGGGTTTCACCACATCAAAGATTGTTCACTACAGATTAGTAAGTAAGCATAAGTAAGGCAGTGCTTACCTTGCTTACTGGGTCATCCACTCCTGTCAGGGATTATAAATTTGAAAAGAGGCTTTGATTCTGTAGGAGGATGCTGTGGGTTGGGAGAGAGACAGCCCCCAGCCATATCTAGAAGCAGAATCTTTGATGTGGTTAAAAAATGTGGAATTGTTCACTATAGATGACGTGGTAAGCAAAGTAAGCACTGTGCTTATCTTGCCTACCAGATAATCTGTCTCTGGATTCTCTACCAAGCCTAAAATCACTTCAAGATCTGACAGGACATAATTTCCAAGTGGAGAGAAGAAAAGGAACCCTCAATAATGCTGTTTTCCATACAATGCCACAGACCAGTCTGAAATCTTATTCTGACAGGCCAGGCAAGAGAGCAGAGCCATCTGGTGCCCCAGCTGAGGAAACCGAGGCCCCCTTGGACTCTGCCGAACCTCCAAGTCCACCGGCATTCAGATCTGCCTTACGGTGGGATCATTCTGACCTCATTTGGGGTTGTAACCTCTCAAGCAGAGGAAAATAAATCCACCATTGTCAGGACCTCCGGGGCAGAAGTGATGGCAGCTGTTCCTTCTCAATGTCTACTATTTATACCTTGTGGTCACCTGTGGACATTTCGGGAAAGAGATGACTTCTGAGTCTCAAGTAGGTGACTCTTTAGTCAAAGCTACAAAGAAATTCTCGTTTTAACCAGCTCTAACCTTGGAGGCAGCGCCCTCCCTCCTTACACGCAGAAGGGGCTTTCCGATGGTCAGGACTAGTTTGAGGGCTACCCGGCTCTCACGTTCATCAGCCTGGTCTCCTCACCACTTTCAACAATTCATTTCTTGTTTTTAGGTTGTTAAGAACATGGTCAGGTTTCTTTTCTTCTTTTTCTCCTTCTCCCGGATATCTCAAATGGGTCAGAAGAGAGGAAATTTCTGCCATTATTGTCAGAAACGAGGCTGAAATAGCATGCCACCGTCCAACACCAGTGTTCTTTTCTCCAGAAAGCAACGCAGAGAGAGAAACAGATCTCTTAAGTTCTACCCAGTGCACTCAAATCCAAACGGCCCCGTTGTCTCTGCGTGAGGAGAGCTGGACATGATGTACTCTGTAAGGGCCTGTCATGCTTCCGTGGCAAAGAAATGATCTCCCAGTTCCTCTGTGGTACTGGTCACATCAAGAACAGCCACAGAGAGAGCTGAACTCACGTGGTCAGATATTTTCAGTCACATCAGACTTGAGAACCCGGAACCAATCAGGAGCTGGGGGTAACCACGAAGGCAGAGAATGCAAATTCCCTGAGTGCTGGGCATCAGAGGTCCCCAGTGTTCTGTGCCATCGTGACAGCAGTGGAACAAGCTGGCAGTCCACAAATAGGCCAGGGACCTAAGGAGGACAGATAACGCTATAAACTTCCAGCACTAGGCTAGGGGTGGGGCTGCTCCCGCCAGCCCCAAGACCAGGGCTTCGAACCACTTGGTTCCTTTTCGAACTCCTACTGAGAACTTGCATCTCCACCGGAGATATACTTAATCAGGATCTACATTTTTTTAATTGTGCTTTAGGTGAAGGTGTACAGATCAAATTAGTTTTTCATTAAACAACACACATATTATTTTGTGACATTGGTTTACAACCCCGCAACATGTCAACACTCTCCCCTTCTTGACCTTGGGTTCCCCATTTCCATTCATCCCGCTTTCCTGTTCCCTCCTGCCTTCTCATCCTGGCCCCTGGGCTGGTATGCCCATTTAGTCTCATACACATAGTTGAACTACATGTGCTATGGTTTGTTTTATGGGCCTGTCTAAAAATCTGGCTGAAGGGTGAACCTCAGGAGTGACTTCAGTACTGAGTTAAAATGGTGTCTGGGGGCCATACTCTTGGGGTTTCTCCAGTCTCTGTCAGACCAGTAAGTCTGGTCTTTTTTTGTGAGTTTGAATTTTGGTCTACGTTTTCCTCCAACTCTCTCCAGGACCTTCTGTTGTGATCCCTGTCAGAGCAGTTGGTGGTGGTAGCCAGGCACCATTTGGTTGTGCTGGACTCAGTCTGCCGGAGGCCATGGTAGTTGTAGTCCATTTATCCTTTGGACTAATCTTTCCCTTGTGTCTTTGGTTTTCTTCATTCTCCCTTGCTCCAAGAATCTACATTTTAACAAGACCCTCAGGTGATTCTTAAGTATAATAAATTTTGAAAACCACAGCTCTAGTAGTGGAGCCCTGGTGGCGCAGTGGTTAAGAGCTCAATTGCTAACCAAAAGGTCAGCAGTTCGAATCCACCAGCCACTCCTTGGAAACCTTATGGAGCAGTTCTAGTCTGTCCTACAGGGTCGCTATGAGTCGAGATCGACTCGACCTCAGTGGGTTTTGGTTTTGGCTCTACTAGTTGTTCTCAGAATTGGTCCCTAACCAGCAGCATAAGCATCACCTGGGAACTTGTTAGAAATGCAGATTCTCAGGGGTTTGAACTGGAACGAACCAGTTCAAAGTCCTGCCCATGACACAAGCCCACACTACTGACCCAGCCTCTTGTCCCAGCCTCACCACTCACCAGCCATGTGGCCTTGGGCAAGTTGTATCATCACTGTGCCTCAGTTTCCTCAGTTTTAAAGGTAGGATAATAAAAGATTGGTGCACTTTCTGTTGTGAGACTTAAGTAATTTGATAGACAGAAAGTGTTCAGAACAGGACTTGGCACATAGTAAGTGCCCAGTCAACGTTGTTGTTGAATGGTTAGCCCTGCTGGTAGAGATTTCTATGCGGCAGTACAAATATCTCATGGATATAGACATTGTTCAACAATATGATGATCACAATTAATGTCACTGAATCATACATGTGAAAAATGTTGAAATGGCAAAAGTTTTGTCATGTATATACATACCACACACGCACACACACACACACACACACACACACACATGCACACACAGAACGGTGGACTGTTCAGATGGTACTAATTGACAGCTGTTAGACCATTCCTCCCTTCATTACACCAAGATCTGTTTTCTTCACGTGCCACTCAGTCCCACAGCAGCCCTCTCTTCTTTGGGTCAAATATCCCTTCAGCTGGTCCTCGAATGACCTGGTTTTCAGTCCCCTCACCCTCCCTATCACTCTCCTCTGGACAAGTTCAAGTTGCTAAACATCAGTCTTGAAAGCCAGCTTCCAGCCAAACCAATGCTCCAATGCCAAAGCCATCACCTCCATCACATCATCACATCAAGCCCTCTGCTTCCACTGTTGGGACTTTGGGTTGCATGCACTGGGCTGCAGGTCACACCACTCAGCCCTGGGGGAGGCAGCATCCCTTGGCCCCTCCAGCCACCCCCCACCCCTACAGGAGATGCTAATGCCCCCTTCGGCCAATGTTCCAGGATCTCTGGTGGAGGAATCTGACTGTTCGGTGTCTCTCATCCTTGAGGGGCTGGCAGCCTCCTCTGTGGCAATCTGTCTCCTTTGATCCTGTCCTCATGGCACACCCCACCTGGGCTGCACTTGGGCCCCACTTTAGTGTCTCCGCCTGTCCTACTCTGGTTTCATATAGACATATAGACAGGGCTTGCAATGGGGCTCTTCTTAGCCCAGGAGAAGAGACTGCCACACGCCCCATGGCATTGTCCCACTGAGGACAAGGGTGTCATTTTGCTGCCTTCATAGATTTTTTAAAACCACAGCTATGCACAAGCACAGAAATAGAAGCCACACCCAGCCTGCTCTGGAGTGTTCATTGCAGTGGGCACCGTTATCCTGCCACGACTTAAAGGGCTCCCTCCCACAAAAGACTCTCAATCAGCTTTTCCAGAGACAGCCCCAGCTGAGGGGATGGGCCCTTGAGCAGGACACTCTTTGTTCGTCCCCCATCAGCCTTGCTTACAATAGCAAATCCAGACCCCTAACTTCTAAGAAAGCCATGCAGGCAGCAATACTTTCTTTCTCCAGATGACAGCAACTGCTGAGAGCTCCCTCCAGTAAAGCACTAGTGTTCTCTCTGGAGACACAGGCTTAAATTGTGCTCGTCAAAGCTGCTCTGTTCCCCGGCCACACGCCCTGCTGACTCCTTCCACCCTCCACCCATCAAGGGAAGACACTGCAGGTATAGGGGGGCAACCAGGGGCACCAACACATTTCTAGTGATGAGCTCATAGAAGGAAATCGCGTTCCACAATGGCTGAATTGTTTGAAATTCCTTCTTTTTTCCCTTCTCTCTCGAGTGTCTTTCTAGCCAATGGAGAAAAAATACCTGATTTCGTTTTTCTCTTTTTTTTTTTTTTAAATGAAACCTATAGAAGACAAACTGACTGGACTTAGCTTGTTATTAAAGTATAAATGGGGTCACGCTTGTTCTAGAATGTCATCCATCATCTGCATACCAGTCATGTGACATATAAGTGCTTGAATTACACATTGATATCTGAACTACTTCTCTGAATCGGGGCAAGTACCCGAGAAACTATTGGTACTTGCCTTACTTTGAGTAAGCAAAGGGGCTCACTGAGGTGATCTGTCGTAAAGCAAAAGGAGGTGGCTTACAGAGCTCAGCCTCTGTGCTGGGATGCAGGAAGGGCAATTTGCCAACAACTTCAGAATCCACACTCCACCTGGCATTGCCACCCTAGCATCAGATTAAGCCAGTTACCCACAAGGCAATAGGTGGTCCAGCTCAGTTCCCTTCGTGACAAGTTAGCTGAACAAAGGTTCCAAGAGTGACACTAGAGGTCAGTGGTCATGTGAGGACAAAGAGGTCCTCACCCCTCTTACTCGAGGAAATAAAAAAGGCCTTTCCTAGATGATCCTTTGCCTTTCCCATGGGCACATCCTTACCACCTTTATCAGAACTGAAGGAAATGAATGCATGAATCTGGGAACATCTGATGTACCAGCTTTCCCCAAAAGCAGTGCCAAGGTCTGAGAGAGTCCTTCAACGCTGACGTTGTTTCGCACAAGCTTCTCCTTGGCCCCAGCATCTCTGATGCTTTTTTCTCCCCACTTGTTCTCTCTCCCCAGCCCCGTGCGTGAAGAGTTACTCAAAGGGCCTCAATCCTGATCCGTCACACTGGGTTTTTCAACCCTTCCCTCTTGCTGCTCTTTCTGACCATCCTTCTGTGCACCTCATTTCTTCTCACCCAGCTTCTGCTGAGCGCGAGTTGTAACCTGTGCACCATCTTCCACAGCAGCCCAGGGCATTTGTACCCAGTCCTGTATCAAAGCAGACCTTGTACAGCAACGCTTCTAGCAACAGCTCAAAGGACCAAGTGAAACAAAATGAAGAGGATATGGAAGGAAATGGTGGGGGGCACACTATCAGAAACCTTTCTTTGTTTTGTACTCAAATCCACAAGTTCTCCTCGATGTTGTCTGGGAGACAGATCAGTCCATTTCTAATGGTTCAGATACAATGTTGTTGTTGATTGCCATGGAGTCAGCTCAGCTAGAATAGCATCCATCAAATTCACCAATCTGACTTCTTTCCAGACAACGAGCCGCATTCTCCATTCTAATTCCAGCACTGGCCCAAGTCTTCCAGAATGTTCATTGTCTTCCAGTAGACACTCCACCAATCCCAGCTTTTCCGGCACAGCACAGAGTAGTTGGAAAAGCAATAGCTTGTGGAATCAAGAAGACTCGGATTACAAAAGTATCCCCTCAGTCTTCTTAAAACCAAAGAGTAGTTTTGCTAAACTAGTAAAGAATGTCTACCTTGAGCATTGTGCTCTTTTAAGAACTATCTATATGGGATCAAAGTGACAACAGCAACTCGCAAGATTAGATAAGAACTGTCAGAGGGGCAGTGAATTAATGGAGGAGGAACAACTCAGAAAAGGAGGGCGAGAATTGGTTGTGCAACTCGCATGTAGTCAATGTCACTGAACTGTGCAGGTGGAAATGGTTGAATTGGTGTATGTTTTACTGGATATGTTCTCAACAACAACAAAATAAATTTAATAAAAAAGAAGACAACAACTCAGGTTAGAATCCTAGAGCCACTACCTACTAGTTACGAGCAGGTTACTCTCTCTGAGCCTCATTTCCCCATTTGTAAATTGAAGCTGTACTACTTAACCCAGGGGTTGCTGTGAGGATTAAATAAGCATGTGCTAAGTGCCTCACACCTACTAGGTTTTGGTAAATATATTTGTCTATTCTTCCCCTTCAAAATTCACTTCCCATCGCCACTGCGTGATGCTTCTCTAAGGTATAATAGCAATACTATTGCTTGCCAGTTCTTCAGCAAGCAAAACCCTCCCTGTACTCTGAGGGCTTTGCTTCTTCGTTTCCATGGACTCACTTCTGTCTCCTAATACTCTGAATTTACACTGCCTGGTGAGCACGATCAGGAATTGTTCTGTCACTGTTACCAGTGATGTAATGGTCCCTGTTCCAAAATGGAAAAGTGGTATACGAAAGCATTTCATAACGTGACCATGAGGATTCTATCAATGGGAATCTATCATCATATTTACCAGTCAAATTTTTGGTCCTCACAATTGATATCACCAATTAAATGAATTTCAGAACAAAGGAGTTTTTAGAAATAGCAGAAGCTATTTGTATACGATTTCATTTCCATAAGACTTTAGCCTGTTCCATAGTTAATAAAGTGTACATGTGTACAGTTAGATTAACTCCATTCATTGGACACGTACGTATGGTCACCCTCTGCGTGCTGACGTTGTGCTACGTGCGGGGCACACACGGCAGGCACTGACAAGGACCAGCTCCCTGAAGGAGGAAACAGGTGCTTCTCATCAATTCTAAGACTCACACTTGTTCATATTTAATACCTCTGAAGTTGGAGTATATCTTACAATGATGTTCTTGGTTGGGCCACGGCTGTTATCATTGTAATGTCTGAGCCTGTGCAAACCTGGTCATATTGCCACCACTGCATCTGAGTTACGTGCTTGTTTGGAATCTCAGGGGCTGAGCCTAATTGTCAGTTAAAATGTTTTCTCAAAGAGTAGTCTGTGATTTGTGCGCAAAGAGACGTGCAGCCAGCAGCAAGGCATAAATTTGGCATCACCATTGGAGGCGTCACTGCCATCCCTGTTTTCTTGCAAAGTAACAACCACGTGCTGTATGGAAAGATAATTGCAATGTATGACGCTGTGTTTTACTGATGCATGTGCAAAAGGATTGCCATCATGCCATAAGCAAAGCCACTGGCGGTAGGAGAAACTGCCAAACCCTTAAAATAGACGAAAGACATCTCAGAACAGTGAGAGGCTACTGTGACCCATGCGTGCATGACAGACTGTCACTAAGGTACGCCACAGTCTAATGTGTAGCTGCAGCTTATTTGTTTGTTTCCAGCGGTGTATGCCACAATGGTGCATCATACTAACCAGGGCGTGCGAGACTGAATGAAATGCTGTAATCAATAAGTAAACAAAATATAAAATAAAATAATTAGAGATCCTGGAAGTATCATGAAACAATAAAGAAGATGTGGTGATGGGGAATAACAGGAGAACCTAGTTTATAGAGAAAGGTTGAGGAAAGGAGGCCCCCGTGGAGAGGTGAAGTCCAGGCAGAGCCAGCCATGCAGCCAGCAAGCCTGGAGATCACGGCAGGCAGAGGGACCGCGGCAAGAAAGAGTTCGTGTGTTCTGAGACCTGAGAGAGGATTGTATCTCTAGCTATAAAGCCCTGGTCTGCTCAGAAGAACAGACATCATGAGGTCACAAGCCAGTCTTTCTACAAAGAAATCTGACACATTAGTAAACGTTATAATAAAAATGATTTCCAAAAGTTAACAAGTATTAATTATTCCTCATTCTGATAAATACCAAAAAAAAACCAAACCCATTGCCACTGAGTCAATTCCAACTCACAGCCACATTATAGGACAAAGTGGAACTGACTCACAGGGTTTCCAAGGAGCAGCCGGTGGATTTGAATTGCCAACTTTTTGGTTAGCAGCCACACCTCTTAACCACTGCACCACCAGGGCTCCATTCTGATAAATATCTGGGGTCAAATGTATTCTAATTATTCTGGTTAACGCCGTGACCATTTGCGTCCCCACCCACAAAGAAATTCAATAGTAAATAATCCTACTGGGAGAAAATGATTACCCGATTCAGATGCAGCAGACCCCTTCTCTGCCCTCTTTAACTTAAGGGTTTTCTTCTCTGAAGTTGCTCTGTGCCCTCACTGTGGTGTCCTTCCCAACTATACATTTTGCTGTAACCGCAGAAGCTCCATCAAACCCGTGACGTTTGGGCCAGGAGGCTTAAATGAGTTTCAAAGCAAGTTAAGCCCAAATTTGCCAATATACCTGTAAATAAACTAGCTAATTTCCCATTGCAAATTGTCCTGCTATATAAACTTACTTAGATGCAAACACTTAGATTGCCTCCCCCCACCCACCCCCACCGCGGGACTCGATTTTAATGGTTGATTCTCTTACAAGACCTTGGGCATCCTCTTCTAGACGCCAATGACAGCCCCCATCCACGTGAGCTGCTAGAGTTTCTGAAGTCGATTTTATATGCACTATCTCACGTCGGAAGTCCCTGAGTGGTAAAAATGGTTTAACTCGTTTGCTGCTAACTAGAAGTTTGGTGGCTCAAGTCATCGCAACGGTAACTGGTTTGGTTTTTGGGTTTTATCTGATGTCATCCTCACAGCTTCTCTGTGATGCGGGTACAAAGCCCCACTGACAGACAAGGAAACTGAAGCTCAGGGAGGATAAGTGACATGTCTAAGGTGACTCAGCTGGCCACAGCCAAGACTAGAGCCCAACTCTAGGGTTTTTTACTTTCATTAGGCAGGTCATGTGACCTCAAAAGTAAGAGGGTTGCCAGGTAAAATACAGGATGTCCAGTTACATTTGAATTTCAGATGAACAATGAATTTTTTTTTTTTTTAGTATAAGTATGTCCCAAAGACACACTTACACTAAAAAAAAAATATTGTTCATTGTTTATCGGAAATTCAAATGTAACTGGACACCCTGTGTTGCATTTGCTAACCTCAGTAACCCTGTCCGTTCAATAGGTGTGGGCTTTTCGTCCTTCTCATCGCTCCCCATGTTTGGGCCAGTCTATCTACTGACCATTTCTCTCTTCCTCTTCCAGTCAAATTTCTTCTAAATTGGGAATCCTTTACCAGGGGTCCACGAAACTCGTGGGTGTTGATGGATAAAATTCCGGGAAGTTCATGAACTTGGATGGGAATAACTACGTCTTCACTAACCTCTGACTGAAATTTAACTTTCCAGTTATGAATGGAGGCAATAAAGCGTAGTCAGATCAAGTTACCGTTGTAGCAGATATCTCAGAATATCATTTACACTCATCATGACTTCAAACTCACAGTAGTTATCAGATCAGTCACTAAAAGAAAAAACCCCAAACACATTGCCATCGAGTCAATTCCGACTCATAGTGACCCTAGAGTACAGAGTAGAACGGCCCCATAGGGTTTCCAAGGAGCGGCTGGTGGATTCAAACTGCCAACCTTTCAGTTAGCTGAGCTCGTAATCACCATGCCACCAGGGCCCCAGATCTGCCACTAGATCTTATGTAATGCACGGATGCAGTTGGGATTCCCGAGGAAGCAGACACTGAGACAGTTTAGCGTGCAGGATGTTTACTAGGGAGTGTCCTTGGGATCTACATCTGTGCAAGGGAGGAAGGAAGCAGGAGGACAGAGGGCAAAGTCAGGTCACAGCCTCAGCCAACCCCATGACAAGCTCTGGACCTGGAGTGCCTGTCAGAGTCATCCCACATCAGGCAAGACGGCAGGCCTGAGAGTCCCATGTCCATGCAGGTTGACCTAGTTGAGCAGCTCTTGGTAGCTGAAGGTGTCTGCTGCTGGCACTCCCAACAGCTGGGCACATGTCGTTCCTCAGACGTGCATCACCAAGATGAACCAAGAAGGGGCATCACCAAGAACACTTCAGAGAAGGAACTCTTTCACAATACACACGCACACACAAGCACATGTATACACACGTACATATATATACACATACATATATATACACACACATACATATATATATATTTAAGTATTAATGGTTTGCTTTGTAACCCTATGTATTTTATCCGTTCCCTTACTTGAAAGCTGGAAGTCTGTAGATATGACTGTGCTCAGAGCAGCTTTAGAGTAAACTGACATCCTCGTTTCTGCTCTTTAGCCCTGTTTCTGACGGACTCCACCAGGCAGGGCCAAACTCAGAGACCCAAAGGCCCATGGGAAGCTGTCCTGAAACTCAGTAAAGAGCTACAGGTGGCTGAGTAATGTGCAGTATTTCAGAAGGAGCGGATGAGGGTAACACAGCCTCCCTTCCAGATGTACTTTGGTATATAAAGTGTGGCGCACACACAATGCCTCATTTCAGCGTCTCGGCAACCACACCTGTCTGGAAGACAGTACAATTAGGTTTATTTTACAGATGAGGAGACTGGGGCTTAAATAGATTAAGAGACTTCCCACAAGGTCAGTCAGCCAATGCGTGGAAACATCAAAACTAGAAGCCAGGACTCCTGACTCCAAATTCTGTGTTTTTCTACTGCACCACAGGAAATGGGGCAAATTATGAATTAAATGATCATCTACAATCGTATGTAAGACCAGCATGTTTCCAGCTGAGGTGTCTCAGCCATTGATCCAACTCAAAGGTGTCCTTCAGTCCAGCAGTGCCCAGGGCTCTGCCCTGCTTCCTTTTTAACCCCTGGGCTCCATCTGGAGAGGTAGTGGTGGTAAAGGGGAATAACAAATCCTCAAAATGCAAGCCCTGAGTGAAGGCAATTCAGCCAATAACTCATTCCATTGCATCTGCCATGGGGCTCTCTAGAGATCAAAGCAGATACTGCAGAAACATGAAACATATTACCACATCCCCAAAGGTCAGGTCCAAAACACGTTCTCACAGGAGAGCCATAGCTATGGCTGACTTGTGGCAGGGGGGGACGGGACACAGGGACCTAGTGTGTCCAGAAGAACAAGAGCACCTGGTTGGTTGTTTGCAGCAAAAGAGTTAGACTGGAGCTAATCTACAAGTGAAAACATGCACTAAGAGCCTTTTAAAAATTCAAGTCACTTGACCTAGTAATTCCTGTACCAGGAATTCATTCAAAGGTATCAATCTGGGAGGTAGATAAAAGTCTATGAAGAGGATTGAATCACAGTATTGTTTACTATGTATTGTTTACATTTGAAAAAAAAAGAAAAGTGTATACAACTTAAATTACAACAGCAGAGCTGGTCAGATCACTCTGGTACAACCTCGCATTGGTCTATGTGGCCATTAAACCAGTTATTGACGGGGAAACGTCCAAACCAAAACATTAAGTAAAAAAATCAGGACTCTAAATTTTGTGTATATATATATATACAATTACAGACATGTAATATATACACCAACACACACATTTATACAAATATATGCACATGTAGGCACATATCTCATTTAAAAAACTAGAAAGAAACCTTAATATAATGATTATCTATTATTATAGGATTGCACCACCTCAACACAGGAACTCTATCACTATATATATGGAGCCCTGGTGGCTCAGTGGTTAAGCGTTTGGCTGCTAACCAAAAGGTTGGCAGGTCGAATCCACCAGCTGCTCCTTGGAAACTCCACGGGGCAGTTCTACTCTGTCCTTTAGGGTCCCTATGAGTCAGAATCGACTCATTGGCCATAGGTTTTGGTTTTACAGGTAATTTCAGTTATTTTTCTTTATACTTCTAGCATTTTTCTCTATTTTTTAAGATTTTTAAAACAAAATTTATTCCTTTTTCCATTAAAAAAAGGTTTGGTTTTAGTCTTTTTGGTTTATTTTCCTTTTTAGGAAAAAGAGGCAGGGATAGATGAGAAAAATGAGGACAGGAGTCTGGGAGCCTGGAGACAGGTCAGGGGGAAGGACAGTGGCCTGGGAGATGGGGTCAGCCAAACTGGTCAGAAAAGCCACAGGGACCAAGGCCCAACCGGTGATGTCTCTAGATCCGACAGTCTTTTAATAAGGTGGACTGAGTCCTGGACGTGTCCCACCCCATCTGAAAGTGGCCTGCTCGTGGCTCCTAGCCTTCGCAGGCGCCCATGCCCTGTGTGAATTACCCAGCATGGGCTGAGCATGGCTGCATGGGGGACGGGGGAGGGGAGACAGCAGAAGGTAACAACCACGGCATGGGTCCTCACGGTGCTTACATCAAGGAGCAGAGGTTTGGCCGTGGAAAACTGACCTCTCACAATGAGGGTCACTCCACAAATGCCTTCCAGAAGCCAGTGCACAAGTCCCGTCTCCTACCTCCGTGAAATTAGGCAAAACATAAAACACCAAAAATAAATCAGTAAAAATGAAGTGCATAGGAAAGGAGACAGAGGCACCGAGGGCCACAGACGAGCAAAAACCTCCTCCAAACTGGTTCCTGTGTCATCGCAAAGGACACCCCGAACTTCCTGGGGCGTCCTGCCACCGAAGAAGTCAATTATTCACAGCCCACCGTCTGCAGATTCCACCTGGCACGGTCTGGGATCGAGGAGTTCATTTAATAGAAGCTTAGCAGATTCAGATTTCTGTGAAATTCCACATCACTCTCTGCCAGGAAGCTGTTCTGAAAGATGACCCTCCCTTGATGTGAATCTGCAGCCTGCCCCATTAACGAGGCTTCACTCAGAAAACATTTTTAGATCAACCTTGTTCCAGACCCTTGCTCCCAAGGACAAGTGAGAAGAAGCTCCGCACAAGTTCAAACCTTTCTGAGCTCTTTGATGATCAGAAATGAGTGAAAATGTTAGAACGAATGTTATTAATCCAGATATGCTCAACAACCTTCAGAGCAAACGACCCTCCTCTGTGCTCCCGGAAGCCCAGCTCTTGGGAGCTGGCCCCTTGGCCCTAACTCCTGTTGGCCAAGCCAACGCCTTGAAAACAAACAGACCTCAGAACAATGAGGGGAAACATTAAAAAGCAAAGGTGAGGAGAGGAAAGGGAAGAGGAAGTTGGTAAATGAAAGAAGTGGAAAACCAACCACAGTTAGCAGGTGCCTCCTTTTTTTTTCAGGAAAAAAAACGACAAGGGGCTGAAACAACACAGCCCTTCCAAGAAGCCCCTTAGTTCACTCTTGGGAACAGGGGAGCCTGAACAGTCCCCGGGGAGCAGCCGGCATCCGCGTCCTGGCTCCACTCCCAAATGGCTGTGGACACCAGAACTCTCCTCGCCATATGCAACCAGATTCCTCCCAAGTGTGGTAGGAGGGATGTTTCCGTTTCCAAACCTCAGAGCCATTTGCTTTCAGATAAACAAACATCTCCTCAGCCTTTGCCAAGTCTGCCCAGCCAGGAAGTCGTAATGCTGAATTAGGAGCATTTCAGTCGCTTGTGTGACGAGCTGGTGACGGGCTAGGATAGGATGAGAGGAGCAGTCAGATGCTGTTACAGGAAAGAGGCGTGAGGAGAGAATAATAACGGAGCTGTGCACTAATAATAATGGTCATTGTGTCCCCATTTACATAAAATGTATAATTACCAGTAAAACAAAGGGAGCAAGACACTCACTTTGTAGTCACACCTGAGATGGAATTCCAGCTCCCCCTCTTTCTGTCAGGCTGACCCTGAGCACAGTTCTTGACCTTTCTGAGCCTGGGTTTTCCATCTGTTGAAGGTGGATTGCGATCTCTATGTCTCGAGAGTGTTCCGAGGTTTAGATGTCATGACGTTTTATGAGGCGTTCGCACAGTATTGGAAGCACCAGTACTGGCAGAAGTAGTAGCCATGTGGACGGTATAAGTAGTATTTTCTATTACTTCAATTAGTATTATTTACTATTTCGTTTTACTCTTAGCTAAGAGAGTAAGATAAGAGAGACATTCTGAACCCTATTTGGTCAAGAGTGAAGTAGAGACCCGGAAAGGTTAAAGGTCTCTCCCACTAAACATAGGAAGCTCGTGGGAAAACAAGGACTGTGCCTTAGCTTCCTGTTGCTGCTGCAACAGATCACCACACACCTGGCCACTTAAAGCAGCACAAGTTTATTTTCTCAGTTGTGTCTCCCCCTCCACAGGGAGGTCTTGTGGCCCAAAAACTCTCTCCAGGCCTCGGGCTGGTGCATCCTAGCCCACTCCTCCTTTGTTCCCCTCTTCAGAACCTGCCCTGTGCGGTCCATTGCCCAGTGTTTGCAAATGAGTTTCGTATCTTTTGTCTAGCTGTTTAAGATGAGAGGATAAATCCAAACCCTGGTACTTCATCGTTGCCGGCCAACACAAGTCTTCTGCTCTACCTCTCTTTTTTTAATATTAGAATCTGGGGTGGCTCCCTTAAAGGAATGAAAACCCCCTCAAGCCCCGTATTAAGATTCCGAACAATATGTTATTAGTAATTCCAACAGGATGACAAAATATCAGTGTCTCACACTATCCATTGTCACACTAACCACTGTATTTGAGTAAACTTCAACACTGTATTTGAGTAACACTGTTGACTACCTCACCTCACTCTCTTCACAAAGCAAAGTTCTCCAACGTTTTAATAAATAGTTAACATTTCTCTTTCGTTCTGTTGTTCATAGGATCTCTATGAGTCAACCAACTCCATGGCACCCAACAGCAACAACAACATTTCTTTGGCTCCAAGTTTGCACAACACCAGGCCTCTCAGCTCTTTCTTGCTCACAGAGAGCGTACTCCTGTCTATACTTTGAGGCACAGCACACTGCGCTGACAATATTCTGTCAGACTAATGTTGTCACACCATTACATACCCCACCCCGAAGGACCTATAGCCCCCAGCGCCTGACATGAAAAATCAAATAGAAGATTCAGCACTGAAAATTTCTTGCTTTTCTAGAGTGTACCCTTCAGAGGTCTCACAAGAATTTAGAAGAGAATTTCTAGACCACACATTCCAGTGTTGAGAGCTGTGTAGCCTGTGAGGATTGTGGGGCTGTTTGAAGCTCTAGCCACAGTTCCAGAAAACACCCTTTGTGTCTGAGCTCCTTTCTCACACAGATCTGAGAATGAGGCTATGACCCTGGAAACTGAACGCAGGGAAATGCATCTAGTGACACAGAAACCCTGTGGAAAATAAATATTCTTGCACTGACGTTAGACAAAAAACCACCCATATAGGCTTGATTTGCCGTCACCGTCAGATAAAACAATAACATGTAAGCATTTCAAAGATATTCCACTGACATTCTCTCTTGTGATCCTGACAACAAACTTAGCAAGTAGGAGAGGCAGACGTCACAATTCCCAAGCTACAGACGAGGAAAATGAACTGATAGAGGGCTAGTTACGGGCAGAGTGAGACCTTGAGCCCGGGTCTTCTAACTCTAGGTCAAAAGCTCTTCCTGTATCAAAAAAGGAAATGACCACCAGCTTCCCATGTTGACCCAAGACCAGGGTTTCTCAGCAGCTGCATTACTGACATTTCTGACAGGATATTCTTTGTTGTGGGGGCAGTCCTGTGCATCGTAAGATGTTTGGCGGTATCCCTGGTCTCTACCCACTAGATGCCAATAGCACCCAGTTGTGACCACCAAAAATACCCACTCCTCCTCACCCTACCACTGCATCCAACACAGAATGCGTCTGTGGTAAATTCATGACAACTCCATCAAGCCCCTGCCTCTCCGGTACCCCCACCCAAACGATCAGGGCAGGCATGTCCGCCATCATCCTCTGTCTTCTTTCGCTTCCCTTGCTCTCTCTGGAGCCTTGCTTAGCTGCTGCCTCTGTTTGCAGAGCTCTTCATCAACAGGCTGAATATTTACAGAGTAAGGTGGTTTTGATTGAACAATTCGTTTCACTGGAGACTGGGGTATTGTACTGTGTCTCCCTCTAAGTTATTGTTGGCATCAACAGCCTTGCTCTTAGCCTGCGTGTCTTTACATTTTAAGGCCCAGCATGAGGAGAACCGCAGTGAAACAGATCAAATGAGGAACAGATGGGATTTTTCTGTACCTTTCCCTCAACTCTTTCTCGCAGGATTTAGCACTGCGTCTTCGCTGCTATGTGCTTCTGGCTAGCTGTTTTCTTCTCTTCGGAAACTGGCTGAGTCAGAAGGGGAATAACGAATGCAGGAGGGTGTGGAAAGCACGTTAGGTGGTGTGCGGGGAAACCTGGGTTCTAGATCCAGGATCCAGGGTTGATCGACAAGTTTTTTAACTTTTCGGCACTTCTATTTTTTAAACCTGTGTAAGGAAGGGATTGGTCTAGGTTTGTGGTGTGTGAACATATGTCAGCTATGGAAGCTTTCCTACAAACAGAATTGCAAGCAGGAAGCATTAAAACCTGAAAGTAGTGTTGTTTGGGTTGAAACAAGGAGGGCAGTCAGGAGGCTGCCCTCTCAAATTCCGTGTCCCCTTTCCCCATTCCCACCAAAAAAAAAAAAAAAAAGCTGTTGTCATGGGTGGTACAAACAGTCAATGTGCTTGACTGCTTGGCGATTACAGCCTACCCAGAGGCACCTTGGAAGAAAGTCCTGGTGATCTACTCCTGAAAAATCAGTGATTGAAAACCCTGTGGAGCACAGTCCTACTCTGACACACATGGGGTCACAACAGTGGCCCCTAAAGTACCATCACAGCATTCTTGGGCTCAAGATCCTAGAAGTACAATTTGAAAACCATTAAACTTGCCTTTTTTTTTCCCAGCCAACTAAAATACTGCTCTAAAGTGCCCCCACTTCCATTCACTCAACAAATTTGGATCAACAGACCCTCTGTACTTTAAGAAAAACCCATAAATAAAATCCTTAATGACATATATCTGCATGGAGAAAGACTGGAAGGAAGTTCACCAAAGCAGTCGAGCGTGCTGATTTCTGGGTGATGGAAATGCAGCGGCAATAATGACTGGCTCTCGTTTCCCTGTGTCCCCATCTATACCAAACATCTGAGAAGATCCTTGAAGAGTGCCCAGCCTATGTCCTAAAAACAAGCCCTTGCCTCCATTAGAATGAGGGCCCACCTTCATTAGAACGGCAGGGACCAGCCTTCATTAGAACAGGAAGACCAGCCTTCATTAGAACAACGAGAACTAACTTTCGTTAGAACAGTGAGGACTAGCCTTCATTAGAACAGCAAGGACTAGTCTTCATTAGAACAACGAGGACTAACTTTTGTTAGAACAGTGAGGACCAGCCTTCGTTACAACGGCAAGGACTAACCTTCGTTAAAACGACAAGGACTAGCTTTCATTACAATGGCGAGGACCAGCCTTCGTTAGAACGGCGAGGACTAACCTTCATTAGAACGGTGAGGGCCGACCTTCATTAGAGCAGGGAGGAGCAACCTTCATTAGAGCAGTGAGGACCAACTTTCATTAGAGCAGTGAGGACCAACCTTCATTAGAGCAGTGAGGACCAGCCTTCATTAGAGCAGTGAGGACCAACCTTCATTAGAGCAGTGAGGACCAGCCTTCATTAGAGCAGTGAGGACCAGCCTTCATTAGAGCAGTGAGGACCAACCTTCATTAGAGCAGTGAGGACCAACCTTCATTAGAGCAGTGAGGACCAACCTTCATTAGAGCAGTGAGGACCAACCTTCATTAGAGCAGTGAGGACCAACCTTCATTAGAGCAGTGAGGACCAACCTTCATTAGAGCAGTGAGGACCAACCTTCATTAGAGCAGTGAGGACCAGCCTTCATTAGAGCAGTGAGGACCAGCCTTCATTAGAGCAGTGAGGACCAGCCTTCATTAGAGCAGTGAGGACCAGCCTTCATTAGAGCAGTGAGGACCAGCCTTCATTAGAGCAGTGAGGACCAGCCTTCATTAGAGCAGTGAGGACCAGCCTTCATTAGAGCAGTGAGGACCAGCCTTCATTAGAGCAGTGAGGACCAGCCTTCATTAGAGCAGTGAGGACCAGCCTTCATTAGAGCAGTGAGGACCAGCCTTCATTAGAGCAGTGAGGACCAGCCTTCATTAGAGCAGTGAGGACCAGCCTTCATTAGAGCAGTGAGGACCAACCTTCATTAGAGCAGTGAGGACCAGCCTTCATTAGAGCAGTGAGGACCAGCCTTCATTAGAGCAGTGAGGACCAGCCTTCATTAGAGCAGTGAGGACCAGCCTTCATTAGAGCAGTGAGGACCAGCCTTCATTAGAGCAGTGAGGACCAGCCTTCATTAGAGCAGTGAGGACCAGCCTTCATTAGAGCAGTGAGGACCAACCTTCATTAGAGCAGTGAGGACCAGCCTTCATTAGAGCAGTGAGGACCAGCCTTCATTAGAGCAGTGAGGACCAGCCTTCATTAGAGCAGTGAGGACCAGCCTTCATTAGAGCAGTGAGGACCAACCTTCATTAGAGCAGTGAGGACCAACCTTCATTAGAGCAGTGAGGACCAGCCTTCATTAGAGCAGTGAGGACCAGCCTTCATTAGAGCAGTGAGGACCAGCCTTCATTAGAGCAGTGAGGACCAGCCTTCATTAGAGCAGTGAGGACCAGCCTTCATTAGAGCAGTGAGGACCAGCCTTCATTAGAGCAGTGAGGACCGACCTTCATTAGAGCAGTGAGGGCCGACCTTCATTAGAGCAGTGAGGGCCGACCTTCATTAGAGCAGTGAGGACCGACCTTCATTAGAGCAGTGAGGACCAGCCTTCATTAGAGCAGTGAGGACCAACCTTCATTAGAGCAGTGAGGACCAACCTTCATTAGAGCAGTGAGGACCAACCTTCATTAGAGCAGTGAGGACCAACCTTCATTAGAGCAGTGAGGACCAACCTTCATTAGAGCAGTGAGGACCAAACTTCATTAGAGCAGTGAGGACCAACCTTCATTAGAGCAGTGAGGACCAACCTTCATTAGAGCAGTGAGGACCAAACTTCATTAGAGCAGTGAGGACCAACCTTCATTAGAGCAGTGAGGACCAACCTTCATTAGAGCAGTGAGGACCAACCTTCATTAGAGCAGTGAGGACCAGCCTTCATTAGAGCAGTGAGGACCAGCCTTCATTAGAGCAGTGAGGACCAGCCTTCATTAGAGCAGTGAGGACCAACCTTCATTAGAGCAGTGAGGACCAGCCTTCATTAGAGCAGTGAGGACCAACCTTCATTAGAGCAGTGAGGACCAACCTTCATTAGAGCAGTGAGGACCAGCCTTCATTAGAGCAGTGAGGACCAGCCTTCATTAGAGCAGTGAGGACCAGCCTTCATTAGAGCAGTGAGGACCAACCTTCATTAGAGCAGTGAGGACCAACCTTCATTAGAGCAGTGAGGACCAGCCTTCATTAGAGCAGTGAGGACCAACCTTCATTAGAGCAGTGAGGACCAACCTTCATTAGAGCAGTGAGGACCAACCTTCATTAGAGCAGTGAGGACCAACTTTCATTAGAGCAGTGAGGACCAACCTTCATTAGAGCAGTGAGGACCAGCCTTCATTAGAGCAGTGAGGACCAGCCTTCATTAGAGCAGTGAGGACCAACCTTCATTAGAGCAGTGAGGACCAACCTTCATTAGAGCAGTGAGGACCAACCTTCATTAGAGCAGTGAGGACCAACCTTCATTAGAGCAGTGAGGACCAAACTTCATTAGAGCAGTGAGGACCAACCTTCATTAGAGCAGTGAGGACCAACCTTCATTAGAGCAGTGAGGACCAAACTTCATTAGAGCAGTGAGGACCAACCTTCATTAGAGCAGTGAGGACCAACCTTCATTAGAGCAGTGAGGACCAACCTTCATTAGAGCAGTGAGGACCAGCCTTCATTAGAGCAGTGAGGACCAGCCTTCATTAGAGCAGTGAGGACCAGCCTTCATTAGAGCAGTGAGGACCAACCTTCATTAGAGCAGTGAGGACCAGCCTTCATTAGAGCAGTGAGGACCAACCTTCATTAGAGCAGTGAGGACCAACCTTCATTAGAGCAGTGAGGACCAGCCTTCATTAGAGCAGTGAGGACCAGCCTTCATTAGAGCAGTGAGGACCAGCCTTCATTAGAGCAGTGAGGACCAACCTTCATTAGAGCAGTGAGGACCAACCTTCATTAGAGCAGTGAGGACCAGCCTTCATTAGAGCAGTGAGGACCAACCTTCATTAGAGCAGTGAGGACCAACCTTCATTAGAGCAGTGAGGACCAACCTTCATTAGAGCAGTGAGGACCAACCTTCATTAGAGCAGTGAGGACCAGCCTTCATTAGAGCAGTGAGGACCAGCCTTCATTAGAGCAGTGAGGACCAGCCTTACAGACACCAACACAGCTACGAGTGTGAGTGGACAGGACAAGGCAGGATGGAGAGCTGACTGCGAACAGAACTTCCTCAAGTTATGTCCCATGGAATCTCAGTTCCAGAAATGTTTGTCAAAGTTGGGGTAGAAGGAGATGTCTAAGGATTGGAGCAATCGAAGTAGGTTTCAGGAAGGCAGAGGGAGTTAGGCTGGGCCTCAAGAGGGTAGAAACGGCTTAGGTAAAAGGAGAGTAAGGAAGGATACATCAGGGAAGGGAGAGAGCAAAGGCTCAGAGACAGGCCTATTACTTTATGCTGTTTATCTCTCTGTGTGTGTCTCTGTCTCCTGTCTTTCTCTCTCCCACAATAGAACTGAATATTAAGAATAGAAAAAATAAATCATCATCATTAAAAAGTAGAAAAATGAAACCCCTTGAACATTATGATCTGACTTAATCTGTAATGATGTCAAAGAAGAGAAAAAGAAAGAAGGCAAAAGGAAAGAAAGATGCAAGGAAAGAAAGAAAAGATTTTACCAAAAAAGGGAATGGGGGCAGGAGAGGGCTTGTCCCAAAGTCAATTGAGTTTGAGAACCACTGCATATCATACACCCTTTCTGGAGATTAAATTCACAGTAGCTTCTTAAGGGCTCTATAGGCCAGTATTGTTGTTGTTGTTGTTAGGTGGCGTTGAGTCAGTTCCAACTCATAGCGACCCTATGTACAACAGAATGAAACACTGTTAGGTCCTGCACCACGCTCACAATCGTTGTAACGTTTAAGCCTGTTGTTGCAGCCACTGTGTCACTCCATCTCATCGAGGGTCTTCCTCTTTTTCACTGACCCTTTTCTTTACCAAGCATGATGTCCTTCTCCAGGGACTGATCTCTCCTGACAACATGTCCAAAGTATGTAAGGCATAGTCTCGCCATCCTGGCTTCTAAGGAGCACTCTGGCTGTACATCTTCCAAGACAGACTTGTTCATTCTTCTGGCGGTCCATTATATATTCAATATTCTTCCCCAACACCGTAATTCAAAGGCATCACTTCTTCTTCGGTCTTCTTATTCATTGTCCAGATTTCGCATGCATATGGGGCAACTGAAAATATCATGGCTTGGGTCAGGCACACTTTAGTCCTCAAAGAGAGATCTTTGCTTTTTTAACATTTTAAAGAGGTCTTTTGCAGCAGATTTGCCCAATGCAACATGTCGGTTGATTTCCTGACTGCTGCTTTCATGACGTTGATTGTGGATCCACGTAAAATGAAATCCTTGACAACTTCAATCTTTTCTCCATTTATAATGATGTTGCTAATTGGTCCAGTTGTGAGGATTTTTGTTTTCTTCATGGTGAGGTGTAAAATTCATACTGAAGGCTGCAGTCTTTGATCTTCATCAGTAAGTGCTTCAAGCCCTCTTCAAGTTCTCTTCACTTTCAGGAAGCAAGGTTGTGTCATCTGCATATCACAGGTTATTAATGAGTCTTCCACCAATCTTAATGCTTCCTTCTTCATATAGCCCAGCTTCTCAGATTATTTGCTCAGCATACAGATTGAATAAGTATGGTGAAAGGATACAATCCTAACACACACCTTTCTTGATTTTAAACCAAGCAGTATCCCCTTGCTCTGTTTGAATGATTGCCTCTTGGTCTATGTACAGCTTCCTCAAGAGCACAATTAAGTGTTCTGGGATTCCCATTCTTTGAAATATTATCCATAATTTGTTATGAGCCACACAGTCAAATGCATTTGCATGGTCAATAAAACACAGGTAAACATCTTTCTGGTATTCTCTGCTTTCAGCCAAGATCCATCTGACATCAGCAATGATATCCCTCATTCCATGTCCTCTTTTGAATCTGGCTTGAATTTCTGGCAGTTCCTTGTTGATGTATTGCTGCAACCACTTTTGAATGATCTTCAGCAAAATTTTACTTGCATATGATATTAATGATATTGTTCTATAATTTTCACATTCTGTTGGATCACCTTTCTTTGGAATGGGCACAAATATGGATCTCTTCCAGTCAGTTGGCCTGGTAGCTGTCTTCCAAATTTCTTGGCATAGACGAGTGAGCACCTCCAGCACTACATCTGTTTGTTGAAACATCTCAATTGGTATTCCATCAATTCCTGCAGCCTTGTTTTTCACCAGTGCCTTCCATGCAGCTTGGACTTCTTCCTTCATATACCACTTTCTGAAATGGTTAAAAGTTGACCAGTTTTTTTTTTTTGGTGCAGTGACTCTGTGTATTCCTTCAATCTTCTTTTGATGCTTCCTGCATTGTTCAATATTTTGCCCACAGAATCCTTCAAAATTGCAACTCGAGGCTTGAACTTTTTCTTCAGTCCTTTCAGCTTGAGAAATGCTGAGTGTGTTCTTCCGTTTTGGTTTTCTAACCCCAGGTCTTTGCACATTTCAATATAATATTTTACCTTGTCTTCTTGAGCTGCCCTTTGAAATCTTCTGTTTAGCTCTTTTACTTCATCATTTCTTCCATTTGATTTAGCTACTCTACATTCAAGAGCAAAGTTCAGAGTTTCTTCTGACATCCATTTTGGTCTTTTCTTTCCTTTCTGTCTTTTTAATGACCTTTTGCTCTCTTCATGTATGATGTCCTCGATGTCATCTCACAACTTGTCTGGTCTTCAGTCATTAGTGTTCAATGTGTCAAATCTATTCTTGAGATGGTCTCCAAATTCAGGTGAAATATACTCAAGGTCTTATTTTTGGCTCTCATGTACTTGTTTTAATTTTCTTCAGCTTCAACTTGAACTTGAATATGAGCAATTGATCTTCTGTTCCAAAGTCGGCCCCTCACCCTGTTCTGACTGATGATATTGAGCTTTTCCGTCGTCTCTTTCCACAAATGTAGTCAGTCTGATTCCTGTGTTTTCCATCCAGTGAAGTCCACTTGTATAGTCACCATTTATGGTGTTGAAAAAAGGTATTTGCAAGTAGAAAACCTGACTAATGTTGCTTAATACATTTCCCAAATTTATTTGACCACAAAACTCTTTTTCTTTTTCATAACTCCTATTAACATTCCAAGAAACAGTTTGGGATCAGAAAAGCCTTCACAAAGGAAATTTTTAAAAAACT
Source organism: Dugong dugon (assembly GCA_030035585.1). Classification (NCBI taxonomy): domain Eukaryota; kingdom Metazoa; phylum Chordata; class Mammalia; order Sirenia; family Dugongidae; genus Dugong; species Dugong dugon. Next base: position 4,197,651 of record CM057482.1, read on the forward strand.
GAATTATAAGGCTTGAAATAAATAAGAAATAAGGAATTGCAGAGGAGTAAGGGAAGGAGAGAGGAAGGCAGGCAGGGAAGGGGAGAGAGGGAGGGGACCACCTTAGGGTCTGGAGGGCAGTGAGCCAAGGACAAAACAAAGGACCTCCCGTGGTTCCAAAGAATGTCCAGCACTTTCTTGTCGTCTGTTAATGCCTTTCTTTCCAGCTCGTTCCTAGAGGGTAGACAGAGGTGAGGATTGCTGTCTTAGTGGCCCAACAGATCATGGCCGCAGGAAGGGAACTGTGGGTTTTAGAATGAGACTGTGTGGGATCCTCACCTCTGCCCTCCCCTTCCTCCCAGTATGGGATCACTGTGACAAATCCTTCCCTAGGAAGGCTGGGAAAAAAAAGTATCCTGTTCATTCAATTCAGCAAAGAGCCCACCTTTGTTCCAGGCCCTGTGCTAGGTGCTGGGACCACATGGATGCATAAGACATCTACAGCTCAGAGCCTGGTTATGGAGTCAGCAAGTAAACAGAATCCCACTGTCAAGGTCTGCATAGGGGCCTGGGGAGCACAGAGGAGGGGCCCATCGCTGGACCTAGGGAGGAACTGTCAGTAGAAGTTTCCTGAAGCCTGAACCCTGAGCACCCATTCTAGTTCCTTCAAGGTTCAACAGCTGAGGGGTAGGAAAGGGGAGGGGTTCCAAGCAGAGGGAACTGAAGGGCAGAGGCATGGGAGCAGTGGGTTGGGCAGTCAGGGACCTTCAAGTGGCCCTGGTCCTGGCAGGAGCAGAGGGTTTGTCAGGACGGGGTGGGGGGTGGACAGGGTTGAGTGGACCAGCTGGAAGGAGTCGCACAGTTAACGCTACAGTGAGTTGCAGTTGCTGATAGTAGGTGGGGAAAAGAGAGGAGGGAGGAGTGGGGAATGACTCAGAGGCAGAAGAGGGATTCCTGAGCAGAATGAGGAAGTCAGCAAAGACTGGTTGAAGGTAGGAGGTAGAAAGGCAAGTTCAGTCCTCAACAAGTTAAGCAGGTTCTAGAAGGAAGTCTGGGCAGTGATGATGATGATGATAATGAGGATGAGGATGACGACCGTGACTAACATTCAAAACTCTTTCTCCTCTTTCTCTCTTTCCTGGTTGTGGGGCCGGGAGGACAGGGAAGTGGTTAGAAGAGAGAGTTGCCGTGTCTTCTCCAAAAAGCACCCAGGGGCAGGTAGAGTTGGCACCAGGTCTACCCCGTCTGTTCCTCCTCCTCCATTCATCCTTCTGCAGAAGACAGGCCGGGCTGCTCCAACTAGGTCCTGCCCCCATCCCCCAATCCCTGCCCCGGCACTCCCATGGCTCACATCAGGGAGCCCTTCTTACTGAATTGCCCCTCCCCGCCTCCCCCACTTCTTACCTTCCCACCACACCTATACACACATCGTGGCTTGCCTGGCCTTTCACACCCTGCCCCAGCCCCTCATGGAGATTCCATCCTCCTTCCTGCGGTAGATCACAGCCCACAGTGGCTGCAGCCTCAGCATCTCACGCCCCCAGCTACCGAGTAGACTGAGCCATGTCCCTGCAGAGCAGAGAACCTATGACAGTGTCCGTGCAAAACAACGCCTTGCTGAGAACAGCAGGCCACGCACCCTCTTAGGCTGCATTGTCTTCAGGGTAGACGCTGAATTCTAGTAACACATTCCCTGGGGTGTTTGCAAATCCAGACACACTGGAGCCTTGTTCCTTCCAGCTTCTCTCTGGGCCAAGGCCCCGCGCTTACCTCCAGCCTCCAACTGGCTGCTGGCTGTGGCCCCACTCAGTCCTGGTGGACAGCGCCTAACAGGCCCAGGACCACAGGCCCCTGCTTGCCCAGCTCCGTTTTGATTTGCTCTCGGTCCTCCCTGTCCCACTGGCCTCTCTGAATGCCAAGATCTCCAGTACAGCACATCTCCCAGTCCCATCCTAACTGATCTCGTGTTCTCATGCAGAGCCCACCCCTTTGCCACCCACAAGGGCCGTGTTTTAAAGACTTCCCCATTTCCTCCTGACTTTAACATCTTCCAAGAGCCTAGCACATCCCAGCTGCCAGTGTGAACTGTGAGTCCCCAGAGATGCCAGTGGCACTTTCCAGGATGCGTCACATTTGACACATCTAAAATATCCTGGATCCCAGCGCTCCACCAGCCCTAGCCCCAGAGGACTGGCTGCTGGGGAAGCATCAGTCTCTAAGACGGGCTTCCAGAGGAGCCCCGGTGGTCTGTAAGACAGGCTGCCAGAGGAGCCCCAGGGGTCTCTAGGGTGGGCCTCCAGAGAAGCCCTGGGGGTCTGAAAGGTGGGCTGCCCCAGGGGTCTAGTCTCACCTGTCCTGCCCCTCCCAGAGCTGAGCAGCAAGAGGGCACCTCTGGGTTTCATCTCAGTCCTCACTGCCTGGCTCTAAGCCTGCCTCCATCCATAGAGTTTTTTGACCCTCGATGACTCCAAGCACTTTGCCATCTGCCAGGCCCAGTTCTGCCACAAAGGAAGCTCCCTGGTTGGGAAGTTCCCTGAGGGCCACCTTAGTATTGCTGGGGACCCCCTGGGAAGGAGACTGACCCCTGGTCTAATCAACAGCTGAAGTCAGGGCCCTGAGGCCCAGTGGGGGCCAAGGTATGGCTAGAGGCATGATGGGCAGACATCCAGCTAGATGGGCAGGTAGTCCAGGGAGATAGACGAGGTTGAGTGAAACCTTTGCCCCCACAGCCCCGCTGTGGGAGGCCAGCTCCTAGAGTCCTCTGGGCCACGGGGAGAGGCTTCAGGGGTCGGTGGGCTGCATCCCAAAGAGTGCATATCATGCGAGATGCAAGCAAGAAACCACAAGCTGGGGTGTTTCTTATTTAACATTATTGTTTGAATAGTAAAATATTCATGGGGTTCATAAATTAAAAGAATATAAAACAAAATCCATTTGCAAAGTCTTAGCCCTATACCCTCATGCATTCCATCTCCCTCCTCCCCAGCCATGACGTCTTAGTTATCTAGTGTTGCTATAAGAGAAATACCACAAGTGGATGACTTTAACAAAGAGACATTTATTTCCTCACAGTAAAGTAGGTTAGAAGTCCTAATTTACGGGTCAGCTCCAGGGGAAGGCTCTCTCTCTCTGTCGGCTCTGGAGGAAGGTCCTTCTCATCAATCTTCCCCTGGACTAGGAGCTTCTCCACACAGGAACCCCGGATCCAAAGGACGCGCTCTGCTCCCGGCGCTGCTTTCTTGGTGGTATGAGGTTCCCTGTCTCTCTGCTTGCTTCTCTCTTTTATATCTCAAAAGAGATTGACTTAAGACATTATTTAATCTTGTAGATCTCATCAATATACCTGTTGCTAATCCTTCTCATTAACATCATAGTGATAGGATTTATAACACATAGGGAAATCACATCAAATGATAAAATGATAGCCAATCATACAATACTGAGAATCATGACTAGTCAGATTGATACACACATTTTTGGGGGACACAGTTCAATCCACGACACATGGGTAACCACTTTTATTAATTTATTCTGTATTTTTTTTCAATATTTCTTTGTGCAGATAAAGGTAAATAGGAATTTATTTATTTATCCCCCTACTTTTTCCACAAAAGAGATCGCACTCTATATACGATTCCATACCTTGCTTTTGTCACTTAACAACAGAGTCGAGAGGTCTTTTCAAATCTGTACAGAGCGTTCCCTCAGTACAGCCACATAGTATGGCATGGAGGGCTATACCACCATTTATTGACCTGATGTCTGGATGGACACTGAGGTGTTCCCAGTGTTTTACAATTTACAGACCATACTGCAATGGATAACCTTGTATTCATTTTAGTTCATACGTGTGCAGATATATCCACAGGGTGTATTCCCAGAAAGGAAATGCTAGGTAAAGAGTAGACACATTTGTAACTTGTATGACTGTTCTCAAATCTCCCTCCACAAGAATCATACCACAATACGCTCCCGTTGGCCTCACCATCCAGGTGTGTGGTCAAATTTTTTAATGTTGACCAATCTGATAGATGAGACCTGCATCTCAGTATAGTTTTAATTTGTATTTTCTTTTTAGAAGTGAGGTTGTGGATTTTTTTCATATATTAAGGGTCACTTGTATTTCATTTTCTATGAAATGTCTCTTTGGGTGCTTTGCCATCTTTCAATGGGTGGCTGGTATTTTTCTTTCTAATTTACAGCCATTCTTAATATACTAGGGAGACTAACCCTTTGCGTTATGAGTTGCAAATATTTTTATCACTTGGTTGTCTTTTGACTTTGCTTATGGTATTTTTATTTTACTTTATTTTATTTGGCCATGCAGAAGTATTTTTATTTTAAGTATAGTCTAATCATCTTTTACAGCTTATGAATTTTGAGACATGGAAGATCCTTGCTCACAAAGTTACAGAAGGATTTCCCCATATTTTCTTCTAGCCATTTTTCATTTGAAATTTTTCATTTAAAAGTTTAATCTGTTTGGAATTTTTCTTCCTGTATAACATGAGGGATGGATTCAACTTCATATCTTCCTTTTTCCAGTTCTCCCAACACTATTTATTTAAAAGATCATCTTTGTCTTTATTGATTCAAGATGCCACTTCTATCCAATACTGAATTCCTGTATATATTTGTGTTTGGACTTCCATTTTGCTTCTTTGATCTGTCTATCTATCCATACACCTGTGCAGACAGTTTGAATTATTGAAGCTTTGTTATATGTTTTGATATCTGGTGGGGCGAGTCTTCCCCCATAGTTCTCCTCACCTCCCCAGGTTTCTTGGCCATTAGTAACAAGCTAATCTCTGTCCCTAAGACTCTTTCCTTGCTCACTGTCATATTTCAATCTTCTCTCCTACCAGGAGACCTGCCTATATTGCTAGACTTCCAGCCAGAGAACGAGTCAAGCACAACTCACTCCTCAAACAAGGCAGAGGCAGAGGTGCAGGTCCCCCTAGCACAGTCTTAGCAGGGCTTAACCCTGAACCTCTTAGAGGCAGGTGTGTTGGAGAAAGGCCAGGTGGGAGACCTATGTCTTTCCAGGGGCTTGGGCTTTGTCCTGCAGATTCCCCAGGCTGATCTTCTGGTCCATCCTAACCCGTTCAAATGGTGATCCCAGAGCATCTTGACATAAAGCATTATCCCGTCTTATGTTCTATCTGCTCATGATCTGTTACAGATCGGGTACAGGAGTGCCCTTCAAATAGGAAGGTGTTATAATAGCAACATAATCACCACTTCAGCTACCAGCAATACCACAAGCCCACCGCTATTCACTGAGAACCTGCTGTGTATCAGGCATTGCGGGAGGCACTTCACGTCTTTATTTAGGGGCAGGATTTCTACTCATTTTTATTCATTCCTCCAAAAAGCACCACATGCCAGCTGCACCCCCGATTTGCCCTTCTTGTTTCCCTACCCCATGATGATCTATCGTGATCCAGGAATATACGAAACTCAGCTAAGGTGATAGGTTGCTCTTCCACTCACCAGTTTCTTGGTGCCTGTTCTGCTTCGGGGGTGCCAATGCCAAGATGCATCCTACGTTTCCTGCTATTCCTGCCTTGGAGGGTTTTCCAGGCTGGAGGTGCCACACAGACACACCGTGGATCCTTCCAAAGGAAATCTTAGTCTTTTCTCCTGGGATGCTCCCGGAGACAGATGCTCATTAGCACCCTTACACCTACAGAGAGCCTAGAATGCAATCCCATCAAAAGTCAGGATTCAAAAGGCAACGACCCCAAACAGTAGTTGAAACACCCAAGAATGCCAGTATACAGCTATGTGAACACAACCACACCTCCCCACCACACGTGCGCGCGCGCACACACGCAATTGTGCCTTACTTTCTCAGAGGCAACCTCTGACATGATTCCCTCGGGCATGAGGGCAGAGGGAATTTAGAGCAGGGAAACACAGAGATCCAGGGATGCCAAGGCCAGGACAACCCAGAGGCTGTGTCGGAGAAGTGGAAAAAGAGGAGGGTACTCTGAGCAAAGGCATGGTGGTGACACAGAGGTGCCCAGACCAGAGCTGTCTCGGTGCTGCCCCGGGCGAGGGTGTGTGGGTAGGGCCAACGGGACTACCGTGTGGGCCCCCAGGGTGTGTCAGGCATGTATGTGTGCACGCGTGCACATATCGCTGAATTCTCGCAATAATCCCGTGAGGTAGATGCCATTTGCTAAGTGACTTGATTTGACCAAGGTCACCCCCGGAGTCAGTAGAAAGACTGACTGACTCTAGAGCAGCACTGTCTAGTAAAATTTTCTGTGATAATGGAAATATTTTGTATCTATGCCGTCCAATATGGTAGCCACTAGCCACACGAGGATATTGGGCACTTGAAATGGAGCTAGTTCAGCAGAAAGACTGAATCTGATTTACTTTTAATTAAAGAAGACCCTGGCTGGTGTAAACGATTAAACACTCGGCTACAAATGAAAAGGCTGGTGGTTCCAATCCACCCAGAGGTGCCTTGAAAGAAAGGCCTGGTGATCTACTTCTGAAAAGTCACAGCCACTGAAAACCCTAAGGAGCTCAGTTCTACTCAGAACTCACGGTGTTGCCGTGAATCAGAATGGACGGCAACAGGTTGGTTAATGTAAAAACTGATATTCATTTCAGTAATGGGAAAACTATTCAATATAATTGGGGCAACTTGGGTAGTGAATCTACTTCTCCAACTAGGAATTTTATGAAATCTAAATAGATTACTCATTTCCCAATCGAAACGTACCATCTGAATTGAGACGTGCTAGAAGTCTGAAACATACACCAGATTTCAAAGACTTAGCATGAAAAAAGGTAAAATATCTCATTTATAGTTTTTATTCTGACTCCATGTTGAAATACTATTTTGGATATATTGGGCTAAAGAAGACATTATTAAAATTAATTTAACCTGTTTTTATGTTTTTAATGTGGCTCCTGGACATATTTAAACGACACATGAGGCTCTCGTTCTATTTCTATTGGACAACGCCTCTCTGTCTCTCTCCTGTTCTTTCACGTGGCTGAGGGGCTTGAGGGGCAGGCTAGGGAGAGGGTTAGATGGAGTGGTGTGCTGGATGTCTCAGAGAGAGATGAACAGCTTCCCTCAAGGCTGGAAGAACTTGGAGGACAATGCCTGAGCCATTCAGTGTACAGCCAAATGCCTCTTCCTACCCCATTGTTGTTTTTTGGTCTTTCAAGTGAATTCTGATTCAAGACAACCCCTTGTATGCAGAACAGAACTGCCCCGTAGGGTTTTCTTGGTAGCAGTCTTTACGGAAGCAGATCGCCAGGCCTTTCTCCCACTCACATGTTTATTTGATTTATATATAACCCTACGAGAAAACCAGGGCTTTGAATCTGTTGGTTCCGGTTCGAACCCCTGCTGAGAATTTGCATTTCCACCCCAGATATACTGAATCAGAATCTACAGCTTAACAAGACCCTCAGGTGATTCTTATGTATAATAAATGTTGAGAACCACTGCTGTACTAGTGGAGCCCTGGTGGCACAGTGGTTGAGAGCGCAGCTGCTAATCAAAAGCTCAGGCATTGAATCCACCAGGTGCTTCCTTGGAAACCCTGTGGGGCAGTTCTACTGTGTCCTCTAGTGTCTAGGGTCGCTATGAGTCGTAAACGACTCTATGGCAACGGGTTTCGGTTTTGGCTCTACTAATGGTTCTCAGAATTGGTCCCTAACCAGCAACATTAGCGTTGCCTGGGAACTTAGCACATGGTAAGTGGTTTGAAATTGTTAGCTCTTAATATTATTATCCACTGTCCATCTGTCAGTTTGTCATACTGTGGTGACTTGCATGTTGCTGTGATACTGGAAGCCATGCCACCAGGGTTACTCATGGTGGACAGGTTTCAGAGGAGCTTCCAGACTAAGACAGACTAGGAAGGAAGGCCTGGCAATCTACTTCTGGAAATTAGCCAATGAAAACTTAATGGATCGCAAGAAAATATTGTCCGATACAGTGCTGGAAGATGAGCCCCCTAGGCTGGAAAGCACTACACAATAGCTGCAACAATAAACTCAGACACATCAACGATCATGAAGATGGCGCAGGACCAGACAATGTTTTGTTCTGTTGTGCGTAGGGGTCACTATGAGTCACAGCCAACTCGACAGCAACAAACATCATTGTACATTGGGAGGCAGTAGAGTGGGAGGTTGGGAGCAGACCTGAGCCACACCGTCTGAGCTTGAGGCCCGTCTCAGCTACTGCCCCTTCTCAGCTACACCCCCCACTCAACTACTTCCCCCCCTACTTAGCTACACCCCCCACTCAGCTACTTCCCACCTACTCAGCTACTTCCCCCCTGCTCAGCTATTCCCCCCACTCAGCTACTTCCTATGTGGCCTTGGTCAAGGCACTTATCCTCTCAGACATCCAGTTCCTTATGGATAGTAATAGCATCTACCTCGTAGTGATGTTATGAGGATTGGATGAGATAATACACCCCAAGTGACTATCAGAAGTTATGTGATATGTATCTAAACCGCCCTTTAACCTGACTCACCAATTCCACCCACCCCCCCACCCCACCCCAGCACCCTATCATCACCTTTATTGAGGCCTCTAGGGCCTGCATGGGGTTCTCTGGATTGGTTATATGTGTGGCTGACACCCTGTGGGGACTTACCTGTAGGACTGCTTCAACTTTTATGTCCAAAAAATGATGGCACCATTTAAGCAAGTAATTCCACACCAGGTAACGTATCTTAGTGGAAAGAATTTTCTGAAAGGAAAAGATCTTTGTGTAAAGTTTTATTTATAAAGGTGAAAAATTGGAAATAGCCTGCTTGTCCTGTGTTAGAAAATGGAGACATAAATTATAGAACATTGCCTAGTGGAATATTACTCAGTCACTAAAAACGATAAGTGTGAACACTACCGGAACGCGGAGAGATGTATATCACAAAATGTGAGATGAAAAAAGCCAAAAGCAGTTACGTTTGCAGAGTTACATGAAAAATACATTTGCTTCTGTATACAGAATAAAAACACAGAAGAATAAGAAGTCAATCTATAAGGATGATGAGATTATATTTTTTAATTTTTTGTTTTCTATTGTTAACTCAGAGGAGCCCTTGTGGCACAGTGGTTAAGCATTTGGCTGCTAACTGATAGGTTGGTGGTTCGGACCCTCGGGAGAAAGATGTGGCAGTCTGCTTCTGTTGAGATTTACAGCCTTGGAAACCCTATGGGGTTGCTATGAGTCAAAATCTACTTGAGGCAGTGGGTTTAGGATTGTTAACTCAGAGATGCCTGGTTGCGCAGCGGTTAAGCACTCGGCTGCTGACTAAAAGATTGGTAGTTTGAACCCACCAGCCACTCCACAGGAGAAAGATGTGGCAGTGTGCTTCTGTAAAGACTCCAGCCTTGGAAACACCATGGGGCAGTTCTACCCTGTCCTATAGGGTCGCTATGAGTCACAATTCACTCGAAGGCAATGAGTATTGTTGTCTGCTTTTGTACTGTAAACACTTTGCTCCAGAAAGAATTTAACTGAAGGTAAGTCTCACGTGTAGAAGAACAGCTGGCAAAGAGAAGTTGCTCAGATAGAGAGACAAATGAATGAGTAAACAAATGAACAAACCGCTGAAGGGTGCCTTCACTCCTACGCTAACACCAAAGCCTTGTCACTGGGAAGCCAAATTAGACAGGAAGGATTTGTCCCTTTTTCCATTTAAGCTACTGGCCCAAGGTCTGTTTGGAAAAGCCATCTGGCTGACATTTCCAGTGGAGCAGAAACAAGAGGGTGGATGGGGCAACGAAGACCTGAGCAGACACAAATTAAGATAAAGTATGTACAAGGCTTAGCAGAGTGCCTGGCACATTGCAAACCCTCGACAAATGCCACTCTGGAGACCCAGGTTCAATTCCCAGGCCACGCTTCTCATGCACAGCCACCACCCGTCCCTCAGTGGATGGGTTGCTATGTGTTGCTATGATGCTGCTATGTGCTAGGCAGGTTTCAGCAGAGCTTCTAGACTAAGATAGACTAGGAAGAAAGGCCTGATGATCTACTTCTGAAAATCTCCTAGTGAAAACCCTATGGTTTTCAATGGTCAGATCTGCACCCCTCATGGGGATGGCGCAGGACTGGGCAGCATTTCCTTCCATTGTGCATGGGGTCACCATGAGTCGGGGGCAACTCCATGGCAGCTACCAACACATGTGACTATTAGTAGCAGGCAGACATAGAAACAATCCAGGAGAGTCCTCTAGGACCCCCACTGAAGAGACAATGTCATGGAAAGAGGCTGTTCAAATCTCCTCTCTGTCCCTTTGTTGAGCGCAGGTAAGTGAATGGGTCTCACCTTCCTCACCTTTACGTAGCAGAATAGTTTACTGAATCTAATGTTGAATTTATTTCACCTGTATCTCCACCATCACTACCATTTCTTAATTTACAGCTGTGTTCAGGACTCAAGCAGAGGCCACTTGAAACAAATGTTATTTTCCTACCTTTTGTGAAAGCCTAAACTCATCAAAAAGATGGCCTTAGATATCCCAAGGGCAAGTGAGAAAGAGAGAGGATACTCACCTCCCTTACTGGGAGAGAACAGAAATTCAGGTATCATTGACTAGCAAGAACCAGGGTAGTGCTTCCAAGTAACTCCTCAGGCAGGAGGTGGTGTGGTACCCCAGCCCAGGGCTTCCAACCAGTTCGTTCCATTGGAACCCCTGCTGAGAATTTGCAATTCTAACAAGTTTCCAGGAAGTTATACATAAGAATCACCTGGGGATCTTGTTAAACTGTGATTCTGATTCAGTATACAATCCCAGGATGTTATGTTGGAGCCTAATAATGCTCAAAGCCGTTCGCTTACTCAAGCGAGATCTGCTGGTTTTATTTATGTTGAAACATGGCCTAGGAGAACTGTTTGACACCCCTACCTCTGAAGAGCACCTCCCCAAAATGAGCCAGCCTCTTTGTCAACAAATAAATGTAAAGGTTCCAGATTGAATCAATTCCCTCCTTTGATTCAGCTGTCTGGTGACTAAGAGCAGACGCATGTCTTCCTCAAGGGTCGCTGAGAGGAGATCATAAATCTTCTCTTCATACCGTTTTTTTCATGTTATTTCATCATGATAAAATACATGTAACAAAATTTGCAATAGTAACCATTTTTAAGTGTACAATTCAGTGGCATTAATTACAATAGAAAGATGCTGGTTTCAAGGTCGTGAAGGGGAGAGTGTTGACACGTAGTGGGGTTGGCAACAAATGTCACAAAACAATATGTGTATTAACTGCTTAATGAGAAACTAATTTGCTCCATAAACCTTCACCTAAAGCACAATTTAAAAAATGGTTGAAAAGAACACAGAAAAAAATAATAAAAACCCAAACCCATTTAAAAAAAAAAAAAAAAGATGCTGATTTGAATGTTGTGCAACCTTCCCCACTATATATTTGCAAAATTTTTCATCACCCCAAACAGAAACACTGTACCCAGTAAGCGGTAACTCTCCATTCTCCCTTCCTCCCAGCCCCTGGTACCCTCGAATCTACTTTCTGTCACTATGAATCTGCCTACTGTAGATATTTCATAAGGAGCCCTGTTGACACAGTGGTTAAGCACTCAGCTGCTAACGAAAGTTCAGCAGTTCAAACCTACCAGCTGCTCTTCCGGGGAAGGATGTGGCAGTCTGCTTCCATAAAGATTACAGCCTTGGAAATCTTATGAGGCAGTTCTACTCTGTCCTACAGGGTTGCTATGAGTCAGTGTCAACTCCATGGCACACAGCACAAGAGCAACAAGATATTTCATCTACGTGATACCATAGATTACTTGTCCTTTTATGTCCGACTATTTCACTCAGCGTGTTTTCAAGGTCCTTCCATGTTATGGCATGGGTTAGGACTTCAGTCCTTTTTATGGCTGAATAGTGTTCCATTGAATGCAGAGACTACATTTTGTTTATCCATTCATCTGTTGATGGACACTTGGGTTGTTTCTACTTCTTGGCCACTGTGAATAATGCTGCTATGAACATTGGTGTACATGTGTCTGTTTGAGTCTCTGCTTTCAATTACCTCCATATTGTTTTTAAACAATACATTTTAAACTATAATTCATAACAATCTTACAAGTAGGCACTACTGCTGGTCCCATTTTACAGGTGAGATACAGAGAGGTTAAGTAACTTGTCCAAGACAAGACTACTTACACAGCTAGGAAGTAGCAGAGCTGAAATTCCAGCCCAGTCTGGCTGGGGAGTCTAGGCTGTTAAGGTCCCCACAGCACTGTCTGACTGTGCAGTGACAAGCTGTGCACGTGGCATGGCCCATTTCTGGTCTCTTCCGTTTGTGGGGCCAGATTAGAAAAAGTCCAGCAGTCTCCCACTCCTCTTTCCTCCTCTGGTTGTAAAGTGGCCAATTCTTCAACCCCTGGCTGCTGACTGTGATCAGACTTGGGCTTTAGAGAAGGGTGCGACCCCCATTTTCCTTCTCAGGAAAGTTCAAGCCAGCATCTTTCTGCTGTGCTGGAGGAGAGGAGCCAATTGTAAACCAGCACCTGTCCCCACCTGCCATTGCACCTTCTGTACTTGTCTCCATCAGTAATTCATGAAGCTGGTGGTGACAGGCTTGACTGGGATTCAAGCGCCCCTGGACCCCTTGACTGTAACAGCATCCATCAACACCCTGAACCCCATAATAGGGCTAAGGTCCTCTGCCCCACTCCTTCCTCCTTTCCCTTCATCCTCTCTTGGCAATTGTGTAGCTCGTGGCTGAGACGAGGCTGAGGGATTAGGTAAAAGCCCAGCATTGAGGGCTAGACAGTATACATCTAAACAAAATTTTGAAACAAGAACACCATTGAATTAATTGTTCATTCAGAACAGCACTGGATAACCTGACTTTAAGTCAAGACCTCCCCCCGCCCCACTCCAAGAGCTGTTGAAGAACTTGTGATTGTTCAGCTTCTGGGGAGCGTCCCCCTGGCCTGACGATAGTCAGATGCCAGCATCACATCCCCATTACCAGTGTACAAATTCTTCTAGAGTAACCCCCGTGAATTGAGGCTGACACTGAAGCTGACAGACCACAGTTCTGACACGTGTTTGGGGAAGTCATGGGGCTTTTAGTTTTTATTACCCTGGTCACCCCTGTTGTTTGGGGATATTTCCTATTGGCAAGAGGAAGCCCCAGGCAGATGTCTTCTTCCTCCCTGACGCCAGGAGCATTACTTGGTGGGATCAGCCTTCACGAGGCATGGACTATGAGTCCTCTAAGCTTTATACCAGTGTCAAGACAGAGTTCCAGAACTCGGCAGAGATGTGGGTTGGAACTCTCTCCTGCATGGTAGAAAGATGCTGGTTTGAATGTCCAAAGATGCAAATCATTTTGCTTCTGTTGTCAATTAAATGTAACTTGGGATGTGTCAGTTGGCCTCTCTGGGTCCCAGTTTTTCATCTTTCAAACAAAGACGTTGAACTAGATCATTCTTACCAATAAGAGGTCCCTGGTCCTTAAGGAGTAGTGGTTGTGGGTGGGAGAAGGGTGTCGCTGAGCTATTATTCAAAAAGAAATTGTAAACGGGGATTGTACAGCACAAAGCAATGAAAATGTTGAGTTTCTTTGCCTTTAGCTGGAATTCTGTCTACCTGGTATGGTAACACAGATTACCTCCAGAGGACTGGAAGTATAGATTGGTGGTGTTATCTACATCCTTACTTGATAAGAAAAGGAAAACAAATTACTCCTTAATAAAGGTAGGTTGTATGAGACTCACAAAAGGAGAATTAAAGGCTGGTGCCCTGGTGGCACAGTGGTTAAGAGCTTTGAAGGTAACCAAAATGTTGGCAATTCGAATCCACCAGCTGCTCCTTGGAAACCCTATGGGGCAGTTCCACTCTGTCCTATAGGGTTACTGTGAGTCAGAATCAACTCGATGGCATCGGGTTTGGGTTTTTTGGTTTTAGTAACAGGCTATGCCCCACAGTACTGCATGGGCTCCAAGTCCTTTCATCTCTGCTTTCTCTGACTGGATGACTTGGTTTCCCAAGAGTGGATTCCCAGGCACCCTGGTCATCCCTGGCCCAAGGGAACCTGGGGGCCCCTCCAGTATGCCAGATCTCCCCTAGACCCTGCTTCACAAAGGCTGGACTTGTCCCAGACCCAGGTGATCATTTGGTTCAAACTCAGCATTGGACCCAACCTGGCCAATTGACCCCAATCCCCAGAGGACTCAGAAACATTCTGTTCTCTCAGACTTGCAGACCAGGAGCAGCCACAGCCAGCCCTGACCCTCACAAGCAGCTGACTAACAAAGACTGATGGGCAGCCTAGGACGCCCCAGCCTGGATCCTGGGGAGAAACTGCATTTTCAGTTGGCTGTAGTTCATTCCTCCAGCAATTTGTTTAAATGTGTACTATGTAACCATTACCACCGGCAAGATATAGACTATTTCAGTCACTCCAAAAGATTACCTTGTGTCCTTTCCTAGTCAAGCACCCCTCCCCACAGCCTCAGCCCCAGGAAACCACTAAACTGTCTCTACAGGTCTGACTTTTCCAGAATGTTATATAAATGGAATTGCACAGTATGTAGCTTTTTCAGTCTGGCTTCTTTCACTCAGAATGATGCATTCGAGATTCGTTCATATTGTTGCATGTGTCAGTATTTGTTCCTCTTTACTGCTGAGAAGATTCTATTGGATGAATATGGCACAATTCATTTATTCATTCACCCGTTGATAGACATTCGGGTCGTTTCCAGTTTGGGGCTATTGTGAATATTTACACCTTTATGTGGATATGTATTTTAATTTTTCTTGGGTAAACTCCTAAGAGTTGAATTGCTGGGTCGTATGATAAGGGTGCATTTACCTCTACAAGACATTACCACTGTTTTTCAAAAAGGCTATAGTATTTTGCATTCCCACCAGCAATGTATCGAGTTCCAGTTGCTCCACATCCTTGGCAACACTTAGAATTGTCAGTCTTTTTCATTTTAACCATTCTAGAGGAAGTGAGGTAGTATCTTATTGTGGTTTAAATTTACATTTCTCTGATGATTATCAAAGGTAAACATCTTTTCATGTGCTTATGTGCCGTTTGTATATTTTCTTTTGAGAAGTAAATGTTCAAATCTCTTGTCCATATTACAATTGGGTTGCTTGTTATTTTACCGTATTTTTACGCAAACAACACACGCCTTCTACATTTGTTTGCCAGCTGCTTCCTCCCGCCTTGAGGTATTTCCATCAGTTCTCTATGCTAGTGTTTTTACAGCAACTTGTGGAAATATCTCTCAGGGGAAGGAGGAGTTGGCAAACAAATGTAGAAGGTGCACGTTACTTTCATAAAAACACAGTGTTCTTGAGTTGTAGGTGCTGTTTATATTTCTGGGTACAAGTGCTTTGTTAGATATGTGTATTATGAATGTTTTCTCCCAGTCTGTGACTTGCTTTTTCATTTACTTAATGGGATCTTTTAAACAGCAAAGTTTTTAATTTATCAGTTTCTTTTTTCTTTTATTATCTAAAAAGTCTCTGCCCTCCCCAATGTTGCAAAGATTTTCTCCTGTTTTCTTCTGGAAGTTTTATTAGTTTATTAATTTAGGCTTGTGATCCATTTCAAGATAAACTTTTATCCCTCCAGCAATTTTTTTATGACTAGCTATCATAATAGTGGCCATTTATGTAGAGCATAGTACATGCCAGACACTGTTACAGCATTTTATATTATATATAAATATGTATCAGCTAATCAAATCCTCTGAGCCCTGCTGGTGCAGTGGTTAACAGCTTTGTTGCTAACCAAAAAGTGGGCAGTCTGAATCCACCAGCCACTCCTTGAAAACCCTATAGGGCAGTTCTACTCTGTCCTGTAGGGTCTCCATGAGTCAGAACCAACTTGACGGCAATGGGTACAGGTAAAAAAAATCCTCACAACAATTTTATAGGGTAGGTTCTATTTTATCTCCATTTTACAGATTATGTGATGAGAAAATTGAAGCACATAGAGGTTAAGTAACTTGCCCAAGACCACACACCCAGTAAGTTAAAAATGGGCTTCAAAAACTAAAGCTACAAGAGAAAGATTAGTCCAAAGGACTAATGGACTACATCTACCACGGTCTCCCCCAGACTGAGCCCAGTACAACTACCACCACTGACTGTCCTGACAGGGATCACAATAGAGGGCCCCGGACAGAGCTGAAGAAAAATGTAGAATAAAACTCTAACTCACAAAAAAAAAGGCCAGACTTACTGACCTGACAGAGACTGGAAAAACCCCAAGAGTATGGCCCCTGGACACCCGTTTAGCTCAGTAGTGAAGTCACTCCCGAGGTTCACCCTTCAGCTAAAGATTAGACAGGCCCATAAAACAAAACCAGACTAAAGGGCACACCAGCCCAGGG
This sequence comes from Dugong dugon, assembly GCA_030035585.1. Lineage (NCBI taxonomy): Eukaryota > Metazoa > Chordata > Mammalia > Sirenia > Dugongidae > Dugong > Dugong dugon. Next base: position 4,214,010 of record CM057482.1, read on the forward strand.
ACAAGGACTAGAAGGCAGGAGGGGAGAGGAAAGCTGGTAATAGGGAACCCAAGGTCGAGAAGAGAGAGTGTTGACATGTTGTGGGGTTGTTAACTGATGTCATAAGACAATATGTATACTAAATGTTTAATGAGAAACTAGTTTGTTCTGTAAACCTTCATCAAAAGTATAATAATAATAAAAGGGCTTCAAATCGAAGCCATGTGGCTCCAGACTCTGGTGTGTAACCATTGTGCTCTACAGCCTCTTGCTCAATTAACTAAATTTCCAGTGGGAACCAAACCCAGACCCAGGTGCTGCCTTCACAAAGCTTACTGCCCAATGCCAACAAAACAAACCAAACCTGTTGCCATCGAGTCAATTCCAACTCATAGCCACCCTATAGGACAGAGTAGAACTGCCCTATACGGTTTCCAAGGAGCAGCTGGTGGATTCAAACCGCCGACCTTTTGGTTAGCAGCCAAGCACCACGAGGGGTCCTACCACCCAATAGGAGAGATACATATTTTATGTAATGATTACTCAAATACAAAGTTACAACTGGGAAAGCATCTGAGAGAACAACTAGGAAAATATGACAAAGTCATAAAATGTGGATGATTTTTTCCTCAGGAAATGAAGATTGAGTCTAGAGCAGATGGAGAGTCATGCTAACTAGGCAAGTAGGGGAGGTCAGCAAGAGCATCTCAGGCCAAGTGGACACCGTGGGCGAAGACCACGGTGGGAAGGCAGAGGGTGCACTGGGTGTTAGATGGAAACTCTCAGAACGATCGTCAATAACTAATTGCCATCAAGTTGATTCTGACTCATGGCAACCCCATGTGTGCAGAGTAGAACTTCACTCTATAGGGTATTCATGGCTGAGACCCTTCAGAAGCAGATTACCAGGGCTTTCTTCTGAAGCACCTCTGGGTGGGTTCAAAACATCAACCTTTCAGTTAGTAGCTGAGCACTTAACTCTTTGTGCCACCCAGGGACGCTTATGATGAATAAGGAGGGTAATTTCAACCATTTTTTTCACCCCCCACTCGTTCACTCAGTTGCCCTTCAACTAAGGAGACCAACTCATCAAAATTTATCCAGGCCTTGCATGTTCTAGGACCCCGTCAGTCCTGGGAAAACAGGAACAGTTGGTCACCTTACCTTGAACCCATCAGGGAAGAATGCACCCATGACCTTGGAATCATTATCCCCGGGGAACTCCGGTACAAATGGGAAGTTTTTCTGAATGGCATGCTCTTTCATAATCAGATTTCTTGGAAGAGAAAATAAAAATCATTCTGATTCTAGCCAGAGGTACAGGAAGCACAGGCTAAGAGCAATATTTGGAAGAAGAAAAAAAAAAAAACTCTGGCAAGAAAACACAGCCTCTAGTTACTTTCTTCCCTGGAATCCACAAAATGAGAAAGTATAGTCTCAGGCTACAGAATGGCTAGCAAAATCAGGCCAGGACAGACCAAGAAAATGGGAGAAATCAGGTCATTTAAACCTCACAACAACGCTGTGAATAAGCTGTGAGGGAACTAAGTGATTTTGCTATGAGGGAAGAAATCTGGTCCGTATTTTGTAGAGTAGAAGCATCTCCTTGTCCAGGCACATATTCTGAAAGTGTCATTTTGTCATGAATTTTCATGGAGAGAAGGACACAGCAACGATAAGAATTTGGGGATAATGCTGTAGTTTTAAGAGGGAGAATATTAACCACGGTACACGGTCAAATCCTTCAAGGGAAAAAGCGAGTTGATGGGCTGGAGAGACTTGGGGTTGCCCTCTCCTTGACAGCAATTTCCCGGGGCAACAAAGCAATCTTCAAATTAGTAAGAAGGAGAAGCTGGGTCTAGTTGTTATATTTCTAATATTCGAGGCCTCCCAGCAAATGATTTCTCTATTCCTAAATTCAGCCCCCAGGTCTGAGGGTTCCTAATATTTCATACAAGAACAAATTATTTCCTTTTCTTTTGGGTAAGAACATCATCAGGTCGGTGACTGCAGGCAACCAAGCTGGGCTGCCTGGCCTCAGAGGAAACCAAGGATTCTGATCACAGTTGGAGTTAGCATCTGCCTGTGATGCTTGAACAACATGATTATGATTAATGTCATTGATATAACCGAATTGTACACCCAAAAAATGCTGAATTTGCAAATGCTGTCCTATATATATATATATATATATATTCACAGCAATAAAAAAATAATACAAAAAAGATGATGAGGGCCTGGATGAAGCCAGTGGCAGGGAGCAAAGAAGATACCCCTGTGGCAGAATCTTCAGAACTCGGGGACCCCTTCGGGACCTACTAGAGAGGCACAAGAGGACAGCACTAAGCTTTCTAGCCTGAGCAACAACGTGGACATATGATGGTGTTATGAGCCACAATAGAAAAGGTAGAAAGAGGGATGGGTTGGGAGGAAAGATAAGAAATTCAGTTTGACCTTACTGAGTGTGATGGTTAAGGTTATGTACCAACTTGTTAGGCCATGATTCTCAGTGGTTTGCAGATATTATGTAATCATCCTCCATTTTGTGATCTGATGTGAGCAGCCAATCAGTTGAAAGGGGAGTTTCCTTGGGGGTGTGGCCCATATCCAATATATATGGATGTTCTGGCAAAGCTTGCCCTCTCTGGATCCTGCATCTGACTCATCATCCTCTGACATCCTGTTCTTGGGATGTGAGCCAGCCACCTGCTGCCTGACCTGCAGGTTTTGGGATTTGCCGGCTCCCACAGCCCCATGAGCCAGTAGCCTGCCATCTGATCTGTCGATCCTGGGTTTGTCAGCTCCTGCAACCACGTGAGTCAGGAAAAGCCTCCAGCCTGACATTCTGACCCACAGATTTGTGACTTACGAGCCTCCCAACTGTGTGAGCCATTTCCCTGAAATAAATCTCTCTCTCTCACCACCACCACCAACACACACACACACACACACACACACACACACACACACATACACGTTGCCATTGAGTTGATTCATAGCAACTCCATGTGTGTCACCGTAGAACTGTGCCCAGTAGGGTTTTCAGTGGCTGATTTTTCAGTAGTAGATTGCCAGCCTTTCTTCTGAGGTGACTCTGGGTGGACTCAAACCTCCCGCCTTTTGGTTAGCAGCCGAGCGCGTTAACTGTTTGTACTGCTCACAGACTCCTACACACCAGGCTAAAGGTTGGGAAAGAGATGGCAGTAAAGGTCTGGATATGGGTGACAGCAGTGAGTGAGTCATCCTTGAAGCCGTAAGCTTGGCTGAGGATGCCCCAGTGTTCTCTGTGTCCTGTGAAGGGGACAATAACTGCTCCGAGGGAAACTCAGACATTCAGACGTGGGGACTCTTCTCCCTTCACCCACAGAGTGAGCTGAAGTGGCCCCAGCCTCCCTCAGTCTGAGGAGAGCTACCAGATTACAGTGAAGAGCTTCTCAGAGATTCTCTGCAACTTCAATGCTTTTCGGCACTGTATCTGTTGCTTCCATTGAGAATTGCAGAGTGCTTTAAGAATTGACCGATAAACCTTGCTGTTGTAATTTTGTGGGAATGGTGTTCGAGCCAACAGCCGTTGCCTCATCCAGTGACCACTTCACAACAGTCCGTATGGAAACCATCTCAAGTCTCAAGGCCAGTAAAGGCTGAGCAACATGAATCATGTAACTGCTCCTGTTTCCCTCTTTGATTTGGCCAGTTGGAAGCACAGAACAAAATCTGCGGCCCATCCTCAGCAACATGATAGGATCACATACTTTGCACTTTAGGGCTTTAACATTTCTGGCTTTGTTGTCTAACTGCCCTTATTTTCTCTTTGTTCCAATTCCTTCATCTACGAATTTTTGTGAGCTGCTCAAAGTCCAAAATCTTCCTTCATGGCATACCCGCCACTGATGCTGTTTATAACTCTTGGAGTTGCACAAAAGAACTCTGGTCCCTCTTCTCCATGACAGTCCTTCAAATCCCTGTCCTCAATGAAATCTTACATTTTTATAGGCCCCAAAATTCCACTTTCTTCAACAATTTCTTCTTGATGTGAGCTCCTAAAGAGTCTTTCATCCTTCCAGACTTCCTGATGTCTCAGTGCCTCTTGGCGTCTCCCCTACAGCCCCCAGTGCCTCTTGGCGTCTCCCCTACAGCCCCCAGTGCCTCTTGGCGTCTCCCCTACAGCCCCCAGTGCCTCTTGCCGTCTCCCCTACAGCCCCCAGGGCCTCTTGGCGTCTCCCCTACAGCCCGCAGGGCCTCTTGGCGTCTCCCCTACAGCCCCCAGGGCCTCTTGGCGTCTCCCCTACAGCCCTCAGTGCCTCTTGGCGTCTCCCCTACAGCCCCCACTCAGGACATCCCTCCATTCCAGCACTTACAGTGCCCAAACTGCAGTAGCTGCTTCCCAGGCCTGCCTCCTCCACTGGAATGGGGACTCCTGGAAGACAGAAGCCATGGCCGATTTACCTCTAACTAGCACCTAAGCCCAACACTCATCTGTCAGTTTGTCATACTCTTGTGGCTTGGGTGTTGCTGTGATACTGGAAGCTATGCCACTGGTATTTCAAATACCAACAGGGTCACCCACAGTGGACAGGTTTCAGCGGAGCTTCCAGACTAAGACAGCAGGAAGAAAGACCCGGCAGTCTACTTCTGAAAAAAATTGGCCAGTGAAAGCCTCACCATGGTATTTTCAATCGCCTCATATCCATGTCAAAGCTCGACAATGAGTAAGGAAGACTGAAGAATTGATGCCTTTGAATTATGGTGTTGGCGAAGAATTTTAAATGTACCACTGACCGCCAGAAGAATGAACAAATCTGTCTTGGAAGAAGTACAGCCAGAGTGCTCTTTAGAAGCGAGGGTGGCGAGACTTTGTCTCACATACTTTGGACATGTTATCAGGAGGGACCAGTCCCTGGAGAAGGACATCGTGCCTGGTAAAGTAGAGGGTCAGCGAAAGGGAGGAAGACCATCAACAAGATGGATTGACGCAGTGGCTGCAACAATGGGCTCGAGCATAACAACGTTGTGAGGATGGCGCAGGACCGGGTGGTGTTCCGTTCTGTTGTGCTTGGGGTCACTATGAGTCAGAATTGATTCACCCACACCAAACAACAACAGCAATACCCCAGCAGGGCCTGGGACATAAAGAAAAACCAGTCACTGTCGAGTCAGTTCTGACTCATGGCGATCCCAGGTGTGTCAGAGAAGAACTGTGCTCCCCAGGGTTTTCAGTGGCTGATTTTTCAGAAGTATATCACCAGGCCTTACTTCTGAGGTGCCTCTGGGTGGACTTGAACCTCCCACCTTTCGGTTAGCAGCTGAGCGTGTTAACCATTTTCATCACCCAGGGAGGCCTGGGGCATAATATGTGCATAATAATGTATGTGTAATAATATATGCTTAATAATATATGTGTGATGTTTATTGAGGAAATGAGTGAATGAAGGAATGAATGAGTAATCACACACCTAGACAAATACAGCTTCCTCTCTCACACGCAAGCTAAAGTCAAAACCCCCAGGAAAGAGTCCCCATGTCTGCGGTCCTCTGGTCGGACAACTCTTTCCCACAGCACCCAGCCCACAGACCCTCAGCACCCCGGCCAGAGTTTATTCTCCAGTGAAATCCAGAGCAAACGAACAGACAGAACGGGTCCTGTGAGAGCAACTGGGGTAACTGGTCACAGAGAGAAAGGATTTCACAGATCAAAGACACAAGATGCTGAATGCTCCAATCAGAGTTTAGGGAACAGCACGCCCTTACACAGGTGCGGGTTATGCCCCCAGCATTGTTCTCAGCTCTGTGCAAATAGACTCCAACCAAAGCCTCGTGACAGCTTTGGGAGACAGGTACTGTTTCATCCCCGTTGTATTTTCACATGGTCCCCCTAGCATTCCAGCCAGCTCTTTATCCCAAAATAAGGGAAGGTACAGCTGAACAAAAGAAAATTAGCTACACTTAGCTCCAATGTATAAATGACTGACAGATCAAACCCTAGCCTTTGGTCGGAGTCCTGGATCCGTCAGTAAACCACCTCATGCCTATGAATTCACTGAGCACCCACCACGAGCCCAGCTCGCCCTCCATGCTGGATATGCAGATTAATGACGTGGCCTCTGACCTCAGGGAGGTCACAGCCTGGCAGAGGAAGCAGGCACCTCAACAAATAGACTCCTTGGCGGCATGACAAGTACATCCGGATCAGGTCCGCAGCATGGTGCTGGCGGCGGGAGGAAGGGAGGCCAGGAGGCTTGCTGGAGGGCGTGATGCCTGCGCTCCTTCTAAGGGACCAACCACAGTTCACCGGAAGCCGTAAAGTCAGAGGGAAGAGAGGGCGCAAAGGCTTAGCGGTGCAAGATAGCAGTCAGGAACTAGGGAGTCTCGGGTCACAGAGGGATGAGAGTGGGGAGGGGGTGGGCGAACAGAGGTTATTAACAAGGCTGTGGCCGTGGCTGCAATGTCAAAGGCCTTGAAGTCAGGGCAGGGTATAGTGGCAAGACCAGATGTCTGTTCTGGAAAGATCTTTAAGCAGCAGTGTAAGGAAGGTTGGTGAGGCTGCCCCAAGGGGGACCAGAAGCTGTTGCGATAAACCAGGCAGGACACAGTGTGCACCTGAACAGAGGCACAGGATTCAAGGGGTTTTAGGGATCCAAAGCTTTGGACTAATTGGGGGGCTGGAGAAGGAGTGCAAGGGGACCCCTGGCTTCTAACTTAAGAAGGCAGTGCACCCAGTGAGGAGTCCCTGGGTGGTGCAAATGATGAATGCACTTGGCTGCTTATCGAAAGGTTAGGGGTTTGAGTCAGCCCAGAGACACCTCCGAAGAAAGGTCTGGCAATCTACTTCCGAAAAATCAACCATTGAAAACCCTATGGAGCACAGTTCTAGCCTGACATACGTGGAGTTGCCGTGAGTCAGAATCAACTAGACTCGACGACAACTGTTGTTTTGTTTTGTTGGCACCCGATGAAATGGGCAGCGTGGGCCACGAGCCGGCCTGCAGGGGGGAAGTCAGCTTCAGGGAGTCCACTCGTTTGGGAAGCTACACGGGGCAGTGGACAATTTCCTCATTACTCAGAAAAGTTATTCAGATTCTCCCTCACATCTTCTGTTAATAAAATATGATGCGTTTCATTCTGCCATCACAGTGAAAAATCATCGCCCTTTGCTGGGAATTAATAACCTTTGGAATTAATAACCTTTGGGTAGGAAAATTGGTTTCATTAATACCTCCCCTTGCACATTCTAGGTTCATCATCTCTCAGTCCCGCTGTCCCCTGAAACCAAAAGCCCAAGACTTATTATTTGAGAAGCCTAAATGACTTTGTACTCAGAAAGAATGATTAGGTGCTTAGTAATTGGACTGAATTGAGTTCACTGACCAAAAATGCCAGCTTGGCCTTGCATCCGCTCCTCGGCTGCAGGGACTCACACTCTGCTGGAAAGGAGGGCGAGAGCTTCCTCCCCTCAGCTCTCGGCCTGATCCCTAATCTTGGCAAAAAAGATGTCGCCCATGTTGGGTGCCACCAGCCTGGAGACGTGGCCTCCTGAGGCTTCACCCAGACAGCAAACAGGGGAGTCTGTTTTGGGGGCCGCACCACGGACTTGACAGCTGTTGGGTGCTGCCCATCCCCACTCCAGAGTGGCTCACAGTCAGAGTGAGGTTTTCCCGAGAGAAGCTGTAAGGCCATTTGGTAAAATAACAGAAGGTAAAAATCTTAGAAGTGATCTTTCTCTCCTTTCGCCTGCCCACCACAATCCTTGGAGCAATCAGAATGGCTATTCGCCTGCCCCTTTCAGCAGCAGCCTGTCACCTTGAGCACCCACACAGGGTCCTCAGCAGCATCATCCCCAAGGCCCTCCACGATTTGGCCAGATCCACCCTGTCTCTGCCTCTGAGCTTTAACTCACACTGTTCCCTAAGACGGAAAGCACCCCATCCCAGCACACCCCATTCACTCTTCAAGGCTAGGGTCCAGCATCACTTTCCCTGAAAAGCCTTCCCTGCTGCCACTCTCCCCATGAAGCAGAGGTCAGCACTCCCTTCATGAGGGTCCCCATGCTGACTCCGCCCCTGTGCCATGTCCAGATAAAGCTCATGTGATGGAATGTGTCTGCAAGTAAGAGCTGGTCGGGTGACATGAGATACTGCTATCATTGTTGTTGTTAGGTGCTTGTTGAGTTGATTCTCACTCATAGCGACCCCACAGGTTAGAACTGCCCCATAGAGCTTCCTAGGTTATAATCTTTATGGCAGCAGATCATCAGATCTTTCTCCTGCAGAATGGCTGGATGGGTTCAAACCGGCAACCTTTCGGTTAGCAGACAAATGCTGAATCATTCACGCCACCCGTGCTCCTTACAGAGTTCATAAACCCATACAAAACCCATTGCCTCTAAGTCAATTCCAACTCATAGCGACCCTATAGCAGCCTATGGGACAGAGTGGAACTGTCCCATAGTATCCTCCAACTGAGGTACTTCCATTCACTGTCTCCCTAGCATGGCGGTGTAGAGATGGGAATTGCAGTCAGAGACCTGGGTTCAAATCCCGGCTCTACCACTTATTGGCAATGTGTTTTGGATGAGATGCTTTTCCTCTCCAAACCTCAGTCCGGGTTTCCTCTCCTCTATTCTCTCTGTCCTAGAGTTACTGTGGTTTGAAGTCCTGGGAGACAATGTCTGACTGGTTGAGACCAGGTCCCGTGGTCACTGGGATGGCAGGATGGAGGATCTGCCACCTCGACACCAGTGACGGGTCCTCAGTAAAGGTCCTCTTAGGTCAACCTTTTCTGTCTCCCAGGAGGAAAACGGCCACTCTGCTGGAAGTGCTCTTGGGTTCCCCAAAGTGGTGGCTCATGCTGATGCCCAGCAGCCCACATTAACCCCACTAGTTTGTGCTCTTAGAAACCTTTAGGTGGTCCTGGAGCTGGTGGAGAACAGACGCCAGACTAAACACTGTCCCCAACCTTGCATTCCAGAGCCATCTATGAGAAGTTCTCAAGATGTTGAGACAAAGGAAACAGTGCAGGAGATGAAGACCAGATTTCTGCTCTTTGAGGAAGCTGGTAAAGCCTGTCAGATTCGGCTCCATCACCCCAACACGTTAGAGGAGTGCCATTTCAACGCCTCCCTGCCGCTGGTGATGGTAATCCACGGATGGTCGGTACGAAAGGCTGACGGGCGTTTTTTCTCCCTACTTTCACATTTTCTTTTTTCTTTTTCTTCCTAGTGTGTTTACTTTTAATAAAGAGATGGGGAGCCGGTGAGAACAACTTCATGCCTAATATTCGTAAAGCACATTCTAATTTTCCAAGCACTGCCCTGCACATTATCTCATTGGTTAGCTCAATTCTGTGAGGTAAGCAGGGCAGGGAAAATATAATGATCTCCATGTTTCAGATAATAAAATGTGGCTCAAACAGGTCACACAGCTCATAAGGGATGGCAATCCATGCCAGAGGAAGTCTCCCACCTGAATCTTTGTGTTTCGTGGGAGGAGGGAGGAGGCCAGCAGACAGAGACTCCCAGTGAGATGTTGCGTCACTAAGGATGAGGTTCAGCTGCAAAAATGGAGACCCAAATTAGCAGCTGTTCAAATAAGACCGATCTTTTCCATTTCATGCAGAAGTCGGGAGGTATGGAATCCAGAACTGGTTAGATGGCTTTGGTCAATGAAGTCCTCAAGGGTGTACGGTTCTTTCCAGCTTACTACTCTATTGTCCTTGGCGTGTAGCTCTCATCCTCCTAGTCCAAAAACGGGAGCTAGAGTGCTGGCCATCACACCAGGCAGCACAACATAGTATGGGATGTACACGAAAGGGTCAAAGAAGAGTTTTTTCAGGTTCGATTCCTAGAAGCGTCCATGAAATGCTTCTAATTACATCCATCTGCCATCCTGGGTACAAAGGAGGCTGCTAGTGACAGACTTCCAGTGATGCTAAACATTTGGTTATTATAGGAGGAAGAAAGGCTATTGTAGGCGACAAGGGAAGGCGAACTAAGTGAAGACTTGTCCCCAAGAGGAAATTTTCCATCCCTGGTTCCAAGCCCACCCATGAATTGGAGCTTAGGTCACAGTTTGAACTCTCCAGAGATTTGGGGATCTATTTCGTGATTTTGAAACACTTCCTACCATCTACTTGGAAAAAATACTCTCAAAATCCCCACCTATCTTACCCTTGCTTCCATCTCCCTCCCACCTCCCCCTTCCTCCCCTCACCTTCCCTGCCTCCCCCTCACCTCCCCCTGCGTCTCTCCACCTCCTCCCACCTTCCTCCTCCTCTCCGTCATCTACCCCGCCTCCTCTCCACCTCTCCCTGCCTCCCCCTGCCTCCCCCTCCCTCCCCTGTAGATCCTGCCACATACCGTGCCGTGTCCTTTCCCTTGGCCTGTGCCCAGACTCTGCTCCCTGCCAGGAGTGTCCTTCCCCCTCTTCTCCTGATTAACCCCCACTTTTCCTGGAGGGCGCAATCCCACATCAGGCCCTCCTGCCTCCATTCCAGCCCTCCCCCTGGGGACAGTAGGCATCCTGCTTGGGGTCCCAGGCTGCGGGGCATGTTCAGCACTGTTCACTGCACAGCTTTACCGTCATCTGTGGGTGTCCTCTGCCCTGCTGGCGGCAAGCCCCTGAAGGGAGAGTATTCCGTCCTGTCCTCATCTCTTTGACCACCGTGGGACAGTAGCCAGTATGTGTTAGGGGCTCAAAACGTGTTTGTTAACTGAATCAGTGATTAAACAAACGAGTCGTCTGTTTACAAACGCAACTTGAAGATTGCAGGGTCCTCTAACCAAGGCCATAAACCCACGCACCCTGGCTGTGACTCGAGCAGCTGGGACAGGTGAGCTCTTCCTGCTCAAAATCCTCCCCAGCGCAGAATATGTTTACTGCAACTGCTACTGACGATAGTAGCAATGACCGCAACCACAGTCATAACAGCAACCACGGCGGTAAGTAGCATTTAGTGAGTGCTTACTGCATCCTGGCACAGCTCTGAGTTACATCCCTTACCGCATTTCATCCTCACAGCTTTCAGAGGTAGACACTAATATTATCCCCACCTTCCAGATGATGAATCTGGAGCACCAAAAAACCACACGCTGCCATCGAGTCAATTCTGACTCCTAGCGACCCTGTAGGACAGAACAGAACTGCCCCTACAGAGTCTCCAAGGGGCTGCTGGTGGATTCAAACTGCCGACCTTTTGGATACCAGCCAAGCTCTTAACCACTGCACCACCAGGGCTCCAAATTGGGGCACAGAGACATTAAATAACTTGGCCAAGGTCACTTAGCTAGTGCCTGGGAGAGCCTGGATTTGAACCAACTGCATCTGGCTACAAGATGTTACATCCACGTAGAAGGCACTTGGTGAACGCTCCCTAAATGACTGGTCTTATCCCGGAATGCCAAGTCAGGCCATCAGAATAGCTCTCCAGCTGCCCCTCCTCCTCCTTCACTCCCAGAGTCTACCTGTACCCACACCCAGCTTTTCTCCTCTCCCTAGAACTCGGCCTCTGCAGGTACACTTCCTTCTCCCGGGGCACCCTGCCCCACCCCACCAGCGCGGCATTCACCTGCCCGCTCGGTTCTTCTTACTGAACTCCTGTTTATCCTTCAGGATGCACCACAGATGCCTTCACTCTGTGAACCCCATCAGGAGTGCTCTGCAAATTGTGCTCAAACACTTCTCAAAAAACCTTCATTGAGCTCTTAGGCTGACGGTGCTGGTCCCTCCAAAGCAAAGCGGAAGGCAGTGGGCAAGGGTCCCATCAAACATGTGGGATGCAGAAGGGGTCACCTCCCAGACGAGGTGGTACTGGAGACGACCTTCAAAGGACAGGGCAGATTTCCGTCCAATTCAGAGACTTCTCTGTTGTTTTAAAGCTTGGAAAGTCCCAAAGTAGAGCGCTATTAAGTCAGAGGTTCTCAGAGGAGGGCACTTTCCCACCCCCAACCCCCACCCCTCAAACATTTGGCAGTGTCTGGAGACATTTTTGGTTGTCACAGCTGGTGGGAGGGGAGCCACTGGCATCTGGTGGGTGGAGGCCAGGGACGCTGCTAAGCACCCTACGATACATGGGACAGCCCCCACACAGAGAACTATCCAGGGCAAAGCGTCAGTGGTGCTGGGGCTGCAGAACCTCGTGAGAATCCTTTCTCTTAGCTCTAACATTATCCAAGAGCTGGAGAAGGAAGGAGGGATGGGCAGGGAGAAAGATGCAGCAGCAAGGCTGACCGGCCTGTGGGCCGCCCTTAGGTGGATGGTGTGCTGGAAACCTGGATCAGGCAGATGGTGGCTGCACTGAAGTCTGGGCTGTCACAGCCAGTGAATGTGGGGCTGGTGGACTGGATCACCCTGGCCCACCAACACTATGTCATTGCCGTCCGCAACACCCGCCTCGTGGGCCGGGAGGTCGCCACTCTCCTCCAGTGGCTGGAGGTAAGACCCGTCCATCCCTCCCCTCCTCTCCCTTCCTCCAAGAGCGAGTGATTCAGCTGGTCCCAGCGAGGGGAACAGCTTCCTCCAGGCTCTCAGGAATGGTCAGGAACGGGACGGGGACACGACCCCAGGGTTCTCTTGGACGCCTCACGTGAACCCCTGTTTTATAGAACCATCTGTCCCCCCACCTCACACACTATTCCTTTGATGTTCAGCCCCTTGGTTATGCTAAGAGCTCTGAACACCCCTGTAAACCATCAAACCCCACATAAATGAACAACGGCATTCTGCAGGCATAGATGTCAAGGTGGAGACAGGCACGCAGGTAGGGCCGACTGCCAGGTAGGGTCCCAGGTAGCCCACCTGAGAGGAGAGTGAGGGAGGTAAGAAGCCAGCTTCTGTTTACAGTATGAATGAAGCACCTCATTTCCATCAGGCGCCACGAGACAAGCTGCACCCACAAAAGGTTTTCATCCCGCAGCTTGTCCTGCTGCAATCCCCCCGCTGCTGTCTTCCAGGAGTCTGTGCCGTTTTCTCGAAGCAACGTTCATCTGATTGGGTACAGCCTTGGTGCACACGTCTCAGGATTTGCCGGCAGTTACATTGGCGGAACGCACAAGATTGGGAGAATCACAGGTAACTGTGCCTGATAACTAACAAACTGTAATCTCTAGAAATGCACAGGGCATGGAGCAAGGACCGGCTTTTCCAAGAGTCTCCCAGTTAAGACACCTCCAGCTTCCCTTATGCCGTCCAGACCGGAGTTCATGGGAGGGCTTGGAACAGTGTTTCAAGTATGATCACTGCCTAGACCCCAGTTCCAAGAGAATTTGGATCGGATTGCAGCTGTAAACTCCTACAGCCTCTCCTCAAACCAAGACCTGTCACAAACATGCCAAGTAGGACCGAAAAAGTGGGCTTTCTGAGCTGGTAAAGGGGAACCGAAGGTCAGGAAGGGAGAGTGTTAACATATCGTGGGGTTGGTAACCAATGTCATAAAATAACATGTGTACTAACTGTTTAATGAGAAACTAGTTTGTTCTGCAAACCTTTGTCTAAAGTACAAAAAAAAAAAAAAAGTGGGCTTTCTGTATGTTTTTGAAGCAGGAAAGAGTTTGTTATTTTCTATCTGTGGTTTAAGAAGCCCAACGTGGCAAGTTAGGGAGTGAAGAATAATAGCCCTTAATCTGCTGCAACACAGCAGCCACATCTATGCCTTGGTTTCCTCACCTGTGAAACACACACATCCTGCGTCAAGGGAGGGGAGGGACTGCACCCAAAACCTGGCCCTGAGCCCCACCCCCACCCGGAAATGGCTTTTGTTATCCAGGAGAATCGGGAAATGTGACAGAAAGCTCCTCTGTCCACACTTGCCCTGGTCAGGGTGTTCCCCAGTGGAAGTCTCGAGGCCCACTGACAGCTACAGGGATGAGACCCAGGAGGCACAGGCAAGGCCCTCCTCCACCTGGTTTCCCCAGAGCCTCCAGCTTCTCCTCCTGCCACTCCCTCCCAGCAGCTCTCGGCTTCAACTACACTGGATCTGTCGCCACCTTACAATCACACCACGGCCTCTCATGCATCCAGGCCTTTGCATGTGCTGTTTGTACCCCTTGCCCAGAATGTCTCCCCACCCTTACTCTACCTACCAAACTCTTACTCATCTTTCAAGACCCCTCTGGCTCAAACAAAATTTCACAGGGTAAGGCAATTCAAAGAAAATGTGGGATGAAAAACATAAGGTTATAAATTTATTTATGGAGTAAGAATATTTTTTAAAACAACTACTGTCTACCACTATTTCATAAAAGAGGGGATTTTCATGTGAAAAAGAATAGAGAGAATGCTAGACCTTAAACTAAATAAATCTGCCACCGTGAGAACCCATGCCCTTGTCCTTATTTTTTCCCATCTTGCTGGTGGTTGTGAGCCCTGGTGGTGCAGTGGTTAAGCACTCAGCTGCTAACCAAAAGGTCAGTGGTTCAAACCTACCAGCTGCTCCTCGGGAGAAAGATGTGGTGGTCTGCTTCAGTACATATTTACAGCCTTGGAAAACCTGTGGGGCAGGTCTACTCCATCCTGCAGGGTCGTTAGGAGTCAGAATCTCAACAGTGGGTTTAGATTTTCGGTTTGGTGACTGGTGAGGCCTGGTCCACAGATCAGCACTTGCTCCCCCTGGTTTGGCCCTCAGCGGTCTCAGGGTTAGCAGGCCTCCCATGCAAGCTTTCCAGAGGCCAGCGTGACCACCACTGAGGAACCAGGGCCAGAAGCCTGCATCGGAATGGCAGCAAGGCGGCCTTGGGCCAGGACCCCTCCTCTCTGCCTGTGCTGAGGTTCACACAGGCATCCAGCAGGCCCACACGTCAGAGGCAGCAGGAGGGACATAAATCACACCAAGAAATGGTTCACTCATCACTGCAGGTCGGGGCTGGGGAACGAGTGATCACATACCCACCGTCCAACTCTCCACCCCTGCTGGGGCTGGAAGCCAGGGCTGCTGCCCGACAGCCGAGGGTTCTCCAGAGGAAAAGTCTTGAGTGAATCAATACCCCCCGACTGGAGTTAGCCAAGAGCTGCCACTGGTCTCCGGCAAGCCCATCTGTCACTCGAGGACCAGGGCTTCTAGCCTCCCGTTTGCTCGTGACGCCCCAAGGCTGTTCCGGACACGCAAATGAAATGGCATAGGTGGAGGAGAAAAGCCAGCTTGTTTAGGAAAATTATTGACAACGTGCAGGCAAATAGTTATTTCTTTGATGGATGGTTAGAACTACTTATAATGAGCACATTAGGATATTTTTGTTTATTTATTGTTTTATTTTTCGTACGCAAACAGATTCACTTGAAAAGTACTTAAAATTGGCTTGCTTAGATAAATCAGCATTGCCCCTATAATCTTGTCTCTACCACTGGCTAGTTTCTGAAGCTTCTTTTCTCCCTAGTTACAGTCCAGCCTGTGTCTAATTTTCAACACCATGAATTACTGTGGTTTTACTGCGAAAAGGTTATATATAGCAAGATTTTCTACAGAAAGATTACACCTTAGGTTTTTCTTCCTCCTGCTAGATTATGAATGTGTAACTGTCTTAGTCACCCAGTGCTGCCATAACAGAAATACCACAAGTGGATGGTTTTAATGAAGACAAGTTTATTTCCTCATCGTCAAAGTAGGCTAAAAGTCCAAATTCAGGGTGTCAGCTCCAGGGGAAGGCTTTCTCTCTCTCGGCCTTCTCATCAGTGTTCCCCCAGACTAGGAGCTTCTCGGAGCAGGGACCCCGGTCCAAAGGACACACTCTGCTCCCGGCACTGCTTACTTGATGGTATGAGGTCCCCCTGTCTCTCTGCTCACTTCTGTCTTTTATATCTCAAGAGATTGCCTCAGGACACAATCCAATCCTGTAGACTGAGTCCTGCCTTACTAACACAACTGCCACCCATCCTCCCTCATTAACATCATAGAGGCAGGATTTACAACATATAGGAAAACCACACAGTACCGGGATTCATGGTCTGGCCAAATCAATACACACATTTTTTGGGGGGACATAATTCAATCCATGACAGTAATAAAAAAGAAAAAACCCATTGCCATG